>OX493391.1:22957225-24297333 GCA_950371165.1 Lacanobia oleracea | reverse complement strand
TATCCGACCATGTGAAAGGAATAGCATTACCCTACTAGACTTTCTTAACCAACAATCTAACTTTTTGACATGGATCTAAACTTTCATAATCTACCCAAAATCTACCAAGGGTAATAAACACAATTCCAAAATTCAGAACTGTCAACATTCCAAATCGAAAACTTCCTAATTCAAATTCTATAATAAGCCAGCCAGCCATTATTATAACGGAGTTAGTCACATACCCCCTCTGAGTATTATCCTGGACCGAAACATTTCACGGGCCACCTCACACCGTAATGTAAACCCCGAAAACTTATTGAATAGGAAATCAGGGATCCAATAAAATGCTGTCAAACCCAACGTATGTGATGAGACAGGTGTACAAACGTAATCTTTACTTTTCTGTTGGTATGACATGGGTGCGGGATTATTATGGTGATGTTGGTACTTGATCGTGATGATTGAGTTTTATTTTTAGATGTTCGATTTTTTGACGTGACAAATATAAATGGATGAACGCCGGCTGCACGCACGAAACATTGTACCGTTACGCTTATTGCAACGTAACGTTCATTGTAACGTTACGATCGGAGAAAAAGTATGCAGTCATTTCATCAATGTTTTGTTATTTTGTTATGACGTCGTCACGTTAAACTATCGTCCGTAATCCGACTTTACAGACAAACAAATTTTTCCTAAACTTACACAAGGTCTACGAACTGTTGTTTTTGGTTTTGTTTGCGGGATCTTATATTAAAATAACGATGGCGAACTGCAAAACAAACTATTGTAGACATTTTATTTTGCACCTGTAGTTGAAAAATATATAGGTATTTAAAAGTTCAGTAAGGTGTGAAAATTAAACCAAAATACTACAGTGATGGGGTTCCGTCGGCGGCGGCGGAGGCAAGGTGAGTGGTGGTTTCAATGGATAGATTTATATGGCACTGGCCACGAAGGCAGCGGTGCGGGGAGCGGCGCGGCGCGGCTGCCGCGTACGAGCACTAGCGGGCGTCTAGCGGTGCCCGCGCGAATGCATTGACGTAGTGTTGGTTATTTTATTTTTTTAACAACCATTCGTTTTAAAATTAATATCAAAAAGACGTTTTTGTAGCTGATTAGAAATTTAGTTCGCGATTTAGACACTTATTCTCATAAAACAACACTACGCTGCTCTAGCGCCGCGTGATCTGTCCGCTGGCTTCGTTATCGGGTCTGGGCCCCGCACCGCTGCCCGAGCTGCTGCCCGCTGATTTCGTATCCGTGGCCTAATAGGTAGACAGTTGTATAATTAAAGGGGATGTTTTTTTCGGTTTATGGTTCGGAAATCGGAACCCTTCGTGAAAGAGTCCGACTCGCAGCCGGTTTTCTTATTCAAAATTCACTTACGTTAATGATTAGGTACCTACTGTAACGTTACGTTATACGTCAAAATATTGTGTTAGGCCTTCAGATCCCTCAAGGAGACCAGACCCCTTATGTATGTATTTTGTTGCGCTTGACCAATTTTATTATCACTTTCCTGTTATACTACATCAAGGACTAGTATTTTACTGTTTCTATCAAAGGTGTGTGAAACGCCTTTATTTGATCCAATTTCAAAAACACATGACCGCCAGCATTAGGTATGTAGCCACGACGCCACCTATCCAACGAGCAGCGAACTACTACGTCAAAATCCTGCACCGCGCAAGCGCAGTTTGCCGTGCGATTTGAACACTAAACATCCATCCGTCGCCAGGCACAACAACCGCCCGGTCTGAGGATTCTCCCTGATTCTCCCTTTACTACGGAGACTTTACTCTCTGTATCGCATACCCTCCAAAGGTACACTACATAAACAGTAAAATGGAATGTTACTGGAATAAAACGTATTTCGACAGCATAGGAGTTTTACTCATACAAGGAATAGTTACCAATCAACATTTTTTTGGAAATCGCTAAATTACTATCAATAATAATTTATTTAAGAATTTTACACATACCCAAAATAATTAACCATCATCCGCCTGCTTTTATACCAATGTATTTATGGTACATCTTACATAATAATAATAGTAATAGGGACCGTGCACGGCGTTGACTATGCCATCTAGTGTCGCATATTCGAAGTTTTCAGGGCCAGAATACTTGACATTGACGCTTTTGTGCTGCCACCTGTCGTTCCTGCACGCTCAGTTTAGGAGAACGTGCGCGAAGAAGACTGTGCCATCTAGCGTAGCTATTTCGAATTTTTTACTTGAAACATACTTGACAGTGACATTTCTGTGCTGCCACCTATAGTTTCTGCACGCTCCCTATAGTGGGTTCCACTTGTGTTTAATAATAATGAATTAAATTAATATTCATTTGAGGTTCACACAGGCAAGACCGGTTAAGTAGTTGCAACGTTCACAGGTTTGTAATTCTGCGAGTGGTCTCCTACAAAAAAAAAACAAATGAAATAAAATAAATGTGAAATAAGTAGATTAAAAAATGTTACACCTGGCAACTACATGTTTTGCTGTCAGTGTCAGCACAGTTGACAGTGTCACAATCAGCCGTCTTAATGTCACTGTCAAAACCACGCAGATTCTGAACTCAAGAATGTAGAGCGACGAAAGTTAAAATGATTGGATATCCCGTTAGATCTTGTATTCGTGTCTTAGAAGTGTTTACAACCACCGCACGTACAGACCTCTGTCTTTTATAACAAACATTAAACATGGACGACTATATTAACGTTATAGATTTTATATTTCTAAACCTTGCGTTTGCTGTTACATTTACCGGTGTTATTATAAATAATTTTGAGAAATATGTTCCTGCTTTTATTATAAAGGGTTACAGGTATGGGAGCTTTGCCTACCAAGGCTCAGACGCCAATTACCTGCAAGTTATTGAAATACCAAAGTCGTATTATAGACATTTTTATTTATTTTCGACACTATTTAGTGCTTCTATGTTGTCGTACATGTTTGTGGTATACTTCTTAGGAGTAACAGTTAGTTTTCCTGTTCATTTCGTGCTGAAGGTGCTGCTACAGGAAAATGAGCCATCTGGTAAGTTAACTTAAGTGTTATAATTCATTACATTACTAAGCTCTCCTAGATTAGTGCTGCTAGGTGTAGGTATATGTTTTTAGAGCGACAGCTCTACGGATGTGAAAGTAAACTGTGTTGAGTCCTTTTACTTCTAAACTATGTCAAGACCAAAATAGGATTAAGTGTTTATAAACACTAGGTACCTACTAAGCAATTATGTCACAGTCTAGTTGTCATTACTATGCTTCAAAATTAGTATAATTTAGATCAATAGTTTCTCATTTATGCTGCTCTGCCTGTATGAGTGTCAAAAGTCATCCCAAGGGAACATAATCCTGGGTTAAAAAGCATCCTATGTGTTATTCCAGATTATAATCTAACTCTGGGCCAAATTTAATCGAGATTTGTTCAGCCATACAGATATGATTGAGTAACAAACTTCCATCTATCCATCCAAATACTGGTATTTATAATATTATTATAGTAAAAAGTTAAATCATAACAATTTGCTATTTTCTTGATCTTCATTTTAATTCATGATTTCTTGAATAACATCTAGTAGGTACCTACTTTAGGTACTCACAAAGGCTAAATAGACATATTAATATGCAGAGCTTGTACTTAAAACCGTTTGTATTCAGATAGTATTGGGGTCCCTAAGGCTTGGTGTAACAGCTATACTATGTCACAATATTCTTTATTGCTTAATGATATGATGTTTGAACAACAACAAACATTATATTTAAAATACATTTAAATTTATTAAAAATAGTTATATTATAAAAAAGGAGTATAGAATAAAATGAGATTTTTATTCTACAAGTGAGTTATCTTCTAGTATAAGTAATTTCAAGTTTTATATTATAATCAAACACATTATCCACTAATCATTACTCATTCTGTACATTATATTACTAAAAAAATATCAAGATATAGTTAAATTTCGAAAACTACTGGACCAACAAATATAAAAATTTTCACATACCTAGGTAGATCATGAGTAGGAGATACGGAAAGTGAAGACACTAAAAATGGATTTTAGGAAGCAGGAGAGCTTCCTAAAATCCATTCTTAGTGTCTATCTTTTATTTCTTTAGTGTTTATCTCTTTCTATTCTTTATAGGTAGAAATTTGAATGCAAAATCTTATTCCTTGAGCCAATATACTTGATACAAAGACCACCTAAGTGAACTATAAAAATGTTAGTACTTATTTGTTTTTCAGAATACCCCCAAAAGACGATAAAAAGCAAAAAGTTTAGAATGATAAAACAGCTTATCAACATAAGCTGTTTTATTGTACATTTATTATTAGAAGGGAACATAATCTAAATAAATTAACAAATACTTAATTATCATACACTAATTAACACGAAATTATGTACAAACGCGTATATTAACAAAATAAATCATTGGGCATCAAAAAAATAATCCATTATTTAGATTATGTTCCCTTCTAATACTAAATGTACAATGAAAAAAAAAAAAAAGCTGTTTTATCATTCTAAACTTTTTGCTTTTGCTCCTCATCCATTGCTTTCGACACCAAGAGTTGTCTCAAACAAAAAAAAAAAACAAGATCATTTCTCACCTCAATAAACTAATCCTTAATCTAATATTCCAGTGTCAGTAACAGCAGCCCTAATAGCAATGACCTTGCTCACAATACAATGTACCAGGCGTCTGTATGAGACATACCACCTGCAAGTGTTCGCCAAGGCCAGCAAGATGAACCTGAGCCACTACCTCGCAGGGATCATACATTACTTCGCCTGTATCATTGCGGTTGTTGGTCAGGCCCCTCTGTTTTGTGGTGAGTAGAATGGATTCAGTTGTGTAGAAGCTTGTGGCTTAATTATAACAACCGCACGGGACGGTCTTCAAGATTAAGCTACACTTGCCAAGGTCTTGCTTGATCTGTGGATAGGTGACCATCTCAACATACCGAAACTCGTCCGTGGCTCGGAAAGCAAGTTAAGCCGTTGCTTTCGGCGGTAATTAGGTAGATCTTTGGCAGTCGTTACGGATAGTCAGAAGCCAGAAAATCGTACCGTGCTACCCAGTTAATGGGTTGTGGGGGTCTGGTAGGCAGCCCTACCAAGTATTAATCCGTAAAATACTGAATAATATTCAGCTGAATCCACTGGAAGCCGACCCCAATATAGTTCGGAAAAGGCTAGGCAGATAGGCTAGGTTTTTTATTTGTGATGGGTTTGCGCTTGACTCTAATCTAGGTCAGAGATGACAGAGACAAAGTCTACGATGGAGCGAGCTTACCTAGAAGGAGCCTGTTCACTCTATCTTTGAAGAGATTATCTTCTGATTGGTTTCTTTGCTCATAGATATTTTAGTGACAACACGATTTTCAGCCAAGACCGGAACCGAATATTCGGCTCCTCCTTCCAGTTTCGCCGAGCGCGTAACTCACGTCAGAAAAACTGTCAATAATTGTAAATTGTGTCTCATTTAACTTTATAAAACCACATTAAAAAAAAATCAGCCCCTATCATCATAAATCATTTTTTTTTGCGATTGGTTTGCTCTTGACTCTAGTCTAGGTCTGCTCTTGACTCTAGTCTAGGTCTGCTCTTGACTCTAGTCTAGGTCTGCTCTTGACTCTAGTCTAGGTCTGCTCTTGACTCTAGTCTAGGTCTGCTCTTGACTCTAGTCTAGGTCTGCTCTTGACTCTAGTCTAGGTCTGCTCTTGACTCTAGTCTAGGTCTGCTCTTGACTCTAGTCTAGGTCTGCTCTTGACTCTAGTCTAGGTCTGCTCTTGACTCTAGTCTAGGTCTGCTCTTGACTCTAGTCTAGGTCTGCTCTTGACTCTAGTCTAGGTCTGCTCTTGACTCTAGTCTAGGTCTGCTCTTGACTCTAGTCTAGGTCTGCTCTTGACTCTAGTCTAGGTCTGCTCTTGACTCTAGTCTAGGTCTGCTCTGGACTCTAGTCTAGGTCTGCTCTTGACTCTAGTCTAGGTCTGCTCTTGACTCTAGTCTAGGTCTGCTCTTGACTCTAGTCTAGGTCTGCTCTTGACTCTAGTCTAAGTCTGCTCTTGACTCTAGTCTAGGATGTGACACAGACAAAGTCGACGATGGAGTGAGCTTAGCCAGGTGAAGCCCGTTCACTCTAACTTTGAAGAGGGTGGAATGTGTTCGGAAACACAGACGCAGATAAAGAGTCCTACTCCTTTGCTGTGCGCATACATTATAAAAGGCATTGCTGCCGAGCTCGGAATGTAATCTCATATAAAGCTATAGAGAATTTATGGGGACCATTAGTGCTGTGGCAACACTGCTGCTTGCAGCAGAGTTCGGAATCATAACTTAAGTAAAATAATAAAAAAATACTACATATTTCAGGCCACCAACACCCCGACACAATAAAATGGAACGACCTCCGAACAACCATCCTAGCCGTTCCCTGCACGGTCATATTCCTGATCACCTGGTACGAACAGTTCAGGACGAACATCATCTTCGCGAACTTGCGCAAAGACAAGAAGTCGGGCGAAGTAGTCACTGAAGAACATAAGATCCCTAATGGAAGAATGTTCCAGTATGTCTCAAGTCCGCATAGGATGTGTGAGATTGTACTGTACACGGTTTTGCTGATGCTGGTGCCGACGAAGACTTTCTTCTGCATTTATTTGTGGGTTTTGGGGAACCAGGTAAAGGATTTTTGTTACTTTATTTCACTGCTTGTTCGCCTGTTTGTTAGGATAGTGTTTTTGAATATAACGGGTTTTCAAATAAGTAGATATTCAAATACTTATATATTTATAACTAGTTGACCCACGCAACTTCGTTTGCGACACAATTTTCATTACTGCTCCGCTTCTATTTGCCTTAGCGTGATGATATATAGCCTAAAGCCTTCTTCGATAAATGGGCTATCTAACACTGAAAGAATTTTTCAAATTGGACCAGTAGTTCCTGAGATTAGCGCGTTCAAGCAAACAAACACTTTGTATATTAGTATAGATATTAAGAAAGAAAGAAGTGTTTATTTGCGCCAAGCATGACGGATACATAACTAACAAAAAAAAAAATATATCAAGTTATGCAAGCTCGGACGATATGCGCCACATTCGCGCAAAACAGCCATTGTTCAGCATAATGCTGGGGACTCATGTGCGAGACAGAGCCACAGCGCTGGTTTTCAGCGAGAGCCGTTATTGCGCTGTGCGCATACGTTGATGGCAATAGGTCTGCCTCCTTGTTGGTATAATATGGCACGTAAACATACTGGCGAAATTCGGGTGTACCTATGCTTTTGTCAGAGAATCTGTGTAGAATACAGGGCTAACTGTCGAAAGTCAAAAAAGCCTCAATTTCCATACATATTTAACAGATTGCGACTGAAATGCAAATGCGAACGTTGCTTAAAAATTAGTACTTTATTGGCCCTTAGATATTAGTCTAGAAGGGGACTTTATGGTACCTTCACTTTAATACCTTTAATCATGCTTCTTTTGGGAATAGGGAACATGCCATATTTCCATTTTTGCTTTAATTTTAAAGAACTCCTTCTAGAATAGACCACCACATAAATAAAAAATGAAAACGCTTTAATTTTATTCCCAAAATTGCGTTTTTAAACCGACAGTTTAAAGGTTCGCGCGAAAACGGACGATGACGTGACTATGTCTCGTCACTCATGTCTGTCACTGGTCAACAACTGTCCCAACTCAAAGACATAAGGTTGCCTTTTCGTTGGCATAACAGCAGATACGTCACTAAGCGCTGATTGTTGTTTTTAAATACGTTCCGTTTCACGTTACTTTAATTCATTATTTTTGTTAAAATCGATATTATCCAAAATAAAAACATTGTAATGGCCTTTATTTTATACTTTTTTATCATTTTACTGACAACATTCTCATAAATTCTGTATTTGCATCTTCCCTATTGAGCACTCCAATTCTTTTCAAAGTACGAATCCAAGGTACTACAACGGTAGCCAAATAAAAGCAGATAATAACTCTTCAATGATTGTGATAATAGGTATATCTTTAATTCCACGAACGAACTAATATCCTTGTTATGGAAGGTAATCCTATTTTCATATGTCTTATTTATGTTTTATTCCAGATTCAAACCGCCATCCAAGCCCACGAATGGTACAAGAAGTCCTTTGAAAAGTACCCCACCAACAGATTCGCGGTGTTCCCGCGCATTTTGTAGTCGCCCCGTGTTTTTAAATTAAGAAGACTGAGCATTTATTTTTAAATTATTTATTGGAGTAGAAATTAAGAGAAACATTGTCAAATTGTTAAAATAAATTGAATGAAGTGACTTTAAATTAAGGACAAGCTAACGGTACTGCTATTGCTGTGCAATGTTGTTAAAAGAATATTATAACTTTTGAAAGTCATACTACCGTTATTTTGCTGGTTCCACGTTCATCTTTTGGACCTCGCCCTAGAATAGCCAGAGAGGCAGTTAAACTGTAGATTTAAGTGACAAATTAAAATATTACCTGTATTTTATAAAATTGTTCTTCTGTTTTTTTTTTTTTTCATTAAGACACCATTTTCTAACCCAGAGTCAGACAACCTTGAAATCATGTTTAGGGTTCCGTATCCGTGCCCAAAGAATAACCAACGGAACCCTATTACTAAGCCTCGGCTGTCCGTCCGTCTGTCTGTCAGTGGGTCTCAAGAACTACCAGGTAGACAGTTGTTATTTTCACAGCGTGTGTATTTGCCACTATAACAAATAGTTTAGGTACTGCTTGTTTGATTTCAATCAATTTGAAAAAAATAGAACCGGCCGTTGTGTCGATGCGAACGAAGAGCGTTGGCGGTTCGATGCAACATGCTTGTCCGTAGGTTTGCTCGGTGCACGTGTGAAGTGTGAGTCTTCGAGTCCAATATGGATGGCTTTGAAGCGATCAGACGTAAGCGTTCTGCATCGCTGCTGCAGAGGGTCCGGGGCAGCTCGAACAGTCTCCTGATTGTCATTGCGGGGAAATTTGATTACCCGCTGGTACATTCTATATCCAACTTGCATGTTAAAAAAGGTAGAGGCATCTTTTTACCATTTGGGTTATTAAGGGAATTCTAGATTTTCCACACTAGCAAATAAAAAACAATGTATTAAATAGAAACAAGTTTATTGACCAACTGAGGAACAAATACGGACACTTATATGTAAATACAATAGCACACACACTTCGACTTGATGCGTCGGTCTTAATTACTATTCGAACTTCTCACTTGAATAGGAAGCTGTAACAAAAACGAAATAATATTATTAGTTATACATTTTATAGACATCTAATCGGCAGGTTTATGCATGAGAAGATGATATTATTATCTGGATATGAACCGTATTCCTGACTATTCATAACAACCAAAAATATTTGATTCAGGGGAAAACATGACGGTCACGTAACCTAATGTCCGCTTCATCCTGAGCCGATACCTTTATATGCTGCGAACAGACTGATGAAAAGTGTTCGCGACGAACCATCACAATAGGTTTATATAACTCGCGTACATAGGAGCTTATGTAATAGAATAAGATAGTTAGAATAGTTCTAGCTTGATAGCTACTATGTAACGAAATTAAAATTATATTTTGTTGTCGTTTTCTCCCAGACACAAGATGTTCTTGGGGAAGTTATTTTCTTTAAATAAATAAATAGGTAGGGTTACACATTTCCCCTACACATTCCTGGTAAACCCCTAAAAGGTACTATGGTAACTGGTAATTGGTAATGGTAAAGAAGGTACACAGGTATTGAACATTTCACATATACCAACACATGACAGTTACTCAAAAGGTAATAGGGTGGACAGCAAAAACCACCATTTACAGACGCCTTCATTTCCTAAACATACACCATTTTACCAGTTCATTAAGGCCTATTGAATTGTTATTTCATGAAAAAGTCATTCAATAGGGCTTAATGAACTTAAGAGGGCTATATTGATGGTTAAAATTGTTATAATTCTTTAGATAAATACACGTTACGGCCGCGAATCGTATTTTGTTCAACATACAGCTTTCACACTGACCGGCAAATTGCAAAAAACATAAAAATATTTGAATTTCGCGAGCTACCCTGGCGCTTCCACCTTAACTGCATGAATTCATTCAAGAATAATACTGGATAGTCAACGTAAATCTGTTCTATAAAATACGAGTATCTCTCTGAAACTCCCTTGTTGTTATTATATGTGTAGGTAGGTATATTTATCGGTTGTCACGACTTTTAGCAATTTACTATTCACGCAATAATTTTCTCGGTCGGTTAACGTATAACTGCTACACAATAGCATTTACAAGAACATACCTATAAGGATATCCCTGCGTCTTAGCTCTGAACACGGACAGCAGAAGCGAAAAGAAAACGCAAACCAGGATCAGACCCACGATCGATTGGAAGCGACGGCGCTTGCCCTCAGCCTGGGTTCGCACGATCTCTGTGTTCTTGACGCCGCCGGCAGCTTCTATCATGAGAATCATGCCCACTACCACTGCGCCATCTGACACGGTCGTTCAGGAAAAATATTGCTTTTATTGTTACAAAACAGCGTCGAAAGACATATGCTTAGTACAAGTTATACAATGAACACATGACAAATAAAATAACAAGTTTCAGGTTAATATTAATAGCGCAAAATCTCTTTAATGACTTATATGCTATAGTGTCCCACAAGGTTTAATACTAGGTCCCTGTCTATTCCTTATTTATTTGGAAAATATTTACGATTTGTAATTACAAATATCTTTAATCAAATAATCATGTGTAGGTACATATATTACCGTAAAATTTTCATTGTGTGACAAAGTAACATTATTCTTTTTAATGTCACAGTAAATTAAGTTTGGTTTATTTTTTATAGGTACAATGCTATGTCTGTATTTCGCCACGTTCATTGAGATCCACTGCTGGTTGACTAATATAGGGACTAAGAATATGATTCCGTCTTTTCCTTTCTTTATTATAAAATTTTGGCATTTTTGGTACTATTCTTTCAAGTTCATCGTTGTTGTTACTCGTCGTGAACTGCCGGTAGAGAGTTTCCGTCCTGTTAAACGTGATTAAACTTTACAATTACGAACTAAAGCTATTTAGTTTATGAAGTACGGGCTGGGGATCTTCATTTATCATACGTCTTGATTAAATAGGTTTAGTCTATCTCGGTAAGATAGAAAATGTTGTTTCATCACGACAAAAAGTGACTTTCCATACATTGACATTGATTTTCAAAATGTCCCCCTGAAAAACAAAACATATGACTAGTGCTTTAAAAAAGGATACTTAAAACAGCTACAATATAACTCTCCAGAATAAACTGGCCGTGGGAACCTCCATTAATATAGACAGGCCCGTTCTTAGTCCTATGGAAGAATGGTGGGCCTCTAATGTGGTTCCACATCTGGCCAGAGACAAGGGCGAAACAGAAGAAGACTGCGCAAACTGCCCACATTTGCTTGTTGTAGAGGAACTCGAGGTTGTTCCGGCGAAGGTATAGGATGCAAGCGATGAGGATAAACAGCATCGACAATGCCACGAAGCCGGAATAGTTTGGTGGACGCAAGACTCGGATCTGGAAACAATACAGTTAAGATATACAGTTTATTATTACAACACCAGTGGATACAACCGTAAGTGTTTCAATTTGACTTTGGCAGAGCCGTTATTTCATAGCAGTAAGGGTATTCGTGTTCAAGCCTGACTACTGACTTGCGGTAGACTCTACGGAGTCGCGGCAAAGGTACAATGACATCAATGAAACATAAAGATGACGATACCCGATGCGCAAAGATATAATGCCACATAATTTAGATTATTTACCATTATAATTTAGATTTTATTAAAATAACCTACACTAAGTAAGTACAGTACTACTCTAAGAAAAGGCTGCAGTATTGCGATCATAATTACATGCTTATAATGGTCCTACAATCTATTAGCAATTAAATATAGCAATATCTTTAAAACTACTGGAAATTCAATTATAGTATATTACTGCAGCGGCCAGCAAAAGAGGCATTGATAAACGTGTAAACACACTTAAGTACATCAAAGCCATTGTGGCCAAGGCTT
Organism: Lacanobia oleracea; assembly: GCA_950371165.1. NCBI lineage: Eukaryota > Metazoa > Arthropoda > Insecta > Lepidoptera > Noctuidae > Lacanobia > Lacanobia oleracea. The sequence continues at coordinate 24,285,272 of OX493391.1, read as the reverse complement.
ATATAGTACTTTTCTCAAATAATGCGCGGGAATCAAGAAACAATTATTTTTTCCGCGTGAAACAAAAATTAACACTTAGAGCGCTTGTAGACGTCCGTTTTTTTCACCGGATAACGGACCGTGTTTTTTGCCGGATTCGCGGTGGTGTATGAATTATAATGAATGTGTGTACATGCACCGGACATCGGTCCGGCGAACAATTTACGCCGGATGCACCACCGCTTCCCCTCGGCGCGACGGACACCGGTCCGGTGTAAGAAAGGGCGGTCATCCACGCCAGTGTATTGGTGCGTGTTGACGCTGCCGGACGTTTTGCCTGTTTTCTGTTAATTGAGTGCCGTCTACCTGCGTTCTAACGCATATAGACGGCAGTCCATCCATCCGGTAAAAAAAATATGTATACAAGGATAGCCGTTTATTGACGGTCCGTTATCCGGTGAAAAAAACGGACGTCTACAAGCGCTCTTAATGTTCATGTATTTTTTTTTAAACTGCTTTCTATTTGCAAGTCAGTTCGAAATTTTAATAAAACCTTTGGTAAGTTACCTCCTTGGCTGCCATGTCTCGGAGTAAAAGCTCGTTCCATTTTTAAATTACACGACAGTTAAGTATGTGAGTTTACTATGTAATTTATTTGGCCGCTAAACACGACAGATATGGATTTTCATACAACTTTTGCCGGCCGCTGCTCGCATGTATTTGGTCAGTACAGTAGTACCCAACTGATAAGGCGCGTCGTGAATCTTCGTTCGCGCAGAAAAGAAAGTATGGTCCCGAAGATTAACGAAAGAATGCTTAAAACTTACAATCAACCTAAGATCACTATTATAAGGTTCATAATACACTGCAGCTGTTAGTTCCATCTCACTCGCAAGCCACGCCCCTCCGCACAATTACACTTCATGCTAATTTTATCGGGCCACCATTTTTTCTATTTACTTAAATTAAAAATTAGAGGTTATTTAAAATGTACGATTTATTTAATTAACAATTAAGTGTTTGTTTAGTAAACAATAGAAAAAACTTAATCTAAAGGCTGTACTCCTGCTATCCCAATATCACTCTGAGCGTCGCTACTATCACCATCACTATCACGATTCGAACTATCCGAAGAGGATGATGTACTCGTATCTTCGTTGGTGTTTATAACAAATTGGTCCAATCTATCGTCGATGGCCTGTTCCAATGTCAGAAATTTGTCTTCGCATTTGATGGCATGATCTACAACTTTTTGCCACTCGTCGGGCCCGATGGATGCGAATTTTTCAGACAAAAGACGCTGCACTTCGGTCAAATTCATGGCAACATTTAATTTGCTTACGTGACCTTTTACCTGTGACCAAATGTTTTCTATCGGATTGAAGTCCGGATTATATGGAGGGAGCCTTAACACTGTGTGGCCATGAGCTTCCATTATGGTGTCAAGCGAGTACTTTACATATAGATGCTTATGGCGTTTAATTATATCGTACAATTCCGGTTTATACGCGTTGATATTAAAAGGTATGTTTTATCTTTTAACCAATCCTGCATAATCTTTTTTGTAGAGTTACTGTTCGGTGCCCTGTCCTCTAATGTGCTATGGTATGATGCATTGTCAATGACAAACACAGTATTCGGTTGGAGGTTGGGAATTAACTTCTCTTGCAACCATTTTTCGTAATTTGCTTTGTTCATCTCACTGTGATAGTCTCCTGTAGTCTGAGCCGATTTGTACATGAGCAAAGCATTTGGTATGAATCCATTAGCACCACCAGCATGCACTATAATCAACCTCGGTCCTTTCGAAATTGGTTTTTTTATGCCTTTGCCTTGGCCATCAGACCAAGCTTGTTCCTTGGTGTGAGTCGAATGAACATAAGTCTCGTCGCCATACTCAATAGGTCTCCCTTCATGCCGATACTTTTTTATATTTCTTAAAAATCGTATTCTTAAAAGCCTTACTTCGTCTTTTTCTGTCAGCAACTTACGGTTTGTTTGCGTTTTCTTAAACTTAAATCCTATCTCTTTTACGATTCGGCGTAGTTTCTCTGCCCCCTTCGAAGTCGATATCTCTTCTTAATTTCTCCAATAGCGCTTTCATTGTAACTATCTGTTTTTCTTCGCGGTGAAAGTCATAAATTTTCCTGCGTATGGCTTGGTATGAAAAATCATCCAATTCCTTACGATAAGTTTTTTTCAATTTGCCCTTTTTCGGCGTTCTAAAAGATGGCCCCGCAGTGTTTTCATTCGTATGTTGTTCCTTCTCTTTAAGAATTCTCGTTATTGTTCGTTTTGAAATTTGTGTAGCTTCGGCCGTTCGGTCAATAATTTTCAAAAACCGATCTTTTGTAAATGTTGTGGTCTTAGATTCCTGAGCTTCTTTCTTCATAAACTCGTGCACATTGAAAATTATTTCCCGAGCTTGACTTTTAAGTGGTAGCCCCCTTTTTTTTAAGAACTCATTTTATAACATAAAAAGAAATCAGTTTTTTTGCCACTAAGTGTACTTTTTGCCTGCTACGCGTGCACTCAGTAAGAAGTATGGCGGCTGACTAACATGCCACGCGGCGATCGCTAAGATGGCGGCGGCTGCCGACCAATAGCGGTTCAAGAAAAAGAAGCGCGGTGCGTGGAACGTGCCGATTGGTGAATAGCATTTCCCACGCTTTGAAATTTCATCTTCTGCGCAGGTACATCGGTAAGCCATATCAGTTGGGTACTACTGTACAGCAATTTCGATTTATCACGAAGAAGATTGTCAAAATAATGCACAAATTTCCAAGCATGTTTGAGAAAAGTAATTATTTGTATGCATAGATAGTTAGCCGATTATGCTAATATTTTAGATTACTTAGTTTAAGTATTAGATTTCTTGTAAGATTATGTCATAGAAAACAGTAAAGATTTAATCATGATTCTCAAGTAATTTATGGTTGGAGAGGTCGTTATGTTGTAGTGGCGAGAAAGGGATGGAGCTACGCCAAATAGATAGCAGCATCCTTTTTTGCAACGGACTTAGGGCAAAGATCCGATGGTCTGATCGTATGCGGAACACCGAAGTGCTAAGCAGGGCAAAAGGCATTGAGTCTTATCTCATGCGGCTTCAACTTCAGTGGTGCGAACATGTTTCACGGAGCTGCGAGAACTAGAAGAGGGCAAGCGCAAGCATGGCGGACAACTCCTCAAGCACAAAGATGTGATAAAGCGTCACTTTAACGAGTGCGAATTATAACCGTCTCGATGGGAGCAGCAAGCCGTCCAAAGACTTGAGTGGAAGACTTTAGTTAAAAGCAAAGTTCATAATTTTGAATTGTAGCGGCGCCTTGAGCATGACGCGTGACTAATAATTGAAAGCCCGACCACCTTCATAGATAGTGTGCTCATGTGCTCGCAATGCTCGAGGATCTTCATAAAAAAGATTGGTTACATAAGCCGCATGCGAGCTCACGAACGACAACTACAGCGAAGTTGAAACAATCGCCTTATCCGAAATCGGTCGGATCGCATCATCATTATTAAAATTTTCGTAACTTGTTCTGTACTCCTAGAGATTGAAATACATAATTTTGCCTCTTTATAAATAAAAAACAGATTGGCTGGAAACGGCGGTAGATAAATTTAGCTGTAAATACATTATTGTTATTTATTTATATTATTGTTTCATGTATTTTATTTTATTTTATGGTCTCTAAATGCCTAAAATAAAAGTTTAAATTAAATTACCAGATGGTCGATGGGGCCGAAAAGTTCTGGAGGGGTGACCGCGTAATGGAAGACGCAGCGTTGGGAGGTCTCCCACAAAGTGAACTGATGACCTGGTGAGGGTCGCGGGTAGCCGGTAGATGAGAGACTGGCAGGACCAGTTGTTGAAGCGACGCTTGGGGGAGGCCTATGTCCAGCAGTGGACGTCTTTCGGCTGATATGATAATGATGAGTTAAATTACCTGAACATCAGTTCTATCTTGAATCCATTTAGAAATGGCCTCTGCATGTATTCCTGATCTCTCAAAGTCCATGGAGTCAGCAGGTTTTGGCTTGCCTTTGGCTGGGAAGTGCATGATTACAGGTGCTGTGTTAAGACGTAGCTGAAAATAATATAAATAATATATTATTTGATATTGTGACAGATCATAGAATTTTTAACTAGGTAATTTTGTTTTTACTGTTAGGTACTGTAGCAATTCCTTATTTTAAATACAAAGTAACGCGTAGTGCAACCCCCCCCCCCTCCCGATCCTGTAACGAATCGTAACGTTTTACAAGACCCCCCCTAACCCCAAATTCGTTACGTAGTACTTGAACACTCCCTAAGTAGGCTAATGAATAATTTATATTCAACTTAAATAATTATGTTAAATGGTTCAGTCCCATGAACCACATGAGCACAGTATAAATATTATTATAGATATTATTACCGTGACATGATCGAAGTTGCGCGGGTCAACTAGTACTAATATATAAAGTTGAACAGTTTGTTTGTTTGTATGCTTGTTTGCTTGAACATGCTAATCTCAGGACCTACTGGACCGATTTGAAAAATTATTTCAGTGTTAGATAGCCCATTTATGGAGGAAGGCTATAAGGCTATAATTATATCACCACGCTTATACCGGTAGGATCGGAGCAGACCAAGTTGCGAGGGTCAACTAGTCTTTAGAGGTTTAGGTTCAGTAGTTATCATTAACTAACTCCATAATATTTTCCAAAGCAAAACAGACAAAAAATAAACAACAATAAATGGACACTTACCATTTGGAAGATATCAGAACCCTCATCAAAATCGACCATACCAAAGAACAGCTTGTTATTATATGCAGGTGAGAACCTGAATGAGTTAGCCACAATCAAGTACTCATCATACACATGCTGGCAGATAGCACACCGTCGAGACGGTGCCATCGCAGTAAACATTACTATGAAAGAGTAATCTCTTGGCGGTGATTTGACATACTCCTTGAATTTATTTAAGTTAAGGGATACTATCGACTTTTTGGCTGTTAAGTCTGTTAACTGCTGGACTTTGTCTTCAAGCTGAAATGAGAATAAATAAAGTGTTAATTCCCTTTTTGTACTTCTTTCCTTTCTTCATTGTTCTTGTTAATATTTGTATGCCTTCTGATTTAATTCCTTCTAATTTATGTACTAAAATTAATTTTAACTAATGAATTAATATGTAATGAATATGTGTTAATTATTCCATAGGGGTTTTTTAATGGCATAGAAATTTAAAGAGAAATAGTTTAGCTATGCAAATGAAAGACAACTAACAAAAAGTATTTATAAGTTAGATGTGACTGGAAATGCCTATAGAGCAGGTATACAATTATGTAGTATTCTTCATTTTATTAATGTTAACTATTTAGTATATCCATAGTTAGTCTGATATTTTTACCTATTTTTATTTTTTGCCTTGCCACGACCAACCAGACTATCGCAATCAACCAGTTGATTGTAGTCAACTAGTTTGCTATCCCTGCTATAGAAGATACCAAATGAATGGGAAGGATTGCAGCAAGTACAATTTTGATATTTCAATCTAAATTCATAGGGAAAAGAGTGAGTTTAAGTGTGTAAGTCATTTGAATATACTTACTTCCAAGTCCTGTAGATAAGTAGAACATAAAATTATGTTACTGGGTTACAACATCAAAACAATATAGTTTAATAATATTGCAGGAGCGTATGGCTATTTATCGAGCTTTATCTTTAAAAGAATGAGCAGAAACTTAATGGCTTGAGCTTGATATGGCCCATTTCCCAATTTTGAAATTTAAATATATGTTGATATTAAACTAAATCCTCATCCAGAAGTGAAAATCTATACTAATATAATTATAAAGCTGCAGAATTTGATTGTTTGCTTGCTAGAATGCAATCTCAGTAACGACTGGTCCGATTTGAAAAATTAGTTCAGTGTTAGATAGCCTATTTATTGAGGAAGGCTATATATCATAACGCTAACACCAATAGGAGCGGGGCTGTAATGGAAACTGTGACGCAGACGATGTTGCGCGTGTCAGCTAGTTTCCTCATTTACGAACAGGCGAATAACTATAAACAGAGAAATGTTTCGTTCATTTCGGTGTGCCATTTATTTTGCTTTGATCCTTGACTAAAGACGGACAGAATTTTCAGTTACCGTGACGGTTATCATCAGACTAATAAATTTATGGTTATTGGTTTAAGATAAGTGGTTTAATGAGTTCCTTTACGAGTTTTAAAACTTAAATTAATCAATATTAAGTGCCTCGTTTAAGTGTAAAGACAACAAGAAAACGCCGGCATAATTATCAAAGAAAGACTCCAACTTACCCCTTTTCCTCTTGTCTGAGCTGATCCTTCATAGTAAGTAAGGATTGTTGTTAGAAATAAAAGAAGCTTGAACTTCATTTTTAACTTATTAATAAAATTCACCCCAAAACACTCAATGGAATTTGTAAATCTAAATGGTGTTTGACGTTTGCCACCTCAAAAGAAATGTCAATGTCACAAAAGCATGACGTGTACTTCTAAAGCGTTAAGGTGAATGCTCCAGGGTAGCCCGCGAAATTCAAATATTTTTATGTTTTTTGCAATTTGCCGGTCAGTGTGAAGCTGTATGTGGACCAAATGCGTTCCGCGACCGTAACGCGTATTTATCTAAAGAATTATAACCATTTTAATCATCAACATAGCCCTCTAAGTTCATGTAGTTCGAAAGAATAAATATTTCAGAAATAATCATTCTTTCGGACTACATAAACTTAGAGGGCTATATGGATGATTAAAATGGTTACAAATCTTTAGATAAATACGCGTTACGGTCGCGGAACGCATTTGGTCCACATACAGCTTCACACTGACCGGCAAATTGCAAAAAACATAAAAATATTTGAATTTCGCGGGCTACCCTGGAGCATCCACCTTAAGTTCATGAAGCGTGTTTCATTCACTTTTAAAGTTTTAAGTGGGTGATAGACGTGCGAGCAAGTACGCGTATTTGAGGCTCGAAGATGGCTCGACGACCTTTTTCGCTCGTATGTCACCGTAAGTGCGCGTGCTTATGGATCCACGAAATTGTTGACAATCGAACAGGTTTTAAATTTTGCTCGTAGCTCCGAAAATCAATAATTTTTGCTACACAATAGGGACCGTGCACGGCGTTGACTATGCCATCTAGTGTCGCATATTCGAAGTTTTAAGGGTAAGAATACTTGACATGTGTGCTTCTGTGCTGCCACCTGTGGTTTCTGCACGCTAAATTTATGGGGACATGCGCGAAGAAGACTGTGCCATCTGGCGTAGCTATTTCGAATTTCTTACTTGAAACATACTTGACAGTGTCATTTCTGTGCTGCCACCTATAGTTTCTGCACGCTCCCTATAGCACTCTAAGTTTGTTGACAATCCAACAGGTTTGAAATTCTACTCGTAGCTCCGAAAATCAGAAATTTTTGCATGTCTGTGACTACCGCGGTACCCCGACGCCAAGCACTTCCATATTTGTTTATTTAGTACATGGTGGACTTACTGCTAATAAAGACATGCAAAATAGGAAACCATGGTCACATGACATAATTATTAGTACTCTATTGGTACTTATTGGTACTCTAATAAAAAAATTGGTGCCTTCATAGTTTTCGAGAAAATCGACTTTGAAAGTGGTCCCCCAGTAGTCACGCTATTTTTAGCGGGAGCACCATGAGCGCCGAAAAAGGGGGCATGCTATAGCTAGTTAGTAAACAAATAATTAGTACCCTTATAATGTATTCATTTCGTAAAACAAACAGAACTGAAACATTATATTTGCTGAGAAATCAACGATGAAAACTTTCGCGCGCTCATTCAGTAGGACCACGACGTTGAATGTTGATTCCAAGCTTGAGAAGTTAGTCGCTTTCTTCAAACCTATATAGAAAATTAGTACCCTGCTAGATAAAATTCGTACCCAAAATTCAAAATTAGTAGTTTACGAGATATACCATGCCATTGGTGGGGTGGCCGTAGTCACGGTGTTAAAATTTAATTTCAAGATTTCCCTATTAATAACTCTGTGATGTCTTCCTAAATTTGTACAAAAATTGGTACTCAAAGAGTTATAGTGTGAAAAATTTAGATTACTAAGTGTTGTATTTTAAGAGGAATTACCTATAAACTCATAATGACGAGACCAAATCTTGTAATTGAAAGATTCTACCACGTATAAGTATCCATTTAGTACTATTTTTACCTGTCCTGACAAATTTGTACCGCTCACGGCGTCAACGAAATTTCACGAAAACACTGGTCTCGCTATTATATTATTATGACTTGTTATAATGACGAGACCATGCCTGTACTCTAAAACTACAACGAATTACATAATTCTGATCAAACCAGTATTTAGTACCTGATTAAGTACTCCTTAAATCAATAGTGGGTGACGGAGATCTTAGTAGTTTCTTTAAAAAAAAATATTGATTTATGACATCAACTCAACGAGCAAAGTACTGTTAGTAAAGTTGCATCTATATTTCGCAAAATTATGTATCTTTTTAAATAATACTTAAGGTGAATGCTCCAGGGTAGCCCGCGAAATTCAAATATTTTTATGTTTTTTGCAATTTGCCGGTCAGTGTGAAGCTGTACCAGAATGATTATTTCTGAAATATTCATTCTTTCGAACTACATGAACTCAGAGGGCTATATTGATGATTAAAATGGTTATAATTCTTTAGATAAATACGCGTTACGGTCGCGGATCGCATTTGGTCCACATACAGCTTCACACTGACCGGCAAATTGCAAAAAACATAAAAATATTTGAATTTCGCGGGCTACCCTGGAGCATCCACCTTAAACAGGTGGAGCAGAAAAATTATCATGCGTTCTATAATTATTTTTTTTTCATTATTACTCTGAGGCATAAAAAAACAAACTACCTACATAATAATTACTAGCTATTTGTAATGAAGGTCGATCTCTTAAAAAAGGATTGTGTTATTGTTACACAATTATCAGATTAACCGTAGTCAGGATTTGTAAGTGTATATTTTTGTGTTAAATATTTATTAAACATGAAAAGAGGAAGAAAAGGTACAGTTTCTTTGGGAAATCAAAAGGACTTCTTTATGGACCAAATATTTGAGTGCATTCAAGAACCACAACTGTCTACACTCAAGTGACCGAAAATTGGTGAGGATTTAAACTTTATAAACAGACCTTAGTCTTTATTTGTCCTTAAAAAGACACGATGACCATTTTTTTGATAAAGAGGTTGATTATGTAACAAAAGAAGATCAAGAAACAGCTAATTGAAGAAATAGAAACTGACGGCTCTAGCTCGAATTCTGATATTAAAGTTGAAAAATTTAACAATGAGTCACCATGAGTCTCTTGGCATCACTTTTCATATAGATATTTACTTCTGGGAAAAAAAATTTTTTTTTATATCATCGAAGTATCATGTGTCATAGGTACCTATTATTTTACCGAACTACATTTCGCCGATTTACATTACAACTTTTAGCTATTGGCCGAAGCCTCTTTTGAACTTTCTTATTTGCCAAATGATTTATTTGCCATATTTTCTCTACACCGAAACAAAATTTCGCGGAATATTTATCACAAATATATAGCCGGTTACATGGCAGGATTTTCAATTAGTCATTAAAAGTCAATATTTTGTGCTACAAAATTTAGTGACAGACACGAATTGCTGTAAAAACCGACTCCACTCAGTCTTGTCTGCCCTACCCCTAGAGTGTAATTTAAGCCCGCGCAGGCGCGGAGGGGTGCAAGAGCGGTCGCACCAGGCGGCGGCTGACGGTATGACACGTAGAGTTGCGGTAGTCGTTGAGAGGATCCCGCAGTCTGGTCCCGAGATGGCCCTCCACAAGTCCGAAGCCATGTGCTTCCATGGTCATAAGTAAGTCATAAGTAATTAATTTCTTAAAAATATAAATTATGTAAAAAAATAATATCTGATTATAATACAAAAATCTTCATTAAAAATAAAAACACCAATAAAAAAAGTGTCAAAAATAAATGTCAATGATGTCACATATGCAATAATAATCATACAAATTCCAATCATTTAAGTCAAAATAAGAAAGAAAAAGATCAATGTCAAAAATAAATTTCAATAATAAATATAAAATAAGAATAAAAAATCAATAATGTGTCATGTGCACAAAATCATTAAATAATTGTAGTAATTCAAATCATTCAAGTCAAAATAAGGAAAAAAATAAATAAAATCAATGTCGAAAGTTAGAAAAACAATAGGAATTTGGAAACAAATCATAATGTCATACAAATAATAATCCAGATTCCATTTTTAAATTAAACCAGCCAAATAAAAACTAAATGTCAAAAATTTATTTTTGGCATTGATCTAGTTCAATAATAAAATATAAAAAGATCAATAATGTCACAATGTGCAACCACAACATAATAAATCAATCAAGTCATACAAAAAAAAAATACAAATTCAATGTCAAAATAAATAATTACGGATGCTAACAAAAGTAACATTATTGTCGTTTGTCCTCCACAAACTCATCAACACTGTAATAGCCCTTCCCAATAAGTATGACTTGATTTTGTTTTTGAATAAGTTTGCACTATTTATGATTTTATATTCTACGGGTAACTTGTTATATAGAAAGACTGACTGATATCTGGGACTGTGTTGGACAACGTTCGATTTCGGTTGGATTATGTTAGGTAAGTTTTTCCTTCGAGTTTTCTGTCTAGCTTGTCTTTGCTCGTCAGTTTCGAGTTTGTGCAAATTATAATAATATTAGTTAGTAAAACTAGTAGAGGCATGGTACAGTCAAGATTGTATGTCCTATGAAGTGTTCCCTACATGAGTCAGCCTGCTTCAAGCATTGTCCTTAAGGCTCTCTTTTGAATTACAAATGCCGAGTGGATATTGTATTTGTAACTGTTGCCACAAAACTCAATACTGTATCTAAGCCTAGACTCAACCAACGCAAAGTACACCATCCTAAGCTGGGCCAAAGTCAGGCTTCTGATAGCATAGCATGCGGAGCGAACAGACTTCCGTACAGTTGATGTCTCAATTTTCCAGTTTAGCAATGCATCAATATGAACTCCTAGGAATTTGACATGGTCTACCACTTCGACTTTATTATCGCAATATAAAAGATCAAGACTAGCCTTGTTTCTGACATTCGATTTGAACAAAACGCACTCTGATTTTTTTTACATTGAGTTTTAGATTGTTTGTACCAAACCAGTGTTCGAAAGCTTGTTATTAATTTTTGATTCTAGATTATTTAGATCGTTAGCAGACACTATTGCATTGTTGTCATCTGCAAAAATAATAAAATTTGCGTCTGTGATACGCTTTTTTATAAACTCAATTAAATCATTCAAAAATAGAATGAAGAAAATTGGCCCTAGAACCGATCCCTGAGGGACACCACGAAGTACTGTCATGAGGTTGGAGTTAAATATTTTTTCTTCTCCATCCACTACAGACTTTATTTCTATAAATTGACGTCTCTTTTTTAAATAAGATCTAAACAGCTTTTTGGTTCTCGGAACAGGCCACCATCGGGATCTCAAATAACGGTAGGAGGGGTTCACATCGGTGTCGGGTCGACGATGACGTACCTGGGTCTCGTCCTTGACAGCCGGTGGGACTTCGTCGAACATTTCCGACGTTTGGCTCCCAGACTTAGGGAGCCGGGGCTGTCTTCAAGTGGCTTCTGCCCAATCTAGGGGGACCAAACGCCTCCTGCCGGAGGCCCATGTCCATGGCCCTTTATGGGGCGCCAGTGTGGGTGCCTACTTTGAGGAAGCGACCTGCCCGTTACCTCAACGCGTCCCAGAGGGTCATGGCCTTCCGGCTGGCCCGGGGATACTGCACGGTCTCTGGCGAGGCGGCGAGCCTCCTTGCTGGACTACCGCCATGGGATCTGGAGGCTGCCCTGCTTGGGCGGAGCACCGCTGAGTCCTCATCGAGGCGATTGGCGGCGGTGACTTCTCGCGACCGGCCCTGGTTCAATCTGTGGTCCGGAGCGAGGAGGCATGGGAAGCGGTCACCTCCTTTTGCGAGGCAGTAATGCTAGCAAAGGAGGATGTCGAACGTGTGAGAGAGAGGGAAATCTCACGCCCAAGCCACCGCAACAGAAGAAGACGCCCCAGGCATCGCGAGTCGCAGGACGATTCCCGGCCACCGTAGGCGCGGGCCTGCGGACGGCGAGCTTTGGGTGGCTCGCCGTCTGATCAGAACCAGGCCCGGGTTGATGGCGCGCTGTGGTCTTCGCGCGCCTCAAAGAGCTGTCAGCAAAAGACGGGGCCCGCTAGGGGAAGTGCCTGTTGGGGCTGCGAAATGTCTTCGAAGGAGGCACTGTAGCCCTGGAACACAATGGGCACTAGGAGGAACACGGACGGGTTTTAGTCAATAAGAGTCTGACACTCCTCACCCAGAGCGGGAGGAGTCATTCCATGATTTCCCATCCTTAAAAAAAAGGCGCGGAGGGGTGGGCCGGCCCGCGAGCTATTTGCAAGCTGCATGCCTGCTTGCATGCTGCACGCCTGCTTGCATGCTTCTAACTGGGACCACTTAAAATCATTTTGTTTACCATCACGACCACCACCACTATTACCAGACCACCATTAAGCCAATTAAATTAAAACAGTGGCATAATTAATGTTCGGAAACATAATACTTCGAACGAATATTATTTTGGGCTAAGTGTAACTTCGCTAAAAAGTTTTTCAACCAAATGAAACGTCGGAGTGATGAAAAAAATCAAATTGATAATAGGTCAATTGAAACAGTAACGGACGTGACTTCGATGAAGTGAAAAAAAAAAAACGAAACGCGAATAGTTGAAAGTTTTAGGTGAAATGAAATTCGGTCAAATGTTTTTCGAACTAATGATAGGTAACCACTAAATGGGTACTAAATACGTGGTAGAATTTTTCAATTACAAGATTTGGTCTCGTCATTATGACGTTTATCATCTAAGAGTTGCATCTGGTGTGTGCAATGGGGAGGGAATGTGACAACAACAATACCATTATCTCGACAGTAATTAATTGCATCTAACGTAGTGGCTTTCATGGTTGTCAAATAATGACAGTATTGTCATCTTTGCTACATCTTGTGAATTTTTTATGTGCTGCAGTACCTTAAGAAATAAAGGGCCGGTCATCCATCCACTCTTTGGGCTATTTACATAACCAACGCTTCCGGGTGGTGCACCATTAATCATAGCTTCATGAAATCGTGCCTTTGGAAATATGAAAACAGGTGGCGTTCCACCTTTCTTCATATTTCCAAAGGCACGATTCACCGGTATTAGGTACCTGTTGCATTGACTATGGCGCACATTGTTATAAGCTGGCCTCTCTGCTAAGCTAACACACATTGACCTACCTGTTTTATACCGGTGTGCGCAATCACGTTAGGTGCTTGCACCACCCCGTCATGATATTTTTCTTATCCAAATTAAAAAATCGGTCTGGAGTAAAGTGGGTCTTCTGCAGAGCCCTTCCGTAATTATAGTAAAACATTATGTTTATTGAAACTTGTGGATCTTGAAAGACTCGTGTTCTCAGGCTTTCGCAAAGATAAGCTTTTGTGCCTCTTTATAAATCCTTTCATCCACTCTATGCTTGCCAGGCCAGTTTGTTTTCAGTCATTGGCGGTTTTTTTCCAGGGGGACCTGGCCCTCAACCCTGAAATGCGACGATCAGTAAGAAAAATCGTTGCGGTGTGCCCGATCTATAGCAGAATTTTAGGACAGTCATAGTCAGGAGGCCTAGGTAAGTTTGTTGACAGACGCAGGAAAGCTTAAGAATTTAGAAAGTGTTGAATGCAAAAGCGAGCGAAGTGAGCTCGAAATTTTTTGTAGGTAGGTATCCTTTATCGGATAGGTTTGATTTTCTGTCATTAATGTCTGAATAGAAGTAACTTTTGCTTCATACAGGAAAGGTTAAGAATTCAGAGATAAAATTCAAGAGCGAGCGAAGCGAGCTCGAAAATTTTTGTACCCTTTATCGGATAGGTTTGATTTTCTGTCAATAGAAGTAACTTTTTGCCTAATACAGGAATCGTCATGAACTGAGAGATCGCAAAATTCAAGAGCGAGCTCGAAAATTTTTGCAATCCATCTCATTAGGTTTGATTTTTATACTTACTTAAAAAGAAGGAACTTTTTTGAAAAATGCACAAAAGTTTAAGAATTTCGAGTCTGAAGTGCTGTAGGTATCTCTACACCTTTTTAACCTACAGAGATACGATTTAAAGCAAAACTGAAGCAATTGTCTACTTTAAAAGTATGCGGGTTGATTTTTTACCTACAATGCACCGATTAGAAGGTAGGTAGGTAGGTATAGGTAAGGCCATAGTTCATTTTTGATCTTGTCAATAGGTAATTTTGAAGCATTTTTTCCTCATCATTGGTAAATACCTGAGCAACAGTATATTTATTTGAAAATAGTTTACTTCTTGAAGGTATGTTTTTTTATAGAAGAGTGTACTCGGCGTCAGTCCATATGCATCTGCAGCTCTTCTAAGTTTCATAGTTCCGTTGATGGCGCATAAAACAGCAATTTGGACATCATCTTCATTAATTGTACTTTCCCGCTTCTTTTTGTATGTTCCAACCGTCCCGTTCAAATCAGCCCCGTTTGTTTTGATCAAATCTGCCCCATGGTCACTTGGAACATAAAATATTACAAAAAAAAATTACATAGGTATATAAACCGTTTTATATGATTTTCATCAAATAGCCAGACGTCAGCGCAGCGGAAACTTGAACATCTCCGCAGTTTCATGATCATGATACACAAATTAAATTTTAACATACACATTTACTTTAACATTTACACACAAATACACACTAATATAAAATTGAATGTATTTTTTTGTACGTCTCATAGGGAAAAAAGTTCCGCTGGGATGACGTCATCCCAGCGGAAACTGTTTTTGGTGAATAACTCCCATGGTTGGATGCAAAAATTCGTACTTACCATACCTACACAATTACAGGACGTCATACGTCATACACTAAAAATATCTGCTAAACTGAAATAAAAAAAACGACTTTTCCGCTGGGACTACGCACACCCTCACTCCTTACGGAATACGGGCATCACATCTCTGGCGGAAAAGCAGAAAATACCACAACCCAGAATGAGCAAACTGAACGCATACTGCGTTAATTACAAAGTTAGTATGTTATCTATTAAAATTCCTGATGGTGGTGCCATGCTGGGTCTGTCAGTGTGCGTTCCCATTGAGGGACCAATTTGAAAGTTGAGCTTTTGAATGCGTCGACCTTTAGTAAAAGTTCTCAAACAATTGTAAATTCAGCCAATAATTTGTAAAAGTAGCCACTCAAAAGTTACAATCGGTTCCCTCAGTCGTGACTGACTTATTTCAAAACCTATAGTTTTTACATCTGCTTTTAATGACTAGGTACTCTTAGTAAAAGATTTGTAAAACTAATATATTGAATATCAACTCTTCCTGTTCAAAAAATTAAAAGATCTAGCATGCGGAAGATGGTCCCTCAATCGATCACCATAAGTTCACCTTGAGTGTAGACCACAATGGAATTTGAAATTAACATTTATGAGTCTAGCGTTAGTAAAAGTTCTTGAACGATTGTAAATTCATTCTCTAGTTTGTAAAAGAATCCATTCAAAAGTTGCAATCGATTTAATGTGGTCCCTCAATTAAACCGTAAATTGATTTTTCTTATGATAAATATAAGAAAAATCAATTTACGCATTTGGAAGTTAAAAGAGACGAATGCTACAGTCTATTCTTTAGTATTTTTTTTACTAACGGTTACTTTAGTAAACAGTACCTATCAGAAAATGTACCGTTTTATTGCTCGTATCACGATGTATGTTCGAGATAAACTCTGAAACTAGAACCGATTTTGATCGAACTTTGTAACTATCTGTTATTTAAAAGAGAGTTTTATGGAACGGGAAAAAACGGGATATGCACGTACGAAGTTGCGGGCAAAAGCTGGTACCTATACCTACTTACATATAATTATATGAAAATGAATCCTTATTTCCTTTGGTCTTGGTAACACGCGTGAACGGCTGGGCCGATTTCGCTAATTCTTTTTATGGTTCCGAACATCCGTAAAAAACGAAACCCTTATAGGATCACTCGGGTGTCTGACTGTCTGTCTGTTCGTCTATCACAGTCAGTTTTCTCCGGATCTACTGGAACGATTCTGTTGTTTGGTATGCATAATTATGGACTTTTGTGATCCATACACGGACGTTTTACGTAAATAAATAAATAATTAATTACGATTTCTTTTAGTATAGGAGTCACTTTTGTGGTCAAACTACAAAATTAAAAAATAAGTTATTCAAACTGTATTGTGTGACATATCAGATGAAAGGATTTTAATTATAATTTTAATTTAAAATTTAAAGGATTTTAATAATATTTTTTATGATTTTAATATAATTAGTTTTTATGTAATTCAAGAAATTAGACCTTCCCTTAACTCCCTGAAATTTTGAAAAAAAAAATGCAGATGGTAGTTCTATGGGTACCGAATGATAAGAAGTCTGTAGTACAAACTTTACCTCTTTATAATATTAGTATCTATAGAACTTATAGACTAGCTGTCCCCCACGGTGTCACTCCCGTCAACTGGTTACCCCGCCACTTTCTTAATTTTTAGGGTTCCGTACCAAAATAATAAAAAGGAACCCCTTACGGTGTGACTAAGTCTGTCTGTCTGTCACAGCTGAATATCTGAAGAACTACTAATGCTATCAACTTGAAATTTGGATAGTCTTAGATGACCTTTGCTTAATAACTATTTTGCATAGGTATCTACTTATAAGAAATAAATAAAAATGTTTATTTTTATTTTTTGCAACAGCGACTGATATGGATTAAGTATGGCTTTTATAATATAAAAGAGCGCTATTTGCACATTCTCAAACACATTTTCTCTTTTTTAGTAGGCTGCATACATTTATATTTTTGACAAAACTGTAAAAAAATTGACCATTCCCCCCTTATCTCCGAAGTTTGCATAGAGAAAGGAGGACGGACATTCTAGCATGGGTCGATCTTTAAGGTTAAGCAACGCTTGCCAAGGTTGGTCTGTGGATGGGTGACCATCTTAACATAACGAGTTTCCTCCGTGCCTCGGAAAGCACGTTAAGCCGTTTGTCCCGGCTGTCATTTGTAGATCTTTGGCAGTCGTTACGGGTTGTCAGAAGCCAGTAAATCTGACTCGTCTTGCCAAGAAGTAGGTACCGTGTTACCCAGTACAATAAATGGGTTGTTGAAGTCTGGTAGGCAGCCGTTCCACGTAAAACACTGGTATTCAGCTAAATCCGGTTTGACTGGAAGCCGACCCCAATATAGTTGGGAAAAGGCTAGGCAGATGATGATGGTTAAGTCATAATAACCGCTTTTGGTTCAAATCATTCGACCAAAACCCCCGTGTAATGGAATAGTGGATTTTGATTTTGGTATCGTGATATTAATCCTTATCCATTTAAATGGTTCGGTAATTTAGGTTGGTTATGTATACGTAAATTACACTTTAAATTATGGAAGTCGGACCTTTCGTTTAAAAGTTACGACAAAAAAATGTCGTGGTTTGAGTGAACCGCCCTACGTTTAATCTAACAATAAGTAATTTACACGTTACCCTTTATAAAATAAGAACTTAGGTAATGAGAGACGAAGTTCGTGGAGTACTTACCTACTAAACCCGCGCGAACGTGTGCGTCATCCGGGCGGAAAAATGTAGTTTTTTTTTATTTCAGTTTAGCAGATATTTAATGTATGACGTCCTGTAAATGTGTATGGTAACTACGAATTTGTGCATCCAACCATTAAGGTGAATGCTCCAGGGTAGCCCGCGAATTTCAAATATTTTTATGTTTTTTGCAATTTGCCGGTCAGTGTGAAGCTGTATGTGGTTCTATCTATATGCAGTTCGAAAGAATGATTATTTCTGAAATATTCATTCTTTCGAACTACATGAACTTAGAGGGCTATATTGATGATTAAAATGGTTATAATTCTTTAGATAATTACGCGTTACGGTCGCGGATCGCATTTGGTAATTAATATTTCAGAAATAATCATTCTTTCGAACTACATGAACTTAGAAGGCTATATTGATGATTAAAATGGTTATAATTCTTTAGATAAATACGCGTTACGGTCGCAGATCGCATTTGGTCCACATACAGCTTCACACTGACCGGCAAATTGCAAAAAACATAAAAATATTTGAATTTCGCGGGCCACCCTGGAGCATCCACCTTAAGAAGTTATTCAAAAAAACGGTTTCCGGGCTGACGTCAGGCCAGCGGAACTTCTTTTTCCTATGGACGTACAAGAAAAAAACATAGGTACAATAATTGGTGTGTATTTGTGTACTTATGTTAAAATAAAATTTGTGTGTCATGAAACTGCGGAGATATTCAAGTTTCCGCTGCGCTGACGTTTGGCTGTTTGATGAAAATCATATAAAACGGTTTAGAGCAGAGATGGATTTTTTTTACACACGTTGCTATGAATTTGTGTGAAGGTAATGTTTGCGAAAACAGAATTTGAAAAAAAAGCACATCGTACAGAAGATATACCTATCCATAAAAGTAAAATAAGGTTATTAGGTCCTAGCACTTAAAATAGGGATTCTAGAGCCTAACTTATGTCGTTCATTTGTACCTTGCAAGGGTCTAAATATCTGCTAAACTGAAATAAAAAAAAAGCTACATTTTTCCGCCCGGATGACGCACACCGCGCGAACGAAGTGGTAGTTTTTATATACTAGGTACCTATAGCTTTTGCCCGTAACTTCGTTGCGTAGGTACGTGCATATCCCGTTTCACAAAACTATTGTTTGCGCCTGAGCCTTTACAACTTGCGTCAAGTTGCTGCTAACTTATTTCTATCAGGTGCACACCAGTGACGGTAGTTCACTCACAAAATTATCGTCGACTAAGGAAAATTTACTACCTGATTTTGTTTTGATCAATTCATTGGGACACTAAGAAATCTCAAGCAACACGAATCGTTCGGTCCGCGCATGTTTGTTAGTTTTATATGCTAAATTCTGTACAAAGTAATAATTAAACTTTTCAAGTAACATTCCCAAGTTTTATTGAGCACCAAGCTCCAGTGTTTCTCGTGGACAACTATCCTCTTTTAAATAACAGATAGTTACAAAGTTTGATCAAAATCGGTTCAGTAGTTTCAGAGTTTATCTCGAACATCGTGACACGAGATTTTTATTATATAGGTACTAAGATATCTATAAAGATTAGTATCAACAAACATTCCCTAGAAAAATCTTGCTTTGTGGTCACTTCTATCTTAGTAGGTATTTCTTCCCAGAAATTCAATTATTATTTGCAATAAAACGGTACATTTTCTGATACTGTTTACTAAAGTAACCGTTAGTAAAAAAAGAAAAAAAAAAGAACACTACAAAGTAAAAATAACTTTAATTTGTTGTGTTGTTGTTTGTGTAATGTTTTGTTTTTTTAAGTCGATTTGGAAGTCGGTTTTTTTTTTTCACTTTTTAGTGGTAACTACCTGCGTACCACTAAAAAGTGAAACCACAAACACAGCGTGCCGACGTGATGTTATGTTATGAACTGGTGTAAACAATCAGCAGACATGTGATTTCAGAAATCCCGATCCTTTTGCTATCATTTATTGAAGAGTTCCGTTGCCTATCTCCGAAGTTCTTCATCAGATCTTCACCAAATTTAAATGGAACCAGCCCGAGAAAATACTCTTCCAAACAAAAAAGAATCATCCAAATCGGAACAATTGGCGAAAATATCGCTGAACAAACATTTTTCATGGGATACCATCATCAGATCCTGACTTATACTTTCCATTATCAGCTCAGCAACATGAGATGATCACAAGGCACAAATATCTGAATTGCGTTAGTTTAATGTAGGTACAGCCGATTTCTTCAAAAAGGGCAGCATCAATAAACTGCCACTGCGTTGGCAAAAATGCAACAATTGCATGGGTGTAGCTTAGATTATGTCGAGTGTAGGTACTTTGATTAAAAGGAATATCAGCTTCCTGCCCTTATCCTATGTTATTTGGGGTCGACGCAACACGTTTTAGTCTTCCATTCTGTTCAATCAGTCGTCACTCTATCACTTGACTCCCTTTTCTTTCATATCGCTCCTCACACAATCCATCCATCTTTTCTTTGGCCTTCCTCTCCATCCCTCCACATGTATGTTCATAACTCATCATCTGCCTAGCCTTTAACCAACTATATTGGGGTCGGCATCCAGTCAAATCGGATTCAGCTGAATACCAGTGTTTTACGTGGAGCGGCTGCCTACCAGACCTCCACAACCCATTAACTGGGCAACACGGTTCTTCTTGGCAAGACTGAAGTCAGATTTACTGGCTTCTGACTATCCGTAGGTAACGAATGCCAAAGATCTACAAATGACAGCCGGGACCAACGGCTTAACGTCCTTTCCGAGACACGGAGGAAACTCTGTATACCTATTAAGATGGTCACCCATCCACAGACCAACCTTGGTAAGTGTTGCTTAACCTTAAAGATCGCCCCGTGCGGCTGTTATTATTTAGCCACGAGCTACTCATATTTTTTTTACTATTGATAGGCACGCGCTTGACCACCATCTCAAAACATTTGAATTCTTGACAAACAAGCCGAACGCTTAGGCGATCGTGCCTCTTTCGCTTGTTCCGCGCTCTCTCGCTCTCGGAAAGTGACACTTGTTTGTGCGTGTAGCGGGCATTCATCGATTTTGAGACGTTATCACGTCAAAAAATTAGGCTAAATTATTAAAAAATGCCAATTTAACCTTCGATATTCCTGGTCGCTAATTGTTACGCGGTATGCCTGTTAGGTCTGTCAGTTGCGAAAGTGACTATTTTTCTTACTAGTTGTAACTGGTGTAGGTACCTACTGGTGTAAACATACTTTCATCTGTACTAGAGGGTACCTATATAATATGGTAAAAATAAAGTTAAAATTCATATGACACTGAAACTGCGCTCCGATTCGCTGCCCTTCGCCGCTCTTTCGGTGTGAGTTGACCCTAAAGTAGTGGCTATACGGCATCGGCTGGTTGATAATGTTCAGCTAATAAGAGTGGTGACGCAGAAACGTTCATATTTTAATGAAATAAAACGGTTTAAGTTGAAGGGTGGGTCTGACAGACCCTACCAGGCATGCCCACGGGCGGGTGTATAACTTGAGATAAAACAATCCCCTAGTAGGGAGTTTCTGGGTTCGCTTCGGCAAGCTTGACTCGTGTGGTCGAATATCAGAGAGGGAGTTACTTCTACCTATCACAAAGTACCTACTACCGCAATAGCAAGTCTAGTTGCCGGATATAGGTACTTGAGAAGCGGCCCATTTACAACCACCATGAAATATTGATTTTGGTATGTAGGTAGTAGATACTTTATGGTCTATGGTATGAATCATCGTTTTGACCCTTGGTGTGTAGTGTATGGTGGTTTGTTGGTGTAGGTCATTTGCTTTAAAAATCGTAAGATTCACAATTCATCTTTATTCCAGTATGAAATGTGTCCGATTTATAGTATCAACGTTAACCTTCTGCAACTGAGGTGAGTTTCTAATCAACATTCGACTGAGGTGTAGTCTGTCAGGCGTCACTATATACAGCATGATTCGCTTATAACTTTCAGAAATATTAGAGCTCTAGTTTTATTTTATGATTAATGGGTTTATCTATAATGAAATAAAAATGAATAAGCTTTGTCAAAACAAAAAACGAGTTTAGTGTGGAATAATTTATTGAGATCGGTATTTTCCTTAATTTTACGCTTTAACTTACAAAACTATTAAAAAAAAAAGAAATTATAAAACTTCTATAAAACTGTTCATTAATCTTTTAAGCATTATCTTATAGCTCTAATACAAAAAAATCAACGAGATATCACGGTTCAATTAGGCACAAATCAGTCTCAAAGTTAACCCTAAATCTAAAGCGTAAGTTTACAGTCTTGACATAGTGGAGAAGAACATTGTAGACAAATTGGCTTTTTGCATGCGCAACAGTGGTACCTTGTTTGCCTCTTCAATCTACTGGGGCATATACTGCATAGTTTCCTTCCAGCAGGACCTGATAGCTGAGCCACGGGTGGAGGCTTAGACCATAAAAATCCGTTTTATCCTATGTAGTTTGGGCCATCTTGGTTACCACAAACTAAAGAGCTAAGGGGCTCCTCGTCTTCAGAGTTAAAATCACTCTCACTCGATTGGGTATTCTGTTCCTCGAGGTCTTCGTTTTCCTCTTGCTGTACATTTCCTTCCACATAATTAGGGTCTTCTACGGAATCATCAAAATCGCTAAACTCGTGTTCTTCTTCTAATTCTTTAAGCCATTCCTCAATCTGCTCATCATCATTTGTACATATCATATCTTCCACTGCTGTCTCGTTTTGGTGGCCTACTATCTGTGCTTTGAGTCGTCATCTAAAAAATATAAATATTATAAGTAAAGCAAATTAAATGTGAGGTTATGTCTGAGAGACACTATACTAAGTATTAAAATTTTACTGATGAAACGACTCTCAGACACTATGAACCTAAAAAGATATTGGTGAGGTGACGTCTATCATAATCAACGTTTATTGCTGTACTTACGTCTGTGGGACACCGGCTGTCGAAAACTCCAAACGTACACACCGCTGCGCTGCCCGCGCCTCACTGACCGTTAGCGCGAGCCATTACAGGAAGGTACTGAGCGAGACAGAGCTACATCACGCCATGTTACGATCTGGCAACGTGTATTGTGATTGGTGGTGTCCGATAGACTACCACCTCAGTCGCAGAAGGTTAAATATTGATTTCAAAGCAGCACTGTATAAGCCCAAAAGGATAAACGCATTTCAAAACAAAATAGAATGGGCAAGAGTGAAACAATTGATTCATAATTTACATTAGTTATTTTCAAAATATTTTATTAACACAATTCATTCAATAACACCAAAGATTATAACATTCTCTAACATGAAACCTAAAATAAAATACAATTTTACCTAAATGTATTTTACTTCTCAATTTATAATCATTCAAACATCATTTCGACTATGAGGTATACAGAATAAATATATATTGATTTTTTTTTTACAAGTCGTCAGAAATGTAATAATACTATTTAAATATTTAATATTATAGTTATAATTTGAATGCGATACTTGCTACATAATGTCATGAAGCATCCGCCTTCCGAATACTTTATTCATATCGCTCGCATGAAGACCAAAAAGGAAAATAAAACACAGTTTAATCAAGTAGAAACAAAATAATATGGAATGTACAAACCATGTTTATTTACTGATTCCTGGCAATACAATGTTTGTGACTTGCTTCTGAATTTATCAACAGTAGACACTCGAAAAAGGATAACAATTACAGGCCCATTACAGTACGATAAGGATACATACATCCACTATAACACTGAAAGCTATGCAGCATGGTACTTAAGCCAGGTTTTATCTTAACATTCTCAGCGATAGACATTGGTACACAGTACCCTGGGGGTTTAAATGTTTCATAAATTATTAAGATATCTTGTTTGGACTTAAATTTCTACTCTAACTGTACATTAGTTTCGCCTTAACGCTAAAATAATCTAAAAGTGATATCGTCGGATGGTACGAAGATACGTTCGCGAGGGGATGTAAACGCGCAAATAAACTTCTGATATGTCGATAGGTGAAACAAAAAAATATCCTGTCACCGAAATCAAAATAAAATGCGGTAATAAATTAAGACATAAATTATGCCGTCATCGCACGGTAGCATTTAAGTTGTAAAACCATGATTGGGATTCGAAAATAGTGATATATTTATAAAATTGAAATAGAAAAATTATTTATACAATTCGCGTCTCTAGACGCGGTGCGGCCGCAGCATCAAGGCTGCACCGGGCCGGAGATATGCGAAAACATATAAATGATTAACGTCCAAGTAACCAACAAGTACTATACAAGATGTTGTGAGATGCTCCGAGCGCCTACGCGGGTCGCTTCGCTACCGGCGACGACGTCCTGTGCGCGGCTGACGACTGAGCAGATGTGGCATAGCCACTCGGAGCACGGACGACGGGAGTAAGAGTGTGCTTAATGCGTTTATTGTTTCGTGTAAAGGTAGATGGCGACGATGAGACCGTATAGACCCAATACTTCAGCGAAAATGAGGATAAGGATCATTCCGACGAATAGCCTGGGCTGCTGCGCAGTACCACGGACACCAGCGTCACCCACGATACCTATGGCGAAACCAGCCGCAAGACCAGAGAAACCTACAGCGAGACCAGCGCCCAAGTGGATGAAACCTCTGAAAAGACAAAAACATTTCATTAGTAATTTGTATAGCGAAAACATGTCAAGTCAGGGACTACACGTAGTTTCATTAAGATTTGTTTAGCAGTGTTTCAGATTAAAATCAAAATCATCCATTGAAGGCCAAAACAAACTATTGGCTTATAACCTCCTAATTAAAACATATTTTGGATACCTAGTTTTCTAGAAGCATGTTGGTACACTTACGAACCGTTACTTCTACATGTGACAAGTCATTACATAAAAAAAAACTAGTCTCGAGGTCAATAACATGAAACATGCTCGCACGATTATTAGGTATAGTCGACGGCAATTATGAAATGAAAAATGTCCAAATAATGTCAGTCATGTGTAGCTACCATGTGTAATTACACTCAATTAGTCTTATGTGTAGTCCTAACATTTATAAGGCAGTTATTACCAAATAATATGAAAGATTAGTTGACCCGCGCCACTTCGTCTGCTCCGCTCCTACTGGTATTAGCGTGGTGATTATAGCCTTCCTCCATAAATGGGCTAACTAACACTGAAATAATTTTTCTAGCCTGTAAGGATATTTGTATGTATGCAAATAAATAAATAAATAAATAAATCGGCCAGTAGTTCCTGACAAGAGCGCTTTCAAGCAAACGAAACTCTTCAGCTTTATATATATTAGCATAGATTTATGTAGGTTAAGCTGAATTCTGATGGCGTCACTCTAGCGAAGTAGGTCAGTAGGTAATGAATAATATGGACACTGTAATATATCGATATGGATTCCTGTCAGGAAGATTAATCTAAAGTTTATACTATGCGTATGGCAAGGCATCGAAAATGCCTAAAATATTAATCTCTTCGTGAATTGAATTATTAAAAATCTGGTTAATAGATTGCGTAATCTTCATCTATGTAATACTATTTAATACCTATTTAAGTCTTATCAGTTTGATAGATCGTCCTTATCTAGTCATTTTACCGGCGAATTCAGTCATATCGGTATGGACATGAAAATTAGAGACTACTGAACGTGAAAACTCTCGCGATATAATTATTTTCGAAATGTATCAACTAGAAAGTTGGTTTTACTGCACTTTATTTCATGCCTGCCACCAATGTATTTAGTTTACTCAACTGCTAATTAGTAAAGGAATGCTATACTATTATTTTAATACACAACGTTCAATAGAAAAATCTGTAAAAGTTGTTGTAAAGAATTACATAAAGAAAAATTAGGACCAGACAGTGCAGCTGGCAAATACCCGACATGGTTCCCATCTATTTCACCCATTGAGGACATAAAGACTTAAGAGCTAGAATTATATTGTCGAGAAGAACTTTCTGGTTCGACGCCAAGATATCTACTAAAAACTAGGCTACAGACGTAATATTTGTTATGATGTTGTAATGTTTAGTCGTATTTCTCTAGTGATTGACTTGTATTACAACCAGTCATTCATGATTGGGGACAACACCATGAAAAAAAAAACTTAATCAGTGAAAGACCAAAAATAACTGCTGCAAAAAAAAAAACCTTCCCTACATACTAAGCAAAGATCTTTAAATCCATTGATTTAGAATTATGGGAACTTTCTTCGGATGGGCTCAATAGTCTGCTGTCGCGACGAAATATCAAAAACGCATAACAATACTTAGCAATGAATAGCCTTGCTTATGCAACCTTGTTCAAGTCAAGCTAACAGGAAATCAGCAAACCATTGATGCGTAATTGGGACACAGACATAAAAAGCGAGTGAGGAAAAAACTAAAAGAATTAATGTATTTCACAGCCCAGGTATTGTAAATAGAATAAGAGTTAAAAAAGGTTTTTATACTGCACTATTTGACTTCAAACCCTAAGAGATAAGACCAAGATTACTGAAGTATGTGGTACTAAACTCAGCAAGAATACAACCCCAGTGATGCAATCAACCAAATTCCAGCTCCACCACCCTGGCAACAGGTTCCTACTCCTCGTTACAATAAAAAAAAAGGAAGATAAGCAACACCTCCACAGGCTGAAGAAACTATAAGAGGGTTGGAAACCCACCTTTAGACCCTGCCGACAATCTAGGTCCTAGCAACAACCCTAAAAGACCTAATAAACCTCCACCGATTGTACTACATGGCATACAAAATGTTAAAGAGCTATCAAACTAATAGATACAGCAAAGACCAATTTAAACTTAAGCTAATAAATAAAAATTAATTACATGTACTTCCCGGCAATACGGAAGAAGACAAGAAAGTGATGACAGTTATAAGAGCAATGGTCTTATTGGATATACTTTCACTCCTAAGGACACCAAAAGCTACTGTATTGTCTCTAGTACTGGCAGGCTGGCTGGGTAGTCTGTAGCCTACTGGCAACAAATTGAGGGGCGAGATAGTCAATGCCCAAATCGGACCTGACAAAAAAACACACTTCCACATTTATTGTCAATCTTGGACTATAAGCTAAGCAATGACAATCCAGCAGTTATAAACATAATGCACATTTACAACTAAGAAATAAAAATAGAAGTTCTTCGAAAATCCACAAGCATAGTGCAATGCCAACGCTGTCAAGAATATGGACACTCAAAGAACAATTATTGTATGAGGTCATTTAGATGTGTCAAGTGCAGATAAAATCACCGTTCTATAAACCTTGGTTTTATTATTTGATACAAGTGGCAGCCTGTCCATTTCGGGAGTGTTAGTACTCCCGAAATGGACACAACATTCCGTAATCTACCTATACCAGTTGACATACGCAATAAGATAGCGGACAAGCGACAGCTACGTAGATTGTGGCAGCTCTCTCGCAACAGAAAAGACAAAACAAGACTCAACCGAGCTAGAGATTTAAAAGCCTCTATTGCTGAAGCAGCCAACAAATCTCTTAAGAGGAAAGTGGAAATGATGTCTCCAACTGCAAGCAGTCACCATTATTTTTGGAAAACTACAAAGACTATGGGGTAAACCACAGCAATGCTTACCTCCACTGAGATCAGGCAACTCTTGGGTGCATACTGACTCAGAAAATGCTGAAGTACTAAGTTCTTCATGGACCAACATATGACATGGAAAGATCACATCAAGCAAAACCGCAACGAAGTGAACTATCGTTTTAAGAATCTTTTGTGGCAAACATTGTCTCTGAGCAATAAAATCCAGGTCTACAGTTCAGCCATAAAACCCATTTGGACTTATGGGATACAACTTTGTTCCTCAGCCTGCAAGTCAAACATAACATCCTTTGCCTCTAACAAGCTCAAAACAATAACCTTAGGACTATAAGTGGTGCAGCTTGGTTTACCCACATCTCACGAGATACACAAATACGTCAACAAAACTGTTATGGAAGAAGCTAAACAGTACATAGACAAATACACAGACTGATTAAAACATCACCCTAACACATTGATAAGTACACTTCTAATGCAGAATCCAATAAACCACCTGAAAAGAGCAAATGTGCTACTTGAATAAGGAGAGTTAAGGCAATGGCCCTAACTCTCAAGTTTATTTACTTCCGCTTGTCTGATTATAGTCCAATGACTGATTGTCGAATGTTCGTCGATGGAGCCATAACCTTAAAAAATTGAATTGAATTGACTGATTGCAGATAAAAAAAAAAATGTTTGTACTTTAAACATAGAGGTACTTTATAATATTGTTGTATGTTAGTTCCAACTAACATCATTTGAAACCCTATACTGCAAATTCCACCTGTTCTGGCAATGTCATAAGCCCCTAATCTTTTTCAAGTATGTGTGTAATATAACATCAGCTATATTAACATACTAACTTCATAATTATTATTTTCACTACACAAATTTCAGTACATGACATCAGACCAATTTCAATAAGGACTGAAGAAACGAATACCTAGCTGAAACTATGAAATAGGTATGACAAATTGCTATTTTAGGTATTAGGTATTGTTTGAAAAACTTGCAACACTCGCGACATATGAGAGCAGTCAGGTTAATATTACTCCATTTTGATGTACTAAGTTAAACTAACCATGGCAAGCGGGACAGTGGTTTTTATTCTTGTTATAAAGGTTGCTGATAGGAGCAAAATAACTGTCATCCATCCACAGCCCACCTTCACATACTGCTATTCTGCTGTGGTATAACTAAAATGTTGATATCCAACATCTGGTTGACTTTTCAAAAGTTAACTTTTGGAGTATAATAATGAGAAACAAAATATCTATTGATCTGAGTTTGCGAACTTTCAATACCTTGAATAAGTAGTTTTGGAAATTCCTATGAAATAACTGTATTTAACAGTGCCATTGAAATGGTAAAATAATTGAAAGTCAAACTTACTTGTAAAGGGTGTAGTTGCCCGTTGAGGACTCCAGGGATCCTGCAATCAGGACAGCCACTACCAGACCGTAGATGGCAATAATACCCGCCATGACAACAGGAATGATGGACTTCATGATGAGCTCAGGCCGCATCACCGACATGGCGGCGATACCGGTGCCTGACTTGGCAGTGCCATAGGCAGCTCCCAGCGCTGAAATCATATTAATGAAGTGGTTTAGTAAGAAACTCCTTGGTTTAATGGCTAGTGAACAAAGAGGTAAACAGTAGGTGGATCTGCAATTCTTTATGTAGTCTTTACAGTTACTATTCAAGAGTTATGGTTAATTTTGTTTGAAGGCATTGTCTTTTGTGTGAGGGTAGAAGAAAAACTTGCCGAAGGCACAATTACAAAGACGATAAAATCATTGAGGGTTTGTTCACCCCTAACATTTTCAGTTTCAGAAAGATTGCACTTTATTGATTGAATGAAATGCCACACCCCTTTCATTAAAAGGGATATTTCACTGGATTGGAGTTTGTTTTATGTTGCTTATACTGAATTAATCACAGATGAATGATGAGTCATAGGGAATTTTCAGTACTTGGGAGGACTTGAAATGGGAAAATTTTGCTACAATTAGTCACATGACATTTAGGGATGCTAATATTTAATCATAGTAGTAGAAGATAATAATATCACACCTAATCCTTCTAAAATCTTTTTTCAGCTCATTAGTAACTAATTCCCAGTTTAATCCCATATTCTCTCATCATATACAAGGGTAACATTTATAAGACATATTTGAATGTGGATACCATACTGTCCTCTGCGTAACCTACAATACCAGCCTGAAGTAGGTCATTGATGTGCAGCAGGAAAAGAGTTGCAGAGAGAACAAACCCCTGAGGAACTATGGAATCAATAGCTTCGAGGTCAACAACTACTTGGATTAACTGTTTACTAAAGAAGTCTGATATCTGATAGATAAGACAAATATATATAGTAGAACCTCTTTGGAACAAGTTGATAAGGCTTTACATTTACATGACATAACCTTAATTCTAAGTATATAAGAACCATGTGACTATCATTCATCATTTAATAATAAATGCTTTACTACTGCTGTAATTCAGTTTTCCATTGTTACTAGTGTTGTAATTATAATGATGTTATGTTATCTTAGAATATCTTATCCTGTACTAGGTGTACTTGAGTTGGTCATGTGATAACTTGAAATCATATTGCATTTAGTTATTTCTTTTATTTAATTAGGATCCTTTTGAAGAATGTAATTGGAACTAAGTGTGTTCCAATAAGAATAAATAGTAGTAGTAAGTTGTAATAAAGTTAAAACATGAATGAACAGCTGACCCAATCACATGATTGTTAAGTTGGTCATGTGATGATCAATACCATAGATTTTTCATTAGTTTCCTTGTAATGTTTTTGCTGTACATTACTAATAGCCTTAACTATACAAAGACGATATTAAAAATAAAGAATACAAATGAAACTAGACTAAAATGAACATAATTATGTCATAAGCATAATTCAAGTCAGCAAATGCCGGAATGGGGAATACCTCATTACAGATTCCATACATATTTTATCAGATGTGATGGGATTTTCCCTTGAATGAATATTTTTCCCTAAACATGCAAAACAATCAAATTGAGTTTTTAGGGTAGCTAACAGTTTTCATTATACCTACAAATTACAAACTCTTTTGTTGCTAATGCAGTCACTTGAACAGTGCTACCAACCAACAAAGTGCCACCAATCAATCACATGACAAATGATTCACATTTTGTTCCTGAATGAAAACAACGCCCTGAAAACCACCCCTTTTGTAACAATACACTGCCTAAATTACTATCGAATTGGCTCATTCCATCATGCAAATCTATATATTTATGTAGGGATAACGTAAAGCACAAGGTGCGGCTACTACTATAATTAGTGCTCCTAAAATAACCAGATTCGAACTGATTTAGTAGAGCATGATAGCATAAAATGTTTATCATAAGCATTCTGACATTTAAACATTAGGTTCTGAAATCCTGTAACCCATTTAGGGAGATCGATAAAATTCGAGACAGCCATTTGTACAATAATGAACCACAAAATACATACCGCTAAAGATGATAGCAGACGCCGCCCCCATAACTCCAAAGAAGGGTCCATAGATAGGGTTTGCTAGGGGTTGTGGTGCTGACATTTTGAAGGTTTATTGAGGGAGTATTTACAGGTCCCAAAAACTGTGATGACTATCTGCACACACTCACTCCACGGAACTACTTTAGAACAGACAAATATGGCTCAAGCTTTGCAAACTCGATAGAATGGGTCATATGACGATTGATGTTCAAGGCAGTGTTCGATATGACCTAAGTTCTGATTGGTTTTGATACGTCACTTCCGAAATGCGCAGCCAATCCTGAGCTGAAGATTTGGCTGCGTTATGACGTAGATCATTGATGTGGATCGCTGGCCAGCTAGTTTTTAGTGCGCATGTACTGTTTCATCATTTCGATACTTTTAAATACATAGAATTTCTTCTATGCAAAGCACAATAGCGAAATCTGGTATTACAAAATTGAGTTATCAATTATCATGTAAGTTCGTAGCATTCATTTATTTTAGTTGGAGGAAAAATATTAACTTGAAATAACTAATTAAATCTGTATTGATTAAATTGTAGTGTTACCACGATATAAATTCTACCAACTAGCAGTATTCTCAATTTGTTTTTTTCTGTTCCGTGGTGTAAACGTACCATATCGCCACAGAGTACATTATAATTATATATAAGGTACATATCGCTTTCCATCAGGCGTGATTTCGGTCAAGAGCAAGCCCATTACTAAATAAAAAAACCGGCCAAGTGCGAGTTGGACTCGCACAGGAAGGGTTCCGTACCATAAACCTCAATTTTTATTTTATTTGTTGTTATAGCGGCAATAGAAATACACAATCTGTGAAAATTTCAGCTCTACCTATTACGGTTCTTGAGATACAGCCCGCTAACAGATAGACGGACGGACGGACGGACGAACGAGCGGACGGACGGACGGACGAACTGACAGTGGAGGCTTAGTAATAGGGTTCCGTTGGTTAACTTCGAGTACGGAACCCTAAAAATAAAAAAATAAAATTGATACCTTACGAAGTCATCAATTTTTTTTAACTAATAATACCTATGCCTATCCTTTTCTATTGAGTCAGGACAAGAAATACGAGGTAACACGCTCTTTACGTGGTAAATAAAAACAGACGTGAGCTTCATTGAGCATAATGCCTTAGCGCTTCACTCCATTAAACAAGTAGGACTTTCATGTCTGTTTTTCGTAATGAGCAAGTGACTGAATAAGACAAGTGATTTAGATGCTCTTTTATGCTCAGAGTATGGAAATTTATTATTTATTTAGCATTCTCTTGCGACTTTCCATGGCCAATTTTATAGAAACTTCTGCGAATTCTCAGCGATAGGGTAGCCTTATGGCAGTAAAAAAGTTGTAGTACTTCCAGAGATTACCTTTACAAATATATGAACGCACATTTTGAATTGAAATTAATTTAGATGTAATGGAAGAAATCATATTTTATGCATGGGTATCATTTATATGTCGTAAAAGTCCCTCTTAAAAATGTTTGGATACACGTCCAAACTACCCGCTGAATTAGTTTTGAAATTCCGGCAATAGCGAACGGATACATAATGTATCCAAATTAGGGAATGGAATATGTCCCATCACGTGATTTATAGTTAATGTTGTCTCTTTTTATCTTGTAACATAAATCGTAACGCTATCTCACTTTAATGCTATAGATTACATCGGCTTTTCTTTTTTGACAGCATAAGTAATATGTAGTCTGTGGTGTGGAATTGTGTAGTGTATTGCGGTCATGGATTGCGGTGGTTGTCGAATGCATAGAGATATAATATCTATGGGAATATCTATGTTCGAATGTGGCAATTTGTCGAATACAAAAATATTACACATGTCATACTCAAGGAAAATGCTAACTGATGACTAGGCAGCATGGTCTCAGACCTTAGCCCGTTCTGTCAGGAACGTAAAAAGTAAAAAAATAAATAACACATGTTAATGTCAAGTTGTTAATGTCAAAACTTCACGTTGCGTCCATGCTTTTTCAAAGTTTTGATTTTGTTTGCGTAAATATTATTTTCAAAACATAAGTGAGAAAGTATGTGTAACAGATTTAATCAATAAAACTAATAAAAGCAAAATTAGTGCTCAGTCTTCAAAATGAAGTTTCATTACAAGGTAATTGTATAAAATAGATTTTGATAATAATTCACACTTGTTATGGTCTTTGTGTACAATATTTAAAATATGAATGATACAACTAAGTTCTCTAAAATTCGCATGATAAACTCAAAAAAATATACGAATTTTTATTTTGACACGAAAATGCTTTCAAAACTGTTATTTAATAATAATATTTTAGTGTTTCTAAACATAACCTTTCTAAATGTTTCAGTTCCAAAATTTACTGGGTACAGTTTATCGGAGAGGCGATATCTTGTTCACTGGCGATGGGAACTGTGTAATAAGTCCTGTAGGAAACAAAATAACTGTATACAATTTGAAACAGTAAGTACAACAAGAGCGAAATATAACATGACCAGATTATACAAGGCTAATTTCTACAGATACAAAAGCAGCTGCCCCTAAAATGACCCACTGACCCAAAATTGTACTAGTAAGTTAGCAAGGTAGCTTTAAATATAGGTATAGAACATTCCTTACTTTTGTATATGCTAGCAGCATTGCCAGATTTTTGTTTTGGCAAGTCGGGACTGAATCTTTTTGAGTGAAAATATACCAGTATTCTGTCGTCAAAAGCGGGACATAATAAAAAAAATCGTGTATGTAATCAGAAGTTTTTAAATATTTATCTTTGTATTTGAGTTTTAATTATGTTTACATGACAATAGCAAAAATAGCCATTGAAAATGATTTGTTAATAAAAATATGATATTTAAATCAGATTATCGTTAGGCAGTAGAGTCGTCTTCAATAGGTATTTGTTATTCCTTTATTTATTTATTTATTTAAACACTTTCAGCACAAAAATGTACAGAGGCGGACTTAATGCCAAAGGCATTCCTACGCCAGGCCTTAGGCCTTTATACGTAATCATGCGTTTTCACGGTAGATATTTATACTGTGGCCGAGTTACCCCCGAAAAGCGGCACTGAGCGTGTCCCGCGCGGGACATCCCGCCCGACACATTAAAATCGGGACGTCTGGCAACGCTGGTGCTAACCAAGGAAATCAAGCCTGCATTTTACTACATTTCAAAGACTAGTCTCATATAACTTAGCCATCTGAAGTATTTAGTTAGGTACTTTATTCATTTAATTTTCACATTATAGCACTATCTGATTCTTTCATAACTATCTTTAATACTAAAGAGTCTGATTATAAGAACAAACTTTTTTTTTAGAAACAAAAGCAACACACTGTCCTTTGAGAGCTACTACAACTACACAGCCGTTGATGTGTCTCCAAATGGATCTACTTTGTTGGCTGTCAATGAAAGTATGTATAGAGATTAAACATTTCATCATCTGCTTAGTTTATTCTCAACCATATTGAGGTCAGCTTTCAGTAAACCGGATAAAGCTGAATAACGGATAAAGCTGAATAACATTTTATATTGTTATATGTTTCAGGTAACATGACCGTACTTATAAGGATTATTTTATGCCACAGAATCTGTTCATTCAGTAGTTTTCTTGCCAATTGAAAGCATGTGTATAGATGAGTTATTTGATACTATAGAAGTTTTCTATAATAATAATGATTTATTCAATAACAGTTAAAATCTCTGATCATTTAGTTTACAAGTAATTGTTTTTCCAAAGTCAATGGACTTAATAAAAAATGGAAATAATTTTGTATAGATATTAAATCAAAATTAATGATCAGCTATTGGACATAAGCTTCACACAAGCATTCCACTGAAATTAACTTTAAGCTATTATAAGCTTTTTTAGCCCTTATGATGGCACATCAGATGCTGTGCCTTGTTGACACTTCTACTACTTTGAAAATTGGTAGTCCAAGAGATAAATAATTCGACGGCGCGTTGTGTTCCATGCGCGCCTCAAGTAGATGGGCCGCTAGGGCCAGTGCTTGCCACTCCTGCCAGAATTGTGGAATTTTTTCAAAAGGGTCACGGCAGCCCTGAAACCCAAAGGGCATTTAGGAGAAACAAGGATGGCTTTTAGTCAGTAAGAATGTGACACTCCCTTTTGCTCCACTCAAAGCGAGAACAGTAATTTGCTTACCCATCGTCATGTGCTTAGCCTTTTCCCAAATATATTGGGGTCGGCTTCCAGTGAAACCAGATTTAGCTGAATACCAGTATTTTGCGTGTAGCGGCTGCCTACCTCCACAACCCAGTAACAGGGTAACAGTTTCATAGTTAACAGTCAGATTTACTGACTTCTGACAATCCGTAACAAATGCCAAAGATCTTCAAATGACAGCCGGGACCAACGGCTTAACATGCTTGCCGAGGCACGGAAAAAACTCAGTATGTTAAGATGGACATCCATCCACAGACCAATGGCAAAGCGTTGCTTAACCTTGAAGATCTATCCGTGCTGCTGTTATTAGTTAGCCATGCTTCTCTTACCCATCTTTAACAAAAAGGGAAGAAATAATGCTAAATGAAGCCACATACAAAATTATAAATAACAGGGTGACCTTTATTTTCCAGAGGGTGAAGCACAGATGATCAGCCTACTGACATGTACCGTGATACACAAGTACAAGTTCAAGCAACAGGTTAATGCTGTCAAGTTCAGTCCGGATGGCAAATACTTTGCAGCTTGCTGCGATGACATAGGTGATATTATATATAATATTTATTTTGTAAAAAAATTAACATGGCAATCTGTTTTGATAATTTTAAAGTTTAATTCTTGTATTAATTTTATTCCAGTATTCATAATGACAGCACCATGCACATTCACCGGTGAATTCCGTTCATTTGTCATGAAGCGAGTCTTCAAGAAAGCCAGAGATGAAGTAACCTGTTTAGACTGGTCTCCTTGCTCCAAACTCTTAGCAGTCGGATCCAAAGACACAACCACCAAAATCTACACCATAGACTACTTGGATAACCTAAGCATGTATTCGCTCAGTGGTCATACGGACAAAATAGTGGGAGTTTTCTTTGAGAAGAAGAGTTTGGACTTGATAACTGTCAGTAGGAACGGTCAGGTATGCTTGTGGGAGGCTAACATTGATATCGATGATCTGGTGGTGTCCGACGTTCAGATATCTCACCGCAAGAAACGGAAGATAGTACAGGATGAAGAGAGTGAGGATGAGGTTGATGAGAAGGCTGTTATTGAAAAGGATAAGGAATATGTAAGTACTTTGATTTATGTTTTATCTGTGTACAAAATGTTTTATCATTTAAACCAGGAATGTTACGGAGCTTCGACTCCAACTCTGATATTTTGTCGGAACTTCCGATTGATCTACACCTCCGGTTCCGACACTTCTAAGTCGGAGGTTTATTAAATATAAATTGCTACTTCTGGAGTTAATTAATTTGATTTAATTATCTAACTGTTAAAAAATGAGATTATTTTAGTTTGTGACACCTCTAATATAGGTACATGTATAGGTTTATTTTTTTTATTGAAATTAAAGAGGCTGAATGAAGAATGTTTGTACTATTATATTTTATTGCCTGTCCCTAACACATCTTTCTTATGCCACCATCTTCAACTCTACCTTCGACTCCGACTACGAAAAACCAAATTTAAAACTCCGATTCCGACTTCGTTTCCGATAAAACCACCTCCGTAACATTCCTAATTTAAACCAGGATTGTCCAAACCGCGGCCCCTAGCTAATATTTATGGGGCTCGCATCTACCACAATCACACCATAACAATTGGGACATAGACCCCGACACCATTTAAAAAAAAAAAGCGGCACACGCTCTAACATGCTTAAATGGGTAGAGGACACTTCAATAAACAAAAAATGTTAGGGACGTGGTGGCCTAAAGTGTCACGTTGTTGAGATATTTCGAGGCAAAGTCACCATATGAGAACAATGAAAATCATTCAAAATGAACTTATCACGCGCTATTTTATTATAGATAATAATTTTATTTATAATTTTCTGCTTGTTTAAGTAGGTATCCTTTACCCATACGTGCATGTTAGATCGTGCGCCGCAACTTTGAAAACAAAATTAAAATGACTGCGGGGGGGCTTCCATAGAAAAAAGTTCGAACTTCTTTTAATTTGGTTTTTATGGTAAAACATAAATACCCTTACTTACACTTCACATTATCTTTATCACACATCAACATTTAATTCCAGGAAAGCGACAATGAACCAGATACTACTGATAAGGAAATTAAAACGGAAACGCAAGACAGTAAGCGGTTGCTATACAAGAAGTTAGGCAGGCATTACATAGGCGACGAGATACGGAAGGCGCATCATAAGGTCAAGCTGACGGCCGCGCAATATCACAGGGATACTAAGCTGTTGGTTACTGGTATGTACACTGTTACAATAGGGAAGATGCAATTACAGAATTTATGAGAATTTTGTCATTAAAATGATAGAAAAGTATAAAATAAAGGTGTCATTTCAACGTTTTTATTTTGGTTAATATCGATTTTTAACAAAAATAATGAATTAAAGTAACATGAAACGGAACGTATTTAAAAACAACAATCAGCGTTTAGTGACGTATCTTCTGTTATGCCAACGAAAAGGCAACCTTATGTCTTTGATTTAGGACAGTTCTTGACCAGTGATAGACACGAGTGACGTCATCGTCCGTTTTCGCACGAACCTTTAAACTGTCGGTTTCAAAACGCAATTTTGGCAATAAATTAAAGCGTTTTCATTTCTTATTTATGTGGTGGTCTATTCTAGATGGAGTTCTTTAAAATTAAAGCAAAAATGGAAATATTGCATGTTCCCTATTAAAATGCTGATGCTCCACTGGAAATATGACAGGTCTAATTACATACAACAAAATAAATCTGCTTGCACCTGGGATGAGATCAGAAAGAAATGGGGAAAAAAATCCTTTAACCGGCGGGTCTAAAAAGGCCACTTTAGCAGAATCAGAATCGCGCTACCCGTCTCTGTCAAAATTTCCCAATCAACCTTGAACCTAATGCGTTAGTGATAAAGATGAAAATTAAATTTGACAAATTGTTGTGAGGTTAATATTATGATTCTAATATGATTCTGCTAAAGTGGACTTTTTAGACCCGCTGGTGTTTGACTACTGTGAAAAATTACATTAATGAATATTAATTTTATAGAGGTTACTAAAACATTACGATTTAAAAAAAAAAATGATGAAAGAACAGAAGTTATAAGCTTTTGAAGTTTCTTCTATCCTTCTCACACAAAATCACGTTTGTACTGGGAGTCTCAAAATGCCACTTTAGCAGAATCAGAAAGCAAATCACGCTAATCGTCACTGTCATATTTTCCCAATCAACCTTGAACCTAATGCGTCAGCGATAAAAAAACCGGCCAAGTGCGAGTCAGACTCGCACACGAAGGGTTCCGTACCATAAACCTTAAGTTTTATTATTTGTTGTTATAGCGGCAATAGAAATACAAAATCTGTGAAATTTTCAACTGTCTACCTATTAAGGTTCTTGAGATACAGCCCGCTGACAGACAGACGGACGGACAGCGGAGGCTTAGTAATAGGGTTCCGTTGGTTACCCTTTGGGTACGGAAGCCAAAAAGTAAAAATAAATTTTCAAATAAAAAAAAAATGGATTCTCCTAAAGTGGCTTTTTTAGCCTCCCTGAATGGCTTCAATTCAATATGGCGGGACTTGTGAGTGACGTCACACGCCATTAGTGCTGTCTCAGTTTATCACAGATTTTAAAACGCTGATAACACCGCCATTTTTTGAGATTTTTAAATGCATTATATTTTAACTGCGTCTAGTCTGCTCTGTAGGTTTTGAGAAATTTAATAAAAACAATTCAATCTAATAGCTTATTCTTATTTTTCCAGGTTTCTCCACGGGCATATTCTTCCTACATGAGATGCCAGACGTGAATCTCATCCACACGCTGAGCATATCGGAACACAGGATCAGCAGCATCGCCATATCTGCTCCCGGGGATTGGATAGCATTCGGCTGTCCTAACATCGGACAGCTGCTGGTTTGGGAGTGGCAGAGTAAGTGGAATTAATAGTGCAGATGACTATAAAGATCGAATTAGTCCGTTAGTTAGATTTTATACTTTTAAGGTTCCGAACAAAAACCGGAACCCTTATAGGATCACTCGGGTGTCTGTCTTATCTGTCTGTCTGTCACAGCCAGTTTTCTCCGGATTCACTGGATCGATTCTGTTGAAATTTGGTATACATATGGACTTCTGTGACCCAAACACAGAAGCGTTACGTAAATTATAAAATTTTTAGAATGGTTATCACTTTTAGAGGTCAAACTAAAAATAAAAAAATAAAGTTTTTTGTACAGTAAAATATCAAATGAAGGGCTTACTGTGAGGGTTTTAATTATGTTTTTTTTTCATAATGTTAAAATACGAGTATATGGTTTATGATAATGAGCTTGGACGCAGAATAAAATCACTCACTGCACTGTCATAGTTATTCTAAAAGTAATCTTAAGCGCATTAAATAAAGCTTTAAATAATTTATAGTTCTAAACGTAATTAGATGCGATTTTTTTTGGTGAACATTCTAATATACAAGGTGTTGTTTTGCATCCTCGTCAAATTTCAGGAGGTAGTCATAAAAGACATAAATAATCAATTGAAAGTACGATAGCGCGCAATCATTAATAAGCACTGCTTTTTTTGTTGTTGAAATTTAACAGTATTTCAGA
Organism: Lacanobia oleracea; assembly: GCA_950371165.1. Classification (NCBI taxonomy): domain Eukaryota; kingdom Metazoa; phylum Arthropoda; class Insecta; order Lepidoptera; family Noctuidae; genus Lacanobia; species Lacanobia oleracea. Next base: position 24,245,762 of record OX493391.1, on the reverse strand, counting down.
ATTAAACCCTTAATTCAATACAAAGAAAACAGAATCACCCGACTACGCACACAGCGACAATGCAGCTGAGTGCGTGAGTGTCGACGTCTTACCTACGAAATGTTAGCGCGCGCGCGACAGTGCAATGACCGGCACATATCTTTACCTAATTTTATTTCGAAAATCACCTACATTGTTGTCATAAATTTCGCTTGATAATTAACTCATTTTTGAGCATCATTGGATTACGGGAATCCAATACTAGTGCGCCAAAAAAAAGTTCACTGACCTGTTCTCAGATGATTAATAAAATGTTAGTTTTGCTTTATCCTTCAACGTAAAGTTTTCGTAGTGATTTTGTTTTATTTGTGAATTAAATTGGTTGATTTGAAATTTTCCTTCCTACTTAACGGGCTTCGGACCGGCAATAATCCCTACCTTAGTTGATGTACCGATCTACTAAGTCTAAAAAGGTTTTCTGTGTTTGACGGGAATGGGAAGACGTGTTAGTTAAGTGTACCTAAGTACGTGGTGATACTTTTGACTCTTAGGTATTTTTGACGTAGTAAAAAATTTGAAATCAACTTATTTACATTGGTAAAATGGATTAAGCTAACAACGTATTCAAAAAATGTACAAATAAATAAATTACGAGGTATTGTTCAAAGTTGCCACCATCACACTCTTCGCACAATCGAGCACGACGTAGCTGGTTTTCCTTCAGCTTACGTAACACCAATGCATTCGTTTTTAAAGTGTCGTAACCTTTTAAAGTTTCCTCACAAATAAAAGCCTAGAGGCGTCAGGTCCGGAGAACGCGAACGCCAGGCCACAGGTCTTCCGCGACCGATCCAGTGGTCACCAAAACTTTCCGTTAAGTACTCGCGTACTTGCGGAACGGGTGCTGCAGTTCACGCTTCAGTAGGCAAAACACTGGTGTGGTGCACAAAGTGTTGACCAGCCTCCCGCGTGCTTGCCCGTGGGTCTCGCGGATCCAGGATGTCTTCCTGCAAGGCGACAGCAGGCCTGCGCTACCGCGAGCTTGAGCATGCCGGGGAACGTTAAGCTGCCGATGATCCCGCAGTCTCTGCGTAGCAGCCAGCATGACGCTCTGTGATGGGGGTTCCTGATCGGGAAAGATTTCCGTGAACATCCGGATGGCTCCACGTAGGCGGACCATCTCTACCAACTCGACATTTGAATAATTGTCCGTCATCTTGCACTTTGTACCTACGTCTGAACTATGTACCGAAAAGCGGAATTTGCAAAGCGCACGCGCGCTTCGGCGACATCAAACACACTGTTAGTTCCGGGGCTTCGGGGGCGGGGCTAGGAGCTTGCGCGTGAGAGTACCCGCACCGTGATTGGGGTGGAATTGATTATCTACGAATTCATCGAATGATCGTTTGCGTATGCGTTGTGTATTTATTGTTTGCGTTTGTTTGTGTGTGAAAGCGCGGTTATAGGGCCAGTAACAGACGAGCCGCGTTTAAATACGGCTAATTCACACTTATGGATTTCCGTAAATAACAAAAAAAATATCTACCCATTTTATTGTTGATTTGGGTCGATAATCATTAGCATAATTACGTCCTTGAATTTGACTAGGATGCAAATCAACATCTTGTATACCTTAAAAATAAAGCTCAAATCGCAACGACTCGTAACGAACTCAGATTCCCATGCGATAATAAACCTTATTTCCTAATCAATAAAACGAATTTCCCCAGGTGAACAGTACGTAATGAAGCAGCAAGGCCACTCGCTGGACATGACGTGCGTGGCGTACTCCCCGGACGGCCAGCTCGTGGTGACGGGCGGCTACGACGGGAAGGTCAAGGTGTGGAACACGAGCAACGGGTTTTGCTTCGTGACCTTCAGTGAACATAAGTCTACGGTCACCAGTATCACTTTTAGTGCTAATAAGAAGTTCTTCGTATCAGCCAGTCTGGACGGGACGGTGAGGTGCTATGATTTGACTAGGTGAGTTGATTTTTTATCCCTTATCTTTTATAGTCTGTACCCCTAATCAGCCTATAATGTTCCCACTGCTGGGACACAGGCCTCCTCTCGGTGAGAGGGAGTGTGGGCCGTAATCCAGCACGCGGGCCCAGTGCGGGTTGGTAGATGTCACATGTCTTCGAATTTTTGGTTCTAGGACATGCCGGTTTCCTTCCTATCTCGCTTGCGTAAAGTGATTCTTCATTAGAATTGTTGATGAAGAATCATTGTACGTAAACGATTAGTGATTAAAAGTGCAAATCCACTTTTATTTACTAGGCTTTTTTTTTGAAGTGAAAACTTCTTTAGCGGCGTTGTGCGCGAGTTTTTTTTACATTTTTACCCACCACAGTGTTTGTGATGGGTAAAAAATGTTAGAACTCGTGTTAGGATACAAGTCACACTCAAAACCCACCCTTACCCCACTGAACATAGCGCTCACTTTTGGATACTGTCATGTCTTCGGGATGCTCTAGTTACAATCAAAACCCAACCTTACCGCACTAAACATAGCGCTCACTTTCAGATACCGTAACTTCCGCACGCTAACGTCTCCGAGCCTGGTGCAGTTTAGTTGCGTGGCCTTAGATTCGAGCAGTGAACTTTGTGCGGCAGGTGGACAGGATGTCTTCGAGATATTCTTATGGTCTATCAAGTTTGGCAAGCTTTTGGATGTAAGTATTTCATGATTAAAAATTTTGAATGTCGGAATTTTAAAGGGCTGTGTAATACAAATCCACGAAATGATCAGGCCTTTCATTATGGGTATAATTGAGACGGTCACCAAAAATAATATTTTTAAGACTCTAAGCCTAGGCACCAAAATGGATCAACGGTCACCAAATTCTATCCAACTCAACTATGATTGCCATAAAATGTAGGCTTGGGGTTACAAACTGGATAAAATAGGTTAGGTTAGAATTGTGACCAACCGCGCGCGAGCCGAGCGAGTGAAGCGAGCGGTGCCGCGGCAGCGGCCGGCGAGCGCTACTTCTCGAATATTATTTGGTGTATGTATGTATGTAAATCGGGCTGGTTTCCGCAACTCCACGACTAAGCGCGTATTTTGCGTGTAGGTGGGACAAATGCGTCATTCGATCCACCCCAGCTCCCCAAGGAAGGCCAGCAACGCCTTGGTGTTACTAACTATCTCGCAGAGGGTACCTGGGTTTCCGAAGTACTTTGCCCTGTAATCCGCAACCACCGGGCAGCTTAGAAGCAGGTGTGCTGCTGTCTCATTCTCCTCCATGCAGGCTCTGCATAGCGGGCTGTCAGTGACTCCTATAGCATAGAGGTGTTTATTAAAAGACCCATGGCCAGTTGTTACGGCTGTGACTGAACGCAACTGTTGTTTAGTCAGTCTTAGGGCTTGTTTTGTGAAACGGCCATTTATAGAGGGAAGTGCCTCTTTGGCCTGCCTACACTCACTATGGTCAACCCATAGCTTGTGATGTTTATCTCCGGTGCGTTTCCTTACCAGATTGCGTAAGTACCCGAAAGGCAACGGCACGATGGGCTCCGCTCCCATTGCTGACAAACTCGACCCCCTTCGGGCGAGTTCATCCGCAGCGTCGTTGCCTCGAGATTCACTGTGTCCCTTGATCCATTGAATGGTTACTTTGTTGTGTCTACCAACCTGGTTGAGACGTTGGTGACACTCGAGAATCAACCCAGAGTTCACTGTGTGGCTGTTCAGAGCTTGCAGGACAGCCATGCTGTCCGAGAGTATGCGTATTGAGTGGTCCTTAACTTCCCTGGTTAGGATGGCTGATGCCGCCAGAGAAATGCCCATGCATTCAGCCTGGAACACTGTGTTGTGGACCCCCAATGGTGTGGCTATGTGGATATTGAGATCCTCTGAGAAGATTCCCGCACCAGTACCTGTACCTGTTTTTGATCCATCGGTGAAGATCCGCAGCTCGGCGGGCAGAGCCCCTCGCACCGATGATCCTCATGCAATTGGAATTTGTATTTTTTATCGAAGATAAATTGCTTGGGTACCCGGTCATTGATTGCTTTTGTTATGGGGAGTTCATTGTTGAGCTCCTCGAGCAGAGCGGTGTGTCGTGTGTCTCTCTTACTCCAGAGACCCAATGTTTTAAGGCGCACTGCTGCCATCGTCGCTTCCTGTTGTATAAACAAGTGTAGCGGAGGGAGCCCCAGCATGGCTTCCAGCGCCGCAGTTGGAGTAGTCCTCATGCAGCCCGTCGTTGCCATGCAGGCCAGCCTTTGCATGTGTTGTAACTTGTTTACGGCTGTAGCTAGCTTTGAGCGTGGCCACCACACCACGGCCCCGTAGGTTAGCATGGGCCGAATTGCTGCGCTGTACAGCCATAGTATTATTTTGGGAGATAGGCCCCACTTCTTCCCTATCATTTTCCTGCATTGCCAGAAGGTAATGCAGGCCCTGTTTAGTTTGTAGTCTAGGTGATTACTCCAGCTTAACTTACTGTCTAGGATGACGCCTAGATACTTTACCTCGTTAGACAGCTGGAGCTCTGTATTGAAGAGCATAGGTAGCCGGTAGTGGCCTAGTGCTCGCTTTTGAGTGAACATGACTAATTCAGTTTTCGTGGGGTTTACCGACAGATCATATTCGTCGCACCATCTTTCCACGATGCGTAGTGCTTGTTGAGTAAGGTTGCAGATCGTTCCAGTCACTTTCCCTGACACTAGGATTGCGAGGTCGTCAGCATAACCTATTGTGTAGTAACGATGTGCGTTGAGTTTGGTGATCAGGTCATCAATTACCAGATTCCACAGAAGAGGGGAGAGCACACCCCCCTGCGGGCAGCCTCTGGCTATCAGAGCCAACTGCTGCTCTTCCTCAAGGCGAACCACTCGTTTGCTTAACATATTAGTTATCCAGTCAGTTAGTACCTGTTCCACGCCGTGTTTGGAGAGAGCGGCACTAATGCTGGAAAAGTTTGTCTTGTCGAAGGCTCCTTCGATGTCTATGAATGTGCCCAGGCAGGACCCTTTCTGGTGAATCGCTTCCTCAATCTGGTTCACCACCAGATGAAGAGCGGACTCTGTCGACTTACCCGAGCTGTATGCGTGTTGGTTACCATGCAGTGGTATTGTTTTTAAAACGCCATCACGTAGTTCCCTTTCACACAGTCTTTCCATTGTCTTTAGTAAAAACGAGGTCAGACTAATAGGTCGATAGGATTTAGCGTTTGTGTAGTCACTTTTACCTGGTTTCGGAATGAATATGACTTTCACTTCCCTCCATACTTTAGGAACGTATCTAAAGGCCAGGCACGCTCGCATTAAGAGCACCAGTTTTGTTGCAACAGCGGTACCTCCCCACTGTAGTAAGGCAGGAAACACACCGTCGGGACCTGGTGCCTTGAAAGGTTGGAAGCTTTTGATGGCCCACTGAAGTTTTTCCAGCGTAATCATCTTTTCTACATAAAGCCAGTCATCATCTGATGGTGTTTGGATAACGTCAAGCCATTCATTTACCTGCGCGAATACGCTGCCTGGGAAGTGAGTTTCTACTAGGAGACGTTGCGCTTCTTCAGGTGTCGTGGTCAACGTGTTATCGGGTTTCCGGAGTGTGGCGATCTCAGATGTGTTCTGTTGCGCCAGTATTTTCCTTACCCTGTTTGCTTGTTGGCATGATTCAATGTTACCACAGAATTTACGCCACCCTGTAGTTCTTCTGAATCTGATGCATCTCTTGTAGCTCGATTTGGCCGCGTAATAAGCGTCCCAGTCCTCATCACTACATGTGTTCATGGCTCTGTTAAGAGCCTTTCTTACCTTACCGCGTTTGCGCTCCAGGTCTGCACCCCACCAAGGTTGTTTACCCGGTGTGTCGCGCGGAATCGTTTCTGGGCAGGCGATTCGGTAGCTGTTTATCAGCGATTCGGTGAGTAGTGTTACTTGCGCATCGATCTGTGCCGTGTCCGCAAGCAACTCCGAATCGCATGATGGTACAAGCCTTGAGGTAAGGTTGCGTGTGTACACCGATATATTCGTGTTGCGAGGATTACGTCTAGGTTGTTTGGGTGGTATACAGACCTGGATGTCGAAGCGTATCCACCTGTGGTCTGAGCAGGAAGCCTCATTCGAGACTTGCCACCCAGTGATTAGTTCCGCTGCTCCCTCCGTAGCCAGAGTCAGGTCTATGATAGTACGACTGCGTCTGGTCACGAAGGTTGGTTCCGAACCCGTGTTTAGTAGGGATAGGTTAGTAGTGAACAGATAATCAACTAATGTCTTACCCCTTGCGTTTTGCGTCTCCATCCCCCACAGTGGATGGTGTGCGTTTGCGTCGGTCCCAATGACAATCTCATCCCTGCTGTTTTCACAGTGCGTGATGAGGCGGACCAGGTCGTGTGGGGGCGGTTCCTCCGCCTCAGGCATATATACCGAGGCGAAGACGATAGCCAACTTAGTGGCTCCCCGCTGTATGTTCAGCCTAGCAGCAGAGACATCTCTGCAACAGAAGTCGTTTAATAGCTGTGTTTTAAGGTTACCTGTGACATAGATGCACGATCTAGGGTGATCATGGTCCGCAGTAACAAGGAGCTTACCACCAAGATTGGAGAGTCCTCGTATGTGGCCACCCCTAATCCACGGCTCTTGGATCAGGGCAATGGCCGTGTGTTGAACCTCCAGCCACTTGCGGAGTTGAGCCGTTGCGGTCTGGCTGTGGTGGAGGTTAGCCTGCACGACTTTACAGGCCGACAAAAGGGACGCCATCGCCGGCAAGACCCTCCTCGTCGCCCTCAAGTCGCAGCCCGGCAAACAGGTCGCCCTCGTCGAAACCGTCCCCTCCCGGGTCTGAAGCCGGGGACAACATTACGTCGTCCGGCTCCCCCCCCGATGAAGGGACGGCACCCACGGTGGCGGCAGGGGCGGCTGAGTCTGCTGCTACAGCAGGTTCGGCCGCAGTTGCTTCCGGGTTGTTTGGCGGAGAATCGGTGTCCTCTGCGTCTTCCAGCGGCTGTTTCGTGATCGGGTCCCAACCCCGAGGGACGTCGACGAACCTGCCGTTCGGACCCTGGAACTTGACGTACACCGCTCCCAAACCAATTGAGAGACGGCGCTCGGCGCTCATCAGGGTCGGAACTTGGTCCTCGGGGATACCCAGCACCACGAACCAGCAAGCCTTCTGCTTCTCGGCGTGCAGCACTACCCACCTCCTTACGTCGATCCAGCGATTCTGGTACCAGAGGGCTCGTCCAATAAAGGTTGAGTCCTCGTAGACTCCCTGGTCGTCGGGGATGGCGAAGCCGCAGCGCACCCGCTTCTGGATCTCCGCCTGGCTCTTGACGACTAGCGAGGTGCCAGCCGGGAGAGCCAGGCTGGAGACTGTTTTTTTCAGCCAGGCTAAGGTGAAGTCGTTACCGCACCACAGCTTGAGGACTCCACCGGTGAACAGCGGCTTCGCGTTGAAGGTTGGTCCCGGTGTATCCTGCATAGCAGAGCAGGCCTCGCTGATGATCCGCTTGTGGATAGCAGCCAAGACCTGGTCCGATACTCCTTGGCTTATGATGCCCCTCCGGTCGCAGGTTATTGCGACGTTTAGGGACGCACTGGCAGCTTGGGCGTAGCTTCTGTTAGCAATCCTCTGGGATTGGTCAAGCCGCGGCCGCTTGTGCTCTCCACGGGGCGAAATCGTCTCGTTGAGAGCCCGCTTGGCCGCAGCCTGGTCACTTCCATCGGATCGCTGCGTTGTGGTTGCCTCCTCGGCCGGACCTCCTGCGGATTTAGATTGCAGTGTGCTAGGCGTTGGTCGGCTAGTGCCGGCCTCAGCCTGCGACCGCTTCCCCTCAGAAAAGTTCAGCTTACCTTGCTTGGTCGGTTTAACCGAGCTGGTGGCAGCAACCTGCTTGTTTTGGGGGGCTTTGCGTCCCCGCCTGCGTTCGTGATGCCGCTCCTTGCGCGTCAGTCTTTCCCTCCTCTTACCCTGGCTTGTAGGAGCTGTAGGACCCGAGGGGCCCGAACAAGAGCAATGGGCTTGTGGATTGGATTTTTTACCCTTGCCCTTGCCTTTACCTTTACCCTTACGGGTAGGCACCTGCCAGGCGCTGGTAAAAACGTCCTCGGTGTTGCTGATCGTCTCCGTGTGACCGGAGGCGGCCGCGACTTGGGAAGCGGCTTGAGGAGCCACAGGAGGAGCGGGAGAGTGTTTGGGAAGGCTACTTCCGGCAGAGGTGTTAGCCGTCTCCGTTTTCGCCTTGGTGTGTAAAGGATCGGTACTGGTCCCATGCAGCGCCGTTCTCCTTTGCTTGGAGTGGGACTTTTTGGTCTTAGCTGCGGTTTTCGCCACAGCCGGACCAGCGCCCGCGCTGGCGCCCACGGCGTGAGCCGCAGGGCATCCAGGGGCGAGCGAGGCACCAGAGGTACCTCGCTTAGGAGCTTTGCCAGCTTTCGCCGACTCCACTCCTGCGGTATTTTCAGTTGGCTTCAATCCGTCCATACTAAAAATTTTTGAACTTCATCTTCCTGGCTCCCACCCACCATGGAGCCCGCACCTGGGAACGTCGCACTACTGTGAGTGCGAACGTTAGGACTACCAGGAAGATATAGGTGCGCAAGGCTGGTTTACAGCGCGACATCGGGTGCTCGATCGGGTTGGCAACTAATCAACCCTCACTTACACCGTCAGCATGGCCTTTACCTACCGCTTCGGCCGCCCAAGGACGACCTTAGCGGACCCCACGCACCTCGCCTGTGGCCCTCTGACGGGACACTTTGGCCATTTCCCTACCCTTGGCTAGAAGATAGGGCCACCGTTTTGCTTGAAATCCAGACCAAAGGGGGCGTGTTGCCTCACGGACACATTACCGCCAGTGCCGATCGGCTCAACCCCCCAGGACTCCTTCATCCCCGCTTACGGCGCTCGACTGCGCAGGTCCTAGCGCAGGTGACAAAATTCTCCTACCCGCCGTCAGCTGAGTTTAGTGACGGCCGAGCCCGCAACCACTTCGTCACAGAAGGGTCACAGTTAGGAGGGGAGTTGGGAGGGGTTATAGAGGGGAAAAGGGGTTTAGTGGGATATGGGATGGGACTGAGTGGAAAGCCCTCCACTCTGCGGGTCGCCCGGTGGTTTCAGTTACGTCTATTTCGGCTTCTGACTCCGTAACGACTGCCAAAGATCTATAAATGACAGCCGAGACCAACGGCATAATGTGATTTCCGAGGCACGGAGGAAACTCGGTATGTTAAGATGGTCACCCATCCACAGACCAACCTTGGCAAGCGTTGCTTAACCTTGAAGATCGACCCGTGCGGCTGTTATTATCTAGCCACTTGCTCCCCAATGCAAGTACATAAATATCTACCTAATTCCGAGGCGTGTGGATCAGGTGCTGGGCGCGCACTCGGCGCCCGTGTGCTGCGTGAGCTTCAGCCCCACCCTCGCCAGCTCTCGCCTCGTGTCGGCCAGCTGGGACAAGACCATTCGCATATGGAACTGCATCGAGACCACTGCCGACTGCGAGACGGTTCAGCTTACATCGGACGCTTTGCAGGTTGCGTTTAGACCTGATGGGGAGGAGGTAAGTGTTTTTTGAAGATTTCTTTATTGTAGGTAAAAAGGTACGTTAAGGTATGATGGTTTGATAGCCATTATAAGAAAGAAATAGGGAACATGCAATATTTTCATCTTGATTCCATTTTAAAGCATTCTGTGTAAAATACACCATACGTAAATTAAAAAACGATAAAGCACTTTCATTTCTTTTCAAAATTGCGGTTTTAAACTGTTTTGTCATTTCGCCCGAGAAAGGAAGTTGAGTCACTCCTGTCTGACACTTATCATGAACTGTCCTAACTCAAAGACATGTTTGCCTTTTCATTGTCATAACAGCAGTGACGTCACTAAACGCTGATTGTTGTTTTTCAATACGTTCCGTTTCACGTTACTTTAATTCATTATTTTGTTAAAAATTGATATTAACTAAAATAAAAACGTTGCAATGGCCTTTATTTTATACTATTTTTATCATTTTATTAACAACATTCTCATAAATTCTGTATTTGCATCTTCCCTATTGTATTTCCTAGGTATGCTATCAATAACAATAGGGTATTTTACTAAAAAAATGTAATAAGTGTTTCAAAAAATATTGGACGTAAGGTGGCTACAATACTCCATGCAGGATCGGACTTGTGCTTTGTAAAGGGCCTGAAGTATCGCTTCACCCTATTTAGGATGCCCAACTTTTTGGTCGCAGTCTGTCTGTATCTATGTCTTCGTCAGTGTGTATTGTACTAACATAGTTTAAGTAATTACTTACAAACCCTATAGGATATTTGTCCTGATTTAAATGTCAATAAATAAACCCGCGTAGTTCTGAGTTTATAAGAGGACCGGCTTCGTGTACAACATATTTTGTTGCTAGAACCTACTAATTTCCTTATATCATCATCAGATAGCAGTATCAACTCTAGACGGCAACATAACGTTGTTCAACACGAGCACGGGCGACCAGACGGGCAGCATCGAAGGCAGGAACGACCTCGGCTCGGGCCGAGCTGAGACCGACCTTATCACGCCGGATAAGATGCTGAAGACCAAGTGAGTGTTACTTATTATGTAGATATCTTGCCAAAATTAGATAGGTTTTTTTTTACTATTTATAGGCACGCGTTTGAGCACTATCTCACCTGATGGTAAGCGATGATGTGGTCGAAGATGGAGCACGCTAGCCTAGAAGTAACCTATTCACTCTTGACTTAAAGACTGCCAGGTTTTAGCTATCAGGAAACACAGACTCCGGCAGGGAATTCCACTCCTTAGCTGTACACATTATGAATGTGTTACCAAAACGTTTTGTGCGTGTGGGTGGGATGTCCACTATGTACCAGTGGCGCATCGCCGTTCGTCTTGTGGTCCGATGATGGAACGGGCTTGGCGGAATTAAATTACGCAATTCCGTCGCACATTCCCCAAAATGCAACCGGTAGAAAACCGACAGGCTAGCAACTCGTCGTCGCTGTTCAAGACTTATCTTACAAGACTTATTATACAAGAGGTGTCATCTCTAGACGAAGTTTAAAATTGTTTACGACGTACCTGACCTAAATCAGTACATATTATAAAATAAAGTCCCCCGCCGCATATGTTTGTTCGCAATAAACTCTAAAACTCCTAAAGAGATTTTCATGCGGTTTATTACTATCGATGCAGAAATGTAACGCTGATTGTTGCCCAAGGTATTAAATATTTGTGCTTTTTACAACTCCAAATTGCACCCGTGCGAACCCGGGGCGGGTCACTAGTTATGACTAAGTCTTATATATTGGTTTCAGAGCTTTCACAACAATATGCTACTCAGCGGATGGTACCTGCATATTGGGCGGCGGCAACTCCAAACACGTTTGTCTGTACAGCGTGAAGGAAGCTATTCTCATCAAGAAGTTCGTTATCACACAGAATCGCTCTCTAGATGCTGTTAATGTGAGTATACTTAAACTGTTTTAATAATAAAAATCAATCAATAAATTTATTTATTCCGACAAATAGTCCATTTGTTAGTCACAAAAATATGTTATAAACTATGTTAGTAAAAAATATCCAAGCTGTCATGATTAGTTTAAATGCTGATTAGCGGATTATAAATTCGAATCTCTAAATTAATAAAAAAAAAGTATTCGTGACAATATAAGAAGTTGGATTTGAAAGATACATAACTTTACTAGTATGTATGAGAGAGAACTGTCACGTGATCAATCCCTTGTATTTTAACATTTAGACTATCGCCGTCGCTGATGGAATGGAATGGAATGGCCCTTTTTCTAGAACCCCCTTTTTTTAAGAATGGGAAATCATCAAATGACTCCTCCCGCTCTGGGTGATGCAGGAGGGAGTGTCAGACTCTTACTGACTAAAACCCATCTGTGTTCCTCCTAGTGCCTTTTGCGGTCCAGGGCTACGGTGCCCCTTTCTAACAAAGTCCACAGTTTCTAAAGCCCCTGGACTGGGACGGCCTACTAGCTCAGAACTGTCTTGGCAGGCATATTGTTTAACATCACGCCCCCCCCCCCCCCAAATGTTTGATACAGGGTCCCTTTGAGGCTACGCCACTGGACTTAATATAATTGGTGATATTTAATTAGAATAGAATATTCATTTAATTGCTCAGAATGTAATTGAAAGTACTATATGCTGGAAATAACTTTTATGTTTATCTAAGTCAACAATTGCGAAAAAAAAATACATACACATGTTCTTAAGTCCGAACTCAGTGCAATACTTAGTCTAGTCTTTCGACCGCCACGGTCGGCCGTGGCGGTCCGCCGATGCCGAGTTTGTCGGCACAAACGAAAAAGTGCCCAACACGCCACCGTCGGTCGGCTATAGCCGACAAGCAACATTTTAATGTACAAAATAAATGTACTAAATCAAGTTTTCTGTGATTATGTTACGAGTTATATTTTATTTAAAAAATATGGAATGAAAACCAATGATTAATAATTGGTTGACGATAAGATGTTGGAATCCGTATTTTTTTTTAGATATTTGCGTTGAATTTGTGCTTGGCTTGGGAGGGATGCCGATGCATTTTCGCTCTGGCGGTCTTCTTATTGTGTGGGCTTATTGTAAGGTCTGACGACCCCACACACCCTAGTGTCAGTTTCTAAACCGCCTCAAGGGCTTTTGACATGGTTTATTTGACGACCGCCATTTGGCGGCCGGGACCACCGGCTTATACGTGGCTGGCTAAGGTTAAAGTATAACATAATTATCTTTCTGTTACCAGGACTTCATAAACCGTCGGCTGATGACAGAGTTCGGCAATATGGCGCTGGTGGAAGAGCGAGGCGACGCGGAGGGCGGTGACGTCAGCGTGCGGCTGCCGGGGGTGCGGGGGGGCGACATGGCCGACAGGGGGGTGAAGCCGGAGGTACGTAGGTCCTTTATTTATTTATAAATCCATTATTTTAGGCAACTACATCATTTACAACGTGTAACAGAATAAACGCTATACCTCTTAAGGGGCCATTGTACTCATCATTATGAACAACTTTTATTACGGAACCAATCTCGAAATCGCGAAAAGAAAATCAGCTGTTCAGTACATTTTGTCGAGTTATGTGCACAGAAATGTATGGGGGAGACGATTTCTTTTTTCGCGATTTCAGTGTTGGTCCCATAGTATGTTGTTCATAATGATGAGTGTAATGGCCCCTTAAGAGGTATTGCGTTTATTCTGTTACAGGTTGTATACAAAAAAACTGACAAAGTGCGAGTCAGAGTCGCGTGCAAAGGGTTCCGATCCAATTTCATTTTTTTATCATGTTATTTTAACACCACAGACTTTCTATATCCCTGCAATCTTGAAGAATGGAACTATTATCTACATTTTTTTCAAAATTTAGCTTCAATAAATTCGGAGATCAGGGAGAATGGTAATTTTTGGTCTAATATTTGAGTTGACCCTCTTGACGTAATCAGAAGACTGGCCTGTATTTTAAGGTCGAGGCATCAGCGTGGTGGGCCAATACATTTTTTTTTCGAAATTTGACGACATGGTTGGCGCAGTGATTGAGCGATCGGCTTCTGCGCTGCGTGTCGCGGGTTCGATTCCCGCTCGGAAAAAATATTTGTACAGCCTACAGAATGGTAGTTGTTCCGAGTCTAGATGTTTGTGTAATGTGAGTTTGTTGTGAACGTACCCACGATACAGGAGAAATTCATAATGTGGGGCGACGTTTAAAAATACCATATTATATGTTTCTGTAGGGTGTTAAACTTTTCTCAAGAATTTCTTTTTCATCTGTTTGTTAGGTGCGAGTACATTGCGTGAGGTTCTCTCCAACCGGTGACAGCTTCGCAGTGGCGGCTACCGAAGGTCTGCTCATATACAGCCAGAACGCGGGCATTGATGGAACATTCAGGTACAGTAATGACATACTTTTTTAAATAAGAGCGCCATTACGATATTTCGTTTACTTATTCTTGTGTACATACAAATTATAATATTATTATAATTGCTTGTTTATTCTTTTTGATGTAAGAACTTAATCGTTGTCTTTATTAATTTGTTTTTCATTATTTGGTCATTGACAACCATAGTTTTGTGTAAAGTAGAAGCATATTTTTCAAATTTTGTAAATGTGCGTACCATGAAGCCATTTGCATTTTATGTGATTAGTTATAGTTTTACTTGTTGGACATGAACGAGCATGGTGGTTGAGAGCATGTCATGCTCACTCAAATGTCTCGCTGATGGCGGCGCGTGGGTTTGATCATTCGGTTCCCTTCGAAATGGTTGAGCTGAAGGGTGCCGATACACGCGTCATGTTCGTGAACGGGCGCCGTCGGTTGAGACTGGTCATCTCTTAACTGCCATTGGCTCAATTTAATCTTAAATTTTAAATTCTTATAATAAGTCCTTTTTTTTTTCCTTTGCATTGTCCTCACATGCAGAAGCAACAAGTATATGTAACTTGGAATTTTGTAAAACAGAACATGATTTAAAAGAGTGTCCGTGGAGTTTCTTGCACGTTCTTCTCCATAGAGATCTACGCTTTGGAACGTGCAAATAGCTTCCATGTTTTTGACTGACCGACCTTGACGTTTCAAAAGTGCCTGTGAATGGTTTATTTGAAATAAAATGCTTTGAACTTTGAATTTGAATCCTGAAGCGGCATCAATGCCTCCACAAGATAAACTATCGTAGCAAAAACTACAACGCAACAAAAAAACCGCAACGCCATCTATCCAACAAAGCAATAGAACGTGTAAACGTTAAGTTAAAACGACATTCTAAACATAACCCGCTGTCTTTCAAACCAATCGAGATTAGGTAACAATATTTGAATTCAGAAGTCGAGACTATATTACAAAATTTTGTTACAACAAACAAGCCAAAGTTTAGAGTCAACAGCTTAATTTTTTTTCGCGATTTCTTGATTGATCCCACAGTAAAAATAATCATAATGATGAGTACAATGACCCCTTAAGAGGCATTGCCTTTATTCTGTTACAGGTTGTATATAGATGTTAGATGACATCATTTCGGTTCTGTGTAACAAAACTAATTAATTCTTTTCACCACAGGCCGTACCGTCTAGAAGCTGGTTCAACGCCATACGCAGTCAAACAGCTGCTATCAGAAGGAGCGTGGGGCTCGGCTCTGGTGGCCGCCGTACAACTGAACGAACACACTGTGATACAGCAGTGTGTGGAGGCCGTACCGGCCAATGACAGTAAGAAGACTTTACTTATTTATATAGCATGAACCGTACCTACTCCTCCTCCTACCTTTGTCCCAGTTTCGCACATGAATTCGCCAGAGATTAACTGAACTTCGTAACAAACCAACAACAAAACGTTTTGGGAACACATTCATAATGCGTATAGCTAAGGAGTGGAATTCCCTACCGGAGTCTGCGTTTCCTGATAGCTGCAATCTGGGAGTCTTTAAGTCAAGATTGAATAGGTTACTTCTAGGCAAGCCTGCTCCATCTTCGTCCACATCATCGCTTACCATCAGGTGAGATAGTGGTCAAACGCGAGTCTGTGTTTCCTGATAGCTGTAATCTGGGAGTCTTTAAGTCAAGAGTGAATAGGTTACTTCTAGGCAAGCGTGCTCCATCTTCGTCCACATCATCGCTTACCATCAGGTGAGATACTGGTCAAACGCGTGCCTATCAATAGTAAAAAAAAACAACAAATGGGCTCGGGCTGCAGACTGCAGGCAGTCAAAAATGGCAATGCCAAGTCTACATCCGCGACTAAAAAACGACTACTCAACCTAAGAAGAAATAATCTTAGAACAATTATAGAGACAATTACGGGTCACTGCCCCCTAATAAATCATGTTTAACATAGGCGCCACGCACAGTCCATTCTGCAGGCGCTGCTTCAACTTTTTTATTTTTACGAATAATATCTAATTTATTTTTATACAACGTTGATACGACAGAGGGGCTTTCCTTTAAACTGCCTATACTAGGTACCATTTCCAAGCTCTGTACCAAAAATAAATAAAATTGGAGCAGTAGTTTAGTCGCAAATGATTTTTAAAGTTTTTGTACCGTTTGAACACGATGTATCTTTTCTAACAGCTGATTATCGTCTAAGCATAGGTCATGCACCTTACAACGATAAATCTACGATGCGTTGTTGCCGCTCTGACGCATGTCGAAGGACATTCACTAAAAATTGGCAATGCAAACAAGGAAGCAATCAATACACACACACTTGCACTTTCACTACGAAAGCGACATACGTAGCGCGTTTGAAAGGAACAGAAATAGGTCAGTTGGTTGCATCCTTGTTTTTTGCGATCGGTAAGTGGAGCCTCTATTCAGTGCGCCGACGCTATCTTTTGGGAACGTACGGTTTGTGGAATTCGCGCGCAAACAATTGTGATTTTATTTTGTTATTGTGATGGGACACTAAATAAGTTTAAGACAGTATTTCTTTCTTTTATTGTGAGAGGACACGTAACTTGGGATTATTATTATTTAGTATTAGTATCTCGGGACCTCACTCCCATGAATTTCTTTTTGTGGGGGTACATTAAGGGTGAAGTGTATGCCTCAGAGGTAAATACAATTGATGAGTTAAAAAATAGGATTATTTTAGCATTCCCAAATTAAAGTGCTAAGCGACGGACAGTGACCTAATTAGAAAAATAAATAACAATATTCTCCGTCGGTATAATTTGTGCATCAATGTGAATGGAGGACACATCGAAAATGTAAAAATTTAGTGTGTTTGTTTTTGTGCGCGTACTTCGAAAAGTTACCTAACATAAAAGCCAGTGCGAGCGAAGGCCTAAGTCGCCGGCCGCCCCCCCGGCCCGGCCCCCGCCGAGCACACGAGATACCGCACACCGCGCTCCGGCGCGCGCGCGACGTTGCCGCTTTGTTACCTAGCGGTATCTAAGGTCAGTGTCATTTTTTTACAAAGGGTGGTTGCGTTTTATTCGGATTTGCAAGCTATTTAGTTTGTTTGAAAAAAATATTTTCTCATTTATGGCGCTTTTTGTTTTTGTACCGTATCGAATTAATACTGAACACGTATAGTATACGTAGTTTAATTTAATGCCCCTCTGTCGTATCAACTCTGTATAATAACTAGCACTTCGACGGCGAATTCGTTCGCGCGGGTTTAGTAAGTACTCCACGAACTTCATCTCCTATACCTCCCTCTTTATATGGTAATGTGTAAATTACCTATTAATAGACTCAAACGTAGGGCGGTTCGCTCTAACCGCAACAGTTTTCTTACTTAGAGCATTTTATACCCGTAGTAACTTTTAAACGAAAGGTCAGATTTTAATAATTTAAAGTGTAATTTTAGGTTGTAAAGTGTAAAAAATTTAAATGGATAAGCATTAATATCATGATGCCAAAATCACCACTATTCCTTTCAGCCCGGGTTTTAATTAAATTATTTGAACAAAAAGCGGTCATTGCGCAGGCTCGCGGGCTTTTTTATAGGTAATAATGAGTTTTATAATTATGAAGTACATTATTTTTATGTATCATCGATAGTTCAAATATATAGTATAAATCAGCGCACGCCAAATAATGAATTTTATAAGCAAAATTTAGCTACTTTGCAATTATTGCAATTTTCTTAGGGATCTCTAATTTTTTTGAGTATATAATATAGCCTATGTTCATTTTAAGGCAGGATTGTAATGATGAAAGAATTTTTCAAATAGGTCCAGTAGTTTCGGAACCTATCAAATAAACAAACAAATCGTTCCTCTTTATAATATTAGTGTAGATAATGATATTAGGATAACATCAATTTTGCCATGACTTGGTACTCGTATATCCCGTTTTTTTCCTGTTCCCGTAGGAATTTCAGGAAATCCTACCTTGCACTCCCCAAGGAACCTACCATGCCAAATTTCAGTTTTTTACGACCAGTACTTTCAGCTGTGCGTTGTTTGACAGTCGCTCACTCATTCACTGAGTATCGGAAGAATTCCATATAAATTGATTGATTGAAATATGTGTACAAACAGAGTGAGGCCCTAACTTCTGTACTAGGAACACTGATCTCACAGGAATCGTATCAAAAATCCCCAAAAAAATAGGTGTAAATACGACTTACTAACAACGTTCCTTTCTCACCAGTAAGCCTGACAGTAGCCAACCTGGACGATGAGTACTCCGACCGCCTGCTGAGCTCCACAGCCCGCCTGCTGGAGGACAGCCGCCACCTGGAGCACCTGCTGCGGTGGGTGAGGGCGCTCGTGTCCGCCCGGAGGCGGAGGTTCCCCCCCAGCGTGCTGCTGGCTCTGGAGAAAGTGCTCACTGTCAAGTACTCGCAGATTAGTAAGATGTAAGTAGCTTTGGAGTGTCTTTATGTGTTCTTCTTCTTATCGTGTGGCCAGTAAGGTCTTTTAGAGGTATGCGAAACAGAGAGTAAAGTCCCGCACACGTCCATTGAAAAGGAAGGGTCCTCCGACCAGGCCGCTTTTGTGCCTGGCGGGCTGCTGCCCGATAGTTAATATTCGGGCTGATGTATATGTTCAAATCACACGGTAAACTTTGCTTGCGCGACGCAGGATCTTAGTTCGCTGCAAGTTGGATAGATGGCCTTGCGGTTCTTTTTGCTGCGATGTAGATTTGCTCCGTTGGTTTTTCTTGTGGTGGCATTGATGCCGCTACAGTCCAACGACCCCACACACCCTAATGTCAGAGTTTCTAAATCGCCTCAAGGGCTGACGTGGTTTGTTTCACTAGTTTGGTCGATGTTTGTCTTTAGATGCCAGCACATCAAGCTACTCGAAATTGTCAAGTTTTCCCAATCAACCTTGAACCTAATCGATTTAGCGATAAAGTTGAAAATTGGCATTAAAAGGAAATTTTACAGATTGTTGTAGCTTGATGTACTGGTACTGTCTTTTAGCAAACTTAATCTGCAGGGTATGGCGATCAGTAAGTATTGTATATAGAGAACTTAAGGTAGCATCGAGGAAATGATACGTTGTTGGCGTTCGTTTGATCCCTTGATTCATTTTTATAACATAATCTTTAAGAATGACTCACGCTAGACCCTGTCGGGTCCGAGCCGAGCGTCGGCTGTAGTGAGATAGTGTGACTTGATAATGTTTGCGAGAGTGTGTCCATACAAAATATATGTAATACATACTAGCTTTTTGTTCGTGGGAATTCCGGAAAATCCTCTCTTTGTGCTCCCTTATACTCCCCAAGGAACCTACATGCCAAGTATCAGCTTTCTACGACCAGTAGTTTCAGCTGTGCGTTGTCTGTGCAAAATAACATGTGTTTAGTCTATATTTCTCTACACAGCCGTTTAGGATGTGTATACTCAGTGAACGAATAAGTGAATTTATGATTTTGAATGTAAGGAGCTCGTGGCTAAATAATGACAGCCGCACGGGTCGATCTTTAAGGTTAAGCAACGCTTGCCAAGGTTGGTCTGTAGATGGGTGACCATCTTAATATACCGAGTTTCCTCCGTGTCTCGGAAAGCACGTTAAGCCGTTGGTCCCGGCTGTCATTTGTAAATCTTTGGCAGTCGTTACGGATTGTCAGAAGCCAGTAAATCTGACTCCAGTCTTGCCAAGAAGTACCGTGTTACCCAGTTAATGGGTTGTGAAGGTCTGGTAGGCAGCCGCTCCACGTAAAACACAGGTATTCAGCTGAATCCGGTTTGACTGGAAGCCGACCCTAATATAGTTGGGAAAAGGCTAGGCAGATAATGATTTAGAAAAATCAATTACATAATTTATTATCATGGATAACTCAAAAAAGCTTTGAGACGAAGAGCGAGCGTAATTTATGTTATCTTCGTGAGAAATATTACCTCTAAGAATCGAGTTAAAAATGGCGTCATATATGGCAGACACGGCAGATAGTATTGCGTAACCATTTACACTTCTCAGTTCTCATGTCTGTGATAATTAAATCGACCAGATGATGAGTCCAGGCAATGTTGAATACTAGCTGACTCGCGCGACTTCGTGTGCATCACATTTTTCATTAAGGTGAATGCTCCAGGGTAGCCCGCGAAATTCAAATATTTTTATGTTTTTTGCAATTTGCCGGTCAGTGTCAGCTCGACAGAATGATTATTTCTGAAATATTCATTCTGTCGAGCTACATGAACTTAGAGGGCTATATTGATGATTAAAATGGTTATAATTCTTTAGATAAATACGCGTTACGGTCGCGGATCGTATTTGGTCCACATACAGCTTCACACTGACCGGCAAATTGGAATTGCAAAAAACATAAAAATATTTGAATTTCGCGGGCTACCCTGGAGCATCCACCTTAAGGCTCCGCTTTTATTGGTCAACACCTGACAAATGGGCTATCCAACACTAAAATAATTTTTCAATTCAAACTAGCAGTTCCTGAGATTAGCGCATTCAACTAATCAGGTAGGTCAAAGAGAAGAGAGATTGTGTGAGGAATGATATTATGTAAGGAAAAGTTGTCAATGACAGCGTGACAAAAATGGAAGCAAAAATCGTATTGGGCCGATTCTTAGTAACAAGGTACAAAGGCAGGAAAATTTAAACAAAAAGATATCAGACTGGTATCAGTATATAGAAAACTAGCTGTCGCCCGCGGCTCCGCCCGCCTAAATGACGAAAAAAAAAATATCCTATGTGTTATTTCAGACTATAATCTACCTGTGAGCCAAATTTCATCAAGATCCTTGCCGGCGTTCTGACGTTAAAGAGTTACAGACATCTATCCACTCTCACAAACGTTTATAATATTAGTAGGAGTAGGATTCTTCCATTACTGAGTGACTGACAGACAACACGCAGTCGAAACTAATGCAAGCAGAAAGTTAAAATTTGGCATGAAGGTCCCTTCCCTAAGAGTGAGCATTCCTTAGTTTTTACTTTTTAGTTTTATGAATATTGTATGTTTGTTTGTGGGATTATTAATAACAGCCGCACGGGCCAATCTTTAAGGTTAAGCAACGCTTGCCAAGGTTGGTCTGTGGATGGGTGACCATCTTAACATAACGAGTTTCCTCCGTGCCTCGGAAAGCACGTTAAGCCGTTGGTCCTGGCTGCCATTTGGTAGATATTTCTCAGTCGTTACGTATTGTCAGAAGCCAGTAAATCTGACTCCAGTCTTGCCAAGAGGTACCGTGTTACCTAGTTAATGGATTTTGGAGGTCTGGTAGGCAGCCACTCCTCGTAAAAACACTGGTATTCAGCTGAATCTGGTTTGACTGGAAGCCGACCTCATACTTGGGAAAAGGCTAGGCAGATGCCGATGATGTTTGTGGGATTATTAATATTTCGGAGCACCCAAAACAGCTGTAGGTGTGTGTAGGTGGTGTCGACAGCATTGCTAACAGCAAAATAATTTAGCTGCAATGCGTTGATTTAAAAATATAAATGGAGACTTTTAATATAAAACAATTATATTAAAAGTCTCTATTTATATTTTTAAATCAACGCATTTTAGCTCAATTATTTTTTGTGTGGTATCACCGTTTCGGATGGCCTGCCAATAAGTTTTTACAATAGATTTAACAATGACTAAATTATTCATACGCTAATTGGCGGATATGACATTGAACTGTTACAAGTCAGAAGCCACATACAATGGAAAATGCACTGCACAGATTTTTCATCTGTGACAGTAATCCAATTAGCTACCCATTAGCAACCTTATTGCAATAGGAATAAAGTTGTCTATGATTTTGATAGTGACATAAAATCAGAAGTAAAATTACTGTGAGCAGTTTGTTGTTTAACCTCGACATTTCAAGGGCACTGTGCGAATTAATATTAGGCTCTATGTTATAAAAAGCTAAGACTAGCTGCCCGCAACTTCGTGTCAATCCCGTTTTTTCCAGTTCCTGTAGTAATTTCAGGAAATCCTCTCTTAGTGCTCCCCTACAAACCCCAAGGAACCTTTTTTTAAAGGAATTGGAAGTCATCACATGACTCCTCCCGCTTTGGACGGAGCAGAAGTGAGTGTCAGAACTGTCAGACTCTACTTACTGACTGACTAAAACCCATCCGTGTTCCTCCTAATGCTCTTAGCGTTCCAAAGGCCAAAAAAGTATTAACGAAACCCTTATAGGATCGTCTGTCTGTTTGCGTTCCAGGGCCATGGTGACTCTTTCGAATAAATTCCGCAACCCTGGCAGGTCCCCTGGAAACCTGTATGCTAAATCTCAGCTTCCTACGACCAGTAGTTTCGGCTGTGCGTGGTCTGTCAGTCACTGACTCAGTCACCAGTAATGGAAGGAAAATAAGTATAAGGATTAGACTGAGACCCCGCATTCTTCGATTCTCAGTTTTACATACAGACAGTCTCCAAAATGCCCACTCGTGTTTTCGCTGAAAAAGAAGTGGAACTACAAACTCCCCAACAACACATCTGTCTGTTTTTTTCACATTCACTGCCGCGTCGGTCACCGGTGACCGACAAACAATACATTTTCTATCTATACTTCTATACTAATGTATAAAGCTGAAGAGTTTGTTTGTTTGTTTGTTTGTTTACTTGAACGCGCTAATCTCAGGAACTACTGGTCCGATTTGATAAATTATTTCAGTGTTAGATAGCCCATTTATCGAGGAAGGAAGAAATCATCACGCTAAGACCAATAGGAGCGGAGCAGTAATGAAAATTGTGACGCAAACGAAGTTGCGCGGGTCAACTAGTTGTATATATTTTGTCTGGCAGACAATGCTTTAAGTTGGAAGAACTTGAATTTATGCGATAGTCGGCTAAGACCAACTTTATTCCTTTGACATTAGATAAGGGATACAGAAACTTGTAAATTACTAAGTGACACCTTACCTAGATTCTATTAGGGTTTCAGTTAGCGTTGCCAGGCGTCCGGATAAAGCCGGACACAGTCAGGCTTTCTGTGTCCGGCCTTTCCGGTTATTTATTTATTTTTTTAATTGTGATGGGTTTGCTCTTGACTCTAGTCTATGTCAGAGATGACAGAGACATAGTCTACGATGGAACGAGCTTACCCAGAAGGAGCCTGTTCACTCTATTGTTAGACTTTTTGAATATGAGATTTTTTTTACATTTGTTATGTGTTGTTTTCCACTCCGCGTACCTTGTATAGCTAGCTACGTACTGCTACTATTGCAACTATGCAAACACAAATCATTTATTTGCTGGAATATGGGTAAATACCTACATGTGGTGTTACAAACAACAAAAGTTCTGCCATATTCTACCTCAACAGGTGTACAAATATCGAATACATGCAATTGTAAAATATTATTCATATAATTAATTATCGACTACAAATTTTAATATTTATTTCATTTTTTCTCCAGAGTATCTCTATAAAATATCAATAAATTAAAATACAAAATGTCAATAAATTAAAATACAAATGTTAATAAATTAAAATACAAATCTCAACAAATCACATTAAAAAAAATGACAGAAAATTAATTAGGAATGTCAATAAATTAAATTAAAAACATGTCAGCAAATTAGTGTGGCATTAATTAGTGATTCGTTCAATTTTATTGTTGTTTCATTAGAATTTAAGATAAATGATAAAAAAAAACCTTCTTAAACTGAAAAACTCGTTTTATACTAAGACTAATACATTAAGAGTGTTCGACCTTTTTACCCTTTCCGGCTAAACTGGTTGGTTTGTCCGTCTTTTCGGTTTTAATCCCTGGCAACCCTAGTTTCAGTAACTTTGAAACTTAAACATACAACGAACAAAGCCTTCCAGTATTTAGATATACATTAATCACCTGTAGTTTGATCACATGTGACGTCGATAAATCACGCACGGTACGAGTCGTGACGGTTTTAAGGTCAAGTTAACGATAGCAGACGGTTTCGAAGGTTTTGCTTATGCAATGTGTAACAGAATAATCGCAAACTCGACGCCGACAACGTAACGTGTACAGTTATAGTTCTAATAAGGTTCAAAATGTATTAGTTTATTATTGTTTAAGATAATAGGGAACATGCAATATTTCCATTTTTGATTTAATTTTAAAGAACTCCATCTAGAATAGACCACCACATAAATAAAAAATGAAAAAGCTTTAATTTATTGCCAAAATTGCGTTTTTAAACCGACAGTTTAAAGGTTCGCGCGAAAACGGACGATGACTTCACTCTTGTCTATCACTGGTCAAGAACTGTCCCTCAAAGACATAAGGTTGCTTTTTCGTTGGTATAACAGCAGATACGTCACTAAACGCTGATTGTTTTTTAAAAACGTTCCGTTTCACGTAATTTAATTCTTTATTTTTGTTAAAAATCGATATTAATCAAAATAAAAACTTTGTAATGGCATTTATTTTATACTTTTTTATCATTTTACAGACAACATTCTCATAACTTCTGTATTTGCATCTTCCCTATTATCGACTGCTCGATACATTTCTGCGCGCATAACATAACTCGACAAATGTACTGAACAGCAGATTTTTTTGTTTCGCGTTTTCGTATTTGGTATGGGTTAATAGGGCTCATAAAATGAACTACTTACACAGAAAACGATAACTATAAATTTACTTATACGTTACTGAGTAAGTGAGTGAGTGAGTGACTGACTGACATACAACGCACAGCCGAAACTACTCTGAGTGAAATTTGGCATGTACGTTCCTTGGGGAGGATAGGGTAGCACTAAGATATGATTCCTCGAAATTCCTAAGGGAGCGGGAAAAAACGGTATATACGCATACGAAAAGCTAGTTGAAACTATAAACTACTGCACACGAATTGAGGGCGTCGTAAACGACGATACACGACACCCTTCGGCCAAAACTCTGCTTTGAGGAACATTTCGAGCTGATGAGTTGGAACCTGCACCACAAACGACTTGAAGTTTGTGTTGTGGCGCGACTCACACTTCTCGACCTACAAAGTCTAGTTCGACTTAACTCTCATGCTCCATTTGATGCCGATCCCAACTAAATTGAAATAAGGACAAGATAATTTTGAATTGGGTTACGTTAAATTCATTAAACGAAGAGATAGATCACGAGATGAGAAGCGTACTATTGGATTGCTTGGGTACTAAAAGGATACCCAGCACACCGATAAATTAATCATTCACGATTCCACTTTATATGTACAAAATCCTCGGTTTACTTTTATCGTAAATCAAATTGATATATTGCCTAGATTCTAGATATTTTGTGACCTAGTTTCCAGGTATTTGCGTATCAACTGTAGGATGGTATGGATTTGTGTTTGAGCTGCTTTTATTTATCAGTCTGTCTGAGTAATGTCGTTGAGTTTGGAATGGTATCCCAATACGTCTTTCCTAAGCGATCTTTGATATCGTCCAATGCGTAAACATTTATTTATCTAAATAAATGCTTTTGTACAAAGTTTTACTTAAATAATAAATAATCTCATATGATAATCTCTATGGTATGTTCTATCAAGATCTAACAGCAATCAGGAAGAATTTAGTTAACCTATATTGTCTCACTGGTGCGCAAAAGCCTCCCCAATTTTTTTTAGCCAACTTCACCTCGTGCCTTCTTTAGTCAATTCGTCAGGAATTAGTCTAAATTGTCACGCAGCATGAGGAACTCGTGGCTACCGCACGGGTCGATCTTGAAGGTTAAGCAACGCTTGCCAAGGTTGGTCTGTGGATGGGTGACAATCTTAACATAACGTGTTTCCTCCGTGTCTCGGAAAGCACGTTAAGCCGTTGGTCCCGGCTGTCGTTTGTAGATCTTTGGCAGTCGTTACGGATTGTCAGAAGCCAGGAAATCTGACTCCAGTCTTGCCAAGATGTACCGTGTTACCCAGTGAATCGGTTGTGGAGGTCTGGCAGGCAGCCGCTCCTCGTAAAACACTAGTATTCAGGTGAATCTGGTTTGACTGGAAGCCAACCCAAATGTAGATGGGATAAGGCTAGGCAGATGATGATGTCACGCAGAGAATTCAGAAAAAAAATCTAAATAAAAAACTTTACACGTTAACATTTTTTCTAGAAGCTAGGTCATCGCTAACCAGTGTGAACTTCACGCGCTGTGTGATCGTGTCCGTTGACTCTCCTAATTTGCACGTGATTGAAATCAGCTGATTCCGTCTCGCGTGAGCTAACGAAATCAATACTCAACTGACTTGTTATGTACGAACCATTAGACTTTTGTAAATGTGGTTATTATATATCACTATATACACTCTGCCGTTATAATACCTGAGAGTCTTTAAGTCAAGAGTAAATAGGTTGCTTCTAGGCTAGCGTGGTCCATCTTCGACCGCAACTATCGCTTACCATCAGGTGAGGTAGCGGTCAAACGTGTACCTATCAATAGTAAAAAGACTGTTGAGGTACCATTAGAAAAGTAGAAAGTAAGAAATGTAGGATTTATACATTTATCTGGAATTAAAAACGTAAAATTTTAACCAGCTCTCTTTCACAGCTGCATCCATTCGTAGTAGTCAAAGTCGAATGAGCGAAAAAGATTGAAGCAAAAAAGTAACACTTGACAGCAGAGTTCTTATAACTTGATTAAAAAGTATTTTTCGAAAAGTTTGTTAAAAAAAAAATATCTTTGACAGCGAAAAAAATAGATGTAGGACGTTTTAGAACACCTTATTCTGTAAGCATAAGGTGTTCTAAATGTACTTGTTCCAATGTTCTTCTGTACTTCTCGTTTTTTCCACCAGTTTTGTTAATTTTTCACCAATCGTAGTGTTTTAATAACATCTATCAAATAAGTATTCATTTATGTATAATTTTCATAGTAGTCAAATACCGTGCCAGTTTGTTTCCATTTCGAACCCGAAGATTCACATATGCTTCATAAATCAAATATTTCAGTAACAGAATATGCTATCGTGATAACGCCATCAGCTGTTTATCACCACGTCAAAGAACTAAATCAAGGCCGAGTGTTACCTAGCGGTGTACTCGAAAACGATCCGTCATGTTGTCTGATAACAGCATTCTGATTCCTATGTCACGACTTTAGATTTCATGATATAACTTGCAGTTATCTCATAAAGATAGGAAGCCATGCGGATTTTTAAAGGAGTGTTCGCGAGGCGAGGTTCAGTTTCTAAGTCAGTGTTTTTGGCTTAAAAACTACCACCACTCATTAGCCTTACCCCACATCGACCTGTTCGGAAGTTTTTAGTCGTTCTTTGTGGTATTTTTTTTAAGTTTCTTTTTGTTTTGCTATTTTTTCTTGGTCCTGTTGGCAAAAGGCAGAGCCATCTGGAATGGTTTGGAAGAGGCACACCGAAAAATGCGGCCCTTACACCTTGCAATACTAACCTTATAAGTATGAAACTAACATTACTAATAAATAAATAAATAATAAATCCGCAAGGCAGTTTTGTGGCGAACTGTTGGGCACTAGCGACCCCACGGACCTGATCTCCAGGGAGAATTCTTGTTCCTCATCTCCGGCTTGCCTTTATTGGCTGGCCGTAGTGAACACTGACGAGGATCAGAGCTCCCACCCCTTTCTAGCCTTAATCGGCCGGTCTGAGTGGAGATTCGCAAGAGCAAACGTGCTCGGGAGAAGGACGTATAATCCAGTAAGGTGCTGGTAGGGATCTTGACCGTACTTCCGGGATTGTCCTGATAGCCGTGGTATACCTCTCCACTCCTCTAGCACCTCAGGATATGTTGCCCCCTTGGCGCTACGTCTTTCGGGGGGCCCATTTATTGAGTGTGCAAGTCACCCCCTGCTATTTTAAAGCCGTTTTAATTGTCAATGGTCAGGCAGGGGCCAATAGTTCTTCCATAGTAGTAGTTCTTAGTCCACTAAACCAGCCAAACCCATAGCGTTTCATCTTTTGTTTCCATATTTTGCAATAGTTTTGCTCCAACCGGGGATTGACCTTGGGTATACTTTCACAGTGCATACAGGGATAATCGTCGGTTGGTGTCCCATTCCATTTGAAATGTCTAAAGAGGCCTCTGCGAGTTGGCATCGGCCACTCGTACGCCTACCAAAGGACCGGGTCTCTAGGGACCCGAGAATGTCAACAACACAAATAAATAAATAAGTACACAACATAAAAACTAAATGTAAGGGATAAAATAAAAATAAACAAAAACATTTTCCTTCATTTATATCAGCTACCCAACAACACCCTTAAAACTGACCACGTATTTCTGGAACACCTTGTACATTCGAATGTAGTTTCAATCAACAACGTGGTTCCTTACAACAAAATCCCATGTCTCTTACGGTTTCCGACTTTTCCTTGTTAAGTTACTGAGCCATCTCAATGAATCATTATGTAGAGAGGGAAATTGATGGGGCTGTCTGGCAGGTTCTTTGTACGCGTGAAATGTGCCAGTAGCTTGAATCTTGAACGGACAGATTAATGACTTTGACTTAAAAAAAATGTATAACAGATAATTTTTTTAATAAGAATAATTTTATTGGTATTTTGTTTTTTTTTTTATTATACTCTTTTGATAAAAAAATGAAGGAGTAAAATGGTTTCATCTCAACGATTTGGAGGTGATTTGTCGGTTCTTTTTCTTATTACGTGATAGCGATAGACAAATTCTGGCTAAACCAAATTACGAATCATATCATGTAGATTACTGACTATTTTTCACATGTGATTTCTCTGTTATAATTATTATTATTTAAGCCTTTTAATTTCCCAACAAAAAAAAAGTACATTAAAGTTAGTTACAATATTATCAAATAAATTTTTACATTAATTCATAATTTTAAAATAAATTGATTATGTAATTTTCTCTGTTAGTGCTGACGAAGAACTGCTTAATCTGTTCGCTATTTAGGCTTTTTTCGAGACGCCTTAATACAATTTTTCTGGCATTGAAGTTGAGTGTCATGATGTTGGAACAGATTTTAAATAATCCTAACTGAAATAAACGCGATCAGGAAATCACGCGCTAATAGGACAATGGCTTTTGGAGGATATGCATATTTTAGTGGCTGTTATATAATACTCGTGACTCATGGCGGAATGTTTGAAATTCGTGAGAGGAAGCAATAAGCTAGTTTCCACCATCAATAAATTGCAAAGTATTGAAAATAATGGAAACGTATTTTTGTTTTTCTAAATCAATGAATAAAGGAGTGGAACTCTGCCAGCGTCTGTGTTTCCAAACGCTTACAACCCTGATCTCTTCAAAGTTAGAGTGAACAGGCTCCTTCTGGGTAAGCTCGCTCCATCGTAGACTTTGTCTCTGTCATCTCTGACCTGGACTACAGTCAAGAGTAAACCCATCACAAATAAAAAAAAAAGAATATTGACAAACATAAAACGCATCTAAACTCGGAAGTGAGGGGGGTGAGTGGCGTCAGAACAGAACGCACTAAAAATTATAACACGGCGTGACGTATTGACAATTTTAAAAGCGTCATATCTTCGTAAATTTTAGTTTACGTAACAAAAGAAAAAAAACGAGTCAACTGACTAATTAGATTTTTTCAGTGGACCAGCCTATTCTCTAATTTCCAAATTGACAAAACACCTTGAATTTTCCCACATTTTGATTAGTTTTTACATTGATTGACGCTGAAATCATATTGCTACATAAATATAAACTCATTTTAACCACGAGAATTGGGCTTGTGCATAAATGTGTATGGTAGTCGCCAGATAAATTTGCAATAACGGTCATTGACCCACATACATTTATTGACTTTCTAAATATCAAAAACTGAAATAAAGACATAAAGCTGTCCTGAATCGACTTCTATCGTAATCCTTAACGATCTCTAGTATCTACGAAGGGATATTAGAGAGAGGTCAATGTACTTTATTGCAAGTATATCTGGCAAATACCGTAGTTTAAACTACATGTCAACACAAGAAATTACTAAAAAAAATCGCACTTGAATTCGTTTTCCCGATATCGACTAATGATTCCACATATTTCACATTTTGTATAGATTGTATGTAGTTTTTCCTCCATTTGACATCTATTCGTGTGAAGTGTCTTTCAACCTACATTAAACTCCTCCTTTTGTCCACAGTTGCGACTTCAACAAATATACAATTCGCTGCATCAAGACAGTCGGCGAGATGACTCCGAAGATGGAGGTGGATGAGCCCCTGGACAGCGACAACGAGTCCAGTGGGCGAGGGACGGCTTCAGATAGTGACTGATAAAAAATAAACTCTTGAAAAATTATTTGATTCTTTTATTTTCGGGCGCAACGATACTCCGGTCCGCTAGCAGTATGACAGCGACTGTAATGAGGAACCATAGGGCTACCTACTCGTACTTCCACGTAACCTAGAAGTTTGTGTGTACAATCAACAAAGCTATTTGGCAAAAACATTATTTTTTGCCAGTGCACTGACAATATTTATTTCTAATCTGTGCATTTTAACTATTTAAGCTTATGACATACTTACGAACGTGGTGTACAATAGTTGTTTCCTTAGCACACTCACAACGTTGTTTAAAAGTAGTTGCAAGTTAGCTGCCTGCATGCCAAATAGCTTTGTTGACTGTACAAACACTATATACGAAGTTGTTGTGATTATTATAACAGAGCGTACCTAAACAAAAATCCGAATGATTTCGTTTCTTGTGTTTCCTTGAATTTTTAATTAACCTTATTTTCTGCTATAGTGACAATAAAATGCCCATTCTGTGAAAATTTCAACTTTCTAGGTATTATTGTATTAGAACAACCACGAGAACCTCTTTGAAATCGTCAGCAAAATTGGCAGTAAAATTGATTATCCCGTGTCTAAGGCCCAGATAAACTTTATAACTAGAGTACCAACCCGTGAGAAAGATCATACGAAACCTATCATAGTAAGCTTCTGAACCGTTACGTGAAGGAAGACTTTATTGCTGCTGCGAGACTACTTTTCAAGACTGCTCCTTTAACCACAGGGCAAATAAACCTTCCTGGAAACCAACGGATTTACGTCAACGACCACCTGACATTACAAAACAAGGCATTGCTGTCCAAAGCTAAAAAAGCGGCCGCAGAAACGGATTTTCGCTACGTGTGGGTCAAGCACTCCAAAATACACGCGAGGAAGTCCGACACGTTTCCTATAATAGTGTTGAAATCCGAAAAAGACCTCATAAAAATAAAATAATACTATGTCAAAATCGACTTAAACCTACAAATATAAACAAAATGTCTAAGTCTAGTCGTGCAAGACCAAACATTAAAAATAAGTTTGAGAACCGTGCGCAGGTGTGTGCTACCAACGTATTCCATCAATTACTGTGTCGCTTAATAGTGCTGTGCAAATTCATTTCTAAAAGTCATTATCATGTTGTTTGTTATCGCAGTGCCAAATTAGTCCTTATTTTCTTTAAGTTACAGTGCAATCCTAATTACTTAACCTACTCAGTTGTGACTATTTGGGCCCGTGTCGTTTCTTTTGTTCCTTATCTTACCTCATTTGCGAGTATTTCGAAGTTCCGTGTTTTTATTCACTGTGCATCGCTGTGTCTAAAAGATTCCTACCAGTTTTTGTTTTTTACCTTCATCTTGCTTTATTATTGTTGGTATTTTCTGTATTCGTTTATATTAATTGATTTACTAAATATTAATCTTAATATAGTGGACAATATTGTTGCTATTAGGCTCAAAAATGATTAATATATACTATCAGAACGTACGAGGTCTGCGTTCGAAAACAAACGGCTTATATCGTAACGTTTGCCTGAATTCTTTCGATGTTATTATACTTACGGAAACATGGTTAGTGGATAGTATTAGTAACAGTGAGTTGTTTGATGGACGATATCTTGTCTGGAGGCGCGACCGGGATTACTGTCGAACTGCTCAGACACGGGGAGGCGGAGTGTTGATCGCGGTGAGGAATTACTTGACCGTTGTGGAAAGATGTGATTGGCGTACCTCCGCCGAGGATATATGGGTGTCCATCATTCTGAAGCGGTCGAGTCCAGCGGTAAGTTACAATATCAATATTTGCGGCCTGTATTTGTGCAAAGAAAATGTTGGTAACTCGTACTTAACTCAATTACAAAACTTCCACCATAAACTTAACAACTTAGTATCCGCCCACCCCTTAGATATATTCATAATAACAGGCGATTTTAACTTCGGCGGCGATGTGGAATGGCATCAGTCTGACGGTAGCTGTGGCTTATATCCCGAGAATGTGTCCGTTCGATGTATTTTGGATTTCTTTGATACAATAAATGCGTGTAACTTGTCCCAATTCAATGGTGAGCGTAATGTCAACGGTAGATTATTAGACCTTGTTTTCTCAAACAGCGCAATAAGAGTGAATGACTGTGGTGACCCCCTGGCGGTGCCTGTTGACGTGCACCACAAACCGTTGATTATTAATGCTGATTTCCTTGAAGTTCACAAACTCGTTGAGAAACCTGGTATAAAATACATATTTCATCGAGGCGATTACACTGCAATTGCGTCTGCACTAGATCTCATAGACTGGAATATGATGTTGTCTGCTGGATCTCTGGACCAAGCCCTTAGCCTTTTCTATACCAAACTATACGAGCTCAGGGACTTGTACATTCCCGTTAAACCGCTTAGAAAATCAACACACCCCCCCTGGTACACTAGTGCTTTAATAAAAATACTTAAAGAGAAACACAAATACCATAATAAATATAAAAATTACGGCAACTTATCAGATTACCACTCTTTTTCTCTCTTGCGAAACCGAGCCAAGGAATTAGAGGCGGTTTGTTTTGAAGCTTATATGGATAAAATAGAATCCTCAATCGCTAAAAATCCTAAATGTTTCTGGTCGTTCATTAAAAGCAAAAGTGGTGGTAATACATTACCTAACGTACTATACTACATGGACTCATCCGCTGACACCGGCGAGGGTATCACTGAGCTTTTTTCCTGTTACTTTCAGTCTACTTTCCAAGAACCTGACTCAGAATCTGACGACCTGGATCTAAATATAGACATTCATCCTGCTAGCTCGGTGAACCTGAGTACCGTAAGCGTGTGTCCAGAGATGGTACTCAAGCTACTTAAAGGTTTGGACCCATCTAAATCTGGTGGGCCAGATTTGATACCCCCCATTTTCATAATTAATTGTGCAAAGAGCCTGGTGGCGCCAGTCTGTGTACTGTATGAACGGTCGTTAAGAGAGGGTATCGTCCCGAAGATATGGAAATCAGCCTTTATTACACCGATTTTTAAAAAGGGGGATAAATCTAAAATTGAAAACTATCGCCCCATATCTAAATTGTGTCTTTTCTCCAAAGTTCTTGAACGAGTAGTACACGCGGAAGTTTATTCAGCTCTGCAATGCCATTTCGGCGACGAACAACATGGTTTCCTCAGAAAACGGTCAACTGCCTCCAACCTCTTACTATCCAATGAAATGATAACCACTGGGATGGAAGAACGATGCCAGGTCGACGTAATATACACGGACTACAGCAAGTGTTTTGACCGCATAGATCATCGGGTGCTTCTTCAGAAGCTATATTCCGCAGGAATTCACGGAGATCTATTCCGGTGGTTCTCGTCTTACATAGATAATCGAACGCAGGCTGTAGTTTTACGTGGATACACGTCTGGATGGAAATCTGTCCCATCAGGAGTGCCCCAAGGCTCAATCTTAGGACCTTTATTATTTACCATATTTATTCTTGACATAAAGACCTGCTTTAGACATTCGCATATTCTGCTATACGCAGATGACATGAAGGTCCTAAAGTCCGTACGCACATTATCTGATACAGAGCTACTTCAGTCAGACCTCGACAGATTCGTACAATATTGCAAAACCAACAAGTTACAATTAAATGTATCCAAATGTTTTCACGTAGTATTCACTCGTCAGAAATCTATTATTGGCCCAGGTTATACACTAGATGGTACTTACATAAGTAAAGAAAACAGTATCAGAGATCTTGGTATAGTACATGACAGCAAGCTACTTTTTGATGATCATATAGAAACAGTCGTCAACAAGGCGTTCAAAGCCTTGGGATTTATTATTAGAGCTTGTTCTAGTTTTCGTTCTCTGAAACCATTAAAAATTCTCTACTGTTCTGTAGTGCGTAGCCACCTTGAGTATGTATCTCAAGTATGGAACCCTCAATATGAGATCTACAAATCTCGTATTGAGTCTGTTCAGAGGAAATTTTTGCGGTACTTGGACTTCAAGGCTGGGCAATTCTCAGTTGACTATGAACATCGTTGTAAGCGTTATCATTTCTTACCGTTGGAAGTAAGACGAAATATAAGTGATATCTGTTTTTTAGTGAACATCGCAAACGGCACGGTTGATTGCCCCGATCTACTCGGCAAAATACGTCTTCGCACTAATATAAATAACCTAAGAAAACGGCCACTACTCCAAGTCCCATTCGCATCGACAAAGTACAGGCGCAACGCCTTCTGCATACGTAGTGTTATAGCCTTTAATAGTTTACCATCACACCTGGATATCGACTTATTTTGCACCAGCGCACATAACATTAAAAAGATTTTGAACAAGGAGTACTTTGGTGACCACCATAACTAGCTTTTGATTTTGGTATTGTACGACTTGACATACCCTAGTATCTTGAAATCCCATACTACATTGTATAATGTTTGATTACCTACGATGTAATTGGTCAACACAAGCACCTTATAACTAAGTAGCTTTTTAAATGTGGAAGCTTGTAATTAGCAAATTTTATTACTTATTTATGTTATTTCAATTAGGTTATTAGTCTGTAAGCTTTCTGTAAAACAAAATAAATAAATAAATAAATAAATAAATAAATAAATAAATTACAGTTCATGAGACACAGCCCACTGAGTGTATGCCCTTCGGGTACGGACTCTTAAAAAAGAAGAACATTTCAATAAAACGCATCTCTCCATCAATTGTCTTTATTAACCTGTGTAACGCTGGGTCCCAATATAAAACTAACGGAGTTGCTATTGCGTGGCCACGAGAGCAGCGCATTGGCTCTCGCTACCGCTACCGCAGACGCTATTTCCACGTAACCGAGGAGCTTGTTATAATCATTGTACCTACATATAGGTACATATAAAATTGATGTGATTTTAAATTAAAATAGAGCGAAAACGTAAATCTAAAATAACGCATTAAACGCTGAATAATCACGTTTCGTGTGTTTCCTATAATTTTTAATTTAATTTAATTTGTTGATACAGAACTATCCTCTCTGTGAAATTTTCAGTTAAATAAAACGCATCCCTCCATCAATTGCCTTTATTAACCTGTGTAACGCTGGGTCCCAATATAAAACTAACGGAGTTGCTATTGCGTGGCCACGAGAGCAGCGCATTGGCTCTCGCTACCGCTACCGCAGACGCTATGACCGCTATGATAGCGACTGTGAGGAGGAGCCATCGGGCAACTTCCACGTAGCCCAGCAGTCTGTGTGAGTCGCGGAGTTCCTGTTGTATTGATTCTGGGATTGTTGCTCCCTGGAAAAAAGAAAGAGAACAGGTTATCAATATATAACATTAGATACCTATAGACAGATGCCAGGATTGCGAACTGGTTCAAAAGAGTTGCTGCAACCCTGGAACGCAAAGGGAATTTTAGGAAACATGGGTGGGCTTTAATCAGCAACAGGTTGACACTTCTCTCATTCATCATTACACAGTCATTTCATGATTTCCTATAAAAAATGGTACAGACTTCCTTTTCCTATAAAAAAGCCGGCCAAGTGCGAGTCGGACTCGCACACAAAGGGTTCCGTACCATAAACCTTAATTTTTATTATTTGTTGTTATAACGGCAATAGAAATACATAATCTGTGAAAATTTCAGCTGTCTACCTATTACGGTTCTTGACATACAGCCCGCTGACAGACAGACGGACGGACGGACGGATGGACGGACAGCGGAGGCTAAGTAATAGGATTCTGTTGGTTACCCTTCGGGTAAGGAACACTAAAAAACCGGCCAAGTGCGAGTCAGACTCGCACACGAAGGGTTCCGTACCATAAACATAAATTTTCATTATTTGTTGTTATAGCGGCAATAGAAATACACAATTTCTAAAAATTTCAACTGTCTACCTATTACGGTTCTCGAGATACAGCCCGCTGACAGACAGACGGACGGACGGACGGACAGCGGGGCTTAGTAATAGGGGTCCGTTGGTTACCCTTTGGGTACGGAACCCTAAAACTGGTAATAGTAAGGACGAAATAAAAGGTCTAACTCAGTATCACGAGTATCATCTAAAAATATTGCACGTGCATGTAAAATCGTGGGGAGGAACATGTGGGATGTGGGTCATGTGGGTTAATTCAAGAATTATTACTCGCAAAATCTTTTTACTCCGGACGTTCTTAAATGCGCTCTCCTCCATCACGCCTTATGAATAAATGGCAGCAATATTTTACTTTTAAAACATCTGGTTTCCATCCAATTTCCTCGACGTAGGTACTGCATTTACTCTTGGCCGTATGCCAGAAGCTAAGATCGTCTAAAGGTACTATTATAAAGCTGAAGAGTTTGTTCGTTTAAACACGCTTATCTCAGGAACTACTGGTTCGTATTAAAAATCTTTTAGTGTTTCATAGCCCATCGCTACGACCAATAGGAGCGGGGCATTAATGAAAAATGTAGGCGAAGTTGTGCGGGTCAGCTACTAGGTAATAAATAAAAGATTGAGATGAAAATATTCTTTAGTTTTTAGTCGCTATCTAACGTGAAATAAATGTGAGATAGATAAGCTATATTGTGTTAAGATAAGATTATTCATAGCAACAGATAACAACTGTCAGTGAATGAATGTAACTTTCCAGACTACCTACTGGTTTTATGAAAAAAAAGGAATTCCCTGATTTTACCTATATTCCCACTTCAGGGTTACTGTGCTTTTTTAGGGTTCCGTACCCAAAGGGTATCCAACGGAACCCTATTACTAAGCCTCCGCTGTCCGTCCGTCCGACCGTCTGTCTGTCAGCGGGCTATATCTCAAGAACCGTAATAGGTAGACAGTTGAAATTTTCACAGATTGTGTATATCTATTGCCGCCATAACTACAAATAATAAAAACCAAAGTTTATGGTACGGAACCCTTCGTGTACGGGTCCGACTCGCACTTGGCCGGTTTTCTTAGAGGCATTTCTATGAAACATAAAGGTAGGGTCGAAGTAAAAGTGCTTCGAACACTATAGCCGTAAGAGGTGACTATAGGGTGAATAACATTTTTTTTCAACATTCTATTTTAACGTCACCTTAGGTGAATTGAAATCTAACTTTTTCTAGTGTACCTAATCATGAAATCAGCAGCTCACTTCACCGGAGTTTTTACGGTGTGAAGTTTATAGCGAGTCTAAAAAGGCCACTTTCGTCATACAACACATGTGCTTTCTGATTTTGCTAAAGTGGCCTTTTTAGACCCGCTGAATGCCACTTCAGTGGCCTTATAGTGCGAGTTTTTTAACGATCTCGATTGCGTTAGCGTAAACGTCAATTTGCATGGAATCTGAATAAGCGCCGTCTGGTTATAATAAGATAAATCTTTTTTTTTCATACATAACCGCCGCAAAAGCGCCGCCGCCGCGCCGCTCCTTGCCCTCTGAGTTCGTGTCCCCCGGCCTTAGGTTGCCTGTCCATTACAGCGGAGCGAGGCAGCGGAGCGGAAAAACGGACAAATTGTAACCTTGACAATTGCATAAAATCTCCGCATCACGTGAGTCATTGACATTTTGACTGACATGGTTGGTTAATGTTTTTCCGTTACTGCGGAGTAACTGAAAAATATTAACCAACTCCGCTGCCTCACTCCGAGCAAATGGACAGGCACTTTTAAGAGCAATAATCGGCGCAGTCAGGCGGCAAAATCGACCCACAAGTTGAGCAGTCGTGTTCCCAACCAAAATACCGTGCTAACAGTAGTACCATACGCTAAAAAAACTGGCTGTGACGGACGGACAGACAGACAGACAGACACCCGAGTGATCCTCTAAGGGTACCGTTTATTGTTCAGAACACTAAAAATAAAAATAAAGGAGCATACCTCTTCAAGCCACAGCATAGGGAACAAGCCAGTGGGCACGTTCTTCAGCTGCGGAATGATGTCAATCTTGCGCAGCTCTATGTTGAACTGTAGCCGCTTCAGACCACTCAGGACTACGCCAGTCGTCTGTGAAAATACTTTCATTTTACAAAAAAAACTCAAGAGGAATTAGGGGCGGCACCATGAGGTGTCGATACCATCATGTTTCATTGTAAGAGAAGGACGAAACTATACAGTGCGAATACACTAGTGCACTACATATATCGCCTTTCACGTCCATGCACTGCAATGCAAGGCGCGTGCAATGGCACGTCCGATGCTACTTACGGTTTACTTGTATTACGGTTTACTTATATGTGGACGGTTGAGGCACCTAAATCTTCCCAAAACTATTATCCGAGTCTCCAACGAATAGGAAATGTTAACTAAGTATATGAAGACTTTTGCATGCACTAGAAAGGTCCTGGGTAAGCCTAGGCTTGGTCTTAAAATTAAAGTTCGACTTTCATCACTTTCCGACTAATGCCTGTATTTAGGACCGAACTGGGCAACATTTAACTGAATATCTTATATATAAAATTTCCATGTCACAATGTTAGTTACCGTACTCCTCCGAAACGAAAGGTCGGGTAGGGTAGGGTAGGTCGGTTAGGGTAGGTAGGGTAGGATGTCATCTCGCAAAAGGAGGCGGCGGAGCGCGCGCGGGAGGACGATCCTCTCGCTGCGCCGCTCCGTAGGCGAAGAAGAGGTCGGAGAGGACGCCGTCTTCTCCCTCCTCATGGTGGTGATGGGCGGGCGATAGGCGCGGGGGCGCCTCCGCCCGCATTGCACTCCACACCACCTTCGCCGGTTATTCCCAGCCCTCCCCCTGAACGGGGAGGACGTGAGGGGCCCGCCGCTTTAGGCGGGTTGTCGTCGGAGGAGGACTGGACGCCAAGGCTGCGCCGATCTCCCAGTCCTCTTCCACTCGGACGATGCGGGAATGCCGCTGGGTTGTTTTAGTGGGTATACCGGGTCAGCCCGGGGAGTCCCACATACCCCTCCCGTTCCCCCGACGGGAGGGTATGCGTAATGCATTTTTTACCAGCGCAAAAAAAAAAAAAAAAGGTAGGTAGGGTAGCCAGTTGACGGAAGCGAAGCCGCGCGGGTCAGCTAGTAAGCATATATATTAAGCATATAAGTGTCGTCCAGTTTGAGTGAAACAGGCATAGGTACC
Source organism: Lacanobia oleracea (assembly GCA_950371165.1). Taxonomy (NCBI): domain Eukaryota; kingdom Metazoa; phylum Arthropoda; class Insecta; order Lepidoptera; family Noctuidae; genus Lacanobia; species Lacanobia oleracea. The sequence continues at coordinate 24,206,721 of OX493391.1, read as the reverse complement.
TTTAGTTAGCCATTTGAGATATTCTTCTTCTTATCGTGTTGGCAGTAAGTTCTAACGACCCCACACACCCTAGTGTCAGAGTTTCTAAACCGCCTCAAGGGCCTCTGACATGGTTTATTGGACGACTGCCATTTGGCGGCCGAGACCACCGGCTTATACGTGCCTTCCGAAGCACGGAATCATCTATCTTTTTAAACCACTTTACAAAGTATGCTTCACATGGGAATCGAACTCTCGACCAACGGGTCCCAAGGCAATCGCCTAAACCACTCGACCACGGAGGCAGTTTGAGATATTCAAACTCACCGGATCAATATAAACAAAGGAGTTGTGCTTCTCCCTGACAGGCGAGATGCCAGACTGGAAGAACTCGAGCAGTTCCTCGGAGCCCAGGTAGAAGTGCGGCAGCGAGGCGATGGCGGGCGCGCCCTGGCACGGCATGAGGTTCAGCAGCCCCATGAGCAGGCAGCCGTCGTGGTTCGCGCTCCAGTTCCTGGGGAAGAACAGGAGAGTTTGCTCAGAAATTACTTTGGTAGAGAGAACGGAGGAAGCCTTTGCCAATAGACACTCCGAAATCTGGGACATTTTGTCGTTTATATTTGTCATCTTCATAACAGCCGAAAGACGTCCACTGCTGGACATAGGCTTTCCCCAAAGGCAGGTGTGTTGACGATCGCAGTATATGGTGTTGCGTTTTACAGAGAACGCAATTGTTTGCACTTAAAGCATTGTCTGCCAGACAAATAGACACAGTAGAAAATATATTGTTTGTCGGTCACCGGCGACCAAAGTGGCAGTGAATGTTATTAGTTCTGAATAAAGTTTTCTTATATTTTACGGCAGGGTCATTGTCAGGGTCAAAGTGGCATAAGGTAACATCCTGTCTGTACTTATTTTGCTTCTGGGACAGACTGGTTAACCCAGGCGGAGAGGGGTCTGCACAGACGTATATAGGCGCAGTTCTTCTTCAGAGAAGCGCAGTCTAAGCCATTTCATATACCACCTCAAAATATATTATTATAAAATGAAAATAAAACAATTATTGATCAATACTAACTTTTTACAAAAACATTTGTTGTCATGGTTGGCGCTCTTCGCTGCCAACGCCGACTCGGAGATCTCGTAGTAATAAGAGCTGATGTTGAACAGCTCCTTTTTGCCGACCAGATCCACGTAAAGGGACCTGCGGAGAACAGTTACCCATTTTTATTGCTTATTACCATCTTTTTAAGGTTACAAATCGTCTGCAGTGAACAAAGGGAAAGGTAAAATGTTGGTTTGGGAGCAATAAAAGGCAGGAATTAGGTACTAGGGTTGTAATATAAGGTGTTTTTTTCTGCTGACTTCATGTGTCCTTTAGGACTATATCTAACGTTGATGGTTAATTTGACATAAAGGAGCTCGTGGCTAGATAATAACAGCCGTACGGGTCGATCTTCAAGGTTAAGCAATGCTTGCCTAGGTTGGTCTGTGGATGGGTGACCATCTTAACATACCGAGTTTCCTGCGTGCCTCGGAAAGCACGTTAAGCCGTTGGTCCCGGCTGTCATTTATAAATCTTTGGCAGTCGTTACGGATAGCCAGAAGCAAGTAAATCTGACTGCAGTCTTGCCATAACAGTACCGTGTTACCCAGTTAATGGGTTGTGGAGGTCTGGTAGGCAGCCGCTCCACGTAAAATACTGGTATTCAGCTAAATCCGGCTTGACTGGAAGCCGACCCCAATATATAGATGGGAAAAGGCTAGCAGATGATGATGGTTACTTTGACATACTTAGTTTTAACCGGTCAACCTTCTATGAAATGATTTTGATTTCGTGCTATAAGGAGGTTGACGGGTTGTTGTTGCGTCGCGGTGGCTTTTGCAGCCGGCCAATGACCGGTTAAAAAAAAGTTGAACATGGAGATTGGAATAGGAATTAAAAAGGTAAGGTACATGCTCAAAAGTAAACTCGTTCTGGCTAGCCTCTTTTCCTACGTTGGAGTCGGCTTCCAGTCAAATGAGCAAACCGGATCATTTATCTACAGCGACTGCTTAACGCTATACTCCATGGCAAGACGTGTTAGATTTTCGTACTGACTGCCTGTAACAACCGACTGTCAAAGATTTACAAATGACAGCCGAGATCAACCCTGACGACACCGCTCTTTCCTCGCTTAGATAGAATGACTGAACGCACCAGGGGGTCTAAAACAGCCATTTTAGTACAATTTTAATCATACTAATCATACAACGATCTACAAAATTTCATTCATTCAATTTCATTTTTAACAGACTTCAAAAAAAGGAAAAGGTTCTCAATTCGGCCATATTTTTTTTTATGTTTATAACCTCATAACTCCGTCATTTATGAACCGATTTGAAAAAAAATTATTTTATCTGAAAGGGTATACTTCTCGATTGGTCCCATTGTCACCATGTCAGAATCTGATGATGGGATCCCACGAAAAGCGAGGGCAACCAATGTTTTTCAGGAACTTTCTAACGCAATTCAGATTTGTACCTGGTAATCATCATCTCATGTTGCTGAGCTGATGATGAAAGGTATAATATAAATTAGGAACTGATGATGAGATCCCATGAAAAATGTTTGTTCAGCGATACTTTAGCCCATTATCAGCCGATTTGGATGATTCTGTTTTTGTTTGAAAGAGTATTTTCCTGGACTGGTCCCGTTTCAATTTGGTGACGATCTGACGAAGAACTTCGGAGGTAGGCAACGGAACTCTTCAATAAATGATAGCAAAGGGATCGGGATTGCTGAAATTGCATGTTTTTTTAGTGTTTTCACCAGTAACACACATAACATTGCGCCGGTACGCTGTTAATGGGTACGCACAAACTTTTTTACAAAAAATACAACTGACTTCCAAAAACAAAACACAAGGTATAAAATAACTTCGAAAGAAAAGTTAATTTCAGAAGTCGTCTCAAAAAACGAAAAAAATAACCAAAAATGCCGACTTCAGAAATTAAAGTTTTTCTTTCTTCCGAAATTATTTTGTACCTTGTAGTGTTTTGTTTTTGGAAGTCGGTTGTATTTTTTGTAAAAAAGTTTTTTTCATCTTTACCGCTAAAGCATTAGGTTCAAGATTGATTGGGAAAATCTGACAGTGCGTGGATAGCGGGTTTTGATTCTGCTAAAGTGGCCTGTTTAGACCCGCAGTTCACTCTGCCTGAAGTTTTTAAAATTACCTGCAGATATCCGGTTCGAAAGTATAAAGCTTCTGGGGCACGTTGCCCTCTTTGATCGGGGGGAATATGGAGGAGTCTGAGCCGTTGATCTGGCCGCAGTACTTGTCGCCCCACATGTGCATGATCTGCTGACCCTTGTACGTGACTATGTTCCCGAGCTCATACACGTTGTCTCGACCGCGGATCATTTCGTACGGACCCGTTTCTGAACGGTTCATCTGGAAAATAATGAGAGTTGAAAATGAGAGATATTCGAATATTGTCAGAATTACTAAGTATTTATTTATTTCATGCTTCATGCACACAAATGTACAGAGGCGGACTTAATGCCATAGGCATTTTCTACCCTACCCTAAAACCTTTTTTTTTCTATACAATTTGACATAAGCGAACGTTTACGTTAACGCTATCGGGTGCGTTAAAAAACTTACACTAAGCCCTCTGAGTACGTGCGGTATGCGGTTATAGGTAGTAGGTACTGTATCATAGACTTTTGAATTCATTTAGTAGAGTAAAACTGACAGTGTCTGCAGTAGAGTACTTTCCTGATTCTACTTTTGCAAAATATTTTATATCTACTAAACCACAAATAAAACTAAGAAAGACATCTTTTTTTAATAAAATTATCTGCAAAATTAGTTATTCAATCTAGGTAGAAACACCCAATCTCACATTGCTCGAACCGAGAATCGAACCAACGACCTCATGTAGAGCAGATACGCTTGCGACATAGTGGTCAAATTAATAATTTGAATATGAAAGTACTTACATGAGAAAACATAGAGAAATAGAATCCATTTGATCCTTCAGCTTGTCGCATGGTAGGCGGCAGTTCCCCTTTTATTTTACCGCACACCAGTCCTGAAATGAAAAGGAATTGAAAGTTTCAATAATGACTAGAACTCCCGAAGTCCAACTCCCTACTTTTGTAGGGTACACCGACCTTAGGTCAACCTTTCTGGAGTCGTATGAGTCCCAATTCAATTTGGTCGGCCCGTAAGGGTCCAGCAATACGTGCCGTGGTCGCTTCAACCCCAAGTTTTATTCATATCACTAGTTCCTTTGGGTTTTTGAAGGAATCTTTACTTGAATGTTAATGTGGGCCTTAAAAAGTGTCTTTCGGTCAATATTTTTTTAGAACAGGGCACTGAACTCGCGTTTTTTTTTCATTTGGTGATTTTAAATATGAAGAGGGCCCGTAGATCTGTATAGTCTCTATGGTTGGTATAGGCGTATAGACTATTGATATAGGAGTCCTATATTGAAAACGTTCGAATGATGTTGGTACCTACTAAGTACTACTAACTTGCGACGCAAAATAGTGATTGGTTTCTGTTGTTACTAAATTGTCCTCCGTCATCTAAGGTCCATATTCTAAGACTCTTTGTTCAGCAGTTAAATCAAATTTTAATTATACAAAATGATAATTAATTAGATTAATACAAAATAAAATATACTAAACGAACGTTAGAGTAATAGTTGACTAATATGTTATTGTTATGCAAACTGAAAGTTATATTTAGTGAAAATTATGTAAAAACTCGTTTGATAAAGTAAACGCTATGTCATAGACCAGTGATTGTGAACTGCATCAGACTGTTTGAAAAGCGACCTGTTTCGAACGTTTTAGTCGGATTTTTTAACAAAGTAATTTTTTATTTTTATTTCCTACATTTTTGAAATCGTCTCCTCGAGCCCTTTATCTTGATAGGTTTTGAAAATGATTTTTTTTTGAAAGCATAACATGGCGCCAAAAACCAATCATTTTAATTTTTAAATACCCAGTGGTCTCTCACAATCAAGACGGATCTAACTACACCCTTCAAGCTAAAGTTCATAAAGCCGTTCAGGCCGCGAAGCGAGCCAAACAAACATTACTCGCGAAAAACATAACCCTCTTTCTGGCGCAGTCGGGTAATAACATTTTTTTTTTACCTATGAAATATACAGAGCAAACAACGTTATTTTTTGTTTGTCTTTCTGTCTGTTCGTTCCGGCTAATCTCCAAAACCGTTGAAGTGATTTTGGCGGGACGGATGTTATAAATTAACTTAGACTTTTATTTTTGAAAAAGTAGGGTTCCGTGCATAAAAATGTAAAGCCATGAAACGCATTCTACGCGGTAGAACAGAACCGCTAGGAGAAGCTAGTATTAGGTATATTATTATTCAAGATGCATCCCAAGTTATTTCCCGTCCCGTATGCTTTACAAAAGCAACCGATATATTAAATTCATGTTTGATACCGTAAGATTAGTTTTGCTAGAGTTTATATACGAGATGCCTATAAAATATGGTACAATGGTTTGTGTTTTATGCAAATAAGGAATAAAATATGGTGGGAATACAGCTATAGGCGTGGTTATGAACCACGCCTGTTTTTCCCGAAGGGTGTTTGTGAAAAGTAGCGCCATGGTGATCTAACACTACTTTCTCGTATTGATAGGATATGGTTTATATGGTGTAAGTTAAAGTCTCGAATTGTAAAGGAAATAGCTATATTTAAATCACTATAACACTTAGATACAAGACTACGGTAATGGATGACCATTACCATAGTTTTATCGTCGTTTTCGTTAGTCGTGAAATATATTTACCTATTTCCATAAGGAAATAGCTAAATATATTTCACTATTTCACTTATTTACTAGAATGCTGATGGTAATTTTGGTGGACGAGCGAATGCGCATATTTGCGTTCGATGCAATTATGCATTTTCGATTAAAACTCGAGCAGTGTTTATTTGTTTCCAAACGCATACAACCCTAATCTCTTCAAAGTTAGGGTGAACAGTACGTCTACCATGAGTTTTATAAATCTATACTCGCTAGCGACTGTAGTTAAAAAAATGTAAGTATGAAAACTTAAAAAAAACAAGTTTCTAATTTATTTGTTTAAGTTGTTAACTGACAAGCAAGCAAGTTGCAAGTAAAACTTTAGTTAAAATCTAATAAAATAATAAGGAATTTGTTTTTTTGTGAGTATAGATTGATAAAATAGACGTACAGGCTTCTTCTGGGTAAGCTCGTTCCATCGTCCACTCTGTCTTTGTCACCTTTAACCTAGACTAGAGTCAAGAGCAAACCCATCAAAATGTAATGCAAGCCAGCTATGTAGAGAGTTAAATAATGAAAATACAGTATAATCTCACCCAAAGCAGCATTATCACCATCACAGCTCAAGTAGATGCCGTCAAAGAACAGGTCCCTCACTTTGACCCTGAGGAAAGCGTCGTCCAGGCTCGGGAAGAACTGCTCCAGTGCATTATTGATCACTCCCACCAGACTTGGCATCATGTCGTGGACTGTCAACAAGGCGGCCTGGAAGAAAGAAATAGAAAACGATAGTTGCCATACTTATCTTTTTTTATAAAAAACTAGTTGCCGCGCACCTTTTGGTCTTAGCGTGATGATATATAGCCTTCCTCGATAAATGGGCTATGTAATACTGAAAGAATTTTTCAAATCGGACCAGTAGTTCCTGAGATTACCGCGTTCAAGTAAACAAACAAACAAACTCTTCAGCTTTATATATTAAGTATTGATAGATATAGATTGACACAGATTAAAAAATAAAGTTAGGAATGGCGTCTTTTTACCTGACTTCCAAGGAAGGGTAATGGTTTTCGCGTGTATCTTGTATGTATATTTATTTGTTAATTTCTTTATAACCTCGTATCTTCCGAATGGCTGATGGATTTCGACAGTAAGGGCGACACCTTAAGGGCGCCGCGCGGCACTTAGCGACTAATTTGAAGGCGCCCTTAAGGTGTCGTTAGATTTGTCTCAAACCCCTCGACAACGGAACGAAAGACGTTGAAATTAACTATAAAATGAAACAGAAATCAACTATAGAAATTCGCGTTTCCTTTAGAATATCACCTTTGAGTCCTACTCATCAGGTACTCGTAGTAAGAGACAACAAAGATTTGTCTCTAGATTGTATCAGGAAGACGAACATTGACCTCTGTTTCAACCCGCCCCGGGGGAAAAGCCTCGGCTATCGCCCTTCCTCAATATTGAGTCAGTAAGGGTCGAACTCGATCAGTTATTGGTAGCCCTTAGAATGGAAGACATTTTTTTGTAGTCAGTATACTTCAGATCAACTATTTCATTTTCCTCTTTTATTATTAGGGACTTTTATACAAGTGTACATGCCAGTCCCATCGGACCTAATAATTATGTAAAACGCAACAACACAAACTGTGACACAAAATATGATGGAACATGCTAACATCGTACATATTTATCTCAAGCTCTCTTAGTAGTTCCACTTTGTATACTACTTAGCACTTCGCCTGCGACTTTGTTTGCGCGGGTTTAGTTTTCCATTGGTAGGGATCTCTATTTTCTTCCAAAATAAATTATAGCCTGTTACTTCCTGATAATATAGCTTTATATTTCAGTTGAGTAGTTTCGGAACCTATTCAAGACAAACAAAAAAATCTTTCCTCTTAATAATATTAGTGTAGATAAAGTCGTTTTGACCAAGTACTGAATTTATCTTTGAAGTTCAAAGCATATTGGAAAGCCTGCACGTTTTTATGTGGCAGAAAATTTAAAATTTATGAAATGCTTCTTGTTGAATTATTTATCTTTTGAATCAGGTTTTCGTTTTTCATGTTTTTCACGGAAATTTTGATTTATCAGTCTCTTGGGTTGTTATTAATATTTCCAGCATTACGGAAATGTAGCTCGCGTAGGAAGATTTGTTTTCTGATGTATTTATTTTGCAAAGATATTTTCGATTCGTCCGGAAATCCCGTTCTATAAAATACAGGCTAATTTCATTGTTTCCCATAGCGGTAGGCAGAAACTACAATACGCTATCTGCAAATTCTTACATACTCCTTTGTTTTTTTTTTCGTCTAAGCTCCAAACTTTAACGTAAACGAAGCAAAAGCCATAAATGTCAATGATACGACAAACCTGACCGCATCGTCGCGCCGAGTAAAGTTTATAGATAACATGGCAGGTACATAGTATTTCAGGGTTGCAGAATTTGTTCGAAAGATTCACTGCTGCCCTGGGCCACAAATGCATTAGGAGGGCCACGAATGGGTTTTAATCAGTAAGAGTCTGACACTCCCTTCTGCTTTGCCCAGAGCGGAGGAGTCGTTTGATGATTTCCCATCTTTAAAAAAAAGTACGTAATATCATAGACAGTATTAAAATAATATTCTTTACCAAGTAAGAGAAGTGAACGACAGTGACTTCGTCATCCTCCGTGAGTCCGCCCGACGCTTCGCTGTCGAACTCGAAGCGCTTGCGCAGCATGTACTTGATCGTGTCGTTGGGGCCGTACCCCAGGATGGTCCTCTCTCTGTATTGTCTGGAAAGAGAAAAAATGGTAGTTAAATACAAACATAAAATTTACGCCTTTTTCCCATAGAGGTAGACAGAAACTACATAATATCACCTAAAGGTAACCCCACCTTATCCCACCGGCCCCCTCCTACCATCGGACATCTAGACGCACTGCAAGTTAGGATCCCTAATCGGTCTATTTACCCAACATCGCCTGCCTACCCCTAATGGCGAGGCGATCGTGACGACGCGATGGCATCTAGAAAAACGTATTTCTTAGATTAGGTCTTAATTTTTTAGGTTATTTGTTACCCCACAGAATAACTGATTTACCCCCGCGGGGGTAATTATCCCCAGGTTTGGAACCACTGATCTAGATTCACCTTCCGCGACACTAGCGAAGGTCTGACCGCCTATGATGTCGGGACGAGGCCGGGGGTTTTAATGCTTGGGACCTCAGTACCTAACAGCCTGCAATATCGATAGGATAGGGTCCAAACTCCCGGTGGAAATGTGCAGCACATGACGACTTAATCATGGTTCCTAAAGTAGTGGCTCGAACATCTATCAATTTGCCAGATTAAAAAATCTGTGTGTGCTATGTAATATTATAAAGCTGAAGAGTTTGTTTGGTTAACAAGTTAATCTCAGGAAAAATTGGTTCGAATTGAAAAATCCTTTAGTTTTGTATCCCCTTTTATCGAGGAAACCTATGAAAATGAAGATTGAAGAGGAATGAAAAATATGACACAGACGAAGCTACGCGGGTCAGCTAGTCTTCTATAAATGCTTACTAAGGCTTGTATACATGCCAATGACCTTGTGTATACAAACTGAGCTAACTACACCTCTACTCGCCACTCCGCTACCCGTTTTTTTTAAATTGATTTATAATAAAAATAATACATATTTTTAAAATGTACCAAAACCAAATTATTTTCTTTTTTTTAGTCTTTTGTTAAAAATGAAGGAGTAAAAAGGCTTCATCTCAACGATTTGGAGGTGATTTGATTTTTTTGTCTTTATATGTGATAGATACATAAATTCCGGCTAAACCAAATTACGTACCATATCATGTAGATTACTATCTATTTTTTTTTTTTTCAGATGTAATTTCTCAGTAAGTGTCGACGAAAAACTGATACATCTGCACGCTATTTCTAAGCTTTTTAGAGGGAGCGGTCTTAACAAAACCTACGAAAATTATCTCAATATCTTCAAGTTAGAGTGAACAGACTCCTTCTGGGTAAGCTCGCTCCATCGTAGACCTTGTCTCTGTCATCTCATAAAAAAAACATAAGCAAACTCTTCGGTGCAATATTATCATCAGCATCATTTATTCGCGATGCGAAAAGGAAGAAAACAAAACAAACAACAAAACAAAATATTAACACCGAGTATTTTGCTGCCCTTTAATGGATCAACTTTATAAGTCGAGGTCGAATAAGGGCTTCATTAATTTAATTGTTTCATTTCTGATATCATAAAAGAGGTGTTTTGAAGCGATCGCGGGTTTAAAGTAACTTCCTGCAGGCATTTTGATTGAAGAAGCTTTATTATTTTTATTTACTTGGAGTCTACGGATTAGGAAAAATATTATTCTTTTGCAAATTGACTGAGAATTGAGAAAGATTTTCCCACAAACTGGCCTAAACAGATAAATTTTGGTACAATAACTCTATGTCATAACATCACAAAGCTTAAATTCCTTTGTAAACCGTAATTTTATATGGCCTTCTAGATAAAAATGGACACTTAAAATATACAATGTGTAGTCGGGGTGAGTTAGTAGAGTGAAAAGGGTTTTGTTATTGGCATAAACTTTAATGAACCGTAAAATATAACTGATACACTGATGCGACATAAGAGCTAGAATTCCAATGCCGCCATACTTCTGTTTGACAACCAACTAAAACTCATAAGATTCTACCGACATAACCAACAACCAATCAGCGGCTGGTATTCGCGACAGCTCGGCTGTTATAGGTCGGCGTGAAGCTCCACGTAAAATACTGGTGTTCAGCTAAATCCGGGTTGACTGGAAGCTAACCACAAAATAGTAAGGAAAAGGCTAGGCTAAATAGATGATGATGACTATTGTTAATTTGATTCTTTAGAGTGTCCTAATTAAGGGTGCTCTCTCGAAAAGGCTTAAAAATAGTGCGCAGATGAAGCAGTTTTTCGTCGGCATTTATTAAGAAATTACATCTGTAAAAAATAGGTAGTAATCTACATGATATTGCACGTAACTTGGTTTAGCCAGAATTTATGTAATGGTATCACATAATAGGAAAAAAAATCACCAAATCACCTCCAAATCGTTGAGATGAAACCATTTTACTCCTTCATTTTTTAACAAAAGACAAAAAAATAAATATCTACAGCTGTGCAATATAAACGAAAATAACTTGGTTTTGTTACTTTTTTAAAATATGTATTTGTTTTATTATAAAAAATTAAAAACACGGTTAGCGGAGTGGCGCGCCGAGATGTAGTTAGCTCCGTTTGTATGCACAAGGTCATTGGCAAATATACAAGCCTTAAAGCTATCGTGTGATGGCGCTAGTACAGGAATCATTTTCATCGCGCGACGAAATCTCATTGTTTATTCGTACAATTGTTAGCCAATAAGACAACGCCTAAGGCGGTGACCGAATGGGGTCCGCGGGCTGGGAGAAGATGTCTGAGTTGGCCGGCAGCGAGATGGCAGACGATATTGTTGCCTTCGCGGGTAGAGCCTGGATGAGGTTGGCCCAGGAACGTAGGGATGGGCACAAGAAACAGTAGGCCTATGATCAGCAGTGGGCAAATTTGGCCTGTGGATGATGATGACGATGATTGTGGAATGAAAACGCCTGCGGTTGAGTACGTACCTTGCTGCTACCTTGTGGCTATTCCACCAATTCGCACTAAGCGTTTCCAAATGTCTTTTATAATGCGCACAGCAAAGGAGTGGAACTCCCTGCCTGCGTCTGTGTAAAAACACTTACAACCCTAATCTCTTCAAAGTTAGAGTGAACATGCTCCTTCTGGGTAAGCTCGCTCCATCGTAGACTTTGTAGCTGTCATCTCTGACCTAGACTAGAGTCAAGAGTGTGAACGTTGCCCGTTGAAGGGAACCTTACAGCCTGTAGGCGGGAAGAAAAAATAGGAGAACCGGTCGATTGTTTAGTTCGGGACAGGGTTATTTATTATTCTGAATTATATTTTATTGAAGCTCAGGACTTCGTCGAATGGGCGTGGCCTGAGAGGTGGCTCGTACACGTCCCAACAGTAACTCAATCAGTCTTCTGCCTAACCTATTCCCAACTGTGGTGTGCGTGTGTGTGTGGTGTGTGTGTGTGGTGTGTGGTGTGCTTCTAAATTGACCGGATGTAGCTGAATACCAATATTTTACAAGAACCAACAGAAAAGTTCCCCAGTGAAAAGATAGGTAGTGGTATCGTTTAGCTTGTCTTGGCGGGGGACACTACCGTGCCCCCAGATAAGGAGAAGTAATGCCTCCTCAAGATTGATGGACTTAATATAGGTTCAGCTTACGAATACGATAGGTGGGTTTGATTGATCAGTGGTAATTAACTTAACATTTCGTTGGATACTTTCTTATCCTTCCGTCTATCCTGCGAATGTAGAAAAAAGTGTGTATCTATATTTCTTGTAATGATTGCTGTTTCACTCTTAGGGGTCAGGCCGTGCCATTGGTTTTTTCGATGAAAAGTTTTCAACAGCAGCCACGTTTAAAACTGGCCAAGTGCGAGTCGGACTCGCGTGCAAAGGGTTACGAACGAACTTCTTTTTTTTAACATGTTTTTTTAATACTATAGAATTCTTATAGATTTTCCTGTAATCTATTGGTAAAGATCTATTATCTTAATTTTTTTCAAAATTTTGGTCTCAGTAGTTTCGGAGATAAGGGAGAGAATGGTCATTTTTCGTCTAATTTCTTAAATAACTTCAAAACTATTTATTTTAAAATTTTGAAAAAATATTATTAAAACGCTCAAAGTCCTTTCATTTCATGTCACACGATATTGTTCAAAAAACTTTTATTTTTGAAATTTTTAGTTTGACCCCGAAAAATGACCTCCATTCCAAAAAAAAATATAATTTACGTAACGCTCCTGTGTTTGGGTCACAGAAGTCCATATGTGTACCAAATTTCAACAGAATCGGTCCAGTGAATCCGGAGAAAACTGGCTGTGACAGACGGACAGACAGACAGACACCCGAGTGATCCTATAAGGGTTCCGTTTTTTGTTCGGAACCCTAAAAATACAGTATTTAAATATCATAAGAAAGAATTTTCAAACGCGTATTTGAATAAAAATCATCTATACAAATATTATACAGAGGTTGTCGGGGTTATCTCTGGATCTACTATACCGATTTTGAAAATTCTTTTACCTATAGAAAGTCACGTTATTTCTAAGTTTCATAAACCATATATTAACCCGAAAAATACCGCCTAACGAAGTGGGCACGGGTCAGCAATTGGGCATAAAATAATTCATTCATATCGCGATCAATGGCAATAGCGCCCAGACAACTGGCGTCGAATGAGTGTTTATTTTGATTTTGTCAATTTTACAAGCATCATATTTAATTTTAAGAAAAGGGAGTGAATAACGTGGACGTGGTGGTTGTTAGGGGCGGATGGAAGACGAAACGTGTTGCCAAGGGCAGGAAGATGTTTTTATCTCCATATTTTATTAAGCTATTGCATAGCTTCTATCGCGGGCCTTGAGCATGGAGACCGAATCTAGAAATTCCGTAACGAAAAAAACCTAACACCCCCCACTCCGACCTACACAGCGGTGATACTTTTTAGTTTTACTTTTTACTTTTTTTTTAGCTCAAAGTGTAACTTGAATTAATATCAAAGAAAAAAAAAAACAAAGAAAAAAAAAATACTGCATAAATAAAATAAATATATAATTATAATTGCATAAGTTGATAAAAAATGCTATGCAATAGCTTTACCGCGGCAGTCTCCGAGTGCCACACGTCTTTTTTTAAAATTTGTGATGGGGTAATGGGTTTGCTCTTGACTCTAGTCTATGTCAGAGATGACAGAGACAAAGTCAACGATGCTGCGAGCTTACCCAAAAGAAGCCTGTTTACTTTTTCCGAGTTCTCTTTAAAATCAACACGTGGTCTTTTGAAAATATCCCGAAGGCTCGCCTTATTTTTTTACCAACACTAAGTACCTTAGTGTATATATTCAAAGTAATTTGTTGCATACTAAAGTACCTATTTGTGGATAACGTCGTTAGCAGTGTATATGCTACTTCTGTTGACTAGTTGTTGTGATTATTTCATTATATACTGCTGTTTGTTGTCCCTAATAAAATAAAAATAAAATAAAATAAGTCTGGACATGATAGGATACCTTATATGCATTGGAAGGAAATTGCAGCCTTATTTAAATCTCTGGTTTCATGCAGATTTTTACATTTTGGAAGGTTCTTCATGTAGTGTTATAGTTCGCTGTTCGCAAATAACGAAGTCACACAACAGAACCTCCTCCTATTTTGAAGTCGGTAAAAATGCTAGAGCGAGTGTATTTTTTTGTTATACACCGACAATTAACTTGTTTAGTGACCCATGGGGTAACCAGCTGAACTTGAAATATGGTTATGATATTTGAAGGCATGAATAGGACTAATTTGCTTTCAGGAACAAGGGTTCAATATCCTAGATCAAAAACTATTCTATACCTCACTATACAATGTTGAATACTGTTTACATTATTAATAGTTCCTGCGGCAACACTGATGTATCATCATATCATCATAACAGACGAAAGACGTCCACTGCTGGACGTGGGCCTCCCCCAAAGGGGGAGGGGTTTGCCATAATCGCCACGCTTGGCAGGCGGGTTGGCGATCGCAGTGTATGGTGTTGCGTTTTACAGAGAACGCTGCTGCCCATTCTCTGGTGAGTCCCTTAGTCACATCTTACGACACCCACGGGAGGTGATGAGATGGTATTATTCTTTTACCGCACCATACGGCACCATAATTTAAGCGATATCAAACAATTTTACGAGTACCTATAACACGTGTTACGCTCAATAATAGTTTGAAACACCTTATCAGGAATGGCCATTCGCATAGCATTTTGATTTAGGTATAACATATTATGAATGAAACAGCGTTGAACTGTAAAGAACAGTTGAGTTACTAAAAAACTGGCCAAGTGCGAGTCGGACTCTCACACGAAGGGTTCCGTACTATAAACCTTAACTTTCATTATTTGTTGTTATAGCGGCAATAGACACACAAAATATATATGAAAATTTCAACAGTCTACCTATTACGGTTTTTGCGATACAGTCCGCTGACAGACAAACGGAGGGACGGATGGATGGACGGACGGACGGACGGAAAGCAGAAGCTTAGTAATAGGGTTCCGTTGATTACCCTTTGGGTACGGAACCCTAAAATCCGCCCAAGTGCGAGTCGGACTCTTACACGAAGAGGTATGGGAGCTCCCTTTAATTTTTTTATTTAACTTTATTTGTTGTTATGCGGCAATGCAAAAACTCCGTGAAAATTTCAACTGTGTACCTATTACTGTTCTTGAGATACAGCCCGTGATAGGGTTCCCTTTGGGTACGGAACCCTCAAAGGGAGTGAATGACAGCATGACTGTTGACAGAGAAAAATGAATAAAGCAAACGTGTCCCGCCGACTCAAGCAACATGGGACAAGGGCAGGAAGACGATGACTGAAACTGTAGGGTGTAAATAAAATACATAAGGCTTTTGATCCCAGTGTCACCTGCATTTCTGAACTGTTTTGAACCCATGACAAAAATATAATAAGTAAATAAGGACCTATCTACCTGAATATTCTAAAATTAACACCAAGTTTAAACATCTTCTATTTTTTCCACAACATCGTTATTTGCAGATACTTTGCAAAGGACAAAACCGCAGTGATACCTTCAACTGAGGAGCTCGTGGCTAGATAATAACAGCCGCACGGGTCGATCTTCAAGGTTAAGCAACGCTTGCCAAGGTTGGCCTGTGGATGGGTGACCATCTTAACATAACGAGTTTCCTCCGTGCCTCGGAAAGCACGTTAAGCCGTTGGTCCCGGCTGTCATTTGTAGATCTTTGGCAGTCGTTACGGGTTGTCAGAAGCCAGTAAATCTGACTCCAGTCTTGCCAAGAAGTACCGTGTTACCCAGTTAATGGGTTGTGGAGGTCTGGTAGCCGCTCCACGTAAAACACTGGTATTCAGCTGAATCTGATTTGACTGGAAGCCGACCCCAATATAGTTGGGAAAAGGCTAGGCAGATGATGATGATGACCTTCAACTGTGGTGTGATCCGTGAAAAGAAGTGTGAGTCATGAATGTTTGTAACAAAACAATAGTGTGAAAAGTAACACGTAGCATATACATTCAACCACCACCATCACCACCCACTGTCAGCTGGACGTGATCTGCAGTGGCTTATATGGAAATTAATTAGTCGGCTGGGCACTGCAGACTCAACCTGGCGAATTGGGGTTTCATAGACCCGTTGGATACTATAGGACATGAGCCACACGTTGGAGTGCTCCAAGTGCTCATGCTCCTGAACTTTGAAGGATTCGATAAATGCCACCAACCATACAATTGACGTGGCCACCTACTGGGCCCGATAAATCTAAGGAGTTAACCATTAACTTGAAAAAAAGAAGACATACAATTGACATCATACGCGTATTATATTTAACTGTGGGATATTGAGCGTTTTACCCCTGCAATGTATTATAGGATAGATTCGATTCCGGAAATTTTCCCCATTAACAAGGTGATTTAAACCGATCCCTTAAAGTTTGTGACATTTAGTAGAAGTTAAAATTATAGAGTTAAATGAGATATAGCAGAGCATCTTTTAGCGACCACGAAAATTGGGCAAATCAAAATGACGGCACTGGTTTTTGAATCGTGACAGAAAAGCCCTCAATGAATAAAGTATTCCCCACTCTCCTTATTTGAGATTAGAATCTTTTTAGTCTATTCCCAGCCATATTGCGGTCGTCTTTCAGACAAACTGGATGTAGTTTAATACCAGTATTTTACGTGGTGCGAATGCCTAACTGACTTCTGCAACTCAGTAACTGGGTAACATTTAACGTTCCCTTTGGCGGGAACATTTGCCATCTGACTACCTGAGACGACTGTCAAAGAGCTACAAACAAATAAAATACAACTTACTTGTAAACAAAAGGCCCGATCTCCTTCAGCATAGGCTTCTCCCCTCGGTTCACCTCCTCTACGTTGGTGACGTTGAACACGTACACCTTGAAGTCCAGCGGCATCGGCAGCTTCAGCCATTTGTCGAACATCATGGAATTGTTCTCTAGTTGAACATTCTGAAACAAAACATGTGAAGGAGTGAGGTCTTGTTTTCTTATTGGCACGGCAACTTAATGTATAAAATCTTTCCGTTACCGACAGACAACACAGCCAAAACTACTTATTTTTGCTAAAGTGAAAAATGACAGGTATTTTTGTTTTTTTTTGCAGCTAATGTATGTGCACGTTCATAATGTTTAGGGCTCTGGAATCATGTACTGGTACCTAAATGTCGTTAATTCAACAAATTGCTTATTTAAAAAAATTACTCAATCAAGTGCTTTTCGAGTTTGATGTTTCCTAGCCGAAAGCAGAAATAACGAAAAAATCTCATAGACCAACTAATATCATATATATGTTATTTCAAGTGATATTATACTATCTGATAAAATACCATACATAACCTACACACACAATTTAACCCTGCAGTGGTCTCCTGATGAGAGAAGTTTTGGTGATAAATAGTCCCCACACTTGGAATTTCTTCTGTATTGTGTTGTGGGTGGATTTAGACTCACACATACATTTAAACTCACATGCAAAAATAGCTGGTATAGCTATTTAAAGGTCACACAAACATTTGCTACTTGCAGGAAGCGAACCCGCGAATGCAACGCATTAGTCAATCGCTCAACCACTGCGCCAGCTATAGTGATATTAAATTGAGATCAACAAAAATAACTTCTATAGCTTGAAAGTCTAGGTTTAAACTGGCCAGCAAGAGTTCTCAAGTTTGATCCGTATGCATAATACATAATCTCCTAGCAACAAGGACAGTATGTATATTATGCATAAATCCGTTAATCCCACATATATGTATTTCTTTTACAGGTAGATAGGGGCGTAAGCTGTGAGGGTGGCAATTTGTGACTAATTTTGTTAATAGTCACAATTTGCCACCTTTACAGACGCGACTCGAAAACCGATAACACAAATAGAAGAACAAATTTTAACTCAGCGTTGAGCCAGTCGATTCGGTAAACATGTCGAAGTGAAGGATTGAGTGAACTGATCTCGAAGTGAGCTATCATGACGTCTTGATTACATGGATTGACAGGTCACTTCACCCAAACCTTCACTTCGATAAGTTCACAAAATAGACTGGCTGTACGTGTTATCAATCGTCAATCAATATACAACCTGTAACAGAATAAACGAAGTACCTGTTAAGGGGTCATTGAACTCATCACAACAACTTTCACCATAGTGAAAGTCGACTCCCCCATCATACATTTCTGTGCGCATAACTCAACAAAGGTACTGAACAGCTGATTTTTTTTCGCGAGATCGCGGTTGATCCCATAGTAGAAGTTGTTTATAATAGGGAAGATGCAAATACAGAATTTATGAGAATGTTGTCAGTAAAATGATAAAAAAGTATTAAATAAAGGCCATTACAAAGTTTTTAATTTGGTTAATATCGATTTTTAACAAAACTAATGAATTAAAGTAACGTGAAACGGAACGTATTTAAAAACAACGATCAGCGTTTAGTGACGTATCTGCTGTTATGCCAACGAAAAGGCAACCTTATGTCTTTGAGTTGGAACAGTTCTTGACCAGTGATAGACACGAGTGACGTCATCGTCCGTTTTCGCGCGAACCTTTAAACTGTCGGTTTAAAAACGCAATTTTGGCAATAAATGAAAGCGTTTTCATTTCTTATTTATGTGGTGGTCTATTCTAGATGGAGTTCTTTAAAATTAAAGCAAAAATGTAAATTTTGCATGTTCCCTATTGTGACCCCTGCGTTTATTCAATTCTGCCGTTACTGACTGATTGAGTGACTGACAGACAACGCACAGCCGAAACTACTGGTTTTTGGCATGCAGCTTTCTTGGGAATTTCGGGGAGCACTAAGAGAGGATATACATATACAGGGTGGAGCTCCTCAACTTGGTGAACTTGAGGAGTTTGTGGCTAAATAATAACAGCCACACGGGTCGATCTTGAAGGTTAAGCAACGCTTGCCAAGGTTGGTCTGTGGATGGGTGACCATCTTAACATAACGAGTTTCCTCCGTGCCTCGGAAAGTACGTTAAGCCGTTGGCCCCGGCTGTCATTTGTAGATCTTTGGCAGTCGTTACGGATTGTCAGAAGCCAGTAAATCTGACTCCAGTCTTGCCAAGATGTTCCGCGTTACCCAGTTAATGGGTTGAGGAGATCTGGTAGGCAGCCGCTCCACGTAAAGCACTGGTATTCAGCTGAATCCAGTTTGACTGGAAGCCGACCCCAATGTAGTTGGGAAAAGGCTAGGCAGATGATGATGATGATGATTAAGAGAGCATTTCCCGAAATTCTTACGGGAACGGCAAAAGATGGGGAATGCACGAACGTAGTCGCAGGCAAAAGTTAGTCAAAGATAATTATTCAAGCAAAAAAAAAACACTAATTAAGGTGATCTTATTTTGACATAAAATAATAAATTGCACTCGAGAATAAACACTTCCATTATGGGTAGGTACTCACGTGGTCACGTGCAAGCGCACATTTCTAGCAACACTGTTAGTGTATTTTTGTTGGTTGATTTTTATTCTTGTGAGTTGTCCTTTTTTTGGTGGTCTGAATGATGTATAAAAGATTTTCCATCTTTTGTAATGGGACTTTATAAATATATATCTATCTATTTTTATTTGTGATGGGTTTGCTCTTGACTCTAGTCTAGGTCAGAGATGACAGAGACAAAGTCTACGATGGAGCGAGCTTACCCAGAAGGAGCCTGTTCACTCTAACTTTGAAGAGATTAGGGTTGTAAGCGTTTGGAAACACAGACGCAGGCAGAGAGTTCCATTCCTTTGCTGTGCGCATTATAAAAGACGTTTGGAAACGCTTAATGCGAATTGGTGGAATAGCAACAAGGCAGGGATGGTAAGATGCAGTGCGTCTGGATGTCTGATGGTAAAAGGGGGCCGGTGGGATGAGGTCGTGGAGTTCTTGGGCACACTCACCGAAGTACAATCTATAGAAGACCGACAAGCAGGCAACCTTGCGGCGATGAGCCAAGCTATGTAGCTTGGCATCTCCAGACTGAAGTAGGTCATTGATGTGCAGCAGGAAAAGAGTTGCAGAGAAATCGAAACACAAATATTTTTAAGCAAAACAAAGAAACATTTAACAACACAACATTTTTCTTTCTTTCTTTCTGAGGAACTCTGGCATCAATAGCCATGAGGTCAGAGGATCAGCCGTCAACAACTACTCGGATCGACCGTTCACTTAGGCTCAAGTCACACCGAGATGGCAGCGAAGTGGCGAGCAGGTTCAGTGTCATATAATTTTAAACTAAATCCTTATCACAGTAACACATATTATCGCTAGATCGCTTGAGAAACTTGAAAAGGTCGCGCGGCTGCCCGCGGCGCCGCGAGCATTCCAACGACTCCCGCGATAATATGTGTTATAGTAATGAAGATAAAGTTTAAAATTATATGACACTGAAACTGCTCGCCGCTTCGCTGCCATCTCGGTGTGACTTGACCCTTAGGAAATATCCAGCTACAAAAACCAGCTAGGTTACCATAAGCAGGAAGCTTGCTGAGTAGACCTGCGTGCCAGACCCTGTCAAATGCAACCCGGCCTTCGAAATATCGAGCGAGACGGCAAGTGCATATTGGATTCTGGAGTTAATTTGCAATGATTTTGACAACTTAGGGACCCTGTATAGGTATATAAATACCTACTACGATGACCACTAAGAAGGCGGAGGTCAACCGTGCATTGCACTGGTTATAGACATTATATACCATAACTACTATACTATAAGTGGCCTATTATAGTATAGTATACTATAATAGGCCACTGAAAAATTTTATTAGTCCGTCAGTTAGATTATCAAAAAATATGTGACTCGTTTTTTGTCTTTTGTAACGTAAACTAAACTTTTATTGACGAAGAGAGCTTTTAAAATTCTCAATACGTCACGCTGTGGTATAATTATTAGTGCTTTCTGACGTCACGAGTCAGAAAGCGAGAGGGGGCTCGTCAATAAATATCTTTATCAATATTCATTGATTTACTAAAACAAAAACAACCTGTCCATTATTTTTCAATACTCTAACTGACGAACTAAATAGATTTACAATTTACTGATGGTGGAAACTAGCTTAATACAACATGATAACAATTACTATGGCTGATTACTGGTTAATGTCAAGGTCTGACTGACTTGTCTTTGATTAGTGCCAATAAAGTAGACTAGCGAATATAATATATAATCTACATCTGTTCTATCTTCTATCTATACTCTATACTAATATATAAAGCTGAAGAGTTTGTTTGTTTGTTTACTTGAACGCGCTAATCTCAGGAACTACTGGTCCGATTTGAAAAATTATTTCAGTGTTACGAGTAGATAGCCCATTTATCGAGGAAGGCTATAGACTATAAACCATCACGCTAAGACCAATAGGAGCGGAGCAGTAGTGAAAATTGCGACGCAGACGAAGTTGCGCGGGTCAACTAGTACTAATAGATACTACTCTGTCAAGAAATTACCGGGAAAAGATCAATAATACACAAAATGTCTGTTATTCATCCAAATTTATTTTATCACCTTCAAAGTATGCTCCTTTAGAAACGATACACTTGCGCCAACGAATAATCCATTCATCAAAACATTTTTTAAACGCTGCTTCCGGAATTGAGTTCAGTTCTCGCCGCGAATTCTCCTTTATGTCTTCTATCGATTGAAAACGGGTGCCACGAAGTGGTAATTTGAGTTTAGGAAAAAGAAAAAAGTCAGCAGGAGCCATATCTGGTGAATATGGTGGTTGCTGGATGGTATTTGTTGAGTGTTTGGTTAAAAATTCGTTCACAATGATAGCCTTGTGCGAAGGCGCATTGTCGTGGTGCAAAATCCAAGAATTTTCTTTCCACAAATCTGGTCTTTTTCGTCGAATTTGCTCTCTTAAACGCCGGATAACGCTCAAATAATATTCTTTATTTACCGTTAGACCTTCCGGTAAGAATTCAGAGTGCACAACACCGCGATAGTCAAAGAAAACAGTCAACATGACTTTGACTTTTGATCGACTTTGGCGTGGTTTTTTCGGTTTCGGTTCAGTTGGAAGGCGCCACTCCGAAGCTTGTTGACTAGTTTGCATGTCAAACTCGTAAACCCACGTCTCGTCACCAGTAACAATGCGTTTCATGAATGTTGGGTCCGAACTGACTCGTTCTAGCATGTCCTCAGCGACTTTCATGCGATTGAGTTTTTGGAGAAAATTCAGATCTTTTGGGACTAGCCGAGCAGCAACATGTTTCATACCCAAATGATTAGTTAAAATGGTACGGATCGACTCGTGAGATACAGAAAGTTCGGCGGCTATCTCTCTCAGAGTTGAATGGGGATTTTCAGTCACTATTTCCTTCACTTTTGCGATGTTAACTTCAGTTGCAGACGTTGACGGCCTACCAGAGCGAGGCAAACCTTCCATCACATGTCGACCGCTTTTGAACGCTTTGAACCACTCATAAGCACGAGTTTTTGATAAAGTCGATTCACCGTAAGCCTTCTGTAACATTTTCAGTGACTCCGAACACGAAATTCCATTGGCGATGCAAAATTTAAGACAAACTCTTTGTTCGATATTTTTGTCCATTATGAAATTCGCAATACACACTATATATGATATTACTAAAACCAGCACTGTATTTAATATAAATAACAGATGCAACTCAAACTCCGCGCCAAAATGGAAAACAGTTGTGCCAATCTAACAACTACAAAAAAATCAAAAATTTGAATTTGGAACCATAAACAAATTAATCATCCATTCCCGATACTTTTTTGACTGAATGTATATAAAGCTGAAGAGTTTGTTTGTTTGTTTGTTTACTTGAACACGCTAATCTCAGGAACTACCGGTCCGATTTGCAAAAATCTTTCAGTGTTAGATAGCCCATTTATTGAGGAAGGCTATAGGCTATATATCATCACGCTTAGACCAATAGGAGCGGAGCAGTAGTGAAAATTGCGACGCAGACGAAATTGCGCGGGGGCAACTAGTGTACACCATAGAACATTTTATTTGAGTGAATGCGAATATCAAACCAATTGCATATTCGTTAAAAAATAATTTATTCATTATTGCATTGAAGTTCGATTTGATTTAATTAGTATAAGTTATTTTGAGTTAGTTATTAGGTACTGGTTATTGGAAAATAGAAGAGTCTTTAAAATAAGTTATTGCGAAAAATGGAACTGTGATTAGTGAACTATAATAAAAGTAGGTAAGTTCATAAACAAAACCTACAAGCACTGGAAAATCACGTTCCAAGAAGTATGAAACAAGAAGACAATACTTATTCAAAGTTCAAGACGTTTATAATGATCAAAACGTTTCCAACAATATTCATTTGTCCGTTTATGATTACAACTTAAGCAGTTGTGTGGGAACAGATGAACAAACATATAGTATACAAGTACAAACCCTCCTTTTGCTTCGTCACAATAGGGTAAAAAGATTTGAGAAGGTAGATAATAAGTATTAATTCGCATTTATAATATAAATCAGGATATCAAAGCAGGGTCATCATCTGCCTAGCCATTTTTCCCAACTATATTGGGGTCGGCTTCCAGTCAAACCGGATTTAGCTGAATACCAGTATTTTACGCGGATCGGCTGCCTACCAGACCTCCACAACCCAGTAACAGGGTAACACGGTACTCCATGGCAAGACTGGAGTCAGATTAACTGGTTTCATATCTTGACATCAAAGTCAATATAATAACGATATCAATCACTAGATATCGTTTTGAAAAGAAAAATGAAATAAAAAAGTTGAAAAAAAAAACAAATGAAATTAATAAATTTTGTAGAGGTTACACTATTAAAATACCTAACACCGATATTTTTTTTAACCGCTACAGTACAAAGACCCAAGAAGGTCATTAGGGGAAAAAAGAAAAACTGTTAATTTATACAGAGAGTCATAAAACATAATGCTGGCTGTCTATAATGATTGATTAACAATGCAACAAACAAAACATACGTTGATTTTGACACTATATTTCGCAAAATTTTAGGGTGCCTGTCCATTGCGAGCGAGCAAGGCAACGGAGCGGAGAAACGGAGACATTTTAACCAATGTAATTGCATAAGGCGCTTGTCTCACCGCCGGCGAGGAAACGAGTAGCATCGGCTATTTGCTCGCTGAGGAAAGGAACAAAATATAGATCTCGTGTGAGTAAAAGAGCCACATACATTCATAGTCGATAGCTGGCTGTTCACACTGCGGTGAAACAAGTGCCTTAAATCCCCGTACCACGTGAGTCACTGACATGATTGGTTAATATTTCTCCGTTTCTCCGCTCCGCTCGCTATGGACAGGCACCTTTAAGGTCGTTGCATTAGCTTGTCAACCTTAGCCAATAAGGATAAAACGGTTCAAAGAAGACATTAATGTATTTGGATACCATTAAGTTTTAGCATTTGTTTTTGCATTTAGCGACCTAAAAGGCACCTAAAGTTTACCTGATTTGTCCTCTGGACTGGTCACATAAAGTTTAAATTCGGCTAGAATGAGTGAGTTGGAATAAAACGTATAGACTATCCTTTATAAAAACAGAGATTTACCTATATTTTATTTAGCTAATGAAGAGATCATTCATCATCATCATCAGATGATGATGATGATGAATGATCCAGTCAAGCCGGATTTAGCTGAAAACCAGTATTTTACGAGGAGCGGCTGCCTACCAGACCTCCACAACCCATGAACCGGGTAACAAGGTACTGGGTAAGGGGCAAGACTGGAGTCAGATTTACTGGCTTCTAACTATTCGTAACGACGGCCAAAGATCTACAAATGACAGCCGGGACCAACGGCTTAACTTGCTTTCCGAGGCACGGAGGAAACTCGGTATGTTAAGATGGTCACCCATCCACAGACCAACCTAGGCAAGTGTTGCTTAACCTTGAGGATCGACCTGTGCGGCTGTTATTATTTAGCCACGAGCTCCTCAATGAAGAGATCATTTATCAGACAAAATCACTGAAAACCGCCTTCGCTGGCATGGCCATGTCAGAAGACGAAACGAAGACCATGTGGTTCAAACTGTATTAAACTCTTTCATTTGGCCGCAAGAGGCCGCTCGCCTTTGACCTGGTGGACTTCAATGGAAAGAGACCTTAAGGAAGCCCAATTGCACGAAATGACAACCTATGATCGCTTGACTTGGAGCAGGAAAGTGAGGAGACCCGACCCTAAATAATGGGATAAGGACAGGAAGAAGAGAGAAGGAGAAGAGAACAGATCATTCATACGAAGTCTTCTTGTAGTCTATTTGTTTTATTGTGAAGAAGTAAAACTGTTTGGATACCCATGTGATACCTAATCTCTGAAAGGACAAATCCGTTTAAGTTTTTTTTTTCTATATATATTAATTTTTCTATATTTAAGAGTTTGTTTGGTTGAATGCGCATTTAGAAATTACTGGTACGAATAAAAAAAATCGTCTTTAGTTTTGGACAGCGCATTTGTCGAGAAAGGCGATATAACATCACGCTACGAACAATAGGAGCGAAGAATTTCCGAAAATTGTGACGCAGACGAAATTGCTTGGGTCAGTTAGTACTGGAATAAAGCTACTCTATTGCCGAGTGCCAAAGGCTACATTAATTCTACATCATAACCCTATACTACATTGATCGCTAAAAATGCCCAATTCTAGGGGGTAAGGACGGGAGCAAAGCCGCAGGAAAAACTTTATTTATGCATTAAACGCGACCAACGTTCTTTTGACTCACTGTGCTAGTGCAATCCAAATATCTGCATACTAAAGTCACCAAATAGTAAGAAGTCCGATTTGGCAGCTGGATACAACATTGCTTTAAAAATAAGTACATTAAAAAAAAACTCTTTCGCACTTAGTGGTAAAGCAATCTTCTATCCCTCTCTACTCAGCTGTCAAATTAGATTTTGGTGACTTTATAAAGAACTAGCGGTTATACCCGCGTAGTTACTGTACCCGTGGGAGTTCGGGAATTAAATATAGCTTATGTTACTCCCTGATAATGTAGCTATCCATTGGTGAAAGAATTTTTCAAATCAATCCAGTTGTTTTTGAGTTTATTCATTACAAACATACTCACAAAAATACAAATTTTTCCTCTTTTGTAATATTATTGGAGATGTAAGTTTCCTGGCACTCTAGCTCGGGTTGCCCAAGGAATTGCAAATTCGACCGGCGAGGGTAGTCGCAAAATTGTTAATAATGCTATGTCACTTTGTCTTGGTTTAAAAATAGAACGGGAGGCAACCAGTATATCAAACTGGCTGGCAAGTTTTCAGGGATCAATACTGCAGTGAATGGAGAGAACTTGCCAAGTTTGTTTTGTGTACTTGGCATAAGTCTTTCCGAGAAGTTGGCCTGCTTTTTAACCCACTTCATTATACACTAGTTGTGCCGCGCAACTTCGTCTGCTCCGCTCCTTTTGGTCTTAGCGTGATGATATCCATCTGCTTAGCCTTTTCCCACCTACATTGGGGTCGGCTTCCAGTCTAACCGGATTCAGCTGAATACCAGTGTTTTACGTGGAGCGGCTGCCTACCAGACCTCCACAACCCATTAACTGGGTAACACGGTACATCTTGGCAAGACTGGAGTCAGATTTACTGGGTTCTGACCATCCGTAACGACTGCCAAAAAACTACTGACAGCTGGGACTAACGGTTTAACGTGCTTTCCGAGGCACGGAAGAAACTCGTTATGTTAAGACGGTCACCCATCCACAGACCAACCTTGGTAAGTGTTGCTTAACCTTCAAGATCGACCCGTGCGGCTGTTATTATTTAGCCACAAGATCCTCAAAGCGTGATGATATATAGGTTTAAATTTAAAGAATTTTATTCTCATAAGATCTTAAATAACAGTTCACTTAAAATGAGATACTCGTACATAGTTCTTAAATCTATAAAGTATATTTGCCTCTAGGGTGTTGGCGACGTTACAGGGTACATTTTATGTTCTTAGGCCTTGCATTAAATAGGTTTATATTATTACACTTCTTTAAATCTTCTGGTAAATCATTAAATAATTTTGCTCCCTCAGCCAATATTGTTTTCTTGCCGTAGTTAATCCGTGCGCGTGGTGGTCATTAGTTGAAACTTGTTCTTACTTCTTGTGTTGTATGTAGGTGTCTTTTTATGTAGTTTTATGTTTGATTGTACAGATCTAGTGGTGATTTTTTTATTAGAATGCAGGTGTAATATGTGTACAGTTGTGTGAGATTTATTAAATTAGTTTTTTCCTATATTTTTTTTTGTTGGATTTAGGTAGTGGTATTGAAATAGTACTTTAATAATTTTGTTTTGTTTTCTTTGTAGTGAGTTTAAGTTACATTTATTGTATAGCCTAGCCTTTTTCGATAAATGGGCTATCTAACACTGAAAGAATTTTTCAAATCGGACCAGCAGTTCCGGAGATTAGCACGTTCAAGCAAACAAACAAACACTTCAGCTTTATATATTAGTATGGATTAGTCTTATCAATTAATATAAAACTCTCCAGTTTCTGGTGACTGAGTGAGTGAGTGAGTGAAACAACTGGTTGTAGAAAGCTAACATTTGGCGTGTAGGTTCCTTGGGGAGTGTAGGGGAGCACTAAAAGAAAATTTCCCGAAATTCCAAACGGAACGGGAAACAACGGAAAAGGCGCGTTTGAAGTCGCGGGTAAAACGTATTTCATGATAAAATCGAACCACATGAATAGAACAAAATATTAAACTAAATTTTATGTATTTAGAAAAATTGAATAAAGAAACGGCTAATCAGTATAATTATGGTTAGAGAAGTATTGTATATGTAAAAAATTATAAAAAAATTGCTAGGGGGCGCTACTAGCTCTAAAATCAGACCCCAAATAAAAAATAAACTTAACTACCTAGCTAAAAAAGACTCTTCTTCTTCTTCCACCTGGCGTTAATCCCGGCTATTGCCAGGGTCCGCCTTCCTATTTAGCTTCCTTCACTTTGCCCGATCTTGAACGTCCTTCTCAGTCAGGCCATTGGCTCTCATGTCGGACTTGACGACGGCCAAGCCAGCGCTTGCGAGGGCGACCACGGGACCTAGCCCCAAGAACAGCCATATTCATTCAACGTACTCCATAGGGCGGTGCATGATGTGGCCATACCATCGCAGACGTCACTCTTGCAGTTTTTCCCCCACGTCACGGACACCAAGACTACCTCGGATGAAAGAGTTGCGTATGCGATCGGATCGCGTTACGCCGCTCATCCACCTCAGCATCTTCATCTCCGTGACGCGAAGCTCCTGGGTGTGTCTGCTTAGTGCTGGCCAACACTCACCGCCGTACAGTAAGACAAGCCGTGTATTGCATTTATATATCTGCCCCTTCAGCTTCGCTTATTTTGCGGTCGCATACAACGCCCGTTACCTCGCGTCACTTCGCCCAAGCCGCGCCTATACGTGCTTGGACATCGTCGTCCACGTTGCCAGACTCGTGCAGCACGGATCCAAGGTACCTGAACGTATCGGACTTTCTTTCTGATCAGGTCCGAACCTTTTGGGATGGTGTTTAAATCCGTGCTGCCACAGGACATGTACTCAGTCTGCGCCACATTTAGTCTCAGACCACCGTTTTCAAGCGTGTCCTTCCAAATGTTGACTTTGCGCTCAAGATGGGCATTGTTCTGATTAACGAGGGCGATGTCATCGGCATACATCATTAGCCATGGAGGCTGATCTTGGATGTTTGCCGTAACTACATCGAGCACTACGTTAAACAAGAACGGGCTAAGAGCCGAGCCTTGGTGAACGCCAACAGATATTGGGAAGCCATTGGATTCGCAAACAGCGGTCTGGACAGAGGACATGGAATCGCGGTACATGTCTCTGATAATGTCAATATAGGCCTCCTATACTATTCCTAGCTAAAAAAGACTT
This sequence comes from Lacanobia oleracea, assembly GCA_950371165.1. Lineage (NCBI taxonomy): Eukaryota > Metazoa > Arthropoda > Insecta > Lepidoptera > Noctuidae > Lacanobia > Lacanobia oleracea. The sequence goes on along the minus strand of OX493391.1, from coordinate 24,177,963 downwards.
AAATGACTTATGGTCCACATGACACAGACTTTTGTCTGCATCGCTAAATTCTATAGAAGTTTATAGAAATCTGTACAGAAGCCTGTTTCGTGTCCTACACAAAACACAAACAAATACAAATATTCGCTTAGCTCATCGCCGCAAGGTTGCCTGCTTGGCGGTCTTCTACAGATTGTTTGTACTTCGGTGAGTGTGCCCAAGAACTCCACGACCACATCCGACCGGCCCCCCTCTACCATCGGACATCCAGACGTACTGCATCTTACCATCCCTACCTTATTGCTATTCCACCAATTAGCACTAAGCGTTTCCAACCGTCTTTTATATTGCGCACAACAAAGGAGTGGAACTCTCTGACTGCGTCTGTGTTTCCGAACGCTTACAACCCTAATCTCTTCAAAGTTAGAGTGAACAGGATCCTTCTGGGTAAGCTCGCTCCATCGTTGACTTTGTCTCTGTCTCTGACCTAAACTAGAGTCAAGAGCCATCCCTTCACAAATTTAAACAATATTTACAAAACATCTCAGACATTACCATTAATCGCAATATTATTGATATACTCTCGATCGTAATCTAATTGTCGTCGTTCACTGGACAACCATTATTCATGTACGTAAGCCATGTTTAATTAATGTGTTACAGTTCAAGTCAGATAAGTTGGTCGTTGTTGGAATTTACCAACAGTTTGGTTGCAGTTTGTTAGAGTAAATTACTGAGAACAATGTTCTAACTCCAACAGTAATCAATCACTATCTTATTTACTTGGACAATTTGTAGTTTCAAAACATGCTGCGTTGAAATAACAGAGAACTGAAAAAATTCAATGTGGACTAAAACAGGTATTATTTGCGACTTTCCATTTTTTTTTTACTTTTGATGTGCACGCGTTTGACCACTGTCTCACCTGACGGTAAGCGATGAGGTGGTCGAAGATAGAGCACGTTTGCCTAGAAGTAACCTATTCACTCTTAACTCAAAGACACCAAGGTTGTAGCTATCAGGAAACACACTCTGGCAGGGAATTTAGCGGTAAGCACAATGAATGTGTTCTCAAAACGTTTTGTGTGTATGGGTGGGAGGTCCACCACTATTCAAACTATTTCTAATCCACCTTTAGGTGGTTCTCTCGCAAAAGCTTACAAATAGCGTGCAGATGAAGCAGTTTTTCGTCGGCATTTGCTGAGAAATTACATATGAAAAAAATAGGTAGTAATCTACATGATTTGGTTTCGCCAGAATTTATGTATCGGTATCAAATAATAAGAAAAAAAAAAACATCAAATCACCTCAAAATCGTTTCTTCATTTTTTATCAAAAGAGTATAAAAAATATATTTACTGCTTTGCAATACAAACGAAAATAATTTTGTTATGTTACTTTTTAAAAATATGTACTTTTACTATAAAAAAATAAAAACACGGGTAGCGGAGTGGCTCGTAGAGGTGTACTTAGCTCCGTTTGTATGCACAAGGTCATTGGCATGTAAGCCTTAACATAAAGAGCGATAAACGAGTAAATTTTAGTCTAAACTGACCATTTTTTTCAATCAACCTTGAACCTAATGCTTTAACGATAAAGTTGAAAATGAAATTTAACAGTTTGTTGTATGATTAACATTATGATTCTACTAAAGTGGCCGTTTAGACCCGCAGATGTTTGTATGGTTGTATGAGGTAATCTCTGGAAGTACTGGCTCGATAACAAAAACTCTTCCACTGATACAAAGCTACACTATTTTAGAGTGTCATGGGCCTTGGACATTGTCTCGGAAAATACTCGGTGACTGCGGGACACGCCACGAGAGAGAAACCGCGGATAATCCTGGTTTTTTCCCGAGAGCCCCAGAAGGAGGATAATGTTTTGATATCAAGGTTAGATAACAGATTTCTACTGAAAAACTTGTGACTACCTGCTTGAGACGGCATTAGGGAAATTTCATGTTTCTATGATAGGTATCTATCTATACTAATCAAAAGAAGATGGTGAGTTTGTTTGTTTGGTTGAACGCGCTAATCTCAGGAACTGTATGTCCGATTTGAAAACATATTTTAGTATTGGGTAGCCTATTTATCGAGGAAGGCTATAGGCTATAATAACATCACGCTACGACTAATAGGAGCGGAGCATTAATGAAAAATGTGACGCAAACGTAGTAGCGTGGGTCAGGTAGTTAGTAACATAATCCATTGTCCTAATTCCGACTTTAACCACAACACAGTACTTAAGTTATCCTTAAGGGAGATTTATGATATAAAATAATAATTTATTTAGTAAGCTCTGTTATTCTATAGTTTTTATTGTAGTTAAAGGATTTATACTCGATGCAGTATAATAATTAAATTGCTAAGACGTTAAGCCAGAGCTTAATGGAACTTAAGCTATGCTAAAGAACTTAGATACATTAAGTAAATTCTTTGTTTAAAATTTCTGTATAAGTTTGAATAAAATAAATGTAAATTGTTAGATTGTATTCTCAACTAAACTAATCTGCCTGGAGGTAAAATAGTTTGTTTGTTTAGTTAACTCGGAAAGTATTGATCCAGTTTGAATTCTTTTTTCACTGGTGAAGATCTATGGAGACATGGAACAAATCATATGACTCCGGTTTGAGCGCAGCAGGAGGGACTCTTACTGACTAAAACCCATCCGTGTTCTTCCTAATGCTCTTTGCGCTCCAGGCCCGCGGTGACTCTTTCGAACAAATTTCGCAACCCTGGCGGTATTGCTGAGTGTCCTAAGTTTCTTTTTATCCCGAAAAAACACAGTTTCTATGAGATGAGCCGCGAAAAACATTGCTTAGTCAACGAAAACAAAATATTGTTGAAGTTTTATGCATTACTTAAGTAACCGAACTTGTGAGAAAGTGCTTCTTAGTTTATTAATCAAGTGAAAATTGCATTTTCACGAAAAACTTTATAAATTTATCACTATCACTCCAAATAACATGTTTTAAAACAAAATAGTAATAGACGTAATAACAAATAAAGTTATTTTCATGTTTTTTTAGTTCTAAAACACAATAAAACTTTTACGTCTTTATTTGTTTAAACAATAAACTGTCCCAACTTCATCCAGTTGGAATTGTCAGCAAATATAACTTTAGGTCCCTGTTCATTTCTTTCAACTGCACCTACTATTTGTTTTACAAATTGTTTCTAAAAACAAAATATCCTATTTTATTTTAGCTACAGTTTTTTTTTTGAGTAACAAAAAAATTCCAAAGGTTAAAACTAATTTCTCAAACAATGTACACTTAGTTCCCAAAGGGTCGCAGGTTCAAACCTGTCAATAGATGAGGTTGTTTCGTCCAACGGTAAACAAAGTACAGCTCTTTGTTCAAAAGAAATACATTTAATATATCTTTTTCAATGAAATATACGCAGGTTCAGGTAAAAAATATAGGTACTAATTTATTTATCAGGTACATTTTCTTACCTGCTGTTATCGATCTGCGAGTTCATTGACGTTTCATTGTTTTTAGTTTGGAGTGACAGTTTATTGTTTAAAATGTGGAAAATCCAAAAGAAATTTCTTGTTTATTCTTAAGCATTTCTCATAGCTGATTGAAAGGATCTCCTCACAGATAGATAGGACATGAAAATGAAATTCCGATGTAATGAGGTTTTTTTTAGAACTCATTCTAAAGGATATCAATATTTACGTATATTTATTTAAACTTAAGCCGTTAAGGCCGTTGGTCTCGGCTGTCATTTATAGATCTTTGGCAGTCGTTACGGATAGTCAAAAGCCAGTTAATCTGACTCCAGTCCTGCCATCAAGTACCGTGTTACCCTGTTAATGGGTTGTGGAGCACTGGTAGGCAGCCGCTCCGCGTAAAATATTGGTATTCAGCTAAATCTGACTTGACTGAGAGCCGACCCCAATATAGTTGGGAAAAGGCTAGGCAGATGATGATGATGATTTATTTATTTAAACTTCATGTACAATAGTGTTACATAAGCGCATTTAATGCAACGAGGCATTCTCTACCAGTCAACCATTGGGTTAAAAAGAAATACACTGTATATCTATGCAAAATTCTCGCACCCATCTGTGGCAGCCTGGATGCGTTATGCCTTCTTTTAATCATCGATCCATCGTGCCGCAGGGCGTCCCACACTACGTTTGCCCATACGCGTTCTCCATTCTAACACATGTCTGCTCCATCGCCGTCTGTCCATCTGCTTGTTAGTTAACAACTAAACAAATATATTACAAATTTGATTTTTTAAAGGGTTCATACATTTTTTAACTACAGTCGCTAGCGAGTGTAGATTAATAAAACTCATGGTAGACGTACTGGATCAGGGCAAAATGTTTTCTTCTTATTACGTTACCGTGGGATTATTTTTAAAGCTAGTACCTAATAATCACAAAATCTTAAGGTAATCTAAAGTAGGTACCCTTGAGGAAAATATCGGCAAGTAAGTGATACACATTATGGTTGTAATACCGTATAACTTGACCGTAAAGAAGTGTTCTCATTTGGCAGATAACATTAAAACATCATTTATTTTATCAACTCGTACAAATAAATAAAATTATTCCGTTTCTGACTGATTGTGTGATTGAGTGACTGAGTGAGTGACTGACAAACAACTCGCAGCCGTAACTGCTGGTCGTAAAAGCTGGGCATGTAGGTTCCTTGGGGAGTATTGGGGAGCACTAAAGAGAGGATTTCCAGTAATTCCCAAGTGTTTAACATATGATGTTTTTTCTTTTAATTAAACAAGTATTGTACGATTTTTATGTAAAATAATTTTCTGAAATGTGTGATATTTTGTCTGATGAAAATGGGGGGAAGGAAATGACTTTCTCAGAATTGGACTGTTTCCTTTGTTTTTGGACGACAAAATAAATCATGCTGTTGATTTCACAGAATTTATTTTTTTGAACGGAAAGTAATTCCCAAGTGAACGCGGGCAAAAGCTGGTACTTAACACAAAAGTTAAACACGGCGGCGTTTCAATTCATCGGCAATCTTCAAAGGGGTGAAAGAACCCATGACTACGATCGTTTATATCTTATCTTATCTTTGTTTACGTTAAGGTAACTGAAAATCACCTTTCCCTACATCTTGTCTTGTCAAGATTTGCCTACCTACATCTTATTTTTTTTATGATGAATGAAGTTAGTCTGTAGAAGTGGGCTAGAAATATTTTTTCAATTTACTAAGCCGTGGTTACAAGCATTCTTTAACTATAGAGTTAACATTAAATTAATATAAAATACTAGTTGACCCGCGCAACTTCGTCTGCTCCGCTCCTATTGGTCTTAGCGGATGATATATAGCCTATAGCCTTCCTCGATAAATGGGCTATCGCACACTGAAATAATTTTTCAAATCGGACCAGACAACAAGAGTTCCTGAGATTAGCGCGTTCAAGTAAACAAACAAACAAACTCTTCAGCTTTATTTATTAAGTATATAGATAATTTTCAAACATTAGCTAGTCGCTGGCCCTTTCAATGTAAACGCGCTCTTATGACATGATCACTGGCTGAGTAAGGATGCTACTCATTCAAGGATATCCAGTAGATTAGCAGTAAATCAAATGGAGTAATATCGTTTATATCTCAATCTCAATATAGGATATACCTTGAATAATTATTCGTTGCAAAGTTATAGAATAACTATGAGTACAAAGAGTCTAAAACGGACACACTTCCAGTCGACAGCGATGCGGATGAATTATTTAACGACATATTTTAGGGTTAAGTTAGTTAGGAGGAATTTAAGTATTTTTTAAACAGTTGTAATATGCAAATGAAACGTTTAACTGTTTAACCTATGATGTTTTTTCTTTTAACTAAACAAGTATTGTACGATTTTTATGCAAAATTATTTTCTGAAAAGTGTGATATTTTTTTCTGATGAAAATGGGGGGAAGGAAATTACTTTCTCAGAATTGGACTGTTTCCTTTGTTTTTGGACGACAAAATAAATCATGCTGTTGATTTCTCAGAATGTATTTTTATCCTTAGTTTTTGAACGGAAAATAATTCCGGAGTGACTACGATTTGCTATTTATACTATTTTTTTAACCGGCTGCAAAAAAGGAGGAGGTTCTCAATTCGTAAGAATCTTGTTTTTACCACTTTTTATGCTCAAATTACCTTCATGTAGGGGTCCTAATGGGATGGTGGGAGCTAGAGTGAGCAAGCGAAGCGAGCAAACTTAGCTCCCGTGATCCCATTCATGTTAGGTTCCGTTATACCCTACAGGCAGAAACAAGAGATTGTAGCTACATCTTCATTTTGTTGTGAAGAGTACTGTGATTAGTTTTTTTTTAAACTCCCTTTTTTCTAGCGCCATAATATGTTATGAGAGAAGCGTTAGTCTAAAATTATTACACTTCCTTTCTGGGTTTAGAAGATTGAAGTACTATTGTGCTAATGAGACCATTAAGTGCAATTTAAAGATTTATTTATCTATAACTTCAACAGTTGGAAGTAAATCTTCATAAATAAGCATACTATTGACCTTTGCTCACAATCTTGACCAACGGACCTGTTATAAAAATACGGGTTTTCTGCACTTGGGTCTAATGAAACAGTTCTGTGAATTTTAACACGGTAGCGTCATTTTACATTTTTTAAAGGTTAATCTTGCATTGTAATTGTGACTTGCGCATTTCTAGTTTACCTGTTAACTTTTTCGTTTGACGTTTGGAAACGCTTAGTGCGAATGATGGGTTCATTCGCACTCAAACGTCTTTTATAATGCGCACAGCAAAAGAGTGGAACTCTCTCCCTGCATTTATGTTTCTGAACGTATACCTACAACTCTAATCTCTTCAAAGTTATATATATATATATAGAATGAACAGGATTCTCCTGGGTAAGCTTCCTCCATCGTAGACTTTGTCTCTGTCATCTCTTACCTAGACTAGAGGGTACTCCCGTTCTTCTCCTAAAATTGTTTGTCCAAAAATCATTATCCATAACACGTTTGCTATAAACTTCAGTAACCATAACGTTCAAATAAACATTATGTAATTTGAATTAAGGAATTATAACTTTTATTGAAAACGGTTTTATGTCTTTTGTATATTCATCATCATCTGCCTAGCCTTTTCCCAACTATATTGGGGTCGGCTTCCAGTCAAGCTGGAATTAGCTGAATACTAGTATTTTACATGGAGCGGCTGCCTACCAGACCTCCACAACCCATTAACTGAGTAACACGGTACTTCATGGCAAGACTGGAGTCAGATTTACTGGCTTCTGACTATCCGTAACGACTGCCAAAGATCTCTACAAATGACAGCCGGGACCAACGGCTTAACGTGTTTTCCGAGGCACGGAGGAAACTCGGTATTTTAAGATGGTCACCCATCCACAGACCAACCTTGGCAAGCGTTGCTTAACCTTGAAGATTGAGCCGTGTTGATAGATAGTAACAGATCTAGCCACGAGCTCCTCTTTTGTATATTATTGATTGTAATATTTATGACAAACGGATTTAGAACATATTATATTTAGGGATTTCAATTTTATGGCATGTGATATAAAGTTCGGGTAAGTTATCATTCGGACATATATGATGATTAGGACAAAAAAAGTTATGAGGCTTTAAATTATAAATAGTAAAGTTACGTGACACAATAGAGAACCAGACTAGAGCCAAAAGCATTCAAATAAAAAAACTAAAAAAATAAAACCGATTTGGTTTACCGACTTTCTTTCTTTATTACCTATGACTAAAAGTCAGTGTTTGTAAATTGCTTTTTTAGGTAAGGATTTACGGATTCATGTAGTAAGTTTATCTTATATTCAGAAGAGATTCCAAACCTTTATGCGATGTACAGACATTGCAGTACATTATCCTAGAAGATTTAGTCTTTATTGAGAGGATTTGGTCTAACTTTGATATCGCATTTTTGATCTAACTTTGATTTTTGGCAGCCTCAAAAGATTTATACAAAATGTTTACGTGTTATGGAATAACAGAGGCTTAAGGTGAATGCTCCAGGGTAGCCCGCGAAATTCAAATATTTTTATGTTTTTTGCAATTTGCCGGTCAGTGTGAAGCTTATGTGGACCAAATACGATCCGCGACCGTAACGCGTATTTATCTAAAGAATTATAACCATTTTAATCATCAATATAGCCCTCTAAGTTCATGTAGCTCGACAGAATGAATATTTCAGAAATAATCATTCTGATTGAATTTCGCGGGCTACCCTGGAGCATCCACCTTAAGGGATCAACGCTCAGCTGCTTTCTTAAATCTCTTTTGCCATCGTTAACACGGTGCTATTTTAGTTTTCTAAAAGGCGACCCACTATTCGATATAAACTACCTCTAGGCGCGATTTCCTCCGTGTCTCGGAAAGCACGTTAAGCCGTTGGTCCCGGCTGTCATTTGTAGATCTTTGGCAGTCGTTACAGATAGTCAGAAGCTAGTAAATCTGAGTCCAGTCCTGCCATGAACTACCGTGTTACCCAGTTAATGGGTTGTGAAGGTCTGATTGGCAGCCGCTCCACGTAACGCCCGGCTTGACTGGAAGCCGACCCCAATATAGTTGGGAAAAGGCTAGGCAGATGATAAGTATAATAAGCGGCACGAGTCGTGAGCACACTGGCTCAAAACATATTGTCGAAAACTTCACTCGATCAAAAAAAAATCGGAAGAGGAGTCTAAACTCAACTATTTTTTAAGTTTTTCTTATTTTTCTTGAAGCTTATGAAAGTTATACTTCCAAAAACCATATTAAGAAAGGTAAATAACATATAGAAGAATAATTAGTGGTTTAATTTTGCATAATAGTTTTATTTGTTTATTAATAAATTATTATAGCTTCAAGCCGTCGACGTTAGCGCACGGCTGGCTTCGCGTAAAGTATGGAAATGTTAGATACCTACTTCGCTCGGTCTACCTGCCCTTAATAATGTTTACGTATCAAAATAATGTCGCTGTTGCATTCTGCGCTGTCCTTGGAAGTTGGAACACAAGTCTCAGACAGCATTTGCTCCTGGATTTAACAAACTGCGTCATGCGCCGTGATTATGAATAATATATATTTTTTTAATCATTCTAATATTCATTCAGATCAAATCAAATCAAAATTGTTTATTTGTGAGAATATGGTACAAAAGATGTTATGATAATGTTTCCAGCATATCCTGCCATCACATGGCGTACAAATATTTATATATAAAAAAGAAACAAAGTTTAATAATTATGGATTAGAGAATAAAATATGAATTTCTAATATTAAATAAATAAGGATTGAAATTGTATAATATTGAAATTGTAATGATTAATAATGAATAAAATTGTACTATATTATTAAAAACTTATCCTATAAATATTCTTGAACACTGTAGAAATTTTTAGTGTTCCGTACCCTAAGTGTAACCATCGGAACCCTATTACTAAGCCTCCGCTGTCCGTCCGCCGCTGTCAGCGGGCTGTAGGTATCTTAAGAACCGTAATAGGTCGAGAGCTGAAATTTTCACAGATTGTATATTTTAGGTAATAAAAATTAAGGTTTATGGTACGGAACCCTTCGTGTGCGAGTCCGGCTCGCACTTGGCCAGTTTTTTTTCTAGTAACAAACAAAACAAAAAAAAACAAACAAACAAACAAACAATACCCTTTTAAATGAATGTGTTGTAGTCTATAGATATACATTCAGTCAAAAAAGTATCGGGAATGGATGATTTGTTTATGGTTCCAAATTCAAATTTTTGTTTTTTTTGTAGTTGTTAGATTGGCACAACTGTTTTCCATTTTGGCGCGGAGTTTGAGTTGCATCTGTTATTTATATTAAATACAGTGCTGGTTTTAGTAATATCATATATAGTGTGTATTGCGAATTTCATAATGGACAAAAATGTCGAACAAAGAGTTTGTCTTAAATTTTGCATCGCCAATGGAATTTCGTGTTCGGAGTCACTGAAAATGTTACAGAAGGCTTACGGTGAATCGACTTTCTCAAAAACTCGTGCTTATGAGTGGTTCAAAGCGTTCAAAAGCGGTCAAGATGTGATGGAAGATTTGCCTCGCTCTGGTAGGCCGTCAACGTCTGCAACTGAAGTTACCATCGCAAAAGTGAAGGAAATAGTGACTGAAAATCCCCATTCAACTCTGAGAGATAGATAGATAGCCGCCGAACTTTCTGTATCTCACGAGTCGATCCGTACCATTTTAACTAATCATTTGGGTATGAAACATGTTGCTGCTCGGCTAGTCCCAAAAGATCTGAATTTTCTCCAAAAACTCAATCGCATGAAAGTCGCTGAGGACATGCTAGAACGAGTCAGTTCGGACCCAACATTCATGAAACGCATTGTTACTGGTGACGAGACGTGGGTTTATGAGTTTGACATGCAAACTAGTCAACAAGCTTCGGAGTGGCGCCTTCCAACTGAACCGAAACCAAAAAAACCACGCCAAAGTCGATCAAAATTCAAAGTCATGTTCTGTTTTCTTTGACTATCGCGGTGTTGTGCTCTCTGAATTCTTACCGGAAGGTCTAACGGTAAATAAAGAATATTATTTGAGCGTTATGCGGCGTTTAAGAGAGCAAATTCGACGAAAAAGGCCAGATTAGTGGAAAGAAAATTCTTGGATTTTGCACCACGACAATGCGCCTTCGCACAAGGCTATCATTGTGAACGAATTTTTAACCAAACACTCAACAAATACCATCCAGCAACCACCATATTCAACAGATATGGCTCCTACTGACTTTTTCTTTTTCCTAAACTCAAATTACCACTTCGTGGCACCCGTTTTCAATCGATAGAAGACATAAAGGAGAATTCGCGGCGAGAACTGAACTCAATTCCGGAAGCAGCGTTTAAAAAATGTTTTGATGAATGGATTATTCGTTGGCGCAAGTGTATCGTTTCTAAAGGAGCATACTTTGAAGGTGATAAAATAAATTTGGATGAATAACAGACATTTTGTGTATTATTGATCTTTTCCCGGTACTTTCCTGACAGAGTAGTATGAAGGTGGCTGCCGGTTTAAGACGACCACCGTTTATACTCCTCAATGTTAGGTCTGAATAGCCTTGTAATCTGTGTTAAACAAAAAGGCGAATTTCATTGTTTCTCCTATAGCAAATGTAAGCAGTGCAATTGTTTTCTAATCCTACGTAATCCTAAATTTGAGTACAGTTAGCACTCGTTTGTTCTTAAAACACAACTACAACACTGTATTTGAATTTACACAAACTGTATTCCACATCTTCAGCACACGTCAGTGGCATTGTTATGTATTTTACTGTTTATTTTATAACTGTATTCAGACCACAACTGTTCAATTGGAACATTATTAAATATATTGTTACCTGTGTGTGTTTTGCAATACGGTAAAAGGTAAGGAAAAAATATTGTTTTCGGCCGACAGAATTTTCTCTTTCTTTCAAAACGGGAATTTTCTTTAGATTTTTTAAAGCCTTCTAGAGACATGCTCGTGGTTCTATTTCGAGTGAAGATTTAGTAGCTATAAGTATTCCAGTTTTGCATTAATACTATAAATTCAAGCGTCTTCATGGTCCTTTTTTGTGCGTTCATGTTCTGGTTTTTGACTTCAAACTATTTTCTACTCAAGATTGCGAGCTCTAAATAATGGTTTTCGAATTTACGAACACCATTTATTCGAAAAATGGATATTCATGGCATTGTTGGTTAGTTAAATTGAATGCAGGGGTAATACGGGGTCTTTTAGATACAATTTCGCAGTGTTATCAATAAATAAATAAATGATCGTTTTCAATAAAATATTAATGTCGATAACGTTTGAAACTGCAATAGTATTTCTGAATTTTATTATTTTGAACGTGTTAATAGGTAGATTCCTAATGTTAGTTTAATCATCATGCGAGTACAATATAATGCATATAGTTTTATTTAGTTCGAAATGATTTTTAATCAATGCGAAAATAAATTTTGATGATGACATTTCAGTGACTTCGTATGACAAGAATGTGTAAACATGCTCAAGAACAACTTACTCTTATCCATGCTCCGTTAATTTTCCCAGTAAGTGCAAATATAACTAACATATAAAAACCAAACCACAAAGGAATACTTCACCAACTAAATGTAAAATGCGAAGAGAAATTGAAGTAAACTCACTTTTTGAACTTGTTTATCAACAATTTTCTGAAAACCCCAGGACGCCAGGATTATGGCGACCACCAATAACCCTAGAGACACTGAGAAAATCAATTTGGAATGTTTTCCCAACATTTTCAACACTTTTGTCCGTTTTATTTTAGCACTTTTTAATTTTAATTTTAGTTATTTTTAGCGACGCGACATCAGTCCGTCTGCTTCACCAACTGAACTATAATTGTTAAAAGGGTTATTATATTCTCACAGTTTTCCTTAAAACGAGTTTTTTTTTTTGTAAACAATGATTGACTTGTCAAGGAACAGGTTTAAGATGCAAATAGGGTAATATTTGCAGTGATTTAGAATTCGTGACTGGATTTTTTGGCATTTTAGTTTTAAAATTGAGATTTTATCGTTTATATTTTTCGTTGGATATATTTTAAAGGGACTCTGTAAACTTTATTAGATGCAGTTTAAGAATAGATTTATTGATATTGTGTTTTTAAGTTCTTCAATACACAAGAATTTAATGGTTTCTTGAAATAAATATAACGTGATTTTTATTTGTGATTTTATGGTCAGTATTGAATGGGTTTTAAATTGTACACGAAGTTTTCCATTGGATCGGCCTATCGCAGTAAGGACATGCGTCTACTAAACAGGTAATACCACAACAACCTTCACAGCGTACCTTGCTCCATAGTGCGTACTTTTACCGCTTCGTAATTAATAATAGAGTTTTATTAATTAAAAAATCATTTAATTTTTCCATCGAGAATGAATCATGTGTGAACTGTTGCTGAGAGATACGTGTCCGACGCACGAGCTGGTGGGTCGCAGATCCGGTCTCTCCGGGAGGCAATGGTTGAGCGCTTGAACGTGTCCTTACAGGCTGTCTCTGAATGGGGCGATGCCAATCTGGTCAAGTTCAATGCTGCTAAGACCCAAGCGTGTCTTTTTTCCGCCAAAAGGAGCCAATTCCGCCCAGCTCCATCTTTCCGCGGTGAAACCGTGCTGATAACCGACCATCTTGAGCTTCTTGGGGTTACATTAACATCTACTCTCAATTTTAGCCCTTACATAGAGGCAAAAGCTCAAGTGGCTGCAAAGAAGTTGGGGATTCTGGCTAAGGTGAGACGGTACTTCACGCCGGAACAGCTGCTCAAACTCTATCAAGCGCAAGTTCGATCGTGTATGGAATACTGCTCTCATCTTTGGGACGGATCTGCCAGATACCAGCTTGATGCCCTTGAGTCAATTGAGAAACGAGCCAAGAGGATCATCGGCAATGAGAGGCTCGTTGCGTCGAAGCTCCAAAGTCTTGAACATCGACGACGAGTTGCTAGCCTGTCGGTTTTTTACCGGTTGCATTTTGGGGAATGTGCGACGGAATTGCATAATTTAATTCCGCCAAGCCCGTTCCATCATCGGACAATAAGTCGAACGGCGATGCGCCACCGGTACATGGTGGACATCCCACCCATACGCACAAAACGTTTTGGGAACACATTCATAGTGCGTACAGCTAAGGAGTGGAATTCCCTGCCGGAGTCTGTGTTTCCTGATAGCTACAACCTGGTAGTCTTTAAATCAAGAGCGAATAGGTTATTTCTAGGCAAGCGTGCTCCATCTTCGACCACATCCACGCTTACCATCAGGTGAGATAGTGGTCAAACGCGTGCCTATCAATAGTAAAAAAAAAAAATGTTTCTACGCCTAAACTATAATAAACCTGTTACGTATGTAGTAAAAAGTAACACGGCTAATCCAACTGGTTATTTATTAAAAGCCAATTAAAATTATTAAGAGATGAACTTTTTTGTAAATCATAAAAAGATAAAAGATTTATATGTATCTATTTTATGACGTCAGTATAAGTTGAGTAAAGGAAAGACAAAAAATAAAGCTTTCCAACCTTTTGTAAGAATCAACTAAGGCATTGAAAAGATCGTGTTACCCAGTTAATAGGCTGTGGAGTTCTGGTAGGCAGCCGCTCCAAGTAAAATACTGGTATTCAGCTGAATCCGGTTTGACTGGAAACCGACCCCAATATAGTTGGGAAAAGGCTAGGCAGATGATGATAAAGTAAGGCATTGAGGAAATCAGTAAGGTTCCATGAATTTGTGTCTAGACCATAGCTGAGCGGAAATCCATGTAATAAATTAGTAAAAATAGGTTTAAATAAATAAATAGATCCTAGTGACTTCCATGATTTGCTGATACTTTCCCTGTGTTATTTCCTCATTACCTATTTTGTGTGGTAACATATTGTTCCTAGCAGTGAATAGCAATTGTCGTAGGTACTTAAACATTGGAGTTTACGCCACCTGAGATGTTAACCTACATGGTATTTAATCATTTATGTTTATGACCATTGAAAAGAGACTATGATCCCTGTTTGTTTCAGTGTTTCTTTTCAGGATAGTCAGCTAGGAAACGGCCTCATCTAGATTTATATGACCAAAAAATATTGACGTTTTATTCATATATTTTTTTGTAAATTAAAAATATTATTTATCATTTGGCGCCAGATACAAACACCCCCCCATCTTGGGGGAGGCCTATGTTGGTGTTCCCGTGCGCCCCTCTTTGACGTCGTGGGGGGAGTCAAACACCTCACTCCCCCGCTGACCCGAGGTGGCCCGCAGAGACTGGCTGGCACCAGCCGGGGATTACGGAAGTCGCAGTTCTCGCGATCTCCGGTTGGTGAGAGATGGAGCACCGGGGTGGTTTTAGTGAGTAAGAGTCTGACAGACCCCTCTGCCCACCCCAGGGTGGAGGACATCCATGAGGATTTCCCCCTTACAAAAAAAAAGGCCTATGTGCAGCGGTGGACGTCTTTCGGCTGATATGATGATGCTGATGATATGTCTGCTTAGCCTTTTAAAAATTATTTTGGGGTTATCTTCCGGTAAATACCAAAGCAGCTGGTCATCAGCATATTGAATGACCCAGTTATTTAAGTTTAGATCAAGTTATGAGGAAATAATGATTTATTTTTAATAGGTATGATTACTGATGAGGATACCATGTTTAACTTAATCATAATTCTTTCGACTAAAATATACAGGAAGTCTAATTAAATGATTAAAGATGACAGTTTGCAAAATACAATGTTATTTGCATAATCACAACAGCATGTTATTTCTCAGGCCATTGTTTCCTTAGTAGTAAATACTTCTTGTTTGTTCGTGTGGTTCTAAGACTAGGAGCCAGTGTTATCATTATTTTTAAGACTTATTTACTTTTGCAATTTCTGTTACGTTCTTCTGCGAAACGACGTCTTTTGAATAATATTAGAAAATAAGGACCAAGCAGTAAAATGTGAGAAGGACCAAAATTATACCTTTAGATTATTTTTATTTTATGTTTTTTATTCTTACTATTGGTATTTTTTAATATTTTCAATAAACTATGCAAGTTATGATTTTTTTAAATTTTAGCTACAATGTTAAAGGTAACATTTTTAACGTTTGTAGGTATATTTATTCTGGTAGTTTTTAAGACTTAATTAAATTTTAGAATAATTTTAATTGAGACAAGTTTACGAAACAATCCATTGTCTCTTATCTCTGGAATACTACAGCATTGTATGATAATTAATGATTTGCTATTAGAAATAGAAGTAATGCGAAAATTATTATAATTTAAATTATAAAGCATTCATTTTATTTTAGCAATTTGAATAAAAATGTGTTTGTTTGCTTTGAGACGAATTTTATTGTTTTATTTTTGAAACAAATATTTTTAACACAATCACAACACTTAGTAACAAAGGACCACAATTTCCAAAGACGTTAGGACCACACACTAGATAACACGAACACTGAGCCGTAGCTCGCCACAGTCACGATATTGTCAGTATAATTGCAAACACACATTACCGTGTTCCAAGCTTTAATAGTGTGTTGTACTTGTAATGAATATTACTCGGATAATTCGACTCATTTGGGATATTTTACCGACTAATCGTTTCGTTTATCATCGTTTTTTATCAGTGTGCACAGTGACCTCCCAAAACTATTAGTCGAAAGGTATAGTCGGTCATGAGGACTCTTTTTTCTATTCTTAAGATAATTATATCTGAATATTGTTTTCTGAATTGTTTGCACAAAATATAACGTAGTGTGTTTTCAGAAAATAAACTGCGTGGTTTTTTTTTTAGCGGAAAATGAGCGAAAACAATACCTAAGGAAGCTTCTTCTTGTATGAAGTTTTTACATTCATAATCTTCTTCTATTTCTATTCTATATAAATAATAAAGAATCACCGTAATGTAAATTCATTAGTTCGTAACAACTGACCCAAATTGGATAATTATTTATTAGTTGTGAAAGAGAAATTTGAAGAAAAAATACTTCTGGGCGAAGTCGGGGCGGGCCTCTAGTTTAAATATTATTAAAATACTACATCTCTAATACTTCAGATGTTAAAAATAACTTCACGAATTTTCCTTGATGATTAACCTTTAAAAATTCAAATATACCCGTGGACATATTTTGTCATCTAGATATGAAAATAATTTGACTCAAAGTACGAACTACACGATCATTATTATGATATAAATGAAAACGTTTTTTACTGTCATTAGTGAGAACAAAAGATATAAATAATGGTACTTTTCCTTTATTAAATAAACGGGTGCCGCTCATCTATACTAATATACTAATATATACTAATATATGTATAAAGCTGAAGAGTTTGTTTGTTTGTTTACTTGAACGCGCTAATCTCAGGAACTACTGGTCCGATTTGAGAAAGGCTTGTGTTTAAACACCGCCCAAAAAAGTACCTATTTTACTACCAAAAAAGTTCTAAACGGTTACCAAAACAGATAAATGGTCACCAAATTATATTCGAGAAGTAGCGCTCGACGGCCGCTGCCGCGGCACCGCTCGCTTCGCTCGCTCGGCTCGCGCGCGGTTGGTCACAGTTCTAACCTAACCTAACCTATTTTATCCAGTTTGTAACCCCAAGCCTACATTTTATGGCAATCACAGTTGAGTTGGATAGAATTTGGTGACCGTTGATCCATTTTGGTGCCTAGGCTTAGAGTCTTAAAAATATTATTTTTGGTGACCGTCTAAATTATACCCTTTGAGAAATACTTTCAGTGTTACATAGCCCATTTATCGAGGAAGGCTATAGGTTATATATCATCACGCTATGACCAATAGGAGCGGAGCAGTCATGAACATTGTGATGCAGACGAAGTTGCGCGGGTCAACTAGTCTATACTAATATATAAAGCTGAAGAGTTTGTTTGTTTACTTGAACGCGCTAATCTCAGGAACTCCAGGTTCGATTTGAAAAATTCTTTCAGTGTTACATAGCCCATTTATCGAGGAAGGCTATAGGCTATATATCATCACGCTAAGACCAATAGGAGCGGAGCAGTAATGAAAATTGTGACGCAGACGAAGTTGCGCGGGTCAACTAGTTTAATATAGGAACATTCGTTCTATTTTCATAAGCTATAACGCTCAAATGACATAACGTACATGTTGACGGTAATATGAAAATTATGATTTTTAATAATTAGTATAAGTGCATGATATATCAACTGAAATGAAATTATATCTTTTAAATATCATATAAGATATCATAAGTTGTCATAACAATAGATACTATAACAAATGAAAGTTATATCAAGCGAAGTTTACTTAAATTTAAAATTGTTGCACTAGACATTAAACATCTATCTATACTAATATATAGAGCTGAAGAGTTTGTTTGTTTATTGGAACGTGCTAATCTCAGGAACTACTGGTCCGATTTGAGAAATACTTTCAGTGTTGGATAGCCCATTTATCGAGGAAGGCTATAGGTTATATATCATCACGCTATGACCAATAGGAGCGGAGCAGTCATGAACATTGTGACGCAGACGAAGTTGCGCGGGTCAATTAGTCTATACTAATATATAAAGCTGAAGAGTTTGTTTGTTTGCTTGAACGCGCTAATCTTAGGAACTACTGGTCCTATTAAAAAAAATAATTCAGTGTTATATAGCTCATTTATCGGGGAAGGCTACAGGAGCAGACGAAGTTGCGCGGGTCAACTAGGGTAAATATATTTCTACAAATTAAAGAATTTACGTTATTGGAATCAGTATTTCTAAACTACCTTCTTCCTATAAATAAATAAGACTTTATGTTAGTTGAAAGGTCCTTGTTAATTGAATGCACTTTCCCAAAACAACATGTTCATATTGTTCATGATATCATCATTAGCATAAGCATAAACATAATCAGCATATAATTAAAATTAATTAAAAAAAAAAATTAAAAAATTTAAAATTTTTTAAATTAATTAATTATTTTTATTAATTTTAATTAATTTAAGCTTTTTATGTACTAACAATAGGTTAAGATTTTACTAACACTATATGGATCAATGGTCTGAATTAAATAAATTATTATATTATTATATAATGTTCCCACTGCTGGGACACAGGCCTTCTCTCGGTGAGAAGGACTGGACCGTAATCCATCACGCGGGCCTTCTTTCAGTGTTAGTTAGATAGCTCATTTATCGAGGAAGGCTATTATAGGCTATATATCATCACGCTAAGACCAATAGGAGCGGAGCAGACGGTCAATCCTAAATAATTATATTTATGCCATCATAATCTTTTCAGCTGAAGGACGCCTAATGTTGGTCATAGGCTACATCGACCGATCCTGTGTGTCTTGCATCTGGCGAATTCACATGGCTCTTTTTTTTTTTAAAAAAAGGATGGTAAATCATCAAATGACTCCTTCCGCTCTGGGCGGAGCGGAAGGGAGTGTCAGACTCTTACTGACTAAAATCCATCCGTATTCCTCCTAATGCCCTTTGTGTTCCAGGGACCCGAGCCTGGTTCTGATCAGACGCAGTCCACAGTTCCGCGCCTAAGGTGGCCGGAAATCGCCCTGCGACCACGCCCGGGGCGTCTTCTTCTGTTGCGGCGGCTGGGTCGTGAGGTTTCCCACTCTCTCACACGTTCGGCATCCTCCTTTGCTGGCATTACTGCTCCGCAGAAGGAGGTGACCGCTTTCCTTGCCTCCTCGCTCCGGACCATAGATTGAACCAGGGCCGGTCGCGATAGGTCGCCGCCGCCGATCGCCTCAACGAGGACCCGGCGGTTCTCCATCCAAGCAGGGCAGACCTCCACCGTATGCTCCACCGTGTCCTCCGGGCGATCCTTGCAGTGTTGACACCCGGCCGTGTCCTCCCGCCGAATCCGAAATAGGTATCTCCCGAAACACCGTATCCGGTGAGTATCTGCGTCAAGCGGAAGGTGAGGACACCGTGGCGCCACTCCAGCTACTCTTCAAAGAAGGGACTAATCGCCTGGATTGTGGCATGCCCAGCGTTGGGTTGCGACAGTCACTGTCTCCATACCGCCATGAGATCCTGCCGGAGCTCCGCCCCCCTTGCTGCGATTTGCCGCGGCAGAGGAGTCTCGCCCCGGCGTTGCGCCTCCACGCGCCACTCGTAAATAAGCGCGAGAGCTCTCGCCTCCAGATCCCATGGCGGCAGTCGAGCAAGGAAGCTCACCGCCTCGCCAGAGACCGTACGAGATCCCCGGGCTAGCCGGATGGCCATGACCTTCTGGGACGCGTTGAGGTAACGGGCAGGTCGCTTCCTCAAAGTAGGCGCCCACACCGGCGCCCCATAAAGGGCTATGAACCGCACGACCCCCGCGTAAAGCTTCCGGCAGGAGGCGTTTGGTCCCCCTAGATTAGGCAGAAGCCGCTTGGAGGCAGCCCCGGCCCGCCCCAGTTTGGGAGCCAAACGTTGGAAATGCTCTACGAAGTTCCACCGGCTATCGAGGACGAGACCCAGGTGTGTCATGGTCGACCCGACCCCGATGTGAACCCCTCCTCCCGTTATTTGGGATTCTGATGGTGGCTGGTTCCGAGAACCATGGAAGCACATGGCTTCGGACTTGTGTAGGGCCACTTAGAAACCTAAATGCTGGATTCTCTCAATTACTGTCGCAACCCCGCGTGTCATAGCCGCCTGGTGCGACCTCCCGTGCGCCAGGACCAGCGTGTCGTCAGCGTAACAAACCACACTGACGCCACTAGGGAGGTCGGCGCGCAGCACCCAGTTGTAGCCGATGTCCCATAGGAGCGGCCCCAGAACTGAACCCTGTGGAACACCGCACGACATCTCTCGCCGGTTCCACTCTCCCAGGTGACCGGGGTAGATGACGGCTCTGTCCGTCAAGTAAGTCTCGACTACGCGACGGAGGTAGGTCGGCACCCGGTGATACCAAAGTGCCTCTCCGATGCAACTCCAGGGCAGGGTGTTAAAGGCATTGGCGATGTCTAGAGACACCGCCAAGACGATCCCGCCCCGGAATTCACATGGTCTACAACAGGTTTGAGTTATGTTACACTGTCTTATTCACTGTGTAAGGTCCGGGTTTTCCAACATTTCTGCCCAGTTTTTAGGGTTCCGTACCCAAAGGGCAACCAACGGAACCCTATTACTAAGCCTCCGCTGTCGATCTGTCCGTCCATCTGCCTGTCAGCGGGCTGTTACTCAAGAACCGTATTAGACAGTGGAAATTTTCAGACTGTGTATTTCAATTGTCGCTATAATAACAAATAAAAACAAATTGGTCCCGGCTGTCATTTGTAGATCTTTGGCAGTCGTTAAGGATTGTCAGAAGCCAGTAAATCTTACTCAAGCCTTTCCAAGATGTACCGTGTTAACTAGTTAAAGGGTTGTGGAGGTCTGGTAGGCAGCCGCTCCACGTAAAACACTGGTATTCAGCTGAGTCCCGTTTGGCTGGAAGCCAACCCCAATGTAGTTGGGAAAAGGCTAGGCAGATGGATTATAATTCAAGGAGTCCAACACTTCCGCTATTGGATTTGATTTTAAATCGGCCAATCCGATTTATATTAAATTTCTTCTTGGTGCTTGAAGGTTTACTCTCAATTATAAACAAATGATGAGGACCCACTGTCAGCGAGTTTAATAACACTGGTCACTTACCAAATTTCGATCAAAAATAAGTTTAGGTAGGAAGCTTCAAACTTATTCTTTGAAAAGATAACGGTCATCATCATCAGCCAAAAGACATCCACTGCTTGTAGGCCTCCCCCCAGCGTCGCCACAACAACCGGTCCTGTGCGTCTCGCATCCAACGACTACCCGCGACCCTCAGCACAGGTCCAGCTCGAATATTTTTGACGTATAGTAACGTTACACACTTAATATGTATTTGAATTGGCTACTTTAGTCATATTTTTGTATGATATAATTGTGTACATTCAGTCAAAAAAGTATCGGGAATGGATGATTTGTTTATGGTTCCAAATTCAAATTTTTGTTTTTTTGTAGTTGTTAGATTGGCACAACTGTTTTCCATTTTGGCGCGGAGTTTGAGTTGCATCTGTTATTTATATTAAATACAGTGCTGGTTTTAGTAATATCATATATAGTGTGTATTGCGAATTTCATAATGGACAAAAATATCGAACAAAGAGTTTGTCTTAAATTTTGCATCGCCAATGGAATTTCGTGTTCGGAGTCACTGAAAATGTTACAGAAGGCTTACGGTGAATCGACTTTATAAAAAACTCGTGCTTATGAGTGGTTCAAAGCGTTCAAAAGCGGTCGAGATGTGATGGAAGATTTGCCTCGCTCTGGTAGGCCGTCAACGTCTGCAACTGAAGTTAACATCGCAAAAGTGAAGGAAATAGTGACTGAAAATCCCCATTCAACTCTGAGAGAGATAGCCGCCGAACTTTCTGTATCTCACGAGTCGATCCGTACCATTTTAACTAATCATTTGGGTATGAAACATGTTGCTGCTCGGCTAGTCCCAAAAGATCTGAATTTTCTCCAAAAACTCAATCGCATGAAAGTCGCTGAGGACATGCTAGAACGAGTCAGTTCGGACCCAACATTCATGAAACGCATTGTTACTGGTGACGAGACGTGGGTTTACGAGTTTGACATGCAAACTAGTCAACAAGCTTCGGAGTGGCGCCTTCCAACTGAACCGAAACCGAAAAAACCACGCCAAAGTCGATCAAAAGTCAAAGTCATGTTGACTGTTTTCTTTGACTATCGCGGTGTTGTGCACTCTGAATTCTTACCGGAAGGTCTAACGGTAAATAAAGAATATTATTTGAGCGTTATGCGGCGTTTAAGAGAGTAAATTCGACGAAAAAGGCCAGATTTGTGGAAAGAAAATTCTTGGATTTTGCACCACGACAATGCGCCTTCGCACAAGGCTATCATTGTGAACGAATTTTTAACCAAACACTCAACAAATACCATCCAGCAACCACCATATTCACCAGATATGGCTCGTGCTGACTTTTTTCTTTTTCCTAAACTCAAATTACCACTTCGTGGCACCCGTTTTCAATCGATAGAAGACATAAAGGATAATTCGCGGCGAGAACTGAACTAAATTCCGGAAGCAGCGTTTAAAAAATGTTTTGATGAATGGATTATTCGTTGGCGCAAGTGTATCGTTTCTAAAGGAGCATACTTTGAAAGTGATAAAATAAATTTGGATGAATAACAGACATTTTGTGTATTATTGATCTTTTCCCGGTACTTTCTTGACAGAGTAGTATGTCGCATAAAATTAAAACAAAATCACTTACGTTAACGTTACTATACGTCAAAATATTCGTGCTAGGCCCTTAGTTCATCGGTCCACTGTGTCCCACAAAGTATTAATAGCAGCATGAAGCAGAGACAGAGATACTCTAATTACGTTTATGGATGCAACGAGAGATGAGAGAAAATGTGCAACAAGCGACGATCTTCATAGGGTGTCTGGTGGCGTCTGTATGAGAGTTGCCAGAAATAGAGTAAAATGGCGTGCACTAGCAGAAAGAGGCCTATGTCCAGCGGTGGATTGGTATAGGCTGATGATGATGATGATGTGCAACAAGCCTTGCGAATAGGGTAGTGGACTAAAAAAATCTAATTAGTCCGTTATTCACACATATTTTTTCTTTTGTTATGTAAACTAAAATTGATGAAAATACGACGCTTTTAAAATTCTCAATACGTCCCGCCGTGGTATAATTTTCAGTGCGTTCTGACGTCACGAGCCCCCACTCTCGAGTTTTGTTGCGTTTTATCTTTTATCTGCCTAGCCTTTTCCCAACTATATTGGGGTCGGCTTCCAGTCAAGCCAGATTTAGCTGAATACCAGTATTTTACGAGGAGCGGCTGCCTACCAGACCTCCACAACCCATTAACTGGGTAACACGGTACTTCATGGCAAGACTGGAATCAGATTTACTGGCTTCTGACTATCCGTAACGACTGCCAAAGATCTACAAATGACAGCCGGGACCAACGGCTTAACGTGCTTTCCGAGACACGGAGGAAACTCGGTATGTTAAGATGGTCACCCATTCACAGACCAACCTTGGCAAACGTTGCTTAATCTTGAAGATTTACCTGTGCGGCTGTTATAATCTAGCCACGAGCTCCTTTGTTGTGTTTTATCTTTGTCAATATTTATTGATTTACAAATACAAAAAATACGTGTCTATTATTTTTTCAATACTCTAACTGACGGACTATATAGATTTGCAATTTATTGATGGTGGAAACTAGCCTATTAATCCCTTTATCGAATTTTATACTCGCTGTATTTCGAACCCTACCTCTGTTTGCGTGAAGCCCGATTTAGGCTTATTGAAAATTTTAATTATTTATTTAACAAAGTGGTTCTGGTGACCTTTTCCAATAATATGAATTTTTATATTGTAAAGCGCTACGACTTAAGCTTACGATGTTTCAGAAAACAAGCCTAGAATAAGAATGACATTTATAAGTAAACCGGACGATAATCATGATTGACGGTTGCGTTGGTTGAATTAAAAATAAAAACAGCTTCATATAAAATATGTTATATAAATAGCTTGGAGAATTAAAACACTATCTGATTAATTCATAACCACATGATTACATTAAATACTAATTAGCAGATACTTTATCATCTATACATAATTTTAAGTTCAACTCCACTAATCAGTATTTAAAAACCGTAATATTTATTTGTTTAAATAGTTTTTTTTTTAGTTTAAGTACTTAAGACTTACCTACATTAAACTTATGGTCCAAAACAATAATTTCATTTTGATCTTCTACTTTTTAAGTGTTCCGTATCCGAAGGGTAACCAACGGCACCCTATTACTAAGACTCCGCTGCCCGTCCGTCCGTCTGTCTGTCTGTCAGCGGGCTATATCTCAAGAACCGTAATAGGTTGAGAGCTGAAATTTTCACAGATTGTGTATTTCTATTGCCGCTATAACAACAAATAATAAAAAAATAAGGTTTATGGTACGGAACCCTTCGTGTGCGAGTCCAACTCGCACTTGGCCGGTTTTTTACTATTGATAGGCACGCGTTTGACCACTATCTCACCTGACGGTAAGCGATGATGTGGTCGAAGATGGAGCACGCTTGCCTAGAAGTAACCTATTCACTCGTGAATTAATAACGTTTAACGTTTCTAATATTTTTCTTCTTATTAAGTGCCCACATAATAAGTAGAAGTAAAATATTCCTCCACACACCCTAGTGTCAGCGTTTTTAAACTGCCTCAAGGGTCTTTGACATGGCTTATTTGACGACCGCCATTTGGCGGCCGGGATCACCGGCTTATACGTGCCTTCCGAAGCACATAAACGTCTTTTTATTAGACAGTCAAGTGATTCAAGCCTGCAATGTCCTAGCCAAACTGGAAAAAGCCGTCTTTAGTTACACTGATTTTAAGTAATTTATCGGAGGACTATAATAGTTAAATAATTTAGTCGCCTTGCCATGTAGGTACAGTAGGACTCTAAAACGTACCTTTAATTTCTCTCATATTATAATGAGATTGATATATACTACTCTGTCAAGAAAGTACCGGGAAAAGATCAATAATACACAAAATGTCTGTTATTCATCCAAATTTATTTTATCACCTTCAAAGTATGCTCCTTTAGAAACGATACACTTACGCCAACGAATAATCCATTCATCAAAATATTTTTTAAACGCTGCTTCCGGAATTGAGTTCAGTTCTCGCCGCGAATTCTCCTTTATGTCTTCTATCGATTGAAAACGGGTGCCACGAAGTGGTAATTTGAGTTTAGGAAAAAGAAAAAAGTCAGCAGGAGCCATATCTGGTGAATATGGTGGTTGCTGGATGGTATTTGTTGAGTATTTGGTTAAAAATTCGTTCACAATGATAGCCTTGTGCGAAGGCGCATTGTCGTGGTGCAAAATCCAAGAATTTTCTTTCCACAAATCTGGCCTTTTTCGTCGAATTTGCTCTCTTAAACGCCGCATAACGCTCAAATAATATTCTTTATTTACCGTTAGACCTTCCGGTTAGAATTCAGTATACACAACACCACGATAGTCAAAGAAAACAGTCAACATGACTTTGACTTTTGATCGACTTTGGCGTGGTTTTTTCGGTTTCGGTTCAGTTGGAAGGCGCCACTCCGAAGCTTGTTGACTAGTTTGCATGTCAAACTCGTAAACCCACGTTTCGTACCAATGCGTTTCATGAATGTTGGGTCCGAACTGACTCGTTCTAGCATGTCCTCAGCGACTTTCATGCGATTGAGTTTTTGGAGAAAATTCAGATCTTTTGGGACTAGCCGAGCAACATGCAACATGTTTCATACCCAAATGATTAGTTAAAATGGTACGGATCGACTCGTGAGATACAGAAAGTTCGGCGGCTATCTCTCTCAGAGTTGAATGGGGATTTTCAGTCACTATTTCCTTCACTTTTGCGATGTTAACTTCAATTGCAGACGTTGACGGCCTACCAGAGCGAGGCAAATCTTCCATCACATCTCGACCGCTTTTGAACGCTTTGAACCACTCATAAGCACGAGTTTTTGATAAAGTCGATTCACCGTAAGCCTTCTGTAACATTTTCAGTGACTCCGAACACGAAATTCCATTGGCGATGCAAAATTTAAGACAAACTCTTTGTTCGATATTTTTGTCCATTATGAAATTCGCAATACACACTATATATGATATTACTAAAACCAGCACGGTATTTAATATAACAGATGCAACTCAAACTCCGCGCCAAAATGGAAAACAGTTGTGCCAATCTAACAACTACAAAAAAACAAAAATTTTAATTTGGAACCATAAACAAATCATCCATTCCCGATACTTTTTTGACTGAATGTACACTCTCGAGACAAAAACAAACGTTTTAAATATTAATGTCCGAACCCCACATAAGTACGAGTATTGTCATTAAAGTACTGAATATCACCAAAATTACAAAATTGCCCAATCAGCCACGGATCAAATGACAACGAGATTACTTCCTGTAATATATTATTTTATGACAAAAAATATTAGCGTTCTACGTTTATTTGGTAATTTTAAATGGGCATGGAAATTATACAGAACCTTTGACCCGCAATTATTTTCGTCGATGTCTAACAAAGTAAAATTGTGTTTCGACTTTATTATGCAGGTTCCGGTAGGAATCAAAGAGACAAAGCTCGCTAACGATTAAAACCAGTGTAAGCCGGAATTTGGGTACCTACTCGTATGATGTGGCGTTCCAATGGAAATGCTTCAATTGCCTTGAACTTAAAATAAATAAAAGAAGTATTAATCGAGAAGAAACCCTGGTGCAAATGCAATTTTACCTATTATGGAGTCAGATCAAAGACATTTATGGAGGAGCTCGTGGCTAAATAATAACAGCCGCACGGGTCGATCTTAAGGTTAAGCAACGCTTGCCAAGGTTGGTCTGTGGATGGGTGACCGTCTTAACATAACGAGTTTCCTCCGTGTCTCGGAAAGCACGTTAAGCCGTTGATCCCGGCTGTCATTTGTAGATCTTTGACTGTCGTTACGGATTGTCAGAAGCCAGTAAATCTGACTCCAGTCTTGCCAAGATGTATCGTGTTACCCAGTTAATGGGTTGTGGAGGTCTGGTAGGCAGCGGCTCCACGTAAAACACTGGTATTCAGCTGAATCCGGTTTGACTAGAAGCTGACCCCAAGTTAGTTGGGAGAAGGCTAGGCAGATGATGAGATGAAAGACAATGAGAACACTTATCCAGGATGGATATAAAAAGTAAGTTTAAAAACTAAAACCCCACTACTGAAAAATCACGCTCTAAAAATTATGAAACAAGAAAATATTCTTAATGATGTTCAGATGATAGCCGTGGTCGTTTTTTTAGGATGGCAAATGCGTTCCAGGGACGCGGTGACCAAGTGACCTGGGCCCTAAGTCTGCTATTACAATAGTGTCAGAATGGTCGATCACTGATCTCGTAATTGTTGATTTTGACAAGTTTGGTAATCTACTAACATAATAGTGTCATTATGACTTTCCAATGATCAACCACTGACACTCCACTGAACGAAATGGCATAAAATGGTAATCTCGTACATAATGACAAATGAATGACAGACGTTTGCGGTAATCTGCTAAAATTTTGACAGTCCCATCGATAAGTGACCTACCATTTAGAACGTTGTGTGTCATTGCTTTTCCCATAGAGTAACTTACATTCCACTACGATTTCATTACGAGACCACTGACATGCCACTGACCGATCAGTGATCGACCGTTATGAATTTAGCAGATTACGAACTTTTAGCAAAATGACAATGGCATCGTGTTGGAATGACGAATTTATAAAAATTAGCAGACTAGGGGCCCTGTGCGTCTCTTTCTCGCCCATATGCCAGTTTACTTGGGTTCAACGCACATCCACTTCCTCTTCTTGCATAATTCTATAATAGTCGTCATCATACTTTTCATAGTAGGTATAGGTATATAATGCATTTTCCTATGTAGCGTGCCATATTCAATCGATAGTTTAACGCGCAGTGGGTAAGTAATTAAAAACCGCGTGTTTAATGATTCTAGCGATAGTCCTGCTGTAATTTTAATGTGAAAAATGATCATATCTGTAGTAAATTAACAATTACTGTACACAGTAATCAACAATATTGTTGACTGGTTTTAAGGCTTCTCCTTGGCTTGACCGTTTTTTGAGCAATTGTCATTTATTTCGGATTAAAAACTAGCCTATGACAATAGTATGCGATTATTTATCTATATCTATACTAATATATAAAGCTGAAGAGTTTGTTTGATTATTTTTTGCTTGAACGCGCTAATCTCAGGAACTACTGGTCCGATTTGAAAAATTATTTCAGTGTTAGATAGCCCATTTATCGAGGAAGGCTATAGGCTATTTATATAATCACGCTAAGACCAAAAGAAGCGGAGCAGACGAAGTTGCGCGGGTCAACTAGTGTTAAATTCATCCAAAAACGTAAATTAAAGAATTTACGTTTTTGGATCAGTATTTGTAAATTACCTTCTTCAAAGAAATAAATTCTACTTTATGTTAGTTGAATGGTCCTTGTTAGTTGAATGCGCTTTTCCAAAAAAAACATATTCAAAATATCATCATTAGCGTGAGAATAATAAATTATTCAAACGTTCGTGTACGATATTGTTTTCAACGCTGAACCTACTGTGAAATTGCATTTTAATCAGATTACAGCCTTAATAGCTTTAATGTATTGATAAGAACTGTAATGTCAAGGCAAGTCCAATTATTATTTAAAAACCATTGCTGTGGTACGGAATATTTTTTGGTCCTTTGGGTCACATTTTGTTAGGAAAGTTGAATCAAATATTGTCTCAAGGTTATATCAATAATTACGGACATCCCTCTGGGAAGTTTAATAGTTTCATGATTTGGATTATAAAATAATAGATAGTAACATTTTTAACCGATTTAAAAAAAAGAGGAGGTTCTCAATTCGGTTGAATTTTTTATGCTTATTACCATGATTAATTAATCGATTTGAATTTCCCTCGACATATTTTTTTAAAACAAACTACAGAACCGAATTTTATGAAACTATGGGTAGTTTCATCAAAATCGGTTCAGTAGTTTGGTTTTTAAAAACAGAATAGCTAGAAAAAATATGTCATACAGGCAAACGAAATTGCTAAATTCCAGTGGTGTTGTTAGGTGTGTGGGTGGGGGAGCAAAGTAAAAACTGTAATAAATAAAATAGGTACAACCGACTTTCAACCAAAAAAGAAGTACTACAAAGCATAAAATAACTTACTTTCGGAACTGGGTGTTAAAATATGAAAAGACACTGACTTCCAAATTATAGTTATTTTAATAGTCACAAAATTTCTCAAATCTATTTTTTTAATCCTGCTCATTGTAATTGGATTCTAAAACGGCTGTAATATCCCTTTACGTATCCTTGGCTTGTAATAACCATTAATTTTAATTGGATATCAAAAATAAGGACTTTGGTTTCATTATATTGCTCAAGTCTCTTTTGTAAATGATTTCTCATACTTGGATAAATAATATCTTACTTTAACTCATTTACTATGTGCTAATTGAATAAATTATCGTGACGACATAATCAGATGACGTCATTTGATTACATAATGTTTAAAGGAAAATTACATGGTTTTGTTGAAGGTCACTGATGAAGAATACTGGTTGTTGTGGCGAAAGGAAATAGACTATATCTATACATAGATTGTATGATAGTGTCTGTTTTTCTATGGGTTACAATCTTAAAAAAAAAACCGGTCAAGGGTGAGTCGTACTTGCGCACCGAAGGTTCCGTACGATCATATAAAACGTGAAATGTTTTCAAATTTTATATATTCGATAATTTCGCAAATTTTAACACTGCGGTGTATATTGCAGTTTTTTTATTTTTTTTTAAATTAAGGAATTGGCATGCTCTTGACCACAATCACGCTTGATGGAAAGCGATAGAAGAGGTCTATGATGTAGCGAGCGTGCCCAGAAGATGCCTGTTCACACTTGATTTGAAGGCAGACGGGTTATATGAGGACAGGAACACAGATGCTGGCAGAGAGTTCCACACATTAGCTGTGCGTATAATAAATGTGGAAGAGAAGCGCTGGGTACGACTAGTCGGGATATCGACCAAGTATGGTATCGACCAAGTAAGTTTTAGATCAGCGCCATCTCTTGAGCATAGTGAAATTAATGTAATTATCTCATGATTTCTGAAAAAGTATGCTATTTAGAGACATCGTTTTATTTTTTGTTTAATCTTTACATAAACTTCTGAATAATTTCAGATATATCTCTTTGCAAACTCTGAAGATAAGGGGGAAACTTAACATAAATAAATATTAGTACAAAAAATTGTACTAATATTTATTTATGTTAAGTTTTGATAGAAGTATGGATGTATGTTTGTTACTCAATCACGCCAGAACGTCTGAACGGATCTGGATGATATTTAGCACCGATATAGATTAGAGTCTGGAATAGCACATATTTATGCTACTTTTCATCCCGGTTTTATGTTCTCTTGGGATAAGAAAGCACTTTTGCACGCGGGCGAAGTCACTGGCAGAAGCTAATGTTAGATAAATCCCTTTTAACACAGAAAATAACTTTACAAGTTACGAACAACAACTGAGAATTTTCTCACTGAAAAATCTTATCACACTTAACATAATGCATATTTCCGTTGAGCAAACTCGTAAATACACAATTTATGTTGCATATAGAATTACAAGCTTGATATTGTAGATGTTGGCCATCACATTACGGTTTCTGGCTCATCGCTACAGCATATAAGATAACGCAAGGGGAACCAGTTGAGCAAGATCTTTGTTTGAATGCAATTTGAACTTCTAGGAAGGTCTTTGGGTATTGGGCAACTTAAGAGGGGACTCTAGTCCCAAGGAATTTGAAAAATAGGTAGGTATTTGAAGAAACTATTGCCGATGCTGTCGCGCTATCAAGTCAAGTGCGAAAGTGACAACTGCAGCTCAGGTTGATTTTACTATAAAAAACTGGACCAAAACGTTTTGTATTTCGCTGTTTTCTTCTACAAAACTGGACTGATCTAAAAAAATATATATATATCAACATTTAGAGGAAGACTATATCTATGCTTCTATTATTTTCTTCTTTGATAAAAAAAATCTGATCTAGACTAGAGTCAAGGGCAACCCCATCACGAATAAAAAAAAAACAGCTTTTTTTTTAGTAATTACGTTTTGGAAAAAGAAAATAATAAGGGCACGTATTAATTAGACATAGATTTTTTGAAAAAAAAAAACTTTGCTCTAGAAGAGGGGTGGCCAACTTGATTAGACCCAAAATCGACTTCTACTGACGAAACCCTGTGCGATCTACTAATTTCATAGGTACTTACTTTTTAAAATTACAAATATAACAGTAGGTAAAGTTCAGTATAAAATTATGTAGTACAATTTGCGCGATCTGTTATTCAAACCTACGTATTTATATTTTTTGCCTTGCCGCGATCGACCGGTTGGCCATCCTTGCTCTAGAGGCATTATCCACGAAGAAAACAGCGGAATTCGTTTGTATGGAGAAAGGCCCAATAGAGTAGAGTAGTGGAATGACCAGTCAAGCAGGACTTGTGTTTATTAACAATATGAACGACAAGAAAGGTTTTAGGATTTTGGACATGAAAGGAAGGTTAAGCAAGATCTGTATTTATACCAAGCTCGAAAAACCTGGCGGATCATTTGAATTTGGCGAATGACTAAGATTAATGGATTCTTCTTGTGCCCTGTTACAGAATGAAACAGCTGTTCTGGTTTGATGAACATACCGAGACTTCTCCGTACCTCGTAAAGCACGTTAAGCCGTTGGTCCCGTCATTGTAGATCTTTGGCAGTCGTTACGGATAGACAGATGCCAGAAAAACCGACATTAGTCGTGCTAGAGAGTACCGTGTTACTCAGTCAATGGGTTGAGGAGGTCTGGTAGGCAGCCGCTCCACGTAAAATGCTGGAAATCAGCTGAATTCGGTTTGACTGGAAGCCCAATATGGCTGGGATAGGCTATATTGAGGATTAAGGTTCGGTTTTATGGCGGCCTTAAACTGTAGAACTTATGGTGTAGTAAATAAAGTGGCAGAGGGTACTTTGCTCGCAGAACAGATGGTCGATATGGCCGAAAAGTTTTGGGGTGGCGACCGCGTTCCGTAAGACATAGCGTTGGAAGGCCAACAAGGTGGCCCGATGACCTGCTGAGGGTCGCGGGTAGCTCATGGATGCGAGACGCATAGGACCGGTTGTTGTGGCGACTATCGGCTGATATGATGATGACGATGATGATGATGAACTGAGATAAACTGAGGGTCTTTAAGTCAAGAGTGCGAAAAAGACGCGAACCTATCTATAAAAACCGGCCAAGTGTGAGTCAAACTCTCACACGAAGGGTTCTGTACCATAAACCGAAAGAAAAAACACGTTTCTTGTATGGGAGACCCCTTTAATTTTTAATTTTTATTATTTGTAGCTATAGCGGCAATAAACGCTGAAAATTTCAACTGTCTACAGACAGGCGTATGGACGGACGCATAGCGGAGGCTTAACCTAGCCATTCTTAGTACATGAATGACTTCAAGTTTGTATTTGCCTCTATCAGGCCTCCTTCAAAACCCCCTACTTTCCAAGCAAAGGAAAGTACCACCTCATCACATGATTAGGATGACGTCACCTCAAGGAAAAGCCTACGACTTTGAAATTTCTCTCACCCGGACTTAGAATGCGTGGTCACGGTCGGTTGTCACTTGCAACGAGTACCTACGTCACATTGGGAATAAGGTTGCGCGCATACTTGCGATTTGTGGGGAAAAGGACCACGATTTTAAGTGTCTCAAATATTAATTTAGCATCAGTATTACTATACAGGTACTGGTCCTGGGCCAGTGCCTGCCAGGCTTGCGGAATTTGTTCGAAAGAGTCACAGCAGTCGTGGAACGCAAACAGCACTAGGAGGAACACGGATGGGTTTTGGTCAGTAAGAGTCTGACACTGTCTTCTGCTCCGCCCAGAGCGGAAGGAGTCCTTTGATGATTTCCCATCCTTAAACCATATATGCTATATGACCAGCGTCATATACAGCATCTGTTTAGCAACATAGCTAATATGAAGCGGGCGCAATCATCTTTTATAAATTACATAGCCCGTTTTTCCCGTTCCCGTAGGAATTTCGGGAAATTCTTAGTAGTACAGAGAAGCTACATGCCAAGTTTCAGCTATCTACGACCAGTACTTTCGGCTGTGCGTTGTCTGTCTGTCAGTCACTAATATCAGTCAGTTCTTAATATATTTTATTTTCGTGTAAAATAAACATCTTTTCTTTCCATTGTACAGAAATATCCTAATAGCCTATGTATCTAAAGAAATTATGTACATTTACATTCGTTCTGAAATAGGTTTTCTAAATGAATCCTAAGTAATCCAAAATAAAATCCAATAAAAAATCCTTATTCCTTATGTAGATTTCTTGATATTCTAAAAAGATTGCTTCTACAAATATCAGTAAATGAGATTTAGTTTAAGCCGTGTGTAACCAACTTTAATTTCAAAGGAACGACGGTACAAGATACGTCGACACTCATTTTAATCAAATATTCTGAAGCTATTTTTGTAAAGGTTTTTTTGGTCATGGATTTATTTAACGGAATGCTGAAATGAATATTATGTAGGTAATATTATACATCAAACTCGGAGGAGCTCGTGGCTAGATAATAACAGCCGCATGGGTCGATTTCAAGGTTAAGCATCGCTTGCCGAGGTTTGTCTGTGGAAGGGTGACCATCTTAACATACCAAACCTCCCTCGTGCCTTGGTAAGCATTTACTTAATGCCGTTGGTCCGGCTGCTATTTGTAGATCTTCATGTCCTTGTCCCATGT
Organism: Lacanobia oleracea; assembly: GCA_950371165.1. Taxonomy (NCBI): domain Eukaryota; kingdom Metazoa; phylum Arthropoda; class Insecta; order Lepidoptera; family Noctuidae; genus Lacanobia; species Lacanobia oleracea. The sequence continues at coordinate 24,144,146 of OX493391.1, read as the reverse complement.
TTTTGGATTGACGCAACACGTTTTCTTCCTCCATACCAACCTGTTAACCGTCACTTCCCTTTTCTTAAAAAAAAACTCTTGATGAATAGTAATTTAACTTGTCTAAGATGTGCGCCTAACCTAACATAGCTATATTAAATATTCAAGGCACACTATTCTTCGATCGACAAATGTTTTCCATTATTTATTAGAGTAACGGTGTACTTGTCTTAGATGCGTACAAACTTGCGACTATTTTGTCGCATAAACGGATATGTTTGAACTATGTTTTGTTTTGTTTTTTTAATAAATTAATTTACTGGCTACACCTGAAGTGTGTAGTATAAAACAATTGTAAGAGTATTGGCACCACTTGATGTAACAAGTAAGATAATAGATATTGCAAACATGGCGAGTAGGTTAGGTTTTATAATTTATTTATTTTTATTTATAAACAGGGATTGAAGGTTTACTACTCAATTACAATTTTCTGCAAGATTACAAGTTTCTGCAAGTAACTTAGTCTTGAAAAATTTATATTCCTTGACCATTTAAATTGAGTAAACCTTTACTTTTGTCTAAAATCGAAAATGGTTTTATTATTTGCGGTTGAAATAATTGAATAACCTTTAGCATTTGATCGTCTATTGTAATAAATTCTATTTAATAATGGCAAAAATGATATGTGTCTTGCACGAAAGTCACAGTACTATTATAAAATTAATGTACAAAAATCTGCATCACGGTCACAAAAGTCGCACTTTCAATTGCGAAAAATCGTCCCCAACAAGTCGCAAGTGTGTCTCAAAACTATCAAACGAGTACATTAGGCCGAGCACATACGTTTGCTAAAGCCCCGAAGGTTATCACTATCTGGTGTTATGACAGAAAAACCAATTAAACTATATGTGGGTGATTTGTATACCGTTTAAATGAAGAGATAAAAGAGTCGTATAAAGCCCAGAGTGAACAGTGCGCCCTTATTTTGTGAAAAAATTACAAAGGACTAACAATGTTTAGTTTTAAACAAGTGTTAGTTTTAGCACTCAGCTTTTTGAGTTCAGGTGAGTGGGTTTTTGAATTTGGATTGTGTAGTCTTGGTATTATTTGGTGGGTCAGTTGTAAAAAGTGGTTTTAATTGAAAATTTAATCTATACTAATATTATAAAGAGGTATAGTTTGTGAGGTTGTAGGGGGTAATCTCTGGATCTACTGAACCGACTTTGAAAATTATGTGTGAGAGAGCCATGTTATTTGTGAGTGTCGTATTAACCCGAAAACTACCGCCCGGTTTTAGGGTTTGTAAACGAATAGGCTCATAAATATTATAGTTCTATATCTGTCTGAGAACCCATTAATTTTCAAAACCTATGTTGTCCTTCTGAGAAAATATTTTCTCAGAAGAGGAAACCTTTATAGGGTTCCGTACCCAAAGGGTAACCAACGGAACCCTATTACTGAGTCTTCGCTGTCCGTCCATCCATCCGTGTGTCCGTCAGTCCGTCAGCGGGCTATATCTCATGAAAAGTAAGAGGTAGACGCTTGAAATTTGCACAGAGTGTGTATTTCTATAACAACAAATTATGAAAATTAAGGTTATAATCCTTAATTTTTGCGGAACCCTTCATGCGCGAGTAAGACTCGCACTTGGCCGGTTTTTTTAATGAGTTTCGATTTAATGAGACTCTTATGTATCCTTGTCCCTAGCCATTTCCCAATTATTTTGGGGTCTAACAGTATGCTCCACGACCTCATCCCACCGGCCACCTTCTACCATCGGACATCCAGACGCACTGCAACTTACCATCCCTACCTTGTTGCTATTCCACCAATTCGCACTAAGCGTTTCCAAACGTCTTTTATAATGCGCACAGAAAATGAGTGGAATGGAACTCTTTGCCTGCGTCTGTGTTTCCAAACGCTTACAACCCTAATCTCTTCAAAGTTAGAGTGAACAAGCTCCTCCTGGGTAAGCTCGCTCCATCGTAGACTCTGTCTTATCACAAACAAAAAAAAAATTGCAGCCGGGTACAAGTATTTTACGTGAAGCGACTGTCTTTCTGACCTCCATAACCCAGTAACTGGGTACCACGGTACCCCTTGGAAAGACTGGTTTCGGAATTCCAAGCCACATATTCTTTGGCCTGACTACCCGTAGCGATCACTGACACAGATCTACAAATGACAGCCGGAACCAACAGCTTAACGTGATTTCCGGCACACGGAGAAATCTCGTTATTTTAAGATGGTCACCCATCCACGGAACAACATCGGCAAGCGTTGCTTAACCTTGGAGATCGACCTGTGAGGCTGTTATTGCCGACTCAACTAATCTCGATCATCATCTTCCTGTTCCAGTATCACCATTCGACTTCAACTTCCCCTACGTCCCCACGGTAGAAGATCTCCTGTATGGTTCAGCGCCCTTCGATGACAGGATCGTGGGAGGAAAGAACGCCAGCATAGAGGACCATCCGTACCAGGTGTCCTTCATCGTGAACAACTCCTATTTCTGCGGGGGATTCATCGTCAGCGAGAATTATATTCTGACAGCGGCACATTGTGCTCAGAAGTAAGTTGGAGTCTTTAAGTCAATTCTTTAAACATGTCGAAGTGACAGCTTCGGTGAAGTGATCACAAAGCGAGCTGTTATTCCATCTTGATTACATGGAATGACCGCTCAATTCGTGATCACTTCACCCAAGCATGCTTCACTTCGACATGTTCACAGAATCGACCGTCTATTAAAATGTCGAAGTAAAGGCTCGAGTGAAGTGGTCACGAGGTGAGAAGTCAATCCAAGTAATCAAGATGGAATCAAAGCTCACTTTGTGATCACTTCACCCAAACCTTCAGTTCGACATGTTTACAGAATTGACCGACATGTTACTTTTAGGGAAGCGAGTTCTAACGTCGACTACCTCATTGCTTTCCATCAGGTGAGATAGTGGTCAAACGTGAGCCTATCAATTGTATAGAAAAAGTGAGTTTTAGGGATTCGAACATCCGTACGGAACCCTTATCGGACCATTTGGGTGTCTGTCTGTCTGTCTGTCAGTTTTTCCGGACCTACAGGACAGATTCTGTTGATATATGATATTAATATGGGCTTCTGTGACCCAAACACGGACGCGTTACGTAAATAAATATTTTTTTTAGTATGAGGGTCACTTTTCGGGGGTCAAACTAGAAAATTCAAAAAGTTTTTCAAACTGTATCGTGTGGCATATCAAATTAAAGGGTTTTGATTATATTTTTTCATATTTTTAAAACAAACAGTTATGAAGTTATTAAAGAAATTAGACCAAAAATGGCCATTTTCACCGAGCCTAAAATTTAGAAAAATGAAAGTAAACCTAAAGATTTAGAGCCGAGCCGAGCCGGCCGAAACAGGGATATCATTATTATTTTATTTTTTGAGTGGTGTTTCGGGCGATAATTTTTTTTAAGTAAATTTTGTACATTTGGAATGAAAAACCTTATGTAGGGTTATATTTTATTTAAGAAAAAGATCAGGAAATTGTTAGAAAAAGAAAGATTACAATAAAAGTTCTTTACCCTTTTTATCAATCATGTGTTAGAAAGAGACAGCGATACTTTGTAATGACAGTTTTTGTTTTGTTGTGATTGTGCGTCGATGTGCGTGCAACATGCCAAAAGTCGAAAACAAACCGACCAGTTCACTAATTAATGCTTATTTTTTATTTATATTAAACATTTATCCGTTGCCTCAAAGTAAAATAACGTCAGAAACATAATTGAATAATACCTTCGATTATGTTTTTGACGTTACATTGCCTGTAAAAAAGGATTCGGGTGAAACACCACTCAAAAATATTAGTAACTCCTGTTTCGACTGGACCGGATGAAATTCAGCGGCTGAAACGCCTAGTAAGCCAGCTTTTTTTGTTGTTAAAGGATGGGAAATCATCGAATAACTCCTCCCGCTCTGGGAGAAGCAGGAGGAGTGTCAGACTCTTTCTGACTAAAAGCAATCCGTGTTCCTCCTAGAGCCCTTTGCGTTCAAGGGCTACGGTGCCTCTTTCGAACAAAGTCCGCAGCCCTAGCACTGGCCCTAGCGGGCCCCGTCTTCTTTGCTGACAGCTCTTTGAGGCGCGCGTGGAACACAGCGCGCCGTCGACCCTACCAAGCCGGCTTAACGTGCTTTCCGAGGCACCGAGGAGTCTCGGCGTGTTAAGATGGTCACCCATCCACAGATCAACCTCGGCAAGCGTTGCTTAACTTTGAAGATTGACCCGTGCGGTTGTTATTATTCAGCCTTGAGCTCCTTCGTGTGGATTGCCTAAGTATATAATATTCATACTGTCTTGGTGCAGGCTGCCACTCTGAGAGGGAGAGTGGGCAAAAATCCACGTGTTTAGTGAGTATTGATATTTATCAACAGGCTAGTGTCCACCATGAATAAATTGCAAATATATTTAGCCAGTCAGTTAGAGTACTGAATTATTTTTTTGTTAAAAAGTTTTTTTATTTTTCACTTTTTAGTGGTACCTGCGTACCACTAAAAAGTAAAACCACAAGCGTGGCGTGCGGCATGATATTATGTTATGAACTGGTGTAAACAATCAACAGACATGCGATTACAGAAATCCCGATCCATTTGCTATCATTGATTGAAGAGTTCCGTTGCCTATCTCCGAAGTTCTTCATCAGATCTTCACCAAATTTAATTGGGACCTGAGAAAATATTCTTCCAAACAAAAAAAGAATCATCCAAATCGGTTAGTTAACAATTAGCGAAAATATCGCTAAACAAACATTGTTCATGGGATCCCATCATCAGATCCTGACTTATACCTTCCATCATCAGCTCAGCAACATGAGATGATGATTACCAGGCACAAATATCTGAATTGCGTTAGAAAGTTTATGAAAAACAGTGTATGTGCTTATAAAAGAGGGATTCCCTCGATTTTCATGGGATCCCATCATCAGATTCTGACTTGGTGACAATGGGACCACCTCAGGAGCATAAAAAATAATTTTTAAAATCGGTCTGGAATTGGCGGAGAAATCGGTGGACATACATAAAAAAAAAAAAGATAGACATAGAAACTCCTCCTTTTTGAAGAAGTCGGTGGACACGTATTTTTTTGTTTTTGTAAATCAATGAATAAGTATTGACAAAGACAACGGGGCTCGTGACGTCAGAACGCACTAAAGAATATACCACGGTGTAACGTATTGAGAATTTTAAAAGCGTCGTATCTTCGTCAATTTTGGTTTACGTAACAAAAGAAAAAAAACGAGTCAACTGTCGTACTAATTAGATTTTACAGTGGACAAGCCTATTTCGTATTCGTCTTACATACCTAAGAGATACATCTTTGTTTCCTTTGGCGTGGCCTTGATATCTTTGCACGTGCATGAGGGAATGGTAATAAAGAACAGAGGAAATTACAGTACAAAGTGTAGAAGGTATTATTTACAGAGTAGCTGTACGTACACCAAAATTATTTTGCTGCGGTGTTGCACAAGTGCATATAATTATTGAAGTAGGTAACATAATTTCCATTATTAACAAGACTTAAGTTTATAGGAAAAACACAAAGAAGTTTAAAAAAATACGACATGATTTATTTCATATCAGTGCGTGTTGCCAGTGATGACATATGGAAATGAAACGTGGTCGCTCACAAAGGGCCTTATCTGAAGGCTCAAAGTTACTCAAATGGCAATGAAGAGGGCAATGCTTGGAGTTTCCTTGCGTGATCGAATCAGGAATGATGATATTTGCAAGAGAACCAAAGTTACCGACATAGCCCGAAGAATCGCCAAACTGAAGTGGCAGTGGGCAGGGCACATTGCTCGCAGAATAGACGGCCGATGAGGCCGAACAGTTCTGAAGTGGCGACCGCGTACCGGAAGTCGCAACGTTGGAAGGCCTCCCACAAGGTGGACCGATGACCTGGTGAAGGTCGCGGGTAGCCCGGATGGACGCGAGACGCGCAGGACCGGTCGTTGTGGCGACGGTTTAGGGAGGCCTATGTCCAGCAGTGGACGTCTTTCGGCTGATATGATGGTGCTGATGTATTTAAATACTAATCAATAGAACGCCATTGAACCCATAGAATAAAGTTTGTATAAAGAGATAATTACTTACATATTTATTTAACTACACTAATTTTATTACGAGAAAAGATTTTTATTTTTGTACGTTTGTAACGAATATACTCAAAAACTACTGAACTGATTTCAAGATTCTTTCACCCTAGAATGCTACGTTATCCCTGATTAACATATGCTTTATTTATTTAAACAAAACAATTAGGGATCCTTAAGAACGAAGTCGCGGGTGAAGTGCTAGTTTTTTATAATAATAAATCATTTTATTATCAGGCAACTGAGGCCCATGGATAAAATACACAAAATAAAAATATACTAAATTATCTTAAATAATAACAAACTAATACCTACATAATAAATATCCTTATTAAAACTATAACTATACACGTTATGTGGTCAGTGTTGTGTTGCGCTGCGTGGTGTCGCGTAACCATCCTCGGAATTTCGGTAACGTCGAAATACGACACCTTTCAGCCAAAAGTTTCAAGAAGATCTCATCTGCCTAGCCTTTTCCCAACTATATTGGAGTCAAGCAGGATTTAGCTGAATACCAGTATTTTACGAGGAGAGGCTGCCTACCAGACCTCCACAACCGTCTATCGATTTATATTTTAAGTTTTATGTATGGAATTTTAAATCTAACGCTGAGTATAATGATGTCTCTTGATCAATCAGAAAACGAAGATAAACGTTGATATGACAGCAATTTACAATACAATGAAGGCCTGGCCATTGTATACAGGCAAATTATAATTTTAGTATAACTGGGGAAAATTAACACGAACTCGACAATGTCAACTGGTTTGTAATAACAACTATGTACTCACGCATCCCATTATTAATTTATGTTTGTAGAATGTTTGTTCCACTTAGAATCGTTTATCATCAATATAAATCAATATATGTATATATAAAGAGAGCACATTCGTAAGAAGTTGGCAGTAGTATCGTCACAGCGTTAGTTTTTATTCATTATTTGCTTGCATCACTTGTTTAAGTATAATTGTGTAATAGTTTATTAATATGAGTATATTTTATAGTATTTTATTGTATGTATAGTTTATATATATTTTTCTTTGTATTTATCGCGTTTCTGTTTTTTTTATTAAAAATTGCACCGACTAATATTATTCTCTGCATCACCCAAAGGTTGACTGGTAGAAAATGCGTCAGGCATTACGTCCGCCTCTGTACATCTGTGTGCGTAAAGTGTTCAATAAATAAATAAAAAAAACTCTGCCATTACTGAGTGACTGTCTGATTGGATTTGATTGCGCTGAAATCTGGGCATTTAGTTTTCATGGGGTTCGTTAGAGAGCTATAAGACAGGATTTCTCGAAATTCCTACTTGAACGGGAAAAAAGAGGTATGCGCGTACGAAATCGCGAGCAAAATAGACTCTACAGACTAGCATCTGTAGAGCTATATAAAATGCTTCTATTCATGCGTCAGAGTGACTGACTGATAGACAAGGCACAGTTGAAACTACCAGTAACTGGTCGTAGAAAGCTATTTGGTATTTATGTCCCTTGGGGAGTGTAAGGGAGCCATGAGAGAGGATTTCACGAAATTCCTACGGGATCTAGAAATAACGGGAAATGCGCGTACGAAATTCCAGGCAAAACCTAGGAAAATATAAAACCGTTTGAGAGCTACGTCTTCCGAGATCAGTCCGTGGATGGGTGACCATCCACAGATGGAGTAAAGCTTGGCAGATTGTTTGACTGATGTTATAAAATTGTTTGTCCTCTCCGGTCCACCACAGAGAATCGAGATACATTGGTGGCAGTCAGAGACGGTATTGCCAAAATTTTCTCTAAATTTTTAAACGAACAATGCAGTCCGTGAGGAATTACCACCGTTTTCGTATAGAAATTGACGACCATTGGCAATTCTAACTATGGGTATGTTTGTCGATGGTCGCGCCACGGTTGCGCTCAGCTTAATCACAAGGCTCTCTGATTCCGTCGACCTCCTATACTTAATTACAGCTGAACCTGAAAGGCAATCAATTAATCCGAGCGCTCTGTTTTGTTTTTGCTACTCCTGAAACGTTGTGGTGCGATAATTTTATCGTCTGAAAAAGTATGCAGTATATTCTTATATTCTTTTGTCTGAAAAACGAATGAGCGTAAAAAAAAATTGGTTGTCTGTTAAGTCGGTTTACGGACGATAATTTTACGTGATAACGTCATAAGAAAACAATTGACACTTTTTCGTGCGTGCAGCCGGTGTTCATCGATTTATAAAACATTATCACGTCGAAAACTTGGAAACGCTTCAGATTTTAGTATACTTATACAGATTTTATGCGTTAATTAAAAGTATAATGCTAAAATACAAGGGATTGATCACGTGACATTTCACCAGCGTTTGTCAATCCCGTACATTTTTGACGTTTTGACAAACGCTGTCGCTTGTCTAGAGCCTCTGGATGGCAAGTCTCATCTTTCATTGATAAGGAAGGTCCTCCAACTGCAAGGACCGCGCGGAAGACACCTTGGACGTCTGCCCTGCTTGGGCGGAGCACCGCCGTGTCCTCGTCGAGGCATTCGGCAGCGGCGACCTCTCCCCTCCGGCCCTGGTTCAATCTATGGTCCGGAGCGAAGAGGCATGGAAAGCGGTCACATCTTTCTGCAAACCAGTAATGCTACCGAAGAAGGAGGCCGAACGCGTGAGAGAGAGGGACACCTCACGCCCCAGCCGCCGCAACGCCCAGAGCGGGTGATGGTTTCCCATCCTTAAAAAAAAAAGGGTTGGGTTTCTTTGAAAGAGTTACCGCAGCCTGCGAACGGGCAAGAATCTGTCACTCCCAGTACAAATTTGTGTGACATCAGCTGCCATGCGTAGTTTGTTTGTAGTAAAATAGATGTCGCCACAGTAAATTAAAGTAATTCTTTTATTCTGCTGATCTAAAAATTACTCCTATTCTTGTAGTGTAGACCCATCAACAGTGGTCCTTCGAGCCGGCAGCACTTGGAGAAAGAATGGAACCATCATACCGATAGCAGAAGTGATCCCACATCCGCAGTACGACAGCCCCAGGTTCGACAAGGACGTGGCGGTGATGAAGACCGTGGAGCCCATAGAGTTTACTGACGTCATTCAGCCTGTCAAGCTGCCGAAGAAGGGCAGACCGCTGAAGGATAATTCAATTATTATGGTCAGCGGGTGGGGGCGGACTGAGGTAAGATGTTTAAATTTTATTTGGATAGGGAATTGGTCCAAAAATGTATTTATTATCTATGCAGTTTAGCGACTTTGAAGCTTTATAACTTCATCACTGGTGAAAATATTTTTCTTTTTACTAGAAATACCTAATTATTATTATTATTATTTAGTTAAGAAATGCAAAGGTTCACAATGTTAGTAACAATATGTAACTTAGCCTGTGTTAGCACTTAATAACTAAGACAGATCGTGTACGATTATAAATAACGCCTACACAAGCGGGCTGTCCGCCCGTCCGGGACTGTCACTTAGTCTGCGAAGTTGAGAGACAGATTTTTAACGCCACAGTGCGTCGAAGTTGTTGTTGCGTGCCGCAGCAAACATCGCTGAGGCGCTACAAAACCGAGACAGTCGCAACAATAACCTTAATGCGTTATTGCATTCGACACGCAGAGCATTGTTATAGATCATATACCCAGGCTTGGGTATATCTATAAAAATAATAGTACATTTCTACATAATTCCCTATTACGGGAACTGCCTCCGTCGTCGAGTGGTTTAGGCGTTCGCTTTGTGACCGAGGTCGTGGGTTCGATTCCCACGGGAAGCATACTTTGTAGAGTTGGTTTCAAATTTGGTACCTAGCCAAACTATTGCAGGCTTGAATCACCTGATTGTCTGATAAAAAGATGATTCCGTGCTTCGGAAGGCACGTATAAGCCAGTGGTCCCGGCCGCCAAATGGCGGTCGTCAAACAAACCATGTCAGAGGCCCTTGAAGCGGTTTAGAAACTCTGACACTAGGGTGTGTGGGGTCGTTAGATACTATAAGAAAAAGATTCTGGGTAGTATAAATTGACGTGAAAAGTTACTCGATATGAGAAAAGAGCAATTAAATAATAACAGGAATCATTTTAAAACTTGTGCTTTTTTCAATGTTTTTTATTGGAATCTCCTAAGTAGGTACTACGAGTATCAAATAAATTCAGTCAATTATATCAGGCAGGTAACCACTTGATCAAAATAAAAACAAAAGTAAACATGAACATGAATTCGCTTCAAATTGAACAGTCTCTCAAATTACTGAGTATTGAAGAACAACAAATAAAGCAAATATCCTTATGCGCACGTTTATAGAAGACAGAGTATTACGTCAGTAACTGACTGATACATGTAGATAAACATTATTTTGGCAAGCTCGTCATGTCTAGAGGGTATTACTGTCGTACGTGTCTGCTACGGTTACGAGTACATCAGTATTATGTCGAATACGCGACATCACATATAGGACACAGGCAATACTCTTATTTCATAAGCTTTGTGCGTGGCTGTATGTTAGATCAGCGGGTCTAAAAGGCCACATTAGCAGAATTAGAAAGCAAATCACGCTACCTGTCACTGTAAAATTTTCCCAATCGACCCTAACTTGTTAGCGATAAAGATGAAAATGGAGTTTGTTGCGTGATTAATACTATAATTTGTGCTAAAGTGGCCTTTTTAGCCCGCCAGTAGGTTATATACTTGTCAGCATGGGAGACGGGGCCCGCTAGGGTCAGTGCCTGCCGAGGTATGGAATCCGTTCGAAAGAAGCACTGTACCCTGGAACGCAAAGGGCATTAGGAGGAACAGGGATTGGTATTAGTCAGTAAAAGTCTGACACTCCCCTTCAGGTCCGCACAGAGGGGAAGGAGTCATTTGATGATTTCCCATCCTTCAAAAAAAAGTAGGTTGTACTTATAAACAGTTTAGCAAACCCATCTGCGCCACATTTGTCATTAATGCTCCACTCCTTTTGGTCGTAGCGTGAAGTTATATAGCCTATAGCCTTTCTCAGTAAATAGGCTATCCAACACTAGTGGAATATTTCACAACAATAAATACCAATAGACAATTCGAACCAGTAGTTTCTGAGATTAGCGCGCTCAAACAAACAAACTTCAGCTTTATAATATTATAGTCATCTGCCTAGCTTTTTCCCAACTATATTGGGGTCGGCTTCCAGTCAAACTAGATTTAGCTGAATACCAGTATTTTAAGTGGAGCAGCGGCCTACCAGACCTCCACAACCCATTAACTGGGTAACACGGTACTTCATGGCAAGACTGGAGTCAGATTAACTGGCTTCTGACAATCCGTAACGACTGCCAAAGATCTACAAATGACAGCCGGGACCAACGGCTTAACGTGCTTTCCGAGGCACGGAGGAAACTCGGTATGTCAAGATGGTCACCCTTCAAGATCGACCCGTACGGCTGTTATTATGTAGCCACGAGCTCCTCCTTTATAATATTAGTATAAAGTATAAAAATAATAGTATAGAGGTATAAATAGCTTCTTCCTGTAGCTTCCTGACCGTTCCGTGTCCCACCAGTATTTTTCAGATAAAAATATTCTCTGAGTATGATTGATTGTATTCAATGATAGTGTAGCTTTGTATTACTAAAATATCTATTGTTATTGGATCAGGATTTCTAGAGATAAACCTTTTCAAACAAACCATTTTAATACTTTGATTTTGGTTTTGATGCATTACGTGAACAAAGCAAAAATAGCATGCAAGGTAGCATGCAAATGACATGTTATAGACTTGAGCGTATTTGAGAGAAGCTGGTAGTTAAATAATAACAGCCACACGGGTCGATCGTCAAGGTTAAGCAAAGCTTGCCGAGGTTGGTCTGTGGATGGGTGAACATAACATGGGTACATGACATACCAAAACTCCCATACCATCACTATCATAACATAAACAAAGTCCTCCGCCCCATCTGTCTGTCTGTCTGTTCGCGATAAACTCAAAAACTACTGCACCTATTTTATGCTGTTTTCACCCATGGATAGAGAGAGCGGTTCTCGAGGAAGGTTTTAGTATATAATTTGTCAAGTTTTTGTATACATTGGCAAAAATGTAATGGTATTTGTTTTTGTCTTTACTTTTGGTCGCGATAACCGACATCCACGCGGGCGAAGCCGCGGGCATCAGCTAGTGTCTCGTAATGCACGTTAAGGCGTTTGTCCCGGCTGAAGTTTATAGATCCTTGAAGGTCGTTACGAGTCAGAAGTCAGAAAACTGCCACTAGTCTTGAAGGGTACCGTGTTACCCAGCTAGCGGGTTGAGAAGGACAGACAGGCAGTTAAAATACTTATTTACGGCAGCTAAGATTCTTGGCTGTATCAGGTATGACCTTGTAAAATGAGTCTCAGGTGCTTCAGGTATGACTGAAATTTTTAGGGTTTCAGTCGGATTTCAGTCGAAGTTGCAATTAACACTAAAAAAACATGCGATTTCAGCAATCCCGATCCCTTTGCTATCATTTATTGAAGAGTTCCGTTGCCTACCTCCGAAGTTCTTCGTCAGATCTTCACCAAATTGAAACGGGACCAGTCCAGGATAATACTCTCTCAGGAAAATGTTTGTTCGCGAAAGTATAGCTGAACAAACATTTTTCATGGGATCTTATCATCAGATCCTAATTTATACCTTTCATCATCAGCTCGGCAACATGAGATGATGATTACCATGCACAAATATCTGAATTGCGTTAGAAAGTTCATGAAAAACATTGTTTGTGCCTATAAAATTTGAGGGTTGCCCTCGATTTTCGTGGGATCCCATCATCAGATTCTGACATGGTGACAATGGGACCAATCGAGAAGTATACCCTTACAGATGAAACAACTACAAATCGGTTCATAAATGACGGAGTTATGAGGTAACAAACATAAAAAATAAAAATAAAATACAACCGAATTGAGAACCTCCTCCTTTTTTGAAGTCGGTTAAAAAGGCTACATACAGATACTCGTGTGAGTTTAGAATGATTTTTAGGCTTACGGATTGGATTATGAAAATATTCTATGAAAATAATAAAATATTGGTAACATGTATTTTTTTCGTCAGGCACAATTTTGCCGGTTAGGAAACAAATCACAGAAGCAGTACTTTGCTTGTTTAAATATGAAATATGCACAGACACGCGCCTGCCTGTTTCAGGGCCAAAGCTTTATTGAAACCCCTATGTTAATAACTGTGCCTAAAAACATCATTGAGTTTTTATAAGCCTCGGTTTCAGTTTTATTTTGCAAAACCTCGTCAAAAATTAATAACTTCTCTATCTAAAACTTTATACTTTTTAGGGTTCTATAGTCAATAAGGAATCCTTATAGTTTCGCCATGTCTGTCCGTCCGTCTGTCTGCCTATCTATGGTTTAGCTCAGAGACGCTTAGCCCTAGAAAGTAGGAATTAATTATTAAAATTAGTTATCGTCTATTCCATGGTGTGGGGTGTCGTTGGATAGGTCGTTTAAAAATATTGAGGTTATACGAAAACTATTTTTTATAGGTTTTGTGCTAACTTTTGTTAGAGTGAAGTGTCCGCCCGCTATTTCAGCTAAACGTTTGTTTTTGGAGACGTGAAAAAATCACGGTAGTAGCATTCAAGACGATCACAGCTTAGTAGGCTTTAGGTACAATTTAACGAGTAATAGTCGACCTACCTATAAAATGTTACAATTGTGAGGTGCAGCTACGAAACCAATACTGCGGGTGGTCCGACACGTACTTGACCGGTTTTTCCGACATAATTGTAAGCACTACTTGAATAATTTTAAAATTATTGCACTTGAAGAGCTCGTGGCTAAATAATAACAGCCGCACGGTTCGATCTTCAAGGTTAAACAACGCTTGCCAAGGTTGGTCTGTGGATGGGTGACCATCTTAACATAGCGAGTTTCCTCCGTGCCTCGGAAAGCACGTTAAGCCGTTGGTCCCGGCTGTCATTTGTAGATCTTTGGCAGTCGTTACGGATAGTCAGAAGCCAGTAAATCTGACTCCAGTCTTGCCATGAAGTACCGTGTTACCCAGTTATTGGGTTGTGGAGGTCTGGTAGGCAGCCGCTCCACGTAAAATACTGGTATTCAGCTAAATCCAGTTTGACTGGAAGCCGACTCCAATATAGTTGGGAAAAGGCTAGGCAGAGAGAGACTTGAATAATTTTAAAATAACTTCGAAACCGTCGGAAGAGGTATTCTGGTAAACCGATTACTATCAGATGCTTCTTCCACTTAAATTTATTTTATTAGTTTTGCTCTAAGTTTATTCTTAAGTTCGACCATAGATATATAATTATGATGATACGAGCGTTAGACTTATTTTTTTCTTTGTTGTTAAGCGGGTTTAGTAAAAATGCCACTTTTTTTGTGATCGTATTAATTTTTTTCTTTATAATCTTAATTTATGGTTTCTGTGTTGATCAGGCAGTCCCGATTTAATCTTTTTTGCAGACGATTAGTATTTAATTAATACATGTGTTTTTTTTTCCTACGAAAGGTTTCAAATGAAGGCCAAAACTTGATTTATCAACAACGTGATTTTATATCACCACTCAAATTTTTCCAGGCATTAGGTATACTTAAATCAATTCGACAATTTATGCTTAAACCAACTGGTTCAGCGGTTCTCTATCATTGTGCCGAGTTATCCGAACAAAAGTGTACTGAATAGCTGGTTTTTCCATTAAACGGTAATAAAAAAATTGGCAGTTAATATCAATGTATTTGATGCTGTACTGTACCTCTATTAAAATGTTTACATCGTCTTTATTATAATACCTATAGAAGCAATAGGTAGTAATAAACATAGGCGAAACACATAGATGCTTTATTGGTGCGATGTAACGTTTTTGCGAAAAATCCTGTTGCGAAACTCTACAGCAATTGCTTATTAGTTTGATAATCTATTAATCGCTGTAGGGATTTTCTCAACAGGATTTTTCGCACTCTTTTTTATGAATGTGAAATCATCAAATGACTCCTCCCGCTCTGGGTGAAGCAGGAGGGAGTGTCAGACTCTTACTGACTAAAACCCATCCGTGTTCCTCCTAGGGCCCTTTGCGTTTCAGAGCTACGGTACCTCTTTCGAACAGATTCCGCAGCCCCAGCAGACACTTGCTCTAGCGGGCCCCGTTTTCTGTGCTGACATCTCTTTGAGGCGCGCGGGGATTGCAGCGCGCCACCGACCCGGGCCTGGTTCTGATCAGACGGCGAGCCACCCAATGCTCGCCGTCCGCAGGCCCGCGCCTACGGGAATCGCCCTGCGACTCCCGATGCCCGGGGCGTCTTTTTCTGTTGCGGCGGCTGGGGCGTGAGGTTTCCTTCTCTCTCACACGAGGATTTTTCCCACTAACGTTAAATTGCACCAATAAAGCATCAATGAATAAAACACCGTACAACTAAATTATTGACACACCGTGTTCGATATAATAAAAATCTAATCATCAACTTTCGAAAACAAATAGTGAACCCCATGGATGCGAGACGCATTGGGGGATGCCTATCTCCAGCAGTAAACGTCTTTCGGCTGATATGATGATGATGATGAGATGCAATATTACTAGATTCCCGAGCTGAATTAAATTCCTGGATTTCTGTCAATCAACCCCAGTGTGAACTCTCTGATCTCTTGGAACTCTTCTCAGCAAGGTGCTAGCTCCATCCCTGAGCGTCTGATGGACGTGGAGATCCCTGTAGTGCCGTACTGGCAGTGCATGGCGGTCTACTTCACGGTGCTGACCAGGAACATGTGGTGCGGGGGTAACTTCGTGCTCGGGGGAAAAGGGACGTGTCAGGTATGTAGAGTTCATACGTTCTGTTATTACACTGTTGATTTTATTCACTGGTAATATGTGTATGTTAATATTGCTTTCAAGTATCCGGTACCTGGAGCTTAAAACAAATCAAGCAGCTCATAAAAAACTACGGTCAACATATTTTGATACTCGCAAATAAATCGAAACCAGTTTAACTTCCCGTTGACCTAGCATCATGATATCAAAAAAATTTAGGTTTGTCACATTCTTTTTAGTGTTCTGTACCCAAAGGATAACCAACGGAACCCTATTACTAAGCCTCCAATGCCCGTCCACCCGTCCGTCTGTCCGTCTGTCTACGGGTTGTATCTTAAAAACTATAACTGGTAGACAGTTGAAATTTTATTAAAAATTAAATTAAATAAAACATTTAAGTGGGTATACGAGAAACGTGATTTTTTCTGTTTGTAACCCTCTAGTGTGTGAGTCTGACTCGCACTTGGCTGGTTTTTTTTTTGTGATTTCAAACTTAAATTTGCAGTTAAAGAATTGACCGCTACCTATATCTATGTATGACGTATGTCGAGACCCACTCTCGCCAGACTCGTTCTTATCCGGAATTTTCATTTGACTCCTTCTTCCATACCACAGGGTGACTCCGGTGGCGCAGCAGTACAAGACGGTCAAGCCGTAGGCATCGTCTCCTTCGGCCGTGGTTGTGGGCAGCAGTTTTCACCCAGCGTGTTCGCAGACATCGCTGCACCCCCTATAAGGGACTTTATCACGGAACATACTGGGTTGTGAGAAGCTGAGTAAAAAATAGCTAGAAAATACGCAAATCATGATTTAGTTTTTTTTAAGTTTATATTTATGTTAATTTTTAAGGAGAATTTAAAAAGTGTACACCTTAGTAAAATCAAAAGATTAGCTGACTTATTAATAAAAAATATTAGCCACGATTTGTTTATATACTGATTAGCAGATTCTTATTCCAAATTTCTCATTGAAAAGCCTGTAATTGGCTAAATTAAAACTATACCTACTGATATTTTTGTGACATCTAGGCCACATTTTGGATAAAGCCAAGTCAAATGTAAAGTCGAACGTTACTTGTATTATTTGTGGCAGCAAATAAATAATGGAAAGCATTTAAATGGCGATAGAATTACAATAACATGATTCACCATTGTTTAATTTGAACCAACTTAATTATACCCAATCAATGTTTTCTAATAGATTTCTTACCGGAATAGGGTAGTGGACTAAAAAAATCTAATTAGTCCTTCTGATACTTACTTACTTAGGTTCCTGTGTCCCCTAGATGAGGCAGAGGGCGTCCACAGTGCGCCGCCATCCCGAACGGTCTTGAACTTCGCGCTTTATTTCGCCCCAGGTCTTTTCTAATTGCCTCGCTTCAGCTATGATCGTCCGGCGCCAGGTCTACCTGAGGCGACCACGTTTACGCTTTCCTTGGGGATTCCGGTCTAGGGCTTGCCTCGGTATGTGTTCAGGATCCCTTCGGAGCGTGTGAGTACGGAATAGGCTTGTCCACTGAATAAAACTTATTAGTGCGTCAGATCCGACACGTATTTTTACTTTGTTACGTAAACCAAAATTGAGGAAGAATCGACGATTTTTAATACGTCACGCCGCGCGTGGTAAAATTTTTAGTGCGTTTTGACGTCACGAGCCCCCACTCCCGAGTTTTGATGCGTTTTATTTTTGTCAATATTCATTGATTTACAAAAACAAATAATACGTGTCTATTATTTTTCAATACTCTAACTCTCGGACTAAATAGATTTGCAATTTATTGATGGTGGAAACTAGCCTATACAATATCTAAGTTTCAAAATGATATCGTCAATCTTAGCAATGAAATTAACAAGCACCTATTAAAAAACTATAATTTCTTAAAAGAACTAAGTTGCAACTTTAAAAAACGAAAACAGATCTTCAGCTTCACGGAAACAAGTCACATGCAAAGAGACCAATCGGATAGTCATCAAATTATTTTTAATCACACATCAAGCAGGATGTTTTGGCTCCTCAATGGTAACGCTAACTGCTCGTCATGATGACTTTAAATACATGTAATTGCTAGATCATGTGAATACTCCGAGATTGAATTAGGGATCCCTGATTCGTGTGCCAATTGTTTTTGCTCTCAGAGAGACTGATTGATCACAAGAATACATTAAAGTTACTGATTGTTTAAGGCACTTGTCCGACGAGGAATTAGCTATCGACTGTTTCTCGTTGAGGAAAGGAACAAAAGATATAGATACCGTGCGAGTAAAAGAGACATTTGAAGTCGATAGCTGGCTGTTAACATTGCCGCCGAAAACTCTATTACATTAGTTAGTCGCAGCGACAAGAGCTATCAAAGATAATACTCGCTCTTCGGTACTCGCTCGGCGATGCTCGCTTGGCGATCAAAAATCCAACCAGCGATAATTTCTACCTATAGTTCGTGCCGGATCGAGAGGTGCGATTAATCGCCCCTCGCACAAGAGCACTCGCTTATAGCCGAGCGATAAAACTATAGAAACTTCACACTTGTTTCTCGCCACTCGCCAATTCGTCAACTCGTATCTAGTTTCTAGCTTAACTGGCTTCTCGCTGATCGCCGGTGGTGAGACAAGTGCCTAAGGCATCAATTTGAGAGTTGTCTTTGACTGTGAATTTGCAAGTATTTAAATTAATTATGTATACTCGTGAAGGTATTTGCATGCCATTGTGTGCATTGAAGCAGATGAGCCTTTGAATATAGCCATTGTCGTATTAGAGTCGAAGTTGAATAATCTTATGTGCCACTTGATTATACTCGTACTCGCAAACATACCCAGTCCCCAATTCTAAACATTAAAACGCTGCCTAGTGATTAGAATAGATATTATGATTTTGGTCTTAGACCAGTCATCATCATCATCTGCCTAGCCTTTTCTCAACTATATTGTGGTCAGCTTCCAGTCAAACCGGATTCAACTGAATACCAGTGTTTTACGTGGAGCGGCAGCCTACCAGACCTCCATAACCCATTAACTGGGTAACACGGTACTTCTTGGCAAGACTGGAGTCAGATTTACTGGCTTCTGACAATCCGTAACGACTGCGAAAGATCTACAAATGACAGCCGGGACTAACGGCTTAACGTGCTTTCCGAGGCACGGAGGAAACTCGGTATATTAAGATGGTCACCCATCCACAGACCAACCTTGGCAAGCTTAGCTTAACCTTAAGGATCGACCCGTGCAGCCGTTATTACTTAGCCACGAGCTCCTCATTTTAGTCTTAGACCAGTATCTAGAGCTTTTCATTAAAAGCTGAAAAGCCTTAGGTAGGTACTGTGTCTTCCCTGCCAGGGTTGTGGAATTTGTTCGGAAGTGTCACCGCGGCCCTGTAAGTCTACCATCTATACTAATATATAAAGCTGAAGAGTTTGTTGGTTTGTTTGCTTTAAAGTGCTAATCTCAGAAATTGCTGGTCCGATATGAAAAATTATTTTGAGTGTTAGGTAGCCCATTTATCGTGGAAGGCTATAGGCTATATATCATCACGCTAAGACCAATAGGAGCGGAGCAGTAATGAAAATTGTGACGCAGACGAAGTTGCGCGGGTCATCTAGTGAGTCATTTGTTTAAGTTGTTAACTAACAAGCAAGCAAGTTGCAAGTAAAACCTTGGTTAAGAACTAAATAAATAAATTAGAAACTTGTTTTTTTAAAGTTTCATACAATTTTTATTTAACTTCAGTCGCTAGCGAGTGTGTAGACGTACTGGAACGCTAAGGCTCAAGTCACACCGAGATGGCAGCGAAGCGGCGAGCAGTTTCAGTGTCATATAATTTTAAACTTTATCCTCATTGACATAACACATAGTATCGCTTGATCGCTTGAGTAATTTGAAAAGGGCGCGCGGCCGCTCGCGGCGCCGGGAGCACTCCGACGACTCCCGCGATTGTATGTTTTATAGTAATGAAAATAAAGTTTAAAATTATATGACACTGAAACTGCTCGCCGCTTCGCTGCCATCTCGGTGTGACTTGAGCCTAAGAGCATTAGGAGGAACACGGATGAGTTTTAGTCAGTAAGAGTCTGACACTCCCTTCCGCCTTCACCTGATGGAAAGCGATGATGTGGTCGACGATGGAGTACGCTTGTGTAGAAGTTATCTATTCACTCTTTTCTTACAAGACCCCCAGGTTGTAGCTATCAGGAAACACAGACTCCGGCAGGGAATTCCACTCCTTAGCTGTAAGCACAATCAAAGTATTTTCAAAACGTGTGGTTATAATATTAAATCAATACTTTTTTTTAATGGGACAAGCCCGCCACACATTCCCAATCACTGCAACTCCTGAAAGCCAGAATCAACAGTGGCGACCACCAGAAAAAACCTCGAGCCAATGTAACCCGACGAGTTCCGGAGAAACAATTCAACTGTCTTGGATCCTGCAACGAAATGAATCAGAAAAGTGCAGCGGAGGAAAATAATACTGTTAACTGAGTTGTTCCGGCTATACAAGCGGTGGCGGGAATACAGCCCCAACATATTTAGAAAAAAAAATTCTTTTCCACAAAAACCAAGATTATCTGTACAAACAATTCTTCTACTCATTTTCCCCGCACTAAATGTCGCTACAATCTATACCGAAGTAATTTCAGTACATTACTACAATTATGTCCACGGTCCAGTGAAGTTTGGTACACACGGACATACATACATAACTGTGTCTAACGTGTAGTTAGATTGGACCTTGATTGAAATGGCCGGAGATCATCTCACGTGAACGTGAGGTTGGTATTATGGTGCGTGGGCGGTATCGTGTGGCAGTATGTAATCTTGAGTAATGTTTGTTATAGGTAAGGATATTGAGATGAACTTGATCACGATTCCAAGAATAACATAAGCATATATCTATCTGTCAAATTGCATTTTTTCATGAATAAACACTTTTTCATTTTTTTTTTTTTTTCATGTATCCGTTACCGACGGATTGAGAGACTGACAGATAACGCACAGCCGAAACTACTGGTCGTAGAAAGCTGAAATTTCCCGAAATTCCCACGGGAACGGGAAAAAACGGGATACGCGCGTACGAAGTCGCGGCCACAAGCTAGTTTCTGTACCTATTTATAATCTGAATCTCGGAAACGGCTGCATCGATTTTCATGAAATTTAGTGTGTAGGGTTTCGGGAGCGATAAATCGAGAAGATTAGAAATCGTCCTAAAAAAAACCGAGCATAGGTTAGTCGTCCAGGTACTAATGATTATTACTGTACATAATAAAGCGTGTTATATCTATGGACACATGGAAAGAGCTCGTGGCTAGATAATAACAGCCGCACGGGTCGATCGTCAAGGTTAAGCAACGCTTGCCAAGGTTGGACTGTGGATGGGTGACCATCTCAACATAGCGAGTTTCCTCCATGCCTCGGAAAGCACGTTAAGCCGTTGGTCCCGGCTGTCATTTGTAAATCTTTGGCAGTCGTAACGGATAGTCAGAAGCCAGTTAATCTGACTCCAGTCATGCCATGAAGTACCGTGTTACCCAGTTACTGGGTTGCGGAGGTCTGGTAGGCAGCCGCTCTGCGTAAAATACTGGTATTCAGCTAAATCCGGTTTGACTGGAAGCCGACCCCAATATAGTTGGGAAAAGGCTAGGCAGATGGACATAGAAAGACTTTCGTAGAATTGGCATTGTCTATCTCTATGAAAAAATACGTTAGAATTAGTTTCGCGGTAAAATCAAAATAAAAAAAAAACAAAATCAATAGTCGTTTATTCAAATTAGGCAGAGAGCCAGCACTTTCTGAACGTCAAGTTTTACAAAAGACAGTCCCCCAAAACGCTCGCCCGTCACCACTTCCTAGTGTTTTAGCTGTGGAGAAGAAGTGGCCAACAAACTCCCCAGCAACACATCAACACAGTAAAGAAGAAACGCCAGTTAGGACACATCACTGGTGAGACTAGAAAGGGTTTTCTTTTAAATGTCTTATTTTCATCAAATAAATTACTTCTCTGGTCAGACTCTAACTGATAATAAGGGTTCCCGTATTTCTTCAAATGCCGTTTGCGTTACAGGGTCGTGGTAACGTATCCAAAGGTTAACCACTACCTCTATTACTAATCCCTATTACTAAACCTCCGCTGTCCGTCCGTGCGTCCGTCCGTCCGTCTGTCTATCAGCGGCCTGTATCTCAAGATCCGTAATAGGGTAGAGAGTTGAAATTGTTACAGATTGTGTATTACTATTGCCGCTATAACAACAAATAATAACATTGTAGGTTTATGGTACGGAACCCTTCGTGTGCGAGTCTGACTAGTACCTGACCGGTTTTTTATGGTTCCGCACCCAAAGGGTAACCAACGGAACCCTATTACTAAGCCTCCGCTGTCCGTCCGTGCGTCTATCTGTCAGCGGCCTGTAACTCAAGAACCGTAATAGGTAGAGAGTTGAAATTTTCACAGATTGTGTATATTGTCGCTGTAACAAAAAACAATGCGTTTATGGTACGGAACCCTTCGTGTGAGAGTCCGACTCGCACTTAGCCAGATTTTTTATGATTGGGAAATCACCAAATGACTCCTCCCGCTCTGGGCGGAGCAGAAGGGAGTGTCGGACTCTTACTGACTAAAACCCATCCGTGTTCCTCCTAGTGCCCTTTGCGTTCCAGGGCCGCGGTGACTCTTTCGAACAAATTCCACAACCCTGGCAGGAAATTTGTCAACCCTGGATTCTGCAACCCTGGCCCCTGAGCCTAGCTGTGCAGCCAAAGCAGCACGTGATCACGATCACGATAAGACCTACGATGATCAGGAAAGCGGAAATACTGTAACCGCGTTAATAGGTAATTAACAAACAGCAATTAAGATCCCAGTTTCCTAATATTTGTTCTTTGCTACTATTTAGAATATACAACATACGTTATAATTAACTGAAAACATGGTAAACATTGATCTAGGACTATGTAGGTAAAGTATATACAGGGTGTTACCATGTAACGGTAAGATGTAGACATATTTTCAACTTTCTTCAAGAGAGTCAATGTGTTGTGTTGTGTTGTGTTGTGTTGTGAATTTCCAAAAAGTACGCAACACGTGGGTGTTACTACCACACTGAAGTTGATCCGATAATCATAACTTTGTATGGAATTATCGTTTTTTAGGTTTCCGTACCAAAAGGTAGCCAACGGAACCCCATTACCATGCCTCCGCTGTCCGTTCGTTCCGACCGTCCGTTTGTCTGACAGCGGGCTTTTTCTCAAGAACCGTAATAGGTAGACAGTTGAAATTTTCACAGAGTGTGTATTTTTATTGCCGCTTTAATAAAAAATAATCAAAATAATATTCAATTAAAAGCATTAAATTCAATTAAAACATTTACAGGCATTTTTGAATTGTCAAGGTCAGTCGGTCAAAAAAGATGAAGCTATTTGCACGTTCCAAAGCGTAGATCTCTGTGGAGAAGAACGTGCAAGAAACTCCAAGATCACAATCAAAATTAAATTAAAAATTAAAGGGGGCTCACATACAAGAAACGTGTTTTTTTTCGGTTCATGGTATGGACATCTTTTTGTGAGAGTTTGACTCGCACTTGGCCGGTTTTTTACTTCACCTATCCGTAACACCCTGTATAGGCGGTATGCTCATAACATACGGGTACTATATGAAATCTTAATTACTGTCCGCGAAACGCGTTCATAATTTTCCTGGAATATATTGTAGGTGTACGTTACGCACGCGTTAGGGGTCCTTAGACACTATAATTAGACGGTGGGTGGGCTAGTCAGTTTCATAATATTAATTAACACTTCATTTTCGGTGTGGAAACTATAACAATGTTGATAAATTTTAATAAAAACTAGATAAAACCTGGCCGTCTTTAAGTCAAGAGTGAATATGTTACTTCTAGGCCAGCGTGCTCCATCTTTAACCAAATCATCGCTTACCATCAGGTAAGATAGTGGCCAAACGTGTGACTATTATCAATAGTATAAAAAAACCTGAACTGTAAAATTATAATTATCTAAATGGGACCAAGGTTTACGAAAAATACCGATTTCCATACTTAAAAAAAACTTGAAAAAAGGCAATCTCCCTACACAGAAAAATAATAATTCTGTTTTGTCCGTCAGTTAGATTTTAAATATTATATGGACACGTATTTTTTGCCACAAATATAAAGCGAGAAACACACTGGTCCTACGTACGCAACGTATGTAACGCTTTGGTATCGTATCGTATGTTGCTTGCATTATCGTGTGTTTCTACTGCATAGTTTTTCATAAAAAATCAAGAGTCCAGATATCATAATGCGTTGCATACGTTGCGTACGTGGGACCAGTTGGTCTCTAGCTTTACGCGCATCAAAGATAAAGAGTGGGGCTGGTGACGTCACGTTCTAGTAAAAATGGCACCAGCGAGAGTTTTCAACATAATGTATGGTTTTTAATTTTGTTTACGCGAAATAAGATAATATTCCGGTCCAATAAAATTTGAGAATTTATCTGGCGGACTAATTAAATTTTCTCAAGAAAGTACCCATTTGTTTTGAGTTTGAGCGAACGATAAATCCGCATCAGTCATCCCAATAAAACTACAAAAAAGTACTTACAATACAAGTTTATTAAATTATTTACAACAAAGCACAATAAAATTATAATCATCACATTTACATTAAATAATAAAGGTTCCCAGACAGTTGCGACGTAAAAATGCGACATCGATCTTTTTATAGGAATCATACTAGAACAAAAAATGGTTTCTATGAAACCACGTAGGGGCAGCTGTCGCGTTGTCACGTTTAACCTGTCTGCGGTACCCCTAAGTAATCTTAACCACAAATCACAGTTCTTTTACAATCGCCATTATAGCGTAGGTCACTCCTGAGAACATGGCCACTAAGGCGAAAATCCCAATGACCACGTTCTTCCATACAACGAAACAACATGGCGTTATGTCTCTGTTCCACCTGAAGACAGTCTCCGTGATGGCCGGTAGTAGGAGCCCCATGACGGACAAGCAGATGGCTCCCACTAGCTCCATGAAGAGTTCCAGTCTTGGAACGGCACTGGCAATGCCGACTGAGGACAAAAAAAAGCAAAAGAATTTGGATTTTAAATTCTGTTGTTCGGCATCATCATCGCCATCATTATATCAACCGAAAATATCCACTGCTGGACATAGGTCCCTAAGAGTCGCCACAATAAGCGGTCCTATGCGTCTCGCATCCATTGGCAACCCGCCTGTATTAACCGAGGAGTTTGACAGAGAGTGTACCTTTAATTCATCCTCATTGCACTATTTATGTTTAAGTCTCAGGTACATTACCGAAAATAGCAAAATCCTGCCTCACAGTTCACATTCTCAAGAAATACATGGAAAAAATTAGTATTAATATTTTTTCCCGTTCGTTCCGGAATTCGAATCCAGGTCCTCATGTTCAGTGGACGTAGTCTAGATCAGAGGTGACAGAACCCAGAAGAAACAAAAATTCAGTATTCTTCGTTATATTTATCTTCTTCTTTAATCCTAAGTGTAAATTTGTGCGAATAAAAAGCGCTAAGTCTTTATTACGCGCGCCTTAGAAATCTATTAAATTAGTAGATAACTAATTCGACCCGTTAATCAACATCACTTGAAACGCCTGATAGCAGTCTTAGAGCAACGTTTCATCGTCTAGCGCTTAATGCATAAGTTATGTAGTCGTAAGCTCCAATGTTACGCTAGAATGCAGGCGTGAGGCGACCTTGCGTCGAGTCGCAAGTCTAAGTAAAATATTGTGTGGAAAGGACGCTACTTTGTGAATGCGTCTTAGTGCTCAAGTTTTGCTCTTAAAGTATGTGTGGTTGGCTTAAGTGGTTGATTTAGAAACAACAAATGAAACCCTACTTAGAAAGGATAAAGCATTATTTCGGCGTCTTTGCAGGGGAGTTTCTAGGAAAGTTGTTTCAGTTTTTGGGCTCTGGAAATATTCTAGATCCAGTAATGAGAAATGAAAACTAATTATAAAACTTATCAGATACAACTTGCATTAATTACGTGCCACCCACTCGTTGCTATACTAATTACAGCAGGCGTCGGCTCATTATTTCCACTGCAATTATTACTGTATCTGGTGGTACTTATGTCTTTCGACTCTTATTTCTACTAAAAAGCCGAGTTTTAATTATTGTGTTGTGTTGTCGTGATCCTTTTGAGGCAGCTTATATATATGAAGGTATAGGTGCTATAGTGTGCAGCCTAATCAGATAAAATGTCGCGTATAATAAGTCAGCTGTCAGGGCTCGATGTACAGTCATGGTTCTGTATCTCACCTAACAACAAGGTCCCAGCGAACCTGACTCCGGCGAGGGCCCACGGGTGACCCCTGGCTGGTATTCTATCCTGCAGCCGCCTCCACACCACGTCAACTGGCACATAGTACACCAGGGTGAAGGAGAGCAGCATCACACACGCTACCAGGAGCTTTGCGGTTTGAGCTAGGCTGGAATAGAAGAAAGCAGTTGATTAATGAAAATATTTTTGGATAATAGCCAGCAAATAAAAAGGCAATTATATAGTGTAATTTGGAAAACGTATGAAGAAGCGGGATAAATGTTTGGGGAAGCGGAATACACGAGGCTAGTTTTTCAAACAAGAACATCAACTTAGTCCTGGGACATGCCAGTGCTGTGAACATTATAACTGATAATGTTAAACTAGTAACACTTAAGGTGGATGCTCCAGGGTAGCCCGCGAAATTAAAATATTTTTATGTTTTTTGCAAATTGCCGGTCAATGTGAAGCTGTATGTGGACCAAATGCGATCTGCGACCGTAACGCGTATTTATCTAAAGAATTGTAACCATTTTAATCATCAATATAGCCCTCTAAGTTCATGTAGTTCGAAAGAATGATTATTTCTGAAATATTCATTCTTTCGAACTATAAGAACTTAAATACGCGTTACGGTCGCGGATCGCATTTGGTCCACATACAGCTTCACACTGACCGGCAAATTGCAAAAAACATAAAAATATTTGAATTTCGCGGGCTACCCTAAGTAACGGCAGATCCGTGAAATAAAATAAATGCTCACAAGCAAATCGAATACTAGCTTCGCCGGCCACGTGCAGCCAGTATACGGGCCAGGATGGGTCAGAATGCTGCTAGCTCAAAAAACTGGCCAAGTGCGAGTCGGAATCGCGTGCCGAACGAATTTTTTTTTCAACATATAATTTTTACACTAAAGACTTCTTATAGATATTATCTCCGTATTTTTAAAAAATTTAACCCTATCCTATTAAACCGTCTTCTCTTGAGACGGTAACTTACCAGCCTGGATTTGCTGTTTTTGTATACACGAAGTCAGAGTTAGCAGCTTGTTAGTTTACTAACAGTAACCTACAATCTTGTCTAGAGAAACTAGCTTCTTGTATCTTTTATTTATTTATCAGGAACAATTAAATATTGTATTTGATACATTAGGTTAATTACATAAATCATTAAATTAATATTAAAAAAAATCTAAATTAAAACATGCAGAAATAATATAAACCAAAAATTAAAATAAGATTTAAAAAATAATAATAATAACAACATTTTTAATGACAAAATTAATATTAAATTACAATCTGAAATTAATATTAAATTCAAATCCTGAGTATCAAGGCTGAGTATCTTTGACGCGCCTTTATAACCCGCCCTTTGATTTGAACGTAGTTCTTAAATCATGATCATACTTACATTTCCTCCTGAGGCAAGTTCAATGTCAAACTCCCCCTTACTTCATCACCATACTTCAGGTAGCCAATGAACCCAACGAAGCCATACATGACGGCGATAGCAGACATGGCAGCGTTAAGCACTCCTGGACAGCCCAGGAAGTCCTGAGGCTTTTTCATCTCGTTCTCGATTGGCATCACCACGCCGATACCTTCCATTGCAAAGAGACTTGTGCTGGAAAAGAGGAAGAGTTAATTAGTTTTATAAGGAGACGTAGACCATGGGTTGGGACCTGGGGAAGTTTCTGAATTTGAATCTCCTAACGGTTGAAATTTTCACGGAGTGTGCATTATTTCCACTTTAACATTAAATACTAAAAAATAAATTAAATTATAATATAAAGGGGCTCCCATACAAGAAACGTGGTTTTGTCTTCGTGTGAGAGTCCGACTCGCACTTGACCGCGTTTTTTCTTGCGTTAGGAAACCAACAAACGATACATTGGTAGGTGACGTATTTAGAAGTTTTACAAAGAGATGTGCCTGTCCGTAATATCCGTTAATGGATCTCTAAAGTTAGGAAAGATAATTTCAGTTTAATTAGTGGTAAAATCATGAATGCAGGCTTTGAGCGGTAGGCTTTTCAAACCGAATATTGAACGAATAATCTCGCTTTTGCATCGAACTCATACCTAATGCGATGCGTGTTCATTATTTGATGCGCTTGCAATTTAGGCCAGGAGTATTATGGCTTCGAATTTCTGGTACGCAAAGAGATTTTGTTACTTGAACATATTTGAAACTCGATGCAGGTATTCAGAAGCCAGAAAATTAACACCACTCTTGTCAAGGGGCAGCGTATACGTAACCCAGTTATTGGGTTATGGAGTTCAGCGGGTCTAAAAAGGCCAATTAGAAAGCACATTACGCTACCGGTCACTGTCAAATTTTCCCAATCAACCTTGAACCTAATGCATTAACTATAAAGATGAAAATGTAATTTGACTGATGAATCTACTAAAGTGGCCTTTTTAGACCCGCAGATAGGCAGTCGCTTAAAATAAAATACTGGTATTTAGCTGTAGCCGGTTAGACTGAAAGTCGGCCCCAAAATAGTTGAGAAAAGACTAGCCAAATTGAAGATTGATAAACATTTTAATTCTGAAGTTTTTCCTTGTAATTAAGACATCGAGAGTCTAATGTTATTTTGATTTACAGCGTGATGGGTTCGGAATCAATGCAAAGGTAATTCATAGACTGACTAAAATCAAAGTTCGAAAAAGAAAAACGCCAAGCTTTATGGTACTCATATTACTCATTCGTAGCGTTGAAAACATATTTTTTGGAAAAAATATGTGTCCGCAGTTTTCATCGAATATAAATCAAGCCAGAAACTTTGGTAGTAAAAGCAATATGTCACTTTTATGCAAAATTGATTGCCCATTTTCGAGGCTTAAATATTTTTCAAGCTATCAACTGTCAATAAATTAGTTTTTATGATTAACGTCTATTTAATTTTTGGCCGTTAGTTTTGCGTCTGTTTTTTTTTGCGTTTACAAGCACTTCGTTTGCGCGAGTTTAGGAACCCCTTTTTTGTAGTAATAAATATAGCCTATGTTACTCAGGAATAATATAGCATTCTAATGGTGAAAGAATTTTTGAAATCGGTCCAGGAGTTTTTGAGTTTATTCGTTACAAACATACAAATCTTTCCTCTTTATAATATTAGTGTAGATTGAACTACTGATTGGTTTTAAGGCTGACTAACGAATTTAATTAAGTCAAAGATTTTGTCATCGTCAAGGGCTTTCGCAGACAGTCAGCACACAAACTTCCTCAGTCAGCAATTACTGCGTTTTAAAATCCTTTTCTAAGATTAGTTGCTAGCCTGTCGGTTTTTTACCGGTTGCATTTTGGGGAATGTGCGACGGAATTGCATAATTTAATTCCGCCAAGCCCGTTCCATCATCGGACCACAATACGAACGGCGATGCGCCACCGGTACATGGTGGACATCCCACCCATACGCACAAAACGTTTTGGGAACACATTCATAGTGCGTACAGCTAAGGAGTGGAATTCCCTGCCGGAGTCTGTGTTTCCTGATAGCTACAACCTGGGAGTCTTTAAATCAAGAGTGAATAGGTTATTTCTAGGCAAGCGTGCTCCATCTTCGACCACATCCTCGCTTACCATCAGGTGAGATAGTGGTCAAACGCGTGCCTATCAATAGTAAAAAAAAAAAAAAAAGATTCTTAGAACAAATTGAAACGGGAAGCGTACTCAGTATTCTGCGAGGGTTTCGAAAGCTTGCATTGTCACCTTCAACTACGGTGACGATTGAAAACGTTGTGTGAGGTAAACTCGTTTGGTAAAGTATCGAGCAAGCGTCTAGACGCTGAATCCAGAAGAAGATGGGTCTAGACCGGTAAGCTTTAGTATTTTGTGGGTTCCGCGGCTCTTAATATTGTATGATGCTTGCAAGAGCGAGGTGCACAATGCATATTGTTGAAGATTTTTATATCTTTTCTTTTGTTGACGGTATTTATCAGGATTTGCAGCGATTGGGAATAGTGTGGCGAGCTTGTAGCTTAAGTCGGTCTTTCTATTCATTATTTTACTCTAAAGTTAAAGTATTAGTTTGTGACTTGGATGAATAAACAAGAATTGCCCCCCTTGAATTATGACGAATTATTTCTAAGACCCCTAAAGTACCGCACTTATGTACAAAAGCATCCTCTGTATGGCCCCGAAGAGATGGAATCCATGGACATGGGTCCATATAAATGGGGACTAAATAAATTATCGGTAAAACGGGGTGAATAGAAACAAAACTTCGAATGGTATTACCACTTGAATTCCACATTATTGGTTTCTAAAAAATAATCAATCTTTTAAATCTAATATTGATTAAACATTGGAGTTCTTAAATACTGCGAATATAATTTTAATAAGGTGAAAATCGCCTTCGAAGTTTTGTTTAAATTAACCCCTGCTTTTCTATTCACCCCGTTTTACGGTACTTGCTGAAAAAATGCTACTATACCATTGACGAAATCCTCTATGACCAAATGTAATAAAATAAATGATCCTTATGTATTTATGCTTGAAAAATCAAAAACTTGACTTATATTCTAAATGTTTATTATAACATGGATTGTATTCTAAATATTGAAATTTATGTTAATTTGTATGTAATGTCGATTTTATATTCTTAAATAGCTATGTAGTGTATGCCTATGTATAATGGGTAGGTTTTAGGGTTCCTTCCGTACCCAAAGGGTAAACTTTTTTTTTTTTTTTACTAAACATAGGCACGCGTTTGACCACTATCTCACCTGATGGTAAGTGATGATGTTGTCGAAGATAGAGCACGCTTGCCTAGAAATAACCTATTCACTCTTGATTTAACCAATGGAACCATGTTACTAAGCCTTCGTTGTCCGTCCGTCCGTCCGTCTGTCTGTCAGCGGGCTGTATTTCAAGAACCGTAATAGGTAAACAGTAGAATTTTTCACAGGTTGTGTATTTCTATTGCCGCTATAACAATAAATAATGAAAATTAAGGTTTATGGTAAGGGACCATTCGTGTGCGAGCCCTACTCGCACTTGGCCGGTTTTTTTGAGTTACTGCTACCTAATTAAAAGACCTATTGTATCACCAAAAAACACACTCATAAATACTTTGACTTTTATTGATACCATATTTCAACGGTTGGCTTCTACACATGCTAATGACCTTGTGCATACAAACGGAGCTAACTACACCTCTTCGTGCCACTCCGCTACCCGTGTTTTTAATTAAAAAAAAAAAAAAAAAGAAGCAGTAAAATGGTTTCATCTCAACGATTTCAAGGTGATTTGGAGATTATTTTACCTATTATGTGATACCGATACATAAATTCTGGCTAAACCAAGTTACGTGCAATGTCATGTAGATTACTACCTAATTTTTTCAGATGTAATTTCTCAGTAAATGCCAACGAAAAATTGCTTCATCTGCACGCCATTTTTAAGCTTTTTCAAGAGAGCACCCTTTAGGTGAGAAAGAGAAAGTGAGAACCGGTAGTTGTGTCTATATTTGAACCCCAGTTGACAGGTGTTGTAGTTACAATTTGTACAAACTTGTATATTGAATGTCTACTTTGATTTTATTGTGTAGAGACGAGGAGTTTTACCGTCTAAGGTTGTTACCTTCTTCAAAGCATAGTTTAGCTAATAAGCATTAAGTTTAAAGTTTTTATCTAGAAGTTTTGAGACTAGTGTACTGTCGGCCACAAAAGTCGTTTAACACAAAGTTGCAAGACACCGCTGCATTTAAGTTTGCCAGTAAATAACTGGCCAAAGTTATTGTTTTAACAGGTATGACCAGATGACCACGGTTTGAGACCACCATCTCACCTGATGGTAAGCCATGATGTTGTCTAAGATGGAGCACGCTTGCTTAGAAGTTAACTATTCAGTCTTGAGTTAAAGACTTCCAATGTACTCATAATTGGAAATTATTTGATAAAAATTCAACAGCTTTGTTTATTCATGTGCCATGTTTCATAAAAAACGCTCAGCCTCTATGGCATGGCGTAAAAAACATTCAGCCATAGTAGTAGAATAATTTTATGTTACGAGTTTTGTTGTCGACTGTACCAAAGTAAAATTAGAACTGTACGTAGAAAGGGGTTGCAATACCAGGGGGTAGGTACGACTGAACAGATTTAACAAGAAACCTCAGTCGTATTTTTTATCCCTTTAGCGTCCCTACAAAACATTGCAATGTCTCTTTTGAATTAACTATTGGGATTGGAATTTTCTCGTCAAGTGGCAGGCCTTTGCCCTCTTGTATTCTCGAACTAGCTGACCCGCACAACTTCGTCTGCGTCTACTTTTTCATTAATGCTCCGCTGCTAATGGTCGTAGTGTGATATTATATAACCTTCCTCGTTAAATAGGCTATCCAACACTAAAAGAGTTTTAATTACCAGCAATGTAATACTGTAAACATGTCGAAGTGAACACGTAGGCAAAGTGAACTACAAGTGAACTGTCAAACCATACAAACAATATGGAATGACAGCTCATTTGTCGTTCACTCCACCTAAGTTTAGACAGTGAGATGTCGACAGAACAGACCGGCTGTAGTTCCTGAGATTAGCGTGCTCAAGCAACCAAACAAACAAACTCTTCAGCTTTATAATGTCACTAGCTTCTGCAAGCGGCTTCGCCCGCGTGTTCCCTAGGGAACATATTCCCGGGATTAAAAGTAGCCTATG
The DNA here is from genome assembly GCA_950371165.1 of Lacanobia oleracea. Taxonomy (NCBI): domain Eukaryota; kingdom Metazoa; phylum Arthropoda; class Insecta; order Lepidoptera; family Noctuidae; genus Lacanobia; species Lacanobia oleracea. Next base: position 24,111,348 of record OX493391.1, on the reverse strand, counting down.
TTCTTTCTCAGGCTATAGACTACCTCTGTACCAAATTTCATTTAAATCGGTGCAGTAGTTTTGACGTGAAAGCGCGACAGACAGACAGACAGAGTTACTTTCGCAATTATAATATTAGTAAGAAAGTAACGATAAGGATTATAGAGATTGTTCAGAACGGTAAGGTGCAATCATTAATAAGATCTATGTGTGTCCTTTTAGGGCGTCCCCTACCGGCGTGCCCATTCACATCTGCCTCTAAATATCTTCTGTTATTAACCTTTTATTCACCCTCTCAACATGACAAAAACATACAAGCATAATCTTTTCAATTTTCTATTTAATTTTCGTACTATTCAGATTGGAATTTTCTGTTCATATGCCTGGGTCTTTGTCCTTTGCATTCCTTTTTAGCATGTCTCCTCAATATGTATATTTCGCTAACTTTTTATCTTAAAAATGCTTATAAAAGAGATCTACGTGAAGACGATGAATATTTATGATGGATAAGCAGCGCAGACGGTTGTAATGATAAGAAATTTGTTTTGAAAGGATCTCTGACGAGTTTTACGGGCAAATATTCAGGGGGGCTACTCTCTAAGCCCAAAGTCCGTAGTTTCGGGCTTAGTTGCGGGCGTATTCTACTCCGTATCACCTACGGACTTATGATTAGTCCCGAACCCGAACTAAGAATGAATGACAACACAATTATTAATATATAAAGCTGAAGAGTTTGTTTGTTTACTTGAACGCGCTAATCTCAGGAACTACTGGTTCGATTTGAAAAATTCTTTCAGTGTTAGACAGCTCATTTATCGAGGAAGGCTATAGGCTATATATCATCACGCTAAGACCAATAGGAGCGGAGCAGTAATGAAAATTGTGACGCAAACGAAGTTGTGCGGGTCAACTAGTGAATGATATATCAAATGGTGTTGTCATTAATTATTTGTGGTTAGGTGATATGGAGTAGGATACGCCCACAACTAAGCCCGAAACTAGGAACTTCGAGCTTAGAGAGTACCCCAGGCACAGCTAATCTTAAAGCAATAAAGGTCTTTAATTCCTTTCACAGCTCTAATGTAACGTACTTTTTGCCCGACTGCCCCACAAGTACAAGGACCTATTTAATAAATCATTTAATTTCAGAACTAGTCTATTTTTACAAACAATTATTACAAAGCAAAAAGATTATACACACACACACACTATTGTCATCTCAGTCTATATTTAGGTCTGGATCCGGAGTGCTCAACATGCAGCCTAGTCCAGTACCGCATTATTGGGCAATCCAGATCCAGACAAAAAAAATAAAATAAATGATAAACATTATATTAGCACCAAGTGCAGCCCCATATCGTTTCCAGGCTACCTCTTTCCATTCCAGGATGCCTGGAAGAGATCGCGGAATGCGATAAGGTCACTAATTCTATATTTTTTAGTTTAAGTTTTTTATGTTTTAAATATTGTAGTTTATGTATAGGAATAAATAAATAGTGAGGGTAATGTTGATGGAATCAAAACTATGATTCAACTTAAATATGAGTAAACGTCATCAACTTCATCAGGCTGCTTGTAAAGTGTAGGCACCTATGTCTCGTTGTAAAGTCAAAACAATTATTTAGGTACAAGGTTTTTTTTTTAAATATGTGAATTTAAATCTCTTTGTCCAAAACAGAGGCTTATTTTTTCTATGTTTTCTCGAAGTTGTTAGGTAATACTTGTATCGTATAATGTATTACATAACACAGTTTAATAATAGACGTCTATTTTGGGATCGGCATAGGCGTTGTTCTGTAATTGTTTTACGGTCTAGAGATCAATTTTATTTAAGCGTTTTCTTCATAGAAATCTGCTCTTTGAAATATGGCAAATAACTTTAGAATAGAGTAGAAATTTACTCTTAATTATTCAGTACTTGAGTTAAAAGAACTTTAATTTAAATTAACGCTTAGAATTCGTATTTTCGGTTTTCTATATAATTGGAGTATCTTCGTCATTATTATTCGTTATTTTTGGGTTCGTTATTTTTGGGGGCCGAGTCACCCGCGTCCGTAGGAGAATACCCAATGTAAGACCCTACACGTGGTCCCCGGGTGGTGCTAATCAGGTGACACTAACTGGTGGTAGGCTTCAGCCGATGGCTTGTGACCACCCACTGGGCAAAGACGTACCGCCAAGCGGCTTAGCTGTGTTCCGGTACGATGCTCAGTGTAGCCAATTCAGAGGAGTTGGGTCGAAATAGTTGTTCCAATGCAGGCAGACCCAGCCAGGCTAGCCCTGGCATGGGCGTATCGGGAGACTAGTCTTGGAGGGTAGCGGGATCCGAGGCACGGTGCACCGCTGGCCGACCGCAGATAGTTGGGGGCCCAAGTAGTGTGCTAGCCACACATGAAAGGCTGCCCCGCCATCTGACGAAAAATCCCGGAATGCACCATCGTGCTGGTTGGCGACCAGATGAAAGGGCCCGATGGACATTCCCGGGGGGGCTCGGGCGTCCCCGCAGTCTCCAGACTAGTCCCCCAAAGATGTCGTCCTGTCAGGGCGTGCCTGAAGGTTAGCAGCTTGGAACCTCATTTCACTTCCTTCTCCTCAACCTCCATCACTCAAGTTAGTTAATGAACAGGAATAAAAAGAGAAAAGCTGTACAGCGGCAGCACGTCCTTTCGCATAAAGTGCACCTCTCTAATATACGAGGTCTGCACTCAAATCTCGCCGCAGTCCATCACCATCTTGAGACCGAGAAACCAGCGCTCTTGTTCCTGTCGGAGACGCAGATCGGATGTCCGTCGGACGTGTCATACCTGTCTTACCCTGGGTTTACCCTGGAGCACCACTTTAGACCCCGTGCGGGCGTATGCATGTACGCCCGGGACGACATCTGCTATCGGCGTCTCCGCTACCTTGAAGACTCCAGGTTCTCAACGCTGTGGGCTATGGTGGACACAGGTCTAGACAAAATTGTCTACGCATGCGTCTACCGTTCGCACAGCGGTGATTTGGAGACAACTGGGCTTACACAGCACCTGAGTGAGGCGGCGGATGCGGCTCAGCAGCGGTACCCTTCTGCCCAACTGGTGTTACTGGGGGACTTCAATGCCCACCATCAGGAGTGGCTCTTCCCATACCAGTGCACAGACCATGCTGGACGAGAGACGCGAAAGCTAGCGCTTGCGTTAAATCTTACCCAGCTGGTCCAGGGGGCAACGAGGGTGCCGGATGTTGATTCGCACACTGCCAATTGCTTGGACCTTCTGCTGACAACAGATCCAGACCGCTATTCGGTGTCGATTTCATCACCACTGGGTAGTTCCGACCACTGTCTGGTGAAGTCTGTGTCTGTCTACTCTCCGCCCGATCCTAGCCCAAGAGGCACCCGGCGGGTATGGCGATACAAGTCAGCAGATTGGGATGGCATGCGATCTTTCTTCGCATGTTACCCTTGGCAGCCTACTTGCTTTTCTTCCACTGATGCTACGTCGTGCGCGGACGCCGTGACGGATGTGTTGCGGAGGGGAATGGAGTACTACATTCCGTTCTCTAACATAGCAATATCTGGCGAAGCTCGTCCTTGGTTTGGTGCCGAGTGCAATCGCGCCGATGCGCTTAAGCACGCGGCGTACCTAGCATGGGTCGACGCTCGTACGCGCAAAGCAAATGACGTGAGTCGGAAGAAGAGAGCCTTTAATAGGGCTGCTAAGTCCTGCAAGAAGGTGTTGCGGAGGGCTCGGTTTGACCACATTAGCCGAATAGGGAACAAACTTGCTTCATACCCATCAGGTAGTAAGGCTTTTTGGTCCCTGGCTAAGTCGGTCGAATCGAACTTCTGCCGCCCCTCACTACCACCACTGCTGAGACCCGACGGGACGCTGGCCCACTCCGCTGAGGAGAAAGCGAACTTGTTTGCTTCTTTGTTTGCGGAATCTTCACGTCTGGATCCTGGTGGCGCGACGCCCTCCGCCTCTCCTGGTGAATGCGAGTCGAGTATGTCGAACATTCGCATTCATCAGAAGGACGTCCGTAGGGTACTGCGTAACTTAGACGTGAACAAGGCTAGTGGCCCCGACGGGATACCGGCAATTGTTCTGAAGACTTGTGCGCCTGAGTTGTCTCCAATCTTGACACGCCTATTTCGCCTTTCGTTTGAGACTGGAAAAGTGCCGAAGGCTTGGAAGCAAGCTAACGTGCAGCCCGTGCCCAAGAAGGGTAGTCGAGCTGACCCGTCGAATTATAGACCCATTTCGGTAACGTCCATACTCTGTAAGACTATGGAACGCGTGCTGAATCATAAGCTCCTGGCGTACCTAGAAGCGAATGATATCCTTAGTGACCGGCAATACGGGTTTCGCCGAAATCGGTCTACTGGGGATCTTCTAGCGTATGCCATTCACATCTGGAGTGAGGCCATAGAGAAGCACGGGGAGGCACTGGCGGTCTCCCTTGACATCTCGAAGGCCTTCGACAGGGTCTGGCACGATGGCCTTATTAGTAAGCTTCCTTCCTTCGGTCTGCCCGCCGGTTTGTGTGATTGGATCGCAGATTTCCTGAGGGATCGGTCTATCCGAGTGGTCATAGATGGCTGCTCGTCTGGACTGCTGGATATTAATGCCGGGGTTCCTCAGGGGTCGGTGCTTTCGGCAACACTGTTCTTGCTGCATATTAATGGTCTGCTTAAACCCGGTACCTTTGGGTATGCAGACGACAGCACTGTTGCTGAGAGATACGTGTCCGACGCACGAGCTGGTGGGTCGCAGATCCGGTCTCTCCGGGAGGCAATGGTTGAGCGCTTGAACGTGTCCCTACAGGCGGTCTCTGATTGGGGCGATGCCAATCTGGTCAAGTTCAATGCTGCTAAGACCCAAGCGTGTCTATTTTCCGCCAAAAGGAGCCAATTCCGCCCAGCTCCATCTTTCCGCGGTGAAACCGTGCCGATAACCGACCATCTTGAGCTTCTTGGGGTTACATTAACATCTACTCTCAATTTTGGCCCTTACATAGAGGCAAAAGCTCAAGTGGCTGCAAAGAAGTTGGGGATTCTGGCTAAGGTGAGACGGTACTTCACGCCGGAACAGCTGCTCAAACTCTATCAAGCGCAAGTTCGATCGTGTATGGAATACTGCTCTCATCTTTGGGATGGATCTGCCAGATACCAGCTTGATGCCCTTGAGTCAATTGAGAAACGAGCCAAGAGGATCATCGGCAATGAGAGGCTCGTCGCGTCGAAGCTCCAAAGTCTTGAACATCGACGACGAGTTGCTAGCCTGTCGGTTTTTTACCGGTTGCATTTTGGGGAATGTGCCACGGAATTGCATAATTTAATTCCGCCAAGCCCGTTCCATCATCGGACCACAAGACGAACGGCGATGCGCCACCGGTACATGGTGGACATCCCACCCATACGCACAAAACGTTTTGGGAACACATTCATAGTGCGTACAGCTAAGGAGTGGAATTCCCTGCCGGAGTCTGTGTTTCCTGATAGCTACAACCTGGGAGTCTTTAAATCAAGAGTGAATAGGTTATTTCTAGGCAAGCGTGCTCCATCTTCGACCACATCCTCGCTTACCATCAGGTGAGATAGTGGTCAAACGCGTGCCTATCAATAGTAAAAAAAAAAAAAAAAAAAAATTAACTTTTTTAGCCTTACAAATTTGAGAGAGCATTACGCTGGGCCACTGGGTCGTCCCCTAGGCACCTTTTAAGAAATTAGAGTCTTCATGCAAATACTGGTGTTCAGAGCCAAAATCAAAGTCAAAGTCAAAGCATTCATTTAAATTAAACCATTTACAGTCACTTTTGAATTGTCAAGGTCGGTCAGTTAAAGAGGCAAAGCTATTCTAAATCAATAAATTCTTATTTCTTTCTTTGCTATTTTTAAAACGTTACCCAACACAAAGAACTGGAATTGTTAGATACTAAGTTGTGGTTACATTGTTCTTATTGTATTTATTCACAGTTAGCTATGAATAGCTACATAGTGTTCGTAGTACGTAATGAGTTCGTTTCGGTCTAGAAGGGCCAAATACGGGCCAATTTTTGCCGTCAAAAAAACGTGCGGTCCGGCTGCACGTCCAATTCAATATATTGAATACTTGCCACGCGTTCTGAATAAAACTATACCTAAATTACTACATGTAAAGATATACAGTGAAAGAGAAAAAACATATTTAACAAGAAAATAACTGATTAACTAACCTTATAAAAGTAGGCAATCCACTGATAGACGTCACAAGACTCTTATCAGAGAAGTCAGGTGTCTCTCTCAGGCAGTAATACAGGCAGATACAGATGGATCCCAGCCAGACGAAGTTCGCTAGTGCTGAGAACGGTACCAGGTATTTTAGTGTCGTGATCTGCGTCAGTGGCAGCAGCACTATTAGTGTCAGCCCGCAGAAGACTGTGACCGACCAGTCAGGGCCGCCATAGACGATTGATACCTGCAAAAGGAGTTTAAGTTATGGTTAAAGATAGTATAGAAGAGAGAAAACTTTCTCTCTACCACGATGTACACTTTGATTAAGTTAAGTTTTAAAGAGGAAATGCGGGTGAATAGACTTTGTATGGAAAAAGTAACATTAGTCGAGGTTTGGCTCTCGCCTGGTTCCTCCTCCAAAATTGGGCCGATTTAAAAGATATTTTACAAACTGAATAAGAAGGATGTATACAGTTTAACTATGTTTTCTTTTTTAGGGTTCCGTACCCAAAGGCTAACCAACGGAACCCTATTACTAAGCCTCCGCTGTCCGTCCGTCCGTCCGTCTGTCTGTCAGCGGGCTGTATCCCGAGAACCGTAATAGGTAGATAGTTGAAATTTTCACAGATTGTGTATTTCTATTGCCGCTATAACAATAAATAATAAAAATTAAGGTTTTCGGTACGGGACCCTTCGTGTGCGAGTCCAACTCGCACTTGGCCGGTTTTTTGAGTTACCACAACCTAATTATAAGACCTATTGTATCACCAAAAAGCACACTAATAAATACTTTGACTTTGATTGATACCGTAATAGGTAGACAGTTGAAATTTTCACAGATTGTGTATTTTTATTACCGCTATAACAACAAATAATAAAAATAAAGATTTACGGTACGGAACCCTTCGTGTGCAAGTCCGACTAGCACATGGCCGGTTTTTTCCATGAATAGTTGCCAAATTTGTACACTAGAGCTTTGTTGACAGTGTTTAATCGGAGAATTTCGAGCATTTTTGGAGGGTTCTAGAGCTTTAAATACAGCTAATATACAACCTGTAACAGAATACACGCAATAGCTCTTAAGGGGTCATTGAACTCATTACAAAGAACAACTTTCACTTTGGGACCAACACTGAAAAAAAATCGCCTCCCCCATACATTTCTGTGCGCATAACTCGTCAAAATGTACTGAACAGCTGATTTTTTTATCGCGATTTCGGGTTTGGTCCCATGGTAAAAGTTGTAAGATGTATTGCGTGTATTCTGTTACACGTTGTATAATCCAAAATTGAAACATGAACACAGTACATATCCTTCTTAATAAGTTTATGAAATTCCTTTCAAATCGGTCCAATATTGGAGGAGGAAACAGACGAGAGCCAAACCTCAAATTATGACTTCTTACATACAAAGTCTCTCCGCCGGCGTTTCCTCTTTAAGTGTGTGTACTTACTTGTCTAAAAGATTCTGCTATAACTACAACGTAGACGCAGCAAGCTCCCATGTGTGTTAGCGCTAACGCCCAGTCTGCTAACTCCCTGAAGACAAAAGGTAACAATTTAGTGTAGCTCATCATCATCTGCCTAGCTTTTTCCCAACTGTATTGGAGGAAAAAAGCTCGGCTTCCAGTCAAACCGAATTTAGCAGAATACCAGTATTTTACGCGGAGCGGCTGCCTACCAGATCTCCACAACCCATTTTCAGGTAACACGGTACTTCATGGCATGACTGGAGTCAGATTTACTGGCTTCTGATTATCCGTAACGACTGCCAAAGATCTACAAATGACAGCCGGGACCAACGGCTTATCGTGCTTTCCGAGGCACGGAGGAAACTCGGTATGTTAAGATGGTCACCCATCCACAGACCAACCTTGGCAAGCGTTGCTTAACCTTAACGATAGACCCGCGCGGCTATTATCTACCCACGAGCTCCTCATTAATTGAGTGTTGCTAACTTACTATGTATTATTTCTCTCCTTAAAATGGTGATTCTGCAGTCTTTCCATACTAGAAGGGAAAGGTTTCAATAAAATGAGTCACGCATACAAAACTAGGGATTTTGGGGTGAACCGATTTCCGTATCCGCAATTTACCCTCGAGTATTTTGCGATCTACCTCTATAAGTATGTGTGAATAAATAAATGCTTTATTTATTTAGGAAACTGGGCCCACCATTGCGTGGTCGCGGTTATATTTAGTAGTTTGTGATTACAGTGCAAAAACTGAAATCGATCTTCTTTAGCGTGTTTTAAAACTAACCTGTCAGGCACCGAGCACTTAAGACCGGGTAACACGGTACCTCAAGGCAAGACTGGAGTCAGATTAACTGACTTCTGACTATCTGAAACGACTGCCAAATATCTACAAATAACAGCAGAGACCAACGGCTTAAGTGCTTTCCGAGGCACGGAAGAAACTCGGTATGTTAAGATGGTCACCCATCCACAGACCAACCTAGGCAAGCGTTGCTTGACCTTGAAGGTCGCCCCGTGCGGCTGTTAATATCTGGCCACAAAAACGTGTGGATTCATAGGCCATTTTTAACAATGTCCTTTCAAAACTTATTATGAAGACGCTCAGAATGAATTTGGAAAAAAGTGTTTTATAACTTTTGATTGTTCTTATGACTTATTCTGACACTGTCAAAATGTCAACTATAATATTGTCAAAATACAATTGTATTTCGTTTTTCTCTCCGATGAACTTACCTAGAAAAAGGCGCAAATTTTCTGACTGGTTTAGGTCCGTGTTGGAAGACAAGGTCGCACGTGTCTGCATATCCTAAGCTCGGTTTTTTGAGTTCTACGCACAGCTGTTGTGATGTTTTTACCTGAAAGTAGAAGCATTGGTATAGTAAGTTTATATGTACAAAAATACGTATGAATTTTGTTCCCGTTGATGATATTTGCAAGAGAACGTAGATTACCGACATAGCCCGAAGGATCGCTAAACTGTAGTGGAAATGGGCTGGGCACATTGCACTGTGGGCCGACAGTTTTGAAGTGGTGCCTGCGTCCCGGAAGACGTAGCGTTGGAAGGCCTCTCATAAGGTGCTCCATGACTTGGTGAGGGTTATGGCGACACTTGGGGGAGACCTATGCCCAACATTTGACGAGTTACGGCTGATAATTATGATGGTGATGATGAAGAATTTTGTTTGCTTCTTCTATTCCATCTGACTTCAAAAGGGAAGAAGCGAATATTTGATAGATAAGGTCTAGCAAACTTTAATTGTATCGTGATATCCCTTAGGTGTTTTGACTATGTTATCTTTAATGAAAACAATTTATTTTCAATCAATCAATCAAAAAAATTAAAAAAATTAAGGCAGCGTTTTTTTTTTGGTTTATGGTAAGAAATATTTCGTGCGAGTCGGACTCGTACTTGACCGGTCTTAATTTTTTTTTGTTTTATCATAATAAGAAATCGATACTATCCGGTGTGTATAATTTGCTAGTTTGATATTCCATAGGTACGGTCTGCGAAACCGAATCTCTTCAAAACTAAAGAGTTTGTTTGTTTGGTTGAACGCGCTAATCTCAAGAACTACAGGTTCGAATTGAACAATTCTAGTAGTGTTGAATAGCCCATTTATCGAGAAAGGCAATAGGCTAAATAACATCACGCTGTGACCAAAAGGAGCGGAGCATTAGTGAAAAATGTAACGCAGACGAAGCTGCGCGGGTCTGCTAGTATGTAACTACTCGTACTTTTGTCAACTCTATGTCATAACAATAAATCCCATGGAACTATTTAGAAAGTGTCATGGAAGTCAATTACCCAAAACACCATGGATAATGGGAACCACAAACTTGGTTAAACTTACGTAATCTAATGGTTTTATCTAACGTTAACACGTAATACCGCGTTTGTGGTTTAGTTTGATGAGATTGCGTTGTACCAAGAGAATATATGCTTTTATGTACAATAAAAGACCCTTTCTCAAGAGACAATACAATAACTATTGAATTGTTTGTGCAATTTTGTGGCTTAAAGTTTTGAATGGATAAGTTGAGAAATAGTTGTCTATCTAGTGTTTGTTTTAGAGGGTCTTGTAGTTTCACTGTAAAAGGAAGAAAGAAGCAGTAACTAGGGATAGCGTAAACCTAAATATATTTAGTTTGATGCGACTTCGTCGTCTTCGTCGAAATTCTATCAACGGTAGCGTGCGAAGGCGATTGTCAAAACGTCAAAAATGTATGGGAATGGCAAAATATACTGTCGAAATGTTACGTCATCATCTATCTATAAAGCTGAAGAGTTTGTTTGTTAGTTTGTTTGCTTGAACGCGCTAATCTCAGGAAGTACTGGTCCGATTTAAAAAAATCTTTCAGTGTTAGATAGCACATTTATCGAGGAAGGCTAAAGGCTATATATCATAACGCTATGACTAATAGGAGCGGAGCAGTAAGAAAAATTGTCACACAGACGAAGTTGCGCGGGTCAACTAGTCACTTATATTTGTCATTTCGACAATAACATTCGCTAATAGTATGGTACTTCGTCCAGAATCTCCGGGCATTTATTTAAGACGGAAATCCAGACATTAATCTATCCTGAAACGTCATGTATCGTATTTACTTAAAAAAAACTGACGAAAAAACATTACTTGCTCGTAGTTACCAAAAGATATTGATTAAGGAAAGGGGAAATATTGCCTCACTAGACTTAACACCGATAGGACTGAACGCATGAATGCGACAGTACATGTTTTGTGACTGAACTCAAGCTGCAGTAAATCAATGTGCATCAGCAACCAGCTAAAAACACAGGCCGATTTCGAAACTAACAAAAGTTAGCATTGTACTAAAAACTCTTCAAAGTAAACCAATTTGTTCAACGTACGTTTATGCAAATATAGACAAAGGTTACTGAAGGTCATTCAAACATGTGAAATTCAGGGCTACCAATTGGCAGACACTGATTTAAAACATTTAAAAAAGATCTCACAAAATCCGGACATATTTGACGAATTCCGGCGTTCAATTTGAATTTATTCAAATAACGAATGCCGGGTATCTTTTTTTTATAGTCAGTCTAACCAAAAATTTTTTTTTACAACCAGCCAGAAATTTCTCCTTACACCCTTGGAACTAAAACAAATGCTGGGATACTTCGCCAGATGCCAGCCCTATTCAAATGTAAACATTGTTGGGTACCTTTTTATCTGCGTATGACATACTTTTATGTTTTCGGCAACGAAAACGTACTGCTGTGTCGTAAAGTTTATCTTTCGCAATAAAAAGAATACACTCATAAAGTGTCGGAAGAAAATCTGCAGATTTTCATTTGCTTTTCCTCGTAAGCTGACAGATGTCAGTGAGAATTTATGAGTTTATTGTATGCAGCTTACTTTGGCACGTGTTGGGAATAATAACCGCCACAACATGCCCGAAAGTTTGCTAGCCTGTCTTCATCATATCAGTCGAAAGACGTCCGCTGATGGACAAAGGCCACAACGACCGGTTCTGTGTGTCTCGCATCCATCGACTCCCCGCGACTCTCACCAGATCAGCCTGTCTTACCGAAGGGCATGTATTACTCAGTTACATGGTTGAAGAAGTCAAATACGCACTTTACGCAGTCGCGTGGTATTTCAGCAAAATCTGATTACATGGTTTTTTTTAGAGTCGGTATCCCAATATAGTAGGTCAAAAACTAGGCAGAACACGCAAGCGAGATATAAATGTCGCTTCAAGATACCCAAGTTCCTTGTCCATGTCACTATTTCCGAGAAGTGCCTTTACCCTAAAGGAATTTATTCGATCCGACCTTTATGCTACGTTACAGTTTGAAGCTCTCGAACATTTCAATTTACACCTTTCAACTTTACTTTGTTTCAAAGGCTCACATCGAACAGCAAACAATTTAGTGTTACAGATTTGCAAGTACTTACACGAATAGGTAAACTTGACAACAGTGTTAGAGCCTAGGCAAATAACATAAATTTCGTTACACACGGGGTGAAACGAAATGAAACACACGGGATGAAATAACTTAATTCTCATTCCAGCACAGTCGGATTAAAAAATGATTTTATTTTAGAAAACCAATAATATTATGACATTACAGTGATAATACCTATCCAAGTTTTGTTAAGATTTACCCCTACGTTCCTATTTAACTCGTTTCACGGTACATTAACGAGAGTCAGTAGAAGTTTACCAACATGTTAGAACTTTTCTGTGTACCGTTACTACTCGTACCTACACCATGTTTAAATAAATAAAATATTACTTTCTTACTAATCCCAAAACATACTAGCCCGTTTAGTTTGTTGGAAAAAAAAAAACGAAAAAAAAGAGTACGTAAGGATCGTACCAGATTGTTTTGTAGTTTCTGCCATGTACAAACTGCAAAGTGAAAGTTTATGTACGTATAGCATAAGCATAGTATAATCAGCCTATAATGTTCCCACTGCTGGTCCGCAAAATGCCTCCGAAGCTCAAGGGACAGATATATAAATGCATCATACGGCCTGTCCTACTGTACGGGGGCGAGTGTTGGCCAGCACTAAGCAGGCACACCCAGGAGCTTCGCGTCACGGAGATGAAGATGCTGAGGTGGATGAGTGGCGTAACGCGATCTGATAGCATACGCAACTCTTACATCCGAGGTAGTCTTGGTGTCCGTGACGTGGGGGAAAAACTGCAAGAGTGTCGTCTGCGATGGTATGGCCACATCATGCGCCGCCCTATGGAGTACGTTGGTCGGAGATGCATGAATATGGCTATTCTTGGGGCTAGGCCCCGTGGTCGCCCTCGCAAGCGCTGGCTGGACGTCGTCAAGTCCGACATGAGAGCCAATGGCCTGACTGAGACGGATGTTCAAGATCGGGCAAAGTGGAGGAAGCTAAGTAGGAAGGCGGACCCTGGCAATAGCCGGGATTAACGTCAGGTGGAAGAAGAATGTTCCCACTGCTGGGACACAGGCCTCCTCTCGGTGAGAGGGAGTGGGCCGTAATCCAGCACGCGGGCCCAGTGCGGGTTGGTAGATGTCACATGTCTTCGAATTTTTGATTCTAGGACATTCTGGTTTCCTCACGATGTTTTTCCTTCACCGTTTTGAGAGCAGTGGTGGTGAAATAATTTACACAAAGTAAAGCGCCTGCCTGGGTTCAAACCTACGACCTACAACTCGTAAATCGCAGTTATCGCGTTTATTGTTTACGGAAGTGGATTATGTACCTACTCAGCCAATAATCCAGCTAATTTAGTAGCCTAGGCTAGGCAGATCAATTGTATGTTTACGAAAGTGTTTAAACATTCCGACTTACCAGCACATGTATTGTATGACAGCAAACGAAGCCGATGAGTAATGTTCCAAGGCTGCCGATCACTAGACCAGCAGAGCTGAAAGCGAGGGGCATCGCCAGCACTCCAGACCCGAGCGATGCCTTCAAAAGATGAGCTAGCGCGCCGAAACTCCTGGAAGATAGAGAAGAGTGTGATGACGATTGTACCTAAATAAAAACAGAAGTTGTATACAAAGGTAAAAAAATAAATCATGTTTATTTGGCACACACATATACACACAATATAAGAACGCGTGACGGAAGACGCAACGTTGGAAGGCCTCCCACAAGGTGGACCGATGACCTGGTGAGGGTCGCGGGTAGCCGATGGATGCGGGATGCGCAGGACCGATCGTTGCGGCCACGCTTGGGGGAGGCCTATGTCCTGCAGTGGACGTCTTTCGGCTGATATGATGATGATGAACGGATTTAAATGAAACGTGGCACCATATTCTGGATTACTACATATTATTTTGTATCCCGGGATTGAGTTCACTTGGGATAGATCCTGACTTTCCCGCGGGCATAGTTGCAGGCCAAAGGTGAAATTATCTTTCCGTTTTGGCCTCTTTAATCCTACTAATATTATTGTATGTTGTGTTGTTATTTCTAGGCAAGCGTGCTCCATCTTAGACCACATCATCGCTTACCATCAGGTGAGATAGTGGTCAAATGCGTGCCTATCAATAGATAAAAAAAAAATTATTAAAGCGAAAGTTTGTGAGGATGGATGGGTGGACGAATGTCTGTTACTCTTTAACGTCAGAACGCCAGAAAGGGCCTTCATGAAATTTGCCACAGAGGTAGATTATAGTCTGGAATAACAACACAGGCTATACAGGGTGGCTAGAACATTGACATCCAAAAAATAAAATTTGATTCCCTCGTATCCTGGGGTATCCGAATCACCCCCATAGTATGCTCCGCGACTTTTCATAGTTTCGAGCTATTTTTTTTACTGAACTTTTGTAAGATGTCCACCTGATCAACTAGAAAAATTCTTAAAATAAAAGTAGAAGTCAAGATTTCTTTTTTGCAGTTGAATCTTCGTAAGTTTTACTTTTATGCATACAATTATCAGCTTCGTAACTGTGTTAAAAGTTGTGAAAATGTTGGTCTAAAATGACAAATTTCCGTTCCGTAAATTATGAAATAATTTTTTTAACTTTAAATTAAAAATCTAAATAGGTGATTTCATGGTTCCTTAGTAAGTCTCCAAAGGCGAGGTGGAAAATTCAGAAAATTAGCCATTTGATTAAAATATTTTTTTGCCCATTTTACCATAATTACCACATGTGATTGAAAATCCACATGAAGTTACAGCTTCAATGTTTCAGCGTTAACTTTTTGTCTGGTATCCTCAATACGAAGTAATTGGTCCGTTTGAACTGCCGTCCAGACTTAATGTAGAAACATACATTCAATGTTTCAGCGTTAACTTTTTGTCTGGTATCCTCAATACGAAGTAATTGGTCCGTTTGAACTGCCGTCCAGACTTAATGTAGAAACATACAGAAACTTCTTGGAAAAGAGTTTTTTTTTTGCAACTGCACCTTCATGGTTCAGTTGCAAAAAAAAATCTCAACAATGTCTTCTACTTTTAGTTTAGAATTTTTCCAAGTTGGTCAGGTCGATAACTATCAAAAATTCAGAAAAAAAATATAGTTCCAACACTATGAAAAGTTGCGGTACATACATGGGGGTGATTCGGATACCCCAGAATACGAGGGACCTAAATTTTATTTTTGAACGTCAATGTTCTTGCCACCCTGTATATATCCCGGGAGTACGTTCCCTAGAGATCACGCGGGCGTAGTCGCTGGCAGAAGCTAGTCTAATATATGTTTAAATCTCATGTCAAGTGTTTTGATTGCCGCTTGAGATCATCCTCAAGACAATAACAAGCCAATATTTCACATCAGATTCATTGACAAGTAACTTTAGTGTATGAATTTTATGTTATGAAGTCAAATCTATTAGATTAATAAAGTAAATTACGAAATATGCAAACTTTCATTTTTTATCAAATGTTAATTAACTCTCGGAAGTAAATAGTTACACTTCTAATTTAAAAACAAACTTAGGATATTTGAATTTTAAATCTAGACTTCCTTTAGTATCCAAAGTTTCACTTTGGGGCCGTTCATTAATTACGTGAGGCGTTTTTAGGGGGTGGTCTAGCCAAATATCATTTAATCTCACGAGGGCTAAAGGAGGGGCTCTAGGCAAATATCACGTATTTTTTCACAAGTAACTGAATCAACAGTGTAAAATTGCAAGAAAAGTGGTCATTCACCAAATCATAACATATAAGTAAAACGTGACCTGCGGGTCTAAAAAGGCCACTTCAGCAAAATCAGAAAGCAAATCACGCCAACCGTCACTGTCAAATTTTCCCAATCAACCTTGAACCTAATGCGTTAGCAATAAAAATAAAAATGGAATTTGATAGATTGTTGTGTGATTAATATTATCATGCTAATTTGATTCTCCTAAGGTGGCCTTTTTAGCCCCCCTGAGCGACAGAGCACCGGTGCGCGGTCCACAGTATACCAGCAGCCCCACCGGGCACAGTGCCATCCTTGCAGATTGTCACACGTTTTAATTTAGAAATACGCATTTTCAAAAATGTCATGACGTCCACGACCAAGTGGTGTGCCCCCCCACACCACTTGATGAGACGTGTGGGTTAGACGGGTGGGTATAAAGCGTCAAAATCTCCTCACGTAATTAGTTGAAGTCCCCCTTTTGATAAATCTTAAACCAAACTTAGAAACTAGAACACAGTTAACTATACAAACAAACACACATAATAACCTTACATAATATTCTATAAGTCCCACGGCCTAGATTCTGTTATCAGCGTAAAATCGCCAAATGCCACAAGTCATTAACACTAGGTGCCGCTTTCCTAGTGAATAAATAGTTCTGTGACCTCTGTTATCTAGCGAAACTGGTTCTGTTGAGAAGGTTATGTATTCTGTTAAGTAAGATGAGTCATTTCTCGCTTCATTTTAGCTATAGCTATCATTAGTTTATTTGATAAAAAATTGCTAATTTCTCATCTCTAGGATTATGGTTGGCGCCAGATAAACTTGTAATAAAGTACATTTTACCTTTCTCTAATATCCCCTCAGAGATGCCCCACAGTAAACTATTATGAACCGTTTTAAAATTACTGCAGAACGTAAAGGATCACGATAAAAGTCGATTCAGGACAGCTTTATTTCTATTTTTGATAATATTATTTAGAAAGTTAGTAAATGTATGGGTTCAATGATCTTTTTTGCACATACAAAATTGTGTTAAGGAAGTTTGTACCATGTGGATCTGTCATTGGAAAAGTGCAGACTCCGTAAGATAGTAATACATTTTTATTTGATAATGATTTCTCGATATGAGTGAAAAATTTTTTTTTTTAATAAATCCCACCCAATTTTAATAGTTTCCAATAAATTAAATTATATTTATTCAGAAAAAGACAACTTTTGGTCCAAATTATGTGTTAGTAGCACTTAAATATTTTTGTTTAATAAGTTCGTGGCTTATTAATAAAAAATATTTTACAATTCTACGACGTTTGCAACTTTCCGGTGACAAATCCATCATAAATCGGAAAAATATTTTCCGCTTTTTCAGTTTTTGAATGGGTGTTATCGCGCACCTTTTCTTTTCTCAGTCAAATCCATTTGTCGGTAAAACATCGTTTTGAAGATATATGTACGAGTATTATGACCATCCATTGTCTATTGCACTTGATATGTAATTATTCTTCAGCAAACGGGCAGTCTACTGCTACTAATATCACTGCTAGCTTTAATGAAAGTAGTAGACGTTCTCAGGCGAGTTTGTTCACAAAGAGCTTGAATAATATAAAACTTTACTCTAGCGGAATTTCCTTGTAAACACAAATTCATATTAGCTCAAGACAGTATGATATAAGTTTGCTGCTATGTGCCTCGATATTAATCCTCAGACAATCTTCCTATGCTTGAAGTAAGGGGAGATGGCTATATTGTACTACTATTTTATACGTACGGAAATTTAGGGGTTTTGGAGGTTGTTTTAGGGTTTCGTATACAAGGGGTATCCAACGGAACCCTATTACTAAGCCTCCGCTGTCCGTCCGTTCGTCCGTCCGTCTGTCTGTCTGTCAGCGGGCTGTATCTCAAGAACCGTGATAGGTAGACAGTTGAAATTTACAGATTGTGTATATTTATTGTCGCTATAACAACAAATAATAAAAACCAAGGTTTATGGTACGGAACCCTTCGTGTGCGACTCCGTCTCGCACTTGGCCGTTTTTTTTATAATTTTTTTGGTCGAAAAATATTTATTTTAACACTGGCTCAATTAAAATCTCTCTTATTAAGGTTTCTCTAAAAATTAAAGAAAGAGTGATACAAATAATATGTGTACCGAGTGTTTTGTGTTTCAGATAGCCGAGATACTTTGATATGCAAATTCTCTCATATTTGTACTTCATCTATCTGTATGTATAAACGCAGGTTATACACAATGCACTTTGAGTAATGAATTACTCGTGACGGCTACACCTATTTCGCATTTTAATTTATTTATAAGTGCTCATACATCCCCAAATAAGGTATTAGCGGAAATATTAAAAAAAATCTGTAAAATTGTAAAGCGGCTCATCGGCGACGTAAAACTGGTGGATGCCAAGCTACATAGCTTGGCTCATTGCCGTAAGGTTGCCTGCTTGTCGGTCTTCTACAGATTGTACTTCGGTTAGTGTGCCCAAGAACTCCACGACCTCATCCCACCGGCCCCGTTCTACCATCGGACATCCAGACGCACTGCATCTTACCATCTCTACCTTGTTGCTATTCCACCAATTCGCACAAAGCGTTTCCAAACGTCTTTTATAATGCGCACAGCAAAGGAGTGGAACTCTCTGCCTGCGTCTGTATTTCTCGAACGCTTACAACCCTAATCGCTTCAAAGTCAGAGTGAACAGGCTCCTTCTGGGTAAGCTCGCTCCATCGTAGACTTTGTCTCTGTCATCTCTGACCTAGACAGTTAGAGTCAAGAGCAAACCCATCATAAAAAAATGGGAAAATGAATTGGATATTATATGAAACTGGCACAATACAACCGCCTCTCCTCTTCAATTCCGTTCATTTCTCAGAAGTCATAGCTTCAGAATTTGACTAGTTAGTTCTAGCCAATATCGGTGTTGTCTATGTCCAATAATACTGTAATTGCTTCTAGAGTACGAATGTTATCTAATGTAAGTTTATGACGATTTCCTAGAACGTTTACTTATCTACAAATTTCTATCTGACGTATTTTACATAATTAAGACAACCCCAAAAGGTTTAACCCCGGTTTCTGAGTTAAGGATTCAAAGTTGAGGACCTTAAGTTGAGTTGGACAAGCTAAATTCAAATATCATTTCCGAGAACGGGGATAAGTATTTAAATTAAAGTGAGGCGTAAGTGACTGGACCACTATTCTATCAGTGTTTTAACAATTTTCAAACGTTCAAAACGTTTGTGATTGAATGTTAACAAACTAACGAATGTATACAACGTGTTACAGAATAAACGCTGTACATCTTAAGGGGTCATTGTACTCATCATTTTGAACAACTTTTCCTAAAGGACCCCGCAATCGCGAAAAAAAAAACAGCTGTTCAGTAGGTACATTTTATCGAGTTATGCGCACATTAAAATGTTGGTTCCATAATATGAAAGTTGTTCATTCTATGAATACAATGCCCCCTTAAGAGGTATTGCGTTTTAATATTGTTACACATTGTATGGGCCTAAAATATACTCCAACATGCCAACTGAATCGTGTAAACCTTATTTCATAAACCTCAAGATATCAACCCTGCCTGCTCTATATATCTACGCGGCCTCAATTTCAGTTAAATCGAACATCAGTAGCTATGACACATTAAGAAGCAGTAGACTTAAAAATAAAACAGCCCACACTGCAGTTTATAGCAATAGTATATTTTGTACGGGCATAAAAATATATAATAAGTTACCTATGGACATTACCAACCTACAGACAATTGGTATTTTTAAAAAGAAGCTAAAAGACTTCATGATTAATAAGGCGAACTATTCTGTAAAAGAATTCCTCGAAGAAAAATAATTAAACCTAAGATAAAAAGGGCTTGTGTTTAAACACCGCCCAAAAAAGTACCTATTTTACTACCAAAAAAGTTCTAAACGGTTACCAAAACGCATAAATGGTCACCAAATAATATTCGAGAAGTAGGTCACAATTCTAACCTAACCTAACCTATTTTATCCAGTTTGTAACCCCAAGCCTACATTTTATGGCAATCACAGTTGAGTTGGATAGAATTTGGTGACCATTGATCCATCAACCATTTGGTGACCATTGATCCATTTTTGGTGACCGTCTAAATTATACCCGATAAAAAGTAATACTAAGTAAGTAGTTATTATATTAATTATAAAAAAGTAATAATAATAATAATAATAAGTTTTATTGTCTCATAAAAATATGTTACAATATTTAGGTGAGACACTGGATCCCGCACTAGGATACCCTGTGTCGCAGGATCCAGTCTCTTTCGACAAATGGTTGGAATTATGCAAGAAAAGTAATTATATAAATGCAACGGTTGAACGCAATTCATTAAACTCAGGACTAAAAGGTAACCAAAAGAATGTGTGCATGTGATGAGTATATGAATTTAAAGAGTCTGTATGTGTAATGAGTGTATGCATGCAAGTGAAGATGAACATTTTAATAGCTGAAAGATAAAAGGCTTTCCGTTTCAGCATAGTCAAGCGTAAGCAACCACTCGTGAACCTGCTTTTTACACCCAAACTTCGTCAAGGAGAAGATATTGAGCCTTTTGTTAACTTTTTCGTACAGGAATGGACCAATACATGAAAAAGCCTTATTGCCAAATTTAAGCTTGCAGAGCACCTTGTTCCATTTGGGTTTTCTACGTGAGCGTTGATCCGTTGCCACTGTGGCTGCCGCAGTTTTGTGAAATCTAAGTAACACTGATAAAATGTACAGTTTCCGCACCGAAAGCACTCCCGTTTCTCGATATAACATATCAGTGGGGTATCGGATTTCTAATCCATGTGAGACCTTAAGGATGGCTCTTTGTGCACGTTCAGCAGTGATCAGATGACTTTTACCAGCGCTACCCCAAGATACTATACAGTAGCCAAGCACAGACTGACATAAAGCCAGGTAAGTCATCATGAGAGTATCTTTATCAGCTATAGATCGAAGTCTTTTAAAGATGTACAAAAGCTTTCTTACGCGCGATGCAACGGTGTGAATTTGCTTTGCCCATGTCAGATGTTGGTCTATAGTAATACCGAGATACTTGATACTCTCAACTTGTTCAAAAGCAAGGCATCTGCAGCTACCCCCTAGACTACAATTGTATTGGTGGGATTTTAGTTCAAGTTGTTTAGGAGCAGTTGTTTTTTTGCTTACAGAGAAGTTTACTACCTTGGTTTTGTTAATATTCAGAGTAAGGAGATTGTGTTGCAGCCAGCTGGCAACCGTCTGCATTCCAGCCTCAGCGACACTGTAGGTTTCCTTCCAAGAGTCGCCATGGAAAATTATAGCTGTGTCGTCAGCGTAAGCAGAAATTTGCGCGTTGTCCAAATTGAGTGAGCAGAGACCATTAACGTACAGAAGAAACAAGGTGGGGCCAAGGACACTACCTTGAGGCACACCGTATGTCACGTTCGCAGAGGTACTCTGGATATCACCCAGGCAAACCTTCTGTTTACGTTCAGAAAGATAGGAGGTGAACCATTCCAAAGCAATGCCCCTGATACCCAAGCGCTCCATCTTCTTAATAAGTATGGGCCTCGACACAGTATCGAAAGCCTTGGCAAGGTCAAGAAAGACGCCAACACACTTTTTGCCCCTGTCAAGGCTATCAATGACATGATCCACTAGCTTAGAGACTGCGTCCTCTGTTGATCTGCCATTACGAAAGCCGTACTGGTTGGCCGATAGAAGTTGGTTCTTTTCTAAGTACGCTAGCAGTCTCTTGTTCACCAGCTT
Organism: Lacanobia oleracea; assembly: GCA_950371165.1. NCBI lineage: Eukaryota > Metazoa > Arthropoda > Insecta > Lepidoptera > Noctuidae > Lacanobia > Lacanobia oleracea. Next base: position 24,089,834 of record OX493391.1, on the reverse strand, counting down.
CTCCAAGATTTTGGATAGTGACGTAAGAAGTGATATAGGCCTGTAATTGGATGGTACTGATGCATTTCCAGCTTTGTAGATAGGGCAGATATTCGCTGTTTTCAACTGAACCGGAACCATTCCTGACGACATGCTGAGATTGCAAATGTAGGAGATGGGATAGGCTAGGCAATGTCGAGCTAGTTTAAAAACTCGATTCGGAATACCATCCCAGCCAGGAGCTGATTCGTTTTTGAGGTTTGCTATGATACCACTAACTTCCATCTCGTCGGTTGGAGTCATGAAGAAGGACTGTGATGGAGAATGGTCAGTGTTATCTATCGTAAGTGCAAGATTTGCTAACTCTAACTCGGTTGTTTTGAGTTGAGTCAAGGACTGCTCGGCAAGTTGAATTCCCACATCAGCAAAAAAAGCATTAGCCATATTCAGCGAGACTATCGGATCAGGATTTGCATTGAGTAAAGTAAAACTGTTCGATTTTTTATTTTTGAGGTTACATATTGTTTTAATTGCAGACCAGGTCTTTTTACTATCTGCTTTAGAACTGTCCAAGAGATTTTTGTCATAAGCATTTTTGAGATTTTTTATAATATTATTACAATGGTTTCTATAGTTTTTATATTTTTGTTGCAGAGTGTAGTTCTCTTTATTTTCGTCTTTTTTTGTTTCAGAGTGAAGTGCGTCTCTTTTACGGATACATTTTAGTAAACCCTTTGTCAACCAGGGTCTTCTGATGGTTTTAGAATTTCGCAATATTTCTTTTTTTGTGTGTCGATTTATGATGTGCTGTAAATTTTCTGTAAAAAATTTTCACTGCTGCATTCAGGTCACTACAGTTTAAAATAGGTGTCCAGTTTGTATTTTCAATTTCGCGGATTATGTTAGGGTAGTCCAACTTAAGCTTATATTTAGCTTGCCCGGAGATAGATATTTGGCTCGATAATTCTTTATTAACTCCTATCAACACTGTATCATGGTCGGTGAGAGAAGATTGACATACGACAATTTTTGCGGCTTTTTTTGTCTTTATTAATGCATGGTCCAGACAAGAATTTTCGCGTGTCGGATATAGGTGCCCGGGATAGAAACCATAGTACCCAGTAATGTCAAGAAATTCGCTGGCGCGTTTGTCTTCCGAACCGATTTTAATATCTATATTTAAATCTCCTATAATTGCCATGGTTGGTGTATTATAGGAGCTGAGGAGGGTTCCTAATGATTCACAAAAATTACCAATGTTGTACACTGAGGGCGATCGATAAATTGCAAAAATGGTAAATTCTGTGCCCACGTTAATAACTAAACAGTTTGCATCTTTTAGAGGCGGCTCGAGAATGGTGACATTAAGTTCCGATTTATATAAAATTGCTAAACCATCGTTCTGATTTAAATAAAGGTGAGAATAATGGCATTCGTAACCATTTAATTGAGTTTTAGGGGTGTGATCATGAAGTCTACATTCTGTCAGTATAATAATATCGGGTAAAAAGTTTAAACGGGACAGAAAAACCGAGAAATTATCGAAATTTTTCATTATGCTCCTTATATTTTGGTTAATGATGGTAAGCTGTTTTTTAACGTCACCTAAGTCTTTCACACATTGTTCGGGGATGTTATGCTTGGTACTAATAAAAATATCGGTACTGTCAATGTCATCAATTAAGTTAATTCGACTAGCCATTCTCAGAATAAGGTAATTTTATGGTTCCGTTAATTTTTGATTTGTGCGAGCAATATAATTCGAAATTAGGTAGGAATGATACATATTTACATTTCAAACATGAGTATATCCTGGAACAGTTAGTTGGGTTCTTGATGTGTTGTAATTTTGTGTAGTTTTGTGATTTTCTGTAGTGTTCGGGTTTTTCGCGTTTCAAGTTACTGATTCTGATTAATAATAATATTATTGAAAAATGAAGCACACTTATAGTTATGTTGGTTACCTTATAGCATAATTTAAGACAACAAATGTTGTTTACATTACAATAGTTAGAGTTAGTTAAAATAAAGAGGCAGAAACAAAAACAAAGACAACGAGACAAGTTAAAGCAAGTGAATGTTATAATATATAAATTATATTAAATAGAATGTTATACTAGAATGTTAAACATTATTTCATGTCTTTTGTACTGTAGTAGAAAAAGTACAAGTTAAATTTCTGAATGTACTCTTCGTGCTGCACAGTATCTAAATTCCGTAACTCTGGGACATCATTTCCTTAATTAAACCAGTTGGACTTTTTGGGCCATCAAGATTGTCTCCTGAACTGCAAAAACGGTGCGTCAAAGCGTTTTTCAGATGAATTCACAACCTTGATTAACTGTTAATTGGGCTTCCTAATAAAACATGAATGGGGGAAATATGTGTCGCTCTGCTTTGAAAGTGTTTTTCTCAGGAATTAAATTCTATTTTAAGGTGTTGAGTGAGTGCGTTGTTCATTATGATTTATCAAATCATCATCATCTGCCTAGCCTTTTCCCAACTAACTTGGGGTCGGCTTCCAGTCAAACCGAATTCAGCTGAATACCAGTGTTTTACGTGGAGCGGCTGCCTATCAGACCTCCACAACCCGTTAACTGGGTATCACGGTACATCTTGGCAAGACTGGAGTCAGATTTACTGGCTTCTGACAATCCGTAACGACTGCCAAAAATCTACAAATGACGGCCGGGACCAACGGCTTAACGTGCATTCCGAGGCACGGAGGAAACTCGTTATGTTAAGATGGTCATCCATCCACAGAACAACCTTGGCAAGCGTTGCTTAACCTTCAAGATCGACCCGTGTGGCTGTTATTATTTAGCCACGAGCTCTTCAATTATGATTTATCAAATATAGCTGCAAAATACCGACCACTACACGAGGTACACTACGTAAATTGTTGATAAAAAATTTAAAAGTATGTAGGTACCTATATTTTTTACTTTTTCTAACGGAGATATATTCTGAAGCGTATACATACATATACGCTCAAGCAGAACAAAACTGTTAGTTAACTGTCGCATTACTAATAAAAATATTACGATAAGAAAAAACTGTCAGCAGATTATTGTGAATTCATCTATTTAGTAAGTTCCTGATGTTTTTCATATCTTAATTTTGATATTTAATATGTTTAAATCAATTTTACTGTTAAAGTGACTGAAGCGGGCTTGGCTTGCGAAAGCCTGAGTACCCGTTTTCGGTGGTACTTTCACCCCTCTGGGTATGTTATTAATATTGATCCTACAGTTCTGGGAGTCAAAACTTTTTTTTTGGAAATTTTCCCTTCTTTTCGAATATTTTTTTAGATTTCAAAAATCTTAATTAGATTTTGAGATATTTGATAAAAAAGCAAACACCTTTTTTTTTCAGTAATGTTTATAGCTTTTGCAGTGTTTTTGAGCGCTAATTTTTTTTTTTTCGAAAATCATCTACATGCTCTTCCAAATTGCGATATTTTGCGAAGACTGCTGAAAGAAGTTGAACAAAAACACTTATTGACTAGACTATTCTTAAAAATACGAGAGTAAAATTGGCCTCGGACATGAGTGTTCGAAATCGGAAATCGAGAAAGTTATATAATTTTGGAATTACAAAGTCTATGAAATACCGACAAAACAAAATTGAAATTCACCAATACTTTATATGGTCAACTTAGAATATAATACGCTAAAGTCAATTCTTGAGTTTATGGCGATGGATTAAAATTATATCGGATTGTAAATTCAAGTATGGAAGCTGATGAAAACACAGCCGATCTATTTGCGAGTATAATAATAAAATAATATAAAATAAAAATAATATAAAATAATAATAATATAAAATAGAGTAAAATAAGGTTTTTTGAACGACAGCATTACTATAGGAAGCGGGCACAAATTATAGGTCTAGTATTTATGTCACAAAAGATTCAAATTTGCGTCTATAGATGGCGCTGTCAACGCCCGGTACGTTGCCGTAATGGGAGTGAGTGGAGTGGTAGCAGCACATAAACGTCAATGTCAAGTATTCATAACGCAAACGTTTCGAATTTGTAACGCTAGATAGCACAGTCTACGCTAAGTACGAGTACATACGTTCCCCATAGTACGACTAACTGTAGCGTTGTTCATTCGCAATAGGCTTTCCCGATTCTTAAAGAGAAAAACGGACGAGCACCTTCATAGTTTTATTCTTTTCAAATAAAAGGTTTACACTATTTGGTATACATTAATTAAAGTAAACGAGGACGATGAACCTAGAATAACATGAGATAGTGGTCAAACACGTGCCTATCAATAGTAAAAAAAACAAGAGGGACTGATTTATCAACAAAACATGAAACTGAAAGATTAAAAAGTGCCCAGAACACTGGCAGCATTGCGATTCAACGCGGCAATGTTGCCAGTGTTCTGGGCACTTTTGCCTTTAACAGCGATGTGGATTATTTTTTTGATGCCCAATGATTAGTCTTATTTTTTTATACGCGTTTGCACATAATTTCTTGTTAATTAGTGTAGTTTTTTAAGTCTGCATGTATATATTATCTAAAGTTTGCTATAATTCCTAATAAACCCCATAATAAAAATATAATGTTGCGGTTAAAAAGTAAAATTAATAATACTTACGACGTATTTGAAGCGATCGGTCTGTGTTGCGACGGAATGTAGGGGTCCAAGTCTTCTCTAGATCCATTGTAAGCTAGCTCGATTCTGTAAGACGAAAACAAAATAATTATACAAAGAGAAAGGTAGGACAAGGCTGTACAAACGTTTATAATCTAGCATTTAAATAATCTTTTTATACGGCAATTTAAATACTATGTTAAGGTTAGGTAAATAGAATTATATGTGGCGGAGATTTGAGGAAAATTGAAGTTAATCTGATAAACTAACAACAGGGGATTTCAATGAAATGTAAGAACATAAACACACTAGCAGACGTCACGCGGTTTTACCCGCGTAGTGCCCGTTCCGGGGATAAAATATTCTAGCCTATATTAATCCCTGATAATGTAACTATCCATTGCTGAAATAATTTTTCAAATTGGTCCCGTAGTTTTTAAGTTTATTCGTTACATAAAAAAATATAATATTAGTATAGAAGTGTAGATTTAAGTACTAACTCTAAAATCTTCTAACAGGACAAACTTTGAAAACAATAATTTGCAAAAAACTATTCTTTTTTGTCAGTTAAACATTGTACATAAATGTTAAAGAATCATTTATTGATATCGAACTAGTTTCAAATGAAGTTTCATTTATGCTCTCAGTAATCAAAGATCCTCTTAGGTTTCTGAAGTCACCCAATCAGATTCTGATTAGTAACCAACAATTTACATAACAGGCATTGTTCAACTGTCAAATCTCATGATTTGAATTGAAAAAGGGAATCCATGAAATATCATCAACACAGAGACTGAAGTTGAAATTGTTAAAATATAATTTTGAATTCAAAGAGAAGTTCAGTGGCGGGCGCGTTCCCACGTTACAATCCTAACATCTTTTACCAATGCTAAGCGCGTTTCATTACTGGCAAAATGCCATATGTTACAGTTGAACAACTAACAACAAATCACGTAGGTTGACAGTTCATTTGACATTAGGTTAAATCGTATTAGCACTCAGAAATAAGAGGGCAGTGTTATTCTGGGCAAATAAAAAAAAATACAGCAGGCCAGTCTGGGCAACCAAAAATTAAAAACTGGATACTGGTCCGGATAACTACTTAACAGTGTAGTAAAAAACCCGGGCAAATACACCAAAAACCGGTCAAAAATATCATACGTACAATCTTCTTACCCAAGTCCACAGAAATTAGTTACTTGATCACAAAATTCTCCATATTGTTGCAAGGCACGACTATACCACTGTGACATATCAGCTCGTTCTCGATTGCAAAGCATTGTCTCTCGAATATAACCCGTACAATATATTAGGTACTTAGCGTATTGACGGGAATCATAATGTATTAACCCCAATGTTCAGGCGTCAATCGAAGTATTGATGAAATAGTTATTTACCATTGCATCATGCAATTGAAGGAGGTAGTCATTGATTTTATTATTTTATTTCTACACGTGGTGTCTGCTTTCTTGTTTGCTTGCATGGTAATGTGTTAGTTAAATGTTCTTGTTTGTATCAGTAATAAGGTAGTGGATTAAAAGAAACTAATTAGTCTGTAAGCTAGATTTCCAAAAAATATCCGACACGTATTTTTTCTTTTGTTACGTGAACCAAAATTGACGAAGATACGACGCTTTTTAAATTCTCAATACGTAACGCCGTGGTATAATTTTAAGTGCGTTCTAACGTCACGAGCCCCCACTTCCGAGATTTTATTGATTTACAAAAACAGAACTTACCTGTCCATTTTTCAATACTCTAACTGACTGACTAAATAGATTTGCAATTTATTGATGGTGGAAACTAGCCTAGAATAAATGAATAAAAATAAAATAAAATAATTTTGTTTCAGACTTTGATCAGTATGATGTTTGTAATACACACTACTTAAAAGCTATGTTAGTAACATACACAATAAAAAGAGATTGTAATTCATATATTTGTGAAAAATTGAAAAGGTTTTTTTATTATTATTTGGAACGGAATGTCACTACAGTATTGGTAACTGGACTAATAGCAAAACTTAGTTTACATGACACCGGAAAATTGCAACCTCCATAAGATTATAATAAATCTTTATAACATTATGATTTGTCGATATATTACAAAAAATTATTTTGCATGCAATAAATCCCACCCAAATTCAATAGTTTCCAAAATATCCGTGACTTTTAAAGAAAAAAATATTTTACAATTGCACGCGATACTTTACAATTCTACGACGACGATTGCAATTTTCCGGTAACAAACGTAAAATAAATAATAATAATGTACAAGAAAAGCATAAGAAAAGAACTCTGGTATTGAAAAATTCTTCTACATCAATTTCCAATCGGCTGTAAATTCTCTATGGAATGAAATTTCATTAAAAATGCTTTTAATTCTTTATAAAGGTAGTAGTCATTCCTTTGTCACCATACATTTTACAATTTTATAACTTTTCTAGATGGAAAGGGAATTAATATAGCAAAAGATCATTTGTCATAGATTTTCAGGAACTTGCTGAATACGAACATAAATTCAAAAGTTTATAAAAAGTAAGTATGTAGTTGTTGACATAAAGTTGCCAGGAATCTATTTTAAAGCGTGGATAAACCGAGGCTGGTTATGTAACCGAATCCTTTAGCCTGAAAAAAAAAAAAATTGGAATCGATTGCAGAACTTTTGAATATCACAAAACGATATGTCAATAAGGTTTACATTAAGTCTAAAATCGCTTGCGGTCAAGTTTTCATTTCAATAAGCATTTATGCTATATTTTCGTCGACATTTTTTATTCATTCTTAGGGTTCCGTATTCAGATGGTAAAAATCGTTCTCTATTGCGCGACTTTGTATGTATTAAAAAAAAAACTTTTTTACAAATAATACAACCGACTTTCAAAAACAAAACACTACAAGGTACAAAATAACTTCGGAAGAAAGAAAAAACTTTAATTTCGGAAGTCGGTGTCAAAAAACGAAAAAATAACCAAAAACACCGACTTCAGAAATTAAAGTTTTTTCTTTCTTCCTAAGTTATTTTGTACCTTGTAGTGTTTTGTTTTTGGAAGTCGATTCTATTTTTTGTGAAAAAGTTTTTTTTTTTAATTCATACAAAATCGCGCAATAGAGAACGATTTTCCATCTTCGACCGCATCATCGCTTACCATCAGGTGAGATAGTGGTCAAACGCGTGCCTATCTATAGTAAAAAAAAATTCGGTTGTATTTTTTGGGAAAACTTTTTTTTTTAACTTTTTAGTGGTACGCAGGTACCACTAAAAAGTGAAACCACAAGCACAGCGTGACGGTGTGATATTATGTTATGAACTGGTGTAAACAATCAACAGACATGCGATTATAGAAATCCCGATCCATTTGCTACCATTTATTGAAGAGTTCCGTTGCCTACCTCCGAAGTTCTTCATCAGGTCTTCACCAAATTTATATGGGACCAGTCCGAAAAAATACTCTTCCAAACAAAAAAAAAATCATCCAAATCGGTTAACAATTGGCGAAAATATCGCCGAACAAACATTTTTCATGGGATCCCATCATCAGATCCTGACTTATACCTTCCATCATCAGTTCAGCAACATGATGATTGCCAGGCACAAATATCTGAATTGCGTTAGAAAGTTTATGAAAAATAGTGTATGTGCTAAAATTTGAGGGTTTCCCTCGATTTTCCTGGGATCCCATCATAAGATTCTGACTTCGTGACAATGGGACCACCTCAGTATAGGCTTTGGAATTAAAAATAATTTTTAAAATCGGTCCAGAATTGGCGGAGAAATCGGTGAACATACATAAAAAAAAAGATACATACAGCCGAACATAGAACCTCCTCCTTTTTGAAGAAGTCGGTTAAAAAGAAACGCTGCCAAGAAAATAATGTAAAAACTAAGGAATGCAATGGAAAAGTTATGCTCGTGACTTGTTATAAAATACCTTTGTAATGACAGTTTCATTATGCAAGACTTGGAATCATGTATCGGGTAAAATAATATTCTAGTAGACTAGCTATTTCCCATTTAAATCAGAGGGTCTTTTACGAATGTTCTGACTATAGTAACGTTAACGTAAGTGATTTTTGAATGTGGAAAACTACAATACCATAGTATTTTGGTTTAATAATATGGGACATACACAGGAGGAGCTCGTGGCTAGATAATAACAGCCGCACGGGTCGATCTAAAAGTTTAAGCAACGCTTGCAAAGGTTGGTCTGTGGATGGGTGACCATCTTAACGTACCGAGTTTCCTCCGTGCCTCGGAAAGCACGTTAAGCCGTTGGTCTCGGCTGTCATTTGTAGATCTTTGGCAGTCGTTACGGATAGTCAGAAGCCAGTTAATCTGACTCCAGTCTTGCCATGAAGTACCGTGTTTCCCAGTTAATGGATTGTGAAGGTCTGGTAGGCAGCCGCTACGTGTAAAATACTGGTATTCAGCTAAATCTGGTTTGACTTGAAGCCGACCCCAATATAGTTGCGAAAAGGCTAGGCAGATGAATATGGGACACACACAATTTATATTATTAAAAAATATACGAGTATTGTACAGCTAAGGAGTGGAATTCCCTGCCGGAGTCTGTGTTTCCTGATAGCTACAACCTGGGAGTCTTTAAGTCAAGAGTGAATAGGTTATTTCTAGGCAAGCGTGCTCCATCTTCGACCACATCATCACTTACCATCAGGTGAGATAGTGGTCAAACGCGTGCCTATCAATAATAAAAAAAAATAAAAAAATCAACAACTTTTTATTACATTACTGTCCCACGACTGCAATAAAAAAGTTGTTTTTGAGTAAATCCCCTAAACTCCGTCGGGGAGTACTAAGAGAGGATTTTCCTAAATTCTTACGGGAACGGGAAAAAACGGGATATGCGCGTACGAAGTCGTGGGCGAAAGATAATTAATATATAACTAACTAGTTGACCCACGCAACTTCGTTTGCGTCACAATTTTCATTACTGCTCCGCTCCTCCTGGTCTTAGCGTGATGATAAATAGCCCATAGCCTTTCTCGATAAATGGGCTATCTAACACTGAATTTTTCAAATCGGACCAGTAGTTCCTGAGATTAGCGCGTTCAAGTAAACAAACAAACATACAAACAAACAAATTCTTCAGCTTTATATATTAGTATAGAGTATATTTTTTTTTGTTTATTTTTGCCTTTGTTACCTCTTCACATCGTTACGGCTCAATAGATCTTAAAGAAACTTGGCGCACCGATAGATCAGGATGTCACGGAATAGGAAACATACTTTTCATTCCAGGAATATGTTCCCTTGGGGTAATTTTAGACTACCACGCGGGCAAAGTCGCTGGCAAAAGCTAGTAGTTAAAAAATATCCTCATACAATGTATTTCCTGATTATTCAATATTGACACATCAGCTGTCCAATAATTGTGCGAGTCAACTGAGATCAATACGTTTCAGGCACGTCTGTTGACCTTAAACCAGTAACCTCTTATATATTTTATTGTATGCTTCACTTGATACATGGAGGTAATTAATACATACGAATATATGTGGGCGAAAAAAGTAAAGCGACTCCAAGAAATGCACATCGAGGATCTGGAGACCCCTGGTGACGCCTACCTCGGACACGGACAGCATAACCCCCTCCTAACTAATATTAGACTAAGTGAAATCGACTAAGTACCAAGAAAAGACAGGAGTCGGCTGCTCAGCAAGCGCACGGCCGCTCCACGTCCCAATAAATTGTAATTAGCTGTAAATAAGATAGGGCAATATAGAACAACATTATAAATTTACTCTGTACACACTAACAATCTCACAGCACACACTACACGACACTTATACAGATCTCTTTCATGCAAACATAGGTAGACTGTCACCTCTATTCAGAAACGGTACTATGAGGTCTCACAGTGCGCGCGAGCACACAGGTAAAACTTATTCATAGACAATATTTGAGTGGCGGTTAGTTAGTGGCTACCTTAGCTGTGCGTCCCTTAGAATGAACGCACAGCTAAGGTAGCCTGCTAGCTGTTTTAAGGCTTGTATATTTGCCAATGACCTTGTGCATACAAACGGAGCTAACTACACCTCGGCGCGCCGCTCCGATACACGTGTTTTTAATTTTTTATAATAAAACAAATACATATTTTAAAAAAGTAACAAAACCAAGTTATTTTTGTTCGTATTGCACAGCAGTAGATATTATTTTTTTTAGTCTTTTGTTAAAAAATGAAGGAGTAAAATGGTTTCATCTCAACGATTTGGAGTTGATTTGGTGATTTTTTTTCCTATTATGTCATACGAAAACATAAATTCTGGCTAAACCAAGTTACGTGCAATATCATGTAGATTACTACCTATTTTTTTCAGATGTAATTTCTCAGTAAATGCCGACGAAAAACTGCTTCATCTGCACGCTATTTTTAAGCCTTTTCGAGAGAGCACCCTTAAGCAACGCATAGCTAGTGTCTCTGGATTCTCTGTGGTCTATTTATTGTTACGAGAAAAATTTTTCGGGGTTAGATTTTACTGTGTGATAAGTTTCCATTTTAATAGCGTTCTTTTACAATGGATTATAGTAGTGAAGAAGCATTTGATAATAATTATATCAATGAGAGAAGCACAATAAATACCAGAAAATGATTACCAAAATCCTTTAGATTATTACTGTTCGAATGAATTTAGACGACGCTACAGGTTTTCCAAAGATGTGGCACTTTTATAATCTTGCCACTGACAAATGAAGACCTAGAAATGAACGTCAAGCAGCGAAGTGAACTACGCAACACAAACGAACCAATCACAGAGCTCTATTCAGCGCTGTGCGTTTGCTTAGTCAAGAGTCGTTTGAATATTGCGCAGTGAGAAATGCCTTACTTCGCATAGCGTTGCTACTTTACTGAGATAAGTATTGTTAGTGAATACGGGTGAGTAGCTGACACACCCACAGGCCGAATACACCACCGGCCTGTGGACATAATGTAACATATGAACCAGGGAAATAAACATCTTTCTATTCTATTTTCCAATAAAGGGCTGATGGAAAAGAGGAAACATTTACGTTTCGACGTAATTAATACACGGTAATATTTTAATCGTCTCACGATGGCAGCCACCTTAATGTACAAGATATAAACTACCTCTAGGCAAATTGCAATAAAGTACATTGACCTTTCCCTAATCCCTTCGTAGATACGTCACTACATCATCATCTGCCTAGTCTTTTCCCAACTATATTGGGGTCGGCTTCCAGTCAAACCGGATTTAGCTGAATACCAGTATTTTACGCGGAGCGGCTGCCTACCAAACCTCCACAACCCAGTTACTTGGTAACACGGTACTTCATGGCAAGACTGGAGTCAGATTAACTGGCTTCTGACTGTCCGTAACGACTGCCAAAGATCTACAAATGACAACGGCTTAACGTGCTTTCCGAGGCACGTAGATACATCACTACATAGAATAAAATAAAGTCGCTTTTGCTGTCTGTCTGTCCATATGTATGCTTAGATCTTTAAAACTACGCAACGGATTTTGATGCGGGTTTATTTAATAGAGAGAGTGATTCTCGAGGAAGGCTTTAGAATATAAATTTGCACCCGTGCAAAGCCGGGGCGGGTCGCTAGTAAATTATAAACCGTTTTTCATTACTAGTAACGTAAAGGATTACGACAGAAGTTGATTTAGGAAACCTTTACCTTTTTATTTGTTTTTGATATTAAGAACACCCAGTAAATGTATGTGGGTCAATGACCATTATTGTACATTTATCTGGTGTCTACCATGACAATGCAATAATGAAAGCTAAGTACTTGGCTTGCCTATTCAATTAAGATTGCTATCGACGTAATAAGGAAAATAGGGCCGTACCTAAAGATCGCCTTCGTTTCGGTAAATGTAGGCCAAATCTTAATCAGTTATAATAAACTTCCGTCAGGTTAAATGTCATACCGAAAATGGTTTAGATAACCGCGATGAGTTATTCTATTGTCGGTTAGAAACAATGGGTGCTTAATATTTTGACAATAACACATTAAAATTATGCAATTTGGAGTGACTATGATGCGGTAGAAAAGAGAGCTCTTCGTCACACATACGAATAGAACTAACCGACTTCAAAATAGGAAGAGGTTCTGTATTCATGTAACTACTTTTCACACTTAAATTTTCGAGCTAGGTTCGACCAGAAAGTTAACTTATGAGCTCGGTTTTTTTTTTTGAAACAAAATATTAACTAGCTCTTATCAACACAAATAGGATCTTTTTGTAGTACAAAAATCATATTATGGACGAATTAACCAATAAAAGAACGAGTCCGATATACATTGAGTATATTTGTTCTTTTTTTTAATATTGATAGGCACGCGTTTGACCACTATCTCACCTGTTGGTAAGCGATTATGTGGTCGAAGATGTAGCACGCCTGCCTAGAAGTAACATATTCACTCTTGACTTAAATCGTGTAGTTATGTCACATAATATTTTTTTTTGCCGTGTCATAAAACTTTAACTCGGAGAAAACGGCGGATTTACAGGTAAATATGTCAGAAAGCCTTGTCTGCGGTTTAAATTTATCTGTGCATTCAAAAACCAGCCATGTGGCTACCGATTCGGACTCTCACACAAAGGGGTAAAGAATACGTTTCTTGTGTCAACTGTCTGTCTATAACGGTTCTTGAGATACAGTCCGCTGACAGATAGATGGACAAACGGACGGACTGAGGAGGCTTAGTAATACGGTTCCGTTGGGTACGGAACTATAAAATGTGGCCTACGTAAAATTAAATAAAATACCAAAGTAATCTACACAAGTTGTCGCACAAGTGCAACGTATATGTTATAACTTAAATGTACTCAGTTCGTCCACAAAGGAACTAATTTCAGCATGTTATGAAACTCTGGAAACTAGCGCTGCAACTTTGGATCGTGCACGTGCCACAGCAAAATAATGGAAGTTTTCAATTTCTGCGGTTCAACCTGACCCAGCTAACCTATTAGATAGACCGATCAAATCCGTTCAACACTCCACATCACTCTGCATGGTGTGCTCCATGATACCAAGGAAAGACACTGGTATATGGACAGATACATTATAAAGCAGAAATTGATCACTCATAGGGGATTCACGACCCTCAGCAATGAGGATTACGACGCCAGGAGGAGGACCAGGAGAAGCTTGTGCCTAAATTATAACAGCCGCACAGTTAGATTGCCGAGGTTGTGGCGGCCTACTCCTCCGCGCCTCGTAAAGCATATTAAGCCGGTGGTCTCGGCTGTCATTTTTAGATCTTCAAATTAATTTAATTTGACAGTAAAGTTAATGTTGTTCTATTTGACATAATTGTTTTATTTGACATCATTGTTCAATTTGACATTTGTTCCATTTTATATTATTATTATTTTTGCATTTTTCATGTCAATATTTAATTTATTAAATTTGAAATTAAATTTAATTTGCATGCCCAAGTGGCGATAGAATATGGAGGACATAATATTATAAATGAAACCAATCACCCATGTTTGCAAATTAATAAATGATTACGATTATTATGATTATGACAGTCAATGCGGATAGTCAGAAAATCTGAAACTAGTCTTATTAAGGGGTACTTTATTACCCAGTTAGGGTGCCGTCGAATTAGTCGCTAAGCACCGCGCGGCAGCAGCGCGACAGCCGCGCTGCTGTCGCGTGTTTGTTAATCCATAGAATCAATAAACGCAAAGTGACGCAGACATTTACTCTTCTTCTTCTTCTGCCTAGCCTTTTCCCAACTATATTGGGGTCGGCTTCCAGTCAAACCAGATTCAGCTGAATACCAGTGTTTTACGTGGAGCGGCTGCCTACCAGACCTCCACAACCCATTAACTGGGTAACACGGTACTTTTTGACAAGACTGGAGTCAGATTTACTGGCTTCTGACAACCCGTAACGACTGCCAAAGATCTACAAAGGACAGCCGGGACCAACGGCTTAACGTGCTTTCCGAGGCACGGAGGAAACTCGTTATGTTAAGATGGTCACCCATCCACAGACCAACCTTGGCAAGCGTTGCTTAACCTTAAAGATCGATCCGTGCGGCTGTTATTATTTAGCCACGAGCTCCTCAAATTTATTTCAAAACAACTAACTTACGACGCAGACATTTACTGATTGAAATAAATCCGTGTTCCTCCAGGCCCCTTCCTGTTCCTTGTTCCTTTGCCGTGTGCCCTTTACGTTTCAGGACCCTTTCAAACAAATGTCCTGACAGGCACTGGCCCTAGCGGGCCCCGTTTACTATGCTGACAACACGACACGTGTTGCAAATGTAACAAATCACGTTTTTCATGGGAAAATTGAGAAAATCTTACTCAAACGTGAGAGATAAACTAGGTATATAAATGAAGTACATAGTTACAGTAACTATTTAAATGAGAAAACGTGATAACATGGAATAGTAACACAAACTTTATTCACCTTATAAGAATTTTTATACATGGTTAATTTTTAATTCTGTCGCTACTTTCTGTGTGAAATAACTTATGAATAAGAACAATTCTTACTTTGTATATTAATAAACTGCTGCGGGTCTAAAAATATCACTTTAGCAGAATCAGAAAGCAAATCACGCTACCCGTCACTGTGAAATTTTCCCAATCAACCTTGAACCCTAATTCGTTAGTGATAAAGATGAAAATGAAATTTGACAGATGATTGCGTGATTAATATTATGATTCTGCTAGTGGCGTTTTAGCCCCCTGGGGCCCTATTATGGCGCGCTAATTCCATCATGATTAAGCTGTGCAAAAAGGGATAGTGTTATGCTTCTTGTATAACTCCGTCTCCCTCCCACACCGTTATTATGTTGGTTTTAAGATTTCATAATAGGTACCCTGTTCTCTTCGTTTATGTTCACATAAGTCGACAAAATGTATAGAACAGTTGAATTTATTTTTGACTAGCTTCTGACCGCTGCTTCGCCCGCGAGAAATGTGTTTTACGTTACTACATGCCACTTTAACATAGCCCAAGGAAACGTGCTATCCTTATATTTAAAATTCTTTCGTTACTGATTGATTGAGTGACTGAGTGAGTGACTGACAGACAACGCACAGCCGAAACTACTGGTCATAAAAAGCTGAAATTTGCCATGTAGGTTCCTTGGGGAGTGTAGGAGAGCACTAAGAGGATTAACCCAAAATTCCTTCGGGAACTGCAAAAACGGGATATGCACATACGAAGTTGCGGGCAAAATCTACTAATAATATAAATAATTATGCTAATCCGGTCTTGGTCTACCGTTGTGCCAAGTTTGAGAAATCTATCATCAACATTTGACGACACGTTTGGCGCAGTGGTTGAGCGATTGACTGCTACACTGCGTGTCGCGGGTTCGATTCCCGCACTGAACAAATATTTGTATGGCCTACAGATAGTTGTTCCGGATCTGGCTGTTTGTGTATGTGAGTTTGTATGTTTGTAAACGCACCCACGATACAGGAAAAAATCCTAGTGTGGGGCAACGTTTTTTTAAAAAATAAATTAGCCTATAGCAGTCCACTGCTGGACATAAGCCTCTCCTAATGCCTCTCATCCAGCTACCGGCCACCCTGTGAAGATCGTCCGTCCACCTAGCCTGACGGCGTCCTACTTCATTTGCTGATTCGTGGTCTCCACTCAAGAACTCATTTACTCCAACGGTCATCGATTCTACGGTAAATATACCGGCCTATTGCCACCTCAGCTTGCTTACTCTGTGAACTATGTCGACAAAGGTTCTCAGCGGAATCTATACCGCCACAAAAACTAACGACGCGATATCTATACCGACAGCTTTGTCTTACAAATCCTATATCGCGGTATCAGAGAGGTGGCGAGACGAGCTGGACGCGTACCGTGAGGGCTGGTACGAGGTGGCGCGGGAAAATATTACTTGGAAGGATTTGGGGGAGGCCTTTGCCCAACAGTGGGAAAGTACAGGCTAATTAAAAAAAAAAAAAAAACTAACATAGGATAAGTTTGTTACTAACAAATGGGTCGTAGGTACTTGATAAATAAATTGAATTGATATTACACACAAAAATCCATATGCAGTAGGAATTACGACCTTTTCGTGACTAACAAAAGCTACTTCGTCATATTTTCTTTCGATTTTATTCTGATCAATCTTCAGAAAATGGAGAAAGGATTTGTGTGCCCTCCGACAGGTGAAGTGACGATAATATTGGCACATGCTGAGACGAGTGACATGAAACGTGTTTTTGTAATGTTGGTACACCTGCGTCCGTATGATAGAAGATTTTCATTCAGACGCGGCTTCGCAAGCGTGGTTTATATTTTCATTGGTTTTACTTTTATTTTACGGAACTGTAGCAGAGTTTACCGTGCGATTTGATCATATACATCAGCCCGAATATTAACTATTGGGCAGTTGCCCGCCAGGCACAAAAACCGTCTGGTCGGGGGATCCTTCCTTAACAATGGAGGTTTGCGGGGCTTTACTCTCTGTTAAGCATACCTCCAAAGAACCTTCTTTTTCTAAAATAAGATACTTCTAATAACATCAGCTATATGCCAGTGAAAATACTGTTAAACTCGTAGCGTTCCAGAGATTAGCCGGAACAAACAGACAGACAGATAGAGAAACAGACAGACAGACAATCACATAGACATACACTCTAATAATTATTTTGTTATAAGTATCATATGTACTTCGAATGCATTTAGTGAGGAGGGTTAATTATTATTTCGAAATTTGTCCATCGGGAACGTCTTTTGGGTGAAAAGGCCTATGTTCGCAAATATATTTATGGCCTAATGTTAATCGTGATCCCAGCTAAAATACTAGGAAGTAGCGAGAAACGTGCGTTTTTGGGGACTCTCTTTATGTTAAAACTTTCAAAAAGTGCTTTCTCTCAACGTAACTTGAATAACTGGCTTTGATTTTTAAACTTTTTCTAAATTGGTTCCGCCGTTCATTTGTGATTGATTAACATACATCCGAAACCAAATATTCCAAACATTCAAAATACGTAGGTATCACACATTTGCAGGAGGTAGGGTCATGGCACATTATAACAGCACAGCAGCAGCACGGCAATCGTGTGTCGTAAAATATATTTCATAATATCAAATTAAAAAACAAACAGGCAGTCAGCGCGCTGTAAACGAGTTGACTGCGTGCTTACAGCGCGCCGACACCGAGTCGCCAGCGCAACAACGTCGTACTGCGAGCTTGCAACTCGCGGCCGGCGCGCGGATTGCGAGCTACAGGCCAGCCGTGATGTACAGGCGCGCGGATTCCAAGCTCTGCGCGGATTCCGCCTCACGGACGGCGCGTAGTTAGCGCGCTCGAGGCTAGCCGTAGCCGTGCTGCTGCTGTGCCATTGCGGTGCCGTTATAATGTGCCATGACATTTAGTAGTCTTTCGAAGTTTTTCTCCAAAGTCCTATTCTTCGTTATAAGACTGAATCTATTGCCGTTAACCAAACACAAATCCTTGACTAGATGTCTGTTACTAAGAAATTCTTTATCGAAAGCTCAAAAAAAGAATTTGTAGGACTTGTGATCCCACAGGCATTTTCCCTGAAATACTTTTTCTTATATCTAAGATTTTTTAGGCTTTCTTTACGATCTTCCAATTTGATTCAACGTAAGTTACCAACAGGCTCCTAAATCCTAATTTAATAAAAAACTTTTTTAGCCTCGACTTTCTTCAAACGATCGATTGATCTCAAGAGATTTGAACTGGCAACACCTTGACCTTTATTTGATATAAATATTTATAGGCGATATTGCCCCGGTGAAAGTGAATTTGAAATACTAGTTAGATACTGCGACTTCGCCCCGTGGCCATTATCGCATTATGCATTTTTTCGGGACATACTCGTAAGATGTCCTTATGACGTTAAGCAATATATAGTCAGAAGGCCAATTCTAATATTTCTGAAGAAACGTTTTTAGTCATCATCTGCCTAGCCTTTTCCCAACTATATTTTGGTCGGTTTCCAGTCGAACCGGATTTAGCTGAATACCGGTATTTTACGAGGAACGGCTGCCTACCAGGCCTTCACAACCCATTAACTGGGTAACACGGTACTTCATGGCAAGACTGGAGTCAGATTAACTGGCTTCTGAGTATCCGTAACGACTGCCAAAGATCCACAAATGACAGCCAGGACCAACGGCTTAAAGTGCTTTCCGAGGCCCGGAGGAGACTCGGTATGTTAAGATGGTGGACCCATCCACAGACCAACCTTGGCAAGCGTGGCTTAACCTTGAAGACCGACCCGTGCGGCTGTTATTATCTAGCCACGAGCTCCTCGAAGAAACGTTTTCATTCACATTTCTGATTTCATACATTAAAAAATAGTAGAATTGGTACTCAGAACAGAAGCTCTAAAAAGGGCACTTTAGGAGAATCATTTTAGAATCATCATGATCGTACAAAAATTTGACAAATATCATTTTCATCTTGATCGATCTTGATTGATTGGGAAAATTTGACAGTCACGGGTAGTGTGATGTGCTTCAGATTCTGCTAGAGTGGCCTTTTTAGAGCCGCAGAGGCTCTATATAAGTGAGGAGCTCGTGGCTAGATAATAACAGCCGCACGGGTCGATCTTCAAGGTTAAGCAACACTTGCCAAGGTTAGTCTGTGGATGGGTGACGATCTTAACATACCAAGTTTCCTCCGTGCGTCGGAAAGCACGTTAAGCTGTTGGTCCCGGCTGTCATTGGTAAATCTTTGGCAGTTGTTACGGATAGTCAGAAGCTAGTAAATCTGACTCCAGCCTTGCCATGAAGTACCGTGCTATCCAGTTAATGGCTTGTGGAGGTCTGATAGCCGCTCCTCGTAAAATACTGGTATTCAGCTAAATTCGGCTTGACTGGAAGCCGACCCCAATATATGTAGTTGGGAAAAGGCTAGGCAGCTGATGAGAGGCTCTAGAAAAGTGACTTTCTGTCAACAGAGTCGTTGTGAAGACGATTATCGAAACGTCAAAAAATTATAGCATTGACCAAAATACTGTCGAGAAGTCTCGTGATCAATCCCATATTTTGCCATTTCGACAAGTGCATTCGCTGGTTTTTTTTGCTCTGTTTTTGGCACAATGTCCCGAGCGTCAGGATTACAACCGTACCTTACACCTGAAAATCGTTTTACAACCATATAAACAAACACACAATTTAATTGTATCGACCACAGCTCAGAGTGTCTGGAACACAAATTACTACAGCATTCGGCCTTAGTGGGTGGCCTTATGAATCGGTCGCCATTATCACAACATGATCAACAAAGTCACTTACTTTGAACTATAGTTATCCGAAACCGTATGAATGGGGGGCGCCGAAGGTTTCTGTTTCTCCATTTTGCTAGTCCGATGTGTGCCGTATTTCCTGAAGATGAGGGCTCAAACTCGTGAGTCGTTCGCAGGTTTTGGTTGCTGAATCATAAATCCATTGCCAAAAGTCTGTGAAAAGGAAAAAAGATAATTAATTTCGTTTGCGTTTTCTGAAGGCTGTAAGGGAACAAATTAATCCGTAATATAGAGGTATAATTATGTATTCAACACTTCTGAATAATGTCAAAACAACGTAGTCGTTGCAATTATTATACTGCTTATAATTTTTTTTTATGTCATCGTGTTGTGCGCCTTAAGTTTGTGCTAAATAAATGTATTTTATATTTGAGGTTTTCGTGTCAAAAATAATATATCGACGACGAAGTGACACGAACTCCTAACTGACATTTTGGCGATTTTAGTTTTTTTACGAAGATAAACATTAAATAATCGTTTGCGTGAGCTGGCAAAATCAGCTAACTGTATATCTTAGTTTTAACGAGTTACTGATAACTGACAATAACTATGATGCACAGTTGCGTTACATTTGCTGGCAGTATCACCTAATGAACTAGTTACAATAACAACTAAATAACATTAGCGTAATTATTACTGTCAAAACCTTCACTTTAACATTCGTTAAAAATCTTTTTTTTTTCATAATAAAACTTAATTAGATAAAAATTAATTGTTCTCTTGACCTTTAATTACGTCTCAAAAGCAATGTAGCCATGTTTATGTACTATCACCTACTTTATTGTAATAATAAATACGACTATATTATTTTCTAAACATTTGACATATTGTTATGGTTCATCAAAAGTTAAAAAGTTATAATTTCCATAAAATCACGCATTTTATTTAAAATTTATAGTATTTCCTAATTAGAAAGATCTTCTATCTCGGCTTTTATTCTGTATAAATTTAAAGCCTAGGTTGCTAATATCACCTATCTACGCCTAAATACGAAAGTTGATTATATACATACTAGTTTCACATGTCCTCCGATACCCGCTTCTTATATAATATATAAACCATAATAGTTCTTTTCATACCTTGTGTTTAAAAAAAATGAAATGTTTTTTCGTTTCCTGTAAAATCATGTTTTGGTAGATAAAGGTCACTTTGTCACTTCATCGTCGATATGTAGGTTAATTTTTGTCGATTTATTGACATCGGTGACAAAATTAAACCCTTTGAAGAAATATTAGCTGAGGACTTAAAAATTTCTTAATGAACTGTTTCCACTTAAACACATTTTCATTGTAACTCAGGCACAAGCGCGCGCAATAATTTTCTCACTTTTCAATTTCAATTAAGGTACCACTGTACCTTAATTATAGTTCATTATTATAATAATAAGCCAACCTGTATCTTGTACAATGGTATTTCCAAGTTTGATTAATTACGAAAACACAAATTGTATTTTGATTGGTTATTAAAAAGGCAATTTATTCGGATTACTTACTTAACATTAATTTGTGTTGGCGAAAATTATGCGTATAGGTATGAATAATTTCTAAATATAAACGTTTCCAGCATTGGTTTCATACATTGATTAAAAATAATAATTAAAAATGCATAGTTGGGTAGCCAAGTCACTATTAATAATTGGTACTACCAGTTATTTTCGTTGCTGATACAACAATTGTTTGATGTTTTTTGTAGTATACAAAGGCTATCTTTATAATAAACACTTCAAAAATTTAATGGAATTTTCCTAAGATCGAGTTTTTTAAGGCTTGTATTCATACCAATGACCTTATGCATATTAACGGAGCTTACTATCCCTCTACGCACCACTCCGCTACCCACATTTTTAATGTTTTATAATAAAAATAATACATGGTAACGTAAATATTTTTTTAAACTATTTTGATAAAAATTAAGAAGTAAAATTCATCTCAAAGATTGGGAGATTTGATGTCTTTTTTCTTATTATTTGATACCGATAGACAAACTAAGCTAAACTAAATTACGAATCATATCATGTAGATTAGTAACTTCTTTTTTCAGATGTAATTTCTTTGTTGATGCTGACGAAATTGTGCTTCATCTGCACGCTATTTTATGGTTTTTTCGAGAGAGCGGCCTTAAGCGTGTTCTCGCAATATCAAATAATGCATATTTACAAAGCTTTACAAAATGGTCTCCTAATAATATATCAAATATCGTCTAGTTTGCTTTCTTAGTAGTAAAACAGGGCGTTTTCTGAGTAGTCATGCAATCACTTGAAATACTTATCAGTCAATGTTTTGGCAAACATTAACGAACATTCTTTGCCTACAATAGGTTTATCAAAGACAAATTTTCTTGCAGACATTGTTTTGTATGGGTTGAGTTAGTTACTTAAATTTATTTTTATTGAGATTTTTTGCTCTGGTGAAAGAGACAAAGCCGACGAAAGAGTGAGCTTACCCAAATGAAGCCTGTGCACTGTGATTTTGAAGAGAAAAGGGTTGAATGAAATCGGGTTCGGAAACACATATGCAGGTAGACGGTTCTACTCCTGTGCTGTGTGCAATATAAAAGATGTTTGGAAACGCTTAGTGCAAAACTGTAAAACCGTAAAATATTGGTATTCTGGTTACACTGTAAGCTTATGTAATATTTTGAAGAAAGGCTCGAGAGATGGTTTGATATCAATTTGGCCTAATTCGGAAACGAAGCTTTCGCAAGACACCTCATCCCTCTCATCTCCCTCTTTGTGTCAGTTTAAGATGTATTATAAAGACTTATGTTAAGTCCGATCGCAACTGCCATCGGATTTTTTTTATCATTTTTAATTTTTAGGGTATCGTACCTAAAGATAGCGTACGGCACCCTATTAATAAAAAAAAACGAACAACCAACGGAACCTTACTAGTAAGCCTCCGCGGTCCGTTCATCTGTCTGTAAGCGAGCTATATTTTATGAACTGTATTAGGAAGACAGTTGAGATATCTACTCAGAGTACCTATATACAACATTAAAAAATCTATACGAATATATAAAGCTGAAGAGTTTGTTTGTTTACTTGAACGCGCTAATCTCAGGAACTACTGGTCAGATTTGAAAAAGTATTTCAGTGTTAGATAGCCCATTTATCGAGGAAGGCTATAGGCTATATCATTACGCTAAGACCAATAGGAGCGGAGGAGTAATGAAAATTGTGACGCAGACGAAGTCGCGCGGGTCAACTAGTAATACAAATAAAACTAAAAATGAAAGGGGATGCAAGAGACGTGATTTTTTAAGATTTTAGCATGGTATTGTAAGTGCGAGTCGAACCAGGCTTCTTTTGTGTTTTTCTTTTCCTGAATTTTATTCAATCCAAAAATATTACGTATCACAAACCGCAGTCTAGATCATTCCGCACAATTGCCAGACCAATCACGTATACAGATTATAATCTCGATCACAGTTCCGTATCATCTATTGATGATGGTTAAACGCATTGTACCTCACAATAGGCGACTGTGTAGTTTCGTACTCAATGTGATGGCAACTGTGATCAACAGGTGTGCTGATACAATTGTGAATATTGCTTTGATGATTGCTTGATATGCTTGATTTGAGGTTTGGCTATAGTATATCGTGACTAAATAGCGGGACGACTATAACTTGTATGGAGCCTCTTTTAATTTATAATTTCATTTTTATTAGTTACTAACTTCTGCCAACGGTTTCGTCCGCGTGGTCCCTAGGGAACATATTCCCGGAATAAAAAGAAGCCTATGTCCTTTTTCAGGTTCTAAACCATCTCTATACCAAATATCATTTAAATCGGTTCAGTAGTTTTGGCGTGAAACCGCGACAGACAGACAGAGTTACTTTCGCATTTATAATATTAAGTAAGGATTATTATGGTGACAACAGAAATAGTAAATATACACTTTGTGAAAATTTCAACTGTCTACCTATTAAGGATCTTGAGATACAGCTCACTTGCAGACAGACGGACGTACTACAGCGGAGGTATTTTTATATTTTTTCCTATACTGGTATGTATTTGCAAACACAAATTGGCAAAATGGAGCTTAATTGACCCGTCGGATTCCCGATGTGAGTGCGGTGACCCATCAAAATACGAGTCATACGTTGAAGTGTCCCAAATGCTCATAAACCTTCTCTTTTGGGTATTCAATTAATGGTACCGATACAGCAATTAACGTAGCGACTTACTGAGACTCGACAGAAGATGTAGCAGAATTAAAAAAAAACTGTTAAAGTATGTCATAGAAGTAAAAGATTGCATTAAATTTGTGAAGTTTCTCCGGCTGTATCCCGGTTTCCGGAAGTTTGAATTTCAGAACTTGTCCACGCTCTACTTTACGTAATTTGAAGTCTTGTCAAATTCAAATTATCAATTAAAACCTTTATGCCGCGGCTTTGTATGCGTTTAAAACGTTAGTGGACGTCTTCCGACTGTAATGATGATGAAGTTAGGTGGACCTTTACGGACGCCACTAGGTGGAGTAAGGCAGTGCTCTTACTCCATCTAGTGGTGTCTGCAGACTGGGAGAAGAAGTGTGGATCATCCGGTAGCGAGATGGGCAGACGAAATTGTTGCCTTAGCTGGTAGAACCTGGATAAGGCTGGCGTAAGAACGTGGGGATTTGCACATGTAAAGAGCATGCATGGAGATCGGGCTGTGGATGATGATGATCATCATCTTCCTGCCTTTATGATGATGATGATGATGTTAAATATTTAGATTAGGTCATCTTTCTGAATTGTTTATAACAATTTTATTAATTGCTTATTTAATTTATCCTCTAATCAACTAGTTCGTCTTATAATGATAGTCAACATTGAACGCCGTTTAAAATTTTACTGTGTTATTTTAACGGTAAATCTCTTTGTTAAATGCCACGGTTAAAAACATTATCTTCAATTTTAAATATTGCTTATTTATATTTTATTTTGCAATCAAACTTTCAAAGCGATTCAATAAAATATTCTTAGTTGGTATAAGTTGGATACCTAAATAATGTAGATTCCTATTCCACCGTATGTTTAATTTTCAGCTCACGTTTCAGTAATAAGAGTACTTAGGATTCCCTACAGTACTTAGTTACTTTGGTGGTATCAGAGGTATTCGAAAGTAGCTGAAATCAATCTCCTTTAACGGAGTATGGGCATAAAAGGTGGGGTCGTTAATAATCACAAAATATATTCAATTAGCACTTATCTTGGAACTAGGGATCAATGTGTGCGTTCTGGTTTTTAATTACTAAGTGAACTTCCTCTGTGTGTTTTAAGGGTTCCGTACATCCGTAAAAAACGGAACCCTTATAGGATCACTCGGGTGTCTGTCTGTCCGTCTGTTACAGTCAGTTTTCTCCGAATCTACTGGGCCGATTCTGTAGAAATTTGGTACACAAATGGATTTCTGTGATCAAAACACTGACGTTTTACGTAATTATTTACGTAAAACGTCCGTGTATAAATTTTTAGTATGAGGGGTCACTTTTGGGGATCAAACTAGAAAATTAAAATAGTCTTTCTAACTGTATCGTGTGACATATCAAATGAAAGGTGAGGCCTTTCATTTGATATGTCACATTGTGAAAGTTTTAATTATATTTTTATTATAATTTTAAAACAAATCGTTTTTAAGTTATTCAAGAAATAAGACCAAAATTACTAGAAAAAAAAATGCAGATAATTGTTCTATACTTAAAGATTACAGAAAAAAAAACTGTAAGAAGTCTGTAGTGTTAAAATAACATGTAAAAAAAAATGAAATTGGTTCGGAACCCTTTGCACGCGAGTCCGACTTGCACTTGGCCAGTTTTCATTAATGCTCCGCTCCTATTGGTTGTAGCGTGATGTTTTATAGCCTTTCTCAATAAATGGGCTAACCAACACTAAAATATTTTTTCAATTCGAGCGCGCTTGTCTCACTCCGTACTTTTAATTTTCATTACTGCTCCGCTCCTATCATGTTTTAGCGTGATGATATATAGCCTATAGCCTTCCTCGATAAATGGGCTATCTAACACTGATAGAATATTTCAAATCAGACCAGTAGTTCCTGAGTTTAGCGCGTTTAAGTAAACAAACAAACTCTTTAGCTTTTTATATTAGTATAGATTTAGGACTTACTCTTGACTTCGATCACGCCTGATTGAAAGCGATGGATTAGTTCTATGATAGAGCGAGCGTGGCCCGCTGACAGACAGACGGACGGACGGACGGATGGACGGACGGACAGCGGAGGCTTAGTAATAGGGTTCCGTTGGTTCGTTTGGGTACGAAACCCTAACAGCGGTAAGGTAGAAGCAAGAGATATTCACTTAAAAATATTATAGACGCTCTAAAAAGAAAACAGTAAACATATACTATAATAATATATGCAACCATTCGAGGTTGTTGACCTTAACAGCTGGTTACAAAACTCATGGTCGGTTTCATAGAGCTATTTCGTTCACAAACCAATTATTTCGCGACATTGACACATAAACAACTAATCGACAGTTTTACTAGATACTAGTTTAACTAGACCTTGAAACTTTCAAGTCGTTATTGAAATCTATACTTACTAATATATAAAGCTGAAGAGTTTGTCTGTTTGTTTGTTTGCTTGAACGCGCTAATCTCAAGAACTACTGGTCCGATTTGAAAAATTATTTCAGTGTTAGATAGCCCGTTTATCGAGAAAGGCTATAGGCTACATATCATCACGCTCAGACCAATAGGAGCGGAGCAGTTATGAAAATTGTGACGCAGACGAAGTTGCGCGGAGTAACTAGTAAATTATAATTGAAAGAAAGAAAAATGTTTATTTGGGACTCGCACTAGACACATGAAAGTAAACTAAAAACTAACCGTCATAAAAATATGTTTACACAGTTAGCAACATTCTGAAATTAATATCTGCGAGGCCAAAAAGGTTCCTGTCTCAGCATAAATGCTGCGATATTTAAAAAAATAAATATCATAGTGCTGGTTTTATGACAGGGCCTGATGTGTTGCCACGGACAAACATACGAAACATACCAGTAATATATAAATACAAATTAAATAATGATGTCAAAGTACGAGTACGTATACGTACTTACAATATATTATAATTTAAAATTAACTAAATCCCAATGGCCCAGTGCTCCAGTTTCATTTGTCAATATCATAGACAAATGACGGAACGCGCGGGCGCACTGTGGGAGGCTATGGTTGGTTGTAAAAATTAAAAAAATATAGGGCAGGAACACAATATAACAATGTAACTAAATAAAAGAAAACAAAAGCCTGATAGAGTGTAGCATCAAGAATAAGGTAACTTAAGTAAATATTATTGAATATTTGAGGACTGTGTGGTGTAGTGTTTTGTCTTAAGAAAGTGTTATACTTACGTAGTAACTATTCAGTAATCTGTGGTTATACTGAAAACATGGGACAAATTCACCAATACTAGCTGCGTGCATACCCTGGGTAAGTTCATGTAATTTCTTTTTGAATGCGCAGTAGGTGTTGCTTGAATTTTGCGCTAAAAGTACGTTTGTTTTTAACCGACTTCTTCAAAAACCGGCCAAGTGCGAGTCGGACTCGTACACGAAGGGTTCCGTACCATAAACCTTGGTTTTTATTATTTATTGTTATAGCGGCAATAGACTACATATTACGGTTCTTCAGATACAACCCGCTGACAGACAGACGGTTTCATTTTTTAGTGGCACCTGCGTACCACTAAAACTAGGCTTTGCTAAAGTTGCCCCATACGAGCCTATACGAGCTTGGAGCCAGGGGTCATGTAATATCACCCACGAACATTAAACCAAGTCCCATGATAGAGGAGTCGAAAGAATTGCATTACCTTCGCTGAAATTAGGTTTCTGTGTTTTAAAAATATAAAACCCATGTTTGCAAATAAATAAATAATTGATTGATTGAATTTTTATTCGATTTGTGTTCCTGGATAAATAATAAATAACTTGATTCATTAAGCAGTTTCAAGAAGATTGTTCGGTAGTTTTAAAAGAAAGCCTGTGCTATTTCGTTGCTTCACAGCATGAACTAATTTCTTCTGCCATGTGTACGGGGAACCCACCGGCCAAGCATCGACCATCAATACGCATAATATTGACCAATTTTTATGGAGAATATAAGGAATATATTTCCATGAAAACGGCCTTGTAAGAAAATGATACACGTCACCCAATTACGTTTTATGATTTCTATTTAGTTAGACTAGCTGACCAGCGCGGCTTCGCTCCCGTCGACTGGGTACCCTGGCCTATCTACGTACCCTACCCTACCTTCTCAGTTTTTTATATTTTAATACTTATTATGCTACTCCAGACGGAGACTAATCTAAAAACCTTGAAAATTGGTTAGCCATTCTCGAATTATAAGTGTTCGAACAAACCTGACTTTGTTTTAAATATTAAGATTTAATTTCTATAAAATTTTGCAAAGTCACATACATCCAACAAAATGTTTCCTGTTTAGTTTCAAAACTATTCAACTCCCACTGAGCCAATGAAACGTCAGGACCAGCCCATGCCCAGAAATTATTATCCGTTTCGGGCTTCACTCTCCAGTGGATCAAGAGGAACTGTAGATTCCTAGGCAATGACGTATCGCGAAGAGAGGTTCCGAGATGGTAGAGCAGACCCGTACTTACTCCCCCTCTTACCTTTCCCATTATTTCGTACATGAATTTGCCAGAGATCAACTGAACTTCGTGAGAGCACCAAATTGCAGGCAGACAAAACTGGCAACATTTAGTCTACACGCAACTAACTAAACGACTTCTCAGCTCAACTAGCAGGGGAGCTACTTGAGCTAAGAATTATAGGAGGCGTCCGAATAATAATTACAATTAATTGCTAATTAAATGAAAACAGCCGCACAGGTCAATCTTCAAAGTTAAGCAACTCTTGCTGAGGTTGGACTGTGGATGGGTGACCATCTTAACATACCGAGTTTCCTTCGTGCCTCGGAAAGCACGTTAAGCTGTTTGTCCCGGCTGTCAATTAGAAAGATTTTGCTGTCGATACGGATAGTCAGAAACCAAAAAATGTGACATCAGTTTTGCCAAGGAGTACCGTGTTACCGAGTTAATGGGTTGTGAAAGTCTGGTAGTCAGCCGCTCCACGTAAAATACTGGTATTCGGCTGAATCCAGTTTTACTGGAAGCCGACCCCAATAAAGTTGGGAAAAGGTTAGCCAGATGATGCCCCCTTAAACATCTTTTCAACATAGGCGTTGTAGACAGCCCAATTTTAAGAGGTTGCTTCGAACCGAGGAGTTAGTTTTCAACGTCATCCAAAAAGTGATGCCAATGCTGCCCGACGTGAATAAATTCTCGGAACGGTGAGGTTGCTTTCTGAGCCAGAACTGACTGAGAAAGGGAGTCAAACATAGTGCGGCTAGCGAAGTCTCTACTCCACTCTAGTCTCTTCGTTGCAAGGGTAGACTTCTCTTCTGGTTGGTTTTCCCATGGCCAACTCTATGTAGCTCTATCGTAACTTAATAACCCTTTTTAAATTGTTTAAAGGAATGGAAATCATCAAATGACTCCCCTCCCGCTCTAGGTGGAGCAGAAGAAAGCGTCAGATTCTTATAGACTAAAACCCATCCGTGCTCCTTCTAATACCCTTTGCGTTGCAGGGCCTTGGTGACTCTTGCAAAAAAATCCGCAACGTATGAACAACCCTAGCAATTTTCTTTAACATCATGCATAGAGAAGCGTTCTCATTAAAACGTTTCAGCATTTAGAACAGAAGAAGTGATACAGCTGGTCAGGATTTGGAACAGAGAGGTGAAAAAGCCATTGCCTTGCATAATACTCTTCCAAATTCCTAAATCTAAGAGGAACCAAGCAATGCTAGATGTTGTTTGTTCGTATATATCTTAGGGATGTTATCTAGCGACAACATTTTACTTCCCGACTTTCTCGCGAACGAAGTCGCGGGCAACAGCTAGTAAGTATATAAAACTATTCCAATACTGAGTGACTGAGCGACTGACAGTCAACGCACAGCTGAAACTAGTGGTCGTAGTTAGCTGCAATCTGGCATGTAGGTTGCTTGGGCAGTGTACGGGAGCAGTAAGAGAGGATTTCCCGGAAAGGGAAAAAACGGGACATGCGCGCACGAAGTCGCGGGAGAAAACTAGTACCTAATTAATATATTTTAAACTATCCATGCTGCGACGATGGTAGTTGTGAAAGAAAAATTGCACACACGTAAGGCCTGCTTTTTGTATGGGGGTAGGGGAATTCTAGAGAACGTCATCCGCTACGATTATGATATGCTCCTGTTGCTTTGCAAGATCAGATAAAGATAATATACTATGTTGTACGCCGTAAATGGTTAAAAACCCTGGCAGAAGCTAGTTTTTAAAACGAAAACTTAAGTCAATTTTTTTAATAACTTTAAAAATATCTTTTATCTCAAAAGAGGTTTAAAATTTAAAATCACTGTAACTTCTCAAAATTATTTTAATATTGCAACGTCAAAATGAAAATCTATTTAAATTCTAGAAATTCGTTGTATATTATTATAATAAATTAATATTACGTACAAGTGATGTAATCCTTTGTTAAAGTGGAAACTTTAATCTTAAGCTAAATCTTGATTAAAGTGAAAGTTTCACTCATCTAGGTAATACCATGGAAAATAGTAAAATGGCTTAAACATGCTGATATCTATGTGTATTAATTAGTGGCTTCCAAAGACGCGATGAAGTTTATCTAATTAATACCGATTTCCATACAGACAGAATTAATCCAATAAATGGTCAGATTTTATAGTAATACTAGTTGACCCGCGCAACTTCGTCTGCTCCACTCCTATTGGTCTATAGCTTATAACCTTCCTCGATAAATGGGCTATCTAACACTGAAAGAATTTTAGTGTTTTTAAGTTTGCTTGAACGCGCTAATCTCAGGAACTACTGGTCCGATTTGAAAAATTCTTTCAGTGTTAGATAACCCATGTATCGAGGAAGGCTATATATCATCACGCTAAGACCAATGTGAGCGGAGCAGTAATGAAGATTGTGACGCAGACGAAGTTGCGCGCATCAACTAGTTTTATATATCAGGATTGCACCTCAACTTCTGAACGGATTTGATTTGTATTTCTTACGGGTATCCCGTAGGTTGATAGGTTATAACAGAGGCTCTGGAAGAGATGGTAAAGAGATACAGATGCCTTTTTTTTTAAGGATGGGAATCATCAAATGACCCCTCCCGCTCTGGGTGAAGCAGGAGGGACTGTCAGACTCTTACTGACTAAAACCCATCCGTGTTTCTCCTAGTGCCCTTTGCGTTCCAGGGCTAAGGTACCTCTTTCGAACAGATTCCGCAGCCCCAGCAGGCACTTGCCCTAGTGGGCCCCGTCTTCTGTGCTGACATCTCTTTGAGGCGCGCAGAGATCGCAGCGCGCCGCCGACCTGGGCCTGGTTCTGATCAGACGGCGAGCCACCCAATGCTCCCCGTCCGCAGGCCCGAGACATAGATGCCTAACCACTGGTTCGAGGTGGCTCGGTAAAAAACCCCGGAGGGAATAGGAGAGGCCTAGAGGCCTGTGCTCAGTAGTGGAACAGTATAATATAAACGAAATCATGAAAAAAAAAAAAACAGCCTCTGTCGGGATTGTGGCATAGGATACTTTTTATACCGGCATTAAGTTCCTTAGACATATTTCCGACTAACTCGTATCAATTTATGTAAAACTATTAAATATGTATACCTACTGTGCCTGTCTGTGTGTGCTTGGCCTTTGCATCATAATTAATTTTATATCTAGAAAATGTAGTCGCTCTATAATTAACCAATCAATTTAATTACGAATGTCAGTTAGAATGTAAAGTTATAAATTACAGATTAAATAATCAAATCTAGGTTATTTCCGGAAATCCCGAAACGCAAATTATAGCCTAATTGTGTGAAATTAATGAAAATGACTAACCTTCCAATTGATTAAATCAATCATGGTAATGAACTAATTAATTTGATTGAAAGTCGCGGATATATCAAACAAACTACGAGTATAATTAGCCTGGGTTTAGAATTTATGTTAATATACTGATAAGTATACCTAAATAGGTTCAAAAGGTTTTATTTGTAGATTTAAAAACGGTATATTAGGGTTCCGTACCTAAATGGTAAAAAGGAACCATTATGGTGTGACAAAGTCTGTCTGTCCGTCTGTCAGAACTGGATATCTTAAGAACTTCTAATGTTATCAACTTGAAATTTGGGATAGTTTAAATGATCAACTATTTTGCAAATAAGAAAAAAATAATTGTGTGTACTTTTTTTCAACAGCAATTGAAAAGGATTCTTAAAAATTCGAAGTGAGGCTACTAGAGCACGTGCGGTATCATAATATATGTAAAAGCGCTTTTTGCAGATTCTCAAACATTTTGTTTTTTTAGGCCGCATGGTTTTTGACTTCTATAGAAAAATAAAAAAAATTACCGTTCCTTATAGAAAAATCTTAAATTATTCTGTGTGATAGAAAGGAGACGGAAACAATTACATACAATCTATATTTATATTATTAATTCACATTTGGGCCCACCCAAATGTGAATCAATGATATAAAATTATAATTATTAATGATAATAAAAATTATATGAATTAATAGATTCAGACTTCTCAGTCCCTCGTTGAAAGTTCTGTAAGTTATAATAAACTGAGAGTAGAGTTATTATAGGTTTAGTAAAAGTAAGGTTATGGTACAATCTTCAACTAACAACTGATTCCTGAAGTGCAAAAGATGGCACTACCTATTTAGTGAAAAACTTTTGAAGTCATATGAATTAACGTCATGATAATTTGAAGTCGTAGGTAGGTATCATGTACGGAGTTATGGAAAGGATGTCTACATTAAAAAAAGAAAAACATATTTTATTCATCTTTACTCTCTTCTGCTTCACCCAAAGCGGGAATAAAAACCTAGTGGGAATGTTTTTTTTTAAATAGTGAAGTCAATTTCTCAAAATCGATTCTCTCACGAAAATAATTTTTCTCATATTTCTACACTTCCAGATCGAGGATTGAGGTGGTTTGTTCATGTTAAAAAAAATATGACTAATTCTTTAGATCATATCTCTTCTTATTACAATCTGGGCCCAGCGTTTTCCATCTCCTTTGTGTGAAAATTACAGGAAAAAACGATGTCTCTAAATAGCACCCTGTTTTAGAAATCATCAACCAAAGTTATTGCCAAATTAAAATGAGTAATGGTTTTAGGTTAACTCACCGTGTGTAAGGTAATTGTGATTCTCGTATGTATCTTGCGAATCAGACGACTTTTTTTCAAGATGTGTATTAAGTATGCCGTTTTCTATTTAAGGTGAATGTTACGGGTTGCTCATTGCCATTTTCCCGCGAGATGGCGCTGAAGTCAACAGTTTCAGTTTTATTTTGTTTCGAGTGTAATTGGAACAATATTAAGTCGCAGAAATAATGGTGCGACAATCGGATATTCCACTTTATCGAAATTAGTCAAAATACGGCATAAAAACCCTTCTGATTCGCCATACTTCAAATCATACTTTCAATCATGTCTATGTGTGTGTAAACGGTACTATAAGCGAGTTAGATATTATTTTCGTGAAGTATGGCGAATCAGAAGGGTTTTTATGCCGTATTTTGACTAATTTCGATAAAGTGGAATATACGAATGTCGCACCATTATTTCTGCGACTTAATATTGTTCCAATTACACTCGAAACAAAATAAAACTGAAAATGTTGACTTCAGCACCATCTCGCGGGAAAATGGCAATGAGCAACCCGTAACATTCACCTTAAAGGAATAAGTTAAACATTCGGAAACTTAGATTTATAACGATCATGTTATCCATTTTCTCGGTAGTAAAAATAACGTTAAAAGTAATTGCATTTCTTTAAAAACAACACCTACAGAACGTGAGAAGTAACGAAGTGAAGCCGGTGATAATAATTTATGTGTATATAGCACTGCTTTATTGACACGTGTAGCGTTTACATTTAATCTTAATAAGATGTGAACTGAGCGTAAAAATGATCGATTATTCTTTTGTGAACCGATACAAAGTAACAGACGTGTGTAGGTATTCAATTATTTGATTACGTTAAAGAAGAATGAAGAAATAAGTCATGCATAAAAAACCGGTCAAGTGCGTGTCGGACTCGCACACGAAGTGTTCCATACCATAACCCTTGATTTTTTTATTTGTTCTTATAGCGGCAATAGAAATACACAATCTGTGAAAATTTCAACTGTCTACCTATTAAGGTTCTTGAGATACAGCCCGCTGACAGACAGACGGACGGACGGACAGCGGAGGCTTAGTGATAGGTTTCCGTTGGAAACCCTTTGGGTACGGAACCCTAAAAAGCATAATGAAATAATTGTTGTCATTGTTGTTTCAATTAAAAATCAACAGAGTGATTCATAAAAAAAATTAACAGTAATGTAATGATGACGTTCAAAAGTGCCGTTTAATGGCTTAATTGAAATAAACGTTTTGACTTTTACTAAACAAATATTTAACTACATGCTTAGTTTTACTTAAATGAGTTAGAAGCTAATTATTCATTATTCTGAATAGGGAACTAGCTTTTGATCTGCGGCTTCGCTCGTGTTACTATAGATTTTTGTAAAATAATGTGGCCTATAACCATCTCCACTATCCCAATAGATCTCTGTACGAAATTTAAGTAAAACCAGTTCAAAAATTTGGGAGTTACAATTTGAATTTAGAAGTCAGAATTTATGTTAACAATTTTTTTTTATGTATAAACCAGCAAAAATATAAACTTTTTGAATAAAATTTGAAGAATCGAATTGTTATAGCGCACCTTAATAACAAAAAAAAATAATGACCTTGCTGATTAACTAATACCACAGCATTTCATTCGCTATTTTAACTACCTATATGAAACGTGACAAAATGAGAAAATGAAATGATCATGAATCATAAACAAATAATTAAAAAAAAAAAGTTTAAAAAATAAACCTTTACCGCAAAAATGAGCAAAAATCCATCCGAATTCCTTAAATATGTCACTGCCAACCACTACTCACTGTAGAGATAACAAAAAAGAAAAGAAACAAAAAATATACCGACGACGATTCTCACCTTCAATTGTTTTAGCACTATTTACACTCTTTATCTCAAAAGATGCGCTTATCACAACGTGTACACTACTTCATAGCTACATAACAAGTACTTTATTCGACAAGTAATCAACGGTCTATGAAAACCGCGCTGGGAAAATATGTACAGCATGTTTTTTTATTATTATACATATTACTGGCCTTAGCCAGACTTTAACTTTATTAATACGATGGGGCTGACATATCTTTGATAAAAACCTCTTAATAAAAAATAAATTAAAAAAAAAAAACTTTATTAATATTATTAACAAAGTTAAAAAAAACATAAAATTCCTAGTATCCAAGGCACAGTATTCTGTTTGGTGTTTTTTATTGTTTTTTGTTAAGTCGTCCCTTTTTATTGGCGATCTCGGAATTTGTTTCAAAATTATTTGTTTTATTTTTTGTGATTATTATTATTATTTTGCGTTGTTACGTTATTATTATGTTTTCTTCGCTGTCAAACTTAATGTATCGACCTAGATAATAAGTGCATGTAATTGGAGGCGCACTTTTGTATTTTTGTCCTTGTCAGTATTATAGAGTATGTGATTGTGTAGCCTCTGTTGGCGATCCTATTTCATCATCTGCCTAGCCTTTTCCCAACTATATTAGGGTCGGCTTCCAGTCAAACCGAATTTAGCTGGCTATCTAGCCACGACGATCAACATGGCGATCCTATTTATAAATAAGTAAATAAATAAAAGATATACTTTTTCTTGGATTAAAATTATTCCATATTATTTTAATGCGGCGGGTTATTTGCCTGTTTACCAAATTTCATCGAAATCCGTTTTTAGGTTATGTATTTAAAATATTTCACATTTAAACAATTGTATAAATATTACCTACCTTCAAATAAGGAGATCGTAATTGGCTCACAGTTACCCGCTTGATGGTTTTACAAAGAGTGACATCACCGCAGTTATTTCCCTTATGCTTTTGATAGATATGCCGTTGTCTACCCATATTTTTACCGTGAGTTATCGAATATTCATAAATACAAGGATGTCTTAAAGGCGCATACTAAAAGGGCTTCGTGTTTTCCAAAGAAACAGTAATTCTAAAAACCCGCACAAAAATACAATAAAAAAAGCAAAATATCAAGAAGCACAGAAAAAGTACAGTACATTCTATGTGTCATCTTCGTCATCGTCATAGTAGATTTTATCGGGTTTTCCCAATAGGTAATAAAACGATAGCCCCCTTGCCCTAGTGTGCATTCAAACTATGCACACTAAGATTCGAGATTAATATTTTAACAGCTTTTTTTGTGGTTTAATAATAACCGTAAATATATTTTTTTAAAGCCGCTTCAAGTGTCAGTAGTCAGACAGAGGCCAATAGTTCTTCCATAGTAAACGATTTTTCGTTTATTTCCATATTCTACAATAGTCCTGCTCCAACCGGTGATCGTACTTGGGTATACTTTCACAGTGCATAGAGGGATAATCGTCAGTTGGTGCCCTATTCCATTGGAAATGTTTAACGGGGCCTCTGCGAGGTCTTTAACTAAAACATATTTACACAAGCTACGAAATATTAAGGCGCAAACTTTCTTTATTTGCTTAGTTGAAATTGATTTTTACAAAGTTTTTCAGATTGAAAACGATAAAGAACAGAAAATGTAAAACAAACAAGATGTCTCTCATTTATAATGCTGACCGTAACACGATATCTTACCAATTTTAAGTTCTTTCCCAACAACCAACTGATCATTTTA
The DNA here is from genome assembly GCA_950371165.1 of Lacanobia oleracea. Taxonomy (NCBI): domain Eukaryota; kingdom Metazoa; phylum Arthropoda; class Insecta; order Lepidoptera; family Noctuidae; genus Lacanobia; species Lacanobia oleracea. The sequence goes on along the minus strand of OX493391.1, from coordinate 24,053,147 downwards.
ACTTCTACGTGCGCCGGTGGAATCAAAAGGTTCCATTTGCGATACAACGGTGGGGCATTGGTGAGCCAAAACAAGCAAAAATCAGTTCTGCGGAATAAAATTCACAATTTCACATTCAACCGAACTAAAACTAGAACTAGAAAACCCGTTTTCTTCAGTCAAACATCACTATAACAATAACTATCGGATAGACAATAACATTCATTATTTAGATTTGAAGAAAAAAATATGTAGACTGTATTTGAACAATAGTTATTGAATTTACTTAATAAAACAATTTTGTGAAAATCCTACGCATTTGGAATTGTACCAGGACGACGTATAATAACATGAAATACTCTACCTCGATGGTTTTGTGCTTAGCTAAGCGGCTGCGGATCATGAGGTTCGAATGCTGGGTCAGACCAACAACATACCATCATGCCTGTATTTCTCCATCGTCGGAATATAAGGCGTACGACGATGAGCTACGGGTACAGGATGAAGAAACCATCCATGCACAAAATAATTAAAAAAAAATGTGTGGAATTTTCATCGTGTACCTGCAGTGCATCGCCACCCATATGCACCTATATGCACAAAATTATCTGGGATTACTTCCATTAAGTGACGAGGATTCCCTGCCGGAGTCTGTGTTTCCTGATAGCTACAATCTGGGAGTTTTTGAGTCAAGAGTGAACTGGTTACTTCTAGGTAAGCGTGCTAATTCGTAGATTACGTCATCGCTTTGCATCAGGTGAGCCGTGAGATTATGATCATATGTTGAGCCTAACAATAATAATAAAAAAAATATCTCAAAAGGCAAGACATCGGTGTTTTTATCTATAGTCAAACTCAAAGTCAAAAACATTTATTTCAATTAGACCATTAAATGGCACTTTTGAACGTCATCATTACATTTAAAATAACATAGTGACTCTACTGTCCATTCGAAAGGGTAGATTCTTATGGAGAAGAACGGACAAGAAACTCCATAGTTACTCTTTTCAAATCAATGTTTTACATGTGCTGTGGTATACAAAACTTTTGTTAATATATGTGAGGACCATGAACCGTGAGTAATTTTAACGCTAAGGCAGTGGGGCTATTCATGCAATTGGGTACAAATCCAGACACTGAGCTTGCGGAATTTGTTCGAAATAGTCGCCGCGGCCCTGGACCGCAAAGGGCATTAGGAGGAACATGGATGGGTTTAAGTCAGTAAGAGTCCGACACGCCCTTCTACTCCGTCCAGAGCGGTAGGAGTCATTTGATGATTTCCCATCCTTAAAATGAATACCCTGGGCAGCTGCTGAAAGATTCCAATTATAATAATAGGAAAATCAAAGATCACTTGGCTGACTTGGGAATCAAAGTTTTTAATAAAACTTTTTAGAAGGACTTTGACGAGGTATATCTTCATCTTCTGAGGCAGATCTTTACCATCAGATGAGATAGTGGTCAAACGAGATCCGTCCCAGAAAACCCAATTTATTAATTAAATTAAATGATGATATGACAAAAAAATCAGGCAAAGTGAATTTAGTCACGCCATCTAGCGATGATGGTGTCGATTCAGTCAATGGACCCTCATTAGCAGGGCACAATTGAACCGGATGCGACTTCCAACAACATTTTTTGTACATTAAAATGTCACCTTTTTAAGCTTCTTTCATTAAGTATGAATATCCCATTTTTTGTCAAGAGTTTTGCACGTCTACTTGCCATCTTCTTATACATGAAATATTTTTTCTTGAATGTATGTAAGACAAAATAATTTATGGAAATGTCTCAGTGAAACGGGTACCTAATGAGAATTTCTGAGAAATCCCTGAAGGTTTTCTGCAATGCCAATTACAGAATTTTCTTAAAGAACATCTAGGGAAATCTTTTTTGATCTGATTTCGTTGGTTTATGTCTTGGTAGTATTATTTTTTTGTTTCTTTTACCTCCACAAAATTGTCTGACGTTCAGACAATTTTGTGTCTTGAGGCCAAAGGAACTTGTTAATTATGCAAGAGGAACATTATTTAGGAACACTATGTATAAAACTTTTGGTAGAACATTTTTTTTTTTTTTTTTTTTGCTCTTGGCTTTAGTCTAGGTTAGAGATGACAGAGACAAAGTCGACGATAGAGTAAGTTTAACCAGGAGAAGCCTGTTCTCTCTAACTTCGAAGAGATTAGGATTGAATGCGTTCGGAAACACAGACGAAGGTCACATAAAAGGAAAAATGAAAATTTTGGTAAAAAAAATTACCAAAATCACGGCAAGTTCATAGACTACGCTGATGTTCATAGAATGCGCTGATGCCTGTTATTTGGATGCCACCGAGGAGTTTTTAAATAAACTTGAGCGTTTGCAAAATATCTGTATTCGTTTTATGTTTAATCTTAAAAAATATGATCATGTTTCAGGAGTTCGCAAGGTTCTCAAGTGGCTCCCTATTCGACTTCGCAGGAGCTCTCGGATATTGTGTTTGCTATTTAACATCCTTCACAACACTAAAACGCCTTCCTACCTGCGAGAACGCTTCTCCTATTCCCGTTCTTCGGATGCGCCTTGCAGGTCGCATCTTAGAAATCTCCTTCAATCTCCTCCTCACTCTACCGATTTTTACTCCTACTCCTTTGCTGCATATGCGATACGGTTGTGGAATTCACTACCACCTGACATTAGGGATTGCCAAACTCTTGCGGTTTTTAAAAGAAGAGTGAAAGAACACTATTTTTCCTTCTCGTCATACGAGTAGTTGAAAATAGGTATGTATTATTTTATCTTTTAACTAGTGGACCCGCGCAACTTCGTCTGGGTCACAATTATCGTTACTTCTCCGCTCCTATTGGTCTCAGCGTGATGATATATAGCCTATAGCCTTCCACGATAAATGGGCTACCTAACACTGACAGATTTTTTTAAACCGGACCAGTAGTTCCTGAGATTAGCCCGTTCAAGTAAACAAACAAACAAACTCTTCAGCTTTATATATTAGTATAGATATCATATAATATGTATTAGTATATTATATTTAATTTGTGGTTTTCATTTTAGCTTCTTACTGTTACACACTATGTCTACATCTCTTTTTACTCTACTCTCCTTTCGCAGGTATGCTGGAAGAGTTTTCAATAGAAATAAACATCACCTTTGTACTTATTTTTCTGTTTCTTTCTTCTTATCTTACTATTAAATGTGTGTACATAAATTGTTAAATAAAAATAAATAAATAAGTCCTCTTGTGTGAAACTTGAAAATTCACACCTTTATCTTTTTTAGACGAGAGATGGAGAAACATTAAAAACGCATACAATTGAACGCAATGTCTTTGCCCCGTTCTTATCAAAATAGTTTAGAGACAACTTAAGTATTTAAGGGGGGGGGGGTTATACTTAAGCAAATGCAAAACAATCACAAACTGTCATGAATATATCTAATTTCGCCACATTTTCTAGACCGCCCAAGAAAAATCTACGGAGCAAATCTACATCGCAGCAAAAAGACCTGCAGCGCCATCTATCCAACAAGCAGCGAACTAAAATACTGCATCGCGCAAGCAAAGTTTACCGTGCGATTTGAACATATACATCAGCCCGAATAACAACTATCGGGCGGTAGCCCGCTTGGCACAACAGCCGCCTGGTTGGAGGATCCTCCCTTTTCAGTGGGGGTGTACGGGACATGGTTATTTATTATTACTGCTGATCAATACGAATTATAATCAAATAGCTTTTGCCTGTGAATTCGTACGCGCATATCCCGTTTTTGTACTCGTTCCCGTAAGAATTTCGGGAAATCCTCTCTTAGTGCTCTCCTATGGATGGATAGAAGGCAAGGTACATGCCCATTTCAGCTTTCTTCGACAAGCAGTTTCGGCTGTACGTTGTCTGTCAGTCACCAATAAGGCCTCTGCCTCTAGTTGTGCGGGCAGCGGGGCGGCGGCGGCGGCGGCGCGGGAGCGGGGCGGGCAACGTAGACCTGTTCTCGAAACCAGCGGGCAGATCGCGCGGCACTATAGCGGTGTAGTGATGTGTTCGTGGTTGTGTCGTCGAGATATTTGTTTTTATTCGCGAACGAAATGACAGAACAACGGCGACAACATTTTTTTTATTCAAATTTATTAAAAGATGTCTCGTAACTAAATAGCTACTGTGCAGATTGATCAAACAGAATGGCTTTTAAAAAGTTATTAATCTGCACTTACAAATGTATAGACTGACTTTTAATTCATTGGAACCAATTTCAGTATGAGAACAACCACGAAATCGCGAAAAAGCTGTTTAGTACATTTTGTCGAGTGATGCTTGCAGTTGTTTTTTTTTTTCGCAGTTTTAGTGCAGATTAATACCCTTTTAAAAGCAAATTTGTTTCATAATGAAGGTCGACCCGAGCGGCTGTTATTTCAAGGGATCTTCACCACTAGTTGCATTGCTTATAAACTACAAGTCACCCTGTATATTTTTTAACAACCTACCTACGTATGTACATTTAACCAACATTGTCTTCAAATCGTTCGAGATTAGCTTCGAGATATGCTTCTATACAACAGAGATAATGCCTCTGCGGTATGCCTCACTTCAAATTGACGTGTATTAAAGCGGTGCAATTGCTATGTGGATTTGTAGGTATATTGCATGGTACTAACACAAGGTATGCAGGGGATTAAGGCTGACTGTCCACTGGATTGGAGAGGAGAGGAGCGGAGGAATATTAACCAATGGAATTGCATAAAATATTAGTAACTGACACGGAGCAGAGATATAATGCAATTCCATTGGTAAAATTTCTCTGCTCCTCTCCTCTCTGCTTCAGCAGAACGTCAGCCTAAGAGGCTCTAGACAAGTGGCATTAAGTCAGCGTAGTGCCTTCGCTACGCTACGTTCGACAATCGCCTTCAATTATCGAATCGTCAAAAATGAATGGGATTGTCAAACTGTGTCAAAAAATCACGTGACTCATTCCCTATATTAAACTATCGAGACCGAATCCAGAAATTCCGTAACGAAAAAAACTTAACACCCCCCACTCCGACCGGCACAGCGGTGATACTTTTTAGTTTTACTTTTTACTTTTTTTTAGCTTAAAGTGTAACTTGAATTAATATCAAAGAAAAAAAAAACAAAGAAAATAAAAAACAGAAAAAAAAATACTGCATAAATAAAATAAATATATAATTATAATTGCATAAGTTGCTAAAAAATGCTATGCAATAGCTTTACCGCGGCAGTCTCCGAGTGCCACACGTCTTTTTTTATTATTTATTTCATCATAAAGAGCTATCATTACAGGTTTTACAACAATCGCATTCACTTAACAGAATGGCGCTTTTGTAGAGGCTATGATTGTTTCCAGTCACGCGTTTAAGAACGTCAGCATTGAAAATGATACTAGAAAGAGAGTCAGGGCAAAGTTAGATGTTGGTGAAAATGTAGATTACGGAGAAGAAAATTAAAAATATATAAAAGAAAATATAGAAGTAAAAAAGACGTACCAATGAAATGGTGAGGGTCGCGGGTAGCTGATGAATACGAGACGCACAGGATCGGTTGTTGTGACGACACTTGGGGGAAGCCTATGTCCAGCTGTGGACGTCTTTCTGCTGACATATGATGATACGAGGTTCAATAGGATAAATAATAGAAAATTTGATAAGACACAAACGAGACGGAACGGAGATAATACCTACGGCACGCCTTATTTGAAATTGACGTTTATTAAAGCGATGCAATTGCTGTATGGATAGGTTACTAATTACATGTAAGTAACACTAGGTATGCACGAGATTAAGGTTGTTTTCGAATCACTTGTCTAAGAACGTCAACATGGGAACATACGAGAAAAGAATAAGCGTAAATTTAAGACTTAGGTAGAGATTTAGAGAAAATTAAGATCATGGGAAAGAAAATGGAGTGGAACTCTCTACCAGCGTCCCCGTCGGCGTCTCTACCAGCTGGCGTTGCGGGATTAGTTTGATAGAGAAACCGTGGCCCTGGAACGCAAAGGGCACTGGGAGGAACACAGATGGGTTTTAGTCGGTAAGAGTCTGTCACTACCTTCTGCTTCACCCAGAGCGGGAGAGTCATTTGATGATTTCACATCCTTAAAAAAAAGCATCTCTGACTTAGACTAGAGTCAAGAGAAAACCCATCACAAGAAAAATAAATAATAGGCAAAATCAAAGAGAATTTAAATTAAAGATGCAGTTAACAACGAAAGAGAATCAAAAACTAAAAGTGTGTCAAGCTACGAAAAGACATCAGACACCACACGTTTTTGCATAGAATTTTTTATACGGGTGTTCATAATAACCATTTTAAAAGTATCGCAATGTCGTGTAGTACAGTAGTACTGTCCTGAATATTGTTTTGTAAAAAAACTTTTTACATAAAAATAAAACCGACTTCCAAAAACAAAAAGTATAAAATAACTTTAAATTCGAAAGTCGGTTTCTAAAACCGAAAACACCGACTTCTGAAATTAAAGTTATTTTATACTTTGTAGTGTTTTGTTTTTGGAAGTCGGTTTTTGGTAATTTATTCAGTAGTTGCTAACTCGTGTTAAGCAGCAACGTCCTTGGTTTAAAAGCGTAAATGAGCACCCTTAGATTAACCTTTTATTCTCATCACAGCGAGACATTTAAATAGATTAAGCTGATCTCTTAAGATCATAATCATAAAGATGATCCTGATGGGATTATTCTGTTATGTCGCTCTCGTATCATGATGACAATATCAGTCAGAAAGAGCATGATTGATAAGATAATGTTACAGATTGTGATAAAATGAGATGATAACTGCAGTTCTACCTACCTACCAGTTGTCTTGTTTTCAGTGGGGGTCTAATATTTAGGTGATATCTATTAAAGAGATGCTTATCATCCTCCTGATCTCTTCCCAATTCATTCGGGGTCGAGATCGGCGCAACATCTCTACTCCAACGATATATCTTTATTTGCCGTTATCTAAAAAATTACATAAAATACCGAGACTCCTCAGTGCTTCGGAAAGCACGTCAAGCCGTTGGTCCCGGCTGTCATTTGTACATATTTAGCAGGCGTTATGGATTATCAGAAGCCAGAAAATCTGACACATCCGGTTTGTCTGGAAGCCGACACCAATATAGTTGGGAAAAGGCTAGGCAGATGATGATCTGAATAATCACGTCCTTTTCAGCTCTTTCATCTTCCACACAATCTATTCACCGTTTCCTAGTTTTCATCAAACAACTAAAATAGTTGATGAGTTTTAAAATAGACATCCAGCTTTGATATATTTTTTCATATAAGGACAATCAGACCTGATCCGTGGACTTGAACAGCTAACTTTAACTAAAAACATTACTGACTGGCTACATTTCCAACCACAAGATTACTAAATATCAAAACGAATCAAGAAGACATTTAAAAGTACCCAAACGTAAAAAAAGAACCACAGATCTGATGAAGTGATTCAGATAAGTCATTGATGATTGGTTTTTCCCAAACACTCAAGTGCAAGATCGTCATCAAAATATCAAAGTCATTCTGCATTGTATTTGTAATTTGTTAACGTTATGATCGGTGACCACAAACAATATGTAAATCATTACTCATGATGCCCCATCATCACCTCTATACCTCGGAAAGCACGTTAAGGCGGAGATACCTGAGAGTAGCTGATTTCAAAATGAGAATCACGTGAAAACCGCTAGTCGCAATTTTTTTGAAAAAATATATGTTACATTAGACTATTTTCTTGAGGAGCTCGTGGCTAAATAATAACAGCCGCACAGGTCGATCTTTAAGGTTAAGCAACGCTTGCCAAGGTTGGTCTGTGGATGGGTGAACATCTTAATATACCGAGTTTCCTCCGTACCTCGGAAAGCACGTTAAGCCGTTGGTCCCGGCTGTCATTTGTAGATCTTTGGCAGTCGTTACAGATTGTCAGAAGCCAGTAAATCTGACTCCAGTCTTGCCAAGAAGTACCGTGTTACCCAGTTAATGGGTTGTGGAGGTCTGGCAGGCAGCCGCTCCACGAAAAACACTGGTATTCAGCTGAATCCGGTTTGACTGGATGCCGACCCCAATATAGTTGGGAAAAGGCTAGGCAGATGATGATGATTAGACTATTTTCTTAAAAATTAAATATATGAAATTTTTTAGTTTTATTCGTTCAACAAAGTGTAATTAATTTGTAAAGTTATGTCTAACACGGATATAAAAACTACAACTGGACCAAAACCGCCGTGCGTATTTTAATGGAATTAACACTATCTCAAAGACAGTTTAACCATCTACATTTTGATATAGGCCAATTTTTTCATTATAAATTTTTAGAAAAATAAGGTATGTACAAAAACTCTACTCAATTTAGAGTCGTTTTGTTCGCTCATGGTCGCTGGCGTATGTTGTCGCCAATTGTTTCCAGATATATGAATAGCCGCATCATTTACCCAGCCTCACTCAGCGCTAACAATTCTATTGGTTCTTAACAAACACATCCCTCGCTACGCTACCTCGCACATCCCTGGTGGAAAAAGAGACACAGTATACATCCTTCTTATTCCGTTTATAAAATATTTTTTTAATCGGTCCAATATTGGAAGATGCCGTATGGTGCCGTAAAAGAATAATGCCATGTCATCACTTCCCGTGGGTGTCGTAAAGGGCGACTAAGGGACTCGCCAAAGAATGGGCAGCAGCAGCGTTCTCTGTAAAACGCAACTCCATACACTGCGATCGCCAACCCGCCTGCCGAGCGTGGTGATTATGGTGAAACCCGCTTTTGTTGGAGGCCTATGTCCAGCAGTGGTCGTTTCTCGGCTGTGATGATGATGATTGGAAGAGGAAACAGACGAGAGCTAAACCTTTGACTTTTTACATTCAAAGCCCGCGTTTCCTTTAACGGTTTAAATTAAAATGCCCCAGATAAATCATCTTCTTCTTTCATAAATACTTCAATTCCGTGGGCGGTTTGAATAGATTATCCGCATTAATTCTACGTTAAAATTATATTATTTCAGGTACATTATAATATGACGCTACACATACTACAAATTATTTAGGTAATCATTTCTTGTTTTTTACTGAATAGGAGTTGAATGAAGACTTAATTTTATTGAACAAGTCACTCTTTTGGGCTTCACGGTTTCAGAAGATTAATCAGATTTTAAATCGAACACCGTTTGAAGGTGTCTGTCCATTACAGCAGAGCAAGGCAGCGTAGCGGAGAAACGGAGAGATTTTAGACAATCATTTCAGTCAAAATGTCAGTGAGTCACGGGTGCGGAGATTTTACGCAATTTCATTGATTAAAATGTATCCGTTTTCCAGCTCCGCTGCCTCGCTCCACTGTGAGGGTGCCTGTCCATTGCGAGAGGAGCAGAAAAACGGAGAAATATTAACAAATCATGTCAGTCAAAATGTCAGTGACTCACGTGGTACGGAGATTTTATGCAATTCCATTGGTTAAAATTTTTCCGTTTCTCCGCTCCGTTGCCTTGCTGACTCGCAATGGACAGGCACCCTTAAGGTGGGGCAATTTTTAAAAGCATTGAATACGGTTTAGACTGGGATAGGCAGAAGGAATATGGTCTTTGATCTTGAAGTGTGAAGTAAATTAAATTAACTAACAATATTGTAACTTTATTTAATAATACAAGATAGAAAAAGTAACTTTTTGCCACAGAACTAACATGCATCCAAATCATATACTTAAAGTATAATCCCTTAGCCATAGTAATATGATCAAGTTTGTCATAAGAAAGCAGCTATAAGTACTCGTATTTCGTCTAGTTATAAAAAGCCGTAAATAAGCAAATTCGCGATGGTCGACAGACGGCTTTTCGCAAAAACAGATTCTCATAACATTGATTTACATTAGAATAGGTGGCAATGACTGAAAATTTGTTTTTATTTGAAAAATTATGTCATCTGCCTAGCTTTATCGTAACTGTATTGGGGTCGGCTTCAAGTCAAACGGGATTTAGCTGAATACCAGAACTCCACAACCCAATAACTGGGTAACGCGGTACTTCATGACAAGACTGGGGTCAGATTTACTGGCTTCTGACTATCCGTAACGACTGCCAAAGATCTACAAATGACAGCTGGGACCAACGGCTTAACGTGCTTTCCGAGACACGGAGGAAACTCGGTATGTTAAGATGGTCACCCATCCACAATATTTTCTTAATTTATTTTTCAAACATTCGTTTTTTTAGCTTGCGTGCCAAGTTTCATCAAAATCCGTTCAGCCATTACATGTAAATAGTTGTCAAACAAGCCTTATAGTAATCCAGTGTAAGTCTGAATGTCGGATCTACAGCTAGGTATTTATTGTTTTACGATATATTGTAAAGATCTTTTGTGGAGAGCTACAATATAACTCTCTTATCATTTAATAGTTTATCCACGAGGCAAGTAATTGAAATTCCTACCTTCAAATTTTATTGTGATTTGAAGAGCCGACGAGCATAGTAACAGAATTTGTCCCTACAAACAAGGAATATGAGTTTCACAAAAGGATACCGTCATAATCTGCATAGCCTTTTCCTAACTATATTGGGGTCGGCTTCCAGTAAAACCGTTTTTTTATTTTATTTTTTATTTGTGATGAATTTGCTCTTGACTCTAGTCTATGTCAGAGATGACAGAGACAAAGCCTACGATGGAGCGAGCCTACTCAGAAGGAGCCTGTTCACTCTAACTTTGAAGAGATTAGGGTTGTAAGCTTTCGGAAACACAGACGCAGGCAGAGAGTTCCACTCCTTTGCTGTGCGCATTATAAAAGACGTTTGAAAACGCTTAGTGCGAATTGGTGGAATAGCCACAAGGTAGGGATGGTAAGATGCAGTGCGTCTGGATGTCTGATGGTAGAAGGGGGCCGGTGGGATGAGGTCGTGGAGTTCTTGGGCACACTCACCGAAGTACTGAATATTATAGTATTTAGCTGAATACCAGTATTTTACGTGGAGCGGCTGCCTACCAGACCTTACAACCCATTAACTGAGTAACACGGTACTTCATGGCGAGACTGGAGTCAGATTAACTGGCTTCTGACTATCCGTAACGACTGCCAAAGATCTACAAATGACAGCCGGGACCAACGGCTTAACGTGCATTCCGAGGCACGAAGGAAACTCGGTACGTTAAGATGGTCACCCATCCACAGACCAACCTTGGCAAGCGTTGCTTAACCTTGAAGATCGACCCGTGCGGCTGTTATTATCTAGCCACGAGCTCCTCACAAAAGGATACCGTAATCGGTCAAATTGAGTACATTTGTCGAAGTGGTCAAGCCCCCTCTTGTACAGATAGGTACGAGCAAAGCAAAGGCAGCTAAATCCCATTCTTTTTACTTTTATGTCAATAAGGTTATGTCAACATTTATTAATCGAAAACAAAAAACAAATGTTCAGTACATTTTGTACAGTACAAATATTCTATTACATGTTGTATATTTAAACAATATACATCTGACATAGACTAGAGTCAAAAGCAAAACCATTACAAATAAAAAAAAAAAAAAAAATGTCATTTTAGTCGTGTTACAAAGGCGGCCCACTTAATGTACACGACATAAACTACCTCTAGGTGCGATTATTTTTTTTTAAATAATTTATTAAACTAATAGTACAATAAAAATAAATAATACATTAGAATTATGAAACATCCTGCTAATAATGTTTACGTATCAAAACAATGTCACGGTTACATCCCGCGCCGTTCTCAGAACACAAAACTCGGACTGCTCGCTCTTGGATGTTTCAAACTACGTCATGCGTCATGATAATATGTATTTTTTTTTTCTTTTTTTTGATAATTTAAATTTTTATAAACATCGTTTTTTTCATGAATGTGCAGTAGTCATTAGAGAGATAAAGTGCTGACGTTGTAACGTGACTAAAATAGCACCGTGTATACGTATGGTTTGTTCTATTACTTGTTGTTCATTGGCTGATAGGTACAGTGCTGTGCTAAATTATAATACTAGTTGACCCGCGCAACTTCGTCTGATCCGCTCCTATTGGTCTTAGCGTAATGATACGAGTATATCGCCTATAACCTTCCTCGATAAATGGGCTGTCTAACACTGAAAGATTTTTTCAAATTGGACTAGAAGTTCTCGAGATTAGCGCGTTCAAGCAAACAAACAAACAAACTCTTCAGCTTTATCCCGCACAACTTTGTCTGCTCCGCTCCTATTGGTCTTAGCGTGATGATATATAGCCTTCCTCGACAAATGGGCTATCTAACTTTGAAAGAATTTTTCAATTCGGACCAGTAGTTCCTGAGATTAGCGCGTTCAAGCAAACAAACAAACAAACTCTTCAGCTTTATATATTAGTATAGATATATATATTAGTATGTATTAGAATGTATGTTATATATATATATATATTAGTATTATATAGATCTATAGTACAGTACTGTACCAACCGCACGTGAACGTGGCTAAGGATTTAGATATGAATTTCAAGGGGGTATAAAACTAACCGTAGACTGAAAAGTGCTTGACTTAACAATACTTGATTCTTTATTGAACTATCCAGAAGTGGAATTAATTTCCCTTTGTAGTAACATCTTAGTGATTCCTTTTATATCTATCATAAGTGGGCAACACAGTAACACAGTAGGCACTTGTCTCAACACCGACGAGAAAGCGATTAGCTGTAGACTATTTTCTCGCTGAGGAAAGAGACAAAAGATATAGAAGAAGCGAGTAAAAGAGACTTATACATTTATAGTCGATACCTGGCTGTTCGCACTGCCGGCAAGAACTCTTTTACCACTATGATTCGTCGCCAGATAAACGTGCAATAAAGTTCATAAATTTTTATTTTATTTTATTTATTCAGGGACAGTAACCAGCTACAATATTTGTGTTGGAACAGAGAAAAGGTAATACAAAATATTTAAAATATTGCAGCCCACTACGTTATCCGCATATTAACAAAAGAAAATATGATAATGAGTTCCACTAGATAGGTAAGAAATAAATAATAATATCAAATGAATAATAAATAGTTACATCATGCAAAATAAAAATAAAAAAATCTTATTAATAAATTATAATCAATCTTAACATTAAAAACAAAAATAAAATCTAGACTAGTTTACATTCCTAATAACATCCCTGATATCCCTTCGTAGATAGGTACTCGAACAATAAATTATGAACCGTTTTTCAATACTAGAAAACGTAAAGGATTACGTTAGAAGTAGATTCAGGATAGCTCTATGTCATTATTTCTATTTTTGATATTTAGGAAGTCTTTTTTTTTTTTATCGTTTATTTACTAAGAACAATTTTTTTTTTTTACAATTTTAATTTACAAACATACCAACACAAACCATCGCGGGTTTAACAGAGGTATGGCCAGTCACGGCAGCTCGGTGTTACACCATATTTTTAAATTAAGTTAGGTATGCATATAACTAATCATTTAAAGAGACACATTCTAGATCGTCTTGCAATCTAGAAGATATCTCTTCAGCACTCTTGAGCAGTTTTTTATATTTATAGCATTACAGATATCCGGTGGTAACTCATTCATATATGATGGTAGCATGCATTCCATCGTTCGTGCCCCATATACATTGTTAGATTTAGGTACAATAAACTGTAAATGTACTCGTATGTGAGTCAATGACCGTTATTGCACGGGCATTTCAAATCTACCATGGTTTGTCGCAGCGACAAGAGCTATCAACAATAATACTCGCTCAGCGATGCTCGCTTGGCGGTCAGCAGCTGACAATGGGATCGTGTTGGAATGACGAATTTATAAAAAATAGCAGACTTAGAGCCCAGAAGTCACACCGAGAGACCTACCAGTGGTCATTTCTACCTATAGTGCGGGCTGGAGCGAGTGGGCGAGTAATCGCTCGTTGCACAATAGTACTCGCTTATAGCCGAGCGACAAGTCTATCGGAAAAACACAGTCGCTTCCCGCTTGCTAACTAGTTTTTAACTTTGAGACACGTGTTTAGTATTAGAAGTCGGGTGACAAAGACACTTGTATTCTAATGACGTCCAATGGCGGATGCTAAGCCCTATCATGACGTCACTATGGAAGATACTAAGCTTATCAAACGTAGTGATTATGAAATTGATTGCTGAAGGCCGGTCGTTGTACCGTGTTAGGAAATTGCTGAGAATTAGGCGAGATTTCTTTTGACTGATAAGATTGTAAAATTTTAACACAAGTACTTGATCACAGTCATCTTAACTGTGACCCGTAATTATTGGCCAGTTTTAAAGTAAAAAAGTTGCCAGCAGGGCTTTCCTGTTGCCGCCACAGAACAGACCTCCTTTATTTGACATATTTTGATTTGAGAGTAGCCCCCCCGGAAAGCAAAGGGCAAATAAAGGATCACGGGTGGTTTTAGTCTGTAAGGTGCGTTTCCACCAGAGATGTGAGATGCGTTGCGAGGGATGTGTTTGTGAGAACCAATAAAATCGCTTCATTTACAGGCTAGGTAAATGAAGCGATTCAATTGGTTACAGCAGTACCTGTCTGAACAATTTCCATGCCTCACTCATTCACGCATAACAATCAAAGGCGATTGGCAACACGACCTTATATTTGGCCTCAACCTGTCAAATGACCCGGAAAGGTACCTACTGAACTAAATCGCTGATCATCGGTTTAATAACGATCGCTTGGCTACACATCTAAATTGATTTGAGGGATTATCTGGTCTTTGATCGTTCAGCTTGTATATTGGCCCCCCTTCTTGACTTAAGTATTCGAAGTTGAATTATAAAACGGTGATACATATGGTTTCTGTGCTTGAAAAGGTGTTGCGAAATTCGTAAATCTCTCAAAGCCCGATGTCCCTAGTTTCGATCTCGTCTCACTTGCGGGCGTTTTCTTTGATGACGTATTTGGTTTGTCATCCAAGTAAACGAAATTGCGTACTTTCCTGCAACTCTCCAATGGTGTTTTTATGTATGGGGTAGGTACCACTTAAAAGTCATCATCATGTGCCTAGCCTTTTCCCAACTATATTGGGGTCGGCTTCCAGGCAAACCGAATTCAGCTGAATACCTATGCTTTACGCAGAGCAGCTGCCTACCAGACCTCTACAACCCATTACCTGGGCAAAACGGTACTCCTTGGCAACACTGGTGTCAGATTAACGGGCTTCTGACTATCCGTAACGACTGTCAAAGATCTAAAAATGACAGACAAGACCAACAGCTTAACGTGCTTTCCGAGGCATGGAGGAGTCTCGGTATGTTAAGAAGGTTATCCATCCACAGACCAACTTCGGCAAGCGTTGCTTAACCTTGAAGATTGACACGTGCGGCTGTTATTATTTAGCCACGAGCTCCTCATCGGTACCACTAAAAAGTGAAATATAAAAAAGTTTTTTTTTTCATAAGTTAGTGAAATACCATTATGGCGGCTCTTTGCAAAGATGAATGGCCGCGGCCCTTAGAATCCGTATAAAAATCTGACATATCCTGGATGTTTTTGCTTTCTGAAGTTTAAGGAACATTCATTCTTCTGGATTTTCATAGCCAGTTTACACATGGATGAGTATTCTTTTAAGCGATATATAGAAAAGTTATTTTCATGAACAAGCACTACTCTCAAAACGAATTCTATAGGCTACCCACTCCATCTATAATAAAATGTAATTTACTATTCGCCTACTGATATGTTTGCATAAAATGTGTGTCAATAACAACCTCCTTAAAATGCGTTATCCAAAAATAAACTTTACAACCGAACGTTGACCTCAAAATGAATTGATTTCTTTTTTGGAGATATAACATAAATAATTAAATAAAAACATCCTGAAACACAATTCCATCTTTTTATCTTCGGCATTAAAATGGCCAAAAAAGAATGCAACCCGAATATCTCGGATCAATGTCAATAAATCATCTTCCTGCCCTTATCTCATGTTACTTCGGGTCGGCGCAACATGTTTTTTTCTTCCATTCTGTTCTGTCACGCTATCACTAAGACCCTTTTATTTCATATCGCTCCTCACACAATCCGTCCATCTTTTCTTCGGCCTTCCTCTCCCTCTCCATCCATCCACATTTATATTCATACCTCTTCTAGATACATGCGTTTTATCCCACCTATTAACATGACTATACCAAGACAAGCGATTCCCTTTTAACTTTTCCATCACTGGTGCCACTTATAACTACCGCTTAGGTACCCATTTCTCACTTTATCCATTCTCGTTACTCCACAACATTCTCATCTCCGCTACATGCAATCTATTTTCATCCTTCTTTTTAACAGCCCAACATTCTGATCCATACATTACGACAGGTCTTATCACGGACTTGTAATTTTTCCCTTTCAACTTGAGCGGCATTCGTGGGTCACAAGTTGTTCCAGTGACCTGTCGCCATTTCATCCATCCTGAGTTGTTAAAAAATATCCACAGTCAGTGTCAATAAATAACCACTAAAATGCAACCAACTTTCACAAACACTTTGGTTCCTTTAAAAATGTCAATAACCTACATGAAGCCTTTTAAGATGACATTAAGAAAAAGTGCATGAGTCTTATTTTTATTTTAAGCTCACGGAAGTGAATGTCGTAACTTTATATAGCATTATCATCAACTAAATATTGCTTATGTAAAACCTGTATTGGCTAAATTTGCCGTTCCTTACGTTTGTTATTTTGTTGCAGCTTGAGAAATACCAGGCAAACAGTTTAAAAAAAAATAATGCTGTGGTATCCAAATGTGACGGTGGGCCTACAAAACATGCGGGCCTGCGGACGGCGAGCATTGGGTGGCTCGCCGTCCGATCAGAACCAGGCCCGGGTCGGCGGCGCGCTGTGTTCCACGCGCGCCTTAAGGAGATGTCAGCATGGGAGACGGGGCCCGCTAGGGCCAGTGCCTGCCGGGGTGCGGAATCCGTTCGAAAGAGACGCCGCAGCCCTGGAACGCAAAGGGCATTGGGAGGAGCACGGATGGGTTTTAGTCAGTAAGAGTCTGACACTCCCTTCCGCCTCGCCCAGAGCGGAAGGAGTCATTTGATGATTTCCCATCCTTAAAAAAAAAAAAAAAAAAAGGGCCTACAAAACATAAAATTGGTGCCTTGAAATCGCGAGACGGAGTCACGAAGGAGATTGTGGGGCGACATCCATGTCTTCCTTGAGAATTACCTAGATGAGACACAAATCAGAGGACGGTTGAAAGAATGGAGGGGGCTAGATATAATAATAATAATAATCCATCCGCAAGTCAGTTTTAGATTCAGAGTCGTTCGACCCCACGGACCTGATCTCCAGGGAGAAGTCTTATTCCTCATTTCCGGCTTGCCTTTATTGGCTGGCCGGAGTGAACACTGACGAGGAACAGAGCTCCCACCTCTTTCTTGCCTTATTCGGCCGGTCTGAGTGGAGATTAACAAGAGCAAACGTGCTCAGGAGAAGGATGTATAATCCAGTAAGATGCTGGTAGGGATCTTGACCGTACTTCCGGGATTGTCCTGATAGCCGTGGTATACCTCTCCATTCCTTTAGCACCTCAGAATATGTTACCCTCTTGGCGCTACGTCAATTTGTGATAGCGACCGTTTTCGGGGGGCCCATTTATTGAGTGTTGTGCAAGTCACCCCCTGCCATTTTAAAGCAGATTTAATAGTCAGTGGTCAGGCAGGAGCCAATAGTTCTTCCATAGTAAACGGTTATCGGTCCACTAAACCACCCAAACCCATAGCGTTTCATCTTTTGTTTCCATATTCTACAATAGCCCTGCTCCAACCGATGATTGTCTTTGGGTATACTTTCACAGTGCATACAGGGATAATCGTCGGTTGGTGTCCCATTCCATTTGAAATGATGTCTAACGGGGCCTCTGCGAGTTGGCTTCGGCCCCTCGTACGCCTACCAAAGGACCGGGTCTCCAGGGACCCGAGAAAATAAAAAACAATAAATAAATAATAATAATCCTAATATATAAAATTCTTCCGTTATCGAGTGATTGAGTCACTGAGTGACTGTCAGACAACGCGCAGCCAAAACTACTGCTCGTAGAAAGCTGAAATTTGGTATGTAGGTTCCAAAAGAGCGCAGATATGCGCGTACGAAGTCGCGGACAAAATTCCGTATAATATAATAATCTTAATGCGTGTTTATTGCAAAGGAAGGATTTAGGTCAACTCCAGTCATCCGCGGCTCCACCTGTCTTGAATTTAGTTGCCAGATTCATAAAGGGAGAAACTTTATGAATCTGGCAACTACACTCACTGAACAGATCCACGAATCTGTGTGATCCTTTCCTCAAAAGAACACCTCAGACATTAACCTACATAGTATTCATAGGTATGACTTGACCAGTATCCACATTTTTTTTAAGAAATACTGGCCCCATTTCATCAGATAAACTTGTTAAAAATTACGAGCAAAATTTTTATTTATAACTAACTAACTTTTTCCCGCGACTTCATACGCGCATATCCCTTTTTTCCCGTTCCCGTAAGAATTTCGGCCAACCCTCTGTTAGTGTTCCCTTAGATGCCCCAAGGAACCTACATGACAAACTTCAGCTTTCTAAGTCTAGTAGTTTCGACTGTGCGTTGTCTGTCAGTCACTCGAGATCACTCAATCAGTCAGTAACGAAAGTATTTTGTATTTATTGATTTGAAAAATAAATAGCTTTTATTATTTTATCATCACCCCTTCCTCTAGAGGCAGGTGCAGTAAAATCACTACTTACCTCCTATCTCCATGAATCACACAAGAAAGTACTAACGGGAATTTTCCCAAGACTGACGTCAATCCCACCTGTACTCACCTTCCTTTTACACACCAACGCAATACATATACAGTTAATTAATGCATTTTTTCCTCAATACCCTACTTTGTTTACATCTAATGTTGTCTTCAATGCCAGAGTCACCAGCCTTAAAAAAACCAAAAACGAAAAGCCTTGAGGTATCTCTTAAGGAAAATGATTACATGTAAGCAATCTTCAACATGCAAAGGTTAGAATAATATTAAGGTATTGTTTTGGCAAAATGTATTTGGAAGAAATGAGGTCAAAGGTAGATCGCAAAAGGAAAGACAATTTGAAAGAGGATCGAGAACATAGTTAAGGCCACGCCTGAGTCTTGTCGTGTGTGCAAAAGGTAATATATTGAAGATCAGAGGGCCTAGCACGAATATTTTTGACATATGGTAACGTAACGTAACATTTTAGCATAGCTACAACACTCGTTTCACACATAATATTTATTTAAGTTAGATACTATACTAACTTTACTAATTAAATAAATTATCTTTGTCCCATATTATTAAACCAAAATGAGACAACAGCACAGGTGCTTCTAAGCTGCCCGGTAGTCGCGGTTTACAGGACTTAGTACTTCGGTAACCCAGGTACCCTCTGTGCGATAGTTGGTAACACCAAGGCGTTGCTGGCCTTCCTTGGGGAGCTGGGGTGGATCGAATGACACATTTTTCCCACCTGCACGTAAAATACGCGCTTAGTCGAAAACCAGTCCGATTTAAAAATATACATTATTAAACCAAGACACTATGGGGTCAGTGGTAGTTTTTCACATTCAAAATTAACTTGTGTTAACGTCAAAATATTTGTGCTAGATCCTCAGGTGGTTTTTGGCATATAGGCCAGGTACACAAGGTGGACCGATGACCTGGTGAAGGTAGTGGGTAGCCGATGGATGCGAGATGCACAGGTCGTTGTGGCGACGCTTGGGGAGGCCTAAGTCCAGCAGTGGACCTCTTTCGGCTGATATGATGATGATGATAATCACCTTTGCAGGCTTTACTTCTATTCCATTTAAATCCATCTTTCACAACATACAGTATTTTTTCTATAAACTTGACAATTAGCGATAGTGGTTCTAAGAATTAAGCATTCTAAAACTTGCAAATTACACACATTCTTTTGAATCTATTTTAAAAGTGTTCTATTTTTAGCATGATATACAAGTATTGTCTCAGTGATAATTTGCAATACGTTAAGAATAAAACAAATATTTGGCTCGCCACTTTTTCCTCCACATTGTCATTGTACCATTGAGCCTTGTTCTACTTTAATAAGGTCAGCAGAGTGATGCATTCAACGAGTATTTAAGTATTTATTTATGTACAAATGGTCGATTATTTTCTATGGTGTAGAGTACTAAGGAAACTGTCTTGAGGAAAGTTGTGAGCTGGGTATTACAGAAGGGGAATACCAAAGAAATTATGAATATGTAGATTCATCTGCCTAGCCTAGCCCAACTATATTGGTTTCCAGTCGAACTGGATTTAGCTGAATACCAGTATTTTACGCGGAGCGGCTGCCTACCAGACCTCCACAACCCATTGACTGGGTAACACGGTACTTCATGGCAAGACAGAAGTCAGATTTACTGGCTTCTGACTATCCGTAACGACTGCCATGAATATGTAGATAGTGTAAAATATATATATATATCTAGAATAAAAGAGACGATGAAAATGATTTGTTAATGACTAAATGTGAATTCAGCGAGAAGCCTCAAATTCTTTAAATAGCAAGTATTCATGTAAATAAATAATTCTTAGTATAATTTAAGCGTTGTGTTTTATATTGTGCTCACACCATAATTTACATTATGTTTCTATTCGTGAGGATTTGTTTTTGGCTTGCGGTTTTCTATTTTATTTGTCTTTATTAGCTGTAAGTCCTCCATGTATTAAATAAACAAATAAAACGGTAAACAGCATTATCAGACAAGATGGCGACCATCTAGAGATAACATTATTCACTAAAGTGTTATTGCCGAAGAGAATTTTAAACGTGAAATATTAGCCGTGATGTCAGCGTAATATTTTTACAAAAATACATCCCTAATCCCTCTTGTATTCTGGCCCAAGAGCAATTAATTTTGCACACTTTTCAAAAGCAGTAACACAATTTTCGAACACAAATTCCGCTTTGCTCCTAATTGCTTGTTATGAAATAGACGGATCCGACTTTCGTTTTTTCTGATTTTATGTCTAGGGTTTACAAGATAAATCAGATTTTTACATCATCATCATTAGCCTAGCCTTTTCCCAACTATATTGGGGTTTGCTTTCAGTTAAACCGAATTTAGCTGAATACCAGTACTTTACGTGGAGCAGCTGCCTACTAGACCACAACCCATCGATTAACACGGTATTTTTACAAAACTGGTGTCAGATTTTTTGGCTTCTGACAAAGATCTCCTAATGACAGTCGGGACCAAAGGCTAAACGTGTTTTTAGAGGCAAGGAGGAATCTTGGTATGTCCAAATAGTCACCCATCTACAGACCAACCTTGGCAAGCATTGCTTTACATTGAATATCGACCCGTGCGGCTGTTATAGTTTAGCCACAAGTTCCTCCCCCTGATTATTACATTAATTAGTAGTTAAAGGTATCTCTTGACTTTGTCGCGTGTCCCTTATCAGAAATGTATCTCTACCTGTCTATTGAAATTGGGGTATCTCAAGTGGTTTGCGTTACGATAAACTGCTGATATGTTATGTTTCTAAGATATACTAAGGTATATTCCCCAAAGACTCGTAGGACAATGTTTCAAAAAGTGAACGCAAAAACGTTTTTTAGCGTGCACCGGTATCAAACCTTTACGCTGTTGGCATTGACTGTTGATAGGTAATTGTGATCAAACAGGAAGAGTTCACCAATACTCAAATCAACCACGGTTTTCTGATCTAGGCGCCAGATAACCTTACATAAAGTACATTGACCTTTATTTATCCCTTCGTAGAAACCCAAAAAAACAAATTGTGAACCATTTTTCATTACTAGAGAACGTACAGGATCACAATGGAAGTCGATTCGGAACAGCTTTATGTCTATATTTCAGTTCTTGCTATTAAGAAAGCTAATAAATGTATGTGGGTCAATGACCGTTATAGCATATTTATCTGGCGCCTACCATAGTCTTATTGCACATATTTTATTATTTCATGTTCCTACTGACTTTTTAACAGGTTAAATTAAATATTTGTACATCTGTCCTTGAAAGGTACGTCATAACTCGAACACAGAACACATTTATGTACTCGTGAAATCACAAGTAATTAGGTATGTACTATGCAAAGAACTAATTTGCATAACGTTATATTGGGACACGTATCTCATTGAAGTTTTCGTAGAAAAATCATTTCGGTTTTTCGGGTTTGCGTCATTAGTCTTCTACGAGGAATCCTTGATACTTTTTCCAATAACATAATATGGGATAAAATTTCCATTATAGGCCGCTACTTTGGAAGTTCGTATTTTTTTGTAGATAGTACTCACAAATAGAAAGCTTTTTACAAAGTTTCAAGATTCGGGGAGTCACAATTTACGAGATAAAATTCATTAAAGTTTCAATAAAAATAGTGCGCCATTTGCAAATTTTTAGGTTAGATAAATTGTCACGGTAGACAAGTTGACCATTTTCGTTCCGTCGACGTTAGAAGTATTTTTTATTAAATTATATGTCATGTTTTTTTCATAAATATAATTTTATTTTTACATATTCACAAACTTTTGGTGTGTAATAAATGTGCACAATAGTTGTTGTATTATGCAATTACATTGACTTTTTTACAAAAAAAATACGATTTTTTTTACACTATGTGGAACGGAACGTGAAGCGACGCCATGCTATCTCTCAGCTGTCAATAACAAAAAATTCATAAATAAAATCCTCAATAAATCTCCACTTACTACTACTACTGCTAATAGGAGAACTTGGACGCAAGAGCGAGCGAAGCGAGCTCTGGACTTGGGGGCACCCCGACTCGGACCGGTTAGGTTAGAAGGGGATGGCGGGGTCGAGTGAGCGAGCGAAGCGAGCGAATAGACCCCGCCATCCATAATATGAAAAACAAAAACCCTAAAATAATAATTAAATTACTTTTTCGACTAAACTTTTTAGTTAAAACGACGTCTAGATTGGAAGGAAGTCAGCATTAGCGAAGACCGGAAAACCTTAAACTATATTTCGTTACAACAAAAAAAAGACACTTTTTCCGGCTCTGAGTATATTTTTAAACTAACTTAAAATAACAATTTACTAAGGTAACTAAGTTATATCCAAAACTATGTACCAAAGAGTATATTTGCACATACTAACTATTGCCTGCGGCTTCGCTCGAATTAATATAGATTTTCGCTAATAAGAACGTCTCTAGGATATAACCGTCTCTAGGGTTTTGTACCAAAATTCATCAAAATCGGCTTAGCTATTTAGACGTGACAGCGCAACAAATCAACCCACTATCATATTTATAATGCGCGCCATAGACTTTCAAGTCTGCTTGTCCGACTCTCACAGCCAACCTGCTGAATATCTATTAGGCTGATTGTGTTGAAATTTCAGACAAATGCTAGCATGGACTTCCGTGGTCTAAACTCCAAGCCGAACCGTAAATAAATGTTTGTGGTCACTTTTAGTAGCCACAATAGAACAAAAACTGATACGAATGTCTATAAGAAATTTTGATCAAAAATGAATTGTCAAATGTCATGAAGAAATATGAGATTTCGTATTTCTATTTTTGATCAAACAGTTTGAACCAGCCTTCATCAAATTACTTGAATTATCAAAAATGAGTCGTCAAATTGCATGAAGAAATATGTTTTTTTTATTTGATCAAAGAGCTTGATCGTAGGTACTGTTTGATAAAATTATTTAAACGTCTATCATTATGGCCCGCATAAGTTAGGATTTACTTACTGGACGCCTCGTGTCACTATGGTGTAATATTTTCGTGAAAACTATAAAGTTACCAACGAGTAAATATTATTATATCATTTGTATTGTGAACTAACTATTTGAGGTTAAAGCAATGTTTGGTACTATTTAGTTATAAAGGAGATGTTCCAAAATGTATGGACCCTGGACCAGGTCCTTGTACACTATACTTAAAAATAGAGAAATATATTTAAAACAGTTCTCAACTGTCCAATTTCTTTAAAATGGCTTTGTTTGCTGGTAAAACAAAAGAAATTACACTTGAAATTGCAACACGCAACAAAAACTCATCATGGCGGTAAGCTGTCATTTTGATTGATTAATGACGTTTGACATTTATTTCTGACATATTTATTTTCCGGCAACGAGAAAGTGACTAAAGTGATGGTGTACCCTTGTTTCGCAGACAGAAATTTCATAGAATATCGTTTCGCAGAAAATGTTTCACATAATATTTGGTTGTTGTAATTTTATTTCAAAGACTATTTACTTAAATGAAACTTATTTCACAGAAACACAATTCAATGAATTTAATGATCACATTTTTTTTTAACAAACTTATCAATCAGTATAATTTTGTTTTAACGAATATTGTTTGTCCGGTGTTTTTTTCCACAGTATTTTATACTTCAGTGAAATGTTATTATAACTAAATGCCTATTATTGTTTTATAATATGTACATGGCATGCTTTTAAGACAGCAGAATTTTATTCGGAATAATTTAACTACACATGTTGCCATTTTTATAAAATAGCATTTAACCAAAATAAAATACTATCTTAAAAAATCAACACGTGTGCTAAAAAAAATTTTTGACACAAATGAATCGCTGTAAAACGGACCCCACGTAGTCTTGTCTGCCCTACCTCTAGAGTGTAATTTAGGCCCGCGAGCTTAGGAGCAGGTGTTATAACGCTCACCACCGCAGCTTCGGCTTGCTGGCTAATCTATCTACTATCTGCGACGATAAGGTCGCGTGGGATCGCCGGAGCCCCGCAGCGCCGGAGCCGTGACAAAAACCATGCCTGCTGCATGTTGCATGCTTGCCTGCATACTGTGTTGCTTGCTTGTATTCTGCATGTTGCCTGCTCGTTTGCGTGCTGCATGCTTGCTTGCTTGCATGCTGCATTTTGCAAGTCGCATGCTTGCTGCATGTTGCATGCCGCATGCTTATTGCATGCTTGCTGCATTCATGTTGCATGCTCGCCTGCATACTGCATGCTTGCTTGCGTTCTGCATATTGCATGGTCGCTTGCATACTGCATGCTTACTTGCATTATGCATGTTGCATGCTCGTTTTTATGTGCTGTATGCTTGCTTGCTTACTTACATACTGCATGTCGTTTGCTTGCTGCATGCTTGCTGTATGCTTCCTGCATGCTAGCTGTATACTTGCTGCATTAATGGTTATGCTTGATAGTTTTGACTTTTATTCCCATCGCCATTTGCCACCATTGCCGCTTCGCGGGGTTCCGTCGAGCGGGCCCGAATGAAAAGTTTTACTTGAATTTATAGAATTTACCCGCATTTTTTTTTGTGACTCGCAGTGTTGTAATTTTATAGGAGGGTATGCATTTTGTCAAACGTTTAGAAACTGTCAGTTGATGAAAAGTTTTTCTTGGTAACAAATTTTATGTTAACTACTCATTATGCGGATAAAGAATATTTAATTTGTAATTCTATGATATCATAAATATCGAAACAAAGTTTATTTGTAACAAAAATCTATGATTTAAATTTATTCAAAGTAAGTATTCTGCGTATTGATTATTCTATGAAATGATAATACGAGAAAAAATTTATGTGAAACGAAATTCTATGAAACTATCTTCTATAAAACAACGTACAACCCTAAAGTGACATTGTTATGACCGCTGACAGTTATTTTTCTATGATCTGTAACTAAATCGATGCGACGCCATGTTGAAAGTCGATAAAAGTAATTTATAAACATCAATTAACTACCACAACAGTAAACATTTAAATGAATTAAATGTATTTTTCCCGAATTCTACGGATTTTTCTCTTTTTTATAAAGGTAAT
Source organism: Lacanobia oleracea (assembly GCA_950371165.1). Classification (NCBI taxonomy): domain Eukaryota; kingdom Metazoa; phylum Arthropoda; class Insecta; order Lepidoptera; family Noctuidae; genus Lacanobia; species Lacanobia oleracea. Next base: position 24,027,434 of record OX493391.1, on the reverse strand, counting down.
GTACATAGACCTGGCCCATTTTGAAACATCTCCTTTGATGTTTGATCTAAATGATGGTAATTACTTTATTTGCACACAACACGCTAAGAAGAAAAATAAATATTTTACTGGCAAGTTTTATTGAATTTTATTGTATTTTTATTAGCAAAGTTTCAGTAGCTGCACCTAGTTCCGAATCTTTTTCCTTTCGATGGTGAATTTTAAATAGTTTGTGTAGGTTAAGGTTACAATTATTTATACTGCCGTATTAAGTAAGAAGGACGTATCGGCACAAAAAAAAGTAACCAATTTTCAACCTTAATTTTTTTCTTAATGTCGGAAATCGGTTAGTTCGTTTTGTGTATATAGGTCCTTTTTTTCTTATGACATGCAGATAGTTGCATCAGTGGCACTTATTAGGTCTTGAACTGTGCTGGGTACCTGTTATGACATCTTAAAACCATCATGACAACGGTGTGGGAGGGAGACGGAGCTATACAAGACGCATAACACTATCCCTTTTTCACAGCTTAATAATGATGGCATTAGCATGTCACAATAGGGCTCCAGGTGTCACTTACGACACTCCAATAAGTGGGCCATGTTTTGGAAAGCTCTGAATGGATTCACCCTCTGTAGCATAATTTGCATTAGATCGTATATCATATTTAAGTATAGAGTAAACTTTTTTTCCCAGCGTTTGTTCATAATTATTTTATTTATTTATTTATTTAAACTTCATGTACCCTCTAAGTTCGAAAGAATGATTATTTCTGAAATATTCATTCTTTCGAACTACATGAACTTAGAGGGCTATATTGATGATTAAAATGGTTATAATTCTTTAGATAAATACGCGTAACGGTCGCAGATCGCATTTGGTCCACATACAGCTTCACCCTGACCGGCAAATTGCAAAAAACATAAAAATATTTGAATTTCGCGGGCTACCCTGGAGCATCCACCTTAATGCAACAAGGCATTCTCTACCAGTCAACCTTAGGGTTAAAAAGAAACACACTGTGGTAGGTGTACAGCAAATAAATAAAATTCAAAATAGAATATTTTTCAGAAAAAAGAAATATACAAAGAAATAATATATATAATACAAGTTAATAAATAAACGAAATATACCACAACAATAGCGAAACTGAACCCACTTTACATTTATATAGCTGTCAATTGTATCCTGCGATAACTTTACTTTCAGTACCTAGCAACTCGTTTCTTAAACAATAAACTGAAAAATAAATTTCCAAATCGGACCAGTAGTTACTGACATTATGGCGTTCAAGCAAACAAACAAACTCTTCAGCTTTATATATTAGTATAGATACGGATTGTAGCTGTTATAAAAATAAACATTCAAGTAGATCCCTTCGGAACAAAGGCACAAAGAGTCAACCATACTTGTATTACTTAGAATAAGATTATCTATTACACTAGGAATGTACGGTTTCCATTAACATAATGAAATAGGGACGTAGCTAACTTTACAACAGTTCCAACAAATTGTAAAGTCTACAAATGTTTTATAATAAGGGTATCAAGGCGAAACATGCAGTTTTAACCTTCAGCGTTCCAGCGTTTCTCATAAAAATTGCAATAAAGGAAACCAGATGTTCAGAACTCGTTTTTATAAGGACTTTAGCGATCAGGAAGATAAGGTTGCTTACTTGTTATAAAGAATTTGTTTGTAGGTTCGAAACTGAGTTTCTAAATCGCTGAATCGATTTTAATGAATGTTGGTACAGAGACAAATGTCCACTTATTTGTGAAAATAAAAAGTTAGTATACTACACTTCTGGACACATCTATTGGCCCACCTTGTATTTTCAGTTTCGTTTGGTCCTAGCTAAAATTTTATACTAGGTCGAGCAAAAAGTTTTTATGCAGTTTTGAACCTGGCACTTTCACAATTTCATTCAAAAGTCTTTTTTTGAATTTCGAACACAGAATTTAAAGAAACAAAAGACAATTTGGAGTCTGTTTGTTGATATCAAACAATCGAATACTAAGAAAACTTGGTTTTATTGGTTTACTTGGATTTAATTCTTGAAAAAGTGATTGATATCTTTGGTTTTGCAACAAACATTACTTATTCTTAACATTAAGGTGAGGTTCTATCAATAATCTATGGATACTTCACCTGAAGTCGCCACCCAAGCTGTGGCACTTATTCAGGCCGGACACAGCCAAAGAAACGTGAGTGCTCAACTTAATTTAAGTCGATCTGCGGTCCGAAATGTTTATCGGAGGTACCTAGAGACTGGCGGCTTTGTTCGTCGCCAAGGAAGGCCACGATCTCGGGTCACAACTGAAAGGCAGGATCGATTCATCGTGACGACCAGCTTGAAAAATCGTCACCTTACCTCCATTGATATACAAAACCAACTTCGCGACTTCCACGGAGTATCTGTGAGCGCTCGAACTGTTCGGAGAAGGTTAAAAGAACGCGATATGGTACCACACAAGCCACCTAATGGGCCCAAACTAATGCGAGCCCACCGAACAGCGCGCCTTCATTTCGCACGCAGTCATTTAAATTGGACACAGCAAGATTGGAGCCGTGTACTCTTTTCTGATGAGTCTAAAATTGTGTTACATGGCAATGATGGATGTGTGGATGGGCGACGTAAGGGAGAGCGTTTTGCACAATGCTACTTTGAAGAGAACCCTTGCTTATGGCGGTGGCTCATGGACTGTCTGGGGCGGTATATCCGCGAGCGGCAAAACTCAACTTGAGGTTGTTACAGGACCACGGCTGCCAACATTAAATGCTGAAAGGTACATTCGTGAGTGCTTAGAACCTCACGTGATACCATACGCGGACTATGTGGGCCCAAATTTCCTTTTTGTGCATGATAATGCAAGAGCCCATGCGGCCGGCATCGTCAGGGAATATCTTCGGGATGTGAACATCACAGTTATGGACTGGCCAGCTAGAAGCCCAGACATGAACCCCATTGAGCACATGTGGGACGAGCTAAAAAGACATGTTAGGGCTCGTCAGCCAGTTGCCCAGACGATGCAGGAGTTGAAAACTGCCATAGAAGAGGAATGGGAGATGATCCCTCAAAATTTCATAGAGCGGTTGATAAACTCTATGCCTAATCGTATGAGAGCTGTGGTAGATGCCCATGGAGGCAACACGCGTTATTAAATTAAACCTTTATTTGATAAAACATGTTTTTTATTCAAAAATCAATTGCCTTTAACAAGGCGCATATCCGACTTGTTAGGCGTAGCTCCATGTCGTATGGTATTCTGAATTCAAATTTAAAACAATACGATCGAAAAAGATGGTAAAATGTATCAGGTTTAAAACTGCATCAACAGTTTTTGTTCAATCTAGCAATCATATTTCGGTAGGGGCCATCGAAACCTAAACTCTAAGGTGGGCCAATAGATGTGTCCAGACATCTACTCTCAATTTTGGCCCTTACATAGACGCAAAAGCTCAAGTGGCTGCAAAGAAGTTGGGGATCCTATCAAAGGTGAGACGGTACTTCACGCCGGAACAGCTGCTCAAACTCTATCAAGCGCAAGTTCGATCGTGTATGGAATACTGCTCTCATCTTTGGGACGGATCTGCGAGATACCAGCTTGATGCCCTTGAGTCAATTGAGAAACGAGCCAAGAGGATCATTGGCAATGAGAGGCTCGTCGCGACGAAGCTCCAAAGTCTTGAGCATCGACGACGAGTTGCTAGCCTGTCGGTTTTCTACCGGTTGCATTTTGGGGAATGTGCGACGGAATTGCATAATTTAATTCCGCCAAGCCCGTTCCATCATCGGACCACAAGACGAACGGCGATGCGCCACCGGTACATGGTGGACATCCCACCCACACGCACAAAACGTTTTGGGAACACATTCATAATGCGTACAGCTAAGGAGTGGAATTCCCTGCCGGAGTCTGTGTTTCCCGATAGCTACAACCTGGGAGTCTTTAAGTCAAGAGTGAATAGGTTGCTTCTAGGCAGGCGTGCTCCATCTTCGACCACATCATCGCTTACCATCAGGTGAGATGGTGGTCAAGCGCGTGCCTATTATTAGTAAAAAAAAATAAAAATAAAGAAGTGTATATAGGCTATATGCCATAGGCCATAGGCCTGGTCCACAAATTCTAGGTCGCTCAGCGTGCAATGGAGAGAGCAATGCTCGGCATTTCTGTGGTGGATACAATTCACAACGAAGTCATTCGCCAGAGAACTAAAAACACCGACATTGCGCGTAAAATCAGCATGCTGAAGTGGAAGTGGGCCGGCCATTTCTGTAGACGAACAGACGGTAAATGAAGCAGATCTGTTAGAGTGGAGACCGAGTATGGGCAAACGTTATGTGGGACGCCCTGCGGCACAACGGTACGATGATTCAAAGAAGGTGGCTGGTAGCGTATGGTTGCGGACTGCTCAAGAGCGGGGTGGTTGACACCCTTTGCCCACCACACGTAAGCCTCCCCCAGGCTTACGTTCAGCAATGGACGGAAATGGGCTGAAATTATGATGACACTATTACCACTATATAAAGTTAATTTGCGCCATCCCCAAACGCGTTTCATTTGATAAGGATATAAAAATCACTTCCAAAGTGTGTAACTTTTCTATGTTCAATACAAAATATCTTTCAAAAGAGCACTCATATACATTTTTTAAACTTAAGTTGCTTCTGGTTTTTTTGCAAATATTTTATCATCATCATGATATTAGCCTCTCAGCGTGCATTAATCGGCTTCCCGCGACCCTCACCAGATTATCGGTCCTCCTTGTGGAAGGCCTTCCAACGCTGCGTTTACTGGTACGCGGTCGCCACTCCAGAACTCCAGAACAGCCTAATCGACCATTTGTTCTGCTGTTGTATTTTTGTTCGCACAAATATTACTATTTTTGTACTTAATATCTTTAAAACAAGCATTCATGTAGACTTTTCAATACTAGTTAAATATCCTATTAGACTTGCTTTTCTTGTCCAGTTTTGCAAATATCTAGTGTAATGTTTTCTATTCACTATTTCAGAATCAGCCTGCGAAGGCTGCAAGTTTGCCCGGTTGATTAGTAAACATAAAAGGCGAACAATGAGTGTACTATACATTACTGCTTTTTTTCCCGTGAATTCAGGTAAGATGTCAAAGAATTGTTTTTTTTAAAGAAAATTAAGAAAATATAGGTTCTTTCGCCTAGGGTTGCAGAAATGTTCGAAGAAATTGCAGTGGCCCTGGAACGCAAAGGGATTTAAAGGTACACGGATGTGTTTTAGTCAGTAAGAGTCTGACACTGCCTTCCGCTCCACCCAGAGCGTGAGGAGTCATTAGATGATTCGGTGCTAAACGTTCATAGGATCTTTTACGATTGACGTCATAATCAATAATTTAACTGAAGATTACGCATGTACTTACATTGTGCGGTCAATGAATGCGTTTAGAATCTGACCACTTTATTTGTCGTGATTTTGATCACGAAGGTACATTGTCTGTGGTTTGATTGCGCTATCTGAACACGTTTACTGAGAACTTTATGGATCATGTCTTATTAAAGTAATGACCACTATTTCTCCAGCAAATTGTTTTACCTTCTTAAGGGTTTCATTCAATGGATAACCAACGGAACCCTATTACTAATCCTCCGATATTAGTCCGTCCGTTCGTCTATCCATCCGTCTGTCAGAGAACTCTCAAGAACCATAAGAAGTCGAAATTTTCACAGAGTGTATTTCTATTGCCGATGTAACAACAATTAAATAAATGGGGCTCCTATACAAGAAACAAATGTGTTTCTATTCGGTTTATTTTACAGAACCCATCGAGTGAGAGTCTAACTCGCACTTGGCCTGATTTTCTAAACCACGCAACGGATTTTTATACGGCTTTCAGTAATAGATGGAGCCATAACCGGGATAGTTCTTTGTCTGTAATTTCAACCTGCGCCAAGCCAAGATAGATCGCCAGTTAAATATAATCAAAATACAGTTTGAACTAAGACGCAGGTACCTTTAATTTGCCTGCCAGGGTTACGGAATTTGACTGAAAGAGTCACCGCGGCCCTGGAACGCAAAGGGAACACAGAACACGAACGAACACGAACGGGAAGGGAGGAACACGGATAGTTTTTAGTCAGTAAGAGTCTGACACTCTCTTCCGCTCCGCTCAGAGCGGGACGAAAAGGTACCTATAATTCTAAGAAAATCTACCAATATTTTATTATTAATAAATTATTAAAGTTGATTAGAAAAACAAAAGTTCATTAGTATCATCGATATTTATTTGCAAAAACGTTTTGTCATGTACATGTGTTTCAGTACAAACAGTAGTAAACAAAACCATAAAATGTAATACAATATTTTATGTATCTATTGTAATTATAACAGCCGTAGTACGTGACAAATACGAGTACCTAACAAAAACTAGTTAATTACGTATATAATGTACGTGAAATGAGACTTAAAAATCCATTGAAAATATGTAAGATAACATTTGAAAATTGTTAATACCTACCTTGGGGGCTATTAAAACAGTACAAAAATAGCGAAATGTTTGTGTTTTTTAATGCGGGAAATGAAGACTGTATTTGACTGTCTGACCCCATTTAGACGTCACAGGAAATTCAAAATGGCAGCCGTTAAACGTCAAGTTATCAAGTTTCGTTCATTACCGACCGCATTTTCATAGTTTAGATTTTTTTTCTTATAACTTTTACTAAGGGACCAAACCTGAAATCGCGAAACAAAAATAGGCAGTACAGAATATTTTGACCAGTTAGTAGGCGAACATAAATGTACTGAACAGCATATTTTTTTTCGCGATTTCAGGTTTGGTCCCTTAGTAAAAGTTGTTTGCGCGATAAATGGGCTATCTAAAACTAAAATAATTCTTCAATTCGATCCAGCAGTTCCTGAGATAAGCGCGTTCAACCAAACAAACAAACTCTTCAGCGTTAAAAAAATATTATTAAGACATGTATTTTCATTTTGTTGTTATTTCAACGTAGTATAGTCGTATTACAGAACAAAACGCGATGATTGACTGCTCATTACAGCGTGCAGCGTGACATTTGTATGAAACGGCCTTGCGTAGCGGGCATTGAACGTAATCGCTGGCTGTGGTACTTCGTCTCTACAGCTGTGCAGTTAAGTAATGTTTTTTAGTCATGTTTTGTAAACATCGACTACTTTTTTATTTGCACTGTTTTGGTAAGCAATGTTACGTAGTGCTTTTATCCGGAGTTATATCGGAATTTGACTTTTTCCTGCTGATTTTTTGAGGTGCTAGTTGCAAACTGAAGACTGACGTGTCGCCCGGATAGGTCGTTTACTTGTATTCCCGTATTGTAGGCTGGGTTATCTACACTAATAACTACATTGTATAAAACAAAGTTCTCTGCCGCGTCTGTCTGTCTGTTCGCGATAAACTACTAACTACTACTGGACCGATTTCAAAAATTATTTCACCATCAGAATGCCACATTATTCTGAGTAACATAGGCACATGCCTATTAACTACTAAGAATGCCTTTTTTTCTAGTAATAAATACATATTTATTACTAGAAAAAAAGGCATTCTTAAGAAAATTGCAAAAAACGAAGTCGCGGGTGAAGTGCCAGTTCTAAATAATACGAAGACTGTCTTATCTATTTATTGCCTACTCTTCAGAAACTAAATAAAATTCGGTTCACCCATTTAGGAGCTAGAATGATGCCACAGCCAGATACATTCATCACACGTATAACACCTCTCTTTTCAGGGTTCCGTACCCAAAGGGTAACCAACGGAACCCTATTACTAAGCCTCCGCTTTCCATCCGTCCGTCTGTCAATCTGTCAGCGGGCTATATCTCATGGTACGCAACCCTTCGTGTACGAATCAGACTCGCACTAGTTTTGTTGACATTTGCAGAAAAGAAACAAAATGTATAAATATGTTCTTTTTTTCAATTCCGTGCTGGAAGGAAGTGCAACAACCCGTTTTATTTATACCACACCGGTTAAGCACCGAAAACCTGCTTAATTTATCACTTGGCTTTTTTGCCCTTTTTTGGGTTCCATACTCGAAAGGTAACTAACGAAACTATAAATGTATATATTTGTATGAACCGTTATAGGCAGACAGTTAAAATTTTCTGATAGTATGTAGGTATGTATTGAGAAATGAAATAGAAATAAATTAAAAATACCCGAGGGTTCCGTACAATATTTGTGGTATTCTTTGCCAAACTTCATAGTTCTAGGTCAACGGGAAATACCCTATACATTTTGATTCCCTTGAGAGTGTCGAAATATACTTTTTTTGCGGCATGAACGATAGTGTCTTATTTTTCGTTGACTTAGAAGTTTTTTTACAGCTGCAAGAGGCCATAGACCTGAGTATATGGTTTTAATTTTAACTCGATACCTCCACGCGTTCCCGAGATAAACGGTCTGTTCGGTCCATTTCACCTACATAGTTGTCCCTCCGACCGCTGTTGGCGAATCGAATGGCTTCCCAATATCTGTTGGCGTTCACCAAGGCTCGGCTCTTAGCCCGTTTTTGTTTAACGTAGTGCTCGATGTAGTTACGGCAAACATCCAAGATCAGCTTCTATGGCTAATGATGTATGCCGATGACATCGCCCTCGTTAATCAGAACAAAGCCCATCTTGAGCGTAAAGTCAACATTTGGAAGGACACGCTTGAAAACGGTGGTCTGAGACTAAATGTGGCGAAGACTGAGTACATGTCCTGTGGCAGTACGGATACAAACACCATTCGAATAGGTTCGGACCTGATCAGAAAGTCCGATACGTTCAGGTACCTTGGATCCGTGCTGCACGAGTCTGGCATCGTGGACGACGATGTCCAAGCACGTATTGGCGCGGCTTGGGCGAAGTGGCGCGAGGTAACGGGCGTTGTATGCGACCGCAAAATGCCTCCGAAGCTCAAGGGGCAGATATATAAATGCATCATTCCTACTGTACGGGGGCGAGTGTTGGCCAGCACTAAGCAGACACACCCAGGAGCTTCGCGTCACGGAGATGAAGATGCTGAGGTGGATGAGTGGCGTAACGCGATCTGATCGCATACGCAACTCTTACATCCGAGGTAGTCTTGGTGTCCCTGACGTGGGGGAAAAACTGCAAGAGTGTCGTCTGCGATGGTATGGCCACATCATGCGCCGCCCTATGGAGTACGTTGGTCGGAGATGCATGAATATGGCTGTTCTTGGGGCTAGGCCCCGTGGTCGCCCTCGCAAGCGCTGGCTGGACGTCGTCAAGTCCGACATGATAGCCAATGGCCTGACTGAGAAGGATGTTCAAGATCGGGCAAAGTGGAGGAAGCTAAGTAGGAAGGCGGACCCTGGCAATAGCCGGGATTAACGCCAGGTGGAAGAAGAGTTGTCCCTCCGTCGATCACTTAGTTCACGAAGGGACAACTAAGTGATCCTAATAGAGGTTCCGTTTTTTCCTTTTGAAATACGGAATCCTAAAAATATGAAAAAAGCTGTTTCTTTCGATTTCTGGTACAAATACGAGTTTTGTGTAAGAGTTCGACTGGCATTTGGCTTTTTTAATTTCAGCCGTCCCTGAGATCATCCGTAATAGTCTTTTTGCCAAAATCCGGATCGAGGAAAACAATTTCTGTAACAAAAATGGCGACAAGGTGTGGGCGTCTGAGAAACATAAATTGGTCGAAGTAAACAATGGAAAAATATTTCCAATTACTGTAGAACGTGATCGTGGCCTTATAACCAAGATTTGTATTAGACGAGGTTTGTTTACTGCCTTCGTTTCGTTAAGGATTAATATGGACTTGTTTTAATTACTTTTATTCGTAACTTTTCACCTGGAATATAATATTAAACTCAGTAGGTATGTCTTTGACAATTCCCGGAACCTGAGCACCTTTAGTAGGCGTACGAGGGCCCGAAGCAAACTCCCTCAAGATATTTCGAACGAAGTAGGGCACCTTTTTGGGGAGTATCATTACTGGGACGTCGCTATAGGCCTGGTCGGCGAGGCCGGAAAGCGACGGATCGCGGTCTGGTTTCCCTTCAGCTTTTCTGGATTAAGGTGATGGGATCGTCGGGTTTGACGGGGGTTTGACGTGGACGGCGAATCCTACTTATCTGAGAGGGAGCGTATCGGGTAGCCAATGCGGTGCTTTTCAGAGGAATGTATGAAACGCTTTGTAAGGCGTTTCATGAATTTTTTGATGGTCGGGACTTTGAGGTCGACATGAAGTCGCTCATTCCTAACGAACCACGGAGCGTGGCCTTTCGGAGGAAACGGTTCTAGAGGATTTTCTGGAATAGGGCAACAAAGGAATTATAAAATTTATGTTCGGAAAGTTAGGTTATATGATTCGTTTACAAAAGTAAAGATTTTCAGATTTAAGACGTAACTCAGGGAATATGCATGTAATTTTTTATTTGCAAAATGAAATACTTATTAGCTCTAGTAAACAATCATGTTTTTTTTTTTAATACCTTCATCAGCGATAAAGTTATAAAACTTCAAAGATTACAACTAGAAAGAGAAGTCCGATTTAAAATTTGACGTCATCGTCCATGACGCCTATACAGCTGCCATAAAAAACAGTGTTTTTGCGAGAGGGACTGATATATTTGTTTAAACCAATTATATCTCCTTCGTTTTTCGAGCAATTATGATTCTATTTTCACTGTTAGTATTATATTTTTGTATATTTATAGATATATTGAATAGATGATAAATATGTTTTTCATGCATATTCCCTCAAAGCTCGTTAATACGTTTGTATCGCAAAGACAAGGTACAAGTTCGTAGTCAACTGCATGTAAAAGACGACGTGTCGCCGCGCAGCACTGGTTTCTTAGTATTTCTAGGAATAGAGAAGATGCAAATACAGAATTTATGAGAATTTTAAAAGTATAAAATTAAGGCAATTGCAACGTTTTTATTTTAGTTAATATCGATTTTTAACAAAAATAATGAATCAAAGTAACGTGAAACGGACGTATTTAAAAACAACAATCAGCATTTAGTGAAGTCACTGATGTTATGACAACGAAAACGCAACCTTATGTCTTTGAGTTCGGACAGTTCTTGACCAGTGACGTCATCGTCCGTTTTCGGTCGAAAATTTTAACTGTCGGTTTAAAAACGCATTTTTTTTTTGTTTTCATTTCTCTATTGTGTAAAGACATGAAAGGCATGCGGCTTGTCGCTAGCTACAAAAGGTATTTCATAGAAATACATAGAAACCAGTAGTGATGCGGCGATACGTCGCCTGCTGCTGCTGCTGCCTGCAGTCAACTACGAACTTGTACCTTACGGCTGCTCTATTGAAGTAAGATTAAAAACAGCGTGCAGATGAAGCAGTTTTCCTTCGGCACTAACAGAGAAATTACATCTGAAAAAAGAAATTAGTAATCTACGTGATATGATAGCTAATTTGGTTTAGTCAGAATTTGTATATCGGTATCACATAATAAAAACAAAACACCAAATCATCTCCAACTCGTTGAGTAAACCATTTTACTCTTTCATTTTCTTATAAAAAGAGTAAAAAAAAATGACTGCTTTGCAAAACAAACGAAAATGATTTGGTTTTGTTACTTTTTGAAAACATGAATAAACTTGAATATTTTTATTATAAAAAAATAAAATGCGGGTAGCGGAGTGGCGCGTAGATAGGCAGTTAGCTCCGTTTACACGCACAAGGACATTGGCATGCATGCAAGCCTTAATAGTTAGGTAACTGTAATTTCCAAAACGTAGTTGAAGTTTATTTTTTTTTGTAGTCAGGTTAGATTAAAGGATATTCAAGTTTACAGGCTGAGTATTCTCTTTTGAACAAATTGGCACGTCATTATGTCTTCATATATTATTTCATTGTATTCTAGTGAACTTTGAAAATTACCAGAACACACTGGTAGAGCTTGGCAATTGACTCGAATTGTACTGTCTGTCAGTCAAGGTGCGCCAACGTTCTGCTGTCAACACCACGATTGACACTTTCAGAATTGACGCTATCAGGCGAGAGTCGCGACAGTTCAATAGAGTTCATCTATTGCTACCGTACCTATTTGAAAATTGAAACCTTTTGCAATTTTTTTTGGTGGTGTTACAGCGAACGGTTGAATTTTGTGATAGTTTTTTTTTCTGTAATAGATTCAGAACGGATCTTGGATTTATGGTATAAAACCCGAAGAAATACGCTGATATTTGTAATTCATATAGTGAAATTATACATATTTTGTATAATTTCACATTATTCCAAGCCATTCAGCATTCGGGTCATACATGCATGATGGTATTGATAATGATGTTGATGTGATCCGACCGATTTCGGCCAAGGCGATTGTTTCAACTCGCTATTGTGGTATTACATAATGCTTATACGTTCTAACTTAGACTTACAGATTTAAAATAAACCTTCCTATATAATTCCAGGTGAGTAATTTTTAATGAATAAGCTTGAGAACTCAAAAATGGTTTACTAAGTTACTGTTAAACTACTGGTGATTTTTTTTTGACATGGTCGTATTCACCATTTTTAGGGTTCCGAACCCAAAGGGGACCGAACCAACGGAACCCTATTACTAAGCCTCCGCTGTCCGTCCGTCCGTCTGTCTGTATCTCAAGAACCGTAATAGGTAGACAGTTGAAATTTTCACAGATTGTGTATTACTATTGCCGCTATGCCGCTATAACAACAAATAATAAAAATAAGGTTTTTGGTACGGAACCCTTCGTGTGCGAGTCCGACTCGCACTTAGCCGGTTTTTTGAAAATTGTAGCTCTTGTCCAGAGTTTCAAGATTTTAGAGCGCTTCGTGACTAATGTATATATTTAAATAACAAACCTGCATACGTACTTAAAATAGAGAATAAAACTCAGAACTAAAATATAGCGTCAAAAAATTCGTCCGCATCGCTGTTGACAGGAAGTGAACCCAAAAGCCCGTCTTAACTTGTAATTATTCTTTCTTTTAATTTATTTTGAGTGAAAATAGCATACAAATGAGTATATACGTTGTCGGAGCTAAATATTATGTAATTGCCGCTGTAATAAAGAGTATTTATTCTATTCTAAATCAATATTACAGATGGATAAAATTGGTTTGTTAATTTTATTGAGCCTACTGTTTTCGCACAACTAAATCGAGTTCGTTGACCTTCGTTGACAAAAACAAAACAAGATAAGATACATCCAGCATTTCAGAGACCGCAATTATATATTTTTTAATGTTTTGGACCTAACCTTTGCGCAACATTCGGATTGAAATTAGGGTAAACCCGTTTTCAGGGTTTCGTACCCGATGGGATACCAACGGAACCCTATAGCCTCCGCTGTCTGTCCGTCTGTCTGTTAGCGGGCTGTATCTCAAGAACCGTAATAGGTAGACAGTTGAAATTTACAAAGATTGTGAATTTCTATTACCGCTATAACAAAAATTATAAAAATTAAGGTTTATGATACGGAACCCTGCGTGTGCAAGTACGAATCGCACTTGGCTGGTTTTATCATTACATAACGTACATTATTGTTTAATTAATAATGTTTTTTAATGTGTGAGCGCAGATTGTGCCTAAATTATGAACCTGCCTATGTAAAATACAGGGTGGAGTTTTATGGCGGGCGTGAGTTACCTTAAACTATTTAAATGTACCTTTACCATTGTTCCCAAAAGAAATCGTACTTAGGACGAAAATAGTACGTGAGTTGTTAGTTAGTTTTTGAAAAATTGGTGATGAGACAGATTTTGATACACTCCGCAAGAAAATGTGCTGTCGTACACGAAGCTTTGTTTCTGATTTCGATCAATGATAGATTGTGGACGACACGGTTGCCGCAGTGGTAGAGCGATTGGCTGCCACGCTGCGTGTCGCGGGTTCGATTCCGACACGGAGTAAATATTTGTATGGCCTGCAGCAGATAGTTGTCCCGGAACAACTATCTGCAGGCCATACAGATATTCTGGGTGTTTGTGTATGTGAGTTCGTATGTTTGTGAACGCACCCACGAAATAGGAGGAATTCCTAGAGTGGGACAACGTTTAAAAAAAAATCTATTTAATAGTAGGGATTAAAATAGTCTCTTGGGTCAACTGAAGTTTGAGTACTACAAAATTTTGCCATGAAGTACCGTGTAGGTTTGGTAGGCTCCTCGTAAAATACTGGTATTCAGCTAAATCCGGCTTGACTTGAAGCCGACCCCAATATAGTTGGGAAAAGGCTAGGCAGATGATGATGAAAATAGTCTCTTGGGTCAACTGAAGTTTGAGTACTAGAAATACCATAAATTAATTTACCTAAATGCCATTACTATCCTTTATAAAAAATCACCCTGTATAAACTGTACATTTATTTTTTCTTTATATAACATAGTTACACGCATCTGTTTTATATACCGAGACTAAATTGAATTTATTTTAACTGTAGTTTTACATTGGTTATAAAATGAAGTTATCTGAAATCGATTTAATCGGTACGGAGAAAATTATTTTAAACCAACTTTTTAGGGTTCCGTACCCAAAGAGTAACCAACGAAACCCTATTATTAAGCCCCGTTGTCCATCCGAACCGTAATAGGGAGACAGTTAAAATTTTCCTAGTTTGTGTATTTCTATTGCCGCTATAACAAAACATAATAAAGATTAAGGTTTATAGTACGGAACCCTTCGTGTGCGAGTCCGACTCGCATTTGGCCGGTTTTTTTTGTAGCTTTGCTCGCGTTACAGTATTCAATATCCATCTCCAGGGTCCCTATCTATTTTCTACCAAAGTTCATCGAAATCGACTCGGCTATGTAAATGTGACGTAACAAACTAACTCGCTTTTGAATTCATAATATTGTTAATAGAGTTTATTGACAGATACAATGTTATAAAGTTATCTATTGTTATTACAAACACCTTACTGTTATTTATATGAAACAAAACTGAATACATTCGTTAAAAAGATCAAAGTGTCCATTTTCCTTTATTTAAACTACATCATCATCTGCCTACCCTTTTCCAAACTATATATTGGGGTCGGCTTCTAGTCAAATCGGATTCAGCTGAATATCAGTGTTTTACGTGGAGCGGCCTGCCTGCCTACCAGACCTCCACAACCCATTAACTGGGTAACACGGTACTTCTTGGCAAGACTGGAGTCAGATTTACTGGCTTCTGACTATCCGTAACGACTGCCAAAGATCTACAAATGAGAGCCGGGACCAACGGCTTAAAGTGCTTTCCGACATTTAAACTACATGGTTTTCATAATTATGTTATTAGCAATTGGATGGATTTCAAAAGAGACTATAACCTTTGAATTTTTTTTCGGTGTTTCTTCTCAGCTAGGAAACAACGGCCTCATATATGACCAAAAAGTATTGACGTGTAAAAGAATTACTTGTTACCTATTTGTAAAATAAATATCATTTATCATAATTTTGTATTAAAATGTTTTGCTATTTACGTCTGTGATATTATTTACCTATCATGGTCTTTTTTAAATGCAGGAATCAACGTGAACTTTTCACAGTATAAAATTTTAATAGCTCTTTCAAATATGGCTTAACAGTAAATAATTACAGTTTTAATTAAACCGGTAAATCAACTGTTATATTTATAATTAACGGCGTTCTTGATAACATTTTAAAACGAGCAACGTTTTATTTGTATACAAGCAATTATATGCCTTAACGAAAAAAAAAAAACATAAAGCGCCAAATGTTGAATTACAAACGAAAACATAATGCAATCAAAATAAATTCAAAACTGAAATGTAACGTAAAATTAATAAAAAATATAAATAAATACTCACGGCTTCAAAAAAAAAAAACAAAAGAGTTCACTTTACAAAACACAACTCGAATCACTCACAAAAAAAAAATACAAAAAAAAAACCATTATTAACAGAGCGCGAATTTTACGCAGCGCGCGCGTGCTTACACAGTGTACATAAATTAAACATTAAGCCACTACATCCACTGCGGCTGAGGCTGTAGGCTGTGGTATCTTTGCCGCTCGACGTGCAGTGCAAGGCTTTTCGAAAGGGAATGCCAGGCGAACGGAAGTTGTCAACAAATAATATGGCAGTAGAATGGTATTGGTGTGAAATGAAATGGGCTATTTTGCTTTATTTTTCCTTTGTGTCGACAAATATAGGTGGGCTTAATGCTTTGTGTTTTCTACCAGTCAACCTTTTGGTGATGCAAATCAAATCATTGAAGGTATTTTGGTGTAGCAATAAAGTATGTATATTCTGAGTGCTAACATTCATTTTAGAAATTATTTGTTACTGTTTAGAACAGTCCTTTCTCAGACGCCAGACAATGAAACCTTTTTTCCTTGCATGTTTGCATTTAATGACTTTAATATTAATTGATACATAGGCAAGCATATGTTTTATAGGTCGCACCTATTTTCGAAAAAATACCATAGTTGATTTTTCCTTATAAATGCTTCCTAAACAATTTTTTGTTTTTGTTTTGGTTTTTGATTGCATCAAATGACAATCATTAAAATATTCTCACACTGTTTTTTACTAGGAAAATATTTAAAAATGGTGAAACTTTCTATTGTCTGTTAGAATTAAGATTACTGCACTAATGCAACTTCAAATAACTCCAAACTTTCGTTTTCGTTGGCATAACAATCGCTTGCCATACATAATATTTTCCCTTCAATTAGCGTATTGCCGTCGAGTACATAAGTAAGAGAATTTGAAGAAATAATCAAACTAGTCCAGTACAAATATTATCTTTTCGAGTGGAAAATTTTCCATTTTCCGGATTAGAAATATTTTTCTAATTTTGTGTGAATCTGTCGAAACTACTTAATTTTGATTTTTTCTTTTAAATAAATAATTGCGATTACAAAAACTCTTTCAGTGATTGAATGCTACTACAGTGCTATTTGTAACTTAACGATGCACTAGCAATATTATCCCTCTACTATCTTTGGATGACTGGTAGGGAATGCTTTTGTTAAAGGATGGGAAATCATCAAATGACTCCTATCGCTCCTGGCCGGAGCGGAATTGAGTGTCAGACTCTTACTGACTAAAACCCATCCGTGTTCAGTCCTCCTTTCGAATAAATAGTAGAGTAGAGAATGCCCAAGCCATTAACCCGCGTTTGAACTTTTGTGCAAGTCTTAATGAATAACTATGAGCTTAGCCGCGAACACAAGCTATGTAATTTGTTGCAACTACTGGCTTACATGATGATGCAAGACGGTGATGATGAAAAAACAAATTCGCCATTCACAGGCACACATTCAGTACACACCATAAAATATAAATAAAACAAATGAGCGTTTTCTCACTACGTTCTCATAGTACTCTTGACTCATGAAGCAACCGAGTGTTCCACTCCCGCGCAGGGCCGGACAATTTCGACATGCTATTGAGTTGTGTATACAAATCATGTCCGACGCAAATACTAATGTTGTAATTATTATTGTAAACAAATAATAGCAGTGCAAATGAACAATAAAATTAATTTAAATATACCTAATTTGTAAACAAATCATTATGAGTTAAGCAGGTAAAAAAACAACGGGTTGCACTCCGGGAGTGCCGGCAGGAGTGAAAACTTGAATACGTGCTTCTCTCCCTCCGTCTTACGAATTTTCGATCAGGTCACGTGTCCTGACGCGAGTCGTCTTACGTTTTTTCGATCAGGTCACGTGTCATAACGCGAGTTTAACAACGCCGCTAAAGAAGTTTTTACTTCAAAAAATACTCATACAACATAATGAGTCAATTTTTTGATAAACAAATATTTGATGGGTTTTTGAACCAGTTTATGCACTTTGATGCCTAAGTGTTTGATTTGTTTTTTTTTTACAAACTTAGTTTGGTTTTTATGATTGATTTGTTATCAATCTAATGTTGGAACGTGTTTGCGTAATTGATTTATTAATTATATCTGACCTAGTCATAATAAGTCTGTCTAATTATACGCATTGTACCTACGTTCGTAGAAAAACTTTGTTATAAATATTATTTGATGCCAGTTTGCTTTTAAATACTCAATGGAGTATGTGTTATCCTGCATTTCTACTAGTAATAATTACCTCATTGACTTTTTTACCCAACTACGGCTAAGCCAAAAGAAAGGGTTATGATACCTATAATCTGCCAGTGTTGCGGAATATGTTCAAAAAGTCACCGTGGCCCTGGAGCGCAAAGAGAATTACGAGGAACACAGATGGGTTTGGTTCAGTAAGAGTCTGGCTGGTTCTGGTTTTGTGTCTTAATTTTTTAAAACCGTCTTAGGAAATTAAGGTTATTTTATACTTAGTACTGTTGTTTATGGAGGAGCTCGTGGCTAAATAATAACAGCCGCACGGGTCGATCTTGAAGGTTAAGCCACGCTTGCCAAGGTTGGTCTGTGGATGGGTTTAAAGCACGTTAAGCCGTTGGTCTGGGCTGTCATTTGTAGATCTTTGGCAGTCGTTACGGGTTGTCGAAAGCCAGTAAATCTGACTCCAGTCTTGCCAAGATGTACCGTGTTACCCAGTTAAAGGGTTGTGGAGGTCTGGTAGGTAGCCGCTCCACGTAAAACACTGGTTTTCAGCTGAATCCGGTTGACTGGAAACCGACCCCAATATAGTTGGGAAAAGGCTAGGCAGATGATGATGATGACTGTTGTTTATGGAGGTCGCCAATATTTTTTTCATTTAATTTTTACTGTTAAGTTGTGATACTTGGACGATGTCTTCATCTACGCAGAAAATGCTCAAAAAATAAAAACTACTGAACCAAACTGAATCAAATTATTACGGGACGAAATGGCAAGTATGCATCGAACCAAAAAAGAATTACACAAATTGGAAACCTTGAAGCAGTACTGGATTAAGACATCTTGATGCCCTAAGCAATCCGCGCCTGTGGTGCCCCCTATCCATTAGGTACAGAAAAGGTAAGTTATGATAAGAACACATGCAGCAAGAGCAAGCAAAGCAAGCTCGAACATTTTAGCACTCTGTCATTTCACTAGGATTTTCTTTAACTGGTGTCTTTAAAATCCACATAAGTCTGGTAGTTTTTAGACCAAAAATTATACCATTCCCACCTTACCTCCAAAACTACTAAGCCTAAAATTAAAAAAAAAATGCAGATAGTAGTTCTTAACCTACAGATTACAGTAAAAAGAACTACAAGCAGTCGCTAGTGTTAAAAAAACATGTTACGAAAATGAAATTGGTTCGGAACCCTTTGCACGCGAGTCCAACTCGCACTTGGCCAGTTTTTGTTAGTGCTTTGGATATTGTAACTAACACCTTGCTGACTTTTCTGAAGGTTCGCGAAATTTCGTCCCACTTGACCAGAATAAGTGGGTACCTACGACATCTAATTCCTGTAGTTTTTATGGTGCCCCTCCAGACGTGATGCCCTAAGCAATTGCTTAATTTGCTTATGTGTTAATCCTGCACTTCTTCGGAGTAATCGGTGTACATACATAAAAAAAAAATACCAGAGAACCTCCTCCTCTTTTTTGAAAGTCGGTTAAAAAAATATCTCTCGCATCTCTCGTCTTTACAAGAGACAAGTCAAAATCAATTAATTGGTCGTGTGAAATAACAAAGATGCCAACTGAGAAAGATGAATCATAGACAATTAAACTAATTTCTTTCCTTCACCTGAAAAACGGTACCTACCTCGTTTTCCGTTAAGCGTTTTTAAACGATGTCAATGACGTAGACGTGACGCAGATTCCTGTCTTCCCCGATGGGTTTTCCATTGGGGTTTACCGGTGACTTTCGTAATATTTATGTTTGAGAATTGTAGGAGTCATCCTATTCTCCACTTATTGATTTCAGAGCTTAACGGTAAAGATCTACAGTTTTACTATGAGGCAAAGCCGGATTAAGACTACTCGATGCCCTAAGCAATCCGCGCCCGTGTGTGTGTTTGTGTCTTTAAAATGAAAACCATAGAGGAGAGGAAAACCAAACCACTAAAATTTAAGCACCCCTGGCACGACTTGTATTTTGCGCCCCCTAATTCTAACCTTTACCAGACTGCCCTAAGAAAATTCATCATACCTAAGTGCCGAAGTGAGATAAACACATGAATTTTGAAAAAAAAAACAGTATAGAGGCCGCCTTAACAGTATAAACTGAACTAAACTGAATAGGGAATATGCATGAAAAAGATATTTACCATTTATACAATTTATCTAAAAATATACAAAAATATAATACTAACAGTGAAAATAGAATCAAAATTACTCGAAAAACGAAGGAGATATAATTTTTTAAAACAAATATGTCTGTACCTCTCGCGAAAACGCTGTTTTCTATGGCGACTGTATAGGCGTCATGGACGATGACGGTCGAAGCGGCACGGGTCGATCTTAAAGGTTAAGCAACGCTTGCCAAGGTTGGTCTGTGGATGGGTGACCATCTTAAAATACCGAGTTTTCTCCGTGCCTCGGAAAGCACGCTAAGCCGTTGGTCCCGGCTGTCATTTCTAGATCTTTGGCAGTCGTTACGGATTGTCAGAAGCCAGTAAATCTGACTCCAGTCTTGCCAAGATGTACCGTGTTACCCAGTTAATGGATTGTGGAGGTCTGGTAGGCAGCCGCTCCACGTAAAACACTGGTATTTAGCTGGATCCGGTTTGACTGGAAGCCGACCCCAATGTAGTTGGGAAAAGGCTAGGCAGATGAGTCATCGCAGCCCTGAAAGCAAAGGGCATGAGGAGGAACACAGATGGGTTTTAAAAGAGGAGGAGGCTCTTAATTGGTCGTAATCTTTTTTAGGGTTCCGAACATCCGAAAATATAATGTACCTAACCCTTATAGGATCACTCACCCGAGTGATGAGTGATTGTCTGTCTGTCCGTCTGTCACAGTCAATTTTCTCTGATTCTACAGGACCGATTCTGTTCAAAATTGATACACATAGGAACTTCTGTGACCCAAACACGATCGCGTTACATAAATAAATAAATTACGAGTAGGGGGTTCACTTTTGGGAGATAAACTAGAACATAACGTATTATCAAATAAAAGGACTTATTGTGAGACTTTTTATTTTTTTTCCATACTTTTAAAATAAATTATTTTAAAGTTATTAAAAAATTAGACGAAAAATGACCATTTCCCCACGTCCCCTTATCTCCAAAACTACATAACCTACAAGTTTGAAAAAAAAAATACAGATGATAGATCTTTACCCATAAATTACCCTTGTAGTAGTGTTAAATTAACCTTGTAATATAAACGAAATTTTTTCGGAACCCTTTGTACGCGGATCCAACTCGCACTTAGCCAGTTTTTTATTTTATCAAATGAATCATCATCATCATCTGCCTAGCCTTTTTCCCAACTACATTGGGGTCGGCTTCCAGTCAAACCGGATTCAGCTGAATACCAGTGCTTTACGTGGAGTGGCTGCCTACCAGACCTCCACAACCTATTAACTGGGTAACACGGTACATCTTGGCAAACCTGGAGTCAGATTTACTGGCTTCTGACAATCCGTAACGACTGCCAAAGATCTACAAATGACAGCCGGGACCAACGGCTTAGCGTGATTTCCGAGGCACGGAGGAAACTCGTTATGTTAAGATGGTCACCCATCCACAGACCAACCTTGGCAAGCGTTGCTTAACCTTCAAGATCGACCCGTGCGGCTGACCTTTATTTTATTAAATAAATATAAGTATGAAACCGTCCAAGTGCGAGTCAGACTCGCACACCAAGGGTTCCGTACCATAAACCTTAGTTTGTATTATTTGTGGTTATAACGGCAATAGATTTACACAATCTGTGAAAATTTCAACTGTCTACCTATTACGGTTATTGAGATACAGCCCGTTGACAGACAGACGGATGGACGGATGAACGGACAGCCTTGTAATAGGGTTCCGTTGGATACCCTTTGGGTACGGAACCCTAATTATCCAACTTGCAAATTATGCTAAGTCTATGTCCGGATGCACTAGTTCATATCATTAGAATATCAGCTCACAATCGCTCCCACGAACACGGAAACCAACATATCTATGTATGTTACGCAAATAATAATTGTTATAAGATGAAATGATTTCCTTAATTAGACTTTATAGTCTTTGTTTAATGTTAAGTCACATCAATGTTGAACAGCGGGTCTAAAAAGCCACTTTAGCAGAATCAGAAAGCACATCGCGTTACCCGTCACTCAAATTTTCCCAATCATCCTTGAACCTGATTCGTTAGTGATAAAAATCTTCTTCTTAACGGGGGGGCAGTAAGGTCTAACAACCCCACACACCCTAGTGTCAGAGTTTTTAAACCGCCTCAAGGGCCTCTGACATGATTTATTTGACGACTGCCATTTGGCGGCCGGGACCACTGGCTTATACGTGCCTTCCGAAGCACGGAATCAATCTTTTTATCAGACAATCAGGTGATCCAAGCCTGCAATGTCCTAGCCAAACTGGAAACAACTTTACAAAGTATGTTTCCCGTGGGAATCAAACCCACGACCACCGGGTCACAGGACAAACGCCTTAACCACTCGACCACGGAGGCAGCTAGCGATATGCCGCGATAAAGATAAAAATGAAATTTGACAGATTGTTGCGTGATTAATATTACAATTCTAATTAGATTCTCCTCAAGTGGCCTTTTTAGCCCCCATGAAGTCATGAATGACATCACGTCATTCAGGAATTAAGCCGTCCATAATGGCTGCGTATTGGCATCACGACATGACAGCTTCATTTCCGTCACGGCATACGAGTTGGTTTTACTGCCAAGGCGCGCCAATAGAAAGAAAGAAAGAAAGAAAGAAAATTGTCTTAAAATTTAACAAAATAAATAATTAAAACTCATCATCTGCCTAACCTTTTCCCAACTATATTGGGGTCGGCTTCCAGTCAAACCGGATTCAGCTGAATTGGAGCGGCTGCCTACCAGACCTCCACAACCCATTAATTGGGTAATACGGTACTTCTTGGCAAGACTGGAGTCAGATTTACTGGCTTCTGACTATCTGTAACGACTGCCAAAGATCTACAAATGACAGGCGGGACCAACGGCTTAATGTGCTTTCCGAGGCACGGAGGAAACTCGGTATGTTAAGATGGTCACCCATCCACAGACCAACCTTGGCAAGCGTTGCTTAACCTTAAAGATCGACCTGTGCGGCTGTTATTATTTAGCCACGAGCTCCTCAAATAAATAATTAAAACTATTAATGCCAAAAGGGCCTCAACTCAGCATATTGCCAGCTGGCAACACAAGGTATACTCTGACTGATTTTCAGCTGCACACGAGTGAAAACACATATTAAAATAGACGTTTCACACTCCTCCGTTGTTCCTTTCTGATTTATTGTTAATTCGTTTCTCCGGAACTCTTCAAACATCATTACACCGACTACTCGTAACAATTGTCAAAGAGTTCAAATGACAATCAGACGAACGGTTTCAAGGAGTGTTTGTATATAAAGGCTACACAAACCACTCATCTGCGGGCTGACCTCGCCAAGTGTTGCTTAACCTTGAAGATCGATCCGTGCGGCAATTCTTATGTAGTTCATTCTATTCAATTCCATTCATGGTTTTAAATCCTGCTGAGCAAGTGCGCGAATAATTGCGCTTGAGATAATATTATCTCAGTTTATAATCATAGGATAAGTTTTTATTTTTTAAATAAAATAAATTTAATTGAATTTAATCGTTGTCACTAAATCTATAATGTCGTCAACAAGTCAATTTTCATTAATTTCCTTAAAATAAACTTCAATCGAAACAATGTTTTTTTTTAATATTTTGTCGCATTTGTGAATCAGAATTGTTTTCTACCCACAATGTGGTTTGCACAAACAATAGTAATTCAGGTGCAAAGGTGAATCAATATAAAAGAAAACCCATTTCTATTAGTAATTGTTCAATATGCCAGCATACGTCAGTCAATGGAATTTTTAATTAAAATATTGTGGTACTGATGCTTGTTGAGCGTTAAGATGCTGTCGATTTTTTTGTACTTCTGGTAAGCACACGTTTGACCCTATCTCACCTGATGGTAAGCGTTGATTTGGTCGAAGATGGAGCACGCTTATCGGTTTTTCGATTCGCTACTGGGGATTTCCCACAAACCCACAATGTGGTTTGCACAAATTACGAAAGGTGTGTTTTTCCTAACAATAGTAATTCAGGTGCAAAGGTGAATCAATATAAAAGGAAACCCATTTCTATTAGTAATTGTTCAATATGCCAGCATACGTCAATCGATGGAATTTTTAATTAAAATATTATGGTACTGATGCTTGTTGAGCGTTAACATGCGTTCGATTTTTAATGTACTTCTGGTAGGCACACGTTTGACCACTATCTAACCTGACGGTAAGCGTTGATTTGGTCGAAGATGGAGCACGCTTTTCGATTCGCTACTGGAAATTTCTCGTTGGTGAAACGGAGTCTGGATTTTTACCCGTTTTATGGCTATAAACTCGACGCTATTATACCTAATAATAGTTATGTATGTTATGAATATGAGTACTCAATTTCCATGGAAATTTAAAAATAACGTGTGAAATATAGATGGTACTGTAGCGCCACAAGAAAAACCAACGGAACAAAATCTACGTCGCAACAAAAAGAACCGCGACGCCATCTATCCAACTAGCAGCAAACTATTTCGTCAAAATCCTGCATCGCGCAAGCAGAGTTTACCGTGCGATTTGATCATATAAGTATTATACATGAGCCCGAATATCAACTATTCCACACCGGACACAACCACCGTCTGGTCGGAAGATCCCCCCTTCCCCCCTTTAATGGAGGTCCGCGGAACTTTACTCTCTGTACCGCATACCCTCTAAAGTACTATACTAAAAAGGTTTAGGTAGTTAAATAAAAGTAATCTTGATGTGACATTTTACAATCGTTATTGTTTTATTAATATTGGGTTTTAGTTGTATTGTATTTTTAAATAAAATGAGATTTGAAATTAAAAAGACATATTAAGGGCCCTATCACAGTCTTGCATTTTCAATCACAAAACTGCTGACTCATCACATCATGTAGAAATTAGGCAGTTACAATTACGTTTATTTTAGGGTTTGGTGCTAATTTATTTAATGAATATTTATTACATTTTCATTTCTTATGAACTATGATTTATTTTGGTATAAATTTTACGTAATAATATTAATGTATTATGGAGAAATTGACAGTTCATTCTGAGCGTTTTTAGAAGTTTTTATGGATTTGAATGGATTTTTTTACGGATATTCCATTCTTATTTCTAATTTCTGAGGCCGCTGTGCACGAAATCACTATACAAGGAATATTATGATATATTTTTCATTTCATTTGGTTAGTACAGTAGTTCAAACCATGAGTTCAAAAAAGTGCCGTCGCGCTTTTCATGAGAAACTTACTTCAGAATTTTGGCTTTTTACAAATGCATAAGAAAAAAATGCGAAAAGTGAGGCCACTATGCACCATACTAATAACTATTCTCAACTACTCAATAAGCCAAAGTTGTCTAAATATTTCAGTTTCTGAGAATAAGAAAGCCGAAATTGGTTATTTTACGCAAAAAATACAGTCAAATTGTAATAGGGCTCTTAAGATTATTTGCCTTAATTAAACTATCTAAACCTTTCTAGTACAGATACTAACTATTTAGTAATCTGTGGTATAGAGACATACTTCTGTCGAAAACTAGGACATAATTTTTTTTGAATAAATACTAAAGGGAATAATGGCCAAGTACAATGGCACTGTTATGCGTAAACAATCACTTCTACGCACTGTAATTGTATCTACAAAATGATGACTGCGGCATTGACACAAAACCTGTGAAGAGGATAATCACTTGATGATTCGTCATCGTACGTTGGTACTAGAAAATTGCTTAGAATTGGCCTGTTGGTCTAGTGGTTAGTGACCCTGACTGCTATGCCAGAGGTTGTGGGTTGCAGCGCTGGGCACGCAACAATCCAGGCGATAAGTCCCCTCTTTGAGGAGTGGCTGGAGCGGCGCCACGGCGTCCTCACCTTCCGCCTGACACAGGTACTCACCGGACACGGTTGTTTCGGGAGATACCTGTTTCGGATTCGGCGGGAGGACGCGCCCGGGTGTCATCACTGCGAGGATCGCCCGGAGGACACGGTGGAGCATACGGTGGAGGTCTGCCCTGCTTGGGCGGAGCACCGCCGGGTCCTCGTCGAGGCGATCGGCGGCGGCGACCTCTCGCGACCGGCCTTGGTTCAATCTTTGGTCCGGAGCGAGGAGGCATGGGAAGCGATCACCTCCTTCTGCGAAGCAGTAATGCTAGCAAAGGAGGAGGCCGAACGTGTGAGAGAGAGGGAAACCTCACGTCCCAGTCGCCGCAACAGAAGAAGACGCCCCAGGCGTCGGGAGTCGCAGGACGATTCCCGGCCGCCGTAGGCGCGGGCCTGCGGACGGCGAGCAGTGGGTGGCTCGCCGTCTGATCAGAACTAGGCCCGGGTCGGCGGCGCGCTGCGATCCCAGCGCGCCTCAAAGAGATGTCAGCGTGGAAGACGGGGCCCGATAGGGCAGGTGCCTGCTGGGGCTGCGGAATCTGTTCGAAAGAGGTGCCGTAGCCTTGGAACACAAAGGGCACCAGGAGGAACACGGATGGGTTTTAGTCAGTAAGAGTCTGACACTCCCTCTTGCTTCACCCAGAGCGGGAGGAGTCATTTGATGATTTCCCATCCTTAAAAAAAAAAAAAAAAAAAAAAGAGGTTGTGGGTTCGATTCCACCCAGGACAAATGTTAGTGTGATGAGCATGATCATTTGTTCTGTGTCTGGGTGTAGTTTATCTTATGTATGTATTTAGAAATATATAAGTATGTTTATCAGTTGTCTAGTACCCATAACACTAGCTCTGCTTAGCTTGGGACTAGATGGCGTTGTGTGATAGTTGTGTGGAATATTATATTATATTATCGTAGGTGGACTGATGACCTGCCGGGGCTGCGGAATTTGTTCGAAAGAGTCATCGCAGCCTAGGAAGGAGCTCCAACAGCCGCACGGGTCAATCTTCAAGGTTAAGCAACGCTTGCCAAGGTTGGTCTGTGGATGGGTGACTATCTTAACATACCGAGTTTGTTCCGTGCCTCGGAAAGCACGTTAAGCCGTTGATCCCTGTCATTTGTAGATCTTTGGCAGTCGTTACGGATAGTCAGAAGCCGGTTAATCTGAGTCCAGTCTTGCCATTAAGTACCGGATTACCCGGTTAATGGGTTGTGGAGGTCTGGTAGGCAGCCGCTCCGCGTAAAATACTGGTATTTAGCTAAATCCGGTTCGACTGGAAGCCGACCCCAATATAGTTGGGAAAAGGCTAGGCAGATGATGATGATGACTGTTGTTTATGTCAGTCTGTCCGTCTGTCACGGCCAGTTTTCTCCGGATCTACAGGACCGATTCTGTCGAACATGGACGCGTTACGTAAATAAATAAATTTTTAGTACAAAAAAGTGTTTCAAACTGTATCGTGTGACGTATTAAATGAAAAGGCTTACAGGGTTTTTATTGTTTTTATTCATAATTTTAATATAAATAGTTTTGAGGTTATTCAAGAAATTAGACCATTAAAACCGGCCAAATGCGAGTTGGACTCGCACACGAAGCCTAATAATAGGGTTCCGTTGGTTACCCTTTGGGTACGGAACCCTAAAAGGACCATCTTATCTTCGAAACACCTAAGCCTATTTTTTTTTTAAAAAAGCTAATAATTGTTCTATTCCTAAAGATTACAGGAAAACTATAGGAAATCTGTGTTAAAATAACATAAAAAAAATAAATTATTTCGGAACCCTTTGCACGTGAGTCCAACTCGCACTTTGCCAGTTTTAATTTTTTTATAAACTCTTAGAGTACACTCAACTACCAAACGAACTGGATGAAGATGAACAGCAAGATTTATTTTTGCTTTTAACTGTTAGGTTTAAAGTAACATCTTTAAAGACCCTGCAGTCAGGTGCGATGCGACAATATGACAAAGATTCGACGATGTGGTGTCATAGACATTGTTCTAAAATCATTGTCGTATTGCACCCGTTTGCGCGAGCGTAAATCTATCTATACGTCTGTAGCACTTATTAATACATTTAGTCTTATTTGATTGTCACTTGTACTACCATCAGTTTGTGAAGCAATTTCCGTGTCTATAAATAGAGCAAAGTTAATCATTACTTTATTATTATTACTGCGGTGTTACTGCATTGTAATTCGTATTCGTTCCCTTTCAATGTTTGGCCTTCGTTAGATGGTCGCCGGCCTTGCGTATGTATGCTAGTCGAGCAGCCACTGAGACGATTTACACTAGGAGTTTGGCGATATTTGTTTATTTATACTAAGAGTATAAATAAATAAATATCGCCTAGGCGCAGATACGGCTCAGCAACTGATTTAAAAATAAGCATCGCGTCTAAACGGCAAAAAAAAATATATATATTACATAAGACCATTTTCTTAATAATTTGATGTATGAAAATTTTGAGTTTTATTTGTTCAACATAGTATAATTATTTTTTAAAGTTATGTCTAACACGGACATAAAAATCGAACCAAAGCCGCCGAGCGTGTTTTAAATAGAATTTTCACTATACCAAGACAATAAGACATTATACTACATTTTGATATACTGCTAATTTCTTTTTTTGACTTTGTATGTGAAAAGTCATAATTCGAGGTTTGGCTCTCGACCGTTTTCTCCTTCAATATTAGACTGACATTAGAGATATTTCAGAAAATGAATAAGAAGGATGTATAATGTGTCTCTATGTTTTCCTAATAAATGCGGACTCTATTTGTCTTTCTGTTTGTTACCCTTTCACGTCTTAACAACTGAACGGATTTAGGTGAAACTTTGCACATAGGTAGACCATGTCCTGCAGAACAATAATAACATGTAAACATTTCACCGTGTTAGCTAAAGTGAAGTGCACCTTCAATGTTTTCACATTGCGTCAAATTTGAAGGCGCCCTAAAACCATGCAAACAGGATGAAATTACAGAATAGAACTGCGAGTGTAAAAAGGCCACTTGAGCAGAATTAGAAAGCTAATTACGCTCCCCGTCACTGTCAAATTTTCACAATCAACTTTGAACCTTATTATGATTCTCCTAAAGTGGCATTTTTAGTCCCTCTGGTGGAATAGGAGTATACCTTTGCACCCGTCCAGGTCGACGAGACGCTCCATCAATCGGTAGGGTCAGCCAAAATTCTTCTTAATACTTCGGGTAGTTGAAAGAAAAAAAAAAAATAAAGAAAAGAAAGAAAGAAAGGAAAATGTTTATTTGGGACTCGCACAAGACACATAAAATAAAGTAAAACAAACTGTGATAAAAAAACATAAAAAAAAGAAAAAAAAAAAAAAAAAAAAAGAATAATGTCATACAATAACCTAAAATATTCACTGATTTTCACGACTAGTAACCTTTTATTGAAATACGAAAACGGTCCTCATTACGACATCAGCAGTCACGCCAGCCAATCATATCTATAATATTTTACGACTGTACCTACTTACTGAACTTCTACCAGGGCTACAGAATTTGTTCTGGAACGCAAAGGGTGTTAGGAGGAACACGGATGGACTTTAGTCAGTAAGAGTATGACACTCCCTTCTGCTCCGCCCAGAGCGGTCGGAGTCATTTGATGATGTCCATCATCTGCCTAGCCTTTTACCAACTATATCGGGGTCGGCTTCCAGTCAAGCCGGATTTAGCTGAATACCAGTATTTTACGTGGTGTGGCTGCCTACCAGACCTCCACAACCCATTAACTGGGTAACACGGTACTTCATGACAAGACTGGAGTCAGATTAACTGGCTTCTGACTTTCCGTAACGACTGCCAAAGAGCTACAAATGACAGCCGGGACCAACGGCTTAACGTGCTTTCCGAGGCACGGAGGAAACTCGGTATGTTAAGATGGTCACCCATCCACAGACCAACCTTGGCAAGCGTTGCTTAGCCTTGAAGACCGACCCGTGCGGCTGTTACTATCCAGCCACGAGCTCCTCTCATTTGATAATGTCCCATCCTTAAAAAAAAATAACTTAGGTACAAATCTCTACAGATGCTATACTACAAAACAACGGTTGCATTAATTACAATTATTTACTACAGCTACATAAGCTTATATACCGAAACTGTTCGATACTTACCTACAGCACAATCTGTTATTACATCTACCTGCTATTATTTACTATTGTTTTGAAACAGCTATCTGCTCTAAATGTGACTACTACTTAGAAATAAATCTTAAAAGGCGATTTAGATAGTGTTCAAGTATCGGGATTATTACAGACGTACTCTGTGGTGCTAGTTGTTTACTTTACCGTATTGTTTGTATTGCTTAACTTTTGGGAAAGGAGAACGATGTTACCAATGGGTATCCTTACCTAAATTAACTGAAGTAAATTGAATTAACTATAAAATATTAACATTGCCGTGTCTGTACTTATTTCAAGTCGCTGTGTTTGTAAAGACAAATCCGAGTCGATTTAGACGACTATCAGATGTAGCACCCCGCAATAGACGCGATAATAGTGTGCTATGTCTGGAGAGAGCCAAGACTGCACTTATGCGCAAGTGTCTACTGCATGGCACCAGTCATTTTTAACAAATTGCCGAAGACATGGAAAGAGCTTCCGTTTTCATTATTTAAAAAGAGACTCCGAAGCTTTTTAGTGGCGAAAGCATATTATAATATTAAGGAGTTCCTAATTGATTTTTTTTAAGCTAGTGCATAATTCTGTATAATAAATAATTCTGTATTTTAAAATTGAATTTAATGTGTAATAATTTTATAATTGTATTTAGTTTAAGTTGTTATTTTTTAAATCTTTTGCATGCCTACGTGGTAAAATATGGCTGTACTTTTATATGTTTTTGTCATCGTTTGAGGTTACCCATATTTGCAAAATAAAGTTATCTTTATCTTTATATAATATATTATGTCGCCAGAGAAAGGGATCTTAAAAACTCAACACCATACACTGCGATCGCCAACCCGCCTGTCAAGCGTGGCGATTATGGCAAACCCCCAACCGTCTTGGGGGAGGCAGTGCCATGTCCAGCACTGGACGTCTTTCAGCTGATATATGTAATGATATACTCGTATGTCACCGAAATTTGCAGACGATGGAAGATTTTAATATATCGCGTGGAATTGTAAATTAATTATTTTCATTACGACACGAATAAATTGGAAACTATTGTATTCAAAATTATCGCAGTATATCGAGAAACTGTAGTTGACAAAGATTAAATACTTACAATCTTACAAAGTTTGCCTTTTTTTTTTTTGTTTGGATCAAAAAATTCGTCTCCAACGCTGTGAATGGGAAAAGTGCCAAAAACACAAAATTCTTCGTCTTAGCGTGTCGACTGCGGCGAGACGCCACACTAAAGATTGGAGCCATCCGAAAACCCCTACCGGAGGAGGGGGTTCCAAAGATTGCTCCGTTGACTCCGTTGTATTGAGTTTTTGGTAGAAAAAAAGGCCAACCCTCTGGTATTATGAAGAGTCGACTAAATGCTTGCTGATTTAAAAAAAAACTCGATGACCAATAACAACGTGAATTAAAAAAAAAAACCGGTCAAGTGCTTGTCGGACACTCATACGAAGGGTTCCGTACCATTAACCGAAACAAACACGTTTCTTGTATATGTGGAGCACCCTCTAATTTTTAATTTAATTTTTATTAATTGATGTTACAGCGGCATTAGAAATTTGAACTCAACATTTTTCTTCTGTTTGTGAAAATTTCAACTGTCTACCTATTACGTTCTGAGATACCCGAGATGCCCGTTGACAGATAGACGGACGGAAGGACGGACAGACGGATGGATGGACGGACGTACGGAGACCAGAGGCTTAGTAATAGGGTTCCGTTGGTTACCCTTTGGGTAGGGAACCATAAAAAATATGATTAAGATCATATTTTATGAAATACCCGATACGTTGATTGAGTTCATCGAAATGAACAAGGCCCAGTGACGAAACAAGGTTAACTGGAGGAAAATAAGTGTCGTAATATTGGCAAAGAAGGTCTCAGATAAACGTAGGGAAAAACCGGAGTTGTTCGATCTGAGCTCTCACTATCAGAGCCACTTATACCTCTAGTGGTTCATCCCCGAGCGCTTATTTAACCAGATAATATTAACACTGTAGGGATACAGGTCTGAGGGAAACCTCACGCCCCAGCCAGCAACAGAAGAAGACACCCCGGGCGTTGCGAGTCGCAGGGCGATTCTCAGCCACCGTAGGCGCGGGCCTGCGGACGGCGAGCATTGGGTGGCTCGCCGTCTGATCAGAACCAGGCCCGGGTCGACGGCACGCTGTGATCCCCGCGCGCCTCAAAGAGCTGGCAGCACAAAAGACGGGGCCCGCTAGGGCCAGTGCCTGCTGAGGCTGCGGACTTCGTTCGAAAGAGGCACCGTACCCTGGAACGCAAAGGACACTAGGAGGAACACAGATGGGTTTTAGTCAGTAAGAGTTTGACACTCCCTTCTGCTTTACCCAAAGTGGGAGGAGTCATTTGATGATTACCAATCCTTGAAATAAAAAAAAGGGATACAGGTCTCGTACCGCCCGCTATTGTTTTCAAGATGGAGTTGGAGCTGACTCACACTCTGCAGAGCAAAGAGGTAGATATCTGTCTGACAATGGCGTTGAACCCATTGACGTGTGCTTGTGCAAACATATCTGATGTACTGTTAAAATTTCAACTGTATTACTACATATTACGGTTCTTGAGATACAGCCCGCTGACAGATAGACGGACGAATGGACGGACGAATAGACGGACGGTTGGACGGACGGACAAACGGACAGCGAAGGCTTAGTAATAGGGTTCTGCTTTTCTTCGGGTTGGAACCCTAACAAATGGCTTGAATCTTTTCATAGACTTCCAGAAACATTGTAGTGTTGGAAACCATGGTTAGCCTGCTTTCACTGGGTGCAGTTTTAACACAGAACTCTTACTAAAATTTCGCTATAACACTAGTACTAAAAGATCGAACATAGGATAAAGATGACTGTTGCAAGATTGTTTTTAAATTGATCTCAATACGTTGTAAAGAACACGAACAAAACAATTTGTTAAATCGACTAACTGAATTGGGGCTAAGACCTGCAATTATTTAATTTAGACTAATGTTCTTAATTGCTCTGCGAGTAAAACGATAATTTCAATTTTGCCAACTTCTGTCTAGCAACAATGCTGAACGTTAATATTTTTGCTGTGAGGCACGGTTTTTTTATTTTATTTTTACTTTTTTTATTATTTTATGTCTGTGTGCTGATGACTGTCATTAAATAATTCTTTTGTATGTCTTTTTCATTGCCCACCATTTCTCTTATTGTTTGGCTTCCAACTCTTCCCGCTTTATGTTGAACGTTTCTAGCAGCTACCATCACACAATTGATTTAAAAGTGCCCGTGGAGTTTCTTGCACGTTCTTCTCCATAGAGGTTTACGCCTTGGAACTTGCAAATAGCTTCACCTCTTTGACTGACCGAACTTCAAAATTCAAGTGCCTGTAAATGGTTTCATTATAGTAAATAGTTTATGACTCAGAGGCTTGGGATACAAGTAAATTCGCGCGCACCCTAACCGGTATCGTCCCGCCAGGCCCAGCTTTTGCAGACCCACGTTCTCACATTTAGACGCGTTTGGAACAACTGCTCGACTCCTCATCGGATGATGGTCAAGATACCAGTTGAGGATTCTCCTGGTATCTTGACCAGTTCATCAGTTCACTTATATCTCGTTACGTGACTACACTCCTTTTGTTTAAGGATGGGAAATCATCAAAGGATTCCTCCCGCTCTGGGTAGAGCAGAAGGGAGTGTCAGACTCTTACTGACTAAAACCCATCCGTGTTCCTTCTGGTGCCCTTTGCGTTCCAGGGCCGCGGTAACTTTTTCGAACAAATTCCGAATCTCTGACAGGCACTGGCCCTAGCGGGCCTGTCTATTAAGATGACATCTATATGAGGAGCGCGTGGAACACAACACGCCGTCGAACCTTATCCTTATCGGTCGGCGAATCACCCATCGCTCGCCGTCAGCGGGCCCGCGCTTACGGTGGCCGGGAATCACCCTGTGAGTCCTGACGCCCAGGGCGTCTTGTTTTGCTGTTACGAAGGCTGGGGCGTGAGGTTTGGCTCTCCCTCACGATGACTCCTATGCTACGGTCAGTTCTGGTAACTCTTGAGATGGCCTGCATATTATATTAAATGCATAGTATGAAGAACATAATAATTTCGACACTGTATATATAGTGAAGTAACGTTGAAATCAAAAGTCACGTAAAGACAGGGTAATGACCTATGATTGCAGTTAAGATGTAGCAAGTTGTTGCGGTTAACATAACAACAGAAACTCATAGAATAATGTTTTGGTGAGTCATCATCAGTTCATCATCAGTATGAAATATCGATGAAATCTTGTTCGAATGCATATTTTAATACAATTTATTTGTTTTACAGTTAACGCTTTCGTTCCCTATTTTTTACTAAGGAACAAAAATAATAATAATAAGGACTATTCCATATTCTGCAATAGTCCTGCTCCAACCGGGGATTGTACTTGGGTATACTTTCACAGTGCATACAGGGTAATCGTCGGTTGGTGTCCCATTCCATTTGAAATGTCTAAAGCGGCCTCTGCGTGTTAGTTTCGGCCCCTCGTTCGTCTACCAAAGGACCGGCTCTCTAGGGACCGGAGAAAGTCAAAAACATGATAATAATAACAAATTTCTTTATTAGGGCACTAAGTCCCAATATTACAATTAAATTAAATTAAAACATAACATTAATAAAAATAAAATCACAAAATTACAACTTAAAAAAAAGAAATTGATAATTTCTTATGTTTTTCATAAGTAAAACAATTTTAGGATGACAATAAAGGTGGCAGTTGATTCAAACAGGAAGCTAGGTAATAGGCATAATTAACGTTTACGAAATCAATTAGTGGGTCAATGAATATTGGCAGGTCAATGACTTTATTGCAATGCTAAAATGCACCTACCATAGCAAAAGCAACGCGCCCTTTACGCGAGGGGTGCGGTTTAGTTCATTGGGTCGAGTTCGTTGAACATAACTGTCTGTTAAGTTTATTTTCGTCTTATTAGTCCAACGACCATGATTGTAGTAATTTTCTACACTCAAATTGTAATTTAGACCAAGCCATCTTATGTAACATTCCATCGAATGCTTCATATCCGCCACATTTGCCAGTAATTCGTGAGTTACATGTGTTACAAAACACATGCATCTACGTTATGTTGCGTAACAGACAATTAGATTAACACTTATATTACATATTCGGTGATTATATATATACATGGTTTCTATTGTGTGTAGCCTCGATTTATTACGTAAATCGTCTAGACGGTGCTTAAACTTAATTTCGTATTCATACACTATTTTGCATAAATGGCTAAATAATAACAGCCCACGGGTCGATCTTCAGGCCGCGGACACGAACGCAGCGGCGTGGCGGCGGCGGTGCGACCAGCGGCGCGTTCAATTCAAATGCATGGATTTATATGGTGCAGTTCACGAAGGCAATGGCGCGGGAGTGGCGCGGCTGCGGCGCAAGAGTGGTGCGCGCCAATCGATCGGTGCTCGCGCGCTCGCAGTTACGTAGTCATAGATTGGCAACTTCTCATAACGTCAAAGTTAACGCGTTTCGAAAAGTCTATTGAATTAGTAATAGACGAACGATTTCTTTATGATTTGCGAGACGAGAATTAAATAAGGCAAATGCACGTACAGAAATCGAAATAAAGAAAGTGTTATCACTGCAGATAACTGAACTTCAGATATCTAGAATTTCTGTGCGCATGTGTGTACGCGGAACGCAGAACTCGACTGCAGAACGCAAATAGCTTTGGTGGTGTGAAACAATACCTACTGGAACTCAGCTGCATCCGATTTGACTGGAAGCCAACCCCAACGTAGTCGGAAAAAGAGATATTGATTAAGTATATGTAATATTATATATTCACACTGTCACTGTACTCAAAGGCAGTGGAGTTTCCTTGCGTGATCGAATCAGAAATGATATATCCGCAAAAGAACCAAGGTTACCGACATATTAGCCTGAAGGACCGCCAAGCTAAAGTGGCAGTGGGCAGGGCACATTGCTCACAGACCCGATGGTCGAAAAGTTCTGGAGCGGTGACATTGTATTGGAAGACGCAACGTTGGAAGGCCTCCCACAAGGTGGACCGATGACCAGGTGAAGGTCGCGGATAGCCGGTGGATGCGTGTCGCGCAGGACCGGTCATTGCGGCGAGGCTTGGGGAGGTCTATGTCCAGCAGTGAGCTTCTTTCGGCTAATATGATGATAATGATGAAATGATGATAATGAATATGTATTCAGCGGTTTACAAGCTCACGACCCACCGATTTTCTTTACGATTCGATTTACTGTTATCTTTTCTTCCTAACCATTTTTAGTCACCTTTTATAAACAACAGTCTCAATATTGTTAACGATTAAGGGAAAGAGCGAGATAGCAGAAGTATTGTCAATTATTTACTCATTTATATAATCCATATACCTAACTGTTCTGGGACAAATAAACATTTTTAATTTTTCACCGAACACCTCTCCACGTACCTCATTTGCGCAACCACGACCACTCAGACAGTATCCGACTAAGAACAGAAAACTTTTCATTTTATCAGTCGAACGGGGGGGGGGGGGCGGGGGGTCTAAAAGGCCACTTTAGGAGAATCATAATATTAATCACAGAACAATCTGTCAAATTTAATTTTCATCTTTATCGCTAACGCTTTAGGTTCAAGGTTGATTGGGAAAATGTGACAGTGACGGGTAGCGTGATTTGCTTTCTGATTCTGCTAAAGTGGCCTTTTTAAACCCGCAGTTCATTGCGTGATTTGCGTTGTCGAGCAGACGAATGTTTAAATATTTGAAGCAATGGATCAGAAATTTCATCCGGTTTTAATTGAATCGGAAAATTTTTGAGAGATGCCTATGTCTAGATGCGGCATGTTTTGTCTTAGGGGAATTTTTGTTGCCGACATGGCACACCATCGCAGGAAACCGTAGTTGCTGTGTCCTGTAACGTCTGTGCATGGAGTTGCTGATTCCATACTGGTTATTGTATAGAAATATTCATTGGTAGTTTGTATCCAACACAAGACACAGAAGTGTCCACGTTTGCGCCCCTTATGTAAGTGACGAATGATAATGACTATTTTGTGAACTGCTGTTTCTTTCTGCGTTTTTTTTTTTATGGCCGGAAATACTTGACAGTCAGTCACAAATATAACGCATTCGCTAGTATAAGTAGACGTAATATTCGACTATAATTTCCGCTAAAATAACCTACTTCTCACGACCGACCAGCACCTACTTAAAACAGCTGTTATTAATTGCTAGCTTTCCCGCGCAACTTTGTCTGCGTCACAATTTTCATTGATGCTCCGCTCCTATTGGTCGTAACGTGATGGTATATAGCCTATGGTCTTCTTCAAATGGGCTATCCAACACTAAAATATTTTTATGAGATTATTGACCTAGTCTGGGAAAAGCAAGACTTTTGTAAAAAATGGCCCCTTGAGATGCAAAACTTAATAAAGTGGATGAAATATTTTTTTTAACAAAAAAAATACAACTTTCTTCCATAAAATAAAAAAAAACACTGCAAAGTATCGAAAAATATTGGAAACATATTATATTTTGTTTTATCAAATCAATAATAAATCCGGTCAAGTTCGAGTCGAACTCGCACACGAAAGGTTCCGTACCATAAACCTTAGTTTTTACTATTTGTCGTTATAGCGGCAATAGATATACACAATCTGTGAAAATTTCAACTGTCTATCTATTACGGTTCTTGAGATACAGCCCACTGACAGACAGACGGACGGACAGCGGAGGCATATTAATAGGGTTCCGTTGGATACCCTTTGGGTACGAAATCCTAAAAATTTACGAAGATAAAACGCATCAAAAATGGAGTGGGGGTTTGTGACGTCACTTTGCCATAAAAAAGTGGATCACTTTTTGACGTCACACGAGTTGTACAGTCTGTGACCAACATTATCTGACCCACTTGCCTTTTAGCGAATAATAGTCAAGTGGGTTAGATAGGAGCTCGTGGCTAGAGAGGAGCTCGTGGCTAGATAATAACAGCCGCACGAGTCGATCTTCAAGGTTAAGCAACGCTTGCCAAGGTTGGTCTGTGGATGGGTGACCATCTTAACATACCGAGTTGCCTCCGTGCCTCGGGAAGCACGTTAAGCCGTTGGTCCCGGCTGTCATTTGTAGATCTTTGGCAGTCGTTACGGATAGTCAGAAGCCAGTAAATCTGACTCCAGTCTTGCCATGAAGTACCGTGTTACCCAGTTAATGGGTTGTGGAGGTCTGGTAGGCAGCCGCTCCTCGTAAAATACTGGTATACAGCTAAATCCGGTTTGACTGGAAGCCGACCCCAATATAGTTGGGAAAAGGCTAGGCAGATGATGATGAGTCAAGTGGGTTAGATAATGTCTTCATTTTTCATTTACGTGCATATAATAAAAAAAAAATATATATATATTTTAGTTACCTTTTACAAAATGTTTGATAAAGTAAAAAATTTACCCGATCGTACATTTAAAACGAGTTAATGAGCTGTCAGTATCGAATATTATCATCATAACTAAAGTAAGTTATTTGAAAACAGAGTGCCACATACGCGAAAAGGTGGGAAAGGGAAAATACGCGTTCCCTCTTGCTTGCACAATCACAGTAGCTAGCTCTAGCGGTACGAGAAAAATACAACCAACTTCCAAAAATCAAAACACTGCAAAGTATAAAATAACTTTAATTTCAGAAGTTTGTGTCAAAAACAAATATTACATCTAAAAACACCGAGTTCCGAAATTAAAGTTATTTTATAGTTGTACGGTGTTTTATAGAAGATAGTTTCATAGAATTTCGTTTCACATAATTTTTTTCTCGTATACTTTGTAATGTTTTTTTTTTTTTTATTTGGAGTTCGGTTGTATTTTTTTTTGGCAAAAGGTTTTTTATTTTTCAATTTTTAGTGGTACCTACTCTATTGGAATGTCATAAGAAAGCAAAATACGCAATTTCGTTTACTTGGATGACAAACAAAATACGACTTCCAAGTAAACTGATGCCAGCTATTTTAATTTAAAAACTAAACTACTAAACTGATTTTGATGAAATTGAAATGGGACTAATCGGAAAGTAAATCCTTTCACATAAAAAAATATTTTTTCAAATCTTATACTAATATATAAAGCTGAAGAGTTTGTTTGTTTACTTGAACGCGCTAATCTCAGGAACTACTGGTACGATTTGAAAAGTTCTTTCTGTGTTAGATAGCCCATTTATCGAGGAAGGCTATAGGATTTTTTATTGATTTGATAAAATAAAATATAATATGTTTCCAATATTTTTCGATACTTTGCAGTGTTTTTTTTTATTTTATGGAAGAAAGTCGTATTTTTTGTTAAAAAAAATATTTCATCCACTTTATTAAGTTTTGCATCTCAAGGGGCCATTTTTTTACAAAAGTCTTGCTTTTCCCAGACTAGGTCAATAATCTCATAAAAATATTTTAGTGTTGGATAGCCCATTTGAAGAAGACCATAGGCTATATATCATCACGCTAAGACCAATAGGAGCGGAGCAGTAATGAAAATTGTGACGCAGACGAAGTTGCGCGGGTTTACTAGTCGGTTCATAAATGAGTTATGAGGTAACAAATAGAAAAAAAATACAACCGAATTGAGAAACTCCTTCTTTTTTAACTCGGTTAAAAAAATAACAAAAAGAAGAACTTTCAAAGTATTTTATTAACTTGACGTTTTTAGTGTTACTTACAAACTAGTGTTAAAATTAATGATATCACATTTCATTTTTCACAATAACAAAAACTTATTTAACATGTTATTAAAATACATCTGTATCGTAATAATATTGTACTCAACTTTTTGTTTATTTTTGAGGATGCAATGTAAAGAAGAAGTTTGAAAGAATACTGAAAAGTAAAAGGGACATAAAAAGTTGTTTTCAGAGTACATATTTCATGTGGTTTGCTGAAAAATAAGAAGTAAATTCTCGAGAGTATATAATTATTTCAACAGTTTAATGAACGTTAAAATATTTTTCATAACTTTAACATTTCGATAGTGTGTGGTTTCTCAATTTATGTTTTTAAACAGGAATCTTTGAGCTCAAAGCTTTTGCAATTTATTCACAGATTATTATTAGTTACCAATACTCAATCATTGAGCAATTTTAATAAACTAACCAAGCTTAGATTACATTCTAAAGGTTAATGTACTTAATTATGTATAGTAAATTAGTAATAGGATATATTATTAAATACGTCTACAAGTTTCTTAAAATCTTAGATAATAATTATTGATTCAAGTTACTCTAACAGTAATATAAGATACAAAATGGCATCTGAAGAAAATATTATTAATTATTGGTAACTACACTATGTAATTATGTAGCAATTAAATAATAAAAAAATATTTTCAGACTGATGGAGGAATAAAAGACATTACTTAGACTTCCCCTGAAGAACTGGCAGTCAGTAACAATACTATACTGCCGTCATAAGAAAAAGAAGTAACCGATTTCCGACATTAGGAAATTAACTTAAGGTCTGAAATTGGTAACACCGGTTTGCATCGATATGTCCTTTTTTAAGACGGCAGTATAACACTCCCATAGACAAGACAGTGATATGCGACGCGATGCATTTTTAAACAAATTGTTCTAAAATAGCTCTGCAAAATTTAATTTTTTTATGAAATGTCAATGGAAGCCTTAATTCTTGTTGCAAACGTTTAAATCATACGTCCATAATTATTATTTAAAGTGTGGAAAAAAAAACGTGTTCTTAAATTGCAAATACGTCAGTAATGGTCTTAAAATTATACTTACACTATGGTTCACTAATTAATAACTTAAATTAAATTGGCAATTCATAACAATAGTTTTCGCTTTATGTTTGACCACTTTATAAATTTTTTTTAGTTTACAAGAAAGTAGTCTGTCTGTTTTGTTACTCTTTCGTTTGATTTAGTTACAAATTAAATGTTAGTTAGTTATATAAGTTAAATGATTAAATAAATTTAATGATTTAATAAATAAATTTAATCATTTAACTGATGATTAAATAAATTTAATCGTTTTATTTCATCAATAACAAGGAAAAGTTTTAATACTTCATTAATTTCTGTTTCTCGCGTAAATTTTATAAAAATGTTACAAAAATCTGTCACTTGACACTATTATGTCATCTTTTAAATTACATGTTTAATAAACACTTCATAATTTTACAAGAGAGCCCGCCTGATGTAATACATAAGATTTTAAGAAATATGAGCAAAATATTGAAAAACAGCTTACAATAAAGTTAAAATAAAACTAATGGTGTAAGGCAGAGCAAAAAAAAAAAAAAAAATAACGTAATAATTATAAAATGGTTCTAACGACACAATTTTCAGGCAGGCAATCAATACCTTAAAGCCTTTTGCTGTAATTAAAAATCACAACCTAATTAGTGAGTTTACAGTCCATGAGACTACCTTAATTATAACAAACTTACTTAGTAGTACTATCGATTAAATGGAATGTCATCATCTTCAAGTTGAAATTTTGGACGGAATTTTCATTAGTACAGACGAATTTTAATGTTAATAATACCTTTAGTTGTATTTGATAGATTTAATTTGTCAGACACCCTAGACAATTGTCTGATATAACTATAACTAACCCAATTCACTATAAATACCCTAACCACTAGTATTAGATATTCAGAGTCAACTATCTTTCCCACTGGTTTAAAGGTATTTACAAATTCCATTGTATGACTTTCTATATCGTCGAATGTCATGGTCATTATGTACGACATACTTAAATCAAATCAAACGTTCATAGTGTCATTCATTGAAATGCTAGTAACATTAGCTATTACCTCTAAAACTGGGGTGTCATAGAATTTGTCCACCATGCCTTTGATGGAAGTAAAGGAACCAGCAAAGAGTGCGACAAGGGAAATCATAGCGATGAAGATGTTTTTGTAAAGGATCCAGTTGAAGGGTCCAAGTCCTCGGTCCCATTTGTGGACAGTGTCGATGATGGCTGGAGTGAGGAGACCGAGGGTCGAGAGGAAGATGGCTCCACTCAAGTTGATGAAGAGCTCCAAGTCGGGGAAGGCCGCTGCGAGGGCAACTGTTGGAAAAGATAAACTCATTAGATCGAATTATTAAGATCATAAGTAGTCCTGCCAGGGCTGCGGAATTTGTTCGAAAGTGTCACCGCAGCCCTGGAACGCAAAAAGCATTAGGAGGGACTCGGATGAGTTCTAGTCAGTAAGAGACTGACACTCCCTTCTGCTCTGCCAAGAGCGGGAGGAGTAATTTTTCATGAGTCCCATACTTTAAAAAAAAAAATATATATATTAGGTCTCTCTATTTCTGATCATCTAATCTGAGTATAAATTGTCTTCGTTGTACAAACATTTTAGCCTTATTATATCTCATTTGTCCCAGAACAGCTTTATATTTCAATAAAATTTACTTTTGGCCACCCACGACATTATCTTAGTGGAATTGTATATAGCATAATTGACGAACCATAAATTATGATCGAAGTTAAATGTATTGCTAGACCTTATTAACATGATGTTAATCATAATAAATAAGCTGTTTTGTTCCTTTAATAAGTGATCCGTAGTAATATTATAAGCGTGGGACGGGCCTTTGCGGAGTTATAAAAAAGTTGGTAAAACATCCATTATAATTCATCCTTAACTTTTTTCGTCCTCAATTAGACTTGTAATCCCTGGTGATATCATGAAACCCGAAACAATGTCTGTGGGCCTTTGTAATAATATTAGGCTTTTTTAAAGTTCTAATTTATTCCAGTATTTAAGGGCCCCTTATCCGAAATTTACGTTTCTAGATCGAGTTGTTTTCAGAGAAATCACCATATATAAATTCGTAAAAAAATATATAGTATAGATACATGTGAGATCTAGTGACTTTTTTGGTTAAAAACACGATATTTAACATTTTGATCGATAAAAAAAAATCAGGAAGTAAAGTCGATTTTGAAAGTATTTTAAGTTGTATGAGACTTGTGGGAACGCAATTTTTATGAAAATTTAACATTTCATTTAGTAATCGGATTTGACAGGGATATTATTCGATAGATTTATAATATGGCACTTTTTTATATTAAATAAATACGTGAAAAACGGCTCGCGCGCACCGCGCTAGTGTCCTGCCGGGAAAAGGGAAAAGGTGCTGTCGGGAAAAGGGGCCCTTAAAGCTTTGCGTCAATTATAGTGCTTTTGTTTTAGCAGTGTTTATTTCATGAATAAACACTGCTAAAACACACGCACAGAATTTATGAAAACTATATTTTGTCATTTTCACTTTTCATTCATTAGTCATAATTTAATTTCGCCTATAATTTTTTCGTGGTCCTTACTTACACTGACAATGTCGAAAATTGGTCCTTAGGTATGAAGAACAATGGCACGAGTAGCATCATTTTCCCGTGGTCTATGGTTTTTTCGTGGTGTCGAAAATGAGTCCTTAAGTTCGAGGAACAAGAGTAGCTAATTCTCACCTGATCCAATAACAGCTGTGGTCCTGATAGCGATTTGGGTGACGTTGTGGTACCTCACGGAGACCTTGTTGTGCAGCTGCCTCCAGATCATCTCCATGGGCACATAAAACTGAAGACTGTAGGTAAACAGGATCGCTAAAGCCATCAGGATTTTTGCGCTTTGGGCGAGGCTGGAAGAAATAATAAATGGAGGTTAGTTCAAACATTGAGATGTCTATAAAGAATGCCAAATGCCGGAGTAGAAACGGCGTAAGCGGTGCTCAAAATGTGTTGCTAAACTGGTGCAGTTTCGAGCTCCATTTGAAACTATTGTATTAAAACGTTTTACAGCTGCCTCTGGGAAATTATTGCGGGTAGTTTTCTCAGGAATGTGTAATTTAATAACTAGCTAGTATGTTCTCGAAAATACTCTCTCATGTGTATACTATCGGTTTAACCTTAAAGAAACGGCATAATAAGCATAATGGAAACAAACAACAACGTAGGGACTTTGGGACTGTAACTTAAAACTAAAGTAACTGAAATGCTGCTCACACTTCATCCTGCGGTAGATTCAAGGTGACACTTCCTCTGACATCATCTCCATACTTCATATAGCCGAAGAACCCGACAAGACCATACAACGATATTACAATGGTCATGGCCACGTTCAATACTCCCGGGCATCCGAGGAACTGCTGCGGTTTCGCCATCTCGTTCTCAACCGGCATCACAACGCCGATGCCTTCCATTGCGAAGATCACGGTGCTGGAAACAGATAGGAATATTTAGTATGCTACGAGCTCGAAAGCAGTACTGTACGATTGCTAGAAAGATGGATCATACTGGAAAGAGATGTATACGAGTATGTCACCGGAAAATGGCAACTCCGTAAGATTTGTCAACTGAATATTGGTAATGGTTTTTCATGCATCAAAATTTGATAGTTTAAAATTTCTCGAATTCATTCTGAGAAGTTGTGAATTGAAATAGAATGGCAACCAATCAGAGCACAAGTCTACAAGAATCAAGGTCTGTTCTGATGTGACGTCATATGAACGCCATAGAGTTACGAATTGAATGGAGTCATTTTCGATTTCGCGAAATAAACTATTTTCCGGTGACAGATACATTTATTTGTTTGGGGTGGCATAGATTTGATGTGGGTTGAAAATTTATGAAGTAAATATCAAGACCGTGTTGTGGATCCTCCATGGCACAGCTTTCTTCTGCACTTGTTAAATATACTGTTGTATGCAAGACTTGCGTTCCAAAATAAAGCTGACCAATTATAAATCAAATCTATGCCTACAGATTTAAACCAAAGTTTTCTAAAAGGGCCATTTTGTATTT
This sequence comes from Lacanobia oleracea, assembly GCA_950371165.1. Classification (NCBI taxonomy): domain Eukaryota; kingdom Metazoa; phylum Arthropoda; class Insecta; order Lepidoptera; family Noctuidae; genus Lacanobia; species Lacanobia oleracea. The sequence continues at coordinate 23,982,542 of OX493391.1, read as the reverse complement.
GTTAGTTCCAAAATTCAAATGCGTAGAATTTGTTCAATTAAACAACCTTTTGTAATGACTATATTTCAGCCAATTGTAATTAAAAGTTTCAGAGTATTATAGTTTTGAAATTAGGACGGTCGTTAACTCTAATTGTTTGAGCTAGACTTTTTAGTTGTTATGTTGATTACATTTCACGAACACCTCTTGAATCTAAACTACGTGTTTAATGTTTTAGAAGTATTTAATGCAGTTTCATTTGTTGAAGTTTTGCGTTGGGTTTGTTCACAAAAATTTAACTATACACTGCAAACTGCTAAATATATCACGAGTTTTATACTATTCGTAACTTATGCCTATCTTCTTTTTATCGTGTGGGCAGTAAGGTCTAATGATCCCACAACCCTAGTGTCAGAGTTTCTAAGCCGCCTAAAGGGCTTCTGACATGGTTTATTTGACGACCGCCATTTGGCGGCCGGGACCACTGGCTTAGGTATTACAGTATTACAGAAGGCTTACGGTGAATCGACTTTATCAAAAACTCGTGCTTATGAGTGGTTCAAAGCGTTCAAAAGCGGTCGAGATGTGATGGAAGATTTGCCTCGCTCTGGTAGGCCGTCAACGTCTGCAACTGAAGTTAACATCGCAAAAGTGAAGGAAATAGTGACTGAAAATCCCCATTCAACTCTGAGAGAGATAGCCGCCGAACTTTCTGTATCTCACGAGTCGATCCGTACCATTTTAACTAATCATTTGGGTATGAAACATGTTGCTGCTCGGCTAGTCCCAAAAGATATGAATTTTCTCCAAAAACTCAATCGCATGAAAGTCGCTGAGGACATGCTAGAACGAGTCAGTTCGGTCCCAACATTCATGAAACGCATTGTTACTGGTGACGAGACGTGGGTTTACGAGTTTGACATGCAAACTAGTCAACAAGCTTCGGAGTGGCGCCTTCCAACTGAACCGAAACCGAAAAAACCACGCCAAAGTCGATCAAAAGTCAAAGTCATGTTGACTGTTTTCTTTGACTATCGCGGTGTTGTGCACTCTGAATTCTTACCGGAAGGTCTAACGGTAAATAAAGAATATTATTTGAGCGTTATGCGGCGTTTAAGAGAGTAAATTCGACGAAAAAGGCCAGATTTGTGGAAAGAAAATTCTTGAATTTTGCACCACGACAATGCGACTTCGCACAAGGCTATCATTGTGAACGAATTTTTAACCAAACACTCAACACATACCATCCAGCAACCACCATATTCACCAGATATGGCTCCTGCTGACTTTTTTCTTTTCCTATACTCAAATTACCACTTCGTGGCACCCGTTTTCAATCGATAGAAGACATAAAGGAGAATTCGCGGCGAGAACTGAACTCAATTCCGGAAGCAGCGTTTAAAAAATGTTTTGATGAATGGATTATTCGTTGGCGCAAGTGTATCGTTTCTAAAGGAGCATACTTTGAAGGTGATAAAATAAATTTGGATGAATAACAGAAATTTTGTGTATTATTGATCTTTTCCCGGTACTTTCTTGACAGAGTAGTACGTGCCTTCCAAAGCACGGAATCATCTTTTTTATCAGAAAATCAGGTGATCCCTGAAGCCTGCAATGTCCTGACCAAACTGGAAAACAACTTCACAAAGTATATTTTCCTGTGGGAATCGAACCCATGACTACCGGGTCACAAGGCAAACGCCTAAACCACTCGACCACGAAGGCAATTACTTATGCCAATGACTTGCCTATTAAGCGCTGACTAGTGTTATGAGTTTTGTGTGTCCTCTTTCTATAGTGTTGTAGAATGGCAAGAAGTTGGCCAGCAGCGGTCAAAGAAAGATACTTAGAAATCATGGTATTATAATGATTAATTTATCTGCTCGTTGTTTTCTTACAATAATTATTTTAACAAAGAGACCTTTCCTGTATTAATTATTGTTAATAATTTATTTCAAATTTAAGTATCCATTACACAAATTATTTTCTTTATTCATTCAACCATACTTGTACATTTTTTTTTTTCTAATATTTCATTATAAATATATATTCAAAAGAAAAAAAAAAATTGAATACCGGTATCGAAAACAGAGTCCAAACTACCGGCGGTCAGGGCTCCAGAAAGAGGCTCCTAATAATGCGAGCCGTGTCCAGAAGTACCGCTTTCTGAATCAAGCCCTTGCCAATCCAGCTGCTTAACCAGAGCCTCCTAAGGTTTTGGTCGAGGCTCGTGGCTATTAAGCCATCGGCTGATACGACTATCGGTACAATGATTGCGGAATCCACATCCCACATGTCGACAATCTCGCGAGCCAAGTCAAGATATTTGATTACAAAAATTATTATTATTTAATTTTTTCTATATTTTTTTACTATTGATAGGCACGCGTTTGACCACTATTTCATCTGATGGTAGTCAAAGATGGAGGACGCTTGCTAAGAAGTAACCTATTTACTCTTAATGATAAGCATTGGTCTAGTCTTTTCCCAATATGTTGGGGTCGACTTCTAGTATAACGGGATGCAGCTTAAGTACCAGTATTTTACATTGTGCAACCATGGTATCTGGCCACATCAATCAGGTGCTGGTAACACATCACACACATACCTCTTGCTTCTTTTGCAAATCTAACATCTGTCTTGGGACCGGTTTTAGTTGGAACTATAGTAACGACTGCTGAAGCTCTTTCTCTGGGTCGAGAAAAACGTTTCAGGCATTAGTTATTTAAACTCTATTTATTTTTAAGCAACTTCGCATTGGTACCTCAGTCGAAATCTGCCAAAAATGTCAGGAAATTGTATGTAAAAAAAACTGGCCAATTGCGAGTTGGACACGCGTGCAAAGCGTTCCGAACGAATTTTATTTTTTACATAGACTTTTTATAGGTTTTTCTGTAATCTAAAGATCTATGATCTCCATTTTTTTCAAAATTTAAGGCTCAGCAGTAGTGAAGATAAGGAGGGGATGATCATTTTTCGTCTAATTTCTTGAATAATTCTTGTAAACCATTAATTTTAAAATTATTAAAAATATACAAGTAAAACCCTCACACCTCACCCTTTTCATTTTATATGTCACTCGAATGTCACTTTCGTTTGATGTGTCTTCTAGTTAGACTCCCATACTTAAAAAAATATAATTTACGTAACATGTCTTTGTTTGGGTCACAGAAGGCCATACTTGTACCAAATTTCAACAGAATCGGTCTAGAGGATCCGGAGATAACTGGCTGACAGACAGATAGACACCTGAGTGATCCTACAAGGGTTCTGTTTTTTGTTCGGAACCCTAGAAATGAAAGTTTTTTGACGGTTTGACAGTATGCTTAGTCGGATCTGTCAAAAACTCTCATCTCCTTATGCGAAATGAATGCATTTCAGTATGCGAACGTTGCTTTAAAATTAGTAGGATTGTTTCTAGGTAGTTAGTTAGGAGTATAATGAGAAGCATACCCCTGAGAATATATAGCCAATCACCTTGTGAGACGCTGGAACTCGCAAAGTTGATCTAATTTAGCGGTCAATAAGGTGCAACTAAAGGCCGAAAAATTGATAGTCAAACCGTGTAAATAGCTTCTTTTTTATTGATACAAAATGTAGAACGAAATTGATTGATTTGATTCATCAAACCTATCTAAATAAGTCAAATCTGTTTTGTAACTACATTTCCTAATCTTGTATAATACATGCCGTGGCAGCCTGTAATTAAGGCTATAATTAAAAAAAGTAAAAATATGCGTACTACAACATATATTCTAGTATATAAAAAAAGTTGGTTGTCGATAAATAAAATAAATAAAACAAACAAAATAAATAAAATTAATAAAATACTTAAATAAAATAAATAAAATAAATAAAACAAATAAAAAAAATAAAACAAATAAAATAAATAAAACAAACAAAATAAATAAAATAAATAAAATAAATAAAATAAATAAAATAAATAAAGTAAATAAAATAAATAAAATAAATAAATAGAAAATTTAACAATGCCGTACCTGATAAACAAAGGCCACTGCGTCACACTGGCCACCACAACCCGTCCCTCAGGCTTCGGCAGATCACTGAAGATATAATACATGGTGATCGCGAAACAGATCACCAGGAACACGTTAGCTATCGCCGAGAATGGTACCAGCCACTTCAGGTTCCTGATCTGACAGATGAGTACCAGAGGCACAAGGGTCAGAGCGCAGTACGCTTCCACTGATAGCTTGTATTCGGGAATGTATTCGTCTAGGACCTGGAACAAATGAATATAATTTTTTTTTTTACTATTGATAGGCAGGCGTTTGACCACTATCTCACCTGATGGTAAGCGATGATGTAGTCGAAGATGGAGCACGCTTGCCTAGAAGTAACCTATTCACTCTTAAGACTGCTAGACTCCGGCAGGGAATTCCACTCCTTAGCTGTACGCATTATGATCGAATGTGTTTCCAAAACGTTTTGTGCGCGTGGGTGGGATGCCCACCATGGATGACTATATGTCTAATATGGTTAATGTTGGAGAAGTTAGCGATCTTCGAATAAAAGTAAGTCATTCTCTTTCCAAAGGTGTCAAATTTGTACATAATGTAACATCTTGGACTAGAGATCTTTATACCAAGTGCGAGTCGGACTCTCACACGAAGGGTTCCGTACCATAAATCGAAAAAATAACTCGCGTCTTGTATGGATGCTGGGAGCCCTCTTTAATTTCTAATAATTAAATTTTCATTATGTATTTGTTGCTATAGCGGCAATAGAAATAAAAATTCAACTGTCTATCTCGGGTTCTTGAGATACAGTCCACTGACAGACAGACACACAGCAGAGGTTTAGTAATAGGGTTTTGTTGGTTACCCTTTGTAGTACTTGTTGCACAAAAGCCTACTGGAAAATACGAATACCTAATAACTTAGAAACAAATCAAAATTCCCATAAATATTTTGACCACGCGCTTTTGGAAATTGAACGAAAATAAGATCTAGGAAAGAATTTTTCAAAATAAATTCTCTAAAACTAGGTAAGAAAGTTTGCTTAGAAGATTGTTTTTGCTTTCAAATGGAAAATGTCATCGAGCACAGTGCTTGCATAATGGATTCTAGTGAAAATTCCAATGAATGTACAATCGCCTAGCGTGATGCTTAGAGCAATGCAACTTAGACGTTATTTTCATAGCTGTACGTTTCAATACTGTATATTGCATAAAATTGCTCGATCTTTCGAGATGGATTAAAGGATGGAAAAACACCAAATGATTTATTTCGCTCTAGGCGGGGCGGAAGGGAAGTTTCAGACTCTTACTGACTAAAACCTACCAAAGGGTATTAGGAGGACCTAATACCCTTTTAATCCGTAACAAAGGCAGGCACTGGCCTTAGTAGGCCCCATCTACTATGCTGACATCTCCTTGAGGCAGGGAAAAAATAATCGCAACAGGTCGATACTAATAATGTTTGTATTACTAAATAAGAATGACTACCACACTGAAAATAGTTCAATTTTATCAAAGCGCCTCACAAAATTATGGCAGCAAATAATTATAATCAAAACTTCACTAAAGTTACATTACATTACTCTCGATATTATTTGGTGACAAAATTAATTTTATTTTATCTAAATTAATTTGGCTTCCATTTAATTAATTTTACAGCCGTATTAAGAAAGTTTTGCAATTAATTATAAAACTTTTCAGTCGCTTATAGAATGTTTAATGTTTGTTTGCGTACCTAAAGAGTGAGATCAAAGATATAAAAGAAAATTCATAATCCTAAAGGTCTGCCACAACAAAGCTAAAATAATACAATAACTGAACTTCCAAAAGTAAAAAACCGACCAAGTGCGAGTCGGACTTACACACGAGTACCTTCATTTTTATTATTTGTTATTACAGCGGCAACAGAAATACGCAATCTGTGAAAATTTCAACTGTCTACCTATTTCGGTTTTTGAGATACCTACAGCCCGCTGACAGACAGACGGTCGGACGGACAGCCAGCGGAGGCTTAGTAATAGGGTTCCGTTGGTCACCCTTTGGTAACAGAACCCTAACGTGTTGCGCCGACCCCAAGTAACATGGGATTAGGACAGAAAGACGATGATGATGTTCCAATAAAATAATTAATTTTCTTACCTCCTTGAAATTTTCCGAGATGAACACAACATAGACACATAGGGCTGCTAGATAGGTGCACGTCATCGCATAGTCCACGAATGTTCTGGAAAAATAGAAATAAATCTTAACTTTTTTAATAATCAGCAAGTCTAAAAAGGCCACCTTAGCAGAATCAGAAAGCACATCACGCTACCTGTCATTGTCATATTTTTTCAATCAACCTTGAACCTAATGTGTTAGCGATAAAGATGAAAATGAAATTTGACAGATTGTTGTGTGATTAATATTATTATTTTAATATGATTCTGCTGAAGTGGCCTTTTTAGAACTGTTAAGAGGCAGCAGTTCGCTCCGTGATTTTGTCCCAATGAACAACTTTATTATTTTTTATTAACTGAGTAGTGACGTATTTAAATGTAGGATAACTTAAACTTGAGTAATCAATAAAAATAGATGTTATAGCTCTTTGTAAAAAACTATGCAAAACGGTTATATTTGTTCTGCAATTTAAACTAAATATATAGCATAAGCATAATCAGCCTATAATGTTCCCACTGCTGGGACACAGGCCTCCTCTCGGTGAGAGGGAGTGGGCCGTAACCCACCACGCGGGTCTAGTGCGGGTTAGTAGATGTCACATGTCTACGAATTTTTGGTTCTAGGACATGCCGGTTTCCTGACGATGTTTTCCTTCACCGTTTTGAGAGTAGTGGTGATGAAATAATTTATACAAAGTAAAGCGCCATTTACACAATGTAAAGCGCCTGCCTGGGTTCATATATTTTTTTAAAGTTATATACACGGGGAGTGGTAGAATTAACAAACTCACTTGTCATCATCATCTGCCTAGCCTTTTCCCAACTATATTGGGGTCGGCTTCCAGTCAAACCAGATTTAGTTGAATACCAGTATTTTACGTGGAGCGGCTGCCTACCAGACCTCCACAACCCATTAACTGGGTAACACGGTACTTCATGGCAAGACTGGAGTCAGATTTACTGGTTTCTGACTATCCGTAACAAACTCACTTATAAAACTTATATTTTATCCACTAGACTCAACATTGGCTCAGCAGCACTAAATCAAAACAATAATTATAACTTCTTAATTAATAACATATCGTTGGTCTAGCTAGATGTGACACCTCGTAACCACTTTTTGGTAAAATTTTATTTTGATGCAAAAAGTTTTGAATAAAACTAATTCTAGAGTAGACTCGCAAATAGGTCCTCGATCACTATTTGACAGATTTTTTTCTATTTATAAACACGCGTTTGACCACTATCTTACCTGATCGAATCGATGATGCGGTTGAAGATGGAGCACGCTTGCTTAGAAGTAACCTATTTACTCTTGACTTAAAGACTCCCAGAAAAAAATCCAGATGAATAGTAGTGACCTCTCGTAACAAGCAAATTAAAACCTTAATTTGGCGTAACCACGTAAGTTATACTGGTATATATAGTTAGGTCTTAAGACCTTAAGTATAATAGCTAATTTTTAGTTTTTTGTCTTCAAGTTCATCAGTTTGCATACACGAGGTGTCTCATCTAGACCAACGATATTCTTTTCCGCTGTCATGATGGCTCAGTCGAGTGGATCAGAAGAAGTTTTCTTCAAAAGGCCAACACCAGGAAGAAACTTGAGATACGAGATTCTGAGGTTTCCTTCTATTTGGCAGCAATTTTCACGGTTAATTAGCGTCTGCCTACTAAGAAAGTTTTCTTTAATTCATAAGGTTTCCATTAAAATAATTTTGTATAATTATATTAATTTTGAAAGCGGCACGTGTAAAACAATTATTGTTAATTAATAACTTTCATCGAAATTCGGTTTTTAGTAGTATTTCATTTAGGTAAGTATGTAGGTAGTAGTAGTTGGTAGTATTTTAAGTAATGCAAAGAATGGTAAAACGTCCAAAGCCTTCCTCATAAGTCAAGTCATCATCTGTCTAGCCTTTTCCCAACTACATATTTGGATCAGTTTCCAGTCAAACCGGATTCAGCTGAATACCAGTGTTTTACGTGAAGCGGCTGCCTACCAGACCTCCACAACCCATTAACTGGGTAACACGGTACATCTTGGCAAGACTGGAGTCAGATTTACTGGCTTCTGACAATCCATAACGACTGCCAAAGATCTACAAATGACAGCCGGGACCAACGGCTTAACGTGCTTTCCGAGGCACGGAGGAAACTCGATATGTTAACATGGTCACCCATCCACAGACCAACCTTGGCAAGTGTTGCTTAACCTTCTTCATAAGTCAAGTGAACTTACATAAATACGCCCGTAACTACTTCCTAGTGTTTTAGCCTGGAGGAAGAATGGGCACAAGAAAATCCACAACAACACTTCTGTTTGAAGAACTTGATGAATATAATATCTGTTAACCATCTTACCTCGCAAAGTTGGCCCAGGGCCTTAATCTTTTCGGTCCAAACTCGAAGGCAGCACCACACGTCTCCGCGAAGCCCATCGAGGGCTTCTTGGCGTCCACGCATACTTCTTGGGATGTTTTGACCTGGGAACAAATAGTAATTTTCTTGAGATAAAATTTGAGGGCTGATGAAATCATCAAATGACTCCTCCTCTCCTCTCGCTCTGGGCGGAGCAGAAGGGAGTGTCAGACTCTTACTGACTAAAACCCATCCGTGTTCCTTCTGGTGCCCTTTGCGTTCCAGGGCCGCGGTGACTCATACAAACAAATTCCGCAACGATGATAAGTCTTAGATAATCAAACTGTTAGAGATTTGTAGTCCATTTTTTTCCGTCGTGTTGCCTGTGGAGGTGTTGGTACACATCTGAGAATTTACACTCGCCAGTTCACACAATCTACTAGCCGATTTTAAAGTACAGAACGTGTGAAATCCTAGTTTAATGTTATATAGGTTCCTTGGGGAGTGTAAAAGAGCATTAATTATAGTGGATTTTCCAAAATTCCCACGGGAACGGAAAAAAACGGGCACGTACGAAGTCGCGGACAAAAGCTAGTAAATATGAAATGAAAAGCCAAGCTAAGTTAAGCAGGTTTAAGCTAAGCTTGCATGGCTGAGGTAGTTTTTAGGGTTCCATACCCAAAGGGTAACCAACGGAACCCTATTACTAAGCCTCTGCTGTCCCTCCGTCTGTCCGTCTGTCAGAGGGCTGTATCTCAAAAACCGGAATAGGTAGTCACTTAAATTTTTTGCAGATCGTGTATTTCTATTGCCACTACCCTTCGTGTGAGAGTCTTACTCGCACTTGACCGGTTTTTCATACTGGTGTGAAAAGCTATGAATATTTGACAAGTAGGAAATTACCCCATATAGGGATGATAAAAATTTAAATATACCTTCGAACAAATGACAAGGCGACACAGATGGCGTAGTGGCTGAGCGATTGGCTGCCGCGCTGCGTGTTGTGAGTTCGATTCCCGCACGTAGCAAATATTTCTATGGCCTACAGATAGTTGTTCCGGATCTGGCTGACTGTGTACGTGAGTTTGTATGTTTGTGCACGAACCCACGATACGGGAGAAACTCATAGAGTGGTGTAACGTTTTTTTAAATACTGAACGATTTGGGAACATATTCATAGTGCGTACAGCGTAAGGAGTGGACTACCTACTCAGGTAATTTACGTACGGCGGTAGGTTTAGAAGAACGGCGATGCGCCACCGGTACATGGTGGACATCCCACCCACGCACAAAACGTTAAGGGAACGTTCATAGTGCGTGCAGTTAAGGAGTGGAATTCCCTGCCAGAGCCTGTGTATCCTGATAGGTACAACCTGAGAGTCTTTAAGTCAAGAATAAATAGGTTCTAGGAAAACGAGTTCCATCTTCGACCGATTCATCGTTTACCATCAGGTGAGATAGTGGTCAAACGTATGCCTATCAAAAGTAAAAAGAAAAAGAAATACGCAAGCATTTATCTAAACAGTTTCCCAAATACCGAGTTAATAAAAATATTACAAAATATTAATCGCTTTTGTTATATTTTAGTCAGGTGTTAGTTACGCTTACGCAGAAACTGAAACCCGATGTCAAAGACTTGGAGAGCTTTATAAGGATAAACAACAATATCACGCTTGAAGGAGCTCGTGGCTAAAGAATAATAGCCGCATAGGTCGATCTTCAAGGTTAACCAAGGCTTGGTAAGGTTGGTCTGTGGATGGGTGACCATCTTAATAATGAGTTTCCTCCGTGCCTCGGAAAGCACGTTAAGCTGTTGGTCCCGGCTGTCATTTGTGTAACTTTGGCAGTCGTTACGGATTGTCAGAAGCCAGTAAATCTGACTCCAGTCTTGCCAAGAAATACCATGTTACCCATTTAATGGGTTGTGGAGGTCTGGTAGGCAGCCGCTTCACGTAAAATACTGGTATGCAGCTGAATCCGGTTTGACTGGAAGCCGACCCCAATATAGTTGGGAAAAGGCAAGGCAGATGATAAACAATATCACGCTTGACAACCGAAGCTTTACTGTCTTTAAATAGTTTCTTATTATTATTCCAACCACTAGGATAAAGTGAGTTCAAAACTATAAATTAAGAATGACTTACTTTGTGTACAAATTGTATTTGACTATCTTTTGTTATTACATTTATCAAAACAGGCAGCAGGCAAGACGCAGTTAAAAAATATTGCTTAAAAATCTCAAATTATGGCGGTGTTGACAGCGGTATAAAATTCGTGATAGACAGAGACAGCACTAATTGCGATTGACGTCACTCACAAGTCTTGCCGTATTGAAAAATGAAGACGAGACGACGTCATGTCGCTGGTAAAAATTGTACCATCATAGTGACGTCACGCGTGTTTTCAACGCGTTACATCGTCTTCATCTTTTGTTTACGTGAAAAAAGAAAAAATACGTGTCCAATATTTTTAGGAAATCTATCAGACGGTCTAATTAGATTTTCTTAGTAAAATAACATTTTGAAGTCATCCAGTACAAACGACATTTTGTGTGATAAGGTAGAAGAATACCTAACTTCAAAAGCAGCTTGGAGGTCTGTAGTTAATGTGCAAGTGTGTCAGGGTGTGTACTGGTCTGATCACCTGCCATTAGTTGTTGAATGTGACCTGGAATTAGTAATACCTAAGAAGGTTGTGATACATAAAACTAATAATAAAGTAATTTGGGGGGAGAGGGACAAAAAACAGGTTGAATTGTACGAACAAATATGTAATCGTAATTTAAGAGAAATAGATTTTCCTGTTGAATTAAGTGACTGTGCTGATACTAATTGTAAAGATAGTAGTCATAAGAAAGTCATTGATAAACTGTATAGTGATATCATTAACTCGATGACTGAGGCTGCTATTCAGAGTAGTAAATGTAGGGAGGTTCGAAGGGGTAGGCATATCGCTGGGTGGAACGGCTATGTCAGGGACTCTCATCGGGGGGCTCGGTTTCATTTTGAGAGGTGGCGTGTGTGTGGAAAACCGGAGTCAGGGCCTATCTGGAAGGCTATGTCAGAGAGCAGAAAGATATTTAAGAAAAATCTGAAGTCTCTCCAGAATAATCGCGAGCAAGTCCGTATGGACAATTTAGCGACACACCATGACAATAAGTACTTTAAACAGTTCTGGAAACAAACCAATAAACTTAATCCGAGACCGAGTCTCCCGGTGAGTGTGCAGGGCAAAGTAGAGGCGGTGGACGTCGCCAACATGTTCAGAGAGCATTTTCAGACTGAGCAACGGGGATTGGTGCAGAAAGAGATGCCCCACGCTACATGTCCTTTGCTTGACAAGCCAGTTAGAGTAACTTCTAAGGACGTGTCACGGGTCTTACACAACATGTGTAGGGGCAAGTCTACTGGACATGATGGACTAAGCGTGGAGCATCTAAAGCATGGGGGTCCTCACCTGTGTAGGGTGTTGGCGATGTTTTACAGTTTTTGCTTGTCACATGCTTACTTGCCAGATAATATTATAAAGGCGGTTGTGGTACCCATAGTAAAAAATAAAACAGGTGACGTCAGTGACAAGCACAATTACAGGCCTATTACGTTGGCTACCATAGCGGCCAAGGTGCTTGACGGTGTGCTGAATGGCTATCTCTCTCAGTGTGTTGTACTCGAGGACGCTCAGTTTGGATTTAGGCCGGGTCTCTCTACTGAGAGTGCGATATTAGTCCTGAAGCACACCGTCAGGTACTACACGGATCGTAAGACGCCAGTATATGCTGCCTTTTTGGACCTATCGAAGGCTTTTGATCTTGTTCATTATGACAGACTGTGGGATAAGCTGAGGCAGAACAAAGTACCTGAGGGTGTTACCAATATATTTAAGTATTGGTGCCACCATCAAACGAATTATGTGAAGTGGTCAGGTTCCTTTTCAGATGCCTACCGGTTGAAGTGTGGTGTCAGGCAAGGGGAATTAAGCTCCCATACGCTCTTTAACATTTATGTAAGGGATCTGGTCCGGGAGCTCAACGGTACCGGGGTTGGCTGTTCCATAGATCGTCAGGTGGTGAACAACATAAGCTACGCTGATGATATGGTGCTGTTGAGCCCTTCGATCAGCGCCCTGCGGAGGCTGGTGGGTGTCTGTGAAGAATATGCAAGGACGCATGGATTGACATATAATGTTAAAAAGAGCGAATTGCTGGTGTTTCGGGCGGGGCGGATGACGCCTTTTTGTGTACCGACTGTGACACTAAGTGGGGTGGCGCTTAACAGAGTAAGTCAGTTCGTGTACCTTGGCCATGTGGTAAACGAGGACATGAGTGATGATCCGGACGTGGAACGGGAACGCAGGTCGCTGACAATTCGGTGTAATATGTTGACACGCAGGTTTTCAAGGTGCTCTAAAGAGAAGACATTATTTAGGGCCTACTGCCAGTCCTACTATACCTGTAGCCTGTGAGTCAATTACACGCAGCGAGTTGTCAGCGCCATGCGGGTCCAATACAACAACGCTTTCAGGTTGCTGATGGGTCTGCCTCGGTATTGTAGTGCTTCAGCGATGTTTGCAGACGCGCAGGTGGATGGCTTCCATGCCATAATCCGTAAAAGGGTGGCATCGCTGATGCGCAGGGTGAGGGACAGTTCCAACAGCTACCTGAGGGTTGTTGCTGATCATTTTGATAGTCCTCTATGGGAGCATTGGATACGCATCCATGTGAAATAGTTTTAAGTTGTAATCGCCGTGTTTTGTACTAACATAGTTTTTAAGTTTGTTGTTACTAACACTATGAACAATTTAAGTCTGAGTCAAATAAATAAATATATAAAAACGAATAACTTCCCTCGATTTTCCACGAATTTTATTTGTTTTTTTTACCTCAGTATTGTTTTGTTTTTCATTTATTTATATCTTTAGAATAGAATACTCTTGATTAGGTACACCATATAAGTTACAGAAAAGATAGATGAGAAACATTCTATAGGGTGACATAATGGGTGGCCTTATCGCTAAAAGCTGTATTTTCAAGACAATCTTTGAATTGATTCTAAAGATAAAAAGGAGAGACAGTACTGTAGGTAGTCTTTGGTGTACTATTATACAGACATCAATACATACTAAATAGATAAATAGTAGTATTCTTTCATAGTAGTCAAATACCCTTCAAGCCTTAACATGACATTTGATATTCATAACTATCTCAAACAACGACGATATAACCACCTCAAACAAGCAGTTGCAAGCGCTAGTGCTAAGTTTGATAGCTTTGAGTCGGTCAGTGTTTTAATGATGTGAAATTGGTTTCAAGAGTGGTTCCTGCCAGGAAGATGGTAATAGGTTCACCCCTATCAAGTGGGTCTAAAAACAACTACTAAGATGTAGGTGTTCAACAAGATATAGACCTGAAGTTGAGAGATGTAGACCCAGTCTTTCACTTGACTGAATATGACCTGAAAAACGATTGAACAAAAGAACGATTAGTCGAAAGACCGATAGACCGAAAGATCGTTTGCCAATAAAAAAATTGACATTGGTATTTTTGTGTATTTCCAATTCGTCCTCTTCTTTGCGAGTTAATGGTTAACTTCTTAGTTTTTTTGGACTCAGTATGTGGCTACGTTTTGCAGCGTCATTGGCATTAATAAAATCCCCCAAAGTTCAGGTGTATGTATGGGCACTTGGGACACTGAAACGTGTGGCTTAGGTTCTGAATAGGAGCATTGCACTCTGATGAGTATTCAACTGGTCAAGGAAACCGTATTTCACCAGGTTGTGTGCAGCAGGTTACCTGGGTGTCCAACTGATTCAGTGCATTCCTTTAAAGCTAACTTTCCAGTTACAATTTAAGTTTTAAACCAAAATTAACTCTGAAAATGGCTTCAAACAAAAGCGCGTGAGCGTTCATTTCATTTAAACATCCCCACGAATCGCGAGCCCAATGCGCAAACTCTACAAACAAAGAAATATTTAAGCCGGCTGTAACGAATTGGAAATAACAACTTAACAATGTTGACGGGTTCTGGAAAACATTGCTGGTCGATTTGAATACAGTAATTAAGGAAGTTTTAGGTTGAGGGAACTGCGGTTAAATACGATGTCTGAAATATTTGAAATAACATTATTTTGGTGAATAGTTAACTTTAAATTGTATTTGACCGCATTGGAAGCATCACGGCATGACAGCGTCGTGCTGCCGTTTGCCGTCATGGCAAACGAGATGATTTTACTGCCAAACGTGCCAATAGATGTTTCAAGGGAGAAAGGAGTAGAGACAAAAAATAAAAACTATTTTTAATGTGGCTACTAGTACATTATCAACGATTGCGTAGCTACACTTTACTGATTAAAAAGTTATCAAAATTAGTAAACATTAAAAAAAATGAGAAGAGGTTCTTAATTGTCGTTAAAAGTCGGATAAATATAAATTTCCTAAGTACACATTATGGTTCCCCATAACTTGGTTTAAGGACCCATCAAAAAAGTTTCGTCCATCAAATTAACATTGTTATGTGAAGGGGGTGCAAGTAAACAAATATAAATCTTTCAATAATAATAAAAGCTCCTATGAATAAGTTATCAAAACGCCATTAAGATTTGTTTGTTCGAGTTGGATTACTTTTTAGGGATTCGTACCCGAGGTGTAACCCACGGAACCCTTTTACAAAGCCTCCGCGGTCCTCAAGAACCGTAATAGATAGAGTGTTGAAAGTTTTCACAGAGTGAGTATTTCTATTGCTGCAATAACAACAAATAATAAAAATTAAGATAAATTATTTTTTTGACCTCGCCGATGTAAATCTAAAAAAATCACGTTTTATATGATCATTCTTGACTGGTTTTTATTTTAGCGAGTGTCTGCCCTCCGAATCATTTCCGAATAATATAGTGAAAAAGAAACATCCAGTCACTATTCATCATCCTCATCATCATATCAGCCAAAAACGTCCACTGCTGGACATAGGCCTCCCCCAAGCGTCGCCACAACTACCAGTCTAGCGCATCTCACATCCATCGGCTACCCGCAACGGTCACTAGGTCTTCGGTCCACCTTGTGGGAGGGCTTCCAATGTTGCGTCTAGTCAATTAAATAACTTCAATTAGTTTACGAATTAAAACAGTTGTAAGTTAGTTAAGGTCTGCCTCTGTAATCATCATCTTCCTGCCCTTATCCCATGTTACTTGGGGTCGGCGCAACACGTTTTATTCTTCCATTCTGTTCTATCAGTCGTCATTCTATCACTAACTCCCTTTTTAACCGACTCCTTCAAAAAGAAGGAGTTTCTATGTTATACTTCTGAGATGGTCCCATTGTCACCAAGTCAGAATCTGATGATGGGTTCCCATGAAAATCGAGGGGAACCCTCAAATTTTGTTGGCACACACAATGTTTTTCATGACATTTCGAACGCATTTCAGATATTTGTGCCTGTTAATCATCATCTCATGTTGCTGAGCTGATGATGGAAGGTATAAGTAAGTCAGGATCGGATGATGGCATCCCAGAAATGTTTGTTCAGCGATATTTTCGCCAATTGTTTACCGATTTGGATGATTTTTTTTTTGTTTGGATGAGTATTTTCAAGTACTGGTTCCATTTTAATTTGGTGAAGATCTGATGAAGAACTTCGGAGGTAGGCAACGGAA
Organism: Lacanobia oleracea; assembly: GCA_950371165.1. Lineage (NCBI taxonomy): Eukaryota > Metazoa > Arthropoda > Insecta > Lepidoptera > Noctuidae > Lacanobia > Lacanobia oleracea. The sequence goes on along the minus strand of OX493391.1, from coordinate 23,966,420 downwards.
CTCTCAAATGATAGCAAATGGATCGGGATTTCTGAAATCGCAAGTCTGTTGATTGTTTACACCAGTTCATAAGATATATCACGCCGTATCACTAAAAATAAAAAATAAAAAAAGTGAAAAATAAAAAACCATTTACAAAAAAAATAAACCGTTTTCCAAAAACAAAACAATAATAAATTTAATTTTGGAAGTCGGTTTTATTTTTTAGTTTCATATCGCTCCTCACACAATCCATCCATCTTTTCTTTGGCCTTCCTCTCCCTCTCCATCCATTCACATTTATGTGCATAACTCTTCTAGTTACATGTGTTTCATCCATCCTCTTCACATAACCATACCAAGACAAGCGGTTCCCTTTTAACTTTTCTGTCACTGGCGCCACTTTTAAAGTGCCTCTAATGTGCTCATTTCTCACTCTCCGTATGCCAAATTCAAAGTCAAGTAATTAAATTATTGCAATAAGTAGTTTCAGTTTTTTCATACTTACACCTTGTAATAAATTGTCATAGCTTGAACTTATTACCACACATCATTTCCAAAGAAATGGCTATTTTTAGGGTTCCGTAGCCAAATAAAAAAAAAACGGATTCGTCATGTCTGTCTGTCCGTCCATATGTCACAGCTATATTTTTCCGAAACTATAAGAACTATACTGTTGAAACTTGGTAAGTAGATGTATTCTGTGAACCGCATTAAGATTTTCACACAAAAATAAAAGAAGAAACAATAAATTTTGGGGGTTCCCCATACTTTGAACTGACACTCAAAAAAAAAATCAAACCCATACGTGTGGGGTATGTATGGATATGTCTTCAAAAATAATATTGAGGTTTCTAATTTTTTTTTTTCTAAATTTAATAGTTTGCGCGAGAGAAACTTCCAAAGTGGTGAAATGTGTACCCTCCGTAACTTGTAAAATAAGAGAATGATAAAAATATATGATGTACATTACCATGCAAACTTCCACCGAAAATTGGTTTGATCGAGATCTAGTAGGTAAGTGAGTAGTTTTTTTTGATAAGTCATAAATCGTAAACCGCAATTTACCTTTCATTCAATCAACTCAAATTAAAAAAAAAAAACTAGTTGACCCGCGCAACTTCATCTGCGTCACAATTTTCATTACTGCTCCGCTTTTATTGGTCTTAGCGTGATGATATAGCCTTCCTCGATAAGTAGGCTATCTAATACTGAAAGAATTTTTCAAATCGGACTAGTAGTTCCTGAGATTAGCGCATTCAAGCAAACAAACAAACAAATTCTTCAGCTTAATATATTAGTGTAGATAGATATAGATTAAGGTTTATAAATTAAATTAAATTTTATTTATTTCGAGTAACGGAGACTCATATACTCAAACAGTACATAAAACGCATAAAATACAACACAGAAAACATAAAACACATACACATAAAAGACAGTTACAGACAGGACTAAGCAAAGACGAACGTGAACATTCACCCCGTAACAATATGCCTGCTACAGCATTGCCGGATATAGGGGCAATCCAGTCTGTTAGCGATCATTGCCAGGACTACGATGTCTGAAATATTTGAAATAACATTATTTTGGTGAATAGTTTACTTTAAATTGTATTTGACCGCATTGGAAGCATCACGGCATGACAGCGTCGTGCTGCCGTTTGCCGTCATGGCAAACGAGATGATTTTACTGCCAAACGTGCCAATAGATGTTTCAAGGGAGAAAGGAGTAGAGACAAAAAATAAAAACTATTTTATTAATGTGGCTACTAGTACATTATCAACGATTGCGTAGCTACACTTCACTGATTAAATAGTTATCAAAATTAGTAAACATTAAAAAAAAATGAGAAGAGGTTCTTAATTGTCGTTAAAAGTCGGATAAATATAAATTTCTTAAGTACACATTATGGTTCCCCATAACTTGGTTTAAGGACCCATCAAAAAAGTTTCGTCCATCAAATTAACATTGTTATGTGAAGGGGGTGCAAGTAAACAAATATAAATCTTTCAATAATAATAAAAGTTCCTATGAATAAGTTATCAAAACGCCATTAAGATTTGTTTGTTCGAGTTGGATTACTTTTTAGGGATTCGTACCCGAGGGGTAACCAACGGAACCCTTTTAAAACAAAGCCTCCGCAGTCCGTCAAACCGTCCGTCCGTGTATCTGTCAGCGGGCTGTATCTCAAGCTGTATTTCACAGAGTGAGTATTTCTATTGCTGCAATAACAGAAAATAATAAAAATTAAGATAAATTAATTTTTTGACCTCGCCGATGTAAATTATAAAAAAATCACGTTTTATATGATCACTCTTGACCGGTTTTTATTTTAGCGAACGTTCCGAAGCATTTCTGAATAATATAGTAAAAAAGATCGAAACCGTGATAAGTGACAATATTTTTTTTAGTCACTAACATTACCTACATCATACAATGTTACCAAACAAAGGTTTTCGAGTATTTTTATAGGCCATTGTAAGTGTTTCGCTTCGAGAATAACGCTTTAAAAACGGTCATTGTAACAAACATCCAGTCACTATTCATCATCATCATATCAGCCAAAAACGTCCACTGCTGGACATAGGCCTCCCCCAAGCGTTGCCACAACTACCATTCTAGCGCATCTCACATCCATCGGCTACCCGCAACGGTCACTAGATCTTCGGTCCACCTTGTGGGAGGGCTTCCAATGTTGCGTCTAGTCAATTAAATAACTTCAATTAGTTTACGAATTAAAACAGTTGTAAGTCAGTTAAGGTCTGCCTCTGTAATCATCATCTTCCTGCCCTTATCCCATGTTACTTGGGGTCGGCGCAACACGTTTTATTCTTCCATTCTGTTCTATCAGTCGTCATTCTATCACTAACTCCCTTTTTAACCGACGAGGTTAGGAAGGAAGGAGTTTCTATGTTATACTTCTGAGATGGTCCCATTGTCAACAAGTCAGAATCTGATGATGGGTTCCCATGAAAATCGAGGGGAACCCTCAAATTTTGTTGGCACACACAATGTTTTTCATGACATTTCGAACGCATTTCAGATATTTGTGCCTGTTAATCATCATCTCATGTTGCTGAGCTGATGATGGAAGGTATAAGTAAGTCAGGATCGGATGATGGCATCCCACAAATGTTTGTTCAGCGATATTTTCGCCAATTGTTTATTGTTTGGAAAAGTATTTTCAAGGACTGGATCCATTTTAATTTGGTGAAGATCTGATGGCAAAACTTTGGAGGTAGGCAAAGGAACTCTTCAATCAATGATAGCAAATGGATCGGGATTTCTGAAATCGCAAGACTTTTGATTGTGTACACCAGTTCATAACATAACATCTCGCCGGTACGCTGTGAAACCAGAAGGTTTCACTTTTCAGTGATACTTGCGTACCACTAAAAAGTGGTACGCAAGTATCACTTAAAAAACTTAAAAAAAACTGACTTCCAAAAAAAAACACTACAAAATATAAAATAATTTTAATTTTGGAAGTCAATTTTGTTTTTTTTGTTTCAAATCACACCTCACACAATCCATCCATCTTTTCTTTGGCTTTTCTCTCCCTCTCCATCCATCCACATTTATGTGCATCACTCTTCTAGTTATATGCGTTTTATCCCTCATCTTCACATGACCATACCAAGATAAGCGATTCCCTTTTAACTTTTCTGTCACTGGCGCCATATTTCTCACTTTCACTCTCCATATGCCAAATTCAAAGTCAATTAATTAAATTATTGCAATAAGTAGTTTCAGTTTTTTCATACTTACACCTTGTAATAAATTTTCATAGCTTGAACTTTATTACCACACATCATTTCCAAAGAAATGAATATTTTTAGGGTTCCGTAGCCAAATGGCAAAAGACGGAACCCAACCAAATCGGACCAGTACTTCCTGAGATTAGCGCGTTTAAGCAAACAGACAAACAAATTCTTCAGCTTAAAATATTAGTGTAGATAGATATAGATTAAGGTTTACGGCACGGAACCCTTTGTGTGCGAGTCCGACTCGCACTTGGCAGGTTTTTTTTTAATAAATTGTTGTGCATTCACTCAATAGCTATTCGAGAAGTATAATTTGACGATCCAGAGTGAAATAGATTTCTCATCATTTGTAGTTTTTGGTTGTGAGGCAGTTCTAAAACATCTTAAAAACATCGATAACTTGAAAAACACCCAATATGGACCTCCGATTAACGGGCTCAAAATTGTTCCACTCCAAAAAACGCACTTATTTTACCAATCACCCGGTATATTCAACACTATTCAATGAAAACCTAGCTTAAAATTAATAAATAAAAAATAACAACCGTTTAATAAACAATGAAACAAACAATAATAAGAAAAACATCAGTCACTGAACATTGACTAATAGATGTAATCACCTAAGCCTGACCCTGGCCTTCACGACGCTTCCTTTTAATGTCGTAAGCAGTGACGAGACTGCAAGTAGACGCAAACATGACATTTGCATAGGTTTTCTTGGATACAATAATGATCAAGGTTACTTGGGAGCCACTAGATGCAATTTTATTATTAGCTGTTTTTTTTGCTTGGCCTTTTTAGGGTTCCGTACCCAAAGGGTACCCGACAGAACCCTATTATTTATTATTTTATTTATTTATTATGGGTTTGCTCTTGACTCTAGTCTAGGTCAGAGATGACAGAGACAAAGCCTTCAAACCCTATTTTAAAGCCTCCGCTGTCCGTCCAGTGTCCGTCCATCCGTCCGTCCGTCCGTCCGTCTGTCTGTCAGCAAGCTGTATCTCAAGAACCGTAATAGGTCGACAGTTGAAATTTTCACAGATTGTGTATTTCCATTGCCGCTATAACAACAAATAATAAAAATTAAGGTTTATGGTACGGAACCCTTCGTGTGCGAGTCCGACTCGCACTTGGCCGGGTTTTTTGGATGAGAAACCAGAGCGAAAGGAGTGTCAAACTCTTGATGACTAGAACCCACCCTTGTTCCTCCAAATTCCCTTTACGTACCAGTGCCGCGATAACTTCTTCGAACAATTCCGAATCCTTAGCAGTTTTTGTTTGCCTACAAGTAACCTGTTCACTCTTAAGTGGGTGACAGGCTTACGAACTTATAGTATGCGGTTTTTAAGATCGCGAACTTACTCGGCATGACGTCGGTGACACACGTGAAAGCTTGCTCATTACTCTGGTACCAAGATGACCGCGATGTCGTCAATGAAGGATTTTTCGCCAACGAACTTACGCGGCGGTTATTATTTACGCGTACTTACGGTGACACACCGGAAAAGGTCGTCAAGGCACAAGTACGCGTACTTGTTCGCACGTCTATCACCCACTTTAAAGACCCCCGGGTGTGTTAGCTACCACCCGGGGGTCTTTAAACACACAAACTCCGGCAGGGAATTCCATTCCTAAGCTGTACACAATCTGGGAAACGTGTCGATATCAAGGCAAGGCACAAACAAGCCTTCGATTGAAGGAAAAAGGCCTTAAACGACATTGAAATAAGATCACTATTATGTCCTTGGGTTTTCAACAAAGTTGTTAACGCAAGCAGTTATTTGGAAGCCCGAGGCCGTAATGTGTAGAAAAACAGACCTCCCGCACGCAAAAATTTGACTGACTGACTAAAAACAAACAGCTGTTTATACAAGCTCATTTTATTTTGGAGCTACGAGTACGCGATTTTTTTAAATACAGGTCTAATAATTTAAGGTAGAGAGGCGTAATTCTGAAAATTTTGTTCAAATGAACACAATTCTTTTGCCTATGTTTCAAAAATACTTTACTAATACTTTCACTTTTAGCGATAACGCCACCCATCGTGTCACCCTATGTAATGTCTGTGTCTATGTATCTATTTTTTTATGTAACTTATATGGTGTACATAATACAGACTATTCTATTCTTTTCTAAATTCATTCAAGTGGTATATTGTTACGCCATAGCAAATAGGCAAATGTTACATGATAATAACATGCAAATGAATACGGGAGTCGATCAAATAAAGCGATCAAACGACACATCGGAACCGCTGACTTATTTCGTTTGATATTTATTTTAATACGTGTGTAAACGCATCACCCATACAAGAATTCGTTGTGTGGGGCAAAGATTTTAATTAAAAAAAAGCCGGCCAAGTGTGAGTCGGATTCACCCACCGAAGGTTCCGTACAAATTTGTAGGAATAGGTACTTTGAATGAAGACTATTTTTTTATTAATCTGTACTAATATATGTATAAAGCTTAAGAGTTTGTTTCTTTGTTTGCTTGAACGCGCTAATCTCAGGAACTACTGGTCAGATTTGAAAAATTCTTTCAGTGTTACAAATGGGTTACATATCATCACGCTAAGACCAATAGGAGCGGAGCAGTAATGACAATTATTGTGACACAGACGAAGTTGCGTGGGTCAACTAGTTTAGTTACATATATTTTTCAGATTGTTCCCTATACTTGTAGTATAGGTAAGTGCAGCGCGGCACTTTGCTACAAATTTGAAGGCGCTCTAAGATGGTATCACTTGCCGAAGTTCATAGTTCTAGGTCAACGGGAAATACCCTATACGTTAACTTTCTACGTTAACTTAGACCTGAGTATATAGTTTTAACTTTAAGTCGATACCTCCACGCGTTCCCGAGATAAAGATCTTAACAGGCAGATGGAAAGACGGACCGACAGACGGACAATTAAGTGATTCAATAAGGGTTCCGTTTTTGCCTTTTGAGCTACGGTACCCTAAAAAGATATACGGTATAAGACCTTGCTATTTAGGCTCAAGAATTTAGACATTCAAATTTTTTTTTATTCGCTTGCGTTTTGCCACTATGTCACCTGATGGTAAGAAATTATGAAGTCCTCGCTGGAGCACGCTTGTCTAGAAGTAACTTATTCACTCTTAACTTAAACACCTACAGGTTGTAGCTATCAAGAAATACAGACTCGAGCAGGGATTTCAATGATAGACTGTACGCACAATTAAAGTATTTTTAAAACATTTTGTGCGTGTGGGTGGGTTGTGCATCAGTACCCATATTCTTTAACAAAATTTTCGTATCTCGACAGCGGAATCCGAGGTGATTATCAAATTACGTCAAACGTAAGAACTTAAAGAGTTGTGTGTTATTAATATTAAGCTCACTTTGTGAGGTTTGTCACTCAGGTGAAGCTCAATATCGAAATGGTTATTTACAGAATAGTCTAGCAGATCTTAGAAGTGAGTTAAGACTTCTACCATCGTTATGAGTGCTCACACTGCTCACTCATTAGGATGGTGGAAGATCTACAAATTAATGTCAGCTGAGATAAAGTGCTTTCCAAGGCATGGTCGAGAAGGAAATATAGAAGAAAGAAAAAGGAAGTCAATACGAAATATCTTTTGTATCCGAATATACGAAAAATCTCTTATCTATTGACATTGTTATCACTCACTGAATATCACTTTGTCAAGACATTGTTCTGTCAATAAAGAAATATCTTTGCACGAATCTAGTCCATAAAGACTGCTTTTAAAGGTAAATTGTATGACAGCTAAATATGCAAGCACAAAAGTTGAAGTTATCGGAAAATTCTCGAATTCCATGAATTTTTGCTATTCAATATGACGTGAATAGTGAAACGTCTGCATCTAGATATGCTAGCACGTTGTATTTTTAAACATTCAATTCACTAGGTACGGATAAGGCAGGAAAAAGACGGCGATTTATTTATTCATAATATTAAAGTAGAAAAATTTATTAAAAAACCGTAGAAATTCAAATCGATTATCCAAATGAAGCCAATTCGAGAAGTACGGGAGAAAACAAAACACTATAGCGATTCCTAATACATTTATTAGGAAACAAGAGGCAACAAACATACCGGACCGGATTTTTCTTGGATTTAAAATCTCAAACCTATATTGCAATCCATAACGTATTCGTACAGGTGGTTAATATTAATAAAGAGTACCTAAAAGTAGGCCACTCTATTGGCACAGCATAATGATGAAGTTATTGAGTTGAAATAGAAAAGTAGAAGAAAGGGGCAGTGACTTAAAAATCAATATCAATAGGTATACTATATATAAAACTAGCTTTTGCCGGCAACTAAGTACTTAATTACTTAATCAGTAAGTAACAATGAGTGACTTGCAGACAACGTACGGCCGAAACTACTGGTCATAGAAAGGATTGGATTTCCCGAAATCCCTAAAACGGGATATGCACGTACGAAGTCGCGGGGACAAGCAAGTATAAAGTAGTAGTAAGGATCGCCCGGAGGACACGGTGGAGCATACGGTTGAGGTCTGCCCTGCTTGGGCGGAGTACCGCCGTGTCCTCGCCGAGGCGATCGGCGGCGGCGATCTCTCGCGTCCGGCCCTGGTTCAAGCTATGGTCCGGAGCGAGGAGACTTGGGAAGCGGTCACCTCCTTCTGCGAAGCAGTAATGCTAGCAAAGGAGCAAGCCGAACGTGTGAGAGAAAGAGAAACCTCACGCCCCAGCCGCCGCAACAGAAGAAGACGCCCCGGGCGTCGGGAGTCGCAGGGCAATTTTCGGCCACCGTAAGAGCGAGCCTGCGGACGGCGAGCATTGGGTGGCTCGCCATCTGATCAGAACCAGGCCCGAATGGACGGCGCGCTGTGTTCCACACGATCCTCAAAGAGCTGTCAGCGTAAAAGACGGGGCCCGCTAGGGCCAGTGCCTGCTGGGGCTGCGGACTTCGTTCGAAAGAGGCACCGTACCCTGGAACGCAAAGGGCATTGGGAGGAACGCGGATGGGTTTTAGTCAGTAAGAGTTTGACACTCCCTTCTGCTTAACCAAAAGCGGGAGGAGTCATTTGATGATTTCCCATCCTTAAAAGAAAAGGGTACAAGCTAGTATGTAAATAAAATCCTTGCAATCGGTATGATTGGAGTACTGAAAATCAAGTATAACACCAGAGATTAAACGATCTATACAAGAACTCCATAATGAAAATTTGAGTTGTAAAAAAATTGTAGAATGAATTAAAGTTAAATCTTACCAGCACATAAACGCAGTGAGTACAAATAAATCCGACGACTAGAGTGCCGATGCCTCCGGCTGCTAGACCTGCATTCTTGAAGGCAGCAGGCATGGCCAGGATACCAGACCCCAGCGACGACTTTAGTAGATGCACCAGGGAACCTATTGTCCTGAAAGGTAAATATTTTTTAGGATGCTTAGGTCTTATTGTATGGAGAATAAGGACAAAATTTAAGATGACATGTGGATAAGAAATTATCCTTGATTTTTTTTTCGTTATCGTGAAATATAAAATACGACAATCTTTACTGGTAGTCAGAAGCCAAATAATCTGACAGTTCTGCTTATGGGTGGTTATCGAGTTACCCAGTAGATAAATGGGTAGTGGATTTCAGATAGGCAGTCGATCTTTGTAGGTAAAATACAGGTCACACAAACTTGGAATGATGGCTTGGGTGAAGTGATCACGGAATGAGCTGTCAATCCTTGTTATCAAAATGGAATGACAGCTTACTTCGTGATCACCTCATTAAAGCTTCGTCATGTTTACAGAATCAATCGGCAGAGGAAGCCGACCTCAGAATTTTTGAGAAAAGTCGTGGTATATTGATAACTGATAAAACAAAAAGCGAATGAAAAATTGTGACTGACATGTGAATGCGAACGATACTTAAAGATTTGTAGAAATTGGTATTCAGGACATCGGTCTACCTTGTGGGGGAAGGCCTCATAACCCTGTGCCTTAATCAGATAGGTTCAATGCCAAATTAAAGATTGGTTCACACATATCAGGTCCTTTTGTTATGAGCTCCTAACCTACCACTGTCCGCCCACGTCCCGAGTTCGGCCCGGATTTGTGTGGATAGACGTTAATAGTACCGATGTCAAGAGCTTCTTCTGTTCCCAATGATATTTATAGTGGTAATTCAGTAGTGATAATTTGATCAGTCTTCCATTATCGAATTTTTAATTCCGAATAATCATTTCACGAATTTTCAATTGACTTTCAGTTTACCTATTGTCACACAAAGTTCTATTTGCCTTTTACAAAAATACTTACATTTCTATATTTTTTTATAAAACCTGCACAAAAAAGTTAATTTAATTTCTAAAAGTAACTTACGAGTTAGGGTGCTCCACTTTTCTGTGTTCAAATGGGTTGTAGGCTTTTTCATTGATTATTTCTTTTGAGCCTAAACTCAATGTTGATTGGAAGCCTGGATTCGCTGCGAGATTTGCTCTGGAAATAAAATTGGAAAATAGATTAATTTTGGGATTTTCAGTTAACAGTTTATTTTGGAAGCAGTTTTTTTTTCTTTTTTTAAAACATGTGATTGGAAGAACTGTCTTTCAGTTTGGTATGCCTTATTTGCTCATCACAACAGCCACAAGACAAGATGAACCTTACTTTACCAAAATCTATTAAAGGCTTTGAACGTTTAGGGTTTTTTTTTTTTTTTTTTAAGGATGGGAAAACATCAAATGACTCCTTCCGCTCCGGGCGAGGCGGAAGGGAGTGTCAGACTCTTACTGACTAAACCCATCCGTGCTCCTCCCAATGCCCTTTGCGTTCCAGGGCTGCGGCGTCTCTTTCGAACGGATTCCGCACCTGGACGTTTAGGGTGCCAGTCCAATAAAGCGGAGCGAGGCAGCGGAGCGGAGTAACGGAGATATTTTAACCTATAGTAATGCGTAAAATCTCCGCACCACGTGAGTCACTGACATCTTGACTGACATGATTGGTTAGCACTGAAATGGACAGGCACCCTGATACTTGAAAAAAAGAAGGTAAATAAAAAGTAAAAAAAAAACACATCGACTCATTTCGACCTAATGAAAATAAATCCATTTAATAAAAACCACCATAACTTTATTGTTTGTGAATGGAACTCAAAACCGCAAACTAATATTATTTGGTTATTACTTTTCTCTTAAAAAAAAAACTTTGCTCCACACTAGGAATATCTTTTTTTATTTTATTTTTTCCTGTACTTTTGAACAAACTAGTAACTCTAACAATTCTATCACGTACTTAAAAAAATTTAAGTGACGATTACACAGCACTAGCTTCTGCCAGTGACTTCGCCCGCGTGATCCCTTGGGAATATACTCGCGGGATAAAAAGTAGCCTTTCTGTTATTCCAGACTATAATCTACCTCTGTGCCAAATATCATGAAGATCCTTTCTGGCGTTCTGACGTGAAAGAGTAACAAACATCCATCCATCCTCATTAACTTTCACACTAATAATATTATTAGGAAATAGGATTAGTAGGAATTAGGATAGGACTAGCTTTTGTTCACGACTAAGTAAGCGCAAATACCGTTTCTTTCCCGATCCCGTAAACATTTCAGGAAATCCTTTCTTTGTGCTCCCCTACACTCCCTAGGGAACCTACATGCCAAAAAAACAAAGCTGCTGACAAAGGCAGGTATAATTTGTATATGCTAAACTTAAGCTCTTATCTCAGCCTCAAGAAGCACAGAGGCATTTGACTTCAAGATAAGGCTAACTGCATATTAGGTAACAGAATTGTCGCTTCTACAAACAACTTACAGCCAAAATTGGTCTTCATTTCGTCTTTAGGTACGAAAACGTTTATATTAGACTAACTATCGCCGTCGGCTTTGACTGCGTGGATTTACGAGTAGGTCTTCTCGCTTTTGCCACGATTGCGGAACTTGTTTGAAAGAGTCACCGCGGCCCTGAAACGCAAAGGTCATTAGGAGGAACACGGATGGGATAATAGTCAAGTAGTAAGAGTAGTAAGAGTCTGACACTCCCTTCCGCTCCTCCCAGGGCGGTAGAAGTCATAAAGTTCTTCCCCATTTATAAATTGCCTTTGTATTATCTGTTCAATATTAAGCTATTCTACTGTAATTTCTTCACAAACTCTCGCGTTTTTATTAGTAGCAGGACCAGCTTTTGCTCAAAACTTTGTTCATGTCACCTATTCTATTCTATTCTATTCCCAGAAACCGTTGTTTGTTGTTAACTGGGACTAAAGTACTCGTAAAATCTACATACTACTCTGTCAAGAAAGTACCGGGAAAAGATCAATAATACACAAAATGTCTGTTATTCGTCCAAATTTATTTTATCACCTTCAAAGTATGCTCCTTTAGAAACGATACACTTGCGCCAACGAATAATCCATTCATCAAAACATTTTTTAAACGCTGCTTCCGGAATTGAGTTCAGTTCTCGCCGCGAATTCTCCTTTATGTCTTCTATCGATTGAAAACGGGCGCCACGAAGTGGTAATTTGAGTTTAGGAAAAAGAAAAAAGTCAGCAGGAGCCATATCTGGTGAATATGGTGGTTGCTGGATGGTATTTGTTGAGTGTTTGGTTAAAAATTCGTTCACAATGATAGCCTTGTGCGAAGGCGCATTGTCGTGGTGCAAAATCCAAGAATTTTCTTTCCACAAATCTGGCCTTTTTCGTCGAATTTGCTCTCTTAAACGCCTCATAACGCTCAAATAATATTCTTTATTTACCGTTAGACCTGCCGGTAAGAATTCAGAGTGCACAACACCGCGATAGTCAAAGAAAACAGTCAACATGACTTTGACTTTTGATCGACTTTGGCGTGATTTTTTCGGTTTCGGTTCAGTTGGAAGGCGCCACTCCGAAGCTTGTTGACTAGTTTGCATGTCAAACTCGTAAACCCACGTCTCGTCACCAGTAACAATGCGTTTCATGAATGTTGGGTCCGAACTGACTCGTTCTAGCATGTCCTCAGCGACTTTCATGCGATTGAGTTTTTGGAGAAAATTCAGATCTTTTGGGACTAGCCGAGCAGCAACATGTTTCATACCCAAATGATTAGTTAAAATGGTACGGATCGACTCGTGAGATACAGAAAGTTCGGCGGCTATCTCTCTCAGAGTTGATTGGGATTTTCAGTCACTATTTCCTTCACTTTTGGGATGTTAACTTCAGTTGCAGACGTTGACGGCCTACCAGAGCGAGGCAAATCTTCCATCACATCTCGACCGCTTTTGAACGCTTTGAACCACTCATAAGCACGAGTTTTTGATAAAGTCGATTCACCGTAAGCCTTCTGTAACATTTTCAGTGACTCCGAACACGAAATTCCATTGGCGATGCAAAATTTAAGACAAACTCTTTGTTCGATATTTTTGTCCATTATGAAATTCGCAATATACACTATATATGATATTACTAAAACCGGCACTGTATTTAATATAAATAACAGATGCAACTCAAACTCCGCGCCAAAATGGAAAACAGTTGTGCCAATCTAACAACTACAAAAAAAACAAAAATTTGAATTTGGAAACATAAACAAATCATCCATTCCCGATACTTTTTTGACTGAATGTATATGTATTTTTTTACCAGTGACTAGCTGACCCATGTCCAATTCGTTGGGCGGTATTTTAAGGGTTAATATTTAGTCTATGACACTCAAAAATAACGTGGCTTTCTATTGTTAAAAGAATTTTCAAAATTGGTTCAGTAGATCCAGAGATTACCCCCTACAACCTTACAAGCTCACAAACTTTACTTCTATAATATTTTTATAGAAAACATTTTCATAAACGGAGCAGCATTTCCATAGGCTTTTTTTTGATAGCCTATGGTGTCCCACTGCTTGGCAAAGGTATCCTCCTCGGCTTTGTCGAGGCCGACCCAAAAAGCGGTGGCGGGATGATCTGGACGCACACTGCGAAGGCTGGTTCGAGCTGGTGCAAGAAAAGAGTCTCTGGAAGGATATGGGGGAGGCCTTTCCATAGATTAAAAAAAGATTTTTGTTATAGGCTACATTGTAAATTATACCTGTTTACCTATTAGTTCAGTTACGATAGTACCTTTTTTTTTGTTAAAATATAAGATACCCACAAAGTAGTTTGCTGAAACACGTTAAATAATACCGACGTTTTAAAACTTCTTTAGGTTTTAACGCGTCGAAGATCTAAGATGATAGGCGCGGTAAACACTAAAATATCTTTTCATTTTATTGTAATCGTTAAATTTTTACGACTTCAATTTTGAAAAGGTCAAGTCTTGCTTTTCTGGCTAGCTAAAAATGGTATATTCATTACAGAATTAATAAATAGTAATCAGTTTATTTTGGGCTTATTCTGAATTTGAAATTGTAATCAATTGAAAGGTGAATGAACCGTGTACCTAAAATTGCTTACGCACTGGATCTGCGTGGTGGATTAAGGTCCACATCTTCACATAGAAAAGACGTCTGTGCGTTAGATGGAATTTTATTGATAGCTAACACAATCAGCTAAAGGGTGGAAGTTAGTTTTAGGGTTTGTAAAGAGTCACCGCGGCCCTGGAACGCAATTAAGGGTATTAGGAGGAACACAGATGAGTCTTAGGTCAGTATCTGACACTCCCTTTCGCCAGAGCAAAGTATTCTTCCAGGGTCGAAGATGTCATATGTGTGGTGTATTTTGATGATTTCCCATACTTAAGGGCAGGTAGACCGAGCGAAGTAGGTATGTAACATTTCCATACTTTACGCGAAGCGAGCCGTGCGCTCACGTCGACGGCTTGAAGCCATAATGATTTATTATTAAATAAATAAAACTATTATGCAAAATTAAACCACTAATTATTCTTCTATATGTTATTTACCTTTCTTAATATGGTTTTTGGAATTATAACTTTCATAAGCTTCAAGAAAAATAAGTAAAACTTAAAAAATAGTTGAATTTAGACTCCTCTTCCGATTTTTTTTTGATCGAGTGTAGTTTTCGACATTATGTTTTGAACCAGAAATTCTCAAAGTACATAAACTTCAATAAATATTTTTTTCGGCTTTAAAAAATCACTATTTGTTTGTTTATTATTGTTTCAAAGTGATGGAATATTGGGAAAATTGGGAATACCGGGGCCTTAAAACAAAAAAGGTACGTTCCCGCTGGAACACAAAATGAGAAAATAAAAAGTTTCTCATCTGTAAAAACGATTAAAAGGGAATGTATTTATTGCGTGCGTTCTAATTATTTTTATAAAAGATTTCGTATTAATAGACAAAAAGAACGATTATTCTCTTTTTGAAAAGAGCATTTTAAGGCAATGGCGTAGTGGCAATTAAGAAAAATAGGTTAGGAAGTGGATTATAGATGATTGGAAAATGGGCCACCATGAGTGTTTTGCAGGAATGACCTGACCAATTTCCTGAGAGTGAACCGTTTTAGTGGAATTTTTCATTCTTAAATAATTAAAATCAGTTGGTCATCTTGAAAAACAGCGACCCCGAACTATTATCACAGCAACGGTTACGTGTTGTGTGCGGGAGTCAAACCCACACGTATTTATAGAGAACGATCCTTCAATCACCACACCAGCAGAAAATATAATTTGAATAGTCTCAGGAAAATGTCATCACTATTTCAGCCAAAATACGTCCTCTTTTTTTAAGGATGGGAAATCATCAAATGACTCCTTCCGCTCTGGGCGAGGCGGAAGGGAGTGTCAGACTCTTACTGACTAAAACTTATCCGTGCTCCTCCTAATGCCCTTTGCGTTCCAGGGCTGCGGCGTCTCTTTCGAACGGATTCCGCACCCCAAAATACGTCCTCTGCTGGACATTCCAAAAATCAACGCTCCATACATACTAAACCTACCTCCACCAGAATGACCTATGTCCAATTTTGGTCCATGTGGTCATTGACCAAAATTGGAAAGTGCGATTAATTAAGACCAAATTACAATGATACTTAGACGCCATTAAAGTTCAAAACTGATAGGTATTTGATAAATTCTCTTTGAATTTCAGATCTTTCATAATCATCATCATCACATCAGCCGAAAGACGTCCACTGCTGGACGGCGGTCTCCCCGCATCGCCACAACAACCGGTCCTGTGCGTCTCGCATCCATCGGCTAACCGCGACCCTCACCAGGTCATCGGTCCACCTTGTGGGAGGCCTCACAACGCTGCGTCATTCGGTAGCTGTTGCCACTCCTTTTACCATCTGGTTTGCGAGCTATGTGCCAAGCCCACTGCCATTTCAGTTCTGCGATCCTTCGGGCTCTGTCAGTCACCTTGCAGATATCATGATTCCTGATTCGATCACGCAAGGAAACTTCAAGCATTGCCCTTTGAGTGACTTCAAGCTTCTTATCAGGCTCATTGTGAGCGACCATTCAGATCTCAACAAGAGCTTAATCTCAAAGACACCTGATTCACTATACCTTATTTAATTTTATTGTGAAGTCTAGAATTTACAGTACTTACGTTGAATTAAAATTCTCCAGCACAATACTGCCTTTTTTGTCTCCGTTCCCCATAATGCCGCGATTCTGTAAAGAAAGGTATAAAGATTAGACTTGCTTTACTTTTTTAATGCTTGTTTTTTTTTTTACTACAACTGAGCCGTGACATAAATTTTATTAAACGACTGTCTGTGACACTTTGAAGTTAAATAAGTTTATTATCGCCGACTTAATGATGTAGACATTGTGGGTAGAAGGCGGAGAAAAGGAATTTATTAGTGTTCAAAGTAGGAATAAAATTAGATGATTCTTTAACTTTTTTATTTTTATTTTTGGAGATTTAGCAAGCAGTGACGGTGCATATCCATTCCAATTTGTCACCTTTAGTGTGTCGTTAACACCGAATAGCGTCTGAGTTGCAACGTAAAATAAAACAAAAGTGAATGACCATTACGTGACGCAAACCTTTCACATTTTCTGTTAAATCCCATAATCACCGACTTTTTATCCTCACGTAATACACAAAAAACAACATGAAAAAAAATTACCGTTACGTCATGGAGGTAATTTTCATTTCGTCAACTGTCCGTCAAGAATAAGGACCAACATAATTTGACAGGCGGTGAAACAGGGAACTACAATTTAAAGTTCGAAATTCGAATGTTAACGGTTGTCGTCTTTGCAAGTAGCGCTACCGCGAACGGTCAATTTATACTGGAAGCGTTGTAAGATAATAATCGTTGATAATCGTATGAAGCGTACTTTTGACGCGTACGTAATCGGTGTCAAGTAAATCGGAGTGGGACGCGGTGAAACGCATCAATGATGTTCAGGTACTGGATGTGTTAAAATGAAGTAGGTATAAGTACATTTTATTACAAAAAGCCTAGCCTTTTTAACGTCAGTTCAAATAAGGTGAAGTTTGTTCAGTCGATTGATGGTTCTTCTTTTTAGTGTATATTTGTTTAGTAGCCTTGAATCCGTAGTTATTTTTGAACACTTTGTAATCCTTTGCAAAACCTCTTGTATATAATTATTATAGACAACGGGAGCTATTTTCCACTAATTACGTTTTATATTTAGGTGACAATCATTATGATAATCATCAACGCTTAGGTAGATGTCCGGACATTAAGTACCTGTGGACCCAGACCGTATATTCGTTGTAGAGTGCGTGTTAAGATGACTCATCGCTCTGATTTCGTAACCGCACTGAATTGAGCACGAACCATTCATAATGAGTCATCGTAGACCTAGCGCAACAGCTACAAAATCAAGGTCCCATCCAGTATTCGACATCTCTAAGGATACGTTGGCGGTATGATAAACGAGTCCAACTTTTTTCGGCAGCAAACATTTGGAAACGAGCCCCCATTATGTTTTTTTGCAGAAACCGGACAGCCGGTAATTGGAAATCGGAATTTCGAACGATGAAAATTAAAATTGCGAATTTTAACTGGGCTCGTTTTTTTGACCTGTTGTGTAGGCATGCTGAGTATTTTGATTTGTGATGTTGATGCTGCGGAGTGAGCTATTTTATGTACGGTTATTGAACTTTAGAGGCTCATTAATTCAATTTATATATTTAGGGCTAAATCGAATAGTTGATAAACCATGAAACACACTTTTGCTCACAGCTTCGCAGAAACCGTCCATCAAGAACGTACCTACCATCGGGATATAAAAGCAAATTTTAGATATTACCTATGCTAGTTAATATGTTTAGGGTTGACGAGCTCGTGGCTAGATAATTACAGCCGCACGGTTTGATCTTCAAGGTATAGCAACGCTTGCCAAGGTTGGTCTGTAGATTGTTGGTTGGATGTGGTGGACATACCGAGTTTCCTCCGTGCCTCGGAAAGCACGTTAAGCCGTTGGTCCCGGCTGTCATTTGTAGATCTTTGGCAGTTGTTACGGATAGTCAGAATCCAGTAAATCTGACTCCAGTCTTGCTATGAAGTACTGTGTTACTCAGTTAATGGGTTGTGGAGGTCTGGTAGGCAGCCGCTCCTCGTTAAATACTGGCATTCAGCTAAATCCGGCTTGACTGGAAGCCGACCCCAATATAGTTGGGAAAAGGCTAGGCAGATGATGATGCAATTTACTGTGTCTATATCACATAATTAGCTGTCAGGATAAACCCGTGGTTTTGTAAACATCGTTCTCATGACACAGTTGCATCTGATTGTGTTTGAATTTGCATATAAATATATGTTGGCATTGAATAGAGCCTTCGTCGGTACCTACATGGAGAGAATTACAAAGTCAATGTTATTTATCACTTTTTGTTTTCTGGGTCATTAATTAGGAGCTCGTATACCTTTATTTTTATAACCGACGAAAAAACGAAGGTACTCAAGTTGACGCGTACATATTTATATATTTTTTATATATGAACATGCATTACTTTTTACACATTCAGAGTCCGATTCTGATAATTCTTTTTTTATTGGATAGGGTATACCTTGAAATTGGTCCCGTATAAATTTGGAAAAAAAATCCTACCCTAAAGGTGGGGGAAAATAGGGGTGACTTACTGATCACTTACAGATTTTAATGCTGAGTTGTGTAGCATTTTTGTGCCTACTCATGTTGGTACTAGAAAGCCTATTTTTGTTTGAAGTATTTATATTATACATATAATAAATAATAGTTAACGTAGGATTTTAAAAGTAATAAAAATAAGCATGAAGTAATTTAGTAGATTATAAGCCACAAAAAATCTATAGGTACTAATACGAGTATATCTATAAAGCTGAAGAGTTTGTTTGTTTACTTGAACGCGCTAATCTCAGGACCTACAGGTCCGATTTGAAAAATCCTTTCAGTGTTAGATAGCCCATTTATCGAGAAAGGCTATAGGCTATATATCATCACGCTAAAACTAATAGCAGCGGAGCAGTAATGGTAATTGTGACGCAAACGGCGGATCAACTAGTTCTAAAATAAAACCTTTCGGAAGTCGGTGTTAAAATACGAAAACCAATCAAAAACACCGACTTCCAAAATAACTGTTATTTTTTGTAATAAGGTTTATTATTTTTTGCTTTTCAGTTTTTCGGAGCATTAATTTTTTTAAGGATGTGAAACCATCAAATGACTCCTCCCGCTCTGAAGGAGCAGAAGGGAGTATCGGACTCTTACTGACTAAAACCCATCCGTGTTCCTCCCTTAGCGGTCCAGGGCCGCGGTGACTCTTTTGAAAAAATTTCACAACGCTCATCAGAAATTAATTATTGTGTTAGTTGATTTTAGATATTATTTCAATGATGACAATGTCGACAAAACTTTAACAGTAAAAAATGCTCTGCGCTGCGCTCCGCCATTATTGTCTGGTTCCAATTGAAGCTCATATATGGCCATAATCATTTATCTGCCTAGCCTTTTTCCCAACTATATTAGGGTCGGCTTCCAGTCAAACCGGATTTAGCTGATTACCTATAATTTACGCGGAGCGGTTGCCTACCAGACAACCCATTAACTGGGTAACACAGTACTTCATGGCAAGACTGGAGTCAGATTAACTGGCTTCTGACTACCCTTAACGACTGCCAAAGATCTAAAAATGACAGCCGGGACCAACGGCGTAACGTGCTTTCTGAGGTACGGAAGAAACTCGGTATGTTAAGATGGTCACCCATCTACAAACCAACCTTGGCAAGCGTTGCTTAACCTTGATCATCGCCCTGTGCAGCTGTTATTATCTAGCCACGAGCTCCATCATATACGTCATAATACGCCACTACAAATGTGCTTGTGGGTGTTGCAAGTGACGACAAAACACCCAAATATATCAAAAAAACAATAAAATTAGTCATAAGGAAAAGTCATTACCAGAACGAGTATTTTTAGAATCATAGAAAACAGGTTGTTAAGTTTATATCTATATAAAGCATGTTTTTTGTTGATGTGAATAATCAGAAGCTAGTATGATTCATTCTTGTTAGCGTTATGTTTTTCACAGAATTACTAAGTTTGTTTTTCTCAACCTCACTCACACGTGCGAAAATCGGTGTTTAGATAAATATCGTAAGCACCTAACATGCGCGTAATATTAGCTTAGTGACATTAGTCTTTAAATTGTTGTGGCAGTAATCTGCAGATCCTTAACTTACACAACACGCGACATTTTATCAGCAAGTGCAACTCCTAAGAGCCAGAGACAACAGTGGTGGTAGCTACTGTTGTTTTTTCCAGTACAGTACTGAGACAATGAAGCTCAAAGAATTTCAGAGAAACGATATAAGTGTCTCGGATCACACGAAGATAACCAGAAAAGAGCAGCAGAGGACTCTAGGAAAATCGTTACTGTCCCTTCTCTCCATTTCATGCAGGGCAGGGACCGAACCAAGCTAATTTATTTATTTGATAGGTACACCAACGACCTATTCACTTGAGACATTAACATAAAAAAAAATAACAAATGTATTGAGTTATGGTGAATTAGTCACTTACAGGCGTACACGGCACTTACGTAAAAAATTGCTTCTTATACATTCGTTTAACAAGATTCTTTACTCGTGAGGATAGAAAAACTAAATTAGAAACAAAGGACAAAACAAGAAAGACAAAAAAAAATAGAATTAAAAATCACAATTATCATTAAAACATTAAGATTAAAAATTAACAGTAACATTGTTATTCAAAACTCAAAACGGCAGAATGCGATAACGAGTGCAGTATGAGAATATTCCAAAATTATTTTTAATAATTTTGGAATATTCTCATACTAATACAATAGACACAAAGGAAATTGTTTATTGTGTAGTGAGACTGAATGTAACGAAGTAGAGAATTTCGCTCTTCTAAATTGCAATAGTAAAGTTAACACACCTTACAAATTCACAAAACCAGTATTTTAGATGCACCGATGTAACCGCGTAAGCATTTAACTCTATGGGGAAAGGCTACCATGGCAATCTCAACACCACATGTCAAGGTCTGTTGGTACTCAAACCTGTTGATGTTACAATGCACTTTGCAAGATAGCGTTATTTTGTTTTAAGGGTGCTCTCTCGAAAAGGCTTAAAAATAGCGTGCAGATGAAGCAGTTTTTCTTCGGCATTTACTGAGAAATTATATCTAAAAAAAATACATAGTAATCTACATGATATTGCACGTAACTTGGTTAAGCCAGAATTTATGTATTGGTATCACATAATAGGAAAAAAAATCACCAAATCAACACCAAATCGTTGAGATGAAACCATTTTACTCCTTCATTTTTTAACAAAAGACTAAAAAAATAATATCTACTGCTGTGCAATACAAACAAAAATAACTTGGTTTTGTTACTTTTTTAAAATATGTATTTGTTTTATTATAAAAAAATAAAAACACGGGTAGCGGAGTGGTGCGCCGAGGTGTAGTTAGCTCCGTTTGTATGCACAAGGTCATTGGCAAATATACAAGCCTTAAGGGTGCTCTCTCGAAAAGGCTTGAAAATAGCGTGCAGTTGAAGCAGTTTTTCGTCGACATTTCCTGAGAAATTACATCTGAAAAAAATAGGCAGTAATCTACATGATATTGCACGTAACTTGGTTTAGCCAGAATTTATGTATTGATATCGCATAATAGGAAAAAAAATCACCAAATCAACTCCAAATCGTTGAGATGAAACCATTTTACTCCTTCATTTTTTAACAAAAGACTACAACAATAATATCTACTGCTGTGCAATACAAACGAAAATAACTTGGTTTTGTTACTTTTTTAAAATATGTATTTATTTTATTATAAAAAAATAAAAACACGGGTAGCGGAGTGGCGCGCCGAGGTGTAGTTAGCTCCGTTTGTATGCACAAGGTCATTGGCAAATATACAAGCCTTAAGGTGTTTTTTATATACCTACTAGCTGTTGCTCGCGACTTCGCTGTTACTCAACAATGTTCAACTTAATTGAAATAAGTAAGCAAGTGTACTCTTAATTTTTTCAAAGATTTTTTTAGTACTGGATTATTTGGCTTCTTCGTACGCGATTTTTTTCTCGTTACCGTGGGAATTTTGGGAAATCCTCCCCATATTGCTGCCACACTCTCCAAGGAACCTACATGCCAAATTCAGCTTTCTTTAACCCAGTAGTTTTCGCTGTGCGTTGTCTGTCAGTCACTTACTCAGTAACGGAAGAATTTTAAATATTAGGATGATGTGTCCCTTTTCATATATTTAACGATATTATAAATTACTAGTTGACCAGCGCAACTTCGTTTGCGTCACAATTTTCATTACTGCTCCGCTCCTATTGGTCTTAGCGTGATGACATATAGCCCATAGCCTTCCTCAATAAATGGGCTATCTAACACTGAAATAATTTTTCAAATCGGTCCAATAGTTCCTGAGATTAGCGCGTTCAAGTAAACAAACAAACTCTTAGATTTATTATTTGCAATACTCGGTTCAGAAACCGATGTGACAAGTCGCCCCTATGACCTTGAGTTTCCATGCGTGAACAGTGACCCGTCACAATTTCAATTGATGACTGACGTGCATTCCGTTGATAATTTTCAAGGTTTACTTAACTGGCAGTTTGGTCCTGAGTTTTAACTTGCGTTATGGTGATACTTTGGAAATTACAGGATATCTGAATCAGTTATTTAATATAAACCATTAAAGCTAAACTTCTATGTCTGTGCTAATATTAACGCACACCGCTGACTTCCTCTTACAGATAGAAGTTAGTGTTGCTTTAGTGTATATAATTTAATTTCTATGACTTCTAATAACATTAACAAAAAGATAAAAAAAAAAATAAGATATATATATATAAACACATTAAGAAAATATGTATTGTCCTTTTTAAACAAATGATTTTTTTAATCAATGCAATAATATTTTGATTTAGTTTTGATATTTTGTTTGATGTTATTTTTTATGTTTATATATTTCTAATTTTAAAGAATTTGAATTTTTATGTTTGACATTTAAGTGTACGATTGACTTAGTGTAGTTCCTTTGACAATTTTTTTTTTTAATTTGACGTAATATATCAATTATTTAAAAAAAAAAAAATGTTTTAAGTTCTTTTAATTAATATTTGATATGTGTGTAAATTGTTAGCATGGAAGCGTTTTGGTTTGAAACTGTAAGCTTTTATTGTGTTTTTGAATAAATAAATAAATAAGAGATTTTTAATTTTTTTTTTTCTTTTCCCTTAAATTACGCCTATCGATGCTATG
Source organism: Lacanobia oleracea (assembly GCA_950371165.1). Taxonomy (NCBI): domain Eukaryota; kingdom Metazoa; phylum Arthropoda; class Insecta; order Lepidoptera; family Noctuidae; genus Lacanobia; species Lacanobia oleracea. The sequence goes on along the minus strand of OX493391.1, from coordinate 23,943,089 downwards.
TTTTTGCCTAAAAATGTCCAACAGTGAAATAATTGTAGTCTGACTTTCAAAGATTCCCTTTGACAAGCAAACAATTAAAATCAATATTTTAAACATTAAATTCTGAAGTAAAATACATAAACTAAAGATCTCAGTCACTTTATTGTCGCTTGTGTCAAAGATTACTATCAGGATCGTTGATTGACGAGATAATCTGAAGTGATTACAATCATTATCGACAATCTTCATTGTGTCAAAGGTTTTTTGAGTTGACAGTTTAACTTAAATGCGGCATTATAACAGTCTTTTTGTGCTTCTTAATTAGGAAACAAGGTGATCTTTAGTCGACCATGGATTTAGCATGTACTCTACAGGTATGTTCGACTTGTTAGCGGAATTTGTTTAAAGTGTCACCGCGGTCCTGGAACACAAAGGGCACTAGGAGGAACACGGATGGGTTTTAGTCTGTAAGCGTCTGACACTCCCTTCTGCTCCGCCCAGAGCGGAAGGAGTCATTTGATGATTTCCCATCCTCAAAATAAATAAATAGGGACTTCTTATCACATGCTCGCAATAGCCGTTGCCGTCGCCACAACAATTGAATAGATTTTTTTTCAATTCTATTCCGTTTATTAGGAATTATAGCAAACTTTAGATAATATATACATGCAGACTCAAAAAACTACACTAATTAATAAGAAATTATGTACAAATGCGTGTAAAAAAAATAATATTATTGTAAAAAAATCGGCGGCCGCCATGTTTTTTTGTCTATGGTTTGCCATAGGATATTAAACACTGTGTTTAAAAAAAAGAAGTTCAAATTGCGTGACTTGGTATGGCATGTGGGACGCTATTAAGCGTCAATTTCAGTTGACTCCCAATGGCACACACGTGTGCCGACGACAAACCACAGGGTAATCACAAGGAAATTCTGATTTCGTTCCTAGCTTGAATGGCGGATATAGCATACGCACCGTTAGAAAAATTGTATTTTATCATTTTACTCGTAAGATTGACTGAAACCTGGCCCATCATTAAATGACAAGAAAGCCAATTTTCATCTTAAAAAAAAAAAACGTTGACATTAAACGAAAATCAAAGTCAAATCCTCTTCAATATTTTGGGTAACTATTGGTGTTTTTGACTGATTAATGCCCAACTTCTGAGGTTATATCGGTCGTTTATCTGTCCATTAACGCTATTTGTCATATAACGTTTGGCTGGTTAGTGGTTAATAGACGGATAAACGAATGATTAATTGATTTGGTTATTTTACATGTAAAGTCTGTAATGATTATTTGTATTTTTATTATATTATTATTTGATTATAATGTTAATCTTAGATATTGTAATTTTAATAATGTTATGAAATTGAATTTATTATGTGTGTATTTTGTTATTATTTGATTATGTGTAATGTGTGTGCTATGGTCGAAATAAACGTTATTATTATTAAGTAGGTACTTTAGAAACCGGGCATAAGACTAGGGTTCCTTCTATTTGGCAGAATCTTGATACTCCGATTTTTATTTGGCATAACTCACATGGCATAATCTTATTTAATCGAATATTTTTAAGGCATAAAAATTATTTAGCATAACTTTTGTTTGGCAGAATATTTACGTGTCCGAATTTACAATGGCATACTTTTATCTTGGCAGAATTTTGTTTCGCATAATTACCTTTGCCATAATTAATATTATGCATAATTTTGTTTAGCATAACATTTATTTAGAGATACGATTATTTGGTATGGGTGCATATTTGAACATCAAAAATTAAAATAGATGCATCTTCTTGTAAAAATTAGTGTTCAAAACATCAAAAACTTATAATATATGGAATAAAACTGATAATTTAAATAAAGTAAATTTATGCTGTCGAATGGTTAGATAACCTACGTGCAATGTATTTAAAATCGAATGGTCTGCAAAAGTGACATAGAATGTTCTAAATATAGCATGTATTGGTAGCATTTTCAATATTAAATTAAATTTGTGTCATAAAAAGTCAATACGTTGTGCTGCAAAATTTTGTGACAGGAACGAATCGCTGCGAAACCGACTTTACGCAGTCTTGTCTGCCCTACCCCTAGAGTGTAATTTAAACCCGCGTAGGCGCGGAGGGGTAGGGCGGCCCGCGAGCTGAGGAGCAGGTGGTTTGAAGGCCCGCAGCTTCGCAGCAGCAGCGGTGGTGAGTGTTAAAACCATCTGTGACGATAAGCTCGCGTGGCGCCGCCCAAACTCCGCAGCGCCGGAGCCGTGACAGAAACAATGCTTGCTGCATGTTGCATGCCTGCTTGCATGCTGCATGCCTGCTGCATGTTGCATGCCTGCTTGCATGCTGCATGCATGCTGCATGTTGCATGCCTGCTTGCATGCTACATGCATCCAAGCCGACAATATTTTTGTAATTAGCATTTAGGTTAGCGTTTTGATATTAGTAGTAATATCATGGTGTATGGCGAAAAAAAACAGTTCTGCCTTTCAATGACTATCGATATAAAATGTATGCCAAAAGACGATTCTGACTGTAAATTTTCTGCGATATGATGGTTCTGCTTTTTAATTATTATGGATATAAACATTATGCCTAAAGATGATTCTGACTAACAAAATTATGAGTTTTGAATGTATGACAACTGAGTGTATGCGAAATGATTTTCTGCGAAATGAAGTTTATGCTATCCGTTGTTATGCAAAACAATATTATGACGTAAAAAGTTCTGCTATAAAAGGTAGACCCATAAGACTACAATGGCATGCAAACACTTCTTAAAAACACGTCAACGTGATAATGTAGGAATTATGAACTTCATAAAAGTTCAACAAAGGAGTTCGTGGCTAGATAAAGCCGCACGGGTCAATCTTGAAGGTTAAGCAACGCTTGCCAAGGTTGGTCTGTGGATGGGTGACCATCTTAACATAACGAGTTTCACGTTAAGCTGTTGGTCCCGGCTGTCATTTGTAGATCTTTGGCAGTCGTTACGGATTGTCAGAAGCCAGTAAATCTGACTCCAGTCTTGCCAAGATGTTCCGTGTTACTCAGTTAATGGGTTGTGGAGGTCTGGTAGGCAGCCGCTCCACGTAAAACACTGGTATTCAGCTGAATCCGGTTTGACTGGAAGCCGACCCCAATGTAGTTGGGAAAAGGCTAGGCAGATTATGATAAAAGTTAAACTGGGAATTGTTGTCACAAGTAGCAAGTAAATAAGTTTACGACTTTTTTTTTCTAAATATTATTTGTTTCCCTATTTACGTACGTATGTTGATGAAAAATCGGAACATATATAATAATATACATTGCGTATTCGTTTTAAGCATGAACAGCCTAGAGGTATCCCGTGACATATCATCTAAATTCGCTCTAATGACATCGCTCAAGGGTAATGTTCGATCCAATCACCTCTCTATTGTCTTGTGATAGGATTATAATCCACTTAAAGCTGATACTATGTCAGGCGAAACTAGTAATAAAACATGGGCAAAGATTTTGAACCTAGGTATTTTCATCATTCGATTCGTTTTATCTAACTAATATATAATATCATTAAAGAAGTTAATGTAACTTCACGATAATCTTACTTTCTATCAGTAAAAGATTTTTATAAATTGACTTCTTTATAATACTTATCTGGTAAAATACAATTTCTTATACAACGTGCAACAGAATAAATCATGTCGGACCATAACTGAAAAAAAAATCAACTCCTATCTATGCGCATACCTCGGCAAAATGTAGATACTGAACAGCTGATTTTTTGTCGTGATTTCGTAATTAATTCTAAAGTAAAATTTCATCATTCTGATGAGTACAATGACCCGTTAAGAGGTATTCCATTTATTGTGTTACACGTTTTATACCTTAATGTAGTCAAAAGTTCTTAGTGTGAGCAGAAAACGTTTCTGTTGGTGGAAAACAGTCCTAATAGTATCACAACAATTTTCCGCCATATTGAATTAAGGTAATGTCTTATTGTTTGTTTGTTTTGGCATGTAATAGTTTTTTTATAAGTACTTAAAGCCATGTAGAAAAACCAGCATTATATTCAATTGATTTACGAGTTTCTTTACGACAAAGTTAGATGAACCTAAGGGTGCCTGTCCATTTGCGCGGAGCGAGGCAGCGGAGCAGAGAAACGGAGAAATTTTAACCAATCATGTCACTTAAATCCGCCTGCCAAGCGTGGCGATTATGACAAACTTTTGGGGAGGCTTGTGTCAAGCAGTGGACGTCTTTCGGCTGTTATGATGATGATGTCACTCAAAATGTCAGTGACTCACGTGGTGCGGAGATTTTATGCAATTCCATCTATACTAATATTAAAAACTGAAGTTTGTTTACTTGAACGCTCTAATCTCAGAAACTACGTGTCCGATTTGAAAAATTCTTGTGTTAGATAGCTCATTTATCGAGGAAAGCTATAGGCTATATATCATCACGCTAAGACCAATAGGAGCGGAGCAGTAATGAAAATTGTGACGCAGACGAAGTTGCGCGGGTCAACTAGTTAGTTAATAATTCTCCGTTTCTCCGCTCCGCTCCGCTGTAATGGACAGGCGAGTCAGGCACCGGGTCAGGCTTCGTTTCCATCAGAGATGTGCGTGAATTTGTGGCGAGGAAATGCTGGCTGGATGGAGGTTTGGCTCTCGGCTGTTTTCTCCTCCAATATTGGACCGATGTAAGAGATATTTCACAACAGTATAAAAAGGATGTATGTCACAATATTTTTCTTTTTTGGTGAATAGTTGCCAAATTTGCACACTAGGGCTCTATTGACAGTGATTTATCGGACAATTTTGAGCATTTTGTGAGAGTTCCAGTGCTTATACGGTTAATAATTCATCAAAAAACGCATAGAGACACTGTATATATCCTTCTTATTCAATTTCTCTTTCTTAATATGGAGGAGAAAACTGTCGAGAACTGTCAAACCTTGAATTATGATTTTTTACTTACAAAGTCTCGTCGCCAGCATTTCCTCTTAAGAACCAATAGAATCGCTTATGCTGAGCAAGGCTAGGTAAATGAAGCAATTTTATTGGTTCTTATAAACACATCCCTCGCTACACATCTCGCTCATCTCTGGTGGAAACGCTGCCTAATACGTTGAGTATAAAGATAAATCAGGTCTTAAAGGGACATATAAAATGTTCGGTAGGTATATCGAAAATAACTTGAGTTAGTTGGAAAAAATTGTGTAGATAAATTACTTTGGAAACAATTTAACCAGAAAGCCAATTGTTTTTGATAAAATTGGTATAGAAAGCATGAAATGTGTAATAAGAAAGAATAGAAAAGAAAAGTTAGCTATAAAAATTGAGCCCTATGTTAAGTTTAGTGTTGGAATGCCTCCCACAAGGTGCACCGATAACTTGGTGAGGGCCGCGAATAGCCGATGGATACGAGACGCACAGGACCGGTGTTGTGGTGACACTTGGGGGAGGCCTATGTCCAGCAGTGGACGTCTTTCGGCTGGTACGATCATGATGATTAAGTTTTTGATCTAAATTTTGAGATTATAATAAGTATATCTAAAATACGCAGCAAGTAATCATTGTAGTCTACGATTACTTGCTTCTTTTTATATTTTAGTTCTATTTTGTTAAGTTTTTTATAATGTCCAAACAATTTAAGGCTCCCATAGGAAGGCGCGAATCAAAAATATGATAGCTAGTTTTCATAGACATTGTTTTGAATTAACCTCTAGATAGAACACGAGTGATTGAAATTATGGTATGAAAGTCTTAATTACTCGTGAAAATAACATATATAAAAATACTAGCTTTTGCCCACGACTTCGTACTCGCTTATCCCGTTTTTCCTGTAGGAATTTCGAGAAATCCTCTCTTAGTGCTACCCTTTTTTTTTTTTTTAGGATGGGAAATCATCAAATGACTCCTCCCGCTCTGGGTACAGCAGGAGGGAGTGTCAGACTCTTACTGACTAAAACCTATCCGTGTTCCTCCTAGTGCCCTTTGCGTTCCAGGGTACGGTGCCTCTTTCGAACGAAGTCCGCAGCTCCAGCAGGCACTGGCCCTAGCGAGCCCCGTCTTCCTTGTTCACATGTCCTTGAAGCGCGTTGGGATCGCAACGCGCCGTCGCCGACCCGGGTCTCCCTAGTGACGCTCCCCTACGAGGTGTAGGAAAGCTACTAATGAATTTCAGCTTTTTACAACCAGTAGTTTCGGCTGTGCGTTGTCTGTCAGTCACTCAGTCACTCAATCAGTCAGTAATAGAAAATTTTTACATATATTTGGAATATACATATGAAGAGAAAATATTGTTTTTTGTTTGTTTGTACCGAATAGGCTATGAAACTACTGAACCGAATTTAATAATTTTTTAACCAACAGAAAGTTAAGTTACCAGGAAGTAACATAGGCTATCATTTATTTTCCAAAACAATAGAAATCCCTACGAAAATTGCAATACTAAAACCGCGCGAACTAAGTCAAGGGCGAAGTGCTAGTTACGCTTTATCATCATATCAGCCGAAAGACGTCCACTGCTGGACATAGGCCTCCCCCAAGTGTTGCCACAACGACCACTAGTTACGCATAAAATAAACAAACACACCTATGAATAGATTACAGGCTTCACCAACAAATGTAAGCAAATTTCACAGTATTGCGCTCAACTGAATGAATTATAATTATGATAATAACACAGACGCTAATTGCGCGATATAACGTATGATTGATGCTAATAGCAACATCGAAGTCAAGCCTTAATTTGATTGCTATAAATACATTGAGTGAACGCGTCTGAACATAAAATATTGTATGTATAAAAACAAAAATAATCATTGGGCACCAAAAAAATAATCCACAAGGCTGTCAATGGCAAAAGTGCCCAGAACACTGGCAGCATTGCCGCGTTGAATGGCAATGCTGATTCTTTGGCTGAAAAAAGCACGTGAACATTCAACAAGTTGTTCTCTAATGTCCCGAAAGACTCGATGCGCACTCAGACCCCATTATTTTTTTGATGCCCAGTGATTAATTTTGTTTTTATACACGTTTGTACATAATTTCGTGTTAATTAGTGTATATACCCAGTTAGTTAAGTATTTACTATAGTAGCTGTATAAATCTATTAAAATTAATTCAGAAATATTTTATGTATCTAATTCAAGGTAAATAAATTGTTTGATAAGAATCTACATCACATTAAATAACGCATTTATAACCCGGTTCAGTATTTTAGGAATTATCGCCCAATTCCACAGTTAGTACACCCCCGGTAGCAATAGCTCCCGGTACAATCTGAGAACAAATAAATGACAGATGACAACGACGGCTTGCGGGCAACTGAAATTTATAGCAGTTGTTTGTTATACAAGTGTGGCGGGATATACCACATTAATTTAGTGCAGTGGGCAACTGAGCAGTGTACTATTTGGACTGATGTTTGTTTCAGATAAGAGGAAATTGTAAAGTTTTAGTTAGAAGGACTTTTTGTCAGAGAGTTTATTAACCTACCTAGTCTTTTCCAAACCATTATTTAGTTCGATTTTCAGTCTAAATCTAATATTTTAATATGTAAATTTAGATAAGAGGACAACATTGAAAGTACTTTTTCCAAAGTGGTATATTGGGTTCCGCTTTCTGGGTTGTGGAGGTCTGGCAGACAGCCACTTCACGTGCAATTCTGGTATTCAGCTGAATCCGGTTTGACTGGAAGTCGACCCCAATATGTTTGGGAAAAGGCTTGGCAGAAGATTCCGGTCAGATTCCTGTCCATGCAAATAAGTATCAATGTTTAACACTAGCTGACCCGTGCCCACTCCGTTGGGCGGTATTTTTCGGGTTAATATATAGCCGATGACACTCACAAATAACGTGGCTTTTTATTGGTAAAAGAATTTTCAGAATTGGTTCATTCATCACAAACCTTACCTCTCTAAAATATTAGCATAGCTATAGATGAATCGTTTGCCATACAGAACCCAATAACTAGAAATACTTAGGCATGCGTCCGATTGTTTGGCTTCTGATGATCTGTAACGACTGTTAAAGATCTATTTCCGTTGCATGGAGAGGTAGGTATCGGAATATACTGGATGGCTACCCGTCCAGAAACAAATTTGGCAAGCGATGAATTTTAAAGTTATACCCTCACGGACTGTTATTATTTAGCCAGGAACTCCTCAGAGGTAAACGGGTAGGTATAGTAATTACATTCATTCTGTATTTTTAATGTTTTAACATAAAATCCAAATTCAACAGAAATAGTAGGCTACATGTAGCCTGCGAAATTTATTTTTCTCAAACATGCTTGGAAATTTGAGCATTATTTTGACAATCTTCTTCGAAATAAATCGAAATTGCTGTACTGACTACATACATGCGAGCAGCGGCCAGCAAGAGTTGTATAAAAATCCTGTCGTGGTTTAGTGACAAATTACTTTTTCATGAAATAGCCATTCAGTAGGGCTTAATGAACTTAGATGGTTATATTGATAATTAAAATGGTAATTATTATTTACATAAATACGCGTTACGGCCGCGAATCGTATTTTGTTGAACAAACAGCTTCACACTGACCGGCAAATTGCAAAAAAACATAAAATATTTGAATTTCGCGGGCTACCCTGGCGCTTCCACCTCAAACCTCATCATAATTATAATGATAGCCTATAAAATCCACGCAGATTCCTTTATAGATAGAATACTGAGAAATCAATGCGGAATCAGCACGAATCCGATGTCGACTTAATTAAAAGTTATTTATTGACGTTCATAAAAGGAGATAAACAGATGTTATTTATTTAAATGTACAGTCAACAAAGCTATTTGGTATGCAGGCAGCTAACTTGCAACTACTTTTAAACAATGTTGTGAGTGTGCTGAGTAGACAATTATTGTACAACACACTCGTAAGTATTTCATAAGCTTAAAAAGTTATAATGCACACATTACAGATAAATATTAGCAGAGAAATGGAAAAAATAATATTTTTGCCTGTATATCAAACAGCTTTATTTTTTTTTTACTATTGATAGGCACGCGTTTGACCACTATCTCACCTGATGGTAAGCGATGATGTGGTCGAAGATGGAGCATGCTTGCCTAGAAGTAATCTATTCACTCTTGACTTAAAGACTCCCGAAGAGAAGAGGTTATAAGTAGCTATCAGGAAACTAACTACTACTTAATGTTTTATTTTGAACTAGCTGACCCGCGCGGCTTCGCTCCCGTCAACTGGCTACCCTACCTACCCTACCTACCCTACCTACCCTACCTACCCTACCTACCCTACCTACCCTACCTACCCTACCTACCCTACCTACCCTACCTACCCTACCTACCCTACCTACCCTACCTACCCTACCTACCCTACCTACCCTACCTACCCTACCTACCCTACCTACCCTACCTACCCTACCTACCCTACCTACCCTACCTACCCTACCTACCCTACCTACCCTACCTACCCTACCTACCCTACCTACCCTACCTACCCTACCTACCCTACCTACCCTACCTACCCTACCTACCCTACCTACCCTACCTACCCTACCTACCCTACCTACCCTACCTACCCTACCTACCCTACCTACCCTACCTACCCTACCTACCCTACCTACCCTACCTACCCTACCTACCCTACCTACCCTACCTACCCTACCTACCCTACCTACCCTACCTACCCTACCTACCCTACCTACCCTACCTACCCTACCTACCCTACCTACCCTACCTACCCTACCTACCCTACCTACCCTACCTACCCTACCTACCCTACCTACCCTACCTACCCTACCTACCCTACCTACCCTACCTACCCTACCTACCCTACCTACCCTACCTACCCTACCTACCCTACCTACCCTACCTACCCTACCTACCCTACCTACCCTACCTACCCTACCTACCCTACCTACCCTACCTACCCTACCTACCCCACCTACCCCACCTACCCTACCTACCCTACCTACCCTACCTACCCTACCTACCCTACCTACCCTACCTACCCTACCTACCCTACCTACCCTACCTACCCTACCTACCCTACCTACCCTACCTACCCTACCTACCCTACCTACCCTACCTACCCTACCTACCCTACCTACCCTACCTACCCTACCTACCCTACCTACCCTACCTACCCTACCTACCCTACCTACCCTACCTACCCTACCTACCCTACCTACCCTACTTACCCTACCTACCCTACCTACCCTACCTACCCTACCTACTTTTTTTGTTTTTAAACCTTCCCTGTATTCTGGCGAAACTAACAAAAAAAGAATTATTTAAATCGTCCCCGCCGTTCTCGAGTTATAGCGAGACTAACGAACAGCAATTCATTTTTATATATATAGATAATAGCCTTTGTTGCTGTTAGAATATGGTCGTAAGCAAAAGAGCAATTCTCGAAACGTTCGCATACAGCGGGTCTAAAAAGTCCACTTTGGCCGAATCATATTAGAATTAATATTAACCACACAACAATCTGTCAAATTCCATTATAATCTTTATCACTAACGAATTAGGTTCAAGGTTGATTGGGAAAATTTGACAGTGACGGGTAGCGTGATAAATATTTCTAATTTTCCTACATTTTGACAAGTTGTTGATATTCATTGTCGATTTAATAATATTGCAAATTATAACGCTTTTTGAGTACCTCCGAGAATTGGCTAAGACAAAACCACTAGAATAGGAATGATTTCTGAGTACAACAAATATGATTCTAAGAGATAATTTGATTGAACGCGCTTATCTCTGGAATTGTCAGTGGGATTTGGAAAATTCTTCTTGTATATAAGAGATAGCCAAATTCACGAGAAAAGCTACAGGATTTACGAGAATAGGAAAAAACCGGTCCAAGTGCGAGTCAGACTCGCACACGAAGGTTCCGTACCATAAACCTTATTTTTTGTTATTTGTTGTTATAGCAGCAATAGAAATACACAATCTGTGAAAATTTCAACTGTCTACCTATTACGGTTCCTGAGATACAGCCCGCTGACAGACAAACGGACGGACGGAGGGACAGCGGAGGCTTAGTAATAGGGTTCCGTGGGATACCCGTTTGGTACGGAACCCTAAAAACGGTATATGGGCACACGAAGTCACGGGGAAAAGCAGGTTGAATTATACATATTTTTGTGCCATCTTTGTCCAAGCCAATTCTCTTACTTAAAAAGCGTCAGTTAGATTATCAAAAAAATACCAGGCACGCATTTTTTGCTAAATCAAATCAATGTAAAATGACAAAGAAAAATCCCTGTAACAATTAAAAAGGTTACAAAGGTTACTAGATCGTCTCGATAGAAGAAAGAAGGGCATAAACATTGTAATGCATTATAACTTAATTATGAATAATAAAAAAAAAATCACAAATTTCCATGGCGTTTGATACTCCCTTCTGCTCTGCCCAGAGCGGGGGGAGAGCAGAAGAGAGAGCATTTGATGATTTCCCATCCTTAAAAAAAAGACAATGTGTAAAATAAAAGGAATTGATGTAAAATGACAGATTAAATCCTTGTAACAATTATCAAAGGTTACTAGAGCGTCTCAATAGAAGAAAGAAGGGTGGGTATTAACTGTAAAACAATGTAATGCATTATAACTTATGAATGAATACACAATTTTCCATGTAGTTTTACACTTCCTTCTGCTTTGCCTAGAGCGGGGGGAGTCATTTGATGATTTCCCATCCTTAAAAAAAAGACAATGTGCGAATGCGATTGTCAAAGTGCTAAAATAAAAGGATTTTTTTTTGTGATGTGTTTGCTCTTGACTCTAGTCTAGGTCAGAGATGACAGAGACAAAATATACGATGGAGCGAGCTTACCCAATAGGAGCCTGTTCACTCTAACTTTGGAGAGATTAGGGTTGTAAGCGTCGAGGTAAAATGACAAAGATTAAATCCTTGTAACAATTATTGTCAAAGGTCACTAAAGCGTCTCGACAGAAGAAAGAGGGGTATTAACTGTAAAATAATGCAATGCATTGTAACTTCTAAATGAATTCACAATCCTCCACGGATATTGTGCTCAGTAGTAAACAAAAACACGTATTCACACCGATTTTGTTCGGTTTAACTACAATACAATGATGCATAGTTGTCAATCAATAGATTGCTCCATATGTGTGTTCTATAGTACCGTTTCATCTGCTTAGTCTTTTCCCAACTATATTGGGGTCGGCTTCCAGTCAAGCCGGATTTAGCTGAATACCAGTATTTTACGAGGAGCGGCTGCCTACCAGACCTCCACAACCCATTAATTGGACCAACGGCTTAACGGGCTTTCCGAAGTACGGAGGAAATTCGGTATGTTAAGATGAACACCCAACCACAGACCAACCTTGGCAAGCGTTGCTTAACGTTGAAGATCGACCAGTGCGGCTGATATTATCTAGCCACGAGCTCCTCGTTCTATAATACCGTTTGTTAAGGTGTATTGTGGCTTATTTTCAAAGGATTTAGTGATACTAATCAGTAACATTTTAAAGAAGGCTTACTTACAAAATTTGTTAGTAAACCTTCTGTCGGACGGACGGACGCGTGACGTCATGTGGCTTGGTACATTTGGTACCATTTTACCAAGCCACATGACATCACGCGTGTCTTCAACTCGCTGTATCCTCTTTATTTTTTGTTTACGTGAAAAAAGAAAAAATACGTGTCCAATATTTTTTGAAAATCTATCAGACGGTCTAATTATTGTATTTCAGTAAAATTCCCTATTGTTGCTGCTGAAAATTGTAACGCAACCCATCAATGCGAAAGCGATGCGACAACAATTTTTAGGGTTCCGTACCTAAGGGTAACTACGGAAACCTATTACTAAGCCTTCGCTGTCCGTCCACCCGTTTGTTTGCCAGCGGGCTGTATCTCAAGAACCGTAACAGGTAGACAGTTGAAAGGACATTGCTCGTTGTACATACATAGCTCGCCTAAGATCCAACAGGGAGGTGTATTTACTCTTTGGGTTTAAGATAATGTATAATTATATTCGATTAAACATAAATTAAAACAACGGACACTTTTGAGAATTCTGAAAAAATCAAAACACTTTCGGATTTTGAGGTTTATAATTACGTCAATAAAAACATTCGGTATGTAGCAATAACTTAGCATTTATTACTAAATGTAAGTACGACAGATGCGCGCTTCTTGACATTGAACTCTAGGAGTCGGGAGTCTTATGGACATATGCAAGGGTTTTATTAAGGATTTAATTTTTCATTTTCGTGTGATTATAAAGTAGGTATAGCATACTCGTATGTAGTACATACATATAATAATAAAATATCGCTTGTTTACTCCTCCATAATTCGTACGCACATCCAGACTCCAGGCTGTAACTGAGAATTACGAAAATCTCGATAACATTATTCGACTCAAGGATCGAAGCACAGAATGCGCGCGCCAAGTGACATTACTACCAAATGTCAAATGTTGTCATCTGTCAATTCGTCAACTGTCAGTGTCGATATTATTGATCGTTTTAAACAGCGCTTTCAATAGAGTTTTTTGATAAGGCTTATTATAGTTCCGCGACATCGTAGCGGACTGTTTGTAACTAAAAATCATTATCGTATATCAAGTGTTGAGAATACTGACGCTTGTCTGTGTCAAACTCCTATTAAGAGTGCTGTTACAAAGACTTGACTGTATGAGCAGTAATACCTTGGCCTATTAAAAACCTCAAATTGAACCAAAAAAATAATAGAACTATCACCGAGGATTATGACGGAAGCTAAGGACGAAAGTGAATACTTTTTAAAATGTTTTCGAAATTAAAAAGTGTCCGTTCTATTAAAATATAAGTAATGTATATTATTAAAAGAACTAGTAATTATAGTAAATATTTCACGCGTGTTGGTTTATAGGCCATTTTTTACAAAGTCCTTTCAAAGAGTGTGAATTTCTTTTGCCTCTATAACAAGAAATAATAAAAATTAAAGGAGACTCGCAATAAGAAACGTGTTTATTTCGGTTTATGGTACGGAAACCTTCGTGTGAGCATCCGACTTGCACTGGCCGGTTTTTCTCAAACGCGTTGTCGCATTGTCGCGTAGTGCCCGTCTGTAGGATCCTTACATCTGCATGGCTTACGATGTTTCACATATACACACATACAGCTTGATCACCACAAATACTTACCTACAGTTTTGAAATAACATGAAATAAATAACGTGTTCTAGGTCAATGTTATACACTACGTCAACAAACACATCAAATTACCTACTATGCCTCAAACCTGACTCCGCAAAAATAAAAAAAAAACAATGACAGTTGTAGTGAATAAATTGCAATAAAAATATTTTTTCGTAAACAACATAGTATAACGCCACTCATTCAAGTTACCCGAGTCATTCAAACATACAATTTAACGAGGAAGTAATCAGTAGGTAAAATAAATTATATATTATTGGAATAATACAATAAATGTTTCATTTAATACATTGATACCGTAATAAATAAAGCCGTGTGAAATAAATACCGTTGAGGAAAATACTTTGTTTTGTTACTATAAATTGTGCAGCTGGAGTTTTAAGTTCTTTTTTGACAACTACGAGTATATTATAAATTGAGCTTAACGCGTTGAACATTTTTATAATGTTTTTTTTTTAACACCGAATCCCGAAATTAAGGTTATTTTATACTTTGTAGTGTATTTTTTTTAAATAACCGAGTTCTAAAAAAAAGCTACTATTTTTTTGTAAAAAGTTTATCATTTTTCACTTTTAAGTGGTGAAACTTAAATGACGTTTTCATCTGCGCAGAAATTGGAATAAGCAAAAATTCTCTTAGAATAAAAACTACAAAACCAAACTGAATCAAATTATTACGGGACTAAGGCAGGTATGCCGCATCGAACTAAAACAAAGAATCACACAAATCTGATGAGAAACCTCGGAGTAATCGGTGTACATACATAAAAAGAAATACCCCCCAGATTGAGAACCTCCTCCTTTTTTGGAAGTCGGTTAATAACGAGCTTAACGCGTTCCTTCCTACAACATTATGTTCCTGTTCTTGTCCTTGCCTCGCATTACGTTATTAGTCCAGTTATAATCACTAGACCAACAAAGCAATTAATAAATGCAAGGAATAATATGTCCGCAGCACAAATTACAAAGAAAAATTGTTGCAATGTTGTCACATTGTCTTTGCGCACCGGTGTGAGGGAACCGTGTGCCGTGGATATTACCTTAATAAGTAAATTATTATTATAATAAGGTCGTAGTAATGAGTGCCATCGTTATTAAGCTGCATTCTGCAACGATCACACTTTCTACTATTAAATACCAGTTTTTCCGTTACTTTCCCAAACCTACTTTCTTGCAATTAACTGTTTATATGTTACTCGTTAATTGCATTTAAAACTTCGTGAAAAAACTTCAATGTTTATGTCTGAGGAAGATATTTTAATGAAAGATTTTATTGGCATTTAGTGAGAATTTTTTAAAAAGAATTTACGTTTCGTTAAAAGCTATAGAGAGAAATTTTCGCCTTTTGACGCCTGTCAGTAGAGTTTATTGATGACTGAAAAAGTGAAATACCCTTTAGCAAAAATTTTTTGCTGTCGGACACTGGTTTTGCTAAAGTGATTTTCATTTAAGGTGGATGCTCCAGGGTAGCCCGCGAAATTCAAATATTTTTATGTTTTTTGCAATTTGCCGGTCAGTGTTTAGCTGTATGTGGACCAAATGCGATCTGCGACCGTAACGCGTATTTATCTAAAGAATTATAACCATTTTAATCATCAATATAGCCCTCTAAGTTCATGTAGTTCGAAAGAATGATTATTTCTGAAATATTCATTCTTTCGAACTACATGAACTTAGAGGGCTAAATACGCGTTACGGTCACAGATCGCATTTGGTCCACATACAGCTTCACACTGACCGGCAAATTGCAAAAAACATACCGGCCACGACCCACGGCCTTGTGAAGGAGATGCATTTGACGGGTCGTTGTGGAGACTCTTAGGGGAGCCTATGTTGCCTATCATGGGTTTTAGTCAGTGCGTATCAGACACTCCCTTCTGCTCCGCCCAGAGCAGGGCGAGCAGGGTCTTTTTAAAAAAGACAATGTTTGAATGCGATTGTTAAAGTGTCAAAATAAAAGGGATTGATCACGTGATGTATCGACAGCGTTTGTCAATCTCATACATTTTTGGCGTTTCGACAATCGCCATCGCTTCGCTACCGCTGACAGATTGTCACTTGTCTTGAGCTTCTGTTCTGCGAGCAATAGGTTCTTGTCTCACCGCCGGCGAGGAAGCGATTAGCTATCGACTATTTGCTAGCTGAGGAAAGGGACAAAAGATGTGGATCTCGTGTGAGTAAAATAGACATACATTCATAATAATAAATCATTTATTTTTAGGTAACAAAGACCCATAGATAAATAAAACACAAAAACAAAATATTAGGTCTTTACCTATGAAATTGCCGTTCTGCAGTACTGGCCATTTGAAATCAAAATAATTTTTGTTTGGCTTGGAATTCACGAAAATAATATCTAACTCGCTTATAGTACCGTTTACACACACATGGACATGATTGAAAGTATGATTTGAAGTATGGCAAATCAGAAGGGTTTTTATGCCGTATTTTGACTAATTTCGATAAAGTGGAATATCCGATTGTCGCACCATTATTTCTGCGACTTAATATTGTTCCAATTACACTCGAAACAAAATAAAACTGAAAATGTTGACTTCAGCGCCATCTCGCGGGAAAATAGCAATGAGCAACCCGTAACATTCACCTTAATTAATACAAATAAAAAATACATGAAAAAAATTCGTTTAAATTTTTTCATACAAAACGGCTATTTCATAGGTAAAGACCTATTATAATTACAATTCGATAGCTGCCTGTTCGCACTCTTCGCACTGCCGGCGCAACGTCTCTTACCACAAGTCGATTGCAGCGACAAGAGCTATCAAAAATTGTACTCGATTAGCGACACTCCCCCGGCGATGCTCGCTTGGCGGTCAGAACTCGCCAACCAGCGGTTTCTACCTATAGCGCGGGCCGGAGCGAGTATTGCGAGTAACGCACAAAAACGCTCGCTGAAAGCCGAGCGACAAAACTTTTGAAATTTTTCACTCGCTACTCGCTGTTCGCCAACTCATTTCGAGTTTCAAGCTTTACTCGCTACTCGCTGACCGCTGGCAGTGAGACAAGTGCCATATGCCCTGCCCACTGCCTCTTAAGTTTAGCAGACCTAGTTTTCAGTAAGACTAACTTTGTTATGGAATTGTTTTAATAGACAAGTCCAATCCTTTTACAAACAATCTCGATAGGAATTATGCAAGATATTACAGAATCGAAACAATTACAGAGTCCGACACGTGTTAAATACAAAACCTACATAGCATGAATAAATGTCTAATAATACATAATGGCTGATAATAGGTAGTTATCCCACCGTTTAAAGTCACCATTGTGCATTTAAATGCCAGTTTCTATCAGCTGGTGGTCATTATGATACGCCAGACCGTTAATAAAGGTTATTTAAGGTACTTCCCAAGGATTTGTCCTTTTCAAGTGGCATACTTGCGTTGTGACCCGGATTTGTATGATCTATGGAAATTTACAAACATAGTTATTGTCGCCGTGCATCAATCGCGCAAAAACTCAAGTGGTTTAAGTATTTTTGCCTCTAGAATGGTTTAGAAACGAAAAAATATAATCAATTTTAAGTGGTATGCAGTACACCAAGTTTTCTGCCATATTTTTGTGGCTATGTGCTAATCTCATTAGCATTATTATTTATGTATTGTAAGAGTTTATTTTGAATCATGAAAGTTTGATCACACTAGTCAGGCATTCTTGGGGAATACAAAAGTTTTGTTAGGTACCTTTAAAACTTGTTATGTTTAACTTTTCATCAATACGGCCTAATATACAGTGATAGTATTGACGAGCTCTTACCAAATGATTTGTCGAAAAAACCAAAATGTATGGCATTGGCGATGCTACAGATAGCTCACGTGGTGTATCCCTATTATTATTTTTTTTAAGATGGGATCTCATCAAATGACTCCTATCTCTCTATGCGGAGCGGAAGGGAGTAGCAGACTCTAACTGACTAAAACCCATTCGTGTTTCTCCTAATGCCTTTTGCGTTCCAGCGCGGTGACTCTTTCGAATCCCTTATATTTTGACTTATCGAAAAATGTTCTCGCTCATAGAATGTCACTTCTAGAGCCCTTCGTTTCCTCGTCTCGAAAATCCTTGTCCTCTTAACATTTCTATTACCAAGAAAATGTAATTGGACTATATAAGTCATTATATTAGCTACGCGAAAATATTTTAAGTGTAAACTGTGCGTTGTTTAAATGGATGGACTGTATAGTTTGAAATAAAGTTTAATTTAATTTAATTTTTGATAACAACTGAAAACTCAACGAAGGTTAACCTTCAATTCGCGTGATAGGTAACTTCAATGAAACATGACACTACTGATATTTCGAACATTTACTTCCTTATCACAAGAATTAAAAGAACACAAGGTATTTAGGTATCTGAGTTCCGCAAAAAGTTTAAGGTCTTTCGTAATAATACAGGGTGTTCCAGAAGGGTGATGTTGGGTATCTGATATACATTAAGGAAAACAAAGTGACTTTAAAAAAAATACCGAAAGTTCCGAACAAATGACTTTTCAAGCAGCCTGACGCAGTTGGTGACATCAAATCAGTGAACGAACTAAAGTAAATGCCGAAAACTGTAACAAACTGCTTGAAAAGTAATTTGTTCTGAACTTATAACTTAAGTTTAATGTGGTCGAATTATAAAAAAAGCCTTCTTTAGGGTTCCCTATTACTGAGGCTCCGTTGTCCGTCCGTCCGTCCGTCCGTCCGTCTGTCAGCGAGCTGTATATTTTTAAGAACCGTAATAGGTAGACACTTAAAATTTTCACAGATTGTGTATTTCTATTGCCGCTACAACAAAAAAATTATAAAAATTAAGGTTTACGGTACGGAACCCTACGTGTGCGAGTCAGACTCGCACTTGGCCGGTTCTTTTTGTTTTTGTATTTTTGCCTTAATGTTTATCAGCTACCAAACATCAACCTTAATATACACTGAAACATCCTGTATGTGCTAGCGTAAAACGTGAGTCATTCTGAACGATCGCTGCTAAGAACTACTTCTGATCTTTTGTTGTGGAATATCAAAGTTGAAGTCATGCATGGCTGGTAGTCAGGAATATCAGCCATGCATAGTTATGACTCGTCATTGCCATCGGGGTTGTGAGGAGCTCGCGGCTTAATAATAACAACTGCACGAAACGATCTTCTAGGTTAAGCAACGCTTGCCGAGGGCGGTCTATTCAATTCAATTCAATTCATTATTTATTCAATTCATAGGTGACCATCTTAACATATAAGATTAATCCGTGCCTCAAAAAGCATATTAAGCCGTTGATTCCGGTTGTCATTTGTAGATCCTTAACAGTCAATAAACGACCAAATTAGTTCTCGCGATCCCCGGTGTAGGTGAGAGATGGAACACCGGGGTGGTTTTAGTCAGTAAGAGTCTGACAGACTCCTCCGCCCGCCCCAGGGCGGAGGACATCCACGAGGGTTTCCCCCCTTTAAAAGAAAAAGAAGCTAGTGGGTATATAAAATACTGGTACTCAATGGCATCCTGTAAGACGGGAAGCTTTCTCCATCATAGTAAAGTATCTAGCTAGTAAGTAGGTACTTGTCATTGCTATCGGGGTTGCGGTTGGTCTGATGACGCATAGAAAGTGACCTTTTGGGATAGAGCATCACGTGTTGCTACGAGCTATGCAAGGTTATAGAGGAACATTATTCAGTTTCTTTTGGAAAGTTTTAGTTAAGAGTAGGTGCGTCCTGCCACGTTTAAGAACACTATAGCATCTGATGAAAATGATGCAAAAGTCCGTTTTTAACCGACTTCAAAAAAAGGAGGAGGTTCTCAATTCAGTTGTATATTTTTATTACATCACATTGTCGCGTCGCGCCCGTCTGTGGATACGTCTTAACGGCTAAACAGATCTGGGTGCTTACTCTGGAATATAATTCCGATAGATCGACATTGGTCAAACGTCAGTTGGTTGAGTTTAACGTCAGGGATTGGCTAGACTCAATGCGTCCAACCAATTCCTGACGTTTGACTGACAATTCCAATGTCGATCTATCGGAATTATATTCGAGAGTAAGCACCCTGGATACAACTTGACACAAGGGTAGACCATGAACCGCCTGTCAGAGTTGTGGACTTTGTTCGAGAGAGTCACCACGGCCCTGGAATGCAAAGGGCGTTTGGAAGAACACGGTTGGGTTCTAGCCAGTAAGAGTCTGACACTCCCTGCCGCTTTGACAGAGCGGAACGAGTCATTTTATGATTTCCCATCCCATCTCTAAAAAGGTATCTATAATTCTAAGACAATCTAATTATGAATATTTTATTGATAATAAATTATTAAAGTTTATTAAAAAACAAAAGCTCATTAGTATCATCATTATTTATTTGCGAAAAGGTTTTGTCATGAACCTGTGTTTCAGTACAAACAGTGGTAAACAATACCATAAAATGTTATACAATATTTATGTATCTATTGTTATAAAAACAGACGTAGTACATGACAAATAAAGATACATAATGACCATAAAAACCATGACCCCAAATAGAAAATAGAATACTTTTCATTCCAGTAATATGTTCCCAAAAGATAATTTTCCATTAACATGCGGGCGAAGCCGCTAGCAGAGCAGCTAGTTGTATGTAATAAGGTTTATGTGGGGAAGTTTTAAATAGATCAGTGAAAATAATTTCTAAAACCACTTCTCTTGTAAAACGAAGTACGGTACCAAGTAATTTAAAAACGGTGGTTCCGGCCGTCTAGACGTTCAAGGCCCCATTTATGGAATATGAATCACAAAACCGTGTAACTGTAAAACGAAAGGGATAATTTATTCGTAAAAATGAAAACCGCAGAATTGAAGCAGCCATATTGAATTTGTTAGATACAATAAGTTGGTGATATATTATCGTGGACGGTACGTTTTTTGTTGGATTGATACGATTTATGTGCACTTGAATACTTAAGTTTTTTTAGCAGTTTTTAAAGTAGAAGTGGTTTTGCAACTGGTTTTTTTTTAATAGAATGCAATAATAGAACAATTTGGGATCCACAAATTCTGTCAATCTTAATTGAGTGAGATACATTATGCAAATTACTTATAGTATTCTACAAATTACTTGTAGTATTTCGTTAGATATTAATGGAATCAATTCCCGTATAGGTTTAAGGAAAATTCGCATTCGCTTCTCAGTTGCAAACTGACAACCACCTCTAACTTTCCTATATTTTATAAATTTTTAACCGACTTCAAAAAAGGAGGAGGTTCTCAATTCGGTTGTATTTTTATGACGTAGATTGTTGCCATGAATATAATGCAACTTTTATTGGTGATTTAATCGTTTTTGAGTATGAGAATAGGCTTTCAGTGTATCTGAAAGATATTAAATTTCATGTAAAGGGAAAACCATCCAGACAATTCGAAATCAACTATAACTTTAGTAATCAGACTGGCATAACCTTTTTGAATCTGGGTGAGTATTGTTTCGAATTTAATTTAAACTTATTGTGCTAGTCTGTCCTTCCATATAAGGAATCTAGTTTCAAAATTAAACATTCATATTGCGTCAAATTAGTTTCAAAATTAAACATTCGTATTGAGTCCAATATAAACAAAGCGTAGGAGTAGCTTTGGTGTTGCAAACATTTTAATGTCATTTGAAATATAGTTTTAATATAAAATCAACGGCGCAACTTTTCAGTTCTTAGTTCTAATTAACATATTCTTCGTTTTGCCATTTCTGTTAAATATATATATCCATTAGGCAATTTTATACAGGTGTCTGAAAATCCATTTTTAAAGAAAGTTTGCATTCGCCTCTCGCTTTGCAAACTGCCTCATAAACATCTAATTTCCATACGTTTTGATAGTCATCGCATAGCATGCCCAGATGACTCTACTGAACTATTAAAACAGCTATCTTAAAGGGTCTAATAAACCATGATAGGATAGACATTTTCACATAAGTGTGAGTTAAAAAAAATATCTTTTTAATTTTTTGTTTTCCTCCCATCAAATTTATTATTTTGATACCCATATCATGAGAGGTGCATAAAAAAGTTTCGTTCCAACTTTGGGAATATGTCATATTAGATTTAGAATCATGTTACTTAGTTAATCCTATATTGTCATCCAAACCAAACGTGTTTGCAAAATTTCAGCTTAATTGATTCCCAATCAATTAAGCTGAAATTAGATTTAGAATCATGTTACTTAGTTAATCCTATATTGTCATCCAAACCAAACGTGTTTGCAAAATTTCAGCTTAATTGATTGGGAATAGCTGTTTTATTATACCCATAAATACTAACTACATAACAAGACAAGTTAAATAAATTCTTCTAATAAGACAGCTGCTGGCTGTTCCAGAACAGAAGATTTATCATCTGCCTAGCCTTTTTCCCACCTACACTGGAGTCAGCTTCCATTCGGATTCAGGACAATACCAATATTTCACATGGAGCGACTGCCTACCAGACCTCCACAACCCATTACCTTGTAAAACAGTACTTTTTGAAAGACTAGTGTCAGAATGTCTGGCTTCTGGTAATCCGTAACGACTACCATCTTCTACAAACCACAGCCATCGGCTTAATGTGCTTTTCGAGCCACAGAGGAATCTCGGCATGTTAAGATGGTCATCCTACCACAGACCGACCATGGCAAACGTTGCTTAACCTTGAAGATTGACCCGTGCAGCTGTTCTTTAGCCACGAGCTCCACGAGTTCCAGAAATAAATTAGCCTGTATTTGGTACAAAATCATTCAATCTTGTTTTAGATTAGTTTACGTACCTATCAACCTCCATAGCTTCAATCACATTTGCGGCAGACGTGGTCTGAGGTAACGTACCTACTCTAGCAATTATCGTAACGTGGTTCAACGTTGAAGCACTGAAACCTGATGTAATGTTAGTACGTGGGCTTAATATAAATCTCAGGATAGTGCTCCGAACTACGCGTATTGTTGTCGTAGATCATGATTAATCTACAATCAGACTTGTAGTGTAATAGGTATGTCTTGTACTGAGCCAGAGATGCGCTGTATTTACTTATTTATTTAAGATTCATGCAGAGGTTTGTCCATGCATAAAGTGCCTCAAGAGTCCATATAAATTCACTTTTGACAATCAAATGAACATTACCGATGCTACAAATTACGCTGCCACCCTAATGGGCCTAAAATACCTAAAGAGCTATCCGCAAAGATTTTAATCTTTTTATGCATGACAACGTCTATTTGCTTAGAAGATATATGAAAGGACCTGAAACACGGTTAAAAAAGCCATTTTTAAAATGGTATTAAACACTGGGGGATACTCTCTAAGCCCAAAGTCCATAATTTCGGGCTTATTGCGGGCGTATTCTACTCCGTATCACCAATGGACTTACGATTAGTCCCGAACCTGAACTAACAAAGAATGACAACACGGTTTGACAGTAACTGTTAAATCGTGTTGCCATTAATTCTTAGTGGTTAGGTAATACGTAGTAGAAGTCGCTCGCAATTAAGCCCAAAACTACGGACTTCGGGCTTAGAGAGTAGCCCCCTTGGTATTGCAGATGTCAGTAGGTGGCAGTGACCACCTACCATCAGGTGGACTGTTAGTTTGCTAGTCTATGACATTAACAGGCGTTAATCAGAAACCAAAATCTTTTTGACCCTGTAAACTTATTAGTCATCTGCACCTCAATCAATACATGCCCACATATTTACGTTCATAGGTTTCCTACCTCTGCAATAGGCCACAATCACGCTCGCATAACATGCCATAAACTGCGCATAAGTGTGAGTTTACACCAAGACGAGGCGTTGCGCGTTGAAGAAGCCAGTTTTTCGCACTTCGCAGCAGATTCCGTGAGCGAGGCGCATCTTGAAGCAGCGGGTGAAGAGCCGCGGAACCTATGGCTAATTTCTAAGGTTACTAGCAAGCTTATGCACAATCCACGTTATTCGCATCGGTATAATTAATTTAATCCCTCAAAGTACGTAACAAAGTAAAGCAGTAAGTAGTGACACTTAGGGCTAGATGCACTAAAAATCTCACGTTCTGAACAAGGACTCGGCACTCCCATTGGAAATCCGTCGTTTCTATACCTTAAACCCAAATTTGACAAGTTTTATGCCCTGCGGGTCTAAAAAGGCCACTTTAACAGAATCAGAAAGCAAACCACGCTACCCGTTACTGTCAAATTTTCACAATCAACCTTGAACCTAATTTCTTAGCAATACAGATGAAAATGAAATTTGACAGATTTTCTCTCTTAAGGTGAATGCTCCAGGGTAGCCCGCGAAATTCAAATATTTTTATGTTTTTTGCAATTTGCCGGTCAGTGTGAAGCTGTATGTGGACCAAATGCGATCCGCGACCGTAACGCGTATTTATCTAAAGAATTATAACCATTTTAATCATCAATATAGCCCTCTAAGTTCATGTAGTTCGAAAGAATGATTATTTCTGAAATATTCATTCTTTCGAACTACATGAACATACAGCTTCACACTGACCGGCAAATTGCAATTTCGCGGGCTACCCTGGAGCATCCACCATAAAGTGACCTTTTTGGTCCCCCAGGTTGCGCAAACACACAAAAGTCAAAACAAATTAAAACAAAAAAAAAAAAAACACTGCGGTGCCGCGCCTCGGTGTAAGTTGCCTCTAAATAGACAAAGTACATAACTATTTTACCTCATTTTACCTCTACATATAAAAAATTTCTGCATTCCTCGACACACGGCATTTGCCGTGAGACAAAGTCATTTCATAGTCACGTCTGATTTTGTACTAAGAGTCTTATCTTGATTGATATCGTTAGATACGGAATACGGTCATTTTAAAACGTTCCGTGATCTTAAAGTAACTATCTATTTGGCCTTGGATCTATTAGTAGAAGATAATATAACATAGCATCACGCCTGTTATCTCATAAAGTTGTAATACATAGTTGTTTTATATGCCAAAGTGTCAGTCAATATTTATAACTCAATCATTCATTGCATTCCCCAGTACATACTTTAAAATAAATGAGATCATATTGGACCTTATCGAATTTTAATGGGAAGTTATATTGGCATCCAAAGAAAGAGATGCCAAACCGCTTAGTAGTATGTGGAGACTCCTCTCCACATAGTAGGGGAGACCGAGGAAGGTTGTGACAATTTTTACTTAAAAGAACATATCTCAGTAAAGAAACATACCACCGTTATGAATTTTAGCCACGATATAGCTCAATCCTTACCCTTTTAGATTTAATCATCAAAGCCAACATATAATATAAGGTTTCTGAAAAAAACCTTCAAAACTGTAACTACTCCCTTTGTCACAACTCTCCTAACACCGAGGTAAGTTGTGACAAGTACCAAGGTAAGTTGTGACAGCTGTGTATTTACATTTAATTTTATAAATAAAATTACTTTTACTTTAATTATAAACAAAACGCACTTTTTTTTTGCATAAAGGAACTTTAATTATTATTTAGAATAATTGCAGGAATTATAATAACAACAAATATGAATATAAAAGTATTAAATTATTTTTTGAACAATTAGGTATTATTATGAGATCAATACTTTCAAAATCAGTCAATAGTCTTAACCTAATCAGACAAACAATTATGGCAGACGTATTGCAGCTCGCCCCCAGTGCATTCTTCGTGAGACCAGCCTTTACACTCCAAGCATTGAACCCACTTCTCATTCGATCTGCTATTGGCATAAGGTTCGAGGCAGCACAAGCAAAAATAATCATTTTCTTCATCTTCTTCAGCATCATTTGCACTCTTCTTTTTAGTCTTTTTGGCTTTTTTAGGTATATTCTTTCCTTCGCTTAAAACGCGTTTTTTCACGCTTTTTATCTTCCTGCTGGCTTCTATGGCAGCTATTTCATCTTTAATAGGTGTGTCAGTAAGCACAGCCGATTTTATCTTGCGCCTATTAGGTTGGTTATTTTTTCTAGGCGGAGCTTTTGGCAACGGCTTCACTGATTCTGGCGAGAACACATTAGAAGTAGTAGCTAGAGGAGTACGAGCTCTAGACGTGGAGGCGACGGGTTCGGGTTACGGTTACGGGTTACGGGTTCATTTCGGAGACTTTGACCCCTCAACGTAACTTCTTCAAAGGCTAGTTCGTAAATGTCGATACTAGCCATACCCCTATCAGTCTTTCGTGTATACTTATTTGGCATTCTGAAATAGAAAAACAGGAACTCAGCATACAATACCAAACCACATGCCTAAGTAAATCCCTGACAAAAAAAAAATATTTTTAAGACGACTTTAATTGCCGAATACTTTTAATATTAAAATTAGACAGTAAGAAATGATCAAAGTGTAAAAGTACATGCATGTAAACACAACAAAAAAACATTGCAAAAAGCGTGTAAAATGAGCTACCCACATAATAAACTTAAATAGGAGAGTTGTGACAGCGTGTCACAACTCTCCTAGGTAACAAAAATCGCGATCTGGTCAAAAAACATTTGTTTTATTTGGAAACGAGATGCAAACACAACAAAACAATGCCACGATTTCAAAGTCTAAATAACACACAACATAAGAAAAAATAGCTCAGCCACGTTAATATAATATACGAAGATATAAATACAATAATTGTTTTAATAAAAAACTTACTTTTCGTTTCTTTTTTTATGCGGACGTCGCACACACGCAACCGCTTGTCGTGGGCTTCTGGCGCGTACTGAGTCAAGTATCGCGTCTCTAAACAAACAGTCCTGCGCTGTTGCCAGCTCGCTAACGGTCATAAGTTCCGAGAAATCGTCTTTGTCACAACTCTACTTTGTCACAATCCTCCTCGGTCTCCCCTACTAAGCGCTAGTTTCATTTGGAGTCCGTTTTTTTTCAAATAATATGTCTGCCGCGGTTGGTCTGTGAATGGGTGACCATCTTAACATACCGAGCTTCCTCCGTGCCTCGGAAAGCACGTTAAGCCGTTGGTCCCGGCTGTCATTTGCAGATCTTTGGCAGTCGTTACGGATAGTCAGAAGTCAGTAAACCTGACTCCAGTCTTGCAATGAAGTACAGTGTTACCCAGATAATGGGTTGTGGAGGTCTGGTAGTCAGCCGCTCCGCGTAAAATACTGGTATTCAGCTAAATCCAGTTTGACTGGAAGCCGACCCCAATATAGTTGGGAAAAGGCTAGGCAGATGATGATGATGCCTGTCGCGGTCAGTTTTTACTCTTTTAATCACGAGAGCAGTTTCTAGCTTCAAAGATGAAGAATGATGATGAATGGAAACTAAATTGGTCATAATGATGAGTACAGTTAATACCGCTTTCACTTTCAGGTGTTGCGTTTATTCTATTGCACGTTGTATATTGTACTGTTTACTTAAGGTCCGCAGATCATAATAAGTCGGCGGTCCGGATCCTCACTGCGGTCCGCCGCTTGGTGACCCATAATCTAGCTCATACATTGTGTTAGATATTTAGTCGCCAGTGAAGTTAATGGATTGTGGAGGTCTGGTAGGCAGCCGCTCCACGTAAAATACTGGTATTCAGCTGTATACGGTTTGACTAGGAGCTGACCCCAATACATAGGGTGATTGGTATTTAGTGACCGATACTTAAACACGTGATTGTACTCATGATAACAACCAACTTTTATTGTAGGACCAAACCTGAAATCGCGAAAAAACTATGCTGTTCAGTACATATGTTCGCCTACTAACTGGTCAAAATGTACTGGACTGCCTATTTTTCCTATAATAAAAGTTGTTTGTTATCATGAATACAACCACGTGTTCAAATATCGGTCACTAATTACCAGTCACCCTATTTATTATGTAGTTGGGAAAAGGCTAAGCAGATGGTGAGTTGCCAGTGAAGTAAAAACATAAGTTACTTTCCACATTTACATTTTCTCTGTACCTCTGTATGAGGAGCTCGTGGCTAGATAATAACAGCCGCACGGGTCGATCTTAAAGGTTAAGCAAGGCTTGCCAAGGTTGGTCTGTGGATGGGTGACCATCTTAACATACCGAGTTTCCTCCGTGCCTCGGAAAGCACGTTAAGCCGTTGTCCCGGCTGTCATATTTTGTAGATCTTTGGCAGTCGTTGCAAATAGTCAGAAGCCAGTAAATCTGACTCCAGTCTTGCAATGAAGTACCATGTTACCCAGGTAATGGATTGTGGAGGTCTGGTAGGCAGCCGCTCCGCGTAAAATACTGGTATTCAGCTAAATCCGGTTTGACTGGAAGCCGACCCCAATATACTTGGGAAAAGGCTAGGCAGATGATGATGATGATGATATTTTCTCTGTACCCACACATTCCCTAAGAACACAGAACATTACACGCTATGGAAAAATTCTGGATCTACGTAGCTGAAATCACATGTCTGCTTTGAAGTTTATTTTTATAGCTTCTTATTGAGTCAGTAAAATACATACGAAAGAAGTGCACTTACCTAAATAAATAATTACTGAACAAGAAAATTATTTGCGAAACATCATATTGGTTTAGTGACTCTTATAAAATTGTTTCAATAAAAACAGATATAATTGCTTTCCGAGCGGCGACGCGACGTCCGAAGTGTTTTCAAGACTTGAGGAAAAAGACCAAGATGTTCTTATAACGAAGCACTGAAATCATTTCTTTTAGGTTTGTTGGTAAAATGTATTAAGTAATTAATAGTTTAATGAATCAAGAATATTAAAGCTAGCTTTGTGTTACTAAATCAAACTTTGAATTTGATACTGCATTTGTTTTATTTTTGAACGATGGAGATTTTAATTTAATTGTGCCATTTGCGGATTCATACTAGCATAAGGGTTCTCACAGATTTGTGTGATGATGAGAAAATTATGCAACGACCCTTTTTAGGGTTCCGTACCCTTTTTTTTTTTTTTTTTATTTGGACAAGCCCGCCACACATTCCCAACCACTGCAACTCCTGAAAGCCAGAATCAACAGTAGCGACCACCAGAAAAACGCCGAGTCAATGAAACCCGACGAGTCCCGGAGAAGCGATTCAACTGTCTTGGATCCTGCAACGAAATTAATCAGAAAAGTACAGCGGAGGAGTAGGAAAAAAAAATATATATAATTTCCACTTCCCTCCATATCAAGCAGGAGACAGAATAGAACTAGGCCAATAGGCACCAAGGGACAAATACAACTGGGTTAAGCCCAGTTGCCAAGCACCACGGATTATATCTTACCACTTAAACTAATGGGTCCTAAATTGTGAGCTACTTTTGATTCCAGTAATAGGTATTCCGTACCCTAAGGGTAACCAACGGAACCCTGTTACTAAGCCTCCGATGTTCGTCCGTAAGTCCGTCTGTCTGTCAGTGGCTTGTATCTGAAGGACCGTAGTAGACAGTTGAAATTTTCAGGGTGTACTTTTCCATTATAGCTTTAACAACAAATAATAAAAATTAAATTTAATAAAAAATAAAAAGTGCTCCCGTATTTTTTTTCGGTTCAAGGTAAGGAACCTTTCGTTTGAGAGTCCAACTCGCACTTGGCCGGTTTTTCTTAGAAATAGTTCTCTGTAGATCAATTTTCCCGAACGATTTCAATGCATCGTACCGTTGTCGCATTGTCGCTTCACACGAAGCCTTATAGGTTACCTTACTTAAGAGGTAGTATTAATCCAGAGAACATAACACTGCGGTTCACATCTATTCCATACAGTAAGTCTGGTTGGGAAATTCAAATAAATTGTCTCGACAGGTGGTCACTGATGTAAATTAACCAAAATCAGCTGCAGGCTACATTTATCGAATATACGAGTAAGTTGAATGTGGAGTTGAGGGCTATCGTGTTTAAATTCGAAGCTAGAGGCGGTAGTGTAGCGTGAGGCTTTAAAGGTGTTATTTCACTGTTCGTTGGCTACTGACGCGAGTTTATTTAGTTATTTTTATTGATTTTTAGGGTTCCGTACCCGAAGGGTAACCAACGGAACCCTATTACTAATCCTCCGCTGTCCGTCCGTCCGTCCATCCGTCTGTCTGTCAGCGGGCTGTATCTCAAGAATCGTAATAGATAGAGAGTTGAAATTTTCATAGATTGTGTATTTCTATTGGCGCTGTTAAAGTATTTCTATATAATCTGTATTTATTTAAATTTCACGCCTTCCAACTATAGAATAGTTTACATTATCTGTGCTTGCTCCTCTACTCCATGGAACATTGTAACGATTACGTGTATAAACTCTAATTACAATAAAATACAAGTATATCAGTATCCAAATTCCTTTTATTGCAACAGACGCTATAACAAAAAATAATAAAAATTAAGGTTTATGGTACGGAACCCTTCGTGTGCTAGTCCGACTCGCTCTTGGTCGGTTTTTATTTTCCTTCTAACTTTGTTCGCATGCGCGTAATAACACTTTAATGCTATAATTAAGAACCTTACTCAACAGTGGCGCCACCTGGTGAGTACAAGAACGGTAGCTCTCATTGTGTAAGCCGGCTTTTATGAGTACTAAATGTAATTCAATCCAATCCTCACCCAATTCTATTGAAGTTGACTGACTTTCAGTCTAACCAAATGGAGCTGTATTTCAGCCTTGTATTTTTGACTAACACTTGACTTTCAACCTCTTGCTCCTTCTGGCTGCCCATCATCATTATCATAACAGCAGGAAGACGTCCACTGCTGGACATAGGCCTCCCCTAAGTGCCACAACAACCGGTTCTGTGCGTCTCGCATTCACTGGCTACCCGAGACTCTCACCAGATCATCGGTCCACCTTTTGGGAGGCCTTCCAACGTTACACCACTCCTGAACTTGGCTCTCCCTCACGACTGTCAAATATTTATTTCAATGATAGACACGTGCACACGCACGTGCACGTGGACACGTGCTTTTGGAAGCACGAGAGGGTCTAGATATGTAGAAGATCACTCGTCTACGGATTGGCCTCGGCAAACGTTGCTTAACCTTGAAGATCAGTTCGGGCGGTGGTCATTATTTAGCCACTAGCCTCTCTAATTGTTTGTAAATTATAACAAAGAACTACAACAATAAAGAAATTCTTTTTTGTCTTATTACCGGATAAGTTTGAATGCTATGATGTCATGGCTTGGGCCGCTAAAATGCCGCTTACGCACGAACGTGTCTGTGCAATTAAAATGTAATGGCGGGTTTTATTATTACTTTCATGGCTTCCTTTACAAGATTAGTCGTGAGATTTTATTGTCTATCCGTTTATAATGGTTAACAATAATTTTGCGAAATGACTTGATCAAAATGTGGTGAGCTAAAAAATAAAAATATAGAAAAGTTAATTTGTTACATCTGTACAAGAAAGGTATTAACTTATGTTGTTTATAAGCGGCTTGTACGGCGAATTTCAAAAAATGTTTTCCTGTTTAGTAACTCTTAGGTTTTTCCCGGACACCTCTAAGTTTTGTCGCTGTTTGGAAATCAAATTAGGCACTTATACGCATGTTCCTCAATATCTCAAGCTGTTGTAACCAATATTTGAGTACTTTTCAAGTCAAGAGCCACATGTCCAAATCATTAAACGATCATTCAACCTTTCTGTGCCAACATAATACCTATAGGTACAGACGCCAGCACATCAAGCTACAAAATTCTGTCAAATTTCTTTAATATGTTTTCAACTTTATCATCAACGTATTAGGTTCAAGATTGATTGGGAAAATTTGACAGGTAGCTTGATGTGCTGGCGTCTGTACTATGGTAGGCGCCAGATAAACTTACAATAAAGTACATTAACCTTTCCTTATCATCCCTTCGTAGATACACGAACAGTAAATAATTATGAACCGTTTTTTATTAATAGAGAACGTAAAGGTTCACGATAGAAGTCGATTCAGGACAGCTTCATGTCTTTATATCTGTTTTTGAGATTAAGAAAGTCAATAAATGTATGTGGGTCAATGACCGTTATTGCACATTTATCTGGCGCTTACCATAAAATAAATTAAGCAACATTTTTACTACCTACATTGCATATGTTCAAATCCTGTTTCTCAAAAAACAAGGTCAAACGTATTATGTACCGACTACCGGCACGTGTTGGTGTTATAAGTATTAAGTAATCGAATATTTGATAATATTTACCTAATTAAATCTGTCTGTACCAACTGAAGCTCATTAATAGGTAAATATTGTGGTTCTTATTTGATTGTAAAAAGTATTATTCATGACTAGCTTTTCTTAGAGACTAATCATTTTATGGAATTAAATCCGTAATTTGTAGGATAAAATGTGTTGCACTTCGAAATATAATTTCCCTTATTGGATTGAGAAGTACCACCATAAACAAGATTGTGTCATGCTACAGGCCCAGGTCGAAGACAAACGCACTCAAGACAGAACTACGGCAAGATGGGCATTGTGCACAATTAATAAAGATGTTGGTAGCAGCATGTACACTGCAGAAGACCGTATGGCTTGAGACGGATTGCGGAACTTGATAGAAAGAGTCGCCTCGCCACTGGAACGCAAAGAGCATTAATGAAAACACGGATGGGTTTTAGTCAGTAAGAGTCTGACAGTCCCCCACTCCGCCCTGAGTCATCATCATCATCTGCTTAGCCATTTCCTAACAATATTGGGGTCGGCTTCCAATCAAACCGGATTCAGCTGAATACCAGTATTTTACGTGGAGCGGCTGCCTACCAGACTTCCACAACCCATTAACTTGGTAACACGGTACCTACTTCTTGGCAAGACTGGAGTCAGATTTACTGGCTTCTGACTATCCGTAACGATTGCCAAAGATCTACAAATGCCAGCCGGAAACAACGGCTTAACGTGCTTTCCGAGGCACGGAGGAAACTCGGTATGTTAAGATGGTCACCCATCCACAGACCAACCTTGGCAAGCGTTGCTTAACCTTGAAGATCGACCTGTGCAGTTGTTATTAAATCCCCAGATTGGAGTCTTTTAGCCAATAGTAAATAAAGATTTTGCCAGAGAATTCCGAGCCGGATATTCGCAATGTAGAAATAAGCAAAAATAAAGCTGAGGAGCTCGTGGCTAGATAATAACAGCCGCACGGGTCGATCTTCAAGGTTAAGCAACGCTTGCCAAGGTTGGTCTGTGGATGGGTGACCATCTTAACATACCGAGTTTCCTCCGTGCCTCGGAAAGCACGTTAAGCCGTTGTTCGTTGCTCACAAGACTATCAATAATTTAACTATTTAATTTTATTCTTTGTTATCATTTTCTGATAATTGTTTAATTGTGGATGGATAGATCGACAGTGTCCTCACTTATTAAATATGTAATATAAGAACCTAGCCTTTTGGCCGTCAACTGTCTCTTAAGATACAGGTATACCCTAGTTTAAGAGACAGGGAAACGTATATTGGCAACAGATGTACCATGTACTTCATTTTGTTCTATCATATAATTTAGTTCATAAACTTGTAAAACTATCTTGCTGTTACTAGTTTAAGTTCTTTTTCGCACCATCTGTACCTTCTTGATCAATAAACAATTATTATTATTCATTCTTTTAAGTATTAGTAAACTAAAATAAAGTACCTAGACAAAAATATTTTGGTTCTAGGAAACAACCATTTTACGGCAAGAATAAAAGTTTTCTAAAAGTTACAAGTTAAAAGTTATAAGTTATTTATAGGTAAAACAAATTAAAGCAATATCGAAGAATTACATGTAATAAAGGCTCTCAAAATAAGTGATTGATTGCTTTATTAACGTCAATCGAATCGCTTTCAGCTCGAAATAATTACTGAAAAGCATTGTAACGACGTTGAAAAATTGTTTCTTGATTACCCTAGTTTCAGAAAATAATGTCTTGATACTTGCTTGTTCTACTTTTGCTAAAATTAAAACAGATTTCAGATTTGATTTAAAACGTTTATTTGCGATTATTTAAATTGAGCGTACAGCTTTTTTTTTACTACTGATAGGCACGCGTTTGACCACTATCTCACCTGATGGTAAGCGATGATGTGGTCGAAGATGGAGCACGCTTGCCTAGAAGTAACCTAGCTTTTTTGGGTTGAGAAATCATCAAATGTCTCCTTCCGTTCTTGGCGGATCCGAAAGGAGTTTCAGACTCGAATCGTACTGACGATCCCTGTTCCAGCTAATGCCAATGTATGCTGTTCCACTTAATACCATGCGTTTCAGGGGTGTATAGCCAAGGAGCAGAATTCCCGGCGACTTTCCAGATACCTAGTTACAACCTGGGCGTTTTTAAGTAAAGAGTGAATATTTCTAGGAAAGCGTGCTGCACCGTCGACCACATCATTGCTATCTATCTAGTGAGATTGTGGTCATTCCCGATCCTAACCATTAATAAAAAGCCGGCAAAGTGCGTGTCGGACTCGCACACGAAGGGTTCCGTACCATAAACCTTAATTTTGATTATTTGTTGTTATAGCGGCATCAGAAATGCACAATCTGTTAAAATTTCAGCTGTCTACCTATTACGGTTCTTGAGATACAGCGCGCTGACGGACAGACGGACAGACGGACAGACGGACAGACGGACGGACGGACGGATGGACAGCAGAGGCTTAATAGGGTTCCGTTGGTTACCCTATGGGTACGGAACCCTAAAAAAATGCAAAAATTTGTGAGCCTAATTTTGGAAATAATTTGAATTTTTTTTTCCTACTCTTGCCTAAGCAAAATAGAAACAGTTTTTGTTGTATTCAACTTATGTAACTATGACGTGTTTTAATTTTTTAAATGGTAATGAACTATGAGCACTGCGTCTAATTGCCAACATTCACGCATAGCTCGTGACGACGCGTGGGAGGGAGGTATGTAGGTACTCAGTAGGTATTATTATTTTGTACACTGACGAATCACAAATCGAGAAGAAATTTTGAAGTTTCTTTTACGGTGAATGCGTATAAGCGAACAACCCTATTTTACTGTTTAAATGTCCCAGACAAAAAATTGTGTGGATATTTTGAAAGAAAAATTAGAAGAAAATAGAGACGATTTCCTGTGCTTTAATTAAAATAAACTTTGATACTGTCTGTAGCCATTCAGTATCTTTGAAATCTTGCAAAGATACTACAGGCTGCTAAAATTATGGGTACCTTAATAGTTAGATTTGGTTAGCAACTGAGAATCGAGTGGGTGAAATCCCATCAAACTTTAGTCTAATTTGGGCCTTCGAGACGGAGAGCAATAAAAGTAATGGTCCTTGTTACCTTTACTGGTAACTTATTATGAGTAAGCTAATAAATGTTATGGTTTGCTTTGAGGTCAATGCACCTTTAGTATAAGGCTGCGTTTCTACTAGAGATATGTGGCGGCGGATGTGTTGCTTGCGCTGAGCGAGGCTAGATAAATGAAGCGATTCTTTTGGTTCTTAAGGCGCCCTCAATAGCTGATTTTAAAATGAGAATCACGTCTAAACGGCTGGTCGTATTTTATTGAAAAAAATATATGTTATACATTCAGTCAAAAAAGTATCGGGAATGGATGATTTGTTTATGGTTCCAAATTCAAATTTTTGTTTTTTTGTAGTTGTTAGATTGGCACAACTGTTTTCCATTTTGGCGCGGAGTTTGAGTTGCATCTGTTATTTATATTAAATACAGTGCTGATTTTAGTAATATCATATATAGTGTGTATTGCGAATTTCATAATGGACAAAAATATCGAACAAAGAGTTTGTCTTAAATTTTGCATCGCCAATGGAATTTCGTGTTCGGAGTCACTGAAAATGTTACAGAAGGCTTACGGTGAATCGACTTTATCAAAAACTCGTGCTTATGAGTGGTTCAAAGCGTTCAAAAGCGGTCGAGATGTGATGGAAGATTTGCCTCGCTCTGGTAGGCCGTCAACGTCTGCAACTGAAGTTAACATCGCAAAAGTGAAGGAAATAGTGACTGAAAATCCCCATTCAACTCTGAGAGAGATGGCCGCCGAACTTTCTGTATCTCACGAGTCGATCCGTACCATTTTAACTAATCATTTGGGTATGAAACATGTTGCTGCTCGGCTAGTCCCAAAAGATCTGAATTTTCTCCAAAAACTCAATCGCATGAATGTCGCTGAGGACATGCTAGAACGAGTCAGTTCGGACCCAACATTCATGAAACGCATTGTTACTGGTGACGAGACGTGGGTTTACGAGTTTGACATGCAAACTAGTCAACAAGCTTCGGAGTGGCGCCTTCCAACTGAACCGAAACCGAAAAAACCACGCCAAAGTCGATCAAAAGTCAAAGTCATGTTGACTGTTTTCTTTGACTATCGCGGTGTTGTGCACTCTGAATTCTTACCGGAAGGTCTAACGGTAAATAAAGAATATTATTTGAGCGTTATGCGGCGTTTAAGAGGGCAAATTCGACGAAAAAGGCCAGATTTGTGGAAAGAAAATTCTTGGATTTTGCACCACGACAATGCGCCTTCGCACAAGGCTATCATTGTAAACGAATTTTTAACCTAACACTCAACAAATACCATCCAGCAACCACCATATTCACCAGATATGGCTCCTGCTGACTTTTTTCTTTTTCCTAAACTCAAATTACCACTTCGTGGCACCCGTTTTCAATCGATAGAAGACATAAAGGAGAATTCGCGGCGAGAACTGAACTCAATTCCGGAAGCAGCGTTTAAAAAATGTTTTGATGAATGGATTATTCGTTGGCGCAAGTGTATCGTTTCTAAAGGAGCATACTTTGAAGGTGATAAAATAAATTTGGATGAATAACAGACATTTTGTGTATTATTGATCTTTTCCCGGTACTTTCTTGACAGAGTAGTATATAAGACTACTTTTTAATAATTTAATATATGAAAATTTTAAGTTTTATTCGTTCAACATAGTGTAATTAATTCGTAAAGTTATGATAGTGATTTTTTTTCTACGTATCGAGCGCGTAAACGTTTACGCAAATTTGCATGGTGCTGGGTAAGAGCCACCTAGCGTCAT
Source organism: Lacanobia oleracea (assembly GCA_950371165.1). Taxonomy (NCBI): domain Eukaryota; kingdom Metazoa; phylum Arthropoda; class Insecta; order Lepidoptera; family Noctuidae; genus Lacanobia; species Lacanobia oleracea. The sequence continues at coordinate 23,906,138 of OX493391.1, read as the reverse complement.
ATGTGAGAATTAAATTTTGCGAATATGGGTTTTAAAATTTACTACCTCAAAAACAAATATTATTATATTTAGTTTTTGAGATAGTGTCATTAAAAAACGCCGAGCGGTTTTGGTCGATTTTTATGTCCGTGTTAGACATGGTCCTCACTTTCGAGCGGCACTCGATTATCACTATCGACGACGTAAACTTTAAAGGTTCGTATTATCTGCATTTTGATATACCTACGACTATTTTTTTAAAGTCATAGAATAATAAGGAAAGTTCAATAAACTACTGAATTTTGGGTCGCGCTGGTGTAAAACGCTGTCCAGCGAAGTCAGAGTGTGATGAGGATGGCTTCACAAAAGTGCAGAAGAAGCCTACTTGTCGCAATCAATGCGGTACTGGACTGACAGGACCAAATATGCTGCTACGTCCAGCCGTCCCTACGACGTTGCTGTATGTGTCCCGACTACATCACTCCACGAAGGTTGAGGAGATCGTGGAGTACATGAAGGTGAAGACCAACTGGACCTTGAGGGTCGAGAAGCTGGAGCCGCGTCACAACACCAACTTCAAGTCGTTTGTGGTGCGGGTTCCGACACAACATCTTGACAAAATTCCTGAAGGAAGAATTTTGGCCGAAGGGTGTAGTCTACCGACGTTTTCGTGGTAGGCTACGCGACACCGCGCAGCGTAACACGACGCCGTCACTTCGTGTGTCTTAGTTTATATTTAATATGTATTAGTTTATTTTTATTTTAATGTTTTGTTGTGTATTGTATTTGTATGGGCCAGCGTTGCCTGAAATAAAGGAATAATAATAATAACAAAAACTAGTACGCGTTTTGCTCCCTGGCGTATGTCGCCTTCAAGGTCGCTGGCGTATGTCGTCGCCTTAACAAACACATCCCTCGCTACGCATCCTCGTACATCTCGGGTGGAAACACAGCCTTGCTCAGTAGAGTACTCGATGGTTTAGCATTAAATGCCAATACTAAGTCTTGGGCACGGCTCGGTATATTAAAGAAATAAATAGGTCCTAGAATTCCTAGATAATCTAGCTTGGCCTACCTGGATAATTAAGAAACTAGTTTCAACTGATGGAAAGATTCGAATAATTATTTCTTTCCATAAAATTAAAATACTAATGGTAAACGCGTCGGCTTAGACTGGAAGGCTAGGTACGGCAAGTGGGGTCACTCCCGCTTGGTAACGCTTCCGTTTGGTAATGCTACATACAACCTGTAACAGAGTATACGTAATACCTTTTAAGGGGTCATTGAACTCATCATTATAAACAACTTTCAATATGGGACCAACACTGAAATCGCGAAAAAAAATATACATTTCTGTGCGCAAAACTCGACAAAATGTACTGAAAAGCTGATTTTTTTTTCGCGATTTCGCGGTTTGTCCCATGGATTTAAGAGGTATTGCGTTTATTCTGTTACACGTTGTACACATCTTATACTGCAGCCAAAGAAAAAAGTTCTGGTATGCTGAATTCATTTAACATTTAGTATTTTAAAATTTTCATTTGCATACCTGCATTCTAGCAAATAAATAATTGTATTGTTTTTCCACGTTTTAATTCTACCGTATTGATGATGAGTTATATATAAAAGCTGTGTCAGGTTTTAATTCAGTTGTTCCGGGTAGCTGTTAGTGCATGTGAGTTTATACGTATGTTAACGCACCCATGATACAGGAGAAATTCCTAGTGACAGATTTGAAATGGATAAACAAAGTTTACCGATTGTATATTGTAATAACGTATGTTATTTATTATTCTTTGCTTCGTTTAAATAATTAAAAATATTTTTATAAAGTACATAAATACAATATAATAACTTATTTCATTTTTACACAACAAATATTTAAATTCCTTAGAAATTAGACGTGACATACTGAATGTACCTGGTGCATGCAATACACTGCTATAAGTAAGTGTATGTAGCGTTACCAGACAGGAGTGACCCGGCAAGTGCCTTTACTAATTAAAATGTAGAATACGCAGCAAATCGTAGATGTAGAAGTACAACACAAGCGTCAGCAAATATTTGTAATGTTTCATTAACAGCAGTTTGTTTTTTTTTTTCTTCTTCCTTTCATGTTCGTGAAAACAAATATTTTGCACCGAATCTACTAGATTTGGTGCGTTGCGTTTGTTGAGCGGTGGCTGTTTTTTATTTTATTTTTTCGAGACTCTAGTCTAGGTCGGAGGTGACAGAGACAAAGTCGAAGATGGAGAGAGCAATTAAGGGCCCCTTTTCTCGACAGCACCTTTTCCCTTTTCCCGGCAGGACACTAGCGCGGTGCGCGCGAGCCGTTTTTCACGTATTTATTTAATATTAAAAAAAAAAATTAGTGCCATATTATAAATCTATCCAATAATATCCCTGTCAAACCCGATAAGTAAATGAAATGTTAAATTTTCATAAAAATTGCGTTCCCACAAGTCTCATACAACTTAAAATACTTTCAAAATCGACTTTACTTCCTGATTTTATTTTTATCGATCAAAATGTTAAATATCGTGTTTTTAACCAAAAAAGTCACTAGATCTCACATGTATCTATACTATATATTTTTTTACGAATTTATATATGGTGATTTCTCTGAAAACAACTCGATCTAGAAACGTAAATTTCGGATAAGGGGCCCTTAAGAAGAAGCCTGTTCACCCTAACTTCGATGAGATCAGGGTTGAATGTGTTTCGAAACATGGATGCAGGTAGAGAGTTCCAATCCTTTGCTGTGCGCATTATCGCAGCTGTTTTGACGCATTAATTTAGTTTTTTTTTTATAGTATGCGTTATTCTTGACGGAAATACACAGTTTTTCTTTTTTCTTTATTTCTATGTTTGTATGCATGGTGTTCTATTTCCTCTGAACTTATACCTAGCCATCATCGTTTGCCCTCTTTCCATCTTTTAATTTTTTTCTCTTTGCATCTTTTTTTACTGCAGTTATTTGCATAATAATATCTACTCAATCTATTACATAAACGAGTACTTTAGTTACTTCAAGAGATTAGTATCTGAATGGTAGAACGGTACATAACATGTCGATGAACTCTTACAAATGAGTGATAGTTCGTTGACTGTTCTATATTAATATATTATTAATTATTTATTGTCATATGTACGAGTATTGTAATGGTAATTTTGAAGTAATAGTAGTACACAGTTGAATGTACTAGTAATATGCGTAACAACGATGAGTTCGTTGTAGATATCACGGTTTTTATGACTTTCCAACCTTAAACAAAACGTTCAGCCTCAAATTATTGCGGTTTTTTAGATATTACAAAGTTGTATAGTATTTAGACGAATGGTGTCAGCCGGTACCGTAGGGTGCCATTAAACAATAATACCATCCCATCACTTCCCGTGGGTGTCGTAAGAGGCGACTAAGGGACTCCCCAGAGAATGGGCAGCAGCTCTCTCTGCAAAACTCAACAACATACACTGCGTTCACCAACCCGCCTGCCAAGCGTGGCCATTATGGCAAACCCCATCTGGGTGAGGCCTATGTCCAGTAGTGGACGTCTTTTGACTGAAATGATGATGATAGATAAAATTTAAGAACCATAACTAGGCAAATCAGAGTACGATCCATTGGAACATTTTCGGCTATGACGTGGTTGAAGCGAACGTGGTTAAACTTAAGCAATATCTCAAAACTAGCTTCTGCCAAGCTAGTTTTGAGATATAGCTTAAGTATGTATATAAAGTTAAGTTGTTTTCAAGTTTGGCCAGGATATTGCCGGCTTGAATCACCTGATTGTCTGATAAAAAGATGATGCTTCGGATGGCGCGTAAGCCAGTGGTCCCGGCCGCCAAATGGCGGTCGTCAAATAAACCGTGTCAGAGGCCCTTGAAGCAATTTAGAAACTCTGACACTAGGGTGTGTGGGCTCGTTAGAACTTACTGCTCACACGATAAGTAGTCGTATTATGATGATTTTCGGTAATTTTCACCCACTAAACTAAATACGGGTAGGTATAATATGATGCCGAAATACTACGCTTTTGAACCAGCCTCCCTCAAAAATGATATCGTCGGTCAAGATGTGACACCTCGTATATGCAAACTGATGATCTTTTCAGGAGAGCAAAAAAACAACCTTTCATTAAATCACAACCATCATATCTAGACATTCATCACCTACATTTCTTTACGATCAGCTGATACAATCAATTACGAAGTGAGTTGTATAATAAACAGCGGAACACATGCACAATGTAACTAATATAACGGACACTGGGCACGTGCCAACCCGGATATGATACGCCGCGATGATACTGCATCGGTATTCACACTGCATAAGTCTATAACGGACGGTGTGACATCGGCTTTATTAAAAAGGTACATAGTAGAGATGGGCCGGTTATGGACTTGGCCGACTAGCTGAATAAGCGACTAGTCGGCGCTTTAAAGACCGCTGTGGCAAATAGTTGTTGACTATAAAATATGTAGCTGGATAGTCAGCTTTCCTGACTAGTCGGTATATCTGTATTAATTTATTTATGTTTTTGTTTAATACTTTAACAGTAAGTGATGTTTCTACAAGACTTTTTAATTCGAAAACATAATATACAGGCTTAGATAGTGAGCAAATTAAACATCAAGATCATCACTACATAGTAATAAACAAAGTCGCTTCCACTGTCTGTCTGTTCTGTCCCTATGTAATGCTTATCTTTAAAACTGCGCAACGGATTTTGATGCGGGTTTTTTTAATAGATAGAATGGTTCTCGAGGAACGTTTTAATATATAATTTGCATCTGAACCCGGGGCGGCGCGCTAGTTAAAAATAAAAAGGGACGTATTTTTTAGTTTTACCTTATTAAGGACAGTAAAAAAATCAAAAGTCTAATAACGAAAAAAAAAATTAACAATACTCATCGTAAAATCACACTGCCTCTAAAGTAATCTTGTACATGAATAACTTTTATTTCCTGTTTCATGTTGTCATTAAGTGTCATCTTATCGCCGACTAAACACGTGGTCGAATCATTGGCTTTATCTTCTATTTGGTCCATCCCTAGTACATAGTCAGCGCCAGTCAGCGTTAAAATCCATGTCGTTTATTTTGGTACAGTGTTGATATTTTCAGGATTTTGGCACCTCCAATAGATAGTTGATTGCTGTTTGCCAAAATAAAGCGTTGATAAAGCTTTCAAATAGGATTCCTATTCATGTTTCTGAACAGACAGTGATTATTAACGTTCTCAAATATTATTAACTAGTTTCCCGCGCAACTTCGTCAACGTCACATTTTTCAGCTCCGCTCCTTTGATGATGTTATATAACGTATGGACAGTAAGGTCTAACTACCCCACACACCTCTTCTGGGTCTTATGGGGCCAACACTAAAATATTTTTTCAATGGAACTAGAAGTTCCTGAGATTAGTATGTTCAACCAAACATACACTTTAGCTTGAGCATGCGTCTAGATAAGTATACGTAGATAATATTGGATGACGTTGCATCAAGGAAATGTGTGCTTCTTTAGCGGTTTCTAGATTTATAAGAAATCTGATTTACTTTACTCGAAAACCTAAATGCATATTAATTGCTTGCCAGAAACGAGTTTTCTTCGTAAATCAAGTCAATCAATTATGTTTTTTTATGTTTCTTTGAACTCTTTTAAACATCAAATCAGAAGATCAAATGAAATAAAATTAAAATAGACACGGAAATACATTTTGCATGGATTTGTATTCAAAATAAATAGGTACAAAATCTGCATCTATAGACTACTAACTTAGTTTATTATTCGTATTCTCTAAAATTCTTTGGCATTTAATAGCTGTTTAGATTTATTTAAAAGGAAAAGTGGGCTAGGGATTTCTGCGTTTGTGTATTAATTAAGTTTTTTCAAGGTAGGAATGTATAGTTTGCTTCAACGCTGGTCCATAGTTTTTTTCTGTTAAGGATAGGAAATAATCCTGAATGACTGAATGAGAATGACTCCATCCGCTCTGGGCGGAGCGGGAGTGTCAGCCTCTAACTGAATAAAACCCATTCGTGTTCCTCCTAATGCCCTTGCGTTCCAGGGCCGCGATGACTCTTTCAAACAAATTTCGCACCACTGGCAGGCACTGGTAGGTAAATCATAAGAGCACTATGGACTAGCGGGTCTGTAGTACTCTTCTGATTTACTTATCTGCAGAAGGCCTTCGACTGTATACCTCGGCAGTCCATTTGGTGGGCACTTCGCTTCAAGGGCGTTCAAGGCCTATATTGACATTATCAGAGACATGTACCGCGATTCCGTGTCCTCTGTCCAGACGAGACGTAAGCAACTCTTTCATCCGAGGTAGTCTTGGTGTCCGTGACGTGGGGGAAAAACTGCAAAAGTGTCGTCTGCGATGGTATGGCCACATCATGCGCCGCCCTATGGAGTACGTTGGTCGGAGATGCATGAATATGGCTGTCCTTGGGGCTAGGTCCCGTGGTCGCCCTCGCAAGCGCTGGCTGGACGTCGTCAAGTCCGACATGAGAGCCAATGGCCTGACTGAGAAGGATGTTCAAGATCGGGCAAAGTGGAGAAAGCTCAGTCGGAAGGCGGACCCTGACAATGGCCGGGATTAACGCCAGGTGGAAGAAGAAGATTAAATAGGCTTTCAATGATTCTAATGACGTCCATGATTAATTTGTGTTCTTGACCGATATTCTGTGTTTACAGATATAATCTCAAAACGATTTCCAGATAAGATGTTATCAATATTGAGATTGATGCAGTCAACACTAATACACTTATGATAAAAACTTACTCTCATTTTTAATTGCGTCTAATATTAACTGAATTGGGTTTTAATTGATATGCTACAAAGGCAAGTTAAATTTTTATTTTCCATTAGGTACTTTTGTAATTTAGAGCTGGTTCGAACTAGTTCCGTCATCTGCTAAGTTAAATTGCTTAACGAGTGTTCAAGGTTCAAAACTCGTTCTAGTAACTACAGGGTGAAAAATCATCACTGAGTTGATAGTGGTCCATTCAGAAATATGAAAAACTCAACTTCATGGGAAAATGCTGATGAATTTCTAGGGTTCCGTACCCGAAGGGAAACCAAGGGAACCCTATTACTAAGCCTACGCTGTCCGTCTGTCTGTCAGTGGGTTGTATCTCAAGAACCGTAATAGGTAGACCGTTGAAATTTTCACAGAGTGTGTATTTCTATAACCGATATGAAAACCCCTAAAAATAAATAAATAAAATTAAATGAAAAATAAAAGGAGGCTTCCATAGAAGAAACGTGCCAAACCTACACTTGGCTAATTGTTTTTGCGATTTCACTTTTAGCCCTACATTGGAAATTGTTTAATGAATACTTTCATGGCTAGAAAAATAGCCAACAAATCGAAAGTCACTCTGTGTTATATAAGTAACTCTTATTAATCTTTAGATACTATCTATCGTGTGCAGTAGCTAATCTACCTGAACGAGTTATAATGCAATATTGCATAGTTTCATCACTAACATATTTCTAACATTTCTAAGCCTTATCGGGCATTACGGAATAGACAAATAAACACTGGATTATATCCATGATTACTAATCGATATGTCCTCATTTCACAACTAGTTCCAAACAAAATAAAAATAAAAAACCAGCCAAGTGCGAGTCGGACTCGCCCACGAAGGGTTCCGTACCATAAACCTTAATTTTATAATAATATTATTTGTTGTTATAGCCGCAATAGAAATACACAATCTGTGAAAATTTCAACTATCTGCCTAGTACGGTTCTTGAGATACAGTCCGCTGACAGACAGACGGACGGACGGACGGACAGCGGAGGTTTAGTAATAGGGTTCCGTTGGTTACCCTTCGGGTACGGAAGCCTAGAAACTGACTGATCGGCTTCGTAGGCGCATATGCCGTTTTTCTTGTTCACGTAAATATTTCGAGAAATCCTCTAAATATTGGTGCTCTAATACGGGGTGTAGAGAAGAAACATGCCCAGCTATTTACGACAAGTAGTTTCTGTTGTGCGATGTCTGTCATTCACTCACCAGTAACGGAAGAATTTTTATATAATACCTACTAAATTTTCCCCGAGACTTCATACACGCATATCCCGTATCTTCCCGTTCCCGTTTTCCTACGGGACCACTAAAAAGTGAAAAATAAACCGCCTCCAAAAAACAAAACACTACAAAGTATAAAATAATTTTAATTTCGGAAGTCGGTGTCAAAAAACAAAACAATAACCAAACACACCGACTTCCGAAATTAAAGTGATTTTATACTTTGTAGCGTTTTGTTTTTGGAAGACAGTTTTATTTTTTTTGTAAAAAAGTTTTTACATACAAAGTCTCGCCACCCATGTTTCCTCTTAAAAATGAGTCGAATTGGCACTCTGTGATTTCATCAAGACTACCTTAATGACCTCTAGAATACCCAGTAATTGGGATATTACCTTACAAGAACTAGTTTTGAAATAGCAATCATGCAACCAATTATTCTTGTACTACCTAATAGTAAAACCAGTATCAACAAAAATAAATAAAAACGTGGGGGTTTTCGTAGACGAGACTGATTCTTTTTCTATTTATTTGACTATCTTCATTAAGTCAAGTAAATATTATGTTCTGAACAGATTTTTTTTTTTTTTTAGCTTTATATTCAAGATGCTCCTTTTAAATCATCATCATCATCTGCCTAGCCTTTTGCCAACAAAATTGGGGTCGGCTTCCAGTCAAACCGGATTCAGCAGAATGCCAGTGTTTTACGTGGAGCGGCTGCCTACCAGACCTTCACAACCCATTAACTGAGTAACACGGTACATCTGGGCAAGACGAGTCAGATTTACTGGCTTCTGACAATCCGTAACGACTGCCAATGATCTACAAATGGCAGGCGGGACCAACGGCTTAACGTGCTTTCCGAGGCACGGAGGAAACTCGTTATGTTAAGATGGTCACCCTTCCACAGACCAACCTTGGCAAGCGTTGCTTAACCTTCAAGATCGACCCGTGCGGCTGTTATTATTTAGCCACGAGCTCCTCATAAGATGCTCCTTTTAAATGACTATTCCTAACTACTTTGGATTGAGCTTCCTGTCAAACCGGATGCAGCTGAAATACCAGTAGTTTCGTAACACAATAAGAAAGATGAAGAGTTTGTTTATTAGTCTGAACGTGCTAATCTCTGGAAGACTAGACTTGACTTACTAGACTTTGTCTCTGTCATCTCTGACCTAGACTAGAGGCAAGAGCAAACCCATGACAAATAAAAAAATTACCAGTCGGAGTTTTGTATATGATAGCACCACATTCATGAGGAAGGCTAGGCTATACGAGAACAGGAAAAAACGCGATATGCGCGAACAAAGTTGCGGGCAAACGCTATTTGAAAAATAAAGAAGGTTTGTATCGGCCACTTTAAAAACCCAAAGGCTCTCAAAAAGATGACGTCACTTAATCGGCCATGATACTTTTCGATCCTACACAAGTATCTAAGCATAATATTGGTGTTGTGGTCTCTTAAAGTACACAACCGTGGTTCTAGAGGTAACACCTTTCGTACAGTGACTCTTATGATCTCAAAAGTTAGCCAGTAGAATTTAGTGTCAGTCAATTTATATAATCAACTATGTATTGAACAGGTTACATAAATAATTAATAAAATAATAAAAAAATAATAATTTAATTAATTTTAATTTTGATTTTAATTTTGATTTTGATTTTAATTTTGATTTTAATTTTATTATTATTTTAATTCGAAAAGATTTTGTAATTTTTTAAGTTTTAATTTTGTAATTTTATATTTATTAATGTTTTGTTTTCATTTAATTGTAATATTGGGACTTAGTGCCCTAATAAACAAATTTATTATTATTATTATTATTATAAATGTAAGTTAATATTATAAAGCTGATGAGTTTGATTGTTTGTTTTCTTTGACGCGCTTATCTCAGGAACTGGTTCAAATTAAAATAGCTGATAGCTCATTTGTTGAAGAAGGCATGGGCTATATACAATGACGCTGTGATCGATAGGAGCGGAGAATTAATGAAAAATGTGACGCAGACGAAGATGCGCGAGCTAGTTCATCATATTAAAGCAAGCCCTCAATGATTTAGATTATTTTTTTATGTTTATGTCTCGATTTGATTATTAGTGATTTTTTTTCAGTACATTTGTGTTCGCTTAAACCACAAGTTATAGGAATCCTTAGATTTTTAGGCACTTGTCTCACCGCCGGCGATCAGCGAGTAGCGAGTAAAGCTTCAAACTCGAAACAGTTGGCGATCAGCGAGTAGCGAGTGAAAAGTTTCGATAGTTTTGACGCTCGGCTGTCAGCGAGTGCTTTAGTGCGACGGGCTTTTACTCGCAATACTCGCTCTAGCCCGCACTTTAGGTGGAAATTACCGCAGTTTGGTTGTTCTGACCGCCAAGCGAGCATCGTCGAGCGAGTGTCGCCGAGCGAGGACCATCTTTAATAGCTTTTGTCGCTGCGATCAACTAGAGGTAAGAGCCACTCGCCGGCAGTGTAAACAGCCAGCCATCGACTATGAATGTATGTGTCTCTTTTACTCACACGAGATCTATATCTTTTGTCCCTTTCCTCAGCGAGCAAATGGTCGATAGCTACTCGCTTCCTCGCCGGCGGTGAGACAAGTGCCTTAAGGACCAGCAATAAAAACTTTTTAAACTCATCGAAATTATTTTCACCCACAGAAATATTTCCAATAAATTAAAAGTCATCGTATAGCTACTTTTACTTGTCAGTCTCCAAAGTCATAAATTACTTTTACAAATGATGTGTTACTGTGATATCATTACTTCACACTGTAATGTAACACATCACACAATGTTGCAGAAATGTCAGCAATACAACCTACTTTAAAACCAAATTGTCAACTTATTACGTTTGTGACGGGCAGAGTTATGTGTCTTTTTGGATTAGTTAATAAGAATGATTTATGATGGTGATGAAACTTGATACATTAGGTGCTACAGGTTATTTAATCTGGTTAACATAAGCTTTTTGTGGTTAAAAAGTTCATCGGTAAAAATGGAGACTATCGATAAAGATGAAGATTTTTTCTCCCACTTTCATCATATCAGACAATTGTCGTCCGCTGCTGAACGTAAAACTCCCTCTAAGAGCGCCATGATTGGCGATCCCCGATCTTGAACAGTCCGCATCCATCTGCAGCCAGCCGCCTTTTTCAAATCGTCGATCCATCGTGCTACCACACTACGCTTGCCCATTCGCGGTCTCCACTCTAACACATGCCTGCACCATCGGCTGTCTATCCGTGGGCAATGACGGAATTTTCTGCATTTGTTCGAGCCAATAGTGGTTCGCAACTACACAAACCCTAAAAATACTTTTTTTTATAAACAGAACCCTTTTATCCACACCGAACCGGTACATGGTGGACCCACACGCACAAAACGTTTGGGAACACAACATTCATTGTGCGTTGGTACACCTAAGGAGTGGATTTCCCTGCGAGAGTCTGTGTTTCCTAATAGCTACAACCTGGGATTATTTTAGTTAAAAGTGAATAGGTTACTTCTGGGCAAGCGAGCTTCATCTTCGACCACATCAGCGAGACTACCACACCATCAGGTGAGCTAGTGGTAAAATATGTGCCTATCAATATTAAAAAAAAAAACATATGGTTTCATTTTTCTTGCTAGACGTGAGTTATCTGTCAGTGTATATATGAGTGAAATCGTTGATTTTTTGAGCAGCTAAACAGGTACTTGATAGTGGAAGTGGATCTGACCGGGCGCGACATGCAGTTTGCAAGTCCTTAAATTTCGTGACTATTGGCTACTTGTGGTTATCCATAATATCCTAACCTTAGTTACACCAGCGTAAACCTTTATAACACTAAAGTTCTTTTTTTAAACGTTGCCCCACACTACGAATTTTTCCTATATCGTGGATGCGTTAATAAACACACAAACTCAAATACACAAACACCCAGACCCGGAACAACTATCTTTAGGAAACCTACACATTTAAATTTTGCAATGCCCGTTCCAAAGCTAGAAATTTTTCGGCGGAGCTGCGTTTATATGGCTCCCTTAATTTACAATGCTTTGCCAAGGTTAATTACTCAACTACCCTTCAATAAGTTTTGAGTTACGTTGCGGAAGTGGTTGTTACAGGAGTGTTTTTATTCAATAGATGAGTTCTTTCAAAGGTGTCCCTTTAAATACTAAACAATAAAGCACAGACATATTTAATTGTTCATTAGATATATTTACATAAATTGACGAAATCTGGTTACTTAGTAATTCATACATTAAGTAACAACTAGTAATCCTATTGCATGCTATATATTGGCCAAATGTGTGTCACCTACTTAACATTGAAAAGAACTTGTACCTACCATATTTGATAAAATAAATTAATAGGCCATACAAATATTTTTTCCGTGCGGGAATCGAACCCACGACACGCAGTGCAGCAGCCAAGCACACAACCATTGTGCCAACCGTGTCGTCAATTGACTTGTGTGAATGTTTATGGTTAAACTTGTTATTGCAAACTAAACACTATTGCTAACAATATTGTCTATTGACCTTCGCTTATGTCATGGGCTATGAAAGTTGTTATAGGAAACTGTAAACAATCAACTATGATCAGGACAAAGACATCTAGTAATTGACGTAATTTTCCCCATTAGGTCATCGTAATAGGCTAGCCTTTTCGCAATAGGGAAGATGCAAATACAGAATTTATGAGAATTTTGTCAGTAAAATGATAAAAAGTACAAAATAAAGACCATTGCAATGTTTTTATTTTGGTTAGTATCGATTTTTAACAAAAATAATGAATTAAAGTAACGTGAAACGGAACGTATTTGAAAACAACAATCAGCGTTTGGTGACGTATCTGCTGTTATGCCAACGAAAAGGCACCCTTATGTCTTTCAGTTAGGACAGTTCTTGACCAGTGATAGACACGAGTGACGTCATCGTCCGTTTTCGACCGAACCTTTAAACTGTCGGTTTCAAAACGCAATTTTGGCAATAAATTAGAGCGATTTAATTTCTTTATGTGGTGTTCTATTCAAGATTGAGTTCTTTAAAATTAAAGCAAAAATGGAAATATTGCATGTTCCCTATTGTATTGAGGTTGGTTTTCTGTTAAAGATGCAGATACGGCTCAGTAGCTGATTTTAAAATGAGCATCACGTCTAAATGGCTGGTCGTAATTTTTTGGAAAAATATATGTCGTATTAGAACATTTTTTTAATAATATGGTATGTGTCACATCTATACCTACTAATACATAAAGTAGTATAAACTCGAGTTTGTTTGTTTGCTCGAACGCGCTAATCGCTAGTCAGGAACTCCTGGTCCGATTTGAAAAACTCTTTCAGTGTTAGATAGCCCATTTATCGAGGAAGGCTATATCATCGCTAAGACAAATAGGAGCGGAGCAGACGAAGTTGCGCGGGTCTGCTAGTGTTGTATAAGACTACTTTGTTAATATTTTTAAAATATACAATTTTTGAGTTTTATTCATTCAACATAGTGTAATTAATTTGTAAAATTATGTCTAATACGGAAATAAATACAGCAATCGGACCAAAACCACCGAGCATAGACAAGTCAAAGACAATTTAAGTATCTACATGTTGTCATACGACTTTTTTTAAGCCATAGAATAATAAGGAAAGCACAAAAAGCTACTGAATTTTGGGTCGCATGGAAGAGAAACGGTGTTCTTTACACTGTCCGGAATTCAAAATCACAGGATACTGCGCTTCCTGACTCTTTGGCGAACCTTCAAGTCTGGACCTCAGCTGAATTAAAAATGGGGTTTATTGACAATGACGTCATAATAAACCCAGCCTACCAACAGACCACTAGTACAATCGCGGATAGAAAGAGAAATCGTGAGATAGCGCGGTTAGGCAATGCAGCTTAGTAATTGTTCGTGTCGACACAGCGCAGCTTGTGTGCCTGACTGTACGTTGTTATGATTTTATCTGGAGGACATAGTTGCACGGATTTATGTATAGAAATGTTTTCACGTTGATACCTAGTTTTAAAAGTAATATTTAGGAGACATAATAATATGTATCATCATCTGCCTAGCCTTTTCCCAACTATATTGGGGTCGGCTTCCAGTTAAACCGGATTTAGCTGAATACCAGTATTTTACACGGAGTGGCTGCCTACCACCTCCACAACCCATTAATTGGGTAACACGGTACTTCATGGCAAGACTGGAGTCAGATTAACTGGCTTCTAACTATCCGTAACGACTGCCAAAGATCTACAAATGACAGCCGGGAATAACGGCTTAACGTGCTTTTCGAGACACGGAGGAAACTCGCTATATTAAGATGGTCACCCATCCACAGACCAACCTTGCGAAGCGTTGCTTTAAGATCGACCCGTGTGGCTGTTATTATCTAGCCACGAGCTATCGAGCTATTGAGGGGAAAAAATCTTAAATTAATTTAGAAGGAATTAGATTACTGGGAAACTGAAAGTCTTATTACCTTTATTTCATAACCCTTACAATCATCACCACTTACACAATCTTCACACATACACTTACACACCACACTCTTCAAAATCACTTCACACCGCGTGGCTACTTTTTCATGCACCAGATCCTCAGATATTCTCACCACTTTCACTACCGAATCATCCAAATAGTAGTGGCACTCGGTAAATATTGTACAACTAATGGCTGAACACTACCCCCTGAGATATAGGTTACCACCTAGTTCAGGGGATAGGGTCCAAACTTCGTGGCAACTATCACAGCCACCAAATTATGTTGTACTAGCTGATCGGTGCCCTCTTCGTTGGGTGGTATTTTTCGGGTTAATATATAGCCTATGACACTCACAAATAACTTGGCTTTATACTGGTAAAAGACTTTTCAAAATCGGTTTAGAAGGTCCAGAGATTATCCCCCTTTTTTTTTAAGGATGGGAAATCATCAAATGACTCCTTCCGCTCTGGGCGAGGAGGAAGGGAGTGTCAGACTCTTACTGACTAAAACCCATCCGTGCTCCTCCTAATGCCCTTTGCGTTCCAGGATGCGGCATCTCTTTCGAACGGATTCCGCACCAGAGATTACCCCCTACAAACCCACAAACTTTACCTCTTTATAATTCTATACTATTGTATAGATTAGTATTGTAGTAGTGTAGATTTAGAGATAAGAGATAATACTTTGTGGTATCGAATCATTACTATTTCTGAAGTGCTAATATTTTTGCAGCATTTTTGTCACATGTGTTTTTTTCTTTTCTTTCAAATCTGTTGTTTTATTAGCTGGGCAAATCGTGTTTATTGACTTGTTTTCACATAAATATCTGTAAGTAATGGAGGTTCGTGGAGTTTAAAAAATATTTTTAAACCTCATGTTTAACTACGAATGTATAACTTATACATTACTGCATATCAAGCTAAAACACATACATAACACGTATTTGCTAATGCATATTCCGATAACAACGAGAGATATCTAAAATGTCTTGTTCTTCAAGTAAAACTAAAACCTTGTAGTTTCTCGTCAGTAGTTTAATATTGATGTCAGCATCATCACCATATCAGCCGAAAGACGTCCACTGCTGGACATAGACCTCACCAGGTCACCGGTCCCCGGTCATCGTCATATTGACGTCACATTTAGGGAAAACCCTGGTCCCTAACTTGGGGAAGCACCTTGTCATGACCAGTTACAAGAAATATGATTGGACGATGCAATAGATGACTTCAACGCGAGGCTCAATAATAACAGCTGCACGGGACGATCTTCAAGGTTAAGCAACGCTTGCCGCGGCCGGTCTGTGTATAGGTTACCATCTTAACATACCGAGACTCTTTCATTCCCCGGAAAGCACGTAAAGCTCTTGGCTGTCTTTTGAAGATTCCTGGCAGTCGTTATAGATTGTTAGAAGCCAGGAACTCCTCCAGTCTTGCCAAGAAGTACCGTGATACCCACTTGCTGGGGTGTGGAGATCTAGTAGGCAGACTTTCCATGTAAAATACTGGTACTCAGCTGAATCTAGTTTGACTGGAGTCTGACCCTAATATACTTGGGAAAAGGGTAGGTACATGAGTCAGCAGGTGACGTCACTGGTCTTGAGTCCTACCTGTAGCGGTACACAAGCTGGCATTGAAGAGTTTCTTGCTAGATTATAAGTCATGGTGTGTGGGATAGTAAGGTCAAATCGTCAATAGTACGTAAAGTTCAAGTAGCATACAAGTCTTAGCAGGAAAATTGGCAGATTCCTTTGGGTGATATTTTTTTTACTATTTTGCGTCACTATGTGACTAAGCTGATTTTATTGGACGTATAAATTTTATGAATAGTTTCTCATTTAGTTTACTTAACCAATATGAATTGCATGCCTTCAATTCTGGATCTAGAGTGATGCTAATTTCTCAGTCATAGCTGACACTTTTTGGCCTCTCCATCATCATCTGCCTAGCCTTTCTCAAAGATATTAGGTTCAGCATCCAGTCAAAACTTTTTGGCATTTCTATTTTTTTTTTTACTTTTCACCACACTAGGAATTTTTCCTGTATTGTGGGTGCGTTTAAAAAGTCACACACAAACAGCCAGATTCGGAACAACTAATTGTTGGCCATACAGATCATTTGTTCCGTGCGGGAATCGAACCCACGACACGCTGCGCAGCAGCCAACCGTGTCGCCTCTCCATAATGAAACCTAAATAAGAACTTACACAGTTTACGTACGTCTGAAACCAGATCAAGAAGTATTGAGTACAAGTCCCACTCACACACACACACACACTACACACACACATACACTTGGCACACTTTGGCACTTTTTTATACTTGGTATATAAATCTACGTATAATTAAAGCGTTAAAATCTTCGTTTGAATGAAGTAGTCGGGAAAACTAGAAATGAAAACATTTGCCAGGACATTACTAATACTCAGTAGGTAAAACCGATTAAAGTTTTATCATTGAAGTTAATTTAACGATGTTATTAGCAGAATTAGAGGCAATTGAAGGATACTCTGCCGGCAAAGTTCATCAATGATTCAAAAGTAAACTAGCAAACGTTTTATAACTGAATTGGAGTTAATTGGAAGACGTTCCAAGTGAATTTAGAGAATGTCAAATCAATGAGACAATAATGTCTGAATTGACATTCATTCAAATAATCAATTTATTATTTAAAAATTACTAACATACTTTCGAGTCATCATCATCTGCCTAGCCTTTTATCAACTATATTGGGGTCGGCTTCCAGTCAAACTGGATTTAGCTGAATACCAGTATTTTACACGGAGCGGCTGCCTACCAGAGCTCCACAACCCATTAACTGGGAAACACGGCAATTCATGGCAAGACTGGAGTCAGATTAACTGGCTTCTGACTATCCGTAACGACTGCCTATAATCTACAAATGACAATAAAAGCATACTTATGAGTGAGTCTGTGAAATGTTCAGACGACGACATACGCCAGCGATCTTGGAGGAACAAAACGCGCACTCGTTACACACCCGCGCGACCCAAAACTCAGTAGTTATTAGGGTTCCGTATCCTATTACTAAACCTCCGCTAACCGTCCGACCGTCCGTCCATCAGTCCATCTGTCTGTCTGCCGGCGGGCTATATCTCAAGAAACGTAATAGTTATACAGTTGAAATTTTCACAGATTGTGTTGCCGTTATAACCACAAATAATAAAAATTAAGGGTGACGGTACGGAACCCTTCGTGTGCGTGTCCGAATCGCACTTGGCCAGTTTTTTTTGTACTTTCCGTATTATTCTGTGACATAAAAAATAGCCGTATGTAAAAATGAGATGACCTTGTGCATACAAACGCAGCTAACTACACCTCTACGCGCTACTCCGCTACCCGAGTTTTTATTTTTTTATAATACATGTCTTCGAATTTTTGGTTCCTACTACCTATTTTTTTCAAATGTAATTTCTCAGTAAATGCCGACGAAAAACTGCTTCATCTGCACGCTTTTTTGAAGCTTTTTTCGAGAGATCAACCTTAAATTTTCTTTCCATTAAAACAATTTCGGCGATTTTGGTCCGCTGGTCGTTTTTATGTCCGAGTTAGACAAAACTTTACAAATAAACTTCACTATGTAGAACGATTAAAATTCAAAATTTTCATACCAAATTACTTTTTAAGAAAATAATGTAATATGACATACATTTTTTTCCAAAAATTCCAACTAAACGTTTAGACGTGATGCTCATTTTAAAATCAGACATTGAACTGTATCTGCACCTTAATTGTAGGGCAGAATATTTGGAAGATTGGTGGAGAGATGGACTTGCGGAATTTGTTCGGAAGATTCACCGCACCCCTGGAACGCAAAGGGCATAAGGAGAAAGACGAATGGGTTTTGGCCAGTGACAGTCTGACACTCCCTTCTGCATCGACCAGAGCGGGACGGGCCATTCGATGATTTCTTGTAATGGTGAATTAATATTTGAAATCGGTCCAGTAGTTTTGGAGGTTATTCGTTCATCATCTGCCTAGCCTTTTCCGAACTATATTGGGGTCGGCTTCCAGTCAAACCGGATTCAGCTGAATACCAGTATTTTACGTGGAGCGGCTGCCTACCAGACCTCCGCAACCCATTAAATGGGTAACACGGTATTTCTTGGCAAGACTGGAGTCAGATTTACAGGCTTCTGAAAATCCGTAACGACTGCCAAAGATCTACAAATGACAGCCAGGACCAACGGCTTAACGTGCTTTCCGAGGCACGGAGAAAACTTGGTATACTAAGATGGTTACCCATCCACAGTCCAACTTTGGCAAACGTTGCTTAACCTTTAAGATCGACCCGTGCGGCTGTTATTATTTAGCCACGAGCTTTAGAGGTCATTCGTTACAAACATACAAATCTTTCCTCTTGATAATATTAGTGCAGATGTTGTAACAATACACAAATGACAGGGAGGAAGAGAAAGGAAAGCCCTTGTGTAAGTGGCTAGCAAATGAGCTAGCTATGAGTTACATTGGAGTGAGATTCGATTTCACAATAGTGTTGCTTATAAAATTGTACAGAGGTAGTGCAATCTATGTATACTAATTTTATAAAGTTGAAGAGTTTGTTTGGTTGAACACGCTAATCTCAGGAAATACTGGTTCAAATTGAAACATTACTTTGTTGTTAGATAACCCATTTATTATGGAAGGCTAAAGGCTATATAACATCACGCTACGACCAATGGAAGCGGAGCATTAATGTATTATGTGAGGCAGACGAAGTTGCGCTGGTTAGCTAGTTAAATAATATGTACGTTAGGCATAACAAATCTACGCAAATGGGACTAGCAAGTTAATATTATGACAATCATGTCTTTAACAGTGTATTTCTGCGGCTACTCTTCAACAAGAAAAATTTGTGATTATTTCATGAAAATATAATTATGTATTTATTATTAAACTAGTTGACCCGCGCAACTTCGTCTGCGTCAGAATTTTCATTACTGCTCCGCTCCTATTGGCCTAAGCGTGATGATATATAGCCTATAGCCCTTCTCAATAAATGGGCTACCTAACACTCAACTAATTTTTCAAATCGAACCAGTGGTTCCTGAGATTAGCGCGTTCTAAAACTCTTCAGCTTTATATATTAGTAAAGATGTACCTATCTATCATTAGTTAATTTCCTTTTCTTTCCTTATAAATATATATAAGTAGGTTACTAATTTTCTTTATTCCTGAAGGATATGATACAAGTGTTATTAAAATAATTAATTAACATACAATTATTAATTGTTTTGTGGTGATAGCCTTTTGTCCACTAAACTTTTGTGATATCAGCAGCACCTGTCCTATTCCTGTCACCTAATATGTGTGAAATTAGGAGTTAGGCTACCTACTTAGGTAATCTACGTACGGCGGTAGGTTTAGAAGTACGGCGATGCGCCACCGGTACATGGTGGACATCTGAACCACACGTACAAAACGATTTGGGAACACATTCTTAGTGCGTACAGCTTAGGAGTGGAATCCCAGAGTCTGTGTTTCCCAATAGCTACAACCTGGGAGTCTTTAAAACAAGAGTGAATAGGTTTCTTCTAGGCAAGCGTGTTCCATCTTCGACCACATCATCGCTTACCATCAGGTGAGATAGTGGTCAAACGTATGCCTATCGATAGCAAAAAAAAAAGTCTAAATTCTTAATAGGTACATTTCAATAGCATCATAATAATATTTTACTAACTTTTGCTCGCGACTTCGTACGCGCATATCCCGTTTTTTCTCGATCCCGTAGGGTTTCGCGAAATCCCCTCTTAGTGCTCAGCATTTAAAAAAAAAAGCCAAATCATCAAATGACTCCTCCCGCTCTGGGCGAAGTAGAAGGGAGTGTCAGACTCTTACTGACTAAAACCCATCCGTGTTTCTCCTAATGCCCTTTGCGTTCCAGGGTGCGGTGACTCTTTCGAACAAATTCCGTAACCTTGGCTTCTTCCCCTTCACTCCTCATGGAACCTGTAGGTATGCCAAATTTCAGCGTTCTACGACCAGTAGTTTCGGCTGTGCATTGTCTGTCATTCATCTAGTACTAGTAATGAAGGAAGATAGATTTTCCCTATTTGACCTAAAAAATAATCGTGGATTTTCCGGGAGGATAATATGAAACCAATGTTAAATTAATGTATAAACAATTACAATGATTAAAAGGCAATTAAAACACGTGATTCTCTGCGGTTTTCTTGAGAACAAAATAATTGCCAGTCGTAAAAAAAGCCGGGTTTTTTTTATCAAGGCAGTAGTTTTCAGAAGCAGAACTGGTTGTAGACGATATCGCTTTAGTTGCCGGATTTCGTTATATAATGTGTGTATGTATTGTGGTCGCAGATTTTCGGGGTTTTTGGTAAACGAGGTTAACGTATGTAACTAAGATCCTAGCACGAATGTTTTTGGCTTAAGGCTTGTATATTTGCCAATGACCTTGTGCATACAAACGGAGCTAACTGCACCTCGGCGCGCCACTCCGCTACGCGTGTTTTTATTTTTTTATAATAAAACAAATACATATTTTAAAAAAGTAAGAAAACCAAGTTCTTTTCGTTTGTATTGCACAGCAGTAGATATTAATTTTTTAGTCTTTTGTTAAAAACTGAAGGAGTAAAATGGTTTCATCTCAACGATTTAGAGTTGATTTGGTGATTTTTTTTCCTATTATGTGATTCCAATACATAAATTCTGGCTAAACCAAGTTACGTGCAATATCATGTAGATTACTACCTATTTTTTTGGGTGTAATTTCTCAGTAAATGCCGACGAAAAACTGCTTCATCTGCACGCTATTTTTAAGCCTTTTCGAGAGAGCACCCTTAAAGAAACGTAAAATTTCGTTATAATTGTAATACTCGTTTCGCACATAGTAATTTTTTGAATTAGATACTATGATCATAATTTTGTATGATAAAAAATGTGTATTCAAAATTGCCTTACGTTAACGTTACTATACGTCAACATTTTCGTGCTAGGCCTTCTGTATTACTGCAATCACCGTAAAATGTTAAGGTTTGTTTTAGCAATATTTGGGTAAAATACACATAAGTACCCCACATGATAATGTCACGAAAAAATTCGAGTTCACTGACCTGTCAGCGTACGGTAATTCAAAATCAATTAATAAATAATTAAATATTTATTTAGGCTATTCTGCACAAACGACGAATCTAATGCTACCTCGTTTGTTGAGTCTATCCGTTCATTTAGAACTTGTATAATAATATCTGTGGTTTAGGCTACGGGCGCAAATATAAATAGATATTTTTTTTAAACGTTGCCCCTCACTAGGAATTTCTCCGATGTTTAATTTGTGCGATTACAAACATACAAAATCACATACACAAACAGTCAGACCCGGAACAAATATATGTTGGCAATACAAATATTTGTTCCGTGCGGGAATCGAACCCGCGACACGCAGCGTAGCAGCCAATCGCTCAACCACTGCGCCAACCGTGCCGTCAAAATGTCCCCGGAAAATTTAAATACTTATCTATATTTTTATTGGGATATGAAATATTTATTAAAACAAAATATATACACTTAAAATAAGAAATCCTAGCAAAACATAATTCGTCCGCATCGCTGTCCACTGGAAGTGAACCCAAAAGACTGGCGGCATTGCCACGTTGTATGGCAATGCTTATCCTCTGTCCGAGGTAAAAGCCAGCCCTTGGGTCACGCGAAGTGTCAACTAAGCGTTTAGAAAGATCTTTAAATAAAGCATGAGCACTTGGACCCCACGGTCCAAGAGTTTCAACCCCAAACGGCTCAAAAATATAATTGCTAACAAGGTTGTTATATTGTCGCCGCTTGAGGTTCTCAGCCTCCGCGGCGGCAGTACCAGCACAGCACGACGAGGTAGGAAGATGGGATGGCGCAAGAGTATCGACACAAGTAGCGTCCCACATTAAAGGCCTAATATAATATAATATCTACATTAGATTATAAGTTCTAGGTATATTATGAAGTAATCAGTTTGGGCGCAATAAATCCTATGCAAATTCACCGGTTCCAGAGCGCTGTCACAATTTTTCTTTTAATTTGAGCGTTTGATTCGAGTTTTGATATCTGATTATGATTTAGATATAACACAAAAAAAAAAACAAAAATACGTCTAAGAAAGTTTGATAGTTGATCTTGGGAGTGTTCTAAATAAATATATCAATTTGTTCACGTACATCAGTAAATTCTTTGTCTCCGCAAAGGGTGTTTCATAAAATTACGCTTTTGGGAATCTTTTGATGCTTTAGTACACCGAAGATATAATAATTTAATCATTTTTTAAAATGCTCGTGATACAAATGTACCTTCTACTTTGGAATGATCAAATCAATTTATTACGATTCATGCACTAATACACCAAAAATAATTCTGTAAAATTGAGAATTTTTGTCAATTTTCCATACGAAACTATAATTTTTATCTATGAAAGTATAATCCAAATTCAAATAAAAATTATTTAATAATTAAGGAGGTATTGTTATAATGCATGTAAAAAAATATTGGTCTATTTAAAAGTAAACTCATATTTTTAAGCAATTGTTGTATACAGCGCTACAATCACTATTAATTTCGGGAAACGCGCTTTGTAGCTTTAGTCCGGGGCAAGCGATCGATTTTGTAATAGCACCCTTTAAGGAGAACAATGCGTTTGGTATTTCACGCGATATTTTACAATCTTACGGCGTCCGCAATTATCCGGTATATCATTATACGTTCAAACAATATTAGGTACATACTATAAACTTTTGAAAAACACAACCTTCTTTCTGGAGCAGTCGGTTGGACAGCACAAAAATCCTTCTTTAAAAAAAAAAACAGTTGTACTGTCGCATGCAATTCACGTGGACATCGTAAAAACTGAGAAAAATTTAAATAGACAATAAACAACTTGCCCAGAGAAGGTCAACTAGTTGTCAGGCTTTATTTCGAAATAAAAGCCTCCGCAACATGTTAATTCAGCGGATGATTGTGTAGCAAGAAAAAAAATGTTCTGTCGTCGGGACAGAGTTAATTTAGTTAGGTATAATTTTATTGGCTGAGGAGCTCGTAGCTAGATAAAAATAGCCGCACGGGTCAATCTTCAAGGTTAAGCAACGCTTGCCAAGGTTGGTCTGTGGATGGGTGACCAACTTAACATACCGAGTTTCCTCCGTGCCTCGGAAAGCACGTTAAGCCGTTGGTCCCGGCTGTCATTTGTGGATGTTTGGCAGTCGATACGGATAGTCAAAAGCTAGTTAATCTGACTCCAGTCTTGCCATGAAGTACCGTGTTGCCCAGTTAATGGGTTGTGGAGGTCTGGTAGGAAGCCGCTCCGTGTAAAATACTGGTATTTAGCTAAAACCCGATTTGATTGGAAGCCGACCCCAATATGAAAAAGGGAAAAGGCTAGGCAGATGATTTTTTTATTGGCTGTCATGTTTTATGTCAATGAAAGTCTTGTAATGGTATCGTAATAATTATTTTATTAATTCACGTTACACGTTTTTATTTCGTTTTTAATTACACGCAAGATATTTAAAAGCAGTTTGAAAAAAAAAGCCTTGAAATTGAGGCATTTAAGGCTAGTAAATAGGTTCCCTAAGTGTGCCTACTTTTTTAACAAAAGAGTAATTTATTATTAAATTCTTCAGACAGAATCGGAAATTATCCTTTTTAGGGTTCCGTACCCAAAGGGTAACCAACGGAACCCTATTACTAAGTCTGCGCTGTCCGTCCGTCCGTCTGTCTGTCAGCGGGCTGTATCTCAAGAATCGTAACAGACAGTTAAAATTTTCACAGATTGTGTATTTCTATTGCATTATAACAACAAATAATAAAAGTTACGGTTTATGGTGCGGAATCCTTCGTGTGCGAGTCCAACTCGCACATGGCCGGTTTTTTTTATTATTATTATCATCACAATTTTTATTCATATTACACGCAAGATATTCTTAAACAGATTTAACAAATTCCCTGAAAATCAGGTTCCGTAAGTGTACCTATTTTATTTTATTTTTTTGATAATAGAATAATATTTTTTATTAAAATCTTCAATTGGACACTCTTGATAACTTTTCATTTAAGAACTAGACAATAGGATTTGAATTTAAATGTCAGTATTCTGTTTTGGCCGATTTAACTACGAATCAATTTATATTTATAATTTATTTTGGTACAAGGTATCAATTTATAATTACTGAATTGCTTATTTTAATTACTTAGCAGAGCGTTGAGACAATTAGTTACTGAAGGAAAAAAAAATAACAAAGAAACATGTATTGAAAAATATACGTGGTTACAAGTAAAGATGGCAACAGAAAGATAATAAAATGTTAAAAAATATAAATCAAATAAGAGTCAAAAAACTACTACTATACTGAGTAGGCATACACCAAAAATATCAGAACCTTCGAACTATTATAATTTAAAACGTTATAAGAACATACCAAATCCTTCTTCATACGCATCTTGCAAAAATTTTAAATTTATTCCGACCACTAATCAAAACAGATTCACCTTGAACTTAAAAACTGCACCAATTATTCAACGCACGCAATTTTTACGCAAAACAAAACTACCTGAAGTGCAAAAAATAAGTAAAACAAGTTTACTTAATTACATTCTGTTACACGCAAATTAGAATAAAACAGTTTTTTTTTTTTATAAAATAAAACAGTGCATTTTGTTGTTCAACAAACAAAACAACCAAAATAACCCGGTATAAATAAAACATTGAAAAGTCAACCAAAAAACCGCACCGCAAAAAAAAAAATAAACAGAAAAATGTTGCGTACCTCAGGTCAATGACTGTCAAAAAATCCCTTCACTCAGCCCTTTCCACATACATCACTTTCGTCACGATCGATTGTGCGAAAACGTCAACACTACTTCAACTTGACAGCAACGTACAACCCGCGCGACGGCCAAACCAACACTGCACTCTATGCTTGCCTTGCGAAATGCGCGAACGCAGGATTACAACACCAGTTTACATTGACCTTTAATTCTAACCTACTTTTCCCCCAATCGCTTACCTTTTATACGTATCCAGAGCGGCATGGTAGGTCTTAATAAAGTGGTGGTTTTTATAGGCAATGATTTGGCTCGTTGTAAGGACGGTCGAAAGGCTCTGGCAGGGTTCAGTGACTCTCAAAGTTGCTGGAATATGGGAAATCCGAATGCAGTTTGGCTTGCCAACTTAGCAGGTCATGGCAGTGTTACTTAT
The DNA here is from genome assembly GCA_950371165.1 of Lacanobia oleracea. Lineage (NCBI taxonomy): Eukaryota > Metazoa > Arthropoda > Insecta > Lepidoptera > Noctuidae > Lacanobia > Lacanobia oleracea. The sequence goes on along the minus strand of OX493391.1, from coordinate 23,880,445 downwards.
GCGGATTTGAAGGGAAAATTTATTTAGTGAATTCTAGGATTTGTACAACCCGGATCAGTTGCTTGTTAAGTATAGCGCAGAATATTGGGGGTTTTGTAAATATTAGGCTTTGTTTGTACAAACATTTTCTTGATGACGTCAGGGAATAGAACTGGTTACAAATAAAAAAATGTGTTCTCAACTAAGGGCAAAAAACGGGGAATTTCTTGACAGAAAAACCCAACAACATTTCAAATGAAATGGGTTTTGAAACCAGATCCTCGAACTGGATTTGCTTGCTATTCTTCCCATTTAAAATCCATGGCTACTTATGCAACTGGAAACATCCACTGTAGCATCTACTAGCAGTGCAATTCTGTAAACATGTCGAAACGAAAACTTATATGAAGTGGACATGAAGTGTGCTGTCAATCCATACAAACAATATGGAATAACAGCCGGTCCATTCTTTAAACATGTCGAAGCGAAGGCTTGAGTGTAGTGATCACAAAGTGACCTGTCAAAATAGAGCGGCTGTAATTTGACTGACCACCTTCTGAGGGTTTACTATGCAACGTTCACATTCGCCTCTTAGTCGCAAACTGTCAAAAAATAATTTAAGGGAAAATGAAATGTGAATGCGAATATTTTGACCTCATTCCACCGGCCCCGTTCTACCATCGGACATCCAGACGCAATGCCACTTACCACCTACCTTGTTGCTTTCCACCAACTCGCACTAAGCGTTTCCAAACGTCTTTTATAATGCGCACAGCAAAGGAGTGGAACTCTGCCTTTTTTTTTTAAGGATGGGAAATCATCAAACGACTCTGCTTTGGGTGAAGCAGGAGGGGGAACTCTCTGCCTGCGTCTGTGTTTCCAAACGCTTCAACTCTAATCTCTTCCAAGTTACAGTGAACAGGGGAGCTACTCTCTAAGCCCGAGGTCTGTACTTTTGGGCTTAGTTCCGGGCGTATTCTAGTCCGTATCACCGATAGACTTACGATTAGTCCCGAACCCAAACAAAGAAGGAATGACAACACGATATGATAGTAACTTTTAAATCGTGTTGTCATTAATTATGAGTGGTTAGGTGATACGAAGCAGAGATACGAAGGAGGAGCTCGGGCTAGATAATAACAGCCGCACGGGTCGATCTTCAAGGTTAAGCAACGCTTGCCAAGGTTGGTCTGTGGATGGGTGACCATCTTAACATAACGAGTTTCCTCCGTGCCTCGGAAAGCACGTTAAGCCGTTGGTCCCGGCTGTCATTTGTAGATCTTTGGCAGTCGTTATGGATTGTCAGAAGCCAGTAAATCTGACTCCAGTCTTGCCATGAAGTACCGTGTTACCCAGTTAATGGGTTGTGGAGGTCTGGTAGGCAGCCGCTTCGCGTGAAATACTGGTATTCAGCTGAATCCGGCTTGACTGGAAGCCGACCCCAATATAGTTGATAAAAGGCTAGGCAGACGAGGTGATACGAAGCAGAATATGCCCGCAACTAAGCTCAAAACTACGGACTTCGGGCTTAGAGAGTAGCCCCCCTGGCTCCTTCTGGGTAAGCTCGCTCCATCGTAGACTTTTTCTCTGTAATCTCTGACCTTGACTAGAGTCAAGAGCAAACCTATCTCAAATAAAATATATATGAAAAAAACTCTTGAATATTTTTAATTTTCAAGAAATATTTGCATTCGCATTTTAGTCGCATTCTATCAAAAATCCTTTTACTTTTTCACAAATTGTCATTTATTTTTGCGAAGACCTTATTGTTAACTGCTCCGTTAGTCACGCGGTCGCAAGCGTGACTGCCAAGTGCTGTGAAGTTCTAGGTTCGATTCCCAAGTCGAGCTAAAAGTGTTAATTAGTTTTTCCGTTAGTATTTTTTCAGTAAAAGCCCGGAGTTTAGAAGTTGGTGGTGTGACACCCCGGGCCTCGGAAAGCGGTTACCTATCATAAGTTGGATAAACATTTGACCGAATTTAATTTCACCTGAAACTTTTCAAATATTATCGTTTTGTTTTTTCACTTCATCTAAGGCACGTCTGCCACTAAATCAATTCGATTTTTTTCGACACTCCAACGTTTCATTTGGTCGAAATTTTTTTTACGAAAAACGTTTTGTTTAAAAATGTTTACACAGGTAACAGAGTGGCGCTTAGAGGTGTAGTTAGCTCCGTTTGTATGCACAAGGTCATTGGCATGTATACAAGCCTTAAGGCGGAGATACCTGAGAGTGATAAAATGCGCGTTTTATTCCCTCAAGATCGCTGGCATAATTATGTCGTCGCCTTAAGGGTGCTCTCTCGAAAAGGCCTAAAAATAGTGTGCAGATGAAGCAGTTTTTCGTCGGCATTTACTGAGAAATTACATCTGAAAAAAATAGGTAGTAATCTACATGATATTGCACGTAACTTGGTTTAGCCAGAATTTATGTATTGGTATCACATAATAGGAAAAAAAATCACCAAATCAACTCCAAATCGTTGAGATGAGACCATTTTACTCCTTATTTTTTTAACAAAAGACTAAAAAAATAATATCTACTGCTGTGCAATACAAACGAAGAGAACTTGGTTTTGTTACTTTTTTAAAATATGTATTTGTTTTATTATAAAAAAATAAAAACACGGGTAGCTGAGTGCCGCGCCGAGGTGTAGTTAGCTCCGTTTGTATGCACAAGGTCATTGGCAAATATACAAGCCTTAAGCAACGTCCGCATTTGCATATCAGTCGCATTTTACCAAAAGGTCTTCTTATTTCCCAAATTTTGCCTAATTCTCAGTTACTTTTGCCAAGATGTTACTGCGGCTTGAATTGAATATGAACATTTATTGCGTTTGTTTCTCAAGTTTCAAATACAGTGAGAAATTAATTATGTACGAGAATTAGCTTTCTGTATAAAACAAAACAAAGCGATTGATGCGCCTACATAAAAATGACACCTACACTAGAAGGCATCAAATTGCAGATCTTGTTTGAAAAAACTTGTTTTTCTAGTCACGTTACAGAATTGTCAGCAATTTTAACCGCAATTTACGCACTAGGTCGTTTTACAGATTTAGCAAAATTCCAAAAATATCTGATTGTGTTAGTTTGTGTTTTTTTATTTGACAAAAAAAAAACAACGTGTGTGTTGTTTATTTTTTTCCATCATGAGAAAAAAATAACTTGGCGGGGGCACTGCCGTGTCTCAAGATCCGGCTGTCATTTGTATCTACAAGTGTCAAAGTTCTCTTTGACAGTCATAACGGATAGTCAGAAACTAGGAAATCTGTCACCAGTCTTGACAAGGGGTGCCGTATTATCCAGTAACTGAAGTGCCGGGGTCGTATAGGCTGCCGCGCATGCAAAACAATCATCTGCCTAGCCTTTTCCCAACTATATTGGGGTCGGCTTCCAGTCAAACCGGATTCAGCAGAATAGCAGTGTTTTACGTGGAGCGGCTGCCTACCAGACCTCCACAACCCATAAACTGGGTAACACGGTACTTCTTGGCTAGACTGGAGTCAGATTTACTGGCTTCTGACAATCCGTAACGACTGCCAAAGATCTACAAATGACAGCCGGGACCAACGGCTTAACGTGCTTTCCGAGGCACGGAGGAAACTCGTTATGTTAATATGGTCACCCATCCACAGACCAACCTTGGCAAGCGTTGCTTAACCTGAAAGATCGACCCGTGCGGCTGTTATTATTTAGCCACGAGCTCCTCCGCCCATGCAAAACAATAACACTGACAAAAGTCCACAGCTGGACATAGGTCTCCCTCAAGTGTCGTCTCTACGACCGGTCCTGCGCGTCTCACATCCATCGGCTACCCGTGATCTTCAGGACATCGGTCCACCTTGTGAGAGGCCTTCCAACGTTGCGCCTTCTGGTACGCAGTCACCACTCCAGAAATTTTCGGCCCTAACGACCACCTGTGCTGCGAGCAATTTGCCCTGCCCAGTGCCACTTTAGTTTGGCAATCCTTCGGGTTTTGTTGGTAACCTTGGTTCTCTTGCGGATACCATCATTCCTAATTCGATTACGCAAGGAAACTCCAGAACACCGGTACTCAGCTGCATTCATTTAGAGTGGAAGTCGACCCCCAACAAAGTTGAGAAAGGCTAAGCTGATTAGTTCATCATTTTTTAATTTTTTTTACACCAAAAATATGCTATTTTGTTTTTGAAGAGAAAACTTCTTCAGGTGCGTTGATTGGGTGAACAAAGATCATGGAACTCGCGTCATCGTCACCTAACGCTTTCCATGAGCTCGATTACAATTCACAAGTTACTTAGTTTTCACTTCTATCAGCAGTCGCCAAAGACTGCCCTAATGTTTTTTATTAAAACCTGTCAAAAGACAGTTGGGTTTTGAGACAATTCTAACGACACCTTAATTTTTGAATACCATTCATCCATTTGGAAGATACGAGGTAATAAAGAAATTAACAAACATACATACAAGATACGCGCGAAAAACATAACCCTTCCTTGGCAGTCGAGTAAAAATAAGGAAAACATCTACTCAAATAGGTAAAATAATGTAAATAAAAGTGTTAGTTAAGTCGAAAATATAATATGATACCTATAACATTTTCAAACATCTAAGTATTTCACATATCAATAAGGCTCCATTTCCACCAGATATGTGCGAGCGTAGCGAGTGATGTGTTTTTAAAGAACCAATAGAATCGTTAACGCTGAGCGAGGCTAGGTAAATTAAGCTATTCTATTGGTTCTCAACAAACACTTCCTTCGCTACGCATCCTCGCACATCTTTGGTGGAAACGCAGACTTATGATGTTAAAATGGTTTAAAGGAAATACAAAAGAATTTTCCTTAAATTCTTAAGTTATTATCTACTTCTCAAAGAACAAGGTTACTTGAAATACAACAGTCTCCCTTAATTGGGTGTGAAAAAATGTTTTCTTACATAAATTTACCCAGAATAATAATGATGTATTGTTTATTCAGATGGGCGATGCTGACTTGAATAGCAATGTTATTGTCAAGATCAATGCGTTACGGTTGACTGCTAGGAAGTATTTATTTTTCTGCTGACTTAAAAACAATAATAGCCGTAAGACACGCTTGGATTTGGCTCGACCGGACTACGAATTGGTTCGCTTCCAAACCAAATCTGACCGTCTGTGGAGTAGTCCGGCGAACTTAATTATTATTAATTGAGTCGCCTCTTCCGTACCCAAATGGTAACCAACGGAACTATATTACTAAACCTCTGCTGTCCATCCGTCCATCTGTCTGTCAGTAGGTAGACAGTTGATATTTTAACAGATTGTGTTTTTTATTGCTGCTATATCAACAAAAAAAAAATTAACGTTTATGGTGTATAGTTTAGTCCACGGAACAGAAAAAACAGGTGGAAATGCTATGCGACGAAATTTGTATCGGAACCTGTGTCGCCACACTCACACAACTATACCGATAATCATATAATTCACCACAAATCAAGGATACGATTGATTGGTCGTTTCAATTTTGTTCAAAACAAAAATAAGTCAAAGAACCTACATTTGAAAATATACCTTTGCCTTTACACATAGGATTTACTTTGCTTTAAGGCGAAAAGTACTCACGGCGTTTCGTTTTCTGAATTCATTCTAGGTTGAATTTACGAGTAAATTCCGCTATTCAACCATAGATGGCGGTATTTTCAATGGTTGCAATTATAAACTTAAACTACTTAGCAATAAGGTTCATTACTCTATGTTTGGATAGTAACAGTTGCCACTCGATCACGGTTGTGACACATGAACTTTGACTTACATTGTCGATATCGATAAATAAGATAACATTTTTTGAAATTAAAACCAAATATGACTCGCTTGGTGTTGGAGTTTTGTATGGGAGCCATACATGAAACTTGTTGTTGGAATCGTTATGAAATAAGCTACCCATTTAAAATGGATAAGTTCGGGTTTGCTTTGTAATACATTGTTAGTAAAGTTCTACTTTCAAAAATAGCGTAAGCGAAATATTCCCAGTTTATTGTATAAAAGTAGATACAAACAAAAAAAAACCATTATTTCAAAGGTTTTTATTTTATTTATGTAAATATACCTTATTACACATTAATCAATTAAAATAATACACATCATAAATTTTTTAGTGATCCGAATATTCGTAAATATTCGAAACCCTTACTAAAATTAAATTGGTTCGGAACCCTTTGAACGCGAGTCCGACTCGCTCTTGGCCAGATTTTTTTTATACCACAAGCCTTACAAAATCATGCCTATCTTACTCGACTGTCGACAAAAAAAGGGGTGTTGTTTACACTTCAGTTCCGTGAACTCTTTATGCCAAGTGGCTTACGATACTATCTTATTACATAGTTTGGTACAGAATCTTAACGCAGACAAAGTTTTTGTGTATCTATAGCCTTTTTAGGGTTCCGTACCCGAAAAGGGTAACCAACGGAACCCTATTACTAAGCGTCCGCTGTCCGTCCATCCATCCGTATGTCTGTCAGCGGGCTGTATCTCAAGAACCATAATAGATAGAGAGTTGAATTTTTCACAGATTGTGTATTTTTATTGCCGCTATAACAACATAATAAATATTAAGGTTCATGGTACGGAACCCTTCGTGTGCGAGTTCGACTAGCACTTGAACGGTTTTTATTTGAAACAAAAAAATCGCTTTCTAAAAATGCTCGGAGCATATTGTGCATGTTTTGCTTGGCATCCAATCAGCTCTACCCGTGCATCTATCCATTTTTCTTTGACGATAGCGTCTTTGGGAAACCTAAAAATATTTTTAAAGATATGTTTAGTGATTTAAATAAAATTACTAGACGAACTACAAACAAATGTCTTTATCGATATCTATCCATCCAGTATCCGACCCGACTACATCACTATTTGAGTAGCGTAGAACTTTCGAGAACGAAACAGTAACTGAATTGATGTAAAATAAACTCTATGCTAATGGGATAAGGTAGATTTTAACTAGACTTGAACTTACGTTTTTGGCAAGATCAAATTTGCTAAGATTTTATTAGAAATCAAAATAAAATCGTACTTGGCGATGGTATGAAACACCTCCATTTATAAGATTTATTCTCCTACTATCATTTTTGCACTCCAAATTGGAACAATACGGCATGGTTCAGAAAATATAAATTTATATTGAAAGTGAGCGAGACGAACGGTTCGTCGTGATGTTAGAACACGACTGGGTTGAGGTACGCGTAACACCGCGTAATACCGGCACGCGTGCCACGCCTACTTTGCACTTCTACTGTTTTTTCTGTTCTGTGGTTTAGTCGGACTTACACTTGGCCGATTTTTGTGTCCAACGACGTGATGACAATCGTGTGCACTTGAAGGCGTACGTGAAACAAGTGTCCGATCCGATCGTCTGCAGCGAGATCGTCGGCAGATTTGGTCCACCGTACCAAATTCGAGCGTGTGTTACGGCTTTTAGGATTTACTTCAGTTTTACTTTTCTCGTTTTTAAAACTTACAACTAGAGGTTTTTTTTCCTAATATAGATTTCTAAGAATTAAGGTTTATGGTACGAAACCCTTCGTGTGCGAGTCCGACTTGAACTTGCCCGTTTTTTTTTTATTTTCATGCGGGATAATCCGCTGACGGAAGCTACGAGTAGTGTGAACTTCTTTCATGAGAAGACAAAGTTAGCAGCAGTGCAATTATGTAATCATCTACCCGTGTGAGTTTAGATGAAGTGACTTGAGTTGTCAATCGATACAAACAAGATGGTTTGACAGTTCAATATAATTATGTTCACCCCACCTTAACTAACACGTTGAGATGTTGACAGAATGGATCGGTGGAACTGTGGCCTTTGTGCGAGTTTCTAAACGTTCTCGATCGTGTTAGCGTAAACGACAATTTGAATTGAAACTGTGGCCTTAGTGCGAGTTTTTTAATGTTCTCGATCTTGTTAGCGTAAACGACAATTTGTATTGAAACTGTGGCCTTAGTGCGAGTTTTGTAACGTTCTCGATCGCTTTAGCGTAAACTTTCATTGTTATTGAAAATGTAGCCTTAGTGCGAGATTCTTAACGTTCTCGATCGAAACGTCCATTTGTATTGAAACTGTGGCCTTAGTGCGAGTTTTATAACGTTCTCGATCGCGTTAGCGTAAACGTCAATTTGTATTGAAACTGTGGCCTTAGTGCGAGTTTTATAACGTTCCACACAGGCGAAAAATCAATAAAAGTCGGACAAAACCAAAAAACTTAAAAGTACTCCAAATGAATAAAAACATGTTTTACCGACAAGTCTGATAGACGATACACGCTACCTGCGCACGCGGCGCGGACCCTTTTTTATCTACGCGCCTGGGTCTCAGTCCAAAGTTCGACTTGATCAACAGCGGATGTGTCTAAAAGTGAAAGTGTTGCTTTTAATTATTACGATTTTTATAATTTGCTTCGTGAAAGTCTTTGTTTTTTCGATGGATTCACTTCCAGGAGGTAATAAACCAATTATTAACACCTACTTTTGATAGTAATGCTTGATATTTTATATTTAAAAAAATATTTACTGTGACATTGTACTGTTTTGCATATTTTTAAACTTCACAAAAGGGTAAAGTATGACTTCCCGAGAGATACGGCCTTGTTATTAAAGTTTTTAGAAAGTGTGGACTTTGTTTATCAATATACAATCATAGTTTTATGCGACCGTAAGCGACGCTTTAACAAATTTGTCTTTTTAGTCGACCACATCTGTTTTGGACGCAGTCTACGTAAAACAAAACATATTATAAAAACAGCATCTTTTTATGTGATGAATTACCCATGGTATTATATGTCAACAACACTTCACAAAATATTAATACAAATTCTGAAATAGCCATAGGGTTTATGAGCGAAAATGCACTAGAAAGTCGAAACAAGGATGTTCGAAAGTACAGAGAGCGGTTTTCATGAAAGTTTTCAAGAAAATTAGCCATGGAAGACACTTTTAATAGACTTATGGTGTCTTCCGATCCTTTTATAACGGGACAAAGGAAACTTATCGCAAAAAAAAATATTTCTATGTGCCCAGACGTTTTAAATCTATTAAATGAACCAAATAATGAATAATAAAAATGTCTAAAAATGATATATATGTGTTTTTATGACGTAACAACCCTTGTTTACCCATTTTGTAGAATAATAATGAATGTTTAGGTTTTGTCCGACTTTTATTGATTTTTCGCCTGTGTGCGTTCTCGATCGCGTTAGCGTAAACGTCAATTTGTATTAAAACTGTGGCCTTAATGCGAGTTTTATAACGTTCTCGATCGCGTTAGCGTAAACGTCAATTTGTATTGAAACTGGATAAGCGCCACCTAAGTGACAGTGACGGAAAACCTTTTTTTTTCTACACAATTTGTCATAAACTAACGTTTACGTTAACGTGATCGAGTGCGTTAAAAAACTTACACTAAGCCCTGTAAATATGTGTCGCCTGGTGACAATAACAACGTCAACGATCCCATAAATGTCAAATAGAATGGAAAACTCTTTTGAATAGGAAACATTTACGTTAACGCGATCGAGTACGTTAAAAAACTCAGACAATTCACTCTGAGTTCAGTGGCCTAAGTGCGAGTTTTTTAACGTTCTCGATCGCGTTAGCATAAACGTGAATTTGTATTGAAACTGAATAAGCGCCGTCTGGTGACACTCACGGACAACCTTTTTTTTTTCTATACAGTTTGACATAAAATGCGTTAAAAAACTTACACTAAGCCCTCTGAACAAACGTTTCCTTTACCGAAACGGGAGCCCAACACAAAAGCAAAAAACCCGAAAATATTCACAGAAAAAGGCATTTACTCGTATGTAACAAAGAATGACATAATTTTATAACAACGTGCTAGAACACCTGGTTGTCGATACTTCGGAAAAAAAGCGGACAGGCTGCCGAAATTGGAAGAATATTTAAACTGACGTTGGATCTATAGGTTTGCTCGTGTAAAAAATGGTGAAGGTATACCGAAGCACGTTTTATCTATCTGATAAGGTTAAGGATGAGTTTCTAAGGGATGATAATAATTGTTCGTGTAGTGGCAATTTCAATTTCATCAGTTTTCTATTTAGATAGGAGTTTATTATAAACCATGCTATACCTGAAGGCCAATTCTCGTATGTACTTAAAAACGTTCAACAGCAATCTCTCAGGGACATCAAAAAACTTAAATAGGTTTTGACTGCGATAGGAATCATCATCTGTCTAGCCTTTTCCCAACTATTTTGGAGTCGGTTTTCAGTCAAACCGGATTCCGCTGAATACTAGTATTTTACGTAGAGCGGCTGTCTACCAGACTTCCACATCCCATTTATTGGGTAACAAGGTACTCTTTGGCAAGTTTGGAGTCAGATTTTCTGGCTTCGTAACGACTGCTAAAGATCTACAAATAGCAGCCGAAACCAACGGCTTAACGTGATTTCCGAGGCACGGAGGAATCTTGATATGTTAAAATGGTAACCCATCCACAGACTAACCTCAACAAACGTTACTTAACCTTGAAGGTTGGAAATTTGACAGTGACGGGTAGCTTGATGTGCTGGCTGATTCTGCTAAAGTGGCCTTTTTAGACCCGCTGGTTTCAAATATATAGGATCAGTTTTTTAAGTTCCATACTTTTGTAAATAAACTATCTATCAAATCAACAATAAGGCCCAAAGCGGATTTCTTTTTCTTCTTGTGCCGTAGCGTGGATAGAATGATATGGCACGTCTGGCGTCTGACTGAAAATTTCCAGAAATAAAATCCTATTCAGAAAAATATTCGAATTAAAAAGATTTCTGAATAAGAAAAAAAATGTCTACCTAGGTACGTTTCAAAAATTATTTTTAGCAAAATATACAATTTTCGTCGGATCTAAAAAGGTGAGGATTTTTGAGCATTTCAGACGTAGGTAGATTGAATTGAATATATATTGATGTTACCTGCTGCCGATGAAGCAAAAATAATCTATTCATAGAAATAAAAAGTAGTTTTCATGAAAACAAAAAATAAATACATAGGACATACTAAAGAAGCGTCCCAGAGGGTCATGGCCATCCGGCTCGCCCGGGGATACCGCACGGTTTCTGGCGAGGCGCCGAGCCTCCTTGCTGGACTGCCGCCATGGGATCTAGAGGCGAAAGCCCTCGCGTTCATTTACGAATGGCGGGTAGAGGCGCTACGCCGGGGCGAGACTCCTCTGCCGCGGAAAATTGCAGCACGGCGGACGGAGCTCCGGCAGCATCTCTTGGGAGTAAGGAGACAACGACTATGGCAACCCAGCGCTGGGCACACCACAATTGGGGCGATAAGTCCCCTCTTTGAGGAGTGGCTAGAGCGGCGCCACGACGTCCTTACCTTCCGTTTGACGCAGGTACTCACCGGACACGGTTGTTTCGGGAGGTACCGGTTTCTAAAACTGCGGGAGGATATACCCGGGTGTTAACACTGCGAGGATCGCCCGGAGGACACGGTGGAGCATACGGTGGAGGTCTGCCCTGCTTGGGCGGAGCACCGCCGTGTCCTCGTCGGGGCGATCGGCGGCGGCGATCTCTCGCGTCCGGCCCTGGTTCAAGCCAAGGTCCGGAGCGAGGAGACATGGGAAGCGGTCACCTCTTTCTGGGAAGCGGTTCTTCACGGGACTGGAACCTTTGACCACGAAGACTTTTCTTAATTTTAGGAAATGTAAAGAAATCGTTAGGGCTTAGGTCAGTACTGTATGGAGGATGGTCAAGAATTTTTACTTTTTCCTGCTTCAAATACTCAATCGTTTGACAAGCGCTGTGTGAGCTTGCGTTGTCGTGGTGCAGGATGATGCGTCGCTTTGTGTTAGATTTTCGAAGTTCGGCGATGACTAGTGGTAAACAAACTGTGGTATACCACTCTGCGTTAACCGTTCTACGATTTCCAAGTGCAATGGTCGCAACATGGCCGGCTTTTCCAACGAACGTGGCCACCATCTTCTTTGAAGTGCTTCGAGAACGAACAACTTTAGTCGGCTTTGGCTCGTCAAGATCGTTGGCATAGATCCAAGATTCGTCACCACTGATGATGTCGTAGACGTGTTTGACTCTCCTCGGTCGAACCTTTGCAGATTTTTCTTATACCATCTGACGCGCGCCGCCTTGTGATCGTCGGAAAGCAGATGCGGTATCCAACGGCAAACTAGCTTTCTCACACCAAGCGCTTCATACAAGATCTTCTGAATGGCTGTCCCTGAGATGCCTAATAGAGCCTCTATCTCTCGATATGTCACATGACGATCTTTGAGAATTAGTTGTCTCACAGCAATGATGTTATCTTCAGTGAAGGCGGATTTTGGACGTCCTTCGCGAGATTTTTCACTAACACTAGTATGTCCACGCTGGAAATCTAAATACCAGCATTCGACAGTCCACAGACATCATCACTGAACACAGATGTTAGCTCTTCAAAACACTGAAGCCGTGTCAGACCTCTTCTAAAGTTGTAAAAAATTATTGCACGAACATTTTCCTTAGAAAGATTCATTTTCGTACGTAACCTGACAGATTCCAACCGATGCTGTAACGAAACAATAGCATTAATCCTAATACTTTTAACTGTTTTGAGATTCAAAATTTAAACATATTCGAATATAGAACAGTTCCAAATTCAAAATTGCCGGGAAATATGGAAACGACAGAACTTAAAAGACATGCCTAGTATAAATCGAAAGTCTAAATACTCGAACGTTCATAATATCGAATGGTTATTAAATCGAACATTCAATACATCGCATACTCAAAACATTACTGAGTAATTTATTATTTCCCGTCTCACGAGAATGAATATTTCCAACATAATATTGTTCGAACCAGTTAGTGATATCATTTTGCCTCATTGGGTAACACTTCTTCTCTCAAATAATCGAAAGCATCTGGTATCTCTTCTTGGGGTAAATAAGCAGGTGCGATTATGAGTCTTGAAGCAACAAAATGTACCTATAAAAGATAATAATTAACGATAAAAGTATGATTTATTAATAAATTTTGTGTGTTTCTTGTATTCGTAAAAATTATATTGATCTTTCGACAGAATGAATATGCGACGCGTTGAACGCTCGATTAAACAAACATTCGATATTTTGAACAGTCGTTGTTTTGAGTGTGCGATGTATTGAATGTTCGATTTAATAACCGTTCGATATTATGAACGTTCGAGTATTGAGGCTTTCGATTTATAGTGGTCGATCAATTTATATTCGATTATTAGGCATTCGATTTGGCATAGTACACCTCTGTCTGTCAGCGGCCGCTGTATCTCAAGAACAGCAATAGGTAGACACTAGACAGTTTAAATTTTCACAGATTGTGTAATTCTATTGGCGCTATAAGAACAAATAATAAAAGTTGAGGTTTATAGTTTGTGCGAGTCCGACTCGCACTTGGCCGGTTTTTTTATGCCTTTATCTACCTGAAAGACAGGCATATATAGCAGAACATCAAACTAAAAATGGCTTCAAGTCGAGTGAATAAAGACCCTCGGTAATAAGCAATACGACGCAACGCAGCGAGCAATTTGTCCAACATTGCTCACAGAACAGATGGTCGATGGAGGCGGAAAGTTTTGGAGTGGCGACCGCGTACCGGAAGGCGCAACATTGGTAGGCCTCCCACAAGGTGGACCCATAACCTGGTGAAGGTCACGGGTAGCTGATGGATGCGAGACGCGCAAGACCGGTCGTTGTGGTGACGCTTGGGGGGGAGGCCTATGTCCAGTAGTGGACGTCTTTTGGATATGATGATGATGATGCTGGTGTCCGGGCCCGGGCGGAGCCTTCCGTGCTGCACGTTTATATCAACACCAAGTGCTAAACGAAAAGTATTCGCAACCTATAAGCAAATAGTGTTTGTATTAGGACGGGACGTGGAGAGGACGGGGCGGGACCGTGCAATGCAACAACCGTGGCCCAGACAGGACACGGATCATGCACGGCGTAATATAAACTGCTTCATACAAAATATGTGTAACGTTTCAAATCCGTGCCTCGTCCGCTGCGCTCCGGTCTAATATAAATCATCCCTCAACGTGGTTTCCAAGGCACGGAGGTATTACACTACCAACTAGCAAATTCCGGACTGTTACAGACATTCTAATCTCTTCCCGTGGGTGTCGTAAGAGGCGACTAAGGGACTCGCCAGAGAATGGGCAGCAGCCTTCTCTGTAAAACGCAACACCATACACTGCGATCGCCAACCCGCCTGCCAAGCGTGGCGATTATGGCAACCCTACCCCCAAATTTGGGGGATGCCTATGTCCAGCAATGGACGTTTTTCGGCTGATATAATGATAATGATAATGACAGAAATTCCTTTTGGGAAAACCCAATGAAACTTTTGCCCGACCTGGAAATCGAACTCAGAACTCCACGCTCGGCATTCGCAACGCAAACGTACCGAAAGCCATACAATTTTTACGGCAGCTAAATAGTTAATTACTACAATGGGTCTGGCAACCCCAAGAGATGAAAACAATGAAAGGTTATTGAATTGTGCATGTTAGTTATAAATAACGTAATGATCCTATTGATGATTATACTCTATTTATGATTACAATCATTCTAGATAATTCTTACTTATTGTAGTAAATTCTATAGCGGATGGATGCTAATACATCCGCTATAGAATGTTTTTTTTTTATAATATTCTCAGATCAGCATATTATTATGATAATTTACGTAAGACAACAGACGTAACTGCTAATCATCTGCGACGGTTCTCGACCGTGACATTATAGGGTTCTGTGGCTAAATAAAATAAAAATAATTAAAATAATTTTATTTTGAAACTGAGTTTTTAAATAAAAAACTTTTTACAAAAAATACTACAAAGTAAAAAAGTTGTTTTTTTTGGTAGTTTCTTCGTATTTTGACACCGTCTTCCGAAATTAGTAATATTTTACTTTGTAGTGTTTTTTTTATTTGAAAGTCGGTTGTTTTTTTTTTTCAAGGGTTTAAAAAAGACATCTAGACAAAGTCTTCTACTATTATTTTAGATTTTTTTTTTAATCAGTCAGGTCTATTTCTAAAAAAAAATATCGCTCGAAAACTACGAAAAGTCGCGGAACATACATGGATGATTCGGATATAGATAGAAGATTAAGTATCAATTTATTTAATAACACTTACCTGCCAGTAGATATAGAATAGTTAAAGAAAACACTTCAATTCTAATGTAATTTATATTAATAACTTCTTAAATAAATATAAAAAAGAAATTTTCAATTAAAGTTTTTAATAAAAAATATCATTCCATTCACATAAGATAGTGGAAATAAAAAAAAAGATACCAAAAATTACAAGAACTACAAATTAATAATTTTGACTAAGATGACTGGATTATTCAACGTATAAAAAAATTTTGAGACAAAATTTGTAGGGAATTCAATCCTCTATAATATTGAGACTAAGTATAAATAACCAAAAACACATAGAAACTCCTTTGCTATGGGTTTATTATACTATCGGTAATAATTGCAAAAAATCGCGGACCCTTTATGATAAGTAGGTTTGGAGACTGAAAGATTTACACAATTTTATAGCCGACTATCACTCATTCTGAAGTGAAACCCTAATTTGCCTGGACTAAAATATGCAATGGTCGGTCTTAGTGATAACTCATTCAATCAATCAGGGCCCCTAGTCTGCTAATTTTTATAAATTCGTCATTCCAACACGATGCCATTGTCATTTTGCTAAAAGTTCGTCTGCTAAATTCATAATGGTCCTTCACTGATCGGTCAGTGGCATGTCAGTGGTCTCGTAATGAAATCGTAGTGGAATGACACTGTCGTATTGCCATTATTATAAAACCCGTTTGGAGAAATAATTTTCGAAAAACTGCTATTAAATTTGAACATTAATTTATGCCAGATTGCTATTTTATATAATTTTACATATTATTTATTAGTGTTCTATGTGGTGTGTATGTGATGTTTTTATCCGTTTTGCTGTCAAAGTCAAATGTGACATTAGTGACATTAGGTACTGTTTACTTTACTGACGTCGACGTCTGTTTTTATTTGTTTTGAAGCGACCGGTGTTTTGCAAAGAGCTAATTGAATTTTAACGTGAGCGTCATTAAAAAATCAAATAATTGATAATTTGTTTATTGCTCATTTTACTTCTCAATAACGACATCATGAAACTGTGCATCAATTGCGGAATAGCAACGAAACGCTACAATACAATAGGAAGGTGAATATTGGAAAATGAATCATTATTTCTATTGTACAGGAATGGGACATTTAACATTTTTGTACGTAATATTTAATGTAAACAAACTAAATGGTGTAATAGGTTCTGTTAAGTTTTCTTTTAAGGGTGCTCTCTCGAAAAGGCTTAAAAATAGCGTGCAGATGAAGCAGTTTTTCGTGGACATTTCCTAAGAAATTACATCTGAAAAAAATAGGTAGTAATCTACATGATATTGCACGTAACTTGGTTTAGCCAGAATTTATGTATTGGGATCACATAATAGGAAAAAAAATCACCAAATCAACTCCAAATCGTTGAGATGAAACCATTTTACTCCTTCATTTTTTAACAAAAGACTACAAAAATAATATCTACTACTGTGCAATACAAACGAAAATAACTTGGTTTTGTTACTTTTTTTAAATGTGTGTTTGTTTTATTATAAAAAAATAAAAACACGGGTAGCGGAGTTGCGCACCGAGGTGTAGTTGGCTCCGTTTGTATGCACAAGGTCATTGGCAAATATACAAGCCTTAATGGTTTTATTTTTAAAAATAATACCAGAATGTGCAACAAATTCAAATATCACCAATCCAGACTAAATCTGTATGGTCAATTACAACCTATTCTCTCTCTCAGAGGGGAGGCCAGCGTCCCTTCAATGGAAATGTAATATGGCCACTTATGTTTATCAAAATTAGCCTCTCAGATGTTTATTTCTAAATGCTAGTGTTAATAGTCGAATGATAAATGTTTGTTTCAGATAAATGAAAATGACTTCATCTTCCAAGCTTGCTCTTGATGAAAGTAGACCAGATGGAAATGAACAGACACTAGGACACCGATGAGTGTTATTCAATGTGGATGTTGTCTTCTGAAAAAAGTTTGTCCTCATCAACTTTTACAGTACAAAACTGGTACAGTGCAAGAGTGTAATATAATGGATTCTGCCATGCTCGGTTAGTTTACTAGTTTTATTCACGGGTTATGAAAAACATTATTTAGTTTAGTTTTGTTAACGAGCGCATAGAGAGTGTTATTTTCATTATCTATCTATACTTATATATAAAGCTGAAGAGTTTGTTTACTTGAACGAGCTAATCTCAGGAACTACTGGTCTGATTTGAAAAATTTTTTCAGTGTTAGATAGCCCATTTATTGAGGAAGGCTATTGGCTATATTATCACGCTAAGACCAACAGGAGCGGAGCAGTAACAAAAATTGTGAGGCAAACAAAGTTGCGCAGGTCAATAAGAAGTATTTAATATTAGTCAAGCTCTTAACATCAACATTTCTCATTTGCAAGATTTCATTAATTCAGTCATTTTCAAAATGAGCACACACATACACAATATCTCTGTGTAATGGCACCCTGTAATGTGGATAAATTATTTTCATGTGGGTGCTTCAAGTGTGCTTCTTTTGATGGGTGCGAGCAAATAGAGCATCCCAGTATTTCCATTCAGGCCCCTCACCATCTGGGGCATCTTCATCAGCTGTCAATGAGCGGAACAGCCAAGATATTCCTCATTTAGAAGAACCTACCTACACACATATTATGATAATCCAAATGAAGAAGATGATTAAAACGATTTACTTACTGCTATGTTTTATTTTTATTTTAATATAATACTATTTCTGATTACCGTACCTGATATAAGTTAGCACCCTATTAAATACAATATAAGCAAAAGCAAGCCAGGAGTGATGCACATGGCCCTTGTCTAAAAAATATAGTTTTCCGAAAACTTCAGCTTAAAAAAAACTGAAAGCCTGAGCACTTTTATAAAAAATCATCGTTATAGGATGCAAGCACTGCAGCATAGCTGCAAGTGCATTCTAGAGTATATAGTCTTAGATCTCTATAACGACGAATGTTTGATAATATTTAGTGTAGGAAACATAGCCACAAATATGCATTTTTCTTTATCTATTTTTGTTTGAACGAGCTAATCTCTGGAAACAGTCAGATTTGAAAAAATATTTTTATATTGTTAGGCTATAGGTAGTACTGTTTTTGTGATACATCTCAAGAACCGTAAACGGTAGACATAAATTTGCACCGCTGACAGACAGACGGACAGACAGCTGAGGCTTAATAATAGTGTTCCGTTGGTTGCCCTTTGGGTACGGAACCCTAAAAAGATTGTCTATACCAGTCTTATGCTAGATGAAGTCATCTCCTACTGCACTTAATTTTGGTTCATGTCGGCGCTCTTCATAGCCTTAGGAGTTACCCTACGATGCTAATGCCCGTTTTCACCAACATCCCCTATACTACCACCTAAGTATGGGGCCCTTTACTTAACAGTACCCCTAAACTAGCCCCTAAATGAAATTTCGTTTCACCATCGTTTTTATCACCTAACTAGGGGACACATAACTATGTGACGTTTTGTTTTCGATAATAGTGCATGATTCGTCTTTAAACTTATCGATACTTTGAAATAATATAGTTTTTTAACAAATTCTCTAAAGTATATACACAAATAGATACAGTTTATAATAAATTATGTTTTAATAGCAATAATTAATGTTAATTCCTTCATATTTTTAATTAATTTCATATTTTCTTACATATTTACTCTGTGGATACATTACGAAACTCACGTTTAATCTGTGGTCATATTTGAATTTGACACTTTTCTTTCGTTTGTTTTCGTGGATAGTTTGTTGTGATCGCTTGCTTGCATCTTTTTATGTGTTTCGTTGACGTTACGTATTTAGTTACGGTATAATAAAATGGCAGAAAAAAGGAAGCGTTGCTGCAGACACTCTTTTTATTATTCGACTGCAAGTAGCCACACTGATCCCACCCATGTCTCCCACAGCCAACAAATGATTACCAGTAGCATGAAACCTCAATGCTATTAATAACTGATTTATTGGAGATATAGAATTATTCCTGGAATAAAATAAAATTTATCATGCAAATCAAATAAACACAAGGAAACATTGTCGTATCGTCAACTAAAAAAAAA
This sequence comes from Lacanobia oleracea, assembly GCA_950371165.1. Taxonomy (NCBI): domain Eukaryota; kingdom Metazoa; phylum Arthropoda; class Insecta; order Lepidoptera; family Noctuidae; genus Lacanobia; species Lacanobia oleracea. The sequence continues at coordinate 23,861,292 of OX493391.1, read as the reverse complement.
TACCTTGCGCATAGTTTTTTATTATTTTATTTTATGGGCTACATTATGTAGTATAAAAAATTGTGATTAGTTAATATGTACTCACCTATTATCAGGAAATTCTAAAGCGTGTTCAATCTTTTCCAATAAATACAACACTGAAGATTTACGTACCTAACCTATATCTCCGAAAAAAAGTCAGTTTCATCAAAAAATTCAAAGTAATTTGGTTGTTTTCGATATATTTTGGTCTACGACTGTTATTTGCGTCAAATATAGTAGAAATAGTTTCAATATATTCAAAAAAATCATATAAATCACTATCCATCTTCGTTGTTTAAACGATCACATACGTAGGTGCCGGTTTATGGGGCAAAATTTCGACCACCTAAATTTAACAGACCTTTTAACGTTTAGTTGACCCCTAAACGTTGGTGAAACAGAAACCATCCTCTAACGGCCCCTAAACATATTTAGGGGATCCCGTAAACTTAGGGGATGTTGGTGAAAACGGGCATAATTCACAGAACCAAATCGATTCCTCGAACTTTTTTCGGATCTATGTCCATTGCGATTGATCAATTGTCATTTTAGTTTTGAATACCAAACAAAAATCCTTAAAGAAAGTATCGAACATCAATCTATTACAAAGGTACTGCGTCTATTGTGACCGTTTTAATATCTCCTTCATCATCATCATCATATCAGCCAAAAGACGTCCTCTGCAGGACATAGGCCTCCCCCAAGTGTCGCCACAACAACCGATCCTTTGCTTCTCGCATCCATCGGCTACCCGAGCCCCTCAGGTCTTAGGCCAGGCTTTCAACTGGTCACGCTAGGCATCAAGCTCAAGACGCCGCTTTACTTCAATATCATGATCTTTGGTTTTAAACAAAGTCCTCCACTCAAGTCTTCGGGTCGCTTACTAAGTGACGCTTTACCACATCTTTATGCCTGAGGAGCTATCCGCCATGTTTGCGCTTGCCCTCCTCAAGTTCACAATAAAAGATGCGCCTGGTAATGAATCCTTGACATGAAACAGAAGTTCTAAATGACAGTCCATACCTACTAAAATTCTACACTAATCTAAATGTTTGTTAACCGTGGCCAGTAAGTCTGTGGGTTGTGCAGAGCGCGTGAAGTGTGAAGCCATTGTGATGGGCCACCGGTGTGACGGCCTTGACATACTTTTAGATAAATTCGTCATTTATATTGTCAACAAGAGTTTGAGGATTCTTCTTGAATTATTCATTGTGATGACGACACGCAGCGGTGCTTAAAGTGTCTGAGTTGAATTTATGCAATATCCATACTGCATATTATACCTATTGTTTAAAATGTCTCAGTCTATCTGTTTATAAGTTTTCCCGACTATGAACTGATTATAATGAACTTCAGTTGATATCTCTATACCAACCAAACTGATTGTGGGGCTCGAGTTCAATTCCCACGTAGGGCGAAGTTTGGATTTTCGTCTCATTGGACTGTGAGAGTGAGGAAACAGAGTTAACTCTGTTCAGTTGTACTTGTGCAAAAACTTGTGCACAATAATATCTCCCGCATTATATCCTTCAAAGTTGGAGGAATGCTATTGTAAAATAGACCGCTTAGATATTTAGTAAGTGCAATCGCTTAACAATGAAAAAGGCAAATATTCTGGTTTCAATTCTAATTACTTCAAATTTGCTACCTTTCTAATTTGAAGATCAGAAACAACATGAGAACTAAACACACCGAACTTAAACTCGACCACTAAGTATGTTGTTTTGTAAAGAACCTCGAGTCTATCTTTAATACTGGTTTCAAGTTTTCTTTCTGAAATGGTGTAAACACAGAACGAGCACAGCCTTATCTGGGTAGGTAACTGACGCCTCCCGTGGGTATCGCCGCAATGTCTGAAACTTTACCGTCTTGTAACTTATTGCTCGTTATATTTATCAGGCGCTTGAGACACTATTATGTAAAACAGACTGGAGTAAGTAAGCAACTTCCGATATAGCATGGATATTGACTGTGCTGTTGGACATGCTTAGTTTTGTTTCGTTTTTGAAATATTTTATGTAACTATTGTCCGCGACTTCGTACGCGCAAATCCCGTTTTTTCCCGTTCCCGTAAGAATTTAGAGAAATCGTCTCTTAGTGCTCCCCTACACTTCCAAAGGAACCTGCCAAATTCCAGCTTTCTTCGACCAGTAGTTTTGGGCTGTGCGTTGTCTGTCAGTGACTTATCTAACAGAATAATTTTATATATTAGGATGATTATACTATGTACTGAACCTACTCATAAATCATGACAAGACACTGCTATTGATTTTTATTTTTATAACTCGGGCATCGATCCTGATTTTTAATAATAAAATTATTTGCGCCAAGTTTGAGGCGTACCGAAAAAATAAACAAAATTACGAAGGTTATGCAAGTTGAAAAGATATGCGTCACAAAGAATATGAGGTAAAAGCTCAAGTGGCTGCCAGAAAGTTGGGGATTCTAGCAAAAGTGAGACGGTACTTGACGCCGGAACAGCTGCTCAAGCTCTATCAAGCACAAATCGATCGTGTATGAAGTACTGTTCTCATCTTTGGGACGGATCTGCCAGACACAACTAGATGTCCTTGAAACAATTGAGAAATGAGCCAAGAGGATCATCGGCAATGATAGGCTCGTCGTGTCGAAGCCGATTTGCTGGCCAGTCGGTTTTCTGTCCGTTGAATTTTGGAAAGTGTGCGACGGAATTGCATAATTTAATTCCCCGAAGCCCGTTCCATCATCGTACCACAAGATGTACCGCGATGCGCCAACGGTACATGGCAGACATCCCACCCACACGCACAAAATGTTAAAGGGACACATTCATTGTGCGTACAGCTAAGGAATGGAATTCCCTGCCAGAGTCTGTGTTTCTTGGTTGCTACAAACTGGAAGTCAAGTCAAGAGTGAATAGGTTACTTCTAGGCAAGCGTGCTCCATCTTCGACCACATCATCGCTTACCATCAGGTGAGATAATGGTCAAACGAAAATAGATAAAAAAAAAACGGCCATCGCTCAGCATAATGCTAGGACTCGTGTGCAAGTCAGAGCTACAGTTCTGGTTTTAAAGCAAAGAAACATGAAGAAAACATTAAAAAAGACAATAATGACAAAACCATTTTTTATTCATTTATCAATACGACTTATTTTTCTCAGTGTTGAACAAAAATATCCTAAATATTATTTTGCGCATTAAAACGTCAAACAGTTAAGGCATCCGTGACGTATGAGCTTGTACCCTTAGCACTAAAGCGTAAATATATAACTTTATTTAATTATAATTTATTATTTTATAATTATAACATACTGTACAATAAAACTGCAACAATGGACAGAGGAAAATTATGTTTTCCTATTATTATATAATAAATAAATACCTAGGATTTATACTATAATAACAGAACTCTCCTCATCCTCATGCTTAAAATACATTTTGTGTAACATAGCATGTCTTTAAATATATTTTGTGTAACATAGGTCATTATAGTTTTTTTCTCTTTTACTTAATAAATTGAATCAAACCCTTAAAATAAGGTGTGATTTCCACCCTACTTAATGAAAACCCTCCGATGACACCACGAATTTGTAACATAAAAATAAGTTTTTGTACAGTAGACCGCATGTCAGGGTAACAAAACCAATATAAACTGATCTATTATTTGATTTTAAACTCTGCAGCCAGCGTCATCCGATCGACTGCACTTCTCAAAACTGTTATTTCAGAAAAATAAAAATAAAGAAGGAGATATCTTATCCCACACATAATAATTTAAATAATAAATTAAATGAAAATTAAAGTACCTACCTAAATTTTACATTACCGTCGTTCCTCCTAGACCATCGAAATTAATATATAACAATTTTTAATTAATATAAAAACTTCTTTACAATTAAGCTATCACAATGGTTTAAAGCTGATAATGATTGCGACACTATTCCATACATGACGCCGATGACTTGTAAGCACCTTATTTAAAATATAAATATTTAATTTTGTTGTTTTAAAATCGTAAGAATGTTTCAATAAATTAGTTTAGTACTTCTATTCATTAATAAAAAGGTACCATTATTTCGTTGTTGTAATATTGTTAATTTTGGGTAGTTTTTCAAAAAGAGAATATCTCCTCTTATGTAGAGAATGTAGAGACATTTTCTAAATAAGAGGAAATATTTTCTTTTATTATTAAATAAAAATAAAGTAACGGACACCGGTTAAAAAGAAAATTCTAAAACTCTACAAAAATGATTAATTCTTTGAACAATAGTGTAAACACGTGTTTTTAATATTAAATTCTAAAAACCATTGTTTGTAATCTGATTACAACTTGACAGACAACAACTTGTGTATAACAAATGGTCTAATAAATAACTTATCTATGAGCACCTTATGTCTATATTATTAATAAAATACAGAGCACAGAAAAGCCTAGACCAACCGTCTGCACTCTACGAGCGGTACTCGCAGCAATATGGGCTGACATAGTCAAAATGGCCGTTGATTTGCAACGGCCATCCTGACTGACAGATGTCAACCACTTCTATGAGCAAATGGTGACTTTCACTATCACGTTATTTTTTTTTCCTTTTATGCCACTTAGCCGGTTCTGACTATTCTGCCAGCATCATGTCGTGACGGCAGCACAAAAAGGCAAGCCGTCAAAATGTGTACTTCGTGGTTGGTATTAGTCTAGCTTGGACCAAGAACACAAATTCGTGGTATGTTTTAGAGGCGGGGAACTTAAATAAAGTACAGTAAAATGTTTGTAATGTGTATTTTACTGCGTTATACGATTCGACACGTCATTGCTGAAATACAGCCCGACTTATTGAGAAGAGTAGATATGTGAAAATTGAACATCCAGATTATGCCATGGCGGCCGCTTGCCCGAAATTATATTCAAACATTAATGTCATAAAATCATCTCTCAAACATAGCTAATTTCGTGCATATTATAAACATTTTTTGCTCTTTATTTTAATTCAAAGTTCTCCGCCTCTAAAAAAACACCCATTACAAATAGCAGAATCGATCAAAAAACTTAAAAAGTTCACCAAAATCGAAAATGTTTATAGCACTGCCATCTCGAACAGTTGACGTCGAGGCTGCTCGGTGCTCTGTGCTATACAATAACTACAAGTTTCAACTTTATTTAAAATAAACAGACACTTAATGTCACCTTTTAAAATCTAATTCAGAAAGTAAAATTCAGCATCTTTTATAATGTTTTTTTTTTCTACAGAATATAATAATTATTTTGTGCATTTTTGGTACGATCATTTTTATATTAAAAATCTTTTAAAGCAACTACTTATAGCTATATCTACAAACTTGATTCCACCACCCTTTTAAATAAAAGCTCTATTATACAATTTTTTTTACTACAATCCCGTATTTCTTGAATTTGTGTTGATACAGCTAAAATCTTTCTCATTTTGCTATATTTTGTCTTCTGTCGCAAAGATATCTAACTCAGTCATGAAAATAATTAAAAAGGAGTTTTCAAAATACCGTTATTTAATATGTAAAGGTAATTCGGTATTCTGTATAAATGTTGGTTTTCTGAAATGGCACCAGGTGGCAGCACTGAGACGTCAGGTCCAGGCACCTGTCAAGTCGCTATTTTCTCCGACATTTTAAAATTGATATCACTGTCATATTTACGTTATAATATACGTTTTCAAAGAAGAGGACCTCTCGCCTAAGTGGCGCCCTCTGATTAATTTTCTCGAAAAATCTTATCGCTCTTACAATTTTATTATAATAGTTGTCATTTTCACAATATCAGGTTGTATCCAGAAAATGGTTTTTGATCACAAATCCTCCGAAATCTTAATCAGAACTCAATTCAAAATCCAAAACATTTCTTTACAACTTACTCAAAATGCCTAACAATCTAGTCGATTTTAACTCTTATGAATAGTTTGTGCTAACATCGACAATAAGGCATTGATATGGCCTAGTGACATTGAATTCGAACAATGCTTTTCAGGCAGCGACAGTAGTACCCAAGGAATCTAATTGTTATGAAGATGTCTTCGTTTTCAGGAGGAGAACGGGCCAGTACATGGTGACGAAGAGAAGGAACAAAGCAGGGAACACCACACGGGAGAGTTTGTCGATCTCCCTCCAGAGCACTCGCTCTTGACCGGTGTCGGCGTCTAACCAGGCAACCTGCGAGGAAAAAAAACTTATTTTGTCATATTTACGACGTACCAAGTGAAAATTTTCTAAAAAAAACGCAGGAATAGGGAAGGTTTAAAAAAAACATGCTTTACATTTTCATAAAATTAATGACCTGAAACGGGGTGTGGTGAAGTTTACGAGGAAAATAGGAAAATCAGTGATGCTTTCACAAATAAATCATTTGTAAAAAATCAACGTTTTTATTCAGCCGGTAGATTCTGCAGTGCGATTTTCTAAACATTCGACATGTTTACAGAATCGACCAGTTGTAAACATGTCGAAGTTAAGGCTTGAGTGAATTGATCACAAAGCGGTTTGTCAATCGATGTCATCAAGATGGAATGATGGCTCACTTCGTGATCACTTCAACCAAGCTTTCACTTTGACATGACAAAATCAACCGCCTGAATACAAACGTAGATTTTACAACGAATAGGTACTTGATATCAGGAATGTTTTCGAAATGTGCAGGACCAGGATATAAATGAAACAGATGGGCTTACAAAAGGTCCTTAAAGCTCTTCGAAGCTCGCAAATTGTGAATATTTAATTAGGGAAAACCAGGACAAGATATTCTATCCTATCCTAAGTAAACCATGTACTACCGACTAATTAATTTTGAAGATAAAAGCATTTGTGCTACATAATTTTATTTATGTAGATCAAAATATTGTTAGTATTCGCAAACAAAATACAGCATTACTTTTGTAAAAAACAGCAATATTTTGTTTGTCAAAAGAATATTGAGCAATTTATTGCTTTGCCTTCCAGACAAATAAATTTAAGTTACCAAAAACTAAAAATTTTTTTCCCACGAAAGTCTTTCAGGCCAATTTTTCTGTAATCAGATAATATTTAACCCAAGAATAAGTACGGCTATTTTCTTTACAAAAGTTGTCAAACCACCATTTTTATTCCTCAGCTATAAAGTTAGATCCTTTATTTTTTTTGTATTTCGTTTTTATTTTTAACAGTCGATGAACCGATTAGATTGATACTCTTTATGAGAAAAAGCGAGCGGGAACACTTTGTATGTACAAATTCATAAATCGAGGTTTAGCTCTCGCTTGTTTCCTCTTCCAATATTGTAGCCATTTAGAAGATATTTCATAAATGTATAAGGAGGACTATATATACTCTTCCCCTATGTTTTTCTTTTTTCATTAATCGTTGTCAAATTTGTACACTAGGGCTCAGTTGACAGCGGTTTATATAGATCATTTTGAGCATTTTTTGAGGGTGCTTAAACGTATAATATAATAATGAAAAAAATTAAATCGGTACCTCTAATTATGACTTTTTACATACAAAGTGTCTCCATGTGACTGGTCAATTATTCAACAGTTGAAAATTTACCTGTAGTATACTCTGCCGTCTCTCGACACCAACCAGATGAGCAGTGGTATGCGTCGCGGACGGCGCTGGGTGCACGGCTGGCGCGGCCGCAGGGGGGGACGTCGGGGAGGTGAGGTCCACCTTGCGACACCTCACCTGCGACCCCTCCCAGGCGGCCAGCGTCCCGCAAGACCCCTTCTCTCCGTTCAGTCGCTGCCATAGATAACGAAACATCTTCGTCTGAATAATCTTGATTCAATTTCGAACTGGTTGTTGTGATTGAGGTCAGAGAGTGCTGTTAGTTTAGGGATTTCGACTAATGCTCGGACAGACTGCCGTAATATAGCAATAATATTGGCCATAATTGAAACAACACCTAGGTGTAGCCACGATTTATGGCCATAATTTTGCAATGTCAATCAATATGGCATATGACGGTAGGCAATATCTATACCTAGTTCATTGTCATATCTAGGTAAACTTTAGTGTAGCCACACCACTTCACGCGGTAATTTAAGGCAGTAATTTAATGGCATAATTATTACTGTGAACAGGCGGTATACGGTAAGGTAGTGTGGCCGCACCATAAGGATGTTTCAGTACCAGTTATTGTAGCTTCAATGTAAACTCTGTGTACATTCAGTCAAAAAAGTATCGGGAATGGATGATTTGTTTATGGTTCCAAATTCAATTAGATTGGCACAACTGTTTTCCATTTTGGCGCGGAGTTTGAGTTGCATCTGTTATTTGTATTAAATACAGTGCTGGTTTTAGTAATATCATATACATTCAGTCAAAAAAGTATCGGGAATGGATGATTTGTTTATGGTTCCAAATTCAAATTTTAGTTTTTTTGTAGTTGTTAGATTGGCACAACTGTTTTCCATTTTGGCGCGGAGTTTGAGTTGCATCTGTTATTTATATTAAATACAGTGCTGGTTTTAGTAATATCATATATAGTGTGTATTGCGAATTTCATAATGGACAAAAATATCGAACAAAGAGTTTGTCTTAAATTTTGCATCGCCAATTGAATTTCGTGTTCGGAGTCACTGAAAATGTTACAGAAGGCTTACGGTGAATCGACTTTATCAAAAACTCGTGCTTATGAGTGGTTCAAAGCGTTCAAAAGCGGTCGAGATGTGATGGAAGATTTGCCTCGCTCTGGTAGGCCGTCAACGTCTGCAACTGAAGTTAATATCGCAAAAGTGAAGGAAATAGTGACTGAAAATCCCCATTCAACTCTGAGAGAGATAGCCGCCGAACTTTCTGTATCTCACGAGTCGATCCGTACCATTTTAACTAATCATTTGGGTATGAAACATGTTGCTGCTCGGCTAGTCCCAAAAGATCTGAATTTTCTCCAAAAACTCAATCGCATGAAAGTCGCTGAGGACATGCTAGAACGAGTCAGTTCGGACCCAACATTCATGAAACGCATTGTTTCATGCACGTTTGACTTGCCTGTTGGTCTAGTGGTTAGTGACCCTGACTGCTATGCCAGAGGTTGTGGGTTCGATTCCCACCCAGGACAAATGTTTGTGTGATGAGCACGATCATTTGTTCTGTGTCTGGGTGTAGTTTATCTATAATATGTATGTATTTAGAAATAGGTATATAAGTATGTTTATCAGTTGTCTAGTACCCATAACACAAGCTCTGCTTAGCTTGGGACTAGATGGCGTTGTGTGATAGTTGTGTGGAATTGTTACTGGTGACGAGACGTGGGTTTACGAGTTTGACATGCAAACTAGTCAACAAGCTTCGGAGTGGCGCCTTCCAACTGAACCGAAACCGAAAAAACCACGCCAAAGTCGATCCAAAGTCAAAGTCATGTTGACTGTTTTCTTTGACTATCGCGGTGTTGTGCACTCTGAATTTTTACCGGAAGGTCTAACGGTAAATAAAGAATATTATTTGAGCGTTATGCGGCGTTTAAGAGAGCAAATTCGACGAAAAAGGCCAGATTTGTGGAAAGAAAATTCTTGGATTTTGCACCACGACAATGCGCCTTCGCACAAGGCTATCATTGTGAACGAATTTTTAACCAAACACTCAACAAATACCATCCAGCAACCACCATATTCACCAGATATGGCTCCTGCTGACTTTTTTCTTTTTCCTAAACTCAAATTACCACTTCGTGGCACCCGTTTTCAATCGATAGAAGACATAAAGGAGAATTCGCGGCGAGAACTGAACTCAATTCCGGAAGCAGCGTTTAACAAATGTTTTGATGAATGGATTATTCGTTGGCGCAAGTGTATCGTTTCTAAAGGAGCATACTTTGATGGTGATAAAATAAATTTGGATGAATAACAGACATTTTGTGTATTATTGATCTTTTCCCGGTACTTTCTTGACAGAGTAGTATGAATTTGATAAGTTTATAGAAGACTTTATTTTATATTCTAACGGATTATCATTGTAGACATTAACATCCTGCGAGATGGCCATTGTGGAGGGAACTGTTTGTTTTATATTTCAAAATAGCTCCCATAGTGTAAGTTATAGTTATTTTTAATTACAAAGAATTTATAAGTACTTAGATTCTGGTATGTTATCAATACTAATATTATAAAGCTGAAGAGTTCGTTTGATTGTTTGTTTGTTTAGTTGAAGGCGCTATTTTCAGGAAGGTTTGAATTGAAAAATTATTTTAGTGTTGGATAGCCCATTCATCGAATAAGGCTATATGCTATATAACATCACGCTACGACCAATAGGAGCGGAGCGTTCATGAAAAATGTGACGCAAACGAAGTTGCGCGGGTTCTATCATAAAATGTCTAGGGTTCTCAAAGATCTTGTAAAGTTCTTGACAGTGAAACCATGTCATTCAGCAAGAAGATAATATTTACCACCGGAATGATTCTGGGCATGGATTCCTGGGCCTTGGTCTTGTTCATCTGGTACTGCTTGTCCAAGACCTTCACGACGACGAACTCTCCTAGAGCGGCGAAGACAAACATCATGCAGCCAGCCATCCACAGGTCCAATGCCTGTGAAATAAAAAAAAAAAAAAAACAATTCAGAAATAAGTTTTCTATATTATACAACAAATAATAGTTAAAGTTGGATTATATAACAGTACTAGCTCATCTGCCTAGCCTTTTCCCAACTGTATTGGGGTCGGCTTCCATTCAAACCGGATTCAGCTGAATACCAGTGTTTTACGTGGAGCGGCTGCCTACCAGACCTCCACAACCCATTAACTGGGTAACACGGTACTGACTGGAGTCAGATTTACTGGCTTCTGACAATCCGTAACGGCTAAAGATCTACAAATGACAGCCGGGACCAACGGCTTAACGTGCTTTCCGAGGCACGGAGGAAACTCGGTATACTAAAATGGTCACCCATCCACAGACCAACCTTGGCAAGCGTTGCTCAACCTTAAAGATCGACCCGTGCGGTTGTTATTATTTAGCCACGAGCTCCGAGCTCCTCATAACAGTACTAGCTAAAGTAGTAAATTAACAATAATAATAACTAAAATAACAAATACACTAAACTAACAACGAACTAAAATATAGGATCATAAAATTCGTCCTCTGTCAGATTTTCCTTTTTTTTTTTCGTGATAGGCTCGCGTTTGACCACTATCTCACCTGATGGTAAGCGATGATGTGGTCGAAGATGGAGCACGCTTGCCTAGAAGTAACTCTTGACTTAAAGACTCCCAGGTTGTAGCTATTAGGAAACACATCTTTCTTCATGATAAGAAGTTTGTAGAAGTAACCTATTCACTCTTGACTTAAAGAGCTGCACGCTGGAAATGCGCCCAAGAGACTGATGGAATTGCCACGTTGGATAAATAAATAAATAAAAAAGCCGTTGTAATCCATAATTCCAGTTACATTTCAAATGTTAATAATAAACACTTATTTATTTTAAACACTTTCAGCACAAAAATGTACAGAGGCGGACTTAATGCCATAAGCATTCTCTACCAGTCAACCTTTGGGTAATGCAGAGAATAGTCGTAGGTGCAATAAAGAAAATTTAAGGCGATTCAAATACAATAATGAATAAAATACAAATATAAACCATACAGACAATATAAATATATAATAAATATACAAATCAACAAGATAAATATACAAACGAAATACTAAAACAATTAAGGCGAATATTAAGTTAATGGGAAACATTAGCGCTGTGATGATACAACTGCCAACTTCTTACGAATGTGTTCACGAACTTTAAAAAAATTACTAAGACCTTTTTGTTGAAATATGGATCCCTTTTTGGGTAAAGGCCTTCTTCAGCTTTTTCCACAAATCCCTGTCCTTGCATGTTTTTATCCAGTCGTTTCTTGACACTTGGATTATATCAATATCATCAGCCCACCGTCTTACAGGTCTACCAACATTCCTCAATCCCTGTGGACCTTTACATCGTGTGGTTTCTATGGTCCATCTACTATCAGTGTAACGTGCATGGCATTGCCACGTTGGATGGCAATGCCTCATCTCTGCCCGAAAGTAAAAACCAGGTCTTGGGTCACGGGAAGTGTCAACCATCCGTTTCGAAATTACGAAATGATGTTTTCGAATGTCATTACAAAACCACAAAGGTTACTTACGACAAAGGTCCAATTTTTACCATTTTTTTCTTTTTGACATAGAAAAACGGAACCCTTATAAGATCACTCGGATGTTTGTCTGTCTTTCTGTCTGTGTGTCTCAATTTTTTAGAAACGCCGAAAGTTGAGAAAATGTTACCAAAATATGGGATTTGTTAGGAGGTTTGACAAATTTAATACAAACTGCCTAACGAGTCTTTGTTGGCCTATAAGTTTCAAACGATAATGTCGTTCAAACTACCTATGTCTACCAAAGTCTACCAATTTTGGAAAACAAGTCGAACGGAATAAGGAATAAAATAAATCATTCCTACGATTTCCATTAAAATATAAGCCCTTTTAATATTTTCCTGTAATGTTTTTTGTAAAACAAGAAATCTGGTATTTTCCTTCATTATTAATTGGACAAAGCTACTATTTATACCTATTTAAGGAAACATTTTTGGGATCAAAGAAAATTCTATTAAAAAGAGGCAGCTTTAGATGTGCCAATTTAGTCGATGTTTTGTAAAATACAGGATTTTACAAGAAATCGAATAAATTGGCAATAAGGTCGATTTTTAAGTAAAAACTTATCTTCTTTTAGTAATTTTAAATACTGTGCGGGATTTAAATTCCACGAAATTGGCCTTAAATCGTAAACTAACCATTTCCTGTTGAAACTGTGACAGCTACAACTTGTCATTTATTATTTAAAAAGACACCGTTTTACAATCTATCTATACTAATATATAAAGCTGAAGAGTTTGCTTGTTTGTTTGCTTGAACGCGCTAATCTCAGGAACTCCTGGTCCGATTTTAAAATTCTTTCAGTGTTAGATAGCCTATTTATCGATGAAGGAATAGGAGCGGAGCAGACGAAGTTGCGTGGGTCAACTAGTTTAAGTATACCGTCATAAGTAACTCTACTGTACAAAATGAAGTAAGTACTTTAATAAAAATCAAGGTGTTGAGGTACTTATAAATCGTTGAGAAGTTAGCTGCCTCGTTACTGCGTGTTGTTTCAGCAGAAGTACGTAAAGTAAAACTTTATTGCTACGTTTTACCGGTAAATTACTTTTTTCACGATCTGTATATAAAAAATTGGGATGTTTCCCGAGTAATAAAATATGATTCTATTTAATCCATAAGTTAAATTATTTTTTGTTTACGTGAAAAAAAAATGTCCAAAACATTTTGGAAATGTATTTGACGGACTAGTGACAAGATTTTTATAGTCAACAATTCCATTGTTGCAATTCCCGAGCGAATGTAAAGGTTTTTAAAGTATTTAGTTTAGTAGCATTTTGACGAACATCGAGAAATCCAGCCCCTGCCCGTTATTGACACGGAGAAAGAAGCTAATTGAACGGTTTTTAACTATAGATTCGAAAACGTTGCCTCATTAGGACTTTAAGACGTATGGCGATGCCCCACCGATACATGTTGGACATTTCACCCATACGTACAAAACGTTTTGGGGAATGCAAGGCGTCCAGGAATTTTCGGACAGAATCTGTATTTCCTGATGGCCCCAACGAGGGGGATTTTAAGCCAAAACTGAAAAGGTTACATCTAGAGAAAGGTGCTCTATCACCTGCCAATGCCACATGATTAAGCTGTGAAAACGGGAAAGTGTTATGTGTCTTATTTTAGTCATCTACCGCAAAAAGGAGTCGTTTTGACCAAGCTCCTACTTTTCGGGGTGCATCTGTTCCTGTGATTGATCGGCTCGAGCTCCTAGGCATGGAGTTGAGATCCAGTCTCAACTTCGGCGCCACCATCGAGTACAAAGCCCAAACTGCGTACAAAAAGCTGGGCATCCTAAATAGGGTGAAGCAATACTTTAGGCCTGGACAGCTTTCAACCCTTTACAAAGCACAAGTCCGATCCTGCATGGAGTATTGTATCCACCTTTGGGATGGCTCAGCTAAGTATCAGCTTGCCGCGCTTGACTCGGTGGAACGCAGAGCTAAGAGGCTCATCGACGGCATAAAACTGGTGGATGCCAAGCTACATAGCTTGGCTCGTCGCCGTAAGGTTGTCTGCTTGTCGGTCTTCTACAGATTGTACTTCGGTGAGTGTGCCCAAGAACTCCACGACCTCATCCCACCGGCCCCCTTCTACCATCGGACATCCAGACGCACTGCATCTTACCATCCCAACCTTGTGGCTATTTCACCAATTCGCACTAAGCGTTTTCAAACGTCTTTTATAATGCGCACAGCAAAGGATTGGAACTCTCTGCCAGCGTCTGTGTTTCCAAAAGCTTACAACCCTAATCTCTTCAAAGTTAGAGTGAACAGGCTCCTTCTGGGTAGGCTCGCTCCATCGTAGACTTTGACTTTGTCATCTCTGACATAGACTAGAGTCAAGAGCAAACCCTTTACAAATAAAACAAAATAAAAAAAATCGCCTTCCCACACCGTAATCATGATCGTTTTAAGACGTCATAGTAGGTACCCTGATCATCGTTTTTATAAGATGAGATTGTAGTCAAACGCAACCCTATTAAACAAAATAATAACCCTCTTTTTGCTTCGCCCTTATTGGGTGAAAATAATTTTATCTTACCTTAACATAAGCCACAGGAGGAATATCAGCTCTTAATCCCGTAAACATGGTGACAAGAGTCAACATGCAGGTGACCAGGAGAGTCACCCTCCCAGGAATAGCATCCAGATCGAGCCAAAAGCTGAACCAGGACAGCATCACCACTAGAGAGGACGGAGCGAAGGTTTGAATCAAATGGTGACCAATCTGACGCTCGAATCTGAAGTATACTACTAATCTTGAGTAGTTACCTGAAAAAAAAAGTACAATGAGATTAATAGGTATTAAAACTTTTTGGTTAGGTCTTAAAAACTTTTTAGATTACGTTCTAAATTTGATGTATGATACTAAAACAAATGAAGGCGTCAGTCTTTGAAGTGTTGACGTGAGGGTTGCCTTAAATTGGAATGATAGGTTGAAAATAAAACTTTTATAGCACATTCACTCTTAATTAAAAAGATATAGCTCGGATTAGAAAAGTTTAATACGAAAAAGTCCCTTGTGCAATAAATTATTTGCACGCTTGGTGTGAAATAACCATTTAATATTAAATTCTAACAATTAAGCTGTGTTAAAATGTACATTAATCTTATTTTATTAGGTTTCGTCACGAGTTCTAAAAATATATCGTAATCGAATTTTTGCGTTTGACCTACAAACAGGTATCCATAAAACATAATTTATTAAAAGTAAGTGAGGAAGGCCAAAATAAGGAAAAGTTTCATGATACTTTCATTTCCAACGATAAGACTCAAATGATTCTGAGGAAAACTCCAAGTGTTGATTTGTTGACGTCAACGATAAGCTTAAGGAAAATTGGCTTTGAATGGGAAACATCAAAAAGAATAAGGCGGTAAATCACCTAACTTTGTTAATAAGACGGTATTTTGACATGATCGATGATCGAACTAGTGGAAATAATAGGTAAGAGGGGGAATGAGGACGGCTAATAATAAACGGTGTTGTCATGTTGTAGATAGCAAAGTCAAAAATACTAAGTTGATGCGAGATAAAGAATATTGCTGAACGATACGAGTAATAGCTGAAATATGCCGCGGCCGCAAAAAAGGAACTGGCGGGACGACTGTGGTTGTCTTCCTTGTGAATAGGGTATTTTACTGAAAGAATCTCATTTAATTTTTTATAATTTTTTTTTTGAGGATCTCGTGGCTAAATAATAACAGCCGCACTGGTCGATCTTTAAGGTTAAGCAACACTTGCCAAGGTTGGTCTGTGGATGGGTGACCATCTTAATATACCGAGTTTCCTCCGTGCCTCGGAAAGCACGTTAAGCCGTTGGTCCCGGCTGTCATTTGTAGATCTTTGGCAGTCATTACGGATTGTCAGAAGCCAGTAAATCTGACTCCAGACTTGCCAAGAAGTACCGTGTTACCCTGCAGTTAATGGGTTGTGGAGGTCTGGTAGGCAGCCGCTCCACGTAAAACACTGGTATTCAGCTGAGTCCGGTTTGACTGGAAGCCGACCCCAATATAGTTGGGAAAAGGCTAGGCAGATGATGACTGAAATAATCTAATTACTTAGTCCGTCAGATAGATCTCCGAAAAATATTGGACACTTATTTTTCTTTTTTCGCGTAATCAAAACATGAGGACGATGCAGTGCGTTGAAAACACAAGGAAAGTCACTACAATTTTACAATTTGTACCAGCGATGTGACGTCACCAGCTAGCTCCCTCTCTAAAATTATGATGTGGTATATTTTTTTCCTTTTTTTCAATTTCATAATTATATGGTAAAAAAAAGTGTCCAATATTTTTTCAATTTGATAATTATATGGTAAAAATAAGTGTCCAATATTTTTTCAATTTGATAATTATATGGTAAAAATAAGTGTCCAATATTTTTTCAATTTGATAATTATATGGTAAAAATAAGTGTCCAATATTTTTTGAAAATCTAATGGACGGACTTAATAGAATCATAATTTTTCTAGTTAGTAAAATAGCCTATCTTGCAAACTTAACCTCTCTATAATAATAGTAGTAGAATTATTTAAAATAGATAAGAGAGATTTACATCCGGAAACGTCAATTGGCGTCATAATCCTACCCGACACCTTAGGCAAAATGTTTTAAACTTTTAGCATACAGGAACTTGTTGTCATTTTTTTTTATTAAAGCCAGTGAATCTGACTACACATTCACCTCTGCATGTTTTGAATAAAACATAGATTTACCGCATAAACCTGAATCATGAAGTTAACACCAACATATGGAAAACTACTCGTATGATAAAACTTCTAGCCTCCATAGACTTCAAGTTATATTAGTAGTGTTCCATTTTCGAATATTTTGTATTAGAGCTAACATACTACAAAAAAAAATGCTACATGACACAGACCAGAATAACTGCTGGAAGGCTATATTACAAAGACATTTTAGAAGTCCAGATAATAGATGGTACCTTGAAAAAATATTGGGCTCGTATAACTTATTAACTTTTCAAAACACGTATAAAATATCGCATCAGAAATGAGTTAAAGGGTAGGTGTTATGGTGTATTATGTTACGGGTAATGTGAGAAAGTTAATTAAAATGTTTACCCTAGTATAACAAGCATTACCCAAGCCTTTTGGGTAAAGTCCGAAAATTAAATCAACTTTAATTTGTGTTCGGCGGTTGCCCGTACACATTTAGGTCTACCCAACACTGGCTGGGTAATGTTAGGTTGCATCACCACAAAGCGGGAGCGACTCCCGGACCCGTTTTGTCCCTCACGCTGCGAACGCTCGCGTTTTTTTTTTCATGAAAATACCGATTGTTTCCCCCATTTATTATCATCATCATTACAGCCGAAAGACGTCCACTGCTGGACATAGGCCTCCCCCAAAGTGGTGGGTTTGCCATAATCGCCACGCTTGGCAGGCGGGTTGGCGATCGCAGTGTATGGTGTTGCGTTTTACAGAGAACGCTGCTGCCCATTCTCTGGTGAGTCCCTTAGTCGGCTCTTACGATACCCACGGGAAGTGATGGGATGGTTGTATGCTTTTACGGCACCATACGGCACCGGCCGACACCATACCATACCTCATTTTATTATACATATATAATATATTTACCTATTGTC
The DNA here is from genome assembly GCA_950371165.1 of Lacanobia oleracea. Classification (NCBI taxonomy): domain Eukaryota; kingdom Metazoa; phylum Arthropoda; class Insecta; order Lepidoptera; family Noctuidae; genus Lacanobia; species Lacanobia oleracea. The sequence continues at coordinate 23,843,560 of OX493391.1, read as the reverse complement.
AAGTCAACTGAATCTTACCATCCTTATCGATCATGTATCCATTGGTTTCTTCCAGTCGCAACGGTTCACCGATGTGATACTGCAGCAGTTTCAGCTCAGGGTTGATGGTTACGCCAGCTTCACTCCAACGAAACCGCACTTTTTGGTTGCTGTATGAAACTATAATGAAAATGAAAGGTGGAAGTTAAATTACAAATCATACGAATTGAGAACCTCTTCCTTTTTTGAAGTTGGTTAAAAATAAATAAGTTTAGTCCTTGTACAAAAAACATACCATGGAATCATAAAAAAATATCAGAAAGAATAACAAAAACTCGGATATTTGTTAGTTGTTTGTATGTCTGTACAAAATAAAAATATAAATATTATTTATGCGTTACATTTGCATGTGAATAGGTCGTCACTCAGCATTATTATATTATGCTATGGTGTGGCAACATTAAATTCCGTTTTCCAACATGCAACACCAACTTTGGCACCAAAAATTTGCTGACCCTCGCTAGACAATCTCTAAAATCAACTCAAAATCCGTGCATTCATTGAATTCACGAACTATCTGCGTTTTGCTGAGGATATCTCTTGCAATTAATTTAATTCGATTGGAAATATTGCAGTTAAACATTGCTATACATTCAACACATTTTTGAGCGGCTGTTTATTTTGCTATTTACTAACTTACTTACACAATTAAAAGTGCCAAAATTTGTTTGTCTCTATATTTTGTGTCTATCTTAAATACATATTGCAGAGAAACCATCATCATCACCCCCTTTCACCATCGGACATCCAGACGCACTGCATCTTACCATCCTAGTTTGTTGCTATTCCACCAAATGCTATCACACTAAGCGTTTCTAAACGTCTTTTTATAATAGGCACAGTAAAGGAGTGGAACTCTCTGCCTGCGTCTGTATTTCCAAGCGCTTACAACCCTAATCTCTTCAAAGTTAGAGTGAACAGGCTCCTTCTGGGTAAGCTCGCTCCATCGTAGACTTTGTCTCTGTCATCTCTGACCTGGACTAGAGTCAAGAGTAAACCCATCACAAATAAAAAAAAATCCTTGTTAAAAGATCTGCTAGTCTAGCAGATGTTACAACAAGGATTGCAGCGGCTAGACTAGCAGCTAGACCATAGGCCTGTCCCAAGCGCTGCCACCATTACGGAGCCTGAGGTGTCCGCAATCAGCGGATTTCTCCAACCGACCCCAAAAATTGTGGAAAGAAATGATAATGATAGGTTTTTTGTGTGGTCGGTTGGTGGCAATAGACTCGCCCACTATTACAAGTGACTAAGGGCTAGTTAACACAGTGCGAGCTCCTGATTCCTCCTCCTTGCGTCGTATTCCTCAGTGCTGAGGGTCGTGACCTCCCTTCTGTATCACTTTCTCACGTATGATGTTTCTCCACCTGTTTCTGTTCATGGCGGTGTGGAGGGATTCGTGAACGGTAGTGTTAAGGGCGGTGCGAATCTGGTCAGACCAACGTATTGGACTGCATCCACGAGGTCTTTTTCCCTCTACTTTGCCGGCCACGATGAGTTTTTCGAGGTTTCGAAGGGGGCTCCTGATATTCGGATTGTATACTCGTATGTAAGTAGCTCGGCTCGCCATAGCTCTACTGGCGAGCTACTTTCGAACGCGTCCAAACGATGCGAGTAATGACCACAAGCTGCTGCCATGTGCGAGTTACTGTCTGGCGAGTAGGCTAGTGAAAACAAAGAAAAGGGAAGTAAGTCGGTTGCGAGATACGATCCATCTCGCACATGGCAGTAACTCGTAAGATACGTCCATACGATGCGAGTTACTACACTGCAGCTACTCGGTAGGCTGACTCGCACGCTAGCTCGCGCTATGTAAAACAGCCATTAAAATTAACTGTCAAAATGTAGGTCTACTATAAGTGCATCTCTGCTCTTTGAAGAATTCCGGTGAAATGTTAAGAACTTACAGCTCTCAATGTAAATAGGGCAGGACTGTATATCCATGGGGTAGAGCTGGAACTCCATCTGGCAGGCGATGATGGCGTGCATCCTGGCAGAGTACCTCACCGTCTGGTTCCTATACAGCGTGACCGAAGAGAATTTGTGTGTGAGCTCCGCAATTTCTGGAAAAAATAAAGGACAAAAAATAAGGTGGGAGATTTTAATCTTTCTGAACATAATTGATTAAATTACTAATAAATTTAACAACATAAATAAAAATATATTGGTAGAAAAATAGTGTTTCGGCTGCAGCCACGATAAAATTTAGTTCACAGTTGTATAATCCTTATTTTAAAGTAAACCTCACAGCTGAACACTCTCTATTTTAATTATATCTCTCTTACGATACTTGCAGGTTATCCTAGTTTAAGAGGCAGGGCTCACAATAACAGTGTACAGACTTCTGAAACGTATTAATCATTTAATGAATCACATATAATAATGTATGTTTCCTTGTGACTATAAACTATTATTATTAAAAGATATAATTAAAATCGAGTAAAGATATAATTATCATTTATTTTCCTAACTTATACTTATAAGTGGCACTTGCCTATTAGCGCCTATAGATGTCTCTGTTAAACCTTTTGTCACCGCTATCTAAACGTTCACTAGAATACTTGAAACATATTCTCATTCATTTTCATCTTTATTAAGTAGACAGTTATCCAGCTTCACTTGAGAAACTTAACTGCAACTCAAGAATTTAAAACTACTTTAAAACTTCGCTACTGCTTAGGTAATGCCAGTCGTAGAAGTTAGGGTTTCAAGTCCATTTTCATCGTGTTCATTTTAATGTACAGTCATATATTTATATATTTGGTATTCAGACGAAAATATGAATTTTTCCACTACACTGCCAACATCTATTTTTAATATGTGCATTATAACTTTTATGACATGACAGCAAACTCTACTACATAACTAACTACATTGTTTAAAAGTAGTTGTCAGTTAGTAGCGTGCCAATTAGTTTTGTTGACTGAGCATTATGATCAAATTGTATGTTCTGAAGTTTTTAATGTTTGTCACTTTGTGTGATCTGTCTTTAAATTCAGAGGCAAACTAAAAAAAAAAACATTTTCACTCACGCCACCTGCACGAAAACGTCAGATTATATGTCATGCAAAATCAACCTGAAGTAAGTCATTATTGCCGCGGGTTAAAATTAAACTCCTGCCTGGAAGTCAATAACGTGTTTGGCATTTGGAACTAACCTTGGAGACCTATGGGAACCGCTCACGGCCACCTCTCTTCATGACTTGCGAACAATTTATTCGCAGTAGGTGTGAAATGTAGCGTATGCTCCTCAGGGATAAAGGTGTCTTTGCCTTGGGCTAGCTTGAATCCCTCGCTGCATTCAGGGGTTCTTACATTGACTCCCTCACTGCGCTAGTGAGTTAAACTCTAAAAACCCTCACTGCGCTCGTGAGGTAACTTTCGAATACTTTAACAGTGTATATTTCTATTGCCACTATAACAACAAATAATTAAAATTTCCCATACGAGAACCGTTCGTTTTTTAACTACTCTTTATCAAAACGTAACAAACGGCATAAGTTTAGATCAAAACATATAAGATTCTACATTATTATTCCCTGTTCACATAACACCGTAACTTTTTAAGCACCCTAACAAGGAAAGTACTTGAAAAGCTAGAACTCCTTAACTTTGTACGGGAATACAAGACTGTACAAACATTTTCAATTCCTTGAAACAGTGTTTAGTTGTTCCTTGAAAAAGGGATATTCTATATTGATTTATTACAAAGTATACCAATCAAGCACAAAATAAACACAGGACAGAACAGTCCAGTGCTTCTTCATAATAAGCAAAGGACAAACGTTTATAAAACCAACATTATTTATTTTATCAGCGGTGATGATTGCCAAAGTGTGACATTCAAACATTCCTACCAGTATATTGTAACTTTATTGAACAACAAAATCACCATCTGCCTAGTTTTTTCCCAACTATATTGGGGTCGGCTTCCAGTCAAACCGGCAAAATATTGTAACACAGTTAAAAAAACTTACGTTAAAAAAGTAACCAACACGCATACAGCTCGGGTAAGTCGACAGAGTCCGCTCTTCATCTGGTGGTGAACCAGATTGAGGAAGCGATTCACCAGAAAGGGTCCTGCCTGGGCACATTCATAGACATCGAAGGAGCCTTCGACAAGACAAACTTTTCCAGCATTAGTGCCGCTCTCTCTAAACACGGTGTGGAACAGGTACTAACTGACTGGATAACTAATATGTTAAGCAAACGAGTGGTTCGCCTTGAGGAAGAGCAGCAGTTGGCTCTGATAGCCAGAGGCTGCCCGCAGGGAGGTGTGCTCTCCCCTCTTCTGTGGAATTTGGTAATTAATGACCTGATCACCAAACTCAACGCACATCGTTACTACACAATAGGTTATGCTGACGACCTCGCAATCCTAGTGCCAGGGAAAGTGACTGGGACGATCTGCAATCTCACTCAACAAGCACTACGCATCGTGGAAAGATGGTGCGAAGAATATGATCTGTCAGTAAACCCCACGAAAACTGAATTAGTCATGTTCGATCAAAAGCGAGCACTAGGCCACTACCGGCTACCTATGCTCTTCAACACAGAGATCCAGCTGTCTAACGAGATAAAGTACCTAAGCGTCATCTTAGACAGTAAGTTAAACTAGAGTAATCACCTAGACTACAAACTAAACAACTATTACATTCTGGCAATGCAGGAAAATGATAGGGTAAAAGTGGGGCCTATCTCCCAAAATAATACTATGGCTGTACAGCGCAGTAATTCGGCCCATGTTAACCTATGGGGCCGTGGTGTGGTGGCCACGCACAAAGCTAGCTACAGCCGTAAACCAGTTACAGCACATGCAAAGGCTGGCCTGCATGGCAACGACGGGCTTTATGAGGACTACTCCCACTGCGGCGCTGTAAGCCATGCTGGGACTCCCTCCGCTACACTTGTTTATACAATAGGAAGCGACGATGGCAGCAGTACGCCCGGTCATTGATTGCTTTTGTTATGGGGAGTTCATTGTTGAGCTCCTCGAGCAGAGCGGTGTGTCGTGTATCTCTCGAACCCCAGAGGTCTAATGTTTTAAGGCCAATTTTCAGTATAATATTACTATTTATAATAACTTTTTATGCCAGGATTATACACACTATACACAGTGCCATTTAAGTCGTATTACAAAAGCGGCCCACTTAATGTACCCGACATAAACTACGGTTACTAGGTGCGATGTTTTTTTTAAATTATTCTTTAAGATAATAGTACAACAAAAATAAATAAAGCATCATAATGATGAAACATCCTGAGAATAATGTTTACGTATCTGAACAATATCGCCGTTCCATTCCGCGCCATTCTTGGAATACAAGGCTCGGACTGCGCTCGCTCCTCGATGTTTAATACCATGTCATAATAATGAACAATATTTTTATTTATTTAATAATTCAAATGTTCATAAGTATCATTTCTTTTTTAATTAATGTGTAGTAATCATTGGATGACACCGTATGGTGTCGGCCGGTGCCGTATGATGCCGTAAAAGAATAATACCATCCCATCACTTCCCGTGGGTGTCGTAAGATGTGACTAAGGGGCTGGCCAGAGAATCGGCAGCAGCGTTCTCTGTAAAACTCAATACCTTGCACTGCGATCGCCAACCCGGTGGCGATTATGGTACACCCCCATATCTTGGGGAAGGCCAATGTCCAGCAGTGGACGTCTTTCGGCTGATATGATGAGTCGTTGGATAGATGAAGTGGGCTGCCATTGTAAGACGACTAAAATGACACCGTATATAAAGCGTTTCGTTGGTCCCCTATTCACAAATTCAGAAGATGGCATTGAACTCAAATATCCTTATAAATCGAGTTCGTCGACTTCAATATTGGTTATTCAAATTCAATGATTCCATTTAAATAAGTTTAATCCCCATATATCCTTGAGTTAGACAGTTTTTGGCCAAAAAGAGAGAAACATTTGAAATTGTAATTACACTGGGATTACGTATTATTTCAACTGGGGTTGTAACGGAACTTTATAATCACGTCCCAAGGTCAGAACTTTCATATAAAATTGCACCCCTTTTTTTTTTAAGGATGCGAAATCATCAAATGGCTCCTTCCGCTCTGGGCGGAGCGGAAGGAAGTGTCAGGCTCTTACTGACTAAAACCCATCCGTGTTCCTCCTAATGCAATTTGCGTTCCAGGGTACGTTGCCTCTTTCGAACGGTTCCCGCACCCCAGCAGGAAAATGGCACCCCTGGATTTGCAAGTATTTAACGGAGTTGTAACTGTCACACTTTTATGTTTTTGCTTTCATAGGCGTAACGATTGCTACACACATAGGCGGGCTGGTATTGTCGGTTCAGCAGTAATAGCCGAACAACAAAACCGACCCGAAGCAATTACTGCTCTTGTTTGGTGTCAATCATCTTGTGCCGATCGAGTAGTTCATTCGGATTGATGGCCGACAAATCTTTTCTTTCGTATTTGTGAAATGAAATAGCTGACCCGTAGCAACTACTACATTTCGTTCGGCATCATTCGGTTCGTGCCCGGCATTTTCCCCGAACATTCATCTACCTATTATATTCCGTTTTACCGCCCAGCTGTGCCGATAAATGCCGCCGGCCCACTTATGTGATCTCTTAGACAAAGTGTTTTCTAATAGCAAATGCGAGTGACGTAAGGCCGAAATACAAGGGATTGATTTACGTGTCATTTCGACAGTTTTTGTCTATTCCATACATTTTTGACGTTTTAAAGATCGCCTTTGTCACGCTACCGTTGACAGAATTCCACTTGAGCTTCATGTCAAAACTTAACTATCCACAGGTTCATTACAAGAGTGTAACTGTTTAGTGTAGTCGGTTATTTTAATTTTACACAAAAAAAAATTGAAATGAAAGTGAAATGCCCTTAATTTTCTTTGTTGATACCTTTTTACCCTTTTGGGTTGGCCCCTGAAAGCTATTATATTTTTTTTCTACCTCCACTTCATTATTTGCAACTGTAGTTTATAAGTGTTTAATGAGTGCATTCAAGCTTTGAGATAATTAAATGTATTAATTGAACGATAACCGTTATACCTACCAATAAGATTTCCAGTTTTTGCAGTTAGATATTTTTGATCGCAAAACGTGCCAAGGTTGGTAGGTAGATGTTTGCGATGAGAAGTCGAAAATATGGTTTTTCTTTTTCCTGGAAATTACATTTCAAAAACATTGGCCACTGATCGTCAGGTTATACGAGTATTCGCGTGCTAAACAAATAATCAATGCAAAAAATAAAAAGAGAAATCGTGACGCACTTACTGACTGGCTCATCAATCTTTCCAAACCCGAAAAAAATATATAAATTTTGCACAATAATCCCTTTTTGACGTAAACAGGTCGAATTTTTTTAATTTCCATAAGTTAATGAAGTTGCAGGCAAAGAGCTTGTTTGTGACGGTAATTCAATTGGATTATATTTTCGAAGGTGACTTTACACCTCCAATAATATAATCCAATTATATTATAGTATTGAAGATGTAATGCCCGCAGTTCAAAAACTAAAATCCCCAATTAGCCTTCTAAGTCTCACTATAATCAGGTTTCACAAAGTTTTTACAACTTTATATAACTTTTTATAACTTTAATATTTTTTATTCCTGGGCAGCTTCGTTACAATTTCCAAACTTGTAGATGGACTAACATTTGCACTCAGCATGAGCTTTATTTTGCTCTAATTTTTGTAACAGACTGTATAACACTTTTTTGCCAATATACATATAAAATATTTTCTCACATACTTTGGTCGTAGTAATAGTAATAAGATAAAAAATAAGGTGTCTATTCACCCTAACATAAAACAGCATAGATAATAAATTGTGATAGTAACATAGCGTGTAAAAAAAAAGATAATATATTTTATTTGTCCAAACTTGCATGGTAAGCCAAAGCTCACATCATAATTAGTGAATATACAGTGATAATTAGTGCTTCAACCGAGTGTTCACCAAAGCTGCCCTAAGCTATTAAGTTTAAGTGACTTGATAACTTTGTGACCGTCATTAAGTTGGCTATCTACTGCTATTCAAGATAAGACGAAATTATGCGCTAATGTGAAATTTTATCACTTAGAAGGTAACTACAGAATCTAATGACTAAGGAGTGACTATACGGTGTTTTGATACTTGAGAAAAATTATTATGATTGAATATTTTTTTCAAATATTTTAAATAATCTCAACTTTTTTTTTTAATACTAGCTTAGTTTCAAATTCCACAGAGTTACAAAAAGTACAACAGTACAAAAAGAATACTTGGTAGAAGATTTTTTTTTTCTGAAAATGAAAACTAATGACGAATAGTAGCAAGTTAATTTCAATAGTTGAGCATCACAAGTTTGAAAGAATAAATATTTTTGTCAAAAACACACTATACAAAAGTTTGTGTCGGAATTTACGACATTGGGTGAAGATAAATATAATAGGGAAAAAGAAAAAACATGCAAGAAAGTTTGAAACTTGACAAGGAACTAATATCTAATATTGCAAAACTTTTACAATTCCAACAAGTTGTGGTTTTTTCCTGCATTGTAGAAATAACTTTGATTTAGTTTGTTCCTATTCTTAGTTTGTATTGTCCTCATTCTTTCATGCATTTGTATCAAATTTTCAACTTTGTAATAACTAGAATAGTTGGCAAGCGAATACTGGTTCTCAAGCTAAATTTTGCAAGTGAAAACTCAGTGAGTGAACGGAAGCATTCGTTGTTTTGCAAAGTGACTTAAAAGCCCGCTGTACATGTCGCATATTAATATTATTCAAGTTATTATTTATATTCAATGAATTACATTTATTTTGACACCATTGGATGACTCAGGCCCATTTAACGACTTTTTACAATGTACATAGGCTGAAAGTGGAGTAATGAAGAAATTAAATAATTACGAGTCGGTAATTGCCATCTTTTACTCTTACATTAATTTATTTTATCATAAAAAATGGGGCTCTCATCGTTTTCCACAAAACCTATTGGACCAACTTGCATTTAGATTCCCTATAAAATCGATCCTCCATCGGAAGTTTTAAGTCCGAACCAATTTCAGGCGTTAAGAAAGTAGCCTGGTTCTCGTTTGTTATTAAAAAAAACTGTTTTTAAAGTATCAAGATGAGTCTATAAATAGGCAAAAAACTCACGCTATCTCGAATTTAGTGACTTTAAAAAAAAAAAAATTGTATTTTTTCCTACAAATGACATAACACAAACTTACGTCAACAGTTTACAGATTCATTCACAAATATGAAAATATCCCAGAAAAACCTGTGAATTGTGATGTCATATTTCTGTGCGAGCGAGCGTACGCGCGACAATTTGTATGCATTCTCCGAGCTCCATAACAGTATGTTAGGAATATTTGTATTTCGTGGAAAAACGCAAACATTCCCGAGTAAATGGCGTTTGTTTACTGGCGAAGTTATGAGGAAAATATGCAAGGTCTTTATGAATGAATAGGCGTTTTCAAAATGTTAATGACGACTAAGTTTAACTTTTAATTGTTTTTTAATGAGTTGCTTTTGAGACCGAAGGTCAAAATATTATTTCTCAAGCCGTCGATTCTGTAAAAAACTTGACGAGAAAACTTGAGTGAAATGAGCTGTCGTTCTAACACTTGAATCTAAGGATTGACACCTCACGTCAAGCTCACTTCAGCTAATTACACGATGACATTGTAGCAGATTAATACTACTGGAAAAGTTGACTGGGGGTCTAAAAAAGCCACTTTAGCAGAATCAGAAAGCACATCACGCTACCCGTTACTGTCAAATTTTCCAATCAACCTTGAACCTAATGCGTTAGCGATAAAGATGAAAATTAAATTTGACAGATTGTTGTATGTTTAATATTATGATTCTAATATGATTTGGGTGAAGTGGACTTTTTAGAACCGATGGTAAAGCTGTAAAGGAAATCGATTGTCATAGTATGTGATGCGAAAAAATTAGGAACCTGATGTGAGGATTTTTTTTAGTATGAATGAGGATGGTTATAAGTTTAGAGGAAGACCAAAGAAACAATGGATGTTTTTTTAAAGAACCATGGAGGTGACGTAGTGAGTTGTTGTTAAATAAAAATGTTTGAAAAAAGACGTGACCAAATCGAAAATGTAATTAAATATTGATTTTAATTTGGATAAGGGCCGGAAAGGTTTGGGGTTAGCCCCATGATACTTTTACGCCACTCTTGGCGATTTCGTGTAATTTTAGCAATAATCACATTGCCAACATACCTGCAGACAGAACATTTGAATTTCAAATTATTTTCCGTAAATTTGTCCAGTTTTTTAAGTATCAGTTGTTAGTACCAAAATACAACACAAAGAATAAAAGATGGCAACTTTATCACGGTAACAATAAACATCAAACATGATGACTGTATCTAGTAAGTATTTACATGAAACAAACAAAAGAAACAAATCCTTTGTTTCTGTACATACAACAAAAAGAGTTTTCTAAGAAGCTAATAACATTAAATAGCATGTACAACGGGCTTTTGTGACAAAAGGAGCTCTGATAAAACTTTCATATTACCGGGAGACCGTGGTTTGTAATGCATTGCACCTCCTAAAAAGCAAAACTTTGTTAGACTTAAGTATATTTACTTAAAATTTAGTTAAATTTACTTTGAACATGAATTAAGAAGACAAGTTGATTAAGGATTAAGAAACTTGTCAAATATTAAATGAATTTTCGGGATAGCTTAGGTGAACAAACAGTATTGTGGCAGCTTTTTACTTTGTCAATATCAAATATTTTGCTTAAAATTTAGATGAAATACAGAATTCACTAGGAAGTACATACAATAAAAGTATAATAAAGTCCAAAGAAAATCCTGAGACCAAAATTTCCTTTTCATTTGAAATGTTTTTCCATTTGTTTTTAACGATTAAATTGTTTTCATTTCTGATAAAATACTTCCCTACCATAAAATGGTCGAGAAAAAACGTTATTAATATTAAACGCAGGAATTTGTGAAATTATCTCAATATAAAAACATTCCTTATAAAAACTATTAAACTCTTCGCTTTATTTGACAAACTCGATTCTTTCGTTAATTTCTTTATTACCTAACTAAGTAGGTATCAAAAACTCAGGCAACAACAAAAGTCTTTGAAGATTTTAAAATTTAATAAAGTAGGAGTCAAATATTTTTCTGAAAATATTTAATAGTATAAAATGTTGATTTCTCGACACTTACTTTTGATACTAAGATTTTTTTTCTTTATAATACTGTTGATATTTAATAACGTTTAGAGAAGTGATTTAGTTTACTTATTTTAATAAGTCTTCAAGGACGAATCTATTAGCTAACGGCCAGACGAACTTTCACTATCAATTTTTTTACATAAAGTATGAAAAAGTTCACTGCTAGAAGAACCTTAAATCTAAAACGGTTTTAAAGCAAGCCAACCGTGTTTAAAAATAAATTTTATCGAAACATAAATGATATAAATATATGACAATATTATAAACCGATGAATTGCGCAAACATCCAGATTTTTTTTCATTATTATTTGTTTTTAAAAAATCGAAAATTTATTTTATTTGAAAACTACCTATACTGCTGAAAAAGTATTTTGCCAATACGTATATAAAATCATATTTTGTCACAGCCAACAGAACCGATTGTAGCTATTATATATTCAAAGCATTTACCTGTGACCTTGGAGTTTAAGAAGTAAGGGTCAGGATGCCACAGGTTGTCGAAGAACTCTGGTGGCAGGGTCACATGGTCGTCTCCCTCTTCAAAGATATCCTCGGGAAGCTGCAACCTACTCTCGCTCCAAGTCTGCCTTATGAACATATCCACTCTGAAAGAAGATATGACAAAGGTTAGTAATGTTCTAAGTATCTCTTTAAAACTGCTACTGACTGATAGACACAGTATAGGTTTAATCAATGAAGTTAGAGTGAACAGGCTCCTTCTGGGTAGGCTCGCTCCATCGTAGACTTTGTCTCTGTCATCTCTGACACAGACTAGAGTCAAGAGCAAGCCCATAAAAAAAAGGATTAAAATATGATTATTTCAAACCAACGACCAGCCAGCTGTTAAGCTCGATCTCATCTGATGAAAAGCGACGACCTTGAGAATGTAACAAGCGGCCCTATACATCTATTTCAGTCAATCAAGTTAGCTTAAATATTTAATATAGCTAGATTTAGTGGAGGACTGGAAACAAATCAGAACAGTACTACAAATCTATTGACTAGAAAATGTTACAAGTACGAAAACCTAGGTTACGTTTAAGTATATATTTAGGACGCTCAAACGTATAGCCAAGCGCAAAGATCAATATTGGGTTTGGACATTCACGTGCGCACAAATTTTATTCCTACACTTCATCCGCTAAATTTCTAGGAACTCTGGCTCCAATGTTGAAGACACAAATTAGCCGTAGTACGTATCGCCAAACACATCTGCAGTTTTACATTTTTCCTCTAAAGTAGAAAACAGGACTAGAAAAAACGAAAAAATGTTCTTAAACTTCTTTCCAAAACACCCGGTCTATCTGTATACATCATACCCTGAAAACATAACTGTCGCAAGTAAATTTGAAGTTAGTTTCCATCTTGATTATAATTATGTATTGACAATTTACTTCATGTTCACTTGATCAAGCCAGAAATTCAGCAGGTAATTCAAGCGTTTAAAATCTTGGAGTCATCTCAACATATTTTAGGGACATCATCATATATCTGCCTAGCCTTTTCCCAACTATATTGTGGTCGGCTTCCAGTCAAACCGGATTTAGCTGAATACCAGTATTTTACGCGGAGCGGCTGCATACCAGACCTCCACAACCCAGTAACTGGGTAACACGGTACTTCATGACAAGACTGGAGTCAGATTAACTGGCTTCTGACTATCCGTAACGCCTGCCAAAGATCTACAAATGAAAGCCGGGACCAACGGCTTAACGTGCTTTCCGAGGCACGAAGGAAACTCAGTATGTTAAGATGGTCACCCATCCACAGACCAACCTTGGCAAGCGTTGCTTAACCTTGAAGATCGCCCCGTGCGGCTGTTATTATCTAGCCACGAGCTCCTCCTTTAGTGACAAAATGGTGACATTTTAGATCTTCTGCATTTCGAGCCAATGGTTAACTTGTTACATTTTTTGGCCCGGTCAGTGGCGGTAGCATTCATCAGATCCCTCAAAGTACAGGTGCATGGGCACTTGGGTCACGCCAACGTGTGGCTCATGTCCTAAACAGGAGCACCGCATTCACATTGAGTATCAAACGGGTCTATGAAACCCCATTTCACCAGGTTGTGTTTTGCAGCGGCCTACCTGGGTGCGCAATCGATTCAGTGCATATAGGCCACTGCAGATCACGTCCCGGTGGCAGATGTTTTTGGGGTTGCAAGTAATTTGGTTTTTGGACTTCCCTGTATATTTATTTATTATTTATTGTACGCTTTATTGTACATACACCAAAAGTAAAAAAAAGGAAACTTAAAACTAAAACACATACAATGGGCGGTCTAGGATGGAAAGTATTAGTCCAGACATGAAATGGGGCTGTCATTGGTGTAACAAAAGAGATACATATTAAATTAAAACAAACAATAAATTATAATATAATGGATACCTACATATATACATAAAACGCAATTTGAAATAGGTACATAAATGCATACATACTAAGTAAACAGATAGTAAAAATAAATGTGTGTGTGTCTGTATTGTTGGTTAGAAAACAACGACGTTTTTAACGATCAAAATATTTTACTGAAATGTAAAATAATGCCTACAACATACAGACAACAAAAGGTATGCAGACAAGAAACTCTCTGAGCTACGAAGATAATGTTAGTTATTTTCATGGAACATTTTAAGACAGAACTAAGACTCAGATGAACAATGTCAAAGATTTGACAGCGCAACGTACAGCTTGGGTTGAAGGAATTTGTAAATTGCCATTTGTTGAGCATACATGATGCTTAGAGAGATAAATGTGATTTTGCGGTATATTAATAACAGTTTAGTCTTAATATTTTAGAGCTAATCTCGTGTAAGCTTTTGATTTGTTACAAGTTACTTAAAACAAAACTCCAAAATATATTTATTGAAAGACGTTACAAATTAACGTTCACGGCGTTACTTTTAGCCTAGTGCTCTAGAGCTTTTTGTGCGTTGGATTTTAATAAGCTTTTTCAAAAATCTTTTAAGTGTTTTGCGCCTCTTAATCAACAAATTTTTTTTATAGAATGCCTTAATGAAGAAAATGCTCAAACAGTACTAAAGAATTCAAATATGAAGGACTTGGCCACTTCTCAAATAACTTTTAACCTATTTACTTGACACACAGTTGTTCTGTAAGGTTTTCGTTTGTTTCCTTCGGAGAAATGGAACCCTAAAAATATAGAAATGCGCATCATAAAAGCTTGACTCACGCGTGAAAGACGAAATTGTTTTCATACGAAGTTTCAATCTCCAAAGACAACATATCATAAACCAGGATGTGTTTATTTGTTTTGTTGATGGTTTCTGAGTATCTTGTAGCAGTTCTGTTTGCTTTAAGGCTCTATTTTAGGGTCTGTAAAGTTGTTTGCGGTTGTAATATTGTTTTTGTTACGTTAAATTTATTTGGATGATTGGGAACTTTTTCGAAGTCTGCTGGTTGCGATAATCATTCAGATGAAACACGTCCACTGCTGGATATAGTCCTTCTTCTGGCGTCATTGCATCGACAGCTCCTGTATTTTTGCACGCAGTTATGATCACCAAGTCACCAACTCTTGGGACGCCTTTCTACACTACGTCTTCCGGTACGTGGTCGCCACTCCAAATCTTTTCGCCCTATCGAACATCCTTTCCGCGAGCAGTGAGCCTTGTCTTCTTTCAATCAATGCTTGGGCTATGTATAGCCCATAGAATGGACTTGATTCTAATGATAATCTTGATTTTTGGTTCTCCTGCTAATCTTTTTGACAACATTTGATGACAGCATAAGCGACTAAAATATAGGTGCATCAGTAAACGCAAACTGTTAGCTTGCATAAAATATTATTATAACTTGTACAAGTAACTAGGACAAGTTTAAATTTTGCTGTTACTAGAGCACTGTCAAGTATCTTTCTATTTAGAAACGAGGCAAAATTTTCATCATGTCACTTTTAAGTTCATTATGCGATCATTTAATATTAACTTTCTGTCTTCAATTGTCTTTTAATTAGTAACAGATGAAAATTCTATGAGATGTTAATGGAACTTATCTTCAAGTCAAATGATACACGTGTTTCAACTTTCTGCGATTTGCATAATTACAATATTCTTGAGTGACTGAATATTAAATTGGAATAATTTAGTCCGGATGGTGTCGTTTTAAAAGAATCTTTCCTGTAAACAACGTAATGTATGGTTGGTAATTTCATTATACTGGCGCCTAAAACAACTTTTCAAGTGTTTGTTGAGTACGAAAGGGGTCTTTTGTATGATGTTTTCCACCAGTCATGTTATCTCTACATCACCGTTGGTTGTCTGGTAGCGAATAGCTAAGATATGAAAATCCACCTTTGTACATTTGCGTTTCATGAAATTATTAATAGACTAGCTATTGTCCACGACTTCGCACGCGCATGTCCCGTTTTTCCGTTCCTGTAAAAATTTCGAGAAATCCTCTCCTAGTGCTCCCGTACACTCCCCACGGAAATTACATGGCAAATTTAAGCTTTCTACGACCAGAGGGCTTAGCACGAATATTGTTTGACGTCTGGTAACGTAAAGTAAAATTTTACTACAGCTAAAATACTCGTTTCGCGCATAATATTGATTCGAATTGGATACTGTACTCATATTTTTTAATGATACAAATTGTGTATGTCGTATAAAATTAAACCAAAATACTATGGGATTGCAATTTTTTTTTATAGGTACTCAAAATTCACTTACTTTAACGTTACTATGCGTTATCTGTCATTCACTCAGCCAGTCAGTACCGGAACAATTTTATATAATTAGGATTAAACTAGTTCTTTTTTGCTTTCATTTGAGATGGGTTTGCTCTTGTCTAGTCTAGTTCTAAGGTGACAGAGACAAATTCAACGGTGAAGTGAGCGTACCCCGAAGAAGCCTGTTTACTCTAACTTTGTAGAGGTTTAAGGCGTGCATTAAGCAATTGTGAATGTAAGACGTGCTCCAACACTTATTCTCTTCAGATTGGATAGTATTGTGCTCGTCCGCTCCTGAGCATGGACTGCTCAATGGCAGCTACAATTTACCGGTCAAATAGGAAATTGCCACAATCCTCACGCTAGACTGGGCTGCCGGATCAGTGTCCGCATAGCCGTCGAAAAACGTTGGTTTCCTGCGATCCCCAAATTGTCTGGCAAAAATTGTATGTGGCCTATTTTATACTATAAAAAACGTATTCTATGCTTTTAAAATTTTAACAGTAAAAGCTTAAAATGTTTGATTGTTTGCGGAACGGATTTGGAGTACTCGGAATACTTTTTAACGTACTATTAGAATACATTCTATTGGGATAATAAACGAGATTTGTACGGGCGAAGGCTTCATTCCTTCTTTTACTTTGTTTTGTTACTGATACATAACAGTAACAAACCAAAATAACAAAGTAAAACATTTATTCTACAGTTAAAATATTGTGACTGTGGAATAAATGTGTGTGTAGAATAAAACTATTATATTTGAATACATTGGATTGCGTAATAAAGACTTACCTGAAGTCCATGTCCTCAACATTGATAGAGTTGACATCTACCACATAGATGCTGAACTCTACGATGACCGGTTGGCCTTTGTGAGCCGGTGGCCGCATTTCTGCACAAAAAAAATTGAGTTGTTATTAAATATTATCGCTCGTATCGTCAGGGCTTAGCGTAGTGTAGCTTGATTGGGTGAGTAACATTTCAAACCTTTCATTAAATTATTCTCAGCCTCTTCTTTTTTTATGCATGGGAAATCATCAAATGACTTCTTCCGCTCTGGGCGTGAGAGTGCAAACTCAATGTCAAATTTCGCAACCCTACCACAGTTGCGAAATTTGTTCTTTTTTATGCGTATGAGCCTCTACACGTCTTTTCTTTCGATAAAAACTATTAAAGATTATACTGAGGATTTGATTACACTGTCATTTTTTGGCAGTATAGCAGCAGGTGCAGTCTAGGACATTCCAAAAATATGTTTTCAATGTCAGCTTAAAACTTTTGCAGAAACTGTGGAAAATTTCGAATATTTGGTTACCATTACCGGTAATTTTAAGCGATCGAATGAAAGTGTCCAATTTATCTAAAAATAGATTAAGGAATGTTATTTTTACCCCAAACATTTGGAGAAGGGCGTGGAAATTGTGGGTAAAGTGGTTTTCCCTTATCATGTTATGGTCTTTGCACGATCTCAAAATGTCAACCTCTAAAAATAAATCTTAAAAGATTCAATTTTTGATTTAATAATGTCTGCTTCCTTTCACCTAATAATTTGATCGGAAATGGTACATATAATGTAATATTTCCCTGTAAAGATAAACAGAAACTACTACTACAAAAAGGTTATTTTAAAGATCAGAGGACGTAGGCAAAATTGTATTTTATTAGCAAAAATATTGTTCACAAATTGAATTAGCAAGCGCTATTGAAATATAGTGAATTCCAAATGTTTTGGATATTTGAAAATATTGGTGACGCTGTCAGATTGTCACATGTCTTAGTGAAAACAGAAAGATTGTTATCGTGAAAAAAAAATCAAAGTACCAGTGTGGAGACCCCTCGTATATGCTTCACCTACTTTCCTGACCTTTATAATCGTCTGCACCTTCCAGGCGACCGACCGAATTCGGTCGTTAAGTCCTAAGGCCCGTACACACTACACACTCAATCTCGAACGCGATCCACGGATCAAATAATTGATTTCGATCGTGGAGCACGTCCGATATTGACTGTGTTCGGGCGGCCTTGCCGAATTCAGTCGGTAGGCAATCGGTAACTACGTCGAGACTTCCTGCCCTGGACTTGAATGCGGCTAACGGCTGAGCGGTCTAAGTGGCCATACAGTGGCCAGGCAGAATTTAAAAAGGAGTCACGCGAAAAAAGAACTGGCCAAGTGCAAGTTGGACTCGCGTGCAAAGGTTTCCGAACCAATTTCATTGTTTAACATGTTAGTTTAACACTGTAGACTTCTCATAACTTTTCCTGTAATATTTAGGTATAGAACAATTATCTACATTTTTTTTTAATTTTAGATTTGAATTTTTTTTTTTAATATTTTAGTTTCGAAAATAATGAATGGTAATTTTTCGTCTCATTTATTGACTAACTACAAAACTATTTATTTTAAAATAATGAAAATAATATAGTCACAGCCCTTTCATTTGAAATTTCACACAATACAGTTTGAAAAACTTTTATTTTATTTACTAGTTTGACACCCGAATCTGACCCCCATACTAAAAAATATTTATCAACGTAAAAAGTCCGTACTTGGTCAAAGTCAAAAGTCAAAGTCAAAACGTTTATTCCAATTAGGCCATTAAACGGCACTTTTGAACGTCATTCACATTTCAAATATATAAAAGTTCTGAAGTGACTCTACTGTCCATTCCGAAAGGTAGATTCTTATGGAGAAGAATGGACAAGAAACTCCATAGTTACTCTTTTCAATTAATCTTTTACAATATTTGGTAAGTATACAATTTTTTTTTTATATGTGAGGACCATGCACCTAGGGTATGCAGAGGTAGACTTATCAATTTTCTAAATAAGTAGGTACATGATACTCACACATTTACAAATATTGGAATGACTAAAATTAACAGTGTGTGAGTTAACGGAAAAATACAGACACAAAAAGAGACAGAACATCTATAAAGTTAATACATAAAGCAACCAGTTTGATTTTGTCCACAACATTGACCGTCCTATGGAGCAGGACCAGCATGCTTCCAGGCATTCTTATCCTGAATGTAATCTTCTAATTTGTAATAAGCTTGTTTACAAAGTGTGCTTTTGATATATGCTTTAAATTTTCTTTCATTTAGTTCTAATATGTCACAAGGTATTTTATTGTAACATTTAACACAGTACCCCATGAAAGATGTGTGTACTTTAGCTAATCTATAAAATGGTTGATCTAACTTATCTTTATTTCTAGTATTAAAATTATGTCTATCACTAATTTTACTAAATAGATGGCGATTTTTCCGTACATACATTATATTTTCATAAATGAATTGGCAAGGGACTGTCATAATATTAATCTTTTTAAAAAGTTCCCTTAGAGAATCGCGGCGGCGCAGATTATAAAGGGCTCTGACAGCTCTCTTTTGTAAAATAAATATGGATTCAATGTCAGCAGCCCGACCCCACAACAAAATTCCGTATGACATAATGCTGTGAAAGTAGCTAAAATAGACCAAACGTGCGGTTTCTACGTCTGTTAACTGTCTTATTTTCCTAACAGCATAAGCAGCTGAGCTTAGCCGCCCTGCTAGAGATGTAATATGAGGTCCCCATTGCAACTTCTCGTCCACTGTGATTCCCAAGAAAACTGTTTGATCAATAAACTCCAGTTTTTCTCCATTCAATATTATGTCACATTCGGTACTTTTAACATTAGGCAAAGTAAATCTAATACATTTAGTTTTTTTTTCATTTAATACCAAGTTGTTTGCCGTAAACCAATTTTGGACTTGAAGAATAGAGTTATTGACGACGTCAAGATTTCGTGATCGTCGCTCTATTTTAAATATCAATGAAGTGTCATCCGCAAATAATACCATCTTTGGGTGATTTTGAAGTAATTGGGGCAAATCATTTATATAAACTAGAAAGAGGAAAGGACCTAATATTGAGCCTTGAGGAACTCCCATTGTCACTTCTGACCCTCGTGAGTTTACACCGTTTACCTGAACTTTAACCTGTCTGTCCATCAAGTATGACCTAAGCAACTCAAGGGCTGTATTTCCGATTCCATAGTGCTCAAGTTTCAACAAAAGTGTCTCATGTTCAACGCAATCAAACGCCTTCGAGAGGTCACAGAATATTCCAATGGCGTCTTGTGACTCTTCCCAGGCGTTAAAGATGTTCTTTATGAGGGTGACCCCGGCGTCAGTTGTACAACGCCCTTTGGTGAAACCGTACTGTTGTTCATGAAAGATGGAATTTTTATTAAAGTGAAGTAACATCTGATTAAGAATTAACTTTTCAAACACTTTACTGAGCACTGGCAAAATTGACACAGGTCTATAATTATTGGGTTCCTGATTATCACCCGATTTGAACAAAGGAACTACTTTACTGTGTTTCATAAGATTGGGAAATACTCCTTGGTATACACTAGTATTAAATATAATAGCTAAGTAGGGGGCAATAGTTTCAATGACAGATTTACAGACTTTTACAGACATTCCCCAAAGATCTTCAGTTGATTTTATTTTAAGATCTTTAAAAGCTTTTATAATGGCCTGGGGGTTTGTATGTTGAAACTTAAACTCCGATGGGCATACCTTTACATTCTTTCTAAGTATAGCAGCAGCGAGCGCAGGAGACGAGTTGAGACTTTCAGTAGTTTTAAGAGGGATGTTAGCAAAGAAATTTTCAAATTCCTGAGCTACCTCTGCATCTGAGTTTATTGGGCCATTTACAGTATTTAAATTAAATTTAGTTTCACGTTGTTTCTTCCTACCTGTTTCGTTATTTATTATTTTCCAAGTAGTTTTTATTTTATCGTCTGCTGATTTTATTTTATTGCTAATATGTAGAGCTTTTGCTGTTTTGCATACACTTTTATAAGTTTTTGAATATTTTGCAACATACTTATTAAAGCTTGTATTATTCATATATTGCTTTTGGCCATACAGTTCATATAGCTTATCCCTGCTTTTGCGAATGCCTGGAGTTGCCCAATCGCTAAATAAGAACTTGGTGTAAATACTTTTGGAGTTTAGGGGAAAAGTCTCAGCAAATTGAATGTTTAATAATGAAAAGAACTCAGTGTAGAACTCATTTGGGTCATTAATATTATTAAAATTATGGGCACCTAGTCTACTATCTAAAGCATTATTAAATTCCTGCAATTTTTTATCCGTAATTGGTCTAAATTTTATTTGAATTTTTTCTAAAGGTACGTAAGTGCAAAACGTTATTGATTGTCCATTGTGATCAGATGGCAACTTATTTACAATTTTTTTATGTAGGTAATCACAATTACAAAATATATTGTCTATGCAAGTTGCAGTAGAAGCTGTCACACGAGTTGGCTCAACAAAAACATTTGATAAATTAAATGATTTAAAAAGACTCAATAACCTAATACTATTGGAGTTTGTTTCTAATAAGTTAATATTAAAGTCGCCACATATTATAACTGATTTACAAGTAGAACTAACTTTATTCAACACATCTTCCATTACTGTATCAAACACAGATAGATTCTGGTGACATGGAGGTCTGTAGACACACACCACAACATGCTTATCTAGCTCAACACAGGACAATTCAATGGTGTGTTCAACCGACAGTTTAACAATATCTTTTCTTTCTTTAGATTTAATCGAAGTTTTAATTAAAATTAATGACCCACCATGTACCATGCGTTGTCGGCTGAAGTAGCTACCTACATAATAATTATCATAATTAATGGAACTTACTTGGTGGTCTTTTAACCAATGCTCTGTAAGGCAAACTACATCAAACTTGGTTTTCTCTAAAAACATTTCTATCTCAAGTAATTTGGAAGAGCAACCTTGAATGTTCTGATTAAATAACTTTAAAGTGAATTGCCCTCCCCTAGGTTTTTTACAATGAGCTAAATTGCTAGAAGATACTTTGTCATTCACTAATAGTAATTGTTCATTATTTGAAGGGGTAACTTCTGTTGTCTTGCAGTTAAGTTTAAATTTACACTAGTATCCGGAGTGACCTCCAAAGCTACAATTGAGGAGTCTAAACTGCCTGTATGGGTTCTATCAGGAAGAGAATACTCTACCTGACTGTTAGTGGCCTCCAAGAATGTTGACATTATAGGTGGGTCCTCCTTCGTACAACACAAAGAATCACAATAATTAGTCCCTATATTGTTAGTACAACTAGACAACACAGGCTCGTCACTTAACCTAATATTTGTTATATTAGCTATAACCTCGTTAATACTATATGCTATCAACATAGCAATCAAATGCCTATATTTACCAGACAGGGATAAAGCTCCCTGAGTTGTCTTAAAACCACTAACAAACTTATTAGTGTCAAAATACAATAATTTGTCACTATGACAACATGTCAACAAGTGAATAATATTATTCAGCTTTAAAATGTTATTATTTTGTTCATCTGAAAAAGTATCAGAGTAAGGAAAAGCACACAACATCAGCTTTCCTAAATTTAACTTTAATAATGATTCAATCCCATCCACTATGTCCTTTTTGGTAATACCAGTACTATTTCCCAGCAGTAGAACCATTGAATGGTAATTATCTAGATTTGAATTCACAATTCAAATCATTTGTTTAAAACTAATATTGTGATAACTATAATTGGTAAAACTGTGGCTTAGGTAGTTGTGTAATATTTTTCCGAAGCCAGAACCTAATTCATCACAAAAGAAAACAGATTTGTTTTTCTGTTTATTGACATATGTTTCCGCTGGAAGAGTCAAGACCGGTGGAGACATGTCAAGTTGGGGTAGGGGAGGTGGTGGATGGTTGACACAGCTGCATGATAGATTATTAGTCAGAGACTCACATCTTTCAGCATTGTACTTCACCAAGTCCAGTAGTTCCCCAGCCTCAAGCAATCGCTCACTCAGTTGTTGTTGTGAATCCTCATATTTTTCAAAAATGTTTCTCAGCAAATACTCCTTATAAAGTAAATCATTTTGGAGGCACTGAGTGTCCCTATCATATTGTTCCCTACATTTGCCAAGCTCTTCTGTACAAACTTTTAATCTATTTTTTAGGCTGACTCGGTGCTTTCTAAGTATGATATTAAATTTTAGCAGATTATGTTTTTTTATTGCTCTCCGAGACTTTTTAATAATTTTCTTAATTTTAATATATTTCTTTAATTTGTTGTGACTCATAGCAATAGGACATAATGGTTTGGTATCCTCACCTGTCAAATCTATAATTATGGCTGGCTCACACACTGATATCGACTGCAAACCTACCAACTCATCAAATAAATTATTAGTGTTAGTAAACTGTTCACTAACCTTGGGTCACAGAAGTACATATATATGTTATAGGCAATGTGTATAATCCGGCATTGTATAGAATGCCTAGGCATTGTATACATTGCCTAAAACGTTCAGGCAATGTGTATAATACGATTCATTTCATACATTGCCTAGGTATTGTATAAAATGCCCGAAGCATATCAGGCAATGTGTATAATGAACGACCACGGGAAGGAGGCGAGCGCGCGGCGGTTAGGTTAGGTTAGGTTCGGGCCTGAGGTGGCCTGCATCAGCGGGCAATAGCCAGGGATTATGGAAGGCGTACTAGCTCTCACAATCCTCGGTCAAGTGTGAGATGAAACACCGGGGTGGTTTTTAGTCAGTAAGAGTCTGACAGACCCCTTCGCCCGCCCCAGGCGAGGGACATCCATGAGGATTTTCCACCCCGGCAACAAAAAAAAAAAAAAAAAGGTTAGGTTAAGTAATCAATTACATTTTGAAATGTCAAAATGTAAAGCTCTACGTGCACTTGACTGTACGTTATGTAAATGTTTATCTGAAGGGAACTGCTATGTGAGAAACGCTGTCTACGCAAAAAAAAAAACACGATACATACATTACCTATGCGTCAACCGGCATTCTACACAATGCCTAGGTATTCCATACATTACCTAGGTAAAGTGTATAATAGTTTGAACATTCAATATTATTTCACACATTGCCTGGACGACCCCGGCATTCTATACAATACCTAGGAAATGAATAGAATGCCTGCATTATACACATTGCCTATAACATATATACCAAATTTCAAGAGAATTGATCCAGTAGGTCCCGAGAAAACTGGCTGTGACAGACGGACAGACAGACACCCGAGTGATCCTATAAGGGATCCGTTTTTTTTCGCATGTTCGGAACCTTAAAAAAGTAGAAGAAGTTAACAAGAAACACATTTTCTCTATCTCTTTACTCTTTCTTTTTACTGGGCCCCAGTTGTTAGCCAACCAACAATCCCGGTACAATTTCTGTGAAAATTAGAACCCGACTAAAGAAAGTATATCTATTTTATAGATGAAAACCTATCGCTATCTCATAAGGCATGGTACGTGCAGTGGGTCCAAAAAGAACCTGCTTCGTTAGCGATAAAGATGAAAATGAAATGAGACAGATTGTTGCGTGATTTAACATTATGATTCTAATTTTATTCTCCTAAAGTGGCAATTTTGGCCCCCCAGTTTTGGCCATACTCTTTTTGTTTCGTTCACGTTTACAACATTTCTTCATAATTGTACATCTGACCTATTTGAAGGATATCTTAACCAAACTAATATTTTGTACAAAACTAGTCCCTTATCAGCTCCTTTAATCCAATAACTATAGAATACCGCTATCCTTAGATTACAATCGGTTGATTTTATAATACTACCCAATTATGACCACCCAACGGTAACAACCGTCATCGTACGGTCAATACTTTGATCAACGAAAACTAACCTTACTGCGACAAAATAAGGACGATTTCTATCTCCAAGTCAGATTGTTCTCACCAAATGTGTGGTTGACTCTCTTATCAACAGCAAGGAAAGGACGATATAACGTCCAGATGAAAATCTTTTCGACAATTTGTTTGTTCTGTATTGTTCCGTGGTCCATATTGCTCAAGTGGACACAATAAAAGGGATATTTTATCGAACCTTTAGTATCTGGAGATAGGAAAGGGATCATGTTAGGTGGACGTTTTCCAGTGGCTGTCGCTGAGGGTGGCATACGTTTTGTCCTCTCGATTTTTGTCATGGGGTAGAAGTTTTGATAAAGACTCCAACAGACAGGTGTAATTTTGATATAAACTGCTTTACAGATAGGTCGCCAGAAATCAGAAAATCTGACACCAGTCTTGTCTAGAGATATGCTGTTATCCAGTGTGACGATCCATCACTCCTAATAATACAAAATATTTAGGTATTTCATTTCGAAACACATGTTGTCAGACACTTGGAAAAATCATAAATTGACGTTTTAAGGGTAAAGGCCTACCTGTCACTTTATTTAGAGAATTACAAAATATGTTATCCATTTTTAAATGGCGTAGCTATTGGAGAGCCTCTTGTTTGGTTTAGGATACGCATACATGTTGTCGAATGCAAGATTTTACATGTAATTAAAATGCGATTTTGTTCACAAATTCTAAGAATCGATAGTCGTATGCGGATGGCATTATTTTCTAAGGCTCCTGCATACCTCACACCTGAGAAATCAACAAAAAAAATCAAATCTTGTGTTACATATTGTACTCGGGGTAAAACCCAAGTAAAATGTAATTTCTTAATTGTTTCATAGAACAATTAAGAAATTACATAAAAAGGGACCAACTCGCGCTCGGCCGAGGTTTAGGGGGTACCGCATCTGTTGGCACGCAGCGAGGCCCGACGCTTAAGGCGTTGGCGTCACTCGGTTTAAAGACTCGGGACTGTACGCAACTAGGATATACGAGTTAGGATTGATTAGGCCGGAGGCTATGTCTCTGAAATGGCTAGACGCCATAATCTATAGGCTGGTTTTAGATAGTCTAGAAGACTCAGTCAATGCTGAATGCCGAGTTTGTGTTGCATTGTAACCCTTAGGATAGCCAGTAATATTTAGTAAGTTAAATATAAGTTAGATTAAATTAGTGTTAATTTTAGATTTAATTTGTGAGTGTGTGTTAGTGAACTAATGGGTGAGTGTTGTGTGTATTATCCTACCTTATTACCCTCTCTGACTTAAACTAGGTATCCGACACTTGTTTTTGGTACTAGGATTTCGGTGAAAGCCTTACTATAGAGTGTGTTTTGGACATAGCAACAGGCTGTATACAACAATGACTCTAAACTGAATTTAGACAAACCTTACCAAGACTCTACACTATGGCACTGCTTATGGAAGGCTGAACCGAATAACTGACTGACTGAGTGCAGGATACTTTGCACTGTTCTTGATATTTGCACACTTCCATTGGGGTAAGTTTCGCCAAGTATGGGTTGAAGTGAATAGATAGCCCTCCTAATGGACCATAGGGATTGTATCTCGCTAAATCACAACTGGCCTCTCACTGATAAAAAAAATCATTTAGCGAAATACTTCATTTAGGAAGCCTAGATGGAAAGCTCGATGCCAGACGTGGCGGCGGTTACTGCAGTACTCTAGTGCTTTCCTCAAAATGGGTAGACTAAGGAAGTGCAAGGCGACGAACCCAAAATCCGCTTCTGCATATAACAAGAGTCGGTGCAATGAATTATGCAAACGACTGACAATACGATACGCCTGTGCTAAATTTCTTTTCCCCTAGCTCAAACACTAAGAAATAGTGACAGTGGGTGCTTTAAGAACTGTCTATAGCCTGTGAAAGAGTTGAAGTTCTCAACTCTATTTACTTCTTGAGTATATAAATCTCGATTGTAGTATCTATTTGTATTTGTACTAATCCTTGAATTAGCCTAGGGTAACTTAGGAACAATCACACCGGATACTGGGTTCCGGCGGTCAGATAGTCTAAACATGGCAGATACGATAAAACACTGGTAGTCACTAGGTTAAGCCGGAAGATGGCAAACTTTTATTGGCAACCATGTCATTGCCCATACACGGTGCTATTTTAGTCGTTGCAACCCACTTCAGTTATCCAATGAGTACTACACTGTCTACACATTTGTGAAACAAAAAATGATATTTATGAACATTTGAACATTCATTTTATCAGCAAAAGGATGTCACGAGTATTTTCTACGCACTGTAGGTATAGTCTTCATTTTTTGTTTTCATTTAATCTATTGACTATATATCCCTATAGAACCTATCAGTAGAAGTTTTTCCCCGAACAAATAGGGACCCTTAAGAAAATTGCAGTGCCGAAAAAGTCGCGGGCAAAGTGCCAGATTAGTATTGTAAAGAGGAAAGTTATTTTTTTCGAATTTGTTTTTACCGAATAGGCTCCGAAACTACGGGCCCGATTTTAGCCAATTTTTCACTAATAGAAAGTAAAATTATCGAAAAGTAACATAGGCTTTAACTTATTTAAAAAAAAATTAGAGATCCTTAAGAAAATTGCACCGCAGATGAAGTCACGGGCGAAGTTTAATCAATGTATATTATAAACAACATTATAAAACAAAATTTTCCGCTGCCTCGGATTGTCTGTTTGTTTGCGATAAACTCAAAAACTCTTGTACCGGTTTTATGTTGTTTTCACCAATGGATAGAGTAGTGGTCGAGAAAGGTTTTAGTATATAATTTGTTTAGAAAAAGAATCTTTAAGAAAATTGCAGCGCCATTGAAGTCGCAGGCGAAGTGCCTTTAATGTTATAAAGATAAAAGTTATTTTTTGTTTGTACCGAATAGGCTCCAAAACTACAGGCTTGATTTTAGTCAGTTTTTTACTAATAGAAAGCTAAATTATCAGGAAGTAACAAAGGCTATAATTTATTAAAGAAAATCAAATAGAGATCCTTAAGAAAATTGCAACACAGATGAAGTTGCGGGCGAAGTGCTAGTAGGTTATAAAACGTCTGCTACTGAGTCATACGATCGTGTTTACAACTTTATCGATTGACTGCAACGCTGTCTATCATGTAAATTATTCATAGCAACAGCTTATTGATGTTGGGTGATATGCCTTACCTTTGACATAGTTTTCAGGCAGAACGACCCGTGGTTTCAGTGTGTGATTCCTCTTCGATGCGACATCATTGCAAAGCCTGGAATAGAGGAAAAATCATGGTTACATTCTCAGCGTCTTTATCCTTCTGTTTTAAAAGTCTACAGAGTGTCACAGAATAAACGAAAAATGTAGAGAGGGACCATTTTACTTAACGTTAAGTTTCAACATTTTATTTAACCAACAAATTTTATTTAACTACTATTAAAGCTATAAAAAATCGATACTAATATATAAAGCTGAAGAGTTTGTTTGTTTACTTGAACGCGCTAATCTCAGAAACTACTGAAACTAAAAATTATTTTATTGTTAGATAGCCCATTTATATAATCGCGCTAAGACCAATAGGAGCGGTGCAGTAATGACGATTGTGATGCAGACGAAGTCGCGCGGGCAACTAGTAAGCAAATAAAATGGGAACTACACTGAAATCGTGAAAAACACACATTTTTCCGAGTAACGCGATAAAAATATATTTTTCAAATGTACTGAACGGCCAAAATTATTTTGTGATTTAAAAATATCGCCCCGGGCAAACAGCTCATTGTGAAAGTTTTACATAGAACATAAAAATAAGAATATTTTAAATATAACCATGAATATGAGTACAATCAGGTGTTTCATTTTTAAATTAAACCCTGTTTATAGCTTAGGGACTAAAATATATATAAAGCACTAGCTTCTGCCAACGGCTTCGCCCGCGTGGTCCTTAGGGAACATATTCCCGCGATAAAAAGTAGCCTATGTCCTTTCTCAGGCTCTATACTAAACTTCATTTAAATTGGTTCCGTAGTTTTGGCGTGAAAGCGTGACAGACAGACAGACAGAGTTACTTTCGCATTTATAATATTACTAGTTGACCCACGCAACTTCGTTTGCGTCACAATTTTCGTTACTGCTCCGCTCCGATTGGTCTTAGCGTGATGATATAGCCTATATATAGCCTTTCTCAATAAATGGGCTATCTAACACTGAAATAATTTTTCAAATCGGACCAGTAGTTCCTGAGATTAGCGCGTTCAAGTAAACAAACAAACAAACTCTTCAGGTTTTTATATTAGTATGGATATAATTATAATTATATATATTAAAATATGTTATATTACATTATATAATTATATACACATATATTATTTAAATTATATAAATATATATAAGTATGGATTTCAACAAGTTGGTATTCAGTGGAAATAATTAAAAGATAAGCTGCTTAAAACTGTCTGACTAGTATTAGTCCAAGTTGAGTCGGTATGTCGTGATTATGCAAAGCTTTCCTTTGGGAAACACGGTCATTGACAGGCGGTCTGGTCATGAACAGCAGTTTACGTTGGTGTCCAGAACAAAACAATCCCAGAGAAACAATTAAATATCTATACAGGGTGGAATTTTGTAATGCCACCTGAAGGAAAAGTACTCTTAATACTGTACATAATAAATACTCAAAAAAAAAACATTCTTTTATTTTTTTAAAGAAACAAAACTGCATTCAAAGATTTTCGATTTCGCT
Organism: Lacanobia oleracea; assembly: GCA_950371165.1. Lineage (NCBI taxonomy): Eukaryota > Metazoa > Arthropoda > Insecta > Lepidoptera > Noctuidae > Lacanobia > Lacanobia oleracea. The sequence goes on along the minus strand of OX493391.1, from coordinate 23,814,187 downwards.
TGCCACACCCTGGAAGCGAACCGACTAAAATCTTTGAAAACTACTTACACCCTTTACTTTTATTGCATCGATCGTTAGGGTCAATTATAAGGATGAAACTCTAACAAACTTGATAAATTAAATGAAAGGAAAACCATGTAATCTTAAATTATTTTTATTATTTACAAAAAATGGTAAACTAACCAATTAGTTGCTTGAAATGGGCTCCATTTAAAAAATAAATCTATCTATAGTTTTAAGAGTACTTTCCTTCAGGTGGCATTACTAAATTTCACCCTGTATAGTAACAGGGGCAGCACCAACAGTATCCTAAGCATGATTGGAGTCACTTGGACTGTGTCTTTGTGGGACGCCGTTGTGCAATTACTCATGGGTTGTCGCAGCAGTGATACACCATTATTTGTTGTTTTTTTTTTATTAGTGCTTACTAACGTAATCGTAAGTTTTACTAACAGTTTTTGAGTCACAGATACTCGATTAAAGAGAAATTCTATTCTCTTCTACAGTAATCTTTAATCAAAACTTTGTGACACAAAGTAAAAGTAAATTAAAAAGTTATTTATTTGGAACAAACATATTTGGCACAATACAAGTAAAACGATGATAGCTACAAAAAGTTTACAACTGTGTCGCAGCTATCAACTCCCATTTAAATAAGAATACAGTTGTTCCAGACTTAAAACTATTTGCAAAGCAGTAAGTAAGTAATGATTAAATGAAAAATATTGAATTCGTTTTTTCATAAAGTAAAAAGCCGGCTATGTAGCCATATCATCAAACATCCAGGTTAAACAAATTTATTTCTCAAAAGAAAATACATAGTTCACTTAAATATGAGGAACGTAACAAAATAAATTAATTAATAAACATTGTCGTTCAATCTACGGAGTACATACAGTTTGGTTAGCCAAATTCAAATTTAATCTATTTTAAAAATGTTCAATGTTACAGAATCTCTTATTTCTTTCGGTAACTTATTATAGCTACGCTCCCTCTAACTGTATAGTTCTTCCATACATAGTTCTAATTGGAGGTAGTTCTATACTATCCCTATTCCTAGTGTAGTATTGGTGAGTTTTGTGCTTGAAACTGATGCTTGACTATATTTTGTTTGTTAAAATATAGTCAAGCATCAGTTCATTAGTATGCATATGTGGTAAGTGTGTGTACTCGTAAGTTTTAAAAGGTTAAATAGTTTAGTTTTTGTATACATTTCTTTCGTAGGTGTAAAATAATTGAAATTAAATACCTAAAACTTTGATTGCTTTGTTTTGCGAATATAGTCAAGCATCAGTTCATTAGTATGCATATGTGGTAAGTGTGTGTACTCGTAAGTTTTAAAAGGTTAAATAGTTTAGTTTTTGTATACATTTCTTTCGTAGGTGTAAAATAATTGAAATTAAATACCTAAAACTTTGATTGCTTTGTTTTGCGTTACTTGTAGCCCATGAAGATGTGTAACAGCAGCCTGTCCCCATACTTGGATTAAATAGTCTAGATGCAGTTTGACTAATGTATTGTAGATGGTGTATCGTAATTGAAATGGTACACATTAAGCAATATTTCGCAGGGCTCCCGTCAGTGGAATCTATCTGTTTCTAACGTAATAAACGTGTGGTCTGTGCTCAGTCTACTGTCCAAGAGCAGGCCCAAGTATTTCTCAGGGTTCGATTTAAGCTGTTGGCCATCAACCGCAAGAGGAGGGAAATTTGAAAGCTTTTTGTTTTTATGAGAAAATATTAAGTACGCAGTCTTGTTAACATTAATAGTCAGCCTCTATTGTCAACATTGAACATTTAATTAAATGCCTCTTATAATGACGTTGTGAGAGAGAGACGTCGCTGGACAGAAAGAATAGCATTATCTGTTTTCACAATGTAATCACAATGGCACTGGCTCAGTATGATGGCAGGGCTACAAACAGTGGCGTCAGAGCAATAGCAGTGACTGTCAGGGTTGCGTTATTGTTCTAAAGGGCTGCCGCAGTCCTAGAACGCAAATGGTATTTTTAATGAACACGGATGAGTTTAAGGCGCAGATACCCCTCAGTAGTTGATTTTAAAATGAAAATCACGTCTAAACGGCTGGTTGTAATTTTTTTAATATATATGTTACTAGAGACTATATTCTTAATAATTTGATTTATAAAGATTTTGAGTTTTATTCGTTTAACATAGTGTAATTAATTCGTAAAGTTATGTCTAACGCGGACATATAAACGACAATCGGACCACCGGAAAACGCCGTGTGTATTTTCTACATCTTTCTATACAGCTATTTTTAAGTTATTGTATATTATTATACAATAACTTAAAAAGAAAAAAAACAACACAAAGAACTACAAAAAAAAAAAACAAAAGACAAAAAACAAGTACAAGAAACTACTGAATTATGTGTCAGGCGGGTGTGGAACGATTACGCGTTTTGGGCCCTCAAGGTCGCTGGGGTATGTCGTTGCCTTAAGTCAGTAAGAGTCTGATACTCCCCCATACTCTGCCCAGAGCGGGATGAGACATTTTTTGATTTCCCATCCAGAAAAAAGGGCTACAAACAGTATTACAACAACAATATTTCATGAAATGGCCGGCCACATCACGTAATGGCTAATTCTACGACATTTACCTACAACACCAAACTATAAAAGCACCGGCCAAGTGCGATTCAGACTCGCACACGAAGGGGTTCCGTACCATAAACCTTAATTTTTATTATAAAAAAACACGTTTCTTGTATGGGAGCCCTCTTTAATTTTAAATTTAATTTAATATTCATTATTTGTTGTTATAGCGGCAATAAAAATACACAATCTTTGAAAATTTCAACTGTCTACCTGTTACGGTTCTTGAGATACAGCCCGCTGACAGACAAACGGGCGGACGGACGGGCAGACAGCGGAGGCGTAGTAAAAAGGTTCTCTTGGTTACCCTTTAGGTACGGAACCCTAAAAAAAACAATTTCCAGAATCTTCTAAAATATCTTTCCTATCTATCGATTGCTAATCGTGAGAGTGTTTGTCTCCGGAGGGGAGACAAACGCTCTCACAATTATTAAAGTTTTAAAATAGATTAAAGTGAACTTAAAGGTCGCACCGCTTAGTAACATATGCACTGGGAATTTGTAGCCTGTGCCAGATGGAAAAGTTTAATTTGTTCAAGTAGAATATAAGGTTATGTTTTCAATAAATAAATAAATAAAAACTTTATTTCAGACTATACAGTCCATACATTTAGTTAGTATTGGTGTTAGTAACAATGGGGCTTACTTAAGTAGATTAGTATTGTTAGTTTATATCATTTATTTATTTAAGTAAACCTATGACTGTCCCCACCCAGTGGCCCTGAAAGGGACAGTCCGGTCTGGCAGCTATCATTTTCAGGATGCTGTTGTCACTACCATGCAAGCGTTGTAGTAAGGAGGCCGCTTTCTTTCGCATGATGGCATGAAAACCATCTGTGCGAGCCTCCGCGAACATTCCTGAAGCACTACAACGCCATGGCAGTCCCAACAGCATCCTAAAAGCATTATTAAATTGAACACGCAGGACGTTGTAGGCTCGGTACGTGTATGATACCCACAGGCCACCCGTGTTAAACGATTGACAGAATGCCTTAAAAAGAGTTACTTTGACGTCTGTGGGACAACGAGCGAACCTGCGGGCAAGCATATTACTCCTCACCGACAACGCCCTGCGCTCCCTCTCTATATCCAAATCATTCCCTAGGGCGCTCGTGACAATATGCCCTAGGTACCTAAAACTATTTACAACTTTTAGTGCTACGCCGCACCGTTGAGACTTATTGGAGGAACACTGCGCGACTGCTGATGATGTCCCAGCGACTATTTCTGCGCGAAAAGTTATTCTTTTGGGAGACGTTTCAAAATGTACCCAGATCGGAAGTTAATGATTTGTATGTCATATTTGAGACTTCAAAATCAATCAAAATATACACTGAGCCATTTTAGTCGTCTTACTACAATCGCAGCCCATTTCATCTATACAATGACTACTAAACATTTATTAAATATAAATAACATTTATGAAATAAAAAAAAATATTATTCATTATTATTATCATGTCATGACTCATGACATAATTTGAAACATCCAGGAACGAGCGCAACCCAGCCTTGTGTTCCAAGGACGGCGCGGAATGGAACGATGACAATTTTTGATACGTAAATATTACTAACAGGGTGTTTAATTATTTAAAAAAATAATCGCGCCTAGAGGTAGTTTATGTCAAGTACATTAAGTGGGCCGCCTTTGCAAGATGAACAAACTAGCATCGTGTATAATCAAGTGGCTATCATAACATACAGAGTTACTTCGTACACAGTGTGTAATTTTTACGAACAGAAATCATTAAGAAAACACTATTTTCGAAACTGAAGGAGGACACATTTTTTTTTTACTATTAGTAAGCACGCGTTTGACTATTATCTAACCAGGGCCCCAAATCTTCTTTTTTTTATAAATTCGTCATTCCAACATTGTCATTTTGCTAAAAGTTCGTAATCTGCTAATTCATAATGGTCGATCACTGGTCGGTCAATGGTCTTGTAATAGAATCGTGGTAGAAAGACATTTTCGTATTGCCATTATTATAAAACCCGTTAGGAGACACGATTTTCGGAAAACTACGAATCGCCATAACTTAATGTTTATTCTTATTTCTTTTATATATATTTTTAAATATTATTTATTCATTTGTCATTATTTACGAGATTACCATTATATGCCATTTCTTTCAATAGAGTGTCAGTAGTTGACCATTGGAAAGTCATAATGACGCTTTTATATTAGTAGATTACCAAACTAGTCAAAATCAACAATTATGAAATCAATGATAGATCATTCTGACGCTATTGTGATAGCAGACTTGAGGCCCGGATAGTGTGATCCTAAAATGTTTTGTGCGTGTGAGTGGGATGTCTACCATGTACCAGTGCTGCATCGCCGTACGTCTTGTGGTCCGATGATGGAATGGGCTCGGCGGAATTAAACACCCATTCCCCAAAATGCAACCGATAGAATACCAACAGAAGCTTCGAATACCAACAGGATCCTGTCATTGCCTATGATCCTCTTGGCTCGTGTCTCAATTGACATCAAACCGGTATCTGGCAGATCCGTCCCAAACATGTGAATAGTACTCCATACACGATAGAACTTGAGATTGATAAAGTTTGATCGGAGAAGTTTTCCCTTATAATTACAGTGCCCATTTCAATCGGTCCAGTACTTTTCACTTCTAGCAAACCACACTTTCTCAATCTTTGAACATTTGTTTCTGTTCGAAGATCAAAAAAAAAGTCTTTTTACTTCATACGAGACACAGACACAAACGGGAAAAGTGCGTACTTCGTACACACTTTTCCCATTTTTTTCCGTTCCCGTAGGAATTTGGGAAATCCTCTCTTAGTGATCCCCTATACACCTCAAGGAACCTACATGCCGAATTTCAGCTTTCTACGAAGTGTGAAGTCACTCATCAATAACGGAAGACATTAATTGGCTGATTTTAGTATTCAATAAAAATCTGCTATGTTGATACGTACAACAAACGCAGTAAACAAACGAGAATCACTCATTCTATTTTATTTATTTATGAGATTAATGTAAATCCTTCAAGAGCTGAAAACTTACTTTTGAAACTTGTAAATTTAACTTTGTGAATTTAAACTTTGAGAAACAGCATAAAGTTTAACACTCTGCGAAATAATTGATTGTAGTTGTACTTACTTACTTTGTTCAAAAATTAAGTTTGGTTCTAACTTGTATTAAAAATGCGAAAGTTTGGATGGATCAATGTTTGTTACTCAATCACGTCAGAATGGCTTCCCAAGTAACAAAAATATGTTATATTATGCTCATGGAAACGTTTCTTTTTTTTTGGGACAAGCCCGCTACATATTCCCAAACACGTCAACTACTGAAAGCCAGAATCAACAACGGCGACCTCCAGAAAAATGCCGAAGCAATGAAGCCCGACGAGTCCCGGAGAAATGATTCAACTGTTTTGGATCCCCCAACGAAATTACGGTACAACGGAGTTGGATAAAAAAACATAGATAATTTCATTTACAGTCAGAATGGCTTAACATAAAGAAAATGTTTCGCCCAGTATTCAGCAACGGTAACAGCATTCGCTGACGCAGCCATAATACACACACACACACATGTACACACACACACTCACACACACACATGCACACACGCACATTGTGTAGGTGACAGGGCATGCGGCGCAAGACGAAAGATGGGTTATGGACTTCGGAGAGACGCCTTGAGCGAAATAATACATAGTTTTAAGGTTGTTTTTTTCATAGTAATATGTGTATATTAAACAAGCGCTTCTTGCCATCAAACTAATAAGTTTGGTGAGTATAATTGTATGAAAAACAAAATAGTGTACCTACCTATGATAATAACAAAAAAAAAAAAACGTCACACTGAAGATCGGAGTCATCCGAGAACCCCCACCTGAGGAGGTCACCCTTATGCGGCCGACCCAAGTACGGAGTCTATTAAGAGTTTTCCAGGTCGACCACGGCAAGGCGTGCCCGGATGACAGGCTCTCCGAAGGCTAGATAAAATAGTCAGGAGGTTTGACTTTATGAATCTTGATGAAATTTGGCACAGACGTAAATAAAATTATATTCAGGAATAACACATACTTTGCCCGGGAGTACGTTCCTGTGGGGATAACTTTTGACATTCACATGGGTGGAGCCACGGGTGGCAGCTAGTCTCACGTACATTTTTTAAGGACTTTCAAGGAATGCCGTGACGATATCATTGGTGCAACTTAGAAACACACACTACATGTTGGTTTTAGGATCCCATCCCCAAATGTTAACCAATAAGAACCTATTACTAAGCCATCTTTCTATGTTCGTCTGTCCGTCCATCCGTTCCTACGTTCGTCTATATCTCAAGAGTCGTAATAGGTAGACTGTCGAAATTTTCACGGAGTGAGTATTTCTATTGTGGCTATAACAATAAATAATAAAAATTAAAATAGATTTTAAAAAGTGTACCAAAACGTGCTTTTTTCAGTTTATGGTACGGAATCCTTCGTGTGAGAGTTCTTTTCGCGCTTGTCGGATTTTATTATTTTTTAAATTAATTTTAATCTGTATTTTAAAGAAGCTATAATAAAACGAAAAGCTGCATAAATTATTATAGTACATAGTAAATTTAGTAGGAACAGTTATTTGCTTAATCGCTAACAAAAATCTACCACAATCATTTTTGTAAAAGGTTACACTATTTTTAGGCAAAATTAAAGTAGAATTTAAGTAGTTAGTACATTCCGTTTTTGTTTTACGAGTCAACTGATATATGAACTTAAAAACTCTTCAGGAATCAAGCATCAATTTTGAGCTTTATCTCTGTAGTCTTAAGGGCTTCATTTACGGTGTACATAAAGTGGCATGAGCCAAAATTTTTAATGAAAGACACTGAAAATAAAAAAGGTAGGATAACGAACCTTATGTGTTAAGGAATAAAGTTTATATGGAAGTTTTTGCAAGCTGTGACGTCAAAGAAAATTGTTATTATGCTAACTTAGCGTGGGTATATTTAAATTTAGTGCCAGCGCTTACGTGCTGGCGTGCCTAACCTATTTTAGTATAAAATTGAAAGTTTTAGTGTACTACTGGAATTCGTTGTCAATTATGTACTAGATTCTAGTGAAGGCTATATTTAATACAGGCTTATTCATAAAAAAACATAACCTTAATTTCAATTATCAATGGTTTCAATACTGGTTAGCTGATTCTTTATTCAAATTGTCTATTAAGATTTCGAATTTAGGGGGTGCTACTATTACAAATTTTTGGGGTTCCGTACCCAAAGGGTAACCAACGAAACCCTATTACAAAGCCTTCGCTGGCCGTTTGTCCGTCCGTCCTTCTGTCCGTCCGTTTTCTGCCCGTCAGCGGGTTGTATCTCAAAAACCGTAATAGGTAGACAATTGAAATTTTCACACATTGTATATTTCTATTTCGCTATATCAACAAATAATAAAAATAAGGGTTTATGGTACGGAAATATTCGTGTGCGAGTCCGACTTGCACTTGGCCAGTTTTTAACCAACGTACGCATTCGCATCTCAGTGTAACAATTTTTGATAGATTGCGACTGACACACAAATGCGAAGGTTTCTTAAAAGGGTATAATTTAGACGGTCACCAAAAATAATATTTTTAAGACTCTAAGCCTAGGCACCAAAATGGATCAACGGTCACCAAATTCTATCCAACTCAACTGTGATTGCCATAAAATGTAGGCTTGGGGTTACAAACTGGATAAAATGCCGCGCGATAAGGTGCCGCGGCAGCGGCCGGCGAGCGCTACTTCTCGAATATTATTTGGTGACCATTTATCTGTTTTGGTAACCGTTTAGAACTTTTTTGGTAGTAAAATAGGTACTTTTTTGGGCGGTGTTTAAACACAAGCCTTCTTAAAATTAGTAAAATTAGCACCCTGGTTAAAAAGTTTTTATAGTTAATAAGCTAGAAATAGTTTAAAACTATTTCATAAAATCATCTCTTAGATAAAACTTCGATAGCTGCAAGACTTGTTTCAATTTTTAATTTCAACAATATCTGTGGTAAATAAATATTTATTTGGCTACGAATATTTTTATTTCCCAACTAGTTGACCCACGCAACATCGTCTGCGTCACAATTTTCAGTACTGCTCCGCTCCTGTTGGTCTTAGCATGATGATATATAGCCTATAGCCCTCCTCGATGAATGGGCTATCTAACACTGAAATTTCAAATCAAATCGGACCAGTAGTTCCTGAGATTAGCGCGTTCAATCAGACAAACAAACAAACTCTTCCCTGAAATTAAAGTCGGGAATTATCTCTGAATTTTATTATTAAACTAGTTGACCTGCGCCACTTCGTCTGTGTCACAATTTTCGTTACTGCTCCGCTCCTATTGGTCTTAGCGCGATGATATATAGCCTTCCTCGATAAATGAGCTATCTAACACTGAAATATTTTTTCAAATCGGACCAGTTCTTGAGATTAGCGCTTTTAAGCAAACAAACAGACAAACTCTTCAGCTTTATATATTAGTATAGACTAGCTGACCCGCGCAACTTAATCTGCGTCATATTTTTCATTAATGCTCCGTTTTTTTAAGTCGTGGCGTGATGTTCTATAGCCTATAGCCTTCCTCAATAAATAGGCTATCCAACTCTAACATATCTTTAATTCGAACCAGTCATTCTCGAAATTAACGCGTTCAACCAAACAAACAAACTTTTAATACAATTCAATTTCAATACAGGTTGAATTTTATGTCAAAAATGAGAGCTTTCCTAAAGGAAAGCTTTCATTTTTGACATTAGCATTTCATAGAATTTGACTCATATTAACTACAGTTTAGGATGGAGTAATAACACAGGCTGTGTTTTTTTTAAATCAACCGGTTCGATTCCTTGGTAGGAACAACGATTTTCAACTGGTAGGAAAATCCAATGATGCAGTTTGGCTTTTCATCAAAATCGGACTCGAGACTCGAGTCCGATTGTCCGATATTTCAATATTCCTCATGGAAGGTACACTTGAAATTCACCCTGTATATGTATAGATTTCATTACACATTAGTCTTAAAAGCTTTTGTCAGTTAAGTTGGCATAGTGAAAATGGTTTTCAATTCTTGACTTTTCGCATCGCAGTCGTAAACTGACCTAAACACCCCTAATTTTCCTTGTCAAGATTTTATCATCGATCAAATCAAATCAAATATGTTTATTTGACAGAATATGGTCAATAGTCGCTAAGATGGACAATGAAAAATATAGAGATTAATTGCGCAATAATTTATTCTATTTGATGACAAAAGCCTCTTGTAATAGTGTAATGAGCAATTCGATGAAATAATGTTCGTAGCATTTATAACAGTATTTCAAAACGAAATAATTGATTCCATGTAAAATGTGAAAATTTAACTGTCGCAACTTAATCCTACCAAACAAATGACATTGAATTCAATTCACGCTCAATGATTCTTTCCTACCATTTGGGATAATGAAGCCTTCATTATTGGACGCATACAATGTAATATAGAATTGAGCACTGAATTATAATTCTACACTAATAATAATTATAAAGAGGAAAGATTTGTTTGTTTGAATTGAACAAGCTCCGAAACTAGTGGACTGATTTAAAATATACTTTTACCAGTACCACATTATCCCTGGTGATCATAGGCTATGTTATATTTCCAAAAAATAGAGATCCTTAAGAAAATCGTAATAATCTAAACCAAAGTAGCAAAATTTTGACTATAAACATTATTTGACGTGCGTTGGGAAAACTATTGACAATACTTAACAATAATGTTCTAATTTAAGTACTCATTATTACCAATAAAAAAAGCCGCGAGAGAATTTCTAATTATTTAATTATGGTTAAGTCACAATGACCGCTTTTTGTTCAAATAATTCAATCAACACTCGGACGGAATGGAATAGTGGTAATTTTGGTATCATGATGTTAATTTTTATCCATTTTAATAGTTTGCAGTTTGTAGTACTTTATTTATTCATGTACCTAATAACAGGTACATGTAAATTACACTTTCTCTTTAAATTGACCTTTCGTTTAAAATTTACGACAGGTATGAAATAAGTTTTTTTTTTGCGGTTAGAGCGAATTGCCCTACGTTGAGTCTATTAATAAGTAATGTACTTCGTAGAGTACCTACTAAACGAAGTGATAGTAACTGATAAAATTATCTGTTGTAAATTTTTAGAAAACGCTTTTAACATATTATTGTTGTAATCAATCAATCAGTCAATAATCAATCGTCGTCAATATATACAAAGTTCTAACGTTACTTACACTGATTGAGTGACTGAGTGACTGACAGACAACGCACAGCCGAAAATACTGGTCGTAGGAAGCTGGAATTTGGCATTTATTTTTTTATTTTTTTTATTTAGTGTTTGTATATTTCTACGGGGTGGTCTCCCGAAGAACAGATTCGAATAGGGAAATCATATAACAATAAAACAACGACTACTTTAGTACCCTTAAGGTGAATGCTCCAGGGTAGCCCGCGAAATTCAAATATTTTTATGTTTTTTGCAATTTGCCGGTCAGAATGAATATTTCAGAAATAATCATTCTTTCGAACTACATGAACTTAGAGGGCTATATTGATGATAAAATGGTTATAATTCTTTAGATAAATACGCGTTACGGTCGCGGAACGCATTTGGTCCACATACAGCTTCACACTGACCGGCAAATTGCAAAAAACATAAAAAATATTTGAATTTCGCGGGCTACCCTGGAGCATTCACCTTAAGGAGATTTCTTTTAGGTTTATAATTTTATGGGCTTGTCAGTTTTGTGATAGTAAATATTTTTTTTATTTTCTTAAATAATGTTACAGTATTGCCGATAGCTAAATATCAATAATATAATATCTGTGAAATGGCAGCGAGATGGGCAGACGAAATTATTGCCATCATAGGTAGAATCTGGATGAGGCTGGCACAGGAGCGTGGGAATTGGCACAAGAAAAGCCTATGCTTAGCAGTGGACGAAGTCGGTCTGTGGATGATGATGATGATCTGTGGAATATTGCTCGAGAGCAAGACCGTGAAAAGCCTCGCCGGTTATCTTAATAAATTTCCCGTGCAAAATACAACAGACACCCCCAAGTATACATAAACATTGGCACGGCATTCATGTCGTAATTTTTCTTCGTCTTCATAAACACGAATTTAAATCCATCCACCCCTACAAGGAAATCCGAGGGTGTTAACATGAAAAAGTGCTACAAAAACTGACAAGTGACTGGATGTCGCAGTAATTTAGCGCGAATTACGCAATGCGACAGACTGAATAAAATTTACACCTAAATTAACACCAACAGATAAAGAGTCTACAGTTTAATAGTACGAAGTGTTAATTTATGATGCTGGACTTGTAACTTGCACTGAAATGCTATTTATAAACTAAATTAATGGTTGAGTGCAAAAGTCACGGCAAGCTTTGTTTTAGTTAAATAAACAATTTAGAAATAAAAAAGATTATTCCGTTTGTTCTAATAAACGTTGTTTATTCTGTAAGTTACAAATACATAAATAGCACTTATACATGCAAAGAATATTTATTTATGTATCATATACTTACTTGTACACTGATAATAACATTAAATGAAAACTTGAAAACATATATTATGTACAATGGGCTGCTATACCTACATTTTCATCGTTGTATAGAATACTTAGTCATTCTATAAAATACCGATCAAGTCCAAGCATTGTATCAAATATTTGATCTATCGCTTAGTGAATGACAACGAAAACAAAACCCAAATTAATTAGTCTTTGAGCGAGCGAAGCGACCTCAGAAACTAGGTGCTCTCCAAGCAAGATGGACATGTTTTAAAGCCTGTGTCAGAAATAGGAGCTCCACATAGCACAGATATCTGCATTTTTGATCGAAGTACTGAGATGCAAATACGAGCATTGCTTGAAAATTAATAGAATTGGCACTCTGGTCACGCATTTATAAAAAATGCGGGTAGGTATGTGTGCTCTGCGGAGCTCCTATTTCGGATACAGGCCTTAAAAAGTACTTAACATGTCTGTCTTAGGGAGCATTAAGTTTCTGAGCTCGCTTCGCTCGCTTAAGGACTAATTGGTTTGGGTGTTGATAGTATCTACAAAAACGTTTTAAACTTGTTAGGAGGTAAAATTTGTTTTACATCTAATCTATGTAGTAGGATTAGATCAAATCATACTAAAAAGATTAGATATAAATTGATATAAAGCTAATGCTATAGCTGCATGCCGTAGGCAAACACAATACAGTTGATCTCGAAAATTAAAATCACGGTTGGGGGAATAACAAATAAAAAACGTATTGTGTATTTTTGTTATATTGTTACCGATGCTAATCCCGATATTTTTCCAGTACAGAATATTTTTCCCAAAATAATTTATTACAAGCAGGAAAATGACTTTTCCTTATATCCCTGTTGCCCCATAAATTAGGCGTATTATTTTATTATGAATCTATTATCATTAATAAACGATATAGTTTTACTTGCGCCATTTTGTAATTTATTATTATTAATTTTGGCCTTGTATCTTTCTTGATGTTTGTTAAAGTTAGTCTTGTTTTACTGTTTAATAAATAAACTAAATTTTCAGTAGCTCGTGAAATAATCAAGAGAAACAGGGTATGGCACTTTTTCCTTCGATAGGTAATATCAAGAAAGAAAAAGACCGTCGTAGTACAAAACCTTCCAGGATTTAATAGAGGCCAACGTGAGAGCTGTACAGTACCCCTATTCTGTGACAAAATTTTCGTGTCTCGACAGCGGAATCCGAGGTGAGTATCAAATTACATCAAACGTAAGACCTTTATTGTGTGCAATAAAGCTCACTTTGTGAGGTTTGTCACTCAAGTGAAGCTCGATATCGAAATGGTTACTTACAGAATAGACTAGCAGGTTAGTAAATATGTATCGGGAGTTACCTGTTTCGGATTCAAAAAGAAGAAGAAAAATCGAAAAGATACCCGCCAGTGCAGACTAATCATGATTGCAGGAGGTCTGAGAATAGGCCGTAGGGTATATTTTTTTTAAATTTGGCAAAACAAAGTTTACCGAGTCAGCTAGTCTAATCATCAATATTATACTATACTATTATACTGCCTAAGAGGTTGTTGGTGTTTTACAAATAACCCTATATAGTATAGTAGTATTCTTACGTTACTGACTGATTGCGTGACTGGTAGATAACGCAGAGCCCAAACTACTGGCTACTGTGGAAAGCTGAAATTTTGCATGTGGGTTCATTGAGGAGTATAGGGGAGCAATAAGAGAGGATTTCCTTTAGGAAAGAGTGAATCCGGGATATGCGCGCACAAAGTCGTGGGAAAAAGCTAGTCTTCTAAAAAAATGGGCTATTTAACATTTTCAAATCAGACCGAGTAGTTCCTGAGATTAGCGCGTTCAAGCAAACAAACAAACTGTTCAGCTTTATGTATTAGTATAGAGAGCTACGATTTTATTTAGAACATAAAATAATAATTAAGAACCTACAACATCGATTTATCACAAACTTCCAATGTAAGGGAGTCGTTTTTAAGACATTAAATTTTAGGGTTCCGTACCCATAGAGTAACCAACGGAACCCTATTACTAAGCCTCCACGTCTATCCATCCGTCCGTTCGTCCATCCGTCCGTCCGTACCGTCTGTCAGCAGGCTGTATCTCAAGAACCGCAATAGGGAGACTGTTGAAGTTTTCACAGATTGTGTATTTCTATTGCCGCTATAGCAAAAAAATAATAATTAAGGTTTATGGTACTTTTGAAAACTATGGTTAAGAATCATTATCTCTCTCCTTAATCGTCTTTACTAGGTTTCTCTGCTATTATTGTTTATGTATATTTATCTATTATGTAATTATTGTATATATAAATAGTACACCTAAGACTACCTGCAGTACTGTCACTCCTCTCTTTAAAATCCATCCAAAGGTTGTCTTTAAAAGATCGCTTTTAGCGATAAGGCCGTCCATTGTGTCACCCTATGTTTATTTTTCTATAACTTATATGGTGTAGATAATAAAGAGTATTCTATTCTAGTTCCATTCTATTCTTGGCCGGTTTTTTAAATAGGATATAACCATGGCCGATCTCACCGATAAAAGCGATATTTTTGTTTTGTTTAGCTTCCGTGAAACCGCTACATCAGTTTCCTACCTAGGTACTATGAGTAATGAGAATTGACTGAACCCTCATGAACTGTGCGTGAATAATAATGTTACAACCTAGGCCGTATTACCTGGCGCTCTGCCTAACCCATAACCGGTCCAGTGCGATGATATAAATGCAAATTCACGAATAACATGGTAAATGTACCAATTTCGGGCCAAGGCAACAACATCGATTACCCTGTAGGTACTGTAGGTGCACGCCATGTTCCTATATTTAGAATTAAAAAAAAAAGTGCTGCGTGGTTTGTTTTCGTATTGATTGTACAGTAATACGCGGTCGCAGTGCGGTTTCCTTTACTGCCTACATACTTTATGGTGGATTTAATGGTATTTATGTATGAAATGCATGAGAAATCATTCACTTATGTTTATAGTGGCTCAGCGTTGAGTTTAGCAATTATTGGTTGTAAACTGGGTAACAATATGTGAAGCAATAATATTATTACTACGTTTTTTCAGTAGATTTTCTCCCTTGGTCTTTTCTACAGGAGCCGTGAAGTTTATGGGATAAAAAGTCTATGGTATTCATCAATAGTGTACTTCCAGAGTTTACCTTTTATAAAAAAACAAACGATTTTACTTCTTATAAAACAGTATACTAGACAACTCTTAAGAGCATAGGTTAATAATTCCTAATACTTTGAAAGGCGTGATTTAGCCAAATGGCTAAATCACGCCTTTCAGGGGAGAGGAATCTTCCTAAATAGGAAGATTCTCTCCCCGAGCGCACCGTACACTCTACTCGTTCTTCCTTATCAAAAGTTAAAAAAATGGAATATAGTGACACCCCGTCAACTAATTTATACTGCTAAATGATTTAGTGTTGCTCGCAAGCAAATTATATTAACATATATCGATACTCTTATTAACAACCTTTTTAAAGATAAAATATAATAAATATTAATTTCTTGTGATATGAATCCTTTGTTGCGTTCAGGTATGTTCCCAAATATTGTGCTTTAAACACTTTTAGTCATTTATTTCAAAAAAAAATTATAAATAATTTCAATGTTGGTACGAATACAAAATGACTACGAACATATTATACGGTCCAAGGTCACAAAAATACACACTCACACGATGGAAATAATTTTATATCACTAATTTTAACAAATAACAACTTTAAGCTGCTGATCTATGTAAAGTATTGTTAAAAAAAATTACGAAAATCTGACAACTCTGATCTGCAAAAAAAGTGACATAGGTATTACCTCGACAAGGCCCGCAGACCATCTGAATTGATCTGAATAGACGCAAATGGCAAAAAGGCAGATCGAACTTTGTATTTTTTTCCTATCGAGGAAACTTCATCGCATCATGTAGTCCTTTAGAATTTAGGTAGATCATATAGTCAAAAAACATAAACCAAAATATCAAATCCTTATTACGAGTACTTTACGAGAAAAAACAATTCTCAAAATCATTCGCTTATCACCATTGTTTTACATAATTATGTGATTAAAAATAATGTTTAAAAAAGTAGGGTGCAATGAACCATGGTGATCTTACGAAATAGAAGCTACTCAATCCAAGTAAATAATGAAGTGTTTTTAAATTTTATGTACCTTTTTCAACAAAAAACAAGTTATAGCCGTACTTAGTTACAAAACTTAAATATCTTATGTTTCATGTTTAAGTGAACAACACAGATAAATTGAAACTATCAATTCAATACCTTTGAGAACGCTAAGTTCTGTGTGGCAACTTTGGCAGAAACTCCAAAGCTCCTTGAATTTCGACGCTGAATTGCCGGTCTGTCGGTTTTCTATCGGTTGCAATTAAATTTAATTCCGCCAAGCACGTTCTATTATCAGAATACAAGATGTGCGCATTGCACCGTAACAAATAAAGGTACAATTCATATACAAGTTCAGTTCTCAAACCCTAGAATTTACAATTGGTTACCTTCCGACCAGCAAGCCTCGTGTACCCGCTATCCGAATTAAAAATACCATTTTTAGGAACCTTAATTTATTTTCTGGTTTTTTGAATAGGCCGTCTGAATTTTTGTAAAGGTTAGGTTTAAAAATGCTTAAGTTTTATAAAATAATATTTCAATCGATTCAAGATTTAAATAAATCATTTAATTGCACTTTTGAACTGTCAAGGTCTGTCAGTCAAAACATAAAACTATTTGCACTAGACTAGCCTTTCAACGAGGGACTTACTACGACAACATTTCATTTCCATCGGAAAAAATGTGGGTAGCTGATAATTCAAAGAATAACAGGCAGGAAGATAAAAATACATCCATGAAAGAATAACTTGAATCAAATAATTATAAAAATATTTTCTTACTATTCTTCACCTACGTAACAAAAATATTATTCAAGAAAGGTTAGGTTCTTACAATTTCAAACCGGGGACTATACTCGTGTAGTGAAGCCTTTGCATGCTTTTATTCAAACAAAACAAAAAATATATTGTTTTCTTTGTAACGTTATATTAGCGTGTGTGAAATTGAGTGCCCTTGAACATAAGCTTAGTTCACCCAAAATGAGTGGCTTGGTCGAAAAATACGATGTGAATTCTGGGCGAGAAGTTGTTTGGTCTAATTATTATTAGAGTTGTAGTTCTTCTAGGTAATCTCACTCCATCGTAGACTTTGTCTCTGTCATCTCTGATCTAGACTAGAGTCAAGAGCAAACCCATCACAAATTAAAAAATATAAAGAGTCCGATCATTTTGAGAGAGTTTGTTTATTCAAATTATTAGGGACTATAACTATTACTATACACGGTGGTAATATACCCGACATAAACCACTAGGCGCGATTATTCTTTTTAAATAATTCATTAAGATATGAGTACAATAAAAATTAAAAAGCATTAAAATTATGAAACATCCTGTTAATTATGTTAACGTATCAAAATAATGCCATCTTTCCATTTCGCGCATTCCTAGATACACAAAGCTTGTACTACGCCCGCTCTTAGATGTTTCAAACTATGTCATACGTCATGATAACGATTAATATATTCCTTTTGTTTTCCATAATTCAAATGTCCATAAATGTCATTATTATTTTTTTTAATGATTATGTTGTAGTCAATGGATAGATGAAGTGTACTGCCGTTGTAACACGACTAAAATGACACCGTGTATATACACTTAAATAAAAAGCTCTGAACTAACAAAAAAACTAAAATATGGCGTCGAAAATTCGACTGGTAAATTCCCAAAGGGCTGGCAGCAAAGACTACATTAGTATACTAGCAAGCTGGCAACATTGCCACGTTGAATGACAATGTTTACGCCAGGGGTAGGACACTTCCATATAATGACCGATTTGGGGTTTTTATTTTCAAAATGCGCCATCTGTTATCGCCATCCAAAACAACTAGTTACTTTATATGATTACAGATGGCGAAACCATCGATAAAAAAATTATTTACTCCTAAAAATAAATACATAGAATATTTATTTAATTACCTAATTATTTCATTAAACTCATATTATAATTATTTTAAACTTTTGTGAAGATTACCAGCTGCGTAATAATTACGATAGCAACACAGTGAATTGATTTCATATTGATTGTCAAATTGTCAGATCATCACAAATATGGCGACTGCTTCTTGCATTTGCGCTTGTTTGTAGTTTCGTTCCATGTTTGTACTGTTCTTCGTGAAATTAATCCGCCGATCCACGTTGAGTCGAGTCCTCTCCTCCGTAGTGAAGTGTACGAATTTCCCGAAGTGTGAGTTGAGCTTTTAGTTCCTCCACCATTCCAGTGCAATCGTTTTTTTGCGACCCGAACGCTACGTTTGTGCTGTTTCTTTGCGATATAGACGCTCGTGATTTGTTTTTATCATGCCTAAACGGTGTGCATTAGGATGTTCAAACAGTAAGTATAGTCATCATATAGGCATCTCTGCCCTTCTGCCTTCTTCATAGGTTTCCAATAAGAGTCTGGTGAACTTCAACTTACATGCTGTTTATTTATGTACTGATCCCAGGCTGGGTCCCCTACAAGGGACTTAATCTTAAGTTGCCAAATGTGGATGTACTTACTTTGGGTACACCTCTGCCCAACCCTTCGTGTTTACTAAGGCTAAGACGACCTACTGACCAGGCTCCGCTATCTGTCTATTATAGAACTGTATCTTTTAAACTGAAATAGGTAGATACATGAAATTTTTCACACCCCTGAGACGACCCACTGACCTGAATTTCTATGGTTGTGGCAACAACAAATAATAAATTAAATGAAGTTGAAGATTAACAGAGGTCCCCATTTCTTGTTAAGAAAGTATTTACCTAAAAGTAGTGTTAGTTCATTAAAACCCGAGCGGTAACCGCTGTCCGCTTACCATTGTCTTTCTATTGTGTCTCTAATTACGGTACTTGAAAGGTTGCTTTATGCATTGTATGCATTTATATCATTAGTAAGATTATTCACTAAGATGTCAGTACTGTTACACATAATTATTGAGTATAAATGAGTTTAGATCTTTAAACTTTTCATGATCAAAATAAAAAGTGATCTTTTTTTTTTTCAGAGAACTCCTACCATCAATTTCCACATCCAGAAAAGAATCCTGACCGTTTCAAGGCTTGGGTTCATATAGCTGGTGGAAAGTTAGATAGTCCTGCTGATTATGAACTGTATAGAAAGAAAGTCATCTGTGATATCCATTTTACAGACAGGGACAGGAACCGTAATAACCGATTAAATTTTCTAGCTGTGCCATCACTTCATCTTCCTGGTAAGATTTACATAATTTTTAAATTAGGTCATTATAATGTATTACTGGGCTATTTATTATAACATGAATTGAAGTTAGTATTTCGAAGAAGGATTTCAGTTAAATATCCAATATTTGCTAATATTGGATATTTAACTGTAATCCTTCCACTCACACACACAAACATTAGGCAAAACTATGATAATTATTGTTATACCCAGCAACAACATAGAGTATAATATTGGACAATACATGTTTAATTCATTAAACACCAAGCAAATGCCGGCGTTCACTCTCTTATTGTCTTTCTATTCTGTCTCTAATTATGGTATTCGAAAGGTTAATATGACTGTAGGTTACATTGCTAGTAATGTTTGATTTTTATGCATTTTTTTTTTCTGCATATTAGCTTTTGCCAGCGTCTTTGCCCACATGAAAGTAGAAAATAAATAGTCTATGTTGCTCAGTAAATAGATGTAACTTTCTAATAGTGAAAGTATTTTTGAAATTATTCAAGTAGTTTTTGAGTTAAATTGTATCACATACAAACAAATTTAATCTTTCTTTTTAACATTAGTTTAGTTTAAGTTTTTATTTATTTTTAAAATAAATAATATTATTATTCTCTTATTTTTCAGGCAAGTCTGATGATGTTGGTACTTCAGAGAAAGTTTTAGTTGCACCTGAACCTGTGATTGAGGAAAGCAGCCTTGCTACACTAAAACCGACACTGACAGGTATGTACAGGTTACATATTAATTACACTAGTCTACAAAAATTAACTATTCTTTTCCCAACTGAAAATTTTGCCATATATGGTTTTATTTGGACTCCCTTTGATAGGAAATAGATATAGAAAACAGCCACTTTATTTTTCATGAAAAATATTGATACTTAAATTATAATCAAATTTAAAAATACGGTTTTTTATAATATGTTATGATTTTCTGAAATATTTAGCTTGAAACTGGTTTACCAGAAGTATCTCACAAAAAACTGCTAATATTCAAGGACTTCTTTTACAATGGTACGAGTTTTTCATGCTGGAAATGACCTGCCGGAACCTTTTTCATTGCGTTGCTCATTGGATGCCAGGTTTTTGGTACAGAAATTGAAATATGATTGTAGAAAGTTTATTCTGAGTGGAAATAACTCAATGATTGATACATTTTAATTAGCTCCTATATGAGATTTTTGTAGTAATTTGTTTCATGATATTAAAAAAATTGAGATGACTTTTTAAGTAATTGTTTTAAATTACCAAAGAGATCTAGATCAGTTTGTGTCAGTTATTAGTGTTCCTCTCTTATTAGGTACAAAAGCTAGAACATGAATTTTATCTGCAATTACAATATACGATGATAAATTGATGGTATCAGTTCCTGCGCATTTGTTTAATGGCACTGCAGGTATTGCTACATCAACACTATGAGAAAGTGTTCGTATCGCAGAGCGTACATTTACACATTTCACAGTGTGTGTTTACGTCATGTTTATCACTTTTACCCATATAAGTCAGGCAAAACGACTACAAACACGTTGTGAATCTGTGTTCTTTAGGATTCTGTTCGAAACATAAGGTTTCCGAAGCGCTCTTATTGTCGTAAGCTGTAAAGTTCTTTAGTCCTGTCATAGAACGCATATGAAGCACTCACATTACTTTGAGGAGCCACAGGAAAACCAAAACTATCACAATAACACCATTTTACCAGGTCAGCAAAATTTCTTCATTGGCTTATAGAATTTGGTTCACCACACACATAGCAGAAACTATTAGGGTGAATGATACACCTTCTTTATGTGTTGAGAAACAAACTACAATTAGCTTATGCATGATAAACTCACAATTAAGCACTATCTTTAAGGAAAAATTGTTACAATTTGAGCGAACACAGTGGAAAGTTCGGTAAACTTTTAAGTGGCTGTCACAACAATTCTGTAGCTAATAGCATCAAAGTATATAGGTGTTTTATGATGAGGGTTGATAGCTAAGTAAAAATAAGTATACACAATCTCGTGGGGAAAAACCTTGTCGACCAGTGTTATCAAAGAAGGCTAATAAAGAAAGGCAAAATAAATTTTGTTTTATATTGTAAGGGGATTAGTAGTCTAGGTGGCATTTAGTTATTTGTTGTAACAAATTATATACAATAGTATCATAATTAATTTTGGGCATACTTTGATAAATTTTATATATTATAGTTATTGAGTTCAATACAGATATTGACCATTTAGATTCTAGTAAAACACAACTTCAATGATAAATAAAATCTTCCTATGTGTATCTGTGCTCTACATTACACTTAAAACATATTCTCTTATTTTTCAGGCAATTCTGATGATGTTGGTACTTCAGAGAAAGTTTTACTTGCACCTGAATCTGTGATTGAGGAAAGCAGCCTTGCTACACTAAAACCGACACTGGCAGGTATGTACAGGTTACATATTAATTACACTAGTCTACAAAAATTAACTATTCTTTTCCCAACTGAAAATTTTGCCATATATGGTTTTATTTGGACTCCCTTTGATAGGAAATAGATTATCAAAGAAGACTATTAAAGAAAGGCAAAATAAATTTTGTTTTATATTGTAAGGGGATATTGGAAGGGGTCTAGGTGGCATCAGCATCTCCAAAGGTCTTTATCACTCACAAGTTATTTAGTTATTTGTTGTAACAAATTATATATTATAGTTATTGGGTTCAATACAGTTATTGACCATTTAGATTCTAGTAAAACATAACTTCAATGATAAATACAATCTTCCTATGTGTATCTGTGCTTTGCATTACACTTAAACATATTCTCTTATTTTTCAGGCAATTCTGATGATGTTGGTACTTCAGAGAAAGTTTTACTTGCACCTGAATCTGTGATTGAGGAAAGCAGCCTTGCTACACTAAAACCGACACTGGCAGGTATGTACAAGTTACATATCAATTATCAAAGAAGACTATTAAAGAAAGGCAAAATAAATTTTGTTTTATATTGTAAGGGGATTCAAAATTTTGTTTTATATTGTAAGGGGATATTGGAAGGGGTCTAGGTGGCATCAGCATCTCCAAAGGTCTTTATCACTCACAAGTTATTTAGTTATTTGTTGTAACAAATTATATATTATAGTTATTGGGTTCAATACAGTTATTGACCATTTAGATTCTAGTAAAACATAACTTCAATGATAAAAACAATCTTCCTATGTGTATCTGTGCTTTGCATTACACTTAAACATATTCTCTTATTTTTCAGGCAATTCTGATGATGTTGGTACTTCAGAGAAAGTTTTACTTGCACCTGAATCTGTGATTGAGGAAAGCAGCCTTGCTACACTAAAACCGACACTGGCAGGTATGTACAGGTTACATATTAATTACACTAGTCTACAAAAATTAACTATTCTTTTCCCAACTGAAAATTTTGCCATATATGGTTTTATTTGGACTCCCTTTGATAGGAAATAGATTATCAAAGAAGACTATTAAAGAAAGGCAAAATAAATTTTGTTTTATATTGTAAGGGGATATTGGAAGGGGTCTAGGTGGCATCAGCATCTCCAAAGGTCTTTATCACTCACAAGTTATTTAGTTATTTGTTGTAACAAATTATATATTATAGTTATTGGGTTCAATACAGTTATTGACCATTTAGATTCTAGTAAAACATAACTTCAATGATAAATACAATCTTCCTATGTGTATCTGTGCTTTGCATTATACTTAAACATATTCTCTTATTTTTCAGGCAAGTCTGATGATGTTGGTACTTCAGAGAAAATTTTACTTGTACCTGAATCCATACATGAAGAAAGCAGCCTTGCTGTATCAGAATTAACACTGTCAGGTACTTCATATTAATTCTAATTATTTATATTACAAACAACATGATATACATGAAAACAACAATACCAATATTTCTCATGAATATTTTTCTCACATTACAGATAACTTCAGAATCATAACTTCAGAACACAATTATTGCCAACTGCAGAACAAGGCAATAAATAAAAACAAAAGTAAGTTATTCTTTAGATTGTTAGGAGAATTGGTGACAAAGTGCACTTTTAAGCGTAACAACAACAAAAGAGTATTTTTCTAAAAACTCTTTTGTTGTTGTTCAAATCCAACCCAATCAAATAGACAGATTCCTTCAAAACTGGCAAGAGGAGGCGTGGGCCCGCGATTCATTGTAGGAGTGGAGGGAGGCTTTTGCCCAGGAGTGAGACAGAATAGGCTAACAAAAAAAAAATTGTTAATTGTTTTTTAAAAGTTAATGACAAATCGATTAATACATACAGCATAGCATACAAGTGCTAGTTAGCTTAGTTTGACACTAACGGAATTGTGTTTCTTTGTACAGGTAATCATCAGCAGCAGGAGGTGCCGTCATTCTGGTTGAATCAGCTAAAGACAACAAGACGAAAAATTAAAATTTTGCAATCAAATTTGAGAAGATCACAAAAGAGAAACCAAACCCTGCAATCTAGAATAGTCAGTGCTGAAAAAATGTCTGCAGACCTTTTGTTTAAAAAACTAACATGCAAAATGACTACAGCAGCAAAAATGTTCACCAAAATGCAGTACACCCAGACAAAAAAGAAGCCTTCTGGTCGCAGATTCACTCTGGAAGAAAAAGTGCTCTCACTCTCTTTATATAAAAAGAGTCCAAGAAGTTACCCTCTTTTAGCAAAATATTTCACATTGCCATCTCCTAAATCTTTGAAAAGACTTTTGACGAAAATAGAGGTGGAGCCAGGCCTGAATAAATGTATATTTATAAAAATCAAAAACACAGTCAAAGAGTTATGTCCAGAAGACCGATTATGTACTTTAATTTTTGATGAAATGTCGATTTCACCCCAAATTCATTATAATGCTGCAAAAGATCAGCTTAGGGGGTTCACATTTCATGGTAAAAATATTGCAGATCATGTATTAGTATTCATGGTGAAGGGACTTAAAAAAAAATTTAAACAACCCATTGCATATTATTTTACGAATGCCTTGAATAAGGCACAATTAAAAGAAATTTTACAAAAGGTCACTATGTATGTACGTAGTACTGGCTTAAAGGTTTTATGCACTGTTTGTGATCAAAGCACAGTCAATGTAAGCGTCATTAATGACTTGATAGAAGACACAAGAAAAAAATATTTAAGAGAACAAAAAGAATGGAAAAATGAAATTATTGAAATAGGGAAGACCAAATTAATCCCCCTATTTGATGTTCCACATTTGCTTAAAGGAGTCCGAAACAATTTGCTCACCAAAGATTTAAAATACTATGATTTTGAAGAGAAGTGTGAAAAAATTGTTAAATGGGAATATTACAAGTTAACTTACGAAGCTGACAAATCATATGGAGAATTAAAGTGCCTGCTGAAAATCACCGATGAGCATATTTATGTGGACAAAATGCGAAAAATGAAAGTGAAACCGGCAGCCCAAATTTTTAGCCATACAATGGCTGCGACTACAGGACATCTTGTGGCAAGAGGAGAAATTCCAGAAGAATGCCAAAATCTGGTAAAGTTTACAAAATTAATGGACAATCTTTTCGATTCCCTAAATTGTAACACATTCCATGTGCCTGATGGTAAAATATTTAAAGGGTGTGTACGTAAAAATAGTTTGCACCATAATTTGTGGAAGAATGCCATTCAAGTTTTAAAAACAGTAAAATTTGTTAAAAAAATTAAAGACAATAACAAAATCCGTTTAATTGAAACAAAAGCAATACCATCTGTAAAAAACTTTATACGCACAATTGAAGGAATGCAACAAATATGGAAATTGTTGTCTCAAATGTATTCATTTGATGCTATGCTAACTCGTAATTTTAACCAGGACCCACTAGAGAATTTCTTTGGGAATATCAGAAGTTATGGGGCGAGAAATACGGCACCAGACACGGTTGCATTTGAAGGGGCCTTTAAGTCACTTTTATTAAATAATTTTAACTCGCCCCATTCTCTGCATGCAAACTGTGAAAAAGATGAAGACAATTGCTTGCAGAATTTGGATTTTTTTTTAAGAGATAATATTGTGTCGTCAACTTCTGATATTCCCAGCCCAATTGATGAGGAAGCACCACAATTTTCTGAAAGCACAGAAGACGAAATTGTGATGCCTTTTATTAATTTAAATACCACAGTAAATGATGTTGGTCAGGGCAATTATGTGTGTGGGTGGGTCCTGACCAAATGTATTAAAAATGTAACAAAAAGCTGCAAAGTTTGCAAAAAAGATATGTATGGCGACCCTGAGAGCACATCAAATGAATACATAAGGGCCAAAGAATATGTTAAAGATAAAAAATCTTTAATATATCCGTCAAAAGCGATGGAAAAATGTTTTATCCAAGTTCAAAATGTAGTGACGGATCTTTTAAAGAAAGATGTTCCCAAAAAAGGATTAAAACAAAAAATAAAAATGTTTACTGACATATTTGTTGATTATCCTTTTAATTGTGAAAAACATAAAATAACTTTAAAAAATTATTTTGAAAATACTATAATTCATGTACTTATATACAGTTGGTGCCGTTCAATAAACCGGATTTTGTCTGGCAAAATCACTTATCATGGTGAGGATGAAATAAAAACAGCAGCTCAAACTTATAAAAATAAACATGAACATAATAAATAAATAATATTTTAAAATAAAAGTTGTTTTCATTTATGTATCCACTAACTTTTTGAATTTGATGCTTTCTTACTATTTTACTTGTATTTAAGTTGATAAATTTTGTTACAATTTTGTTAAATAAAGAGAAAAAATAAAATTATGTGAAACTTTATCAACTTGAATACAAGTAAAATAGTAAGAAGCTGCAGTATATGCACTATTGATGCATAGGTATATCTATAGCTAGCTATAGCTATACATATCACAAGTTTGTGGATGGCGATAGTAGATGGCGCTATTTATCCCATCAATTGACATTAGCGGTCTTCAATAAATACTGCGAGGGGGCTCTCTATACCCGATATATTATATTCCTCTATGGTTTACGCTTTGTCCGAGGTAAAAGCCAGCACTTAGATCACGCGATGTGTCAACTAAGCGTCTTGAAAGTAGTCCAGATTTTTAAAGTAGTTATGAGCTCTCAGACATACAACTCGAGAGTTTCAACCCCAAACGACTTGAAAATATAACTACCAACGAGGTAAATATATTAGGTTTATGTGTGGCTCAAGTTATTTTACAAAATTTGGTAGATCATTTCGACATTGTGCGAGAAAGCTTATGCTTAAAAAGAGAAAATGGACCGTTTTTAAGTGGTAATACTTGGACTGAAATTGAAATAAGCTAAAATGCTCATAACATAAAAACTACTGAACCAAACTGAACCAAATTTTTACGGGACCAAATGGCAAGTATACTACATCGAATGAAAAAGAATAGAGAAATCGGATCAGAAACCTCGGTGAGATGTTGATTGAATAGACCAGCCGGTCGATTCTGTAAACATGTCGAAGTGAAGGCTTGGGCGAAGTGAGTGGCTAAGTGAGCTGTCAGTGACGCTAGGGATGTACGAAACGTTACATTTCTAATCTTATCGACATCGACAATAGAATTTATCAACAATTTAATTAATTAATTGATTTTCATATATATTTTATGCTAAAGCTATAGAAAATTTCACATTAATTAAAAACTGTTATTTCTGAGTCTAAAAATAAATAATTAAGATCGTTTAATACTCAAAATATTTCATACTGGCTAAACCTTACTTTTGGAAATTAATAAACCGATTTTAAAACGAAACTTGATAGGCCAACGACGCAAACCTCATTTTGCGCATGCGTGCACAATTCCAACCATACATTTTTGAATCGCGGACAGATTCATAGGTGGGTATCTAACATGAGTAGGTATCTAACTAATATCACTCTGCCTTGCGCTTGTGTAGAAAGGTACAGGTCGCGTCAGCGTGGCTTGCCTCTCGGAAGTTAGCTTCGAGTGAAGTCCGCGCAGGTGCAATCGCGTAAAAAAGTGTTACGTTCTTAAAATATTTTTTTGTTTATACGTATTATACTATAAACAAGTAACAAAGACTACCAGTAACAATAAAATATCAAAAAGTAACACATACACCACAAGAACACAAATCAAACTGTAAGAAATAACCATAATAAATTATTAAAAACAATAACTACGTGTAACACTTTTCGCATCCACAGTCGTATTGCATTGAGCAAGCGGGACACGCTTATGCATCGAACGTATACGAGCGAGTGAGATGCCACTACACCCGCGCGCTTGCGCTAATCCGCGCATGCGCGAGCTACCCGCGCATGCGCGGTGGTATGTTTGTTGTCAAATTGACATTCTGCGCAGCCGATTGCGGCGTACTTTCCGGAGGCAAGCTTGCGTGATTGGGACTGTAGGTAGCTAAGTGGCAATTGAACGAGTGAAGTACCTATTCCCTTCACCGTATTCCGCTGACTTTTAGGAACGGTGAGGTGAACGCGCGAACGTTCCCCGCGGGAATTCTTTTTTAAACTTTGATTTTTACTTGATAGCTAAATGATCATTCGAACGAGTGAAGTGTTCCCTTCACTGTATTCCGCTGACTTTAAGGCAAGTGAGGTGAACACGCGAACGTTCCCCGCGGGAATTCTTTTTTTAAACTTTGATTTTTACTTGATAGCTAAATGATCATTCGAACGAGTGAAGTGTTCCCTTCACTGTATTCCGCTGACTTTAAGGCAAGTGAGGTGAACACGCGAACTATCCCTTCACCCACCGATGACAGCGCGAGCATTTCTAAAATAATTGAAAGTATTGAAGTATTTCATATTCAAAGCTTTCAGATAATTTACGTAGTACCTAAATGTTATTTTATATTTTGATTAGTCATTTTTGCGCCTGACTTCATTTTTTTTTCCAAAAGTAGGTAATCAATAAATTGAGGGGTAATGTGCTTAAACAAAATAAATAAGATTATAAAACTCGGTTCAGTGGAATAATTAAACTCGTCGGCCGCCTTTTTATGAAATCAGGCTTTATTATTAATCATTTTAACCTATGTGTATCAGTAAGCCATATTAAAAGCAGCTTCTAGATTTGTGTCGTCGCTAAGTTTGCATGCTGTAGCACACTGATACCAAGTTTGTCTTTAGATCCGTGTGTGTAGGCACACCTATCACAATATTCAAAATATCCTTATTACTCTATGGTTTGTTCACGCACCGGATGTAGTGTCTAATAGTTTGGGTGATCACAGGTACAGATGCCAGCACATCAAACTGCCCGAAACCGTAAATTTTTCCCAATCAATCTTGAACCTAATCACTTTAGCGCTAAGGTTGAAAATGTATTAAAGAAATTTGACAGTCTGTCGTAACTTGATTCGCTGGCGTCGTCTGTACATAGAACTGTCACTGGGCCCCAAGTCTGCTATTACAATAGTGTCAGAATGGTCGATCACTGATCTCATAATTGTTGATTTTGACAAGTTTGGCAATCTACTAACATAATAGTGTCATTATGACTTTCCAATGAACAATCACTGACACTCCACTGAACGAAATGGCATAAAATGGTAATCTCGTACATAATGACAGTCGTATGCGGTAATCTGCTAAAATTTTGACAGTTCCATCGATCAGTGACCTACGTAATTGTGTAGTCATTGCTTTTCCAGTCACTGCGCCATTCTACCGGCGTTTTATATCCAATATTTTTTGCACAAACTTCGCCCTTCATTGGTGCGGCTGCTGTAGCCAAGCGCCAGGTGTCAGTGGTTTTCGGGAAACTCAATGAGAGCCGAAAGGAGAAACCGTACCTCCATAAAAACTTGGGCCTGGCGTTACAGAGCTGGATTTCGCCATAATTTAGAGCATTTAGGAAGGTTTCACGAGCCCAATTTTGACCCACTGACCAAATCAGATAATATTTGCCCATATTTTAGGTTATTATTTTTAAATACTAGTTAGTAGTTACTAGCTTTAGCTCGCGACTTTGTACGCGCATATCTCGTTCTTTTCTGTTCCCGTATAGCCTAACAATATAAAAATATTTTTTCAAATCTGACTGATTCCAGAGATTAGCTCGTTCAAACGAAAAATGCATATTTGTGGCTATGTTTCCTACACTAAATATTATCAAACATTCGTCGTTATAGAGATCTAAGACTATATAGGTACTCTAGAATGCACTTGCAGCTATGCTGCAGTGCTTGCATCCTATAATGATGATTTTTTATAAAAGTGCTCAGGCTTTCAGTTTCTTTAAGCTGAAGTTTTCAGAAAACTATATTTTTAGACAAGGGCCATGTGCATCACTTCTGGCTTGCTTTTGCTTATATTGTATTTAATAGGGTGCTAACTTATATCAGGTACAGTAATAAGAAATAGTATTATATTAAAATAAAAATAAAACATAGCAGTAAGTAAATCGTTTTAATCATCTTTTTCATTAGGATTATCATAATATGTGTGTAAGTAGGTTCTTCTAAATGAGGAATGTCTTGACTGTTCCGCTCATTGACAGCTGATGAAGATGCCCCAGATGGTGAGCATCCTGAATGGAAATACCGGGATGCTCTATTTGCTCGCACCCATCAAAAGAAGCACACTTGAAACACCCACCTGAAAATAATTTATCCACATTACAGGAAGCCATTACACAGAGACATTGTGTATGTGTGTGCCCATTTTGAAAATGACTGAATTAATGAAATCCTGCAATTGAGAAATATTGATGTTAAGAGCTTGACTAATATTAAATACTAATTGACCTGCGCAACTTCGTTTGCCTCACAATTTTCGTTACTGCTCCGCTCCTGTTGGTCTTAGCGTGATAATATAGCCAATAGCCTTCCTCGATAAATGGGCTATCTAACACTGATAGAATTTTTAAAATCGGACCAGTAGTTCCTGAGATTAGCGCGTTCAAGTAAACAAACTAACTCTTCAGCTTTATAATATTAGTACTAGTTGACCCGCAACTTCATCTGCGTCACAATTTTCATTACTGCTCCGCTCCTGTTAGTCTTAGCGTGATGATATACAGCCTACAGCCTACCTCAATAAATGGGCTATCTAACACTGAAAAAATTTTTCAAATCAGACCAGTAGTTCCTGAGATTAGCTCGTTCAAGTTAACAAACAAACAAACTCTTCAGCTTTATATATATGTATAGATAGATAATGAAAATAACACTCTCTATGCCCTCGTTAACAAAACTAAACTAAATAATGTTTTTCATAACCCGTGAATAAAACTAGTAAACTAACCAAGCACGGCAGAATCCATTATATTACACTCTTGCACTGTACCAGTTCTGTACTGTAAAAGTTGATGAGGACAAACTTTTTTCAGAAGACAACATCCACATTGAATAACACTCATTGGTGTCCTAGTGTCTGTTCATTTCCATCTGGTCTACTTTCATCAAGAGCAAGCTTGGAAGATGAAGTCATTTTCATTTATCTGAAACAAACAATTTTCATTCGACTATTAGGTCTAGCACTAGCATTTAGAAATAAATATCTGAGTGGCTATTTTTGGTAAACATAAGTGGCCATATTACATTTCCATTGAAGGGACGCTGGCCTCCCCTCTGAGAGAGAGAATAGGTTGTAATTGACCATACAGATTTAGTCTGGATTGGTGATGTTTTGAATTTGAATTTGTTGCACATTCTGGTTAATTTTTAAAAATAAAACCATTAAAAGAAAACTTAACAGAACCTATTACACCATTTAGTTTGTTTACATTAAATATTACGTACAAAAATGTTAAATGTTTACGATATAGAAATATCAGATACTAACCCACCCATTCCTGTACAATAGGAAGAATGATCCATTTCCATTATTCACCTTCCTATTGTATTGCAGCGTTCCGTTGTTATTCCGCAATTGATGCACAGTCTCATGATGTCGTTATTGAGAAGTAAAAAAGAGCAATAAACAAATCTATTAATTACTTGATTTTTTAATGACGCTCACGTTAAAATTCAATTAGCTCTTTGCAAAACACCGGTCGCTTCTAGTGATGGGCGTTGAATCAACGAACTAGTTGAATCAACGTTGATGTCTCTTCAACGGGATTAACGTTGACCGTGTGCAAATCAACTCGTTGAATTCGTCAACGAGTTACGAGACAACGACGTTTATGAATTCAACTCGTTTGACGAAACGAGAAAATGAACCCAACGTTTTGTTATTTTCAACGTACGTAAATTGTATCTATCATCTTTCATTTTGAGAAAGATGATAGTGGGAAAGCTAGTTGTACTCGTAATATATGTAAAGAAAAGATTTCTTATAAATCTTTCATTAGGTAAACTGCATCAAATTGTTCGTAAATTAACATTACAACAGCATACGTTAATAAAAGCGTTAAAGCCGTTTATCGTTCATGCATGTTGACGTTCGTAACACGTTAACTCGTTGACGAAATTAACTAGTTGACAAACGCAATTCAACGTTAACGTTTCGTTGACGGAAAAACCTTCAACGACCCATCACTAGTCGCTTCAAAACAAATAAAAACAGTCGTCGACGTCAGTAAAGTAAACAGTACCTAATGTCACTAATGTCACATTTGACTTTGACAGCAAAACGGATAAAATATAAATGAGTTTCATTACGTATTTGCTATTTACGACTTTGTTACTACTTCAGATTTCATAGAACACTAATAAATAATATGTAAAATTATATACAATAGCAATCTGGCATAAATTAATTTTCAAATTTAATAGCAGTTTTTCGAAAATTATTTCTCCAAACGGGTTTTATAATAATGGCAATACGACACTGTCATTCCACTACAATTTCATTACGAGACCACTGACATGCTACTGAACGATCAGTGAAGGATCATTATGAATTTAGCAGATTACGAACTTTTAGCAAAATGACAATGGCATCGTGTTGGAATGACGAATTTATAAAAATTAGCAGACTAGGGGCCCAGGGTCACGCGTTTTGATGGTCTGCCATGGGCCATACATGGCGAGTGTTCCGAAATATAACCTAGTATACTGACTAGTGCTCATGTCGACATGAATCCAATTCCGACGCCGCCATACTGTCAATTCGTTCCGAAATATACTGGCCAGTACGTTGACGTCATAACTTGAGGCTATATTGAGAAAAGCGTTTGTGATGGTTTACAACAATCATTATCGCTAATATTATAAATAATACAGTAAAAAACCTCAAAGTCCACACACACGTCCGTTTGATATACTACTATTAATACGTCTCAACAGTAAAATATGTTGGCACACCAGTACCTACAATATGGCGAAGGATTCATGACATCATGAGCACTAGCCAGCATCCTATGTTATATTTCGGTACACTCGCCATGTATGGCCATGCCATGTCCATCAATTCGGGTGAACACTGACAGTTAAATGTACAGACGCCAGCAGATCAATGTACAACAAAATGTCAAATATCTTCAATAAATTTTCAACCTTATTCCTGAAGCAATTAGGTTCAAGGTTGATTGGGAAAATTTTACAGTTTCGGGCAGTTTGATGTGCTGGCTGGCGTCTGTACCTGCGATCACCCAAACTCATAGATACTACATCCGGTACGTGAACAAACTATAGAGTAATAAGGTATTGAGGAATTGAGGATATTTTGAATAATGTGGTTGGTGTAAACGTACGGATCTAAAGACAAACTTGTTATTGTATCTATCAGTGTGCTACATCATGCAAACTTAGCAAAGATACAAATCTAGCTGATACACATACCTATGTTTAAGTGATTAATAAAAAAGCCCGATTTCATAAAACTGCGGCCGAAGTGTGAGCCATGTGTGACCATAAAAACAAGTGAACGCTCTGACAGCCACACTTCAATCAACACAAACCGTGAGAGTTGTAAAATAATTTACAATAAGACTGAAAATTAATATTTTGTAGGAAGCAGGGTATAAACGGGTCTTCGTTAAATTTGTGGCGTTGTAACGAAGGTTTATTTACTTCGTAATATGCAAGTTGAAGTGAAAACCAGCTTCCAGATTTTACCACTAACAAAAAGTTCTCATTCCGATCTGGCTGAACTGATGACAAATAGCATTGACGATTAAAAGAAAACCGACTCAAATTAGACGACGACACTTTATTGTGGTGAAGAAAAAACATTAATCGTCCGCACGTGCTTATTAAAGACAAAATTTATAATTTAGTGCAGTTGGCTAAATTTATGAACTCCTAAGAAATTGTTTAGAATGTGAAAAAGCTGCAAAACCGTTGTTTGTGCAATATAATTTGCCTATCCTTAATTTTGATTGCTTGCTAGCAGGTAATGTTTGTGTTTTTATGCAAGTGTACCGTGAATGTACATACCTATTTGAAATAAAGAATTTTCACTATCTATTACTTCAATAAATTATGATTTACTATTTCCCATTTTCACCTTCATGTTAGCTAAGAAGGCCTCCATTACAACTTAATTAAATTGGCACAGTCTAATCTTTAGAATAAGAACATTAATTTTGACTCACTGACTAGTTTCTTTCTATTCTAGCAACTTTTTTACACTAATCAGCCACTTATTAATAATTTATTGTGACAGTAGGTCATTGAGTGTGGTAATTCCTAGCAAGACCATGAAAGCATTCATTAAAACTTTAGATGGTAATAAAATCCTTTTAATTTGTACTATTATATACCAATAATTAGAAATTTTATACTTCTCAAAATTATCGAACAAGCACAGAAAGGACTCAATTACCAATAAACCAATAACTGCCAATGTAATTTACCAGTAACAAGTACAAATTTTTTAGACAATCTCCGTTTCATCAACTTGGCATGGTCGTGCGGGGAAGGAATCTTTCCACCACACAAGTTGTGGTATATAATAGTACAAATTAAAAGGATTTTATTATTATCTAAAGTTATAATGAATGCTTCATGGTTGTGCAACACAATCTTAGTCGCTAATTAGTTTTGCATAGCTGCACAAAATTAAAACCTTATAATGTACATACCTACATATTTAGGCCCATAGTCACTAATCTAGTTATCAATACTTTATTCAGATCTATACAATATTGCCTAAGTTTTGAGCTTGGTGGGGTCAGAAATAAATCAATATCAGGCAAAATTACAATTTTAATAATTTTTGTGCAAATAAAAAAATAGTAATACATCTTTTAGATTGAGCCTTCTGCCTCTGCCAGGTTTCACATTCTGAAATTTCTGCTATGGTGCCAATAGCAAAATTAGCTAACATATTGTCTGGATAGAAGCTAGCCGGCTGCCTCTAGCTGAAAACAATGCATAAACATTAATCATTATTATTCAAATCTATTTCTCAAAAACCTTGGAACTGCTTCGTTTATCATTGAAATACCTCAATTTAATGCAGTTCTTAGTTTTTATTAATACAGCAAAGACACACACACACAGCATGTTACCAGTGTCTGATCCAAATCCATCCATCACATGGAACAATATTACTTATTCCAAGGTTGGAATTATAACTTTTTTTAGGAGTTCAATGCATGATCTACATGGTTTTATGTAAGTGTTCCTATTCATTAAGTTCATATTTAAGCAATAACTACTCACCTAATTGCAGTATCCATTCCACTTGGAATTATGGGATCAAATTTTAATCACAGTGAATTTGCTTAATGGTTTTCAACAGCTCATCGTCTGAACAGGTCATCGTCTCTGTATCATCATATCATCGGTCTCTAATATAAGCGTATGCGTAGTCACAATGATTCCATTCGAGTATTTTGCCTTCTACAACATAAACAACTTTTAGCACTATGACATCTTGGCAATTACTGTCGGCCCGACTCGGTTATTTGCCATCATTTCACATTTAATAATAAAATTATCACTTAAAATAACTAACATTCAGAACTTGTAGTTTTAAATTGTAAGCTTTCAATTGTTTTGTTTGTATTGAACCGACATTTTGAAACTTTTTCGAATTATCGAATCAGCAGCGATGAGCAGATTTTTTTAAAGTATTGCTGTCTTGGCTATTAAGGCCTTTAAGCAAATCAATATTTTTTCTTCTTTTTTTTCTACAGTAAAAATATACTTACTGGAAAAAGATTAATGAATGGTAAATATTAATTTTATATTAATTATAATGCATAGTTCTGAGAGGTATCTCTTCAACTGTTTGAAAATTTAAAGTTCTATAAATCGGATTCCGCTTTTTGTATGTTTTTAATCTTTATTTTATGATATCATACTATGCATTATAATTAATATAAAATATTTACCATTCATTAATCTTTTTCCAGTAAGTATATTTTACCTGTAGAAAAAAAAGAAGAAAAAATATTGATTTGCTTAAAGGCCTTAATAGCCAAGACAGCAATACTTTAAAAAAATCTGCTCATCACTGCTGATTCGATAATTCGAAAAAGTTTCAAAATGTCGGTTCAATACAAACAAAACAATTGAAAGCTTACAATTTAAAACTACAAGTTCTGAATGTTAGTTATTTTAAGTGATAATTTTATTATTAAATGTGAAATGATGGCAAATAACCGAGTCGGGCCGACAGTAATTGCCAAGATGTCATAGTGCTAAAAGTTGTTTATGTTGTAGAAGCCAAAATACTCGAATGGAATCATTGTGACTACGCATACGCTTATATTAGAGACCGATGATATGATGATACAGAGACGATGACCTGTTCAGATGATGAGCTGTTGAAAACCATTAAGCAAATTCACTTTGATTAAAATTTGATCCCATAATTCCAAGTGGAATGGATACTGCAATTAGGTGAGTAGTTATTGCTTAAATATGAACTTAATGAATAGGAACACTTACATAAAACCATGTAGATCATGCATTGAACTCCTAAAAAAAGTTATAATTCCAACCTTGGAATAAGTAATATTGTTCCATGTGATGGATGGATTTGGATCAGACACTGGTAACATGCTGTGTGTGTGTGTCTTTGCTGTATTAATAAAAACTAAGAACTGCATTAAATTGAGGTATTTCAATGATAAACGAAGCAGTTCCAAGGTTTTTGAGAAATAGATTTGAATAATAATGATTAATGTTTATGCATTGTTTTCAGCTAGAGGCAGCCGGCTAGCTTCTATCCAGACAATATGTTAGCTAATTTTGCTATTGGCACCATAGCAGAAATTTCAGAATGTGAAACCTGGCAGAGGCAGAAGGCTCAATCTAAAAGATGTATTACTATTTTTTTATTTGCACAAAAATTATTAAAATTGTAATTTTGCCTGATATTGATTTATTTCTGACCCCACCAAGCTCAAAACTTAGGCAATATTGTATAGATCTGAATAAAGTATTGATAACTAGATTAGTGACTATGGGCCTAAATATGTAGGTATGTACATTATAAGGTTTTAATTTTGTGCAGCTATGCAAAACTAATTAGCGACTAAGATTGTGTTGCACAACCATGAAGCATTCATTATAACTTTAGATAATAATAAAATCCTTTTAATTTGTACTATTATATACCACAACTTGTGTGGTGGAAAGATTCCTTCCCCGCACGACCATGCCAAGTTGATGAAACGGAGATTGTCTAAAAAATTTGTACTTGTTACTGGTAAATTACATTGGCAGTTATTGGTTTATTGGTAATTGAGTCCTTGCTGTGCTTGTTCGATAATTTTGAGAAGTATAAAATTTCTAATTATTGGTATATAATAGTACAAATTAAAAGGATTTTATTACCATCTAAAGTTTTAATGAATGCTTTCATGGTCTTGCTAGGAATTACCACACTCAATGACCTACTGTCACAATAAATTATTAATAAGTGGCTGATTAGTGTAAAAAAGTTGCTAGAATAGAAAGAAACTAGTCAGTGAGTCAAAATTAATGTTCTTATTCTAAAGATTAGACTGTGCCAATTTAATTAAGTTGTAATGGAGGCCTTCTTAGCTAACATGAAGGTGAAAATGGGAAATAGTAAATCATAATTTATTGAAGTAATAGATAGTGAAAATTCTTTATTTCAAATAGGTATGTACATTCACGGTACACTTGCATAAAAACACAAACATTACCTGCTAGCAAGCAATCAAAATTAAGGATAGGCAAATTATATTGCACAAACAACGGTTTTGCAGCTTTTTCACATTCTAAACAATTTCTTAGGAGTTCATAAATTTAGCCAACTGCACTAAATTATAAATTTTGTCTTTAATAAGCACGTGCGGACGATTAATGTTTTTTCTTCACCACAATAAAGTGTCGTCGTCTAATTTGAGTCGGTTTTCTTTTAATCGTCAATGCTATTTGTCATCAGTTCAGCCAGATCGGAATGAGAACTTTTTGTTAGTGGTAAAATCTGGAAGCTGGTTTTCACTTCAACTTGCATATTACGAAGTAAATAAACCTTCGTTACAACGCCACAAATTTAACGAAGACCCGTTTATACCCTGCTTCCTACAAAATATTAATTTTCAGTCTTATTGTAAATTATTTTACAACTCTCACGGTTTGTGTTGATTGAAGTGTGGCTGTCAGAGCGTTCACTTGTTTTTATGGTCACACATGGCTCACACTTCGGCCGCAGTTTTATGAAATCGGGCTTTTTTATTAATCACTTAAACATAGGTATGTGTATCAGCTAGATTTGTATCTTTGCTAAGTTTGCATGATGTAGCACACTGATAGATACAATAACAAGTTTGTCTTTAGATCCGTACGTTTACACCAACCACATTATTCAAAATATCCTCAATTCCTCAATACCTTATTACTCTATAGTTTGTTCACGTACCGGATGTAGTATCTATGAGTTTGGGTGATCGCAGGTACAGACGCCAGCCAGCACATCAAACTGCCCGAAACTGTAAAATTTTCCCAATCAACCTTGAACCTAATTGCTTCAGGAATAAGGTTGAAAATTTATTGAAGATATTTGACATTTTGTTGTACATTGATCTGCTGGCGTCTGTACATTTAACTGTCAGTGTTCACCCGAATTGATGGACATGGCATGGCCATACATGGCGAGTGTACCGAAATATAACATAGGATGCTGGCTAGTGCTCATGATGTCATGAATCCTTCGCCATATTGTAGGTACTGGTGTGCCAACATATTTTACTGTTGAGACGTATTAATAGTAGTATATCAAACGGACGTGTGTGTGGACTTTGAGGTTTTTTACTGTATTATTTATAATATTAGCGATAATGATTGTTGTAAACCATCACAAACGCTTTTCTCAATATAGCCTCAAGTTATGACGTCAACGTACTGGCCAGTATATTTCGGAACGAATTGACAGTATGGCGGCGTCGGAATTGGATTCATGTCGACATGAGCACTAGTCAGTATACTAGGTTATATTTCGGAACACTCGCCATGTATGGCCCATGGCAGACCATCAAAACGCGTGACCAGTGACAGTTCTATGTACAGACGACGCCAGCGAATCAAGTTACGACAGACTGTCAAATTTCTTTAATACATTTTCAACCTTAGCGCTAAAGTGATTAGGTTCAAGATTGATTGGGAAAAATTTACGGTTTCGGGCAGTTTGATGTGCTGGCATCTGTACCTGTGATCACCCAAACTATTAGACACTACATCCGGTGCGTGAACAAACCATAGAGTAATAAGGATATTTTGAATATTGTGATAGGTGTGCCTACACACACGGATCTAAAGACAAACTTGGTATCAGTGTGCTACAGCATGCAAACTTAGCGACGACACAAATCTAGAAGCTGCTTTTAATATGGCTTACTGATACACATAGGTTAAAATGATTAATAATAAAGCCTGATTTCATAAAAAGGCGGCCGACGAGTTTAATTATTCCACTGAACCGAGTTTTATAATCTTATTTATTTTGTTTAAGCACATTACCCCTCAATTTATTGATTACCTACTTTTGGAAAAAAAAAATGAAGTCAGGCGCAAAAATGACTAATCAAAATATAAAATAACATTTAGGTACTACGTAAATTATCTGAAAGCTTTGAATATGAAATACTTCAATACTTTCAATTATTTTAGAAATGCTCGCGCTGTCATCGGTGGGTGAAGGGATAGTTCGCGTGTTCACCTCACTTGCCTTAAAGTCAGCGGAATACAGTGAAGGGAACACTTCACTCGTTCGAATGATCATTTAGCTATCAAGTAAAAATCAAAGTTTAAAAAAAGAATTCCCGCGGGGAACGTTCGCGTGTTCACCTCACTTGCCTTAAAGTCAGCGGAATACAGTGAAGGGAACACTTCACTCGTTCGAATGATCATTTAGCTATCAAGTAAAAATCAAAGTTTAAAAAAGAATTCCCGCGGGGAACGTTCGCGCGTTCACCTCACCGTCCCTAAAAGTCAGCGGAATACGGTGAAGGGAATAGGTACTTCACTCGTTCAATTGCCACTTAGCTACCTACCTTTCTACACAAGCGCAAGGCAGAGTGATATTAGTTAGATACCTACTCATGTTAGATACCCACCTATGAATCTATCCGTGATTCAAAAATGTATGGTAGGCATCGTTTTTTTTTTCATGCAGTCTTTTAGTTAAATATAAAAATGTATTAACAGTAGCATTCAAATTTGGTAAACTCGATTATCGATATATTTCTTTAACATATTATCAATCACTAGTATTTTTGACAGCTAACTTCATGACACGCTCACTCCACCCAAGCCTTCACTTCGACATGTTTACAGAATCGACCGGCAGTAGGTAGAATGATAGCTCACTTCACCCGCAGTACGTTTAAGTTTTCACGCTGGTAATTTTCGACAGAATAAAACGGTGTGAAGTTTACAGAATCGGACTGCTGAATGATAGTGCAACTTCACTATGGCGTGAGTCGTGACTGGTGAGTGACGTCACACGTGGTAATTGCATTATTAACGCGGTCTCTGTTAATCAAAGACTAGCAAAACCGCGCAACTTTGTCTGCGTAACATTTTTCATGAAAGCTCCGCGTTTATTGGTCGAAATGTAGCTTATAGTCTTCCTTCATAAATGGGCTACCCAAAACTACATTTTTTTTATTTTTTTTTTATTTGGCAAATACACAATTGTACATTGTATAATACATCGAGATGGTTTAAACTATAGATAAATGTACAATATATTAAATTTTCACATTTTGCTATTTTAGAATAATAATAATAATTTAATAATAATTTATTGAAAACCAGGTTTACAAATACAAATACAAATATTTATTGCAACAACAAGTATTTACATTTCATGTGCAAGCCCTGTTTCCCAAACTAGCGTGAGCTGTATGTTGGGAATGAATGTCTCAATGTACGTTTTTTTTCTTTTCGAACCAGCTGGTCTGTTCTGTAAGTAACCATTTCGATATCGGGCTTCACCTGAGTGACGAACCTCACAAAGTGAGCTTTATTGCACACAACAAAGGTCTTATGTATGACGTAATTTGATATTCTCCTCGGATTCCGCTGTCGAGACACGAAAATATTGTTACAGAATAACACTGCTGTAGTTTTTGAGATTCAAACAACGTTCAATCAACCAAACTCGCCAAATTTATAATATAAGTAAAGATTTTATTTTTGAGGTTTTTAATATTTTTTATTGCGTGTTGTCATTTCTCTAGGTTTCAAGAAAAGTTATAAAAAGTCCAGTTCCAAATATGGTCCCTTTTGCGACGATCAATTGAATTTAATTGCCGAAATTACCCTAAGTAGGTGTAGACCAAACTTTATACCACTGTATTAAAAAAAACCTTGAGTGAAATGATGACTCATTTTCATAAATTCTTAAACGTTTGACTAAGTTCTTGTGTTTGACATATTGATTTGTTTTGATGTTAGTCATAGGTTGTTACTTTTAATTGCTGAAAAAATTACTCACCGTTTTGTTTGTAGTAGCTGTAGTAAGAGAACTGAATTTTCTACAATTGACGCGTTGCTATTTACGATTTTGTGATTCAAAATAATATTGTGAGTATTGCGAATATTGCCTCATTAGTACTCTAAGGTTTAATAATGAGGGATTGTATTGTTTGTTTCGATGATTTTAGCGATTTTCCCCGTTCATTAGTCATAAAAAAGAAGGCTAAATAAGTTTCACTTAAAGCTTGTTCAATATGCAGCAATAAATACTTAGTTGCTTAAAATAATCACCGGCAAACACTTCCTCAGAAAGTTCAAGTTGGCATAATCAGTCAACCTCCAAATCGTGACAGCTTAACTTATCACTCACTGCTGAAGTTTCGTCAGACATGGAAATTAAAGTTATTAATTCAATCCCTGTCTACGGAAAAAAGAGCTCAAGGTCAACATTTCCCAACGAAAAAGCATCCAAGGTCAAATGTACAATTAAATCTAACCCCACAATGCTACGCCAAAGTGATTTTGATAAAGTGAAAGTCTGGCTGTTACCTATACGTAACATTTTTAATGGACTAAATTACATTTTTCTCAACCACTCCAGCTCCTGAGAGCCATATTCAATATTGGTGACTACTAGAAAAACGACGAGTCCCGGAGAAAGATTCAACCATCTTATATCCCGCAAAGAAATTAACCAGAAAAGAACAGCGGCGGATTAAGAAAAATTTAATTGTCAGTTTTAAATATTTAGAATGGACCACGTGAGATTTCGGTAGTGCATGTCAATCCAATACATTGCTTTCCTACCATTCATCCAGAAATTTTATCCGATTGCTCCAGAAGGAGAATAACATTTTCCGTGGGGATGTGTCTATTTTTTACAAAATTTAATTTGAAAAAGAAACAAGATGGCAGCACAGTTGGGTTAGTAAAGTCGTGGTTTTAGTTTAATCGCAGCTTTTTTGTCATCATTATCACGTTATGGTGGATAAAATTTCTAAAGCAATCTAACGGCATTGCAGACTGTGGCCGAAGGTCAAGGTCAGTTGAACTCATTAATCAGGTTGATATGTTACACAAAGTGGTAGTTCATTGTCAACTGTGCGAACTTTTCATGTAAAACTTGGCCATTTTCTTGACCTTACCACTGTAGGAAGGCCGTAGTTTAGCATCGCAGCGTAGTATTAAACTATAAATTATTTTTAAAAATAAAGGAATTTATCGGAGATAGCGCACATCCGCGAATTTATATTCATGTGTACTACGTATCGTATAATAGAAATATTTATTAAAGTCTATATTTGTCAGACGAGGAATTATTCAATGATACTTCCGCGCATTTGCACTATCCCCGACAAATAGTTTTGGTATCCTCGGAAATAACTGATTTAAGCAAGTCGCTGATCAGAATAAATTGTACTGTGATAGTTGATATACTGAGAAATATTTCACTGATACGTAGCTGCACCGACTTAGATTATTAAAACTTTAAACTTTAGTAAAATAGGTCACAATAGCAAAGTCGCGAAAAAAACTAGTCTATAAATCAGTATAAGTTGACATATGACTAGGGTCTCTGGTTTTTCAGCCTTTTTGTAGATGATTTTATTAAACAAAACCAACATTTATCTGCGTGTTTTTTTTTGTTACCTAGCGCACGGAACTCACAGAAGTGATTTCTTATGTTCTCGAGGCTTTTGTTTCCCGCCTCGACTAAGTTAATTTCATTGTGAATTTCTCGAGAGTTTTCGCCTCGAATACTCTCTTGCAGCAATCTATTATGACTTGACGAGGAAACAGAGTCACGTGAGTTCACAAACTAAGAAGTAGAAACGGAAGAAAAGAAATAGCTCGATCGTGCAACGCAATGTAATGAAAATTGCATGCGAGTTGCTTATAGGTGGAAAAAAGGCCTTAGACCAAGAAGATTACCAGGGTTGCTGAAATTGGTCGAAAGAGTCATCGCAGCACTGGAAGACATAGGGCATTTGGAGGAACATGTATGGGTGAGTCAGTAAGAGGCACTACCTTCCGCTCCGCCCAGAGCGGGAGGAGTCGTTTGATGATTCACCATCATCATCATCATATCAGCCGAAAGACGTCCACTGCTTACATAGCTGCTGGACATAGGCCTCCGCCTTCTCCCAAGCGTCGCCACAACGACCGGTCCTGCGCGTCTGGCATTCATCGGCTTCCCGTGACCTTTATCAGATCATCGGTCCACCTTGTGGGAGGCTTTCCAACGTTGCGTCTTCTTTCAGCCCCATCGATCATCGGTTCTGCGCGCAATGTGCCCTGCCCACTGCCGTTACCATGACCCACCATGATAAATTCCCATCATAAAAAAAAATGAGAAGATACAAAGGAATCGTTTTTTTCATAGTTATTCTGTCTACGTCATGCACCACTTACCATTCACGATCAAACAGTCTATATTAAACTTGGGAAAGTCAATGTTCATTGATAAGCAATCGACGAAAATTGGGTTAGCATAATTATAAGTTAACGCTACACAATTGAGGGTATTCATTAATCATTGGTTGTTTAGGAAGTATTGGTTCGTGTCAAGTTCAATGTCAAATCCTGGGTCAAGGACGTCACATTCTGTCGTTGTATGGTCGTTTGGGAAAACGTATCGAGAAATTTGTTCTTTCTTTCTGTTAACGCCGTGTGTCCCATCCCTATGGCGGACGCCGGCCGGCCGCCATGACAGAAGCGAGAGGACGCGCCGCTGACGTGGAACTCTGCCATCAAGCGCACTCGCGATCGGACGTAACGCAATATCTTCATGCTCAATATTTCTCAATAAACCCTTTCTAAAGTACTAGTCCTTTTGAATTTAACTCTCAACTCAAACAATTTGGCGACCGTGACAGGACGATTTCTGTGCGGGAAGCGCAGAAGAATAGAAAACAACGAAGATAGTCAACGGAAGTACGGACCAGTCGAGGTTGGAAGAAGTGGAATCCAGGGCCTGGCAGCAAGCTACATCAGTAATAAGGTGTGCTCGTTCCTTAATTCAACCTACCAGACATCGCCGATTCCAATAACTATTCCTTTGTTTGTGTGAGCACTGTTTTATTGCTTAGAATATCGGTTGCGTGTGTCTAGCTCAACTGGGTGGAGTCACTGTTACAGCTACTTAATGTGTACATATTCGTTCACCCGAACGATTACATAGGCTGTAACCCCGAATACCTAATACATTACTCATTTAATCGTTTATTTCCTTTT
Organism: Lacanobia oleracea; assembly: GCA_950371165.1. Classification (NCBI taxonomy): domain Eukaryota; kingdom Metazoa; phylum Arthropoda; class Insecta; order Lepidoptera; family Noctuidae; genus Lacanobia; species Lacanobia oleracea. The sequence continues at coordinate 23,769,707 of OX493391.1, read as the reverse complement.
TATTTCATTGCCTTTTTTGCATTTCCTGCCTAAAGGGACATAGGTACCTACTTTTGGGTCTCTGGTCAATTTTCTCCGTAACCCTGCACGCTGCTAGCTTCTGCACTGCATTACAGCGCATGTTTATACTCATTTCAGCTCAAGCGCCTACCTAGGGCACCTAGGTATAGGTACATGCATAGTGCGCATCGGGACACGAGGAGAGCGACGCCTGTACCGGACGAACCTCCCTCCCCGCGCGCACCTACTTTCTCCCCGTGCCACGTGCACCTACCTTCTCCCCGTGCCACGTGCACCTACCTTCTCCCCGTGCCACGTGCCGAGTCTACAGCACACCGGTGCACCGGGACCTCAACAAGTGGACTACTGACGCTGGTTTGCAGCTGCTGCATGCAATGGTCGTGAGGTTTGCGTGGAGATCAGGTATTTAGTTCACGTTTTTACTATTTGGTGGGCTTATGCCAGTGTACTTCTAATCTGCATTATGTCTGACACGGAGTTAAAGGACTTGAGACGTCAAAGAGGATCGATAAAAGGAAGGCTAACAAATTTCAAAAAGTATCTAAGTGAATTTAACTGTGAAGATCCGTCTAAACAGCAATTTTTGGAATTAAAACTAAGATTATGTAAAACTGAATCCTTGTTTAGTGACTATGATGAAGTGCAAACTAAAATAGAAATTTTAGATTCCACTGAGGAACTGGACTCAGATAGGGATTCAACGGAAAATATCTTTTATAGCCAAATAAGTTTAGCACAAGAATTAATTTCGAAGTCCAACAATGCTCAAGATACTTTCGAAAGTGTCCATTCACAATATGGTGAGAAAAACATTAACAACATCAAATTGCCCACAATCAAATTACCCAATTTTGATGGGAATTACAATAAATGGCTTGAGTTCCATGACACATTCAGTTCGTTAATTCACAATAATCCAGATTTAAATGAGATAAACAAATTCCAATACCTTAAGCTTTCATTAATCGGTCAAGCAGCATCGGTTATAGAATCATTAGAAATTTCCACATGTAACTATGCGGTAGCATGGAAATTGATTTGTGATCGATACAACAATACAAGACAATTAGTGCACAACCATTTAGTTTCACTTATGAATATACCCACTATAAAGAAATCTGAAACTTCACTAAGAGCATTAGTTGATCATATATCAAAGCACATGCGAGCATTGACTAGTCTAAATGAAAAAACTGAGAATTGGGATACTTTAATTATATTTCTATTCAGCCAAAAATTGGATTTAGTGACCTCCACCAAATGGGAGGAGTATAGAAACAGTTTACCAGAAAAACCCACACTAGATAATTTTTATGAGTTTTTACGAAATAATGCTGATGTATTGGAAATGGTCAATGCAAGCCACGGTGACAAACACACTAACAATGAAAAGCCACAGAAGTCAAATGAGAAAGCATCTCGTTTGGAACGGTCTCATAAGACGTTTGTTGCCGCGGCTTGCCAAGACAACCCAAGTAAATCTAAATCTAGATCCTGTCTAATCTGTGGTAAGGAACATTTAATTTACTATTGTGAAAAATTCAATAGTATGTCTATCGATGAAAGAAATGCAGAAGTTTCTAAACATAAGCTCTGTACAAATTGTCTGCGGAGTGGGCATTTTGTCCATCAATGCCCAGCCACTCCATGTAGATTTTGCAAAAGGAAACACAATTCCTTGTTACATAAAACTAATGTGTCTAGTTCTAATAATGTAGAAAGAAAGTATAATTCTAATCCTACCACTAGTGTATGTAATCCAATTGCACTATCCACCTGTATAGAAAACCAGGTACTTCTATCAACAGCTATTGTTATATTATGTAGCAATAAGCAAAGCCATGAGGTCCGATGCCTATTGGACTGCGGCAGTCAGTCATCATTCATATCGGAATCTCTAAAATCTAAACTATGTATTGAGAGCCAATCTATTAACACTGTATCAGTAACTGGCATCAATAACATGACATGTGCAGCTCTAGAATGCTGTAACATTACTATTAATTCTCGTACTAATTCATATTGTAAGAAAATCAAAGCATTTGTTATACCACAGATAACAAATAGCTTACCTAATTCCAAAGTTGATGTATCAACACTAAACCTGCCCAAGAATATCACACTCGCAGATCCTACTTTCTATAACCCTTCACAAATAGATCTGTTGTTGGGAGCTGATGTTTTTTGGGATGTGATTTGTCCTACTAATCAGATCAAATTGGGAAATTCTAATCAACCTGTACTACAAAACTCTCAATTTGGGTGGTTGGTAGTGGGGCCCATCATGTGTCCTAACTATGTACCAAGTAAGGAAATTCATTGTAATTTCAGTCAAGCCATACGGCATCAACTGAAGCAATTCTGGGAGCTGGAGGAGCTGCCGGAGACCTCAAAGCTAACCATGGAGGAACGTGCCTGTGAGGACCACTACGTGCAGCGTGCGTGCCTTTGCGAGATAAACCAGAGCTATTAGGCGATTCTCATGCTCGAGCTGAGCATTGTTTGTATTCACTAGAGAAGAGATTCAAAAGGCAACCTGACATAAAAGAACAGTATGTAAGCTTTATTAACGAATATGCTGGCCTAGGTCATTTATCTGTAGTGGAGCAACCTGACCCGGTGATACTATTACCACATCATCCAATCCTAAGATCACAGAGCGAAACGACAAAATGTCGAGTAGTATTTAACGCTTCCTCGAAAACCGAATCAGGTCTCTCTTTAAATGATTTGCTTATGGTAGGGCCAACAGTTCAGGATGATATTTTCTCAATATTGATCAGATTTCGGCAACATACGTACGTAGTTACTGGCGATATTGAAAAAATGTATCGTCAAATCCTAGTAGAAGAATCCCAGAGATACCTGCAAGTAATTTTGTGGCGTGAAAACGAGGAGGAGCCTATGAAGTACTTACAGCTTAACACTGTAACCTATGGTACTTCATCGGCCCCTTTTCTAAGTACGCGATGTTTAATCCAGCTGAGTCAGGAATGCAATGACCTGTTGATCAGAGAAATAATGTCGCATGATTTCTATGTAGATGATCTGATTACTGGTTGTAATGACGAGTCCACACTTGCAGAAATATATCAACAGATTATTGAAAAATTAGAATCAGCTTGTTTTAATCTGCGAAAGGTTAAAAGTAATTCAAGTAAATTTATAAATTCAATTTCAAGTACAGGTAACTCTGAACAAGAAAACTTTAAGATTCTCTCATCACCAGGCCATGCTCTCGGAATAGAATGGAATCCAAACACTGATAAAATTTTAATGGTATCCTCTAAACTATATGACTGTAACAATGATACTCCATTTACTAAGCGTTCCATTCTGTCCCTTACTTCTAGTCTATTCGACCCTTTGGGTTTACTAAGTTGTTGTACTATTGTATGTAAAATACTTCTACAAATGCTATGGTCTCTGAAACTATCGTGGGATGATGAGATACCTCCTAACATTAATAAAATGTGGAGAAAATTTATTGATAATGTGGATCACTTACAAACTATAGATATACCAAGAAATGTTTGTTGTGCTAATCCTGTAACCATTGAGTTACACTCATTTTCTGATGCCAGTGTAAAGGCTTATGCTGGATGTGTATATGTGAGGTCGACTGATGCTCTCGGCAACTGCACAGTACGTCTTTTGTCCGCTAGAGCTAAGGTGGCGCCACTGAAGACTACAACCATACCCAGGTTAGAACTATGTGGTGCTCTTCTAGTTGCTCGCTTATGCAATAAAGTTTGTAAATCACTACGGTGTGATATTTCTAAGAAAACATATTGGTCAGACTCTAAAATAGTACTAGGTTGGTTGTGCACGCCTTCTCATAAACTGCAAACTTTTGTTGCGAACCGTGTTGTATCTATCAATGAACTGTGTAATGACAGCAAGTGGCTGTATGTCCCTACATCACAAAACCCAGCTGACATAGCCTCTCGGGGTGTTTTTCCAAACGAAGTGAAGTCATTGTCATTGTGGTGGCAGGGACCTACATTCATTCACGACGGGGATGAGTATTGGCCGAGTCAAGTAGGTAGCTATGCAACACTGCCTGAAATACGAGCAAATGCTGCATGTGTCAATGAGACACAATCTTCTAATTGTGTAATTGATATAAAGAACTATTCTAGTTTCCCTAAGTTAAGACGCATTGTTGCATATCTATTTCGTTTTTATAATAATATTAAGAATGCTAAGAATCAAAATAAGCAAACTTTAACTGTAGAAGAATTAGAATATGCAGAGACTAAGTTAGTATGTATAGCGCAACAAGAAAGTTTTCCAAATTTTGAAAGGCAATGTAAGGTAGCTCCCCTTACTAGTTTAAGTCCATTTATTGATGGTGATGGGTTAGTGAAAGTTGGGGGCAGACTACAAAACTCTCAATTTGAATATAATAAGAAGCACCCCACTATCATTGATTCTAATCATCACTTAGCAAAGTTATTGTTTAACTACTATCATACTTCACACATGCATGCAGGTCCACAACTCCTCCTCTCACTAATTCGCGAAAAGTATTGGCCTATCAGAGGAAGAGCTTTAGCTCGAAAAGTTTTTAGAAGGTGCATTCTATGCACTCGTATGAGAGGAGCAGTTGCCAAACAAATAATGGGTAACTTACCCTCTCCGAGGTTAACTCCAGGCTACCCATTCGAAGTGACAGGTACTGATTTCGCTGGGCCATTCTTATATAGCGATAGGAAAGGTCGCGGTTCTAAACTAATTAAATGTTACTTTTGTGTATTTGTGTGCTTCAAGACTAAAGCTGTACACTTAGAGTTAGTGAGTGGTCTGAGCACAGAAGCTTTTATTCTAGCTTTACGTCGTTTTATAAGTAGAAGGGGTAAACCCCGTGAAATATGGTGTGATAACGGCACGAACTTTGTCGGTGCCAGTCGCGAGTTGGGAACATTCTTAAAATCTAACTCTAACTCTGTGTCAGAGCCTTTTGCAGAAGAAGGCATAAAATTTAAATTTCTACCTGCATACTCCCCAAATTTTGGAGGTCTGCATGAGGCAGCTGTAAAGTCTGCTAAGTACCATTTGAAAAGGGCCTTGGGTGATTTCCATTTTAATTTTGAAGAGCTTACAACTCTGCTCACACAAGTAGAAGCAATTCTGAACTCACGGCCCCTTTCCCCTCTCTCTACCATCCCTCACGATCTGTCCCCTCTTACCCCAGGGCACTTCCTTATCGGAAGAACGATGACTTCGCTGCCAGCGCCCGATCTGCTGGAAGTCAAGAGCAGCAGCCTACAACGATACGCCAAGATCGAGCAAGCCAGGCAGCATTTCTGGCGTCGATGGAGCCGCGAGTACGTCTGCGAGCTCCAGCAGCGCACTAAGTGGCAGAAGCGCCACCCTAACCTGTCACCTGGTCAGCTAGTCCTAGTCAAGCAGGAGACTACTCCACCATTGAATTGGCCTCTGGGAAGGATCGAAGCCGTTTTTCCAGGCTCCGATGGCGCTTGTCGAGTCGCTGACATCAGAACTACCAAGGGCATCGTGCGCAGAGCCGTGAACCGGATATGTCCACTATTTGAAGATGAACTTTGAAACGGGAGGTTTCAAGGCGCGGGAGGATGTTAACGCCGTGTGTCCCATCCCTATGGCGGACGCCGGCCGGCCGCCATGACAGAAGCGAGAGGACGCGCCGCTGACGTGGAACTCTGCCATCAAGCGCACTCGCGATCGGACGTAACGCAATATCTTCATGCTCAATATTTCTCAATAAACCCTTTCTAAAGTACTAGTCCTTTTGAATTTAACTCTCAACTCAAACACTTTCTTTCTTTCTAAAAACGACAATTTTAATGAAATTTTTAGGGTTCGGAACATCTGTAAGAAACGGAACCCATATGATTACTCGGGTGTCTGTCCGTCTGTCTGTACTGTCTGTCCGTCTGTTACAGCGTTATCTCTGGATCTACTGCAGCGATTCTGTTGAAATTTGGTATATTTATGGATTTTTGTGACCCAAAAACGGACGCGTTACGTAAATAAATTTTTATCACTTTGGGTTTTGTTTTATTTACCAGAGAATTGAAAAAAAAAACTCTATGATACATATAGTTCAACATATAGTTTATTCATAACATATTATGAATAAACTATATGTTGTTGTTGTTGTATCGTGAGAAATATCAAATGAAAAGACTTATTGTGAGGGCTTTAATTCTTTTTTTTTTATAATTGTAAAATAAATTGTTTAGAACTTATTCAAGAAATTCGACCTAACACACATTTCATAACACTTAGGTTATGAAATGTTTAATAATCAACGACGCTTCTGGCTGGACGAATTCAGATGACATATGGTCCAAAAGCTGGTTGTAGGAGCTTTTGCCAACGACTTCGTACAGCATATCAAGATTTTTCACGTTCCCGTAATTTCAGTATATAGAAATTTCGGTTAATTCTCTCTTACTGCTCCCTTACACCCTCCGAGGAACCTTTTTTTTTTTAAGGATGGGAAATCATCAAATGACTCCTTCCGCTCTGGGCGGAGCGGAAGGGAGTGTCAGATTCTTACTGACTAAAACCCATTCGTGTTCCTCCCTGTGCCCTAGGGACGCGGCGTCTCGTTCGAACGGATTCCGCACCCCGGCAGGCACTGGCCCTAGCGGGCCCCGTCTCTCTTGCTGACAGCTCCTTGAGGCGCGCGTGGAACACAGCGCGGCGCCAACCCGGGCCTGGTTCTAATCGGACGGCGAGCCACCCAGGGCAGATCTTCACCGTATGCTCCACCGTGTCCTCCGGGCGATCCTCGCAGTGATGACACCCGGGCGTGTCCTCCCGCCGAATCCGAAACAGGTATCTCCCGAAACAACCGTGTCCGGTGAGTACCTGCGTCAGGAGGAAGGTAAGGACCCTCCGAGGAACCTACATGTCAAATTTCAGCTCTCTACGACCTGTATTTTTGGCTGTACGTTGTCTGACTGTCAGTAACGGAAGAATTTCATATACATATAAGGATTGTTCATCCTACATCAATGTTACCACGCCATACCATGCCAAGGAGTACCGCGTTACCCAGTTATTGGGCTTTGGAGATCTGTTAGGCAGCCGCTCCATGTAAAATACTAGTCATCTGCCTAGCAAAGGCTAGGCAGATGCTTCATCTCTCAATCCTAAGAAAGATTTATGTTTTTTTTCATCATCTAAAATTGTATTTATTAAAATGAATCTTGCTAAGAGGTTTTTCTATGAGGTTTTAGTTTAGACTACCCAAGTCTCATCATCTGCCTAGCCTTTTTCCAACTATATTTGGGTCAGCTTCCAGTCAAGCTGGATTTAACTGAAGTATTTTACGTGAAGCGGCTGCCTACCAGAACTTCACAACCCATTAACTGGGTAACACGGTACTTCATGGCAAGACTGGAGTCAGATTTACTGGCTTCTGACAATCCGTAACGACTGCCAAAGATCTGCAAATGACAGCCGAGACAATGGGCTTAACGTGCTTTCCGAGGCACGAACGAAACTCGGTATGTTAAGATGGTCATCTATCCACAGACCAACCTTAGCAAGCGTTGCTTAACCTTTAAGATCGACCCGTGCGGCTGTTATCATCTAGCCACGAGCTTCTCCGCGTAAAATACTAGTATTCAGCTGAATTCAGTTTGCCAGGAAGCCGACCCGGCAAAAACTACAAAGTAATGAAATAAAGAGTGATACCAGAATTGGCACTAATACAGAAGCATTCTTCAAAATGGTTGATTACACTGCAGTGTTGATGGTCGACGATTAGCTTCTATCGTTTAAGGCCAAGGCTGCTTTTATAAATAGAAACAGTGTTGTTGGTGATGGGACATTATCTTTTTAATTAACAGTTACTGGACTACATAACATCCAATTTCGCTAAATGCCTTTTTTCCCGGAGGGTTATGAATAGTTAATTGTACACCTATTTACATTTTTCAGTTAAATTTAAGTCCGTTTAAAGAGGATGAGTTACATTTCGGTCTTCTACTTACATTTTTACAGTAAATATACTGCGGGTTGTACCTAGTTTTGGCAACTTCAACGGGGATTAATTAGCCAAGTACGGATATTAACACAGAATAATATTAGACATGACCTGGGTTATCGAACCAATGACCCAGACCCAAGAGACATTTTTGTAAAGAAGAACTACGAGTATATAACACTTTGGCTGATCGAAGGCTTCTTTCTAGGACCCCATGCTTAGCTTTCCACCTCAAAACCACGAATCTATGGAATCAGTTATGTTGCATAATTTGTTCGAAAGAGTCACCGCAGCCCTAGAACGCTAAAGGCATTGGTAGGAACATGGATAGGTTTTAGTCCGTAAGAGTTTGACACTTCTTACCATTCCGCCCAGATCGGAAAGAGTCTTGTGATGATTTTCTATCCTTTAAAAACGGCGTATAATGGCGTAATAAGACTGACACAAAAAATATTGTCATTATTTACCCACCATGTCATTTGGTCACCTAAGTCGCCTTTAGTACATAATAGCCTCATTAGCTATTATGGTTGGTTGACATTAAATATGAACGAAGGGGTGGGCATTATTAATGAAAGTACTTAACAGAACCATTGCTGAGGAGCTTGTGGCTAAATAATAACAGCCGCACGGGTCGATCTTTAAGGTTAAGCGACGCTTGCCGAGGTTGGTCTGTGGATGGGTGACCATCTGAGCATACCGAGTTTCCTCCGTGCCTCGGAAAGCACGTTAAGCCGTTGGTCCCGGCTGTCATTTGTAGATCTTTGGCAGTCGTTACGGATTGTCAGAAGCCAGTAAATCTGACTCCAGTCTTGCCAAGAAGTACCGTGTAACCCAGTTAATGGATTGTGGAGGTCTGGTAGGCAGCCGCTCCACGTAAAATACTGGTATTCAGCTAAATCCGGTTTTACTGGAAGCCGACCCTAGTACAGTTGGGAAAATGGCTAGGCAGATGACTTAACAGAACCATTACTGTTTTTAAGTTGATTTATTATCTATACTTCTATTACATAGCTTGAAGTTTATTTGTTTTGTTAAACACGCTAATTTAGAACTACTGGTTCGAATTAAAAACATGTTTTATTGTTGGATAGCCCATTTATCGAGGAAGCCTATAAGCTACTTAACATCTCGCTATGACCTATAGGAGCAGAACATGAATGTAAATGCGTGTGTCAGCTAGTTTTATATATAATACCTAATACAAAAACCATACCAATAGCAACCAAGGTCTTTTCTTTTGAATGTCATACTGAACGCCGGCTGTCGCTGAAAACCAGCGCAGTGGCTCTGTCTCGCACACGAGTCCCAGCATTATGCTGAGCGATGGCCGTTTTGCGCGAATATGACGCATATCTTCCCAATTTTTATAATTTAGTTTTATTTAATTTCTACTTTTTTTTTGGTATGCGTCATGCTTGGCGCAAATAAACGCTTTTTCTTTCTTTCTTTCTTTCTAAATACAAATACAAAAAAATATATAATACCCTTTTTTTAGAATTGGATTTGTTTTCTTTGTCGGCTAACTTTCGCATTGATCCTCTCAAAATAATCGATAAGACAGATGATTAACCGTATTTTTAAATATGTCTATCTTTTAGTACTATAAAAATTCGATTTATTAATACGTAATGTTGTAGGTACTCGTGTACTTCCAAATTTCAATTTGAATATGTAACATGTGGATAACGTAGTATGTTACGCGCTGATATACCTAGATTATAAGTTATTGTAAACCATGTTTAGTTTGTAAATGGTAGTTTCTCTTAATTAATAAAAAAAAAATAAGATAAAATAAACCATTTTTCAACAAAGTACACCAATGAATAAGTTCATTAGGTAGATCTAATTAAGTTTCTACATCCAGACTCCTCTGGTGTTCGGTCCAATTTCCCAGCCTACTTTCTCAGCACAAATCTTAATTAGGTACGGTAGCCTAAGAAAAAAAGCACGATTAGGAAAAAACTAAATTTAACCTTACGCAAGATTGGCCTAGTTATACTTAATTTATTACTTTACACAAAATAGTGTAACTAATGCTGGGACACAAGTGTCATCTCTGTGAGAGAGAGACAGAAACACAAAATAAAGAAAAATAATAAAAATACATCAATGTAGAAGAGCACAAAGGGATACCCTATTTCAACGAACCAGAGAGTGCCAATTCTAGTAATTTTTAAACAACGTTTGCATTCGCATCTCAAACGACAGATTGCAAATCTGACAAAAATGTATGAAAATTAAGACTTTTTGACAGTTTGCGACTGACATGCGAATGCGTGTATTTTAGTTCAATGACAGAACTTTCCCATCCTTAAAGAAAAATAATAAGACAACACTAAATCACTTCAAAAGTTCACTTCATTTAAAACTGTCAAGTGAACACAAATCCCTTACAAAGCCTTGTTGGAGTGGTGGGATGGCAAATAATTAGGCCAGCATTAATATTGACAACGTTTATTCGTTGGAAGATAATTTAGGAAACTTTACATCTTAGTCGTGTTACGAAATACAAGCAAGCGACGCCATGACAGTTGGCAGAGTTAAAAAGACACTGTAAGGTGGCGCTGTATGTAGCATAATGAAAATCAAGTTTATAATATTTACCACAGATTACAACACACCTCCTTAAATTTATAATCTTGATCTTTTACATAGACAATATTACTATAGACATATACAGAACTACTACTAGGCACACTACACTACACTACGCTAAATTAATTTTAAGCCCATTCTGTTTCTCAAAAATTTGGTCTTATCTAAACTTTTAGTTAACATGTCTGCTAAGTTAAATTCTGAATCAATTTTTACAATATCAATTATACCCTTTTCATAGTTTTCATTTATATAATGATACTGAACTTCAATGTGCTTTGAATTTTTAGTAAAATTTCCATACTTAGCAATCGAAATTGCACCTGAATTATCTTCATACAGTTTTATTGGCTTATCAAATTTAAAATCGAATGATTCACTTAACAAGTTTTTGATGAAAAGTACCTCTGTCACTGCTTCTGACATGGCAGTATATTCTGCAAAAGTTGAACACTTTGTTACTGTACTTTGTTTATGTGTTTTCCAAAAAATTAAGTTACCAAATAATCTTATTACAAAACCTGTTGTAGATTTTCTCCCGCATAATCAGAATCTACCATACAATCTAATAGTTCAGAGTTAACATTGTCATAGTATGTTAACTTTAAATCCTTAGTCTTATACAAATATTTTAAAATTCTCATTGCATATTTATAATGCGTCTGATCATAACAACTTTGATATCTGCTCAAGTAATTAACACTATATGCTATATCTGGCCTTGTGCCTGTACTAATATACAATAACTCACCAATTATATTTCTATACATAATGCTATCATCTACTTCTCTAGCTTGTTCTAATTTTAAATTTGTTTCCATTGGAGTATCATATAACTTAGTATTTTCCAAATTATATTTTACAGCCAAAGATTCAATATACTTTGTTTGACTTAAGGTCATTCTTTTCCTATCATTGTTATAATCAATATCTATGCCAATATAACTTTTAATTTTTCCTAGGTCTTTCATTGCAAATTTTTCCATTAAACTAGTTTTTACCTTTGTTATTTTATCTTTATCTTTACAACAGATTATAAGATCATCGACAAATATTAGTATGTATATTGGATCTTTGCTCGTACTGTTTACATAGAGACAGTAATCATAATTACTTCTAACAAAATTCGATTTTTCAATGAATTTGTTGAAACAATCATACCATATTCTAGGGCTCTCTCTGAGACCATAGAGTGCTTTATGCAATTTGTAAACTTTATTATCTCCAGTTTCATAACCTCTCGGTTGATTTATAAATACCTCTGACTTTACATAACCATTTAAAAAAGCTGTCTCAACATCCATTTGTTCTATAAATAAATTGTTTTTACAACTGTATGATAATAAAACTTTCAATGTTTGCATTTTTCCTACTGGTGAATAAACATTTTCAAGATAATCCTTTTGCTGAAATCTACGTACTAGGGGAGAAGGAGGCAGTTTTGAACGTTCTTGAAACTTTACGTCATGACCCAAAATATAAACTCTTTTAACGTTTTTACTTACTCGGAATGGTTAATCTGATCCTTAAACTACATAATCACTGTATTAGTTTAAACAATAAGCCCCAAATTTGGCGGTAATTCTCATTTTGGTGTTAGAAGGGAAATATTCAAAGCTGCCCCGAATAAGGGGTAGTTTTGAACATGCCTGGGGTAGTTTTGAATAACAGATTTAAAAGGTCATAAAACTAGTTTTATTAATTAGTTTGAACAGTCTTTTTCATTAATAATAAATTGAGATCACAAAATATACCTGTATAAAATCGAATTAAGTCTTAAATCTCTTAAATGAATTAAATCAACCTAACTTAAATTTAGAGAAATTGAATTTGAAAGCTATCATAGCTGCAGTGCGTGACGTACCTGCGGCTTCGATTGGAGGAGGGAGTTTAACCAAAACATCGGACATGGTAATGTAAGACTCATCGCTCTTTTCAGGAAAGAAAAACTTAAAAGATGCTCCTTTTTTCTTGAGAAAACTAACAGTAAAATCACGACCATCCTTTTCTATAATTTTTCCTACAAAAACCAGAGACCTTTTATTCCCTCCTGATGCAAGTTGAGTTAATACGTAATCTCCAAGATTTATGTCACTATTATTAAGCTGCTTTTCGTTGTCAACGTCTTCATTTTCATCTGTATCTTCGTTTTCGCTACTCATTATTGGTTCTTCTTCCGACTCTAAATGTATCTCAGAATCGGTTTCATCCGAAGAAAAAGTCAATATAGTTTTAGTTTTTTTTCGTTTCAATGCTTTCGGTTTTAAGCAATTAGTTCTTTTTTTGTTTAAAGCTTTTTCTTGAGACTTTTTTAATCGTGCTTGTCGTTCAAGATATGCTTTTTGAATCTCTTCTTTTTCCGGGGTGTCTGTAAGAATCCGAGATTTTCCTTTTTTTCTTCCTTTGTTTGATTCTTTACGTGGTAGAGCTCTTGGAAAAGGCTTCACGACTTCAGGTGTTATTACCGCAGTAGATGCAGCAACGGAAGGTAAAATCCAAGTTTCTGTAGGCTCCGCTTCAGGCGCATTAAGGGTACTCGGTGGTGAAACTGCAGAGGTCATAGGTGGAATATTTAATTCAGTTACAGAAGGTACAGTCTCAGCATCCGGCAAAGATAGTGAAGGCCCTACATCCGAAACAACTAGCTGAACACTTGTAGAATAAATTATCGATGGTGAAACTGGAGGGCTTACTAGGATATCCACCGCAGTAGCAGGTGGGGAGTCTTCAAAGTTTATCTCTTGTTCGACCTCTTCACAGTCAGTATCTGCTACCGCAGCTGTAGTTTGAAGAACGTCAGAGGTGGTGTTACTGGACGTGGTTGTCATAGGACGGTTAGTTACCTCTGCACATTCAAAATCCTCATCACAGAAGGCATTCCTGGAAAATGGATGTATCCCCGGTTTCACAAAGCCAGCAATGATATTCCTGGCAATATATGATGCATTATATGCCGGAGTTACTATGCTTGCCAAATCATGGATGGTAATTGTTTTACCGGGATGAGATAGTAGCCAATCATTTTGGGCAACCGACAATTTCTGTTTGAAAGGACCATTCACTGACACATCCAATGGCTGCATGCGATGGGTGCAGTGTGGAGGAAAGGTAAGTGCAACTATTCCGTTTTCTCGGCAATAAATTGTAGCGTCCAATGTGCAGTGGCTTTCATGGTTGTCCATGAGCAGCAATATTGGATCCTCTTTCGAGCATCTTGTCAGCCGTTTAAGATGTTCGAGTACCTTTATAAACAAAGGCCCAGTCATCCAACCACTGGTGGGGCTGTTGGCATAACCAACGCTGCCAATAGGTGCCCCAAAGAGCATAGAATTGTGGAATCGTGCTCGAGGAAATATAAAAACTGGCGGCAAAGCATTTCCGATGGCATTTACGATACCACACATAGTAATAAGTTGGCCTCGTTCAGCAGAAACACATTGTCCAATCTGCTTTGTACCCTTTCTTGCTATTACATTTGGCGCCTGAACGACAGTCATGATATTCGTTTCGTCCAAATTGTAAATGCACTCTGGAGTAAAATTTGTCCTTTTTAGCACCTTCTCATAATTGTCATAAAACTGTGTCACATTATGTTTGTTAAAACTAGTAGATCTGGAAAGGCTTGTATTTTCTGGTTTTCTCAGGGAAAGATCCTTATGACGCTTCATAAAGCCTTTTAACCATTCTATACCTGCTTCTTTTTTTTCTGTCCATTTTATTGGACATTTTTTTAGTGCTGTTGCATATTCATACGCTAACGACCTAGCCTGTTTGTAGGTAAGTCCGTAATTCATTTTAGAACTTTTTATTAAATACTCTCTTAGCATCCTTTCCTCTTCTCTAGTAAATACTTGTGCGACAGTGTACTTGGAGGAGAATACTAGGTCATTTTGAGGTTTGTTCTCTTTGTATTTTTTAATTCTATAAAATAATGTGTTTGGTTTAACATTATAAACCGCAGCAGCCTTTCTTAGCTTCATATTTCCATCAACTACTGCCAAAATAGCATTATTAATATCTTCCTCGTTAACATCTTGATCTCGTTTTTTTTTATAATTGCGCACCATTTTACCTTTAAACATATTACAAATGAATTTATTTTCAATAATATTGGCATTCTTTACCTATCTAAATTTACTCACAGTTAAATAACGAACGCTTCCGTAGTACACAATTAATTAGGGGCAGATTTGAACATGTTCAAAGGTACCCCATTGAATTTGTTCAAAACTGCCCCATAACTCCTTTTTAAAGAAATTAAATATTTTTATTCCAAAAAAACATTTGATGAATAAAAAGAAAGACTCACAAAAGCCTATATAAATACCAAATACAATTAGACTATTATCACTTACCAGTGTTTAAAACTTTGTCCTACACAAGCTTACGCCCATCTTCCAAAAAGTTTACTTTGCAATGACAAAAACAAACATGGCCGATAACTTGGTTGCCAGCTGTGAAATGCCACAGATTATACATGACGGTTGTAGGTACTAGTGCTGCCGCCCCAAAATCATTTTTTGTACTAAAATAGCTTTGAAACTAATTGCGTAAACTTGTTTGTTCAAATGTGCCTCTGTTCAAAACTGCCTCCTTCTCCCCTACTAATCTAGCTTTATAAACATTATTATTTTTCCTTTTAAATACCCATTTAACATCAATAACTTTTTTGTCTTTTGGCCTTTCAACAATATGCCATGTGTTGTTTTTGTTTAAGCTATTTATTTCTGAATCCATCGCTACCTGCCATTGCTTACAATCGTGGGAGCTCATCGCCTCCGCAAATGTGTTTGGTACATTTGCATCAATGTAATTTACATAAATAAAATGTGATACTGGATTACCATATCTGGAAACTGGTTTTATCTTTCTTTTTGGCCTTTCTTCCGTTACAAGATTATCCCTATTGGTACTTAAATTTTTATCATTAACATTATCTTCCACAGTATTATTAGTAGAACTGGTTTCATTTTCATCCACATAATCTTTATCAATATCAGCTTTAACTTTTTCATTTTTAATATTTGAAGTTATATTTTCCAAGATTCTATCCTTTTCATCATCAACTTTTTCTAAACAAATTAACTGAGTATTTTCCTCGACTACCTGTACAGTCTAGCATTGATTATTCTATTATTCAATAAAACTCTATAACCATTTTCATTATAACCCACTAGGACTCCTAGTTGGGCTTTATCGTCCCATTTACTTTTTCTAAAAAATTCTGGAACCCTGACATAAACTCTACTTCCATAAATCTTTAAATGCTCAACATTGGTTTAATACCAAAAAATATTTCATAAGGAGTTTTATTCTCTACTGTATTAGCAATTGCTCGATTTTTTAAGTATGCTGTTGTTTTTATAACTTCGGGCCAATACCTTCTGTGAATTTTAGCTTCTCTCATTAAGCATCTACCAATATCCATAGCAGATCTATTATATCTTTCCGCTACTCCATTTAATTCATGGACATAGGGTGGACATGGTAATAACTCTATGCCTTTTTGTCTAATGAAATTATAAATATCTCTATTTAAATATTCTTTCCCATTATCACACTGTATTTTCTTAACTCTTTTATTAAATTTATTTTCTACTAAAATAACAAACTCTATAAAACAATTTACAGTCTCTGCTTTACTTTTAATACAAAAAATTCTAGTACACTTACTATAGTCATCAATAAATGTCAAAAAATATTTTTCTCCACCATAACCAGTTGTGTTATGTGGGCCATTTAGATCAGTATGTATCAATTCCAGAATTCCAGTAGTCTTAGTTCTATTATTTTCAAAAGGTACATTGGCCATTTTGCTTTCAATACAGTTTGAGCATTTCATTTCCAAGCTTTCAATCTTATCTGGCAAACCTTTTACTAATTTGTTGCTTATCAACTTGTTTAAATATTGAAAGTTTACATGACCAAGTGCCCTATGCCATTTCTCTTTATCAGTTAATTTTATTGAATTTACATACATGTCATTTTTATCAATTTTTGAAACAAAACTTTTTATACAATACAAATTGTTTATTTTGTTAGCAACAACTATTAACTCTCTAGATTGATTATAAATTTTTGCATTTTCATGTCTTGCTACTATTGTGCAATTTTGGGTTATTTTTGAAACGCTTAACAAATTTTGTTTAATGCCTTTTACAAAGTATACATTTTTTAAATCAACTTGTTTTATAGTATAATAATTTTTGAAATGGACTTGAACAGTACCTACTTTGGTTGCTTTTAACAATTTACCATCTGGCAATTTCACATCAATGGGATTTTTCAAATCTACATAATTATAAAAACATGTATCACTTTTAATAATATGATCTGTACACCCACTATCTAACAACCAATCTATCTCATTGCTGTTATCATATTCCCCTTCGCTACACCCTGTTATCTGATTTACTAATGGATTGCATACCTGAGCTGTCCATGACTCGGATGCTGAGCCGTCTTGTTGAGTGCTTGACGACTCACCTCTGGGATGACCGTCACCTCTGGGGACACTTTGACCTCTGCCAGGGCCGCAAGCTCGATAAAATCCTCTGTTGAAACCTCTTTGTTTACCTCGCTGGTGTTGACTGGTTGGACCTTGGTAGCTTTTCTGACCGTGCCAGCAATCCTTCTTCAGATGGCCGGTCTTTCCACATACATAACATTTTGCTTTAGTTTTTGCTGAGAATGTGCTCATATTGCTTTTCCTGTCTAGATCACTAGTGGTCATACTTTTTTCTTTTATTTTAGATTTCACATAATCTACTGTTCTTTGTTCTTCCGGGATTACATCAATAAAATCTCCAATATAGCTGTAGTTGGGAGGTAAAGCTCTGAGTAAGTACCTCATCTTCTCAGGTTCACTTATATTTCCACCAGCCGCTTTAAAATCATTGATTGTTTTCTCGAACTCAACAAAAAAATCTTCTATTGTATTGTAATTGTTTAATTTAATCTCTTCAATTTTTCCCCTACATATTATTTGCATTGCGGTAGACTGTGTCAAGTACATCTTGTCAAACTTTTTCATAATTTCGTAAGCTGTTGTACATTCACTAATATATTCTAGTTGTTTATCGGAAATCGTGCTCATTATTATAGTCCTTGCTTTTAAATCCATTTTCTTCCAATCCGCCTCTAATTGTTTAAATTTTTCCGGCATCACGCCAATGGCGGGCTCGTTACATTCTTTGTATTCTAGCAAAGTTACTAACCTTAATTTCCAGCTTGAATAGTTTACCCCATCAAAAATGGGCATCATTATGTCTTCTACTTTTGCTTGTTTAGCCATTTTGGTGATGATAATCTATTTATAACGTATTTTTCCTGGACTTCTAATTTTCACGAGGCGCCAACTACTTTGCACGTGGCCTTTTTTTTTGAACTTACGAAATTTCACCTATTGAACCACCCAACCACGCTCTGCTACCATGTTGGAGTGGTGGGATGGCAAATAATTAGGCCAGCATTAATATTGACAACGTTTATTCGTTGGAAGATAATTTAGGAAACTTTACATCTTAGTCGTGTTACGAAATACAAGCAAGCGACGCCATGACAGTTGGCAGAGTTAAAAAGACACTGTAAGGTGGCGCTGTATGTAGCATAATGAAAATCAAGTTTATAATATTTCCCACAGATTACAACAAGCCTTTCACTCGTAATCACTGCAGTGTTCAACTGCTCATAGTTCTTGATAACCGAAGGTCAAGGTCAAATAACATCATAAATCAAGTTGATACGATAGCAGCGGCAGGGTTGTGTGTGTCTGTGTCATTTCCTGTTAGTGGAGGGTTAAGTGATGGCTGTTATAGCTTCGAAATTGTTAGGTGTTATACGAATTACGTGGTGCGGTAGTGTATTATTAGGGTGGTGTTTTTTTTCGGTTGTAATATATTATTACGTTACGGTAAACAGTGATAGTATAAATAACATAGGCCAGTATTTTACGCAGAATTGAATGACGTATGATTTCATGAGCTTGTGTGCGGTGAAAATAGTCATTCCGAAAGAAAAGTTTATTATTAAGGACTACGAGTGTTTTGTTTTAGTTGTAATGTAAGTTATGTTAGTGTTAGCCTACCCGCCCACGTCAGAGTTTTTTGTAGCACCGACAGTCGGGCCGATTTTTCCTAGCTAGGATAAACAAGTTTTTTTTTGTAGGACGTGTGCGTTACACTATTGCAATCAGTATGATCCATTTTTGTCCCAAAAAAAATCTGTCAGTGTGAACCTAAAAGTTTGGTTTAGTTTTACGCAGAATTGAATGACGGTGTGATTTCACGCCGATGTTTGAGTTGTGAAAAATAAATGTTTAATTTGTATTTGTGCTCATCATACGGAAATTGTAAGTTTGGTGACGTTCCGATAATTATCGGCACAAAACTCCAGAACTGATTTTTTATGCAACACACACACACAACACAATTTTCCAACAATGTCGCGACGCAACAGTGAGACAATGATGCAACAACATGACTCCGCAGATTATCAGTAGATCAATACGTTGTTTTAAAAAGGATTCGTCGCATCTAAAAATTTACGTCGTACTGTGTTTGCCTTTAGGCAAACTGATTAGTGAAATAGTAGAATACCAATTTTCACGTCATCACCATAAAATTGTTTGCAAAAAATATTCCGAGACGAAGCAACAACAATTTTTGTACGATATTCCAGCGGTATTATTTTGTACTCTACCAATATAAATGCAAATCTATGGTAAACCCAAACTTTGACTAAAAATGTTATAATGATCGGGGCTAACTTGGGGTCTTGTTGATGCTTATTCCTAATGACTAGTTTACACAGTGTAAGCTGCTGACTACACAGTAGACAGATACTCGTATGCCAGTAGCTCGCCTAAAAAAAAATACAGGTTATGCTCGCAACTTCAGGTCTTTGTCAACCGATGTCTTCGTCACATACTCGGAATTTACTGGCCCGAGATCATACCTCTAACGTAAAGCTGTCAGAGAAATGCCACGAGATCCCGATCGACCGCCAAATCAAGCGCTGTCAGTGGTGGTTGCCACTGTTGATTTTGGCTTTCAGAAGTTGCAGTGGTTGGGAATGTGTGGCGGGCTTGTCCCAATAAAAAAAAAGTGGTAATGGATTGGTCACACGCTCCGGAGGGATCCCGATCACATTCCAAAACAGGGGGGCTACTCTCTAAGCCCGAAGTCCGTAGTTTCGGGCTTAGTTGCGGGCGTATTCTACTCCGTATTACTTAACAACTAAGAACTAATGACAACGCGATTTGACATTGAGTTTTAAATCGTGTTGTTATTCATTCTTACTTCGGGTTCGGGACTAAGCGTAAGTCCGTAGGTTATACGGAGCACAGTACGCCCGCAACTAAGCCCGAAACTACGGACTTCGGGTTGAGAGAGTAGCCCCCCAGGCTATGGACTGGAATTCTTAAGGGAAAAATCAACGTCTACGTTCCTGTCAAACCTGGCGACGCACCGTGTTGGCAGAAGCGACGAGCATCGGAATGACGTGGAGTGAGGTGAAGCGTAAAGCTTAAGACCGTTCGCGATGGAAGCCTACTGTGGACGCCCTCTGCCCCAGCTATGGGACATAAATGATCTTAAGAAGAAGCTTGCCACTTCCCAGGTGACACTGGCGAGCTAAAGCCGAACAATGTGAGTGATATTTGAGCTGCTGCCATGTGTGAGTTACTGTCAGGCGAACAACCTACTTAACTCGGATGCGAGCTACATACTATCCAACTCGCACATGGTGGCAGCTCGGACATCACTTGCAGCTAACTATCATCGTTACTGGTATATGAGTAGGCAATCCCAGTATCTGTCTAGCGAGCAGCTTGCTCTGTGTGAACTAGCCATAAAGTGTAGTTTGATATTTTGCCAGAAAGTTTAATACTCCCGCGTCGCCTGCCAGTCTTTTCTTTTTCTTTTTTTTGCAGTTTTTTTTTGCAGAATTTTGATTGATTCATTTTCGTGGCTAGATAATATACTATTTACATTGAGTCGTAGTTTTTTGAGAGCTTCAACCTGAGACAAGAGTCAGAGACAAGAGAGAGTCTAGTCTACAATTGACAGATGTATTTAATTTTTATGTCACCGGAAAATTGCAGACTCCGTAAGATTATAACAATTAATCTTTATTAGATTATGATTTCTCGATATATTATAAAAAAAATGATTTTGTTTTTAATAAATCCCACCCCAATTCAATAGTTTCCAATATCTCGGTGGCTTAATAAGAACAATATTGCAAACTCAACAACGTTTGCAATTTTCCGGTAACATGTTTAAATCCACAACAAAGCTAAATTCCTAGTATAATAGATCACCAAGAGACATAACTACTATTTACCTACTCGTATATATTGAACATTAAAGGTATTTTGATGAAAGGATGCTCGGACAACGTTGCAATTTATAGAGAATTGCAAATGACAGTAAATGTTGTCAACTGTGAAATAAACAGAGTTCTGATACGTATTGCCACATGAAGCGTGTGCTAACATTCTCAAAGCTGTTAGCTAAGGAAGTCTTCGCACTGACACAGGAATTCACTACCTCGTATCGTAGGAACACGAACCGTATTCTTATAATATTCATCTAAACTAATAGGTACCAGTTTTTGTCTGTGACTCATCATTATCTCATCTGCCTAGCCTTTTCCCAACTATATTGGGGTTCGCTTCCAGTCAAGCCAGATTTAGCTGAATACCAGTATTTTACGAGGAGCGGCTGCCTACCAGACCACCACAACCCATTAACTGGGTAACACGGTACTTCATGGCCAGACTGGAGTCAGATTTACTGGCTTTTCTCCGTTACGACTGCCAAATATCTACAAATGACAGCCGGGACCAACGGCCTAACGTGCTTTCCGAGGCACGGAGGAAACTCGGTATGTTAAGATGGTCACCCATCCACAGACCAACCTCGGCAAGCGTTGCTTAACCTTGAAGATCGACCCGTGCGGCTGTTATTATCTAGCCACGAGCTCCTCGAACGAATTCGAACCGTAGTCTTATAATATTCATTTATATTAATACCAAATTTTGTCCGTTAATGCGTACGTGTATATGACGTTTTTTCTCATTTCCGTAGATATTTCGGGTAACTCTTAGTGCACCCCCCTACACTCGACCATGGAACTTATATAGCAAACGGCTTTCAGTCACTCATCAGCGAAAACCAGCGTCAGGCAGCATCTAGTTGTCTGGCATTTTGCTGAACGGGACCTATTTGGCGCAGCCGCGGGGCACACAATGTTATTGTTTTTAATTTCCTTTTATTGTTGCCTACATTGTGTGATTCCGTGTGTGCCGAATAAATTAGTTTTCTTTCTTTTCTTCATCAGATTTTTTTAAGGATGGGAACTGATCAAAAATGACTCCTCCCGCTCCGGGCGGAGCAGAAGGGAGTGTCAGACTCTTACTGACTAAAACCCATCCGTGTTCCTCCTAGTGCCCTTTGTGTTCCAGGACCGCGGTGACTCTTTTGAACAAATTCTGCAACCTTTTTTTTTCTTTTTTAAGGATGGGAAATCATCATATGACTCCTCCCGCTCTGGGTGAAGCAGCCGCAAGCCTGCAACGCTGGCAACTAATCAGTAACGGAACAGTTTTATATAACTATAACTAGTTGACCCGCGCAACTTCGTCTGCGTCATAATTTTCATTACTGCTCCGCTCCTATTGGTCTTAGCGTGATGATAGCCTATAGCCTTCCTCGATAAATGGGCTATCTAACACTGAAATAATTTTTCAAATCGGACCAGTAGTTCCTGAGATTAGCGCGTTCAAGTAAACAAACAAACAAACAAACTCTTCAGCTTTATATATTAGTATAGATGTATAGCTGTTGCCCGCGACTTCGTACGCGCATATCCCGTTCCCGTAAGAATTTCGGGAAATCCTCTCTTTGTGCTCCCCTGCACTCCCCAAGAAACCTACATGTCAAATTTCTACTTTCTACGACCAGTAGTTTTGGCTGTGCTTTGTTTGTCAGACACTGATTCAATCAATCAGGCAGTAACGGAAGAATTGTATATATTAGGATTGAGAAGAAGTAAAATTGTTTGATAGGTTTCCACACATTCGGAAGTGTGGAAAAACAGTACCCTGATACCCTGATACGGGACCTTGAGTCCCTCGTATGTCTATCTTTCTGTCTATTACAGCCTTTTTTTGACGTAATAACGTCTTATAAATCGATGAACGCCGGCTGCACGCACGAAAAAGTGTCCGTTCCGCCTGAGCCGAGCGTGCAAGCGAGAGCGCGGGATAAGCGATAGAGAGGCACAATCAATTAATTGTTAAAAACTCAATTGTTTTCTTATGACGTTATCGCGTAAAATTATCGTCCGTATACCGACTTTACTGACAGTTAATTTTGTTTGTAAGAGGGAAAATTTGGTTATTACTGATCTTTCACTTGTAGAAAGCCATAACGAGTGTTATTTTATTCAATCTTCCACTCATCACTCAAACGCTTTTTTAATGAGAAAACTCAACTTGTCTAATAACTATCTACTAACTGCGTACTATGTTATCGTTGGTGAAAATGAATAATTAAAATCGGTGACAAATATCACTCTGATCTAGACTAGAGTCACGAGCAAATGCATCTAAAAAAAGAAAATACAAAAAATAACATTGCGTACTCGCTGCGTCAACGCTAACACCCCACAACCAAAGAGAAGGCTGCTTTATCTTACCTGCAATAGAATTCTAGCAACATTATTCACGCCACGAGTATCTTCCCAAGAGATGCCAAAGGACGTGGGTTCGTGGAAATTGAAACCAAAGCATCGTTGCAATTTAGAACAAGAGAAGTGGGGTCACAAAAGTTGGCCGGCCATTAGGAAATTCGATTTTATTGAAGGTTTTGGTGTTTTTCTATTATAAATGTTATGTAACTTAGACTTAACTTTTAGGGTTCCGTACCCGAAGGGTAACCAACGGAACCCTTTTACTAAGCCTGCGCTGTCCGTCGGTCCGTCCGTCCGTCCGTCTGTCTGTCAGCGGGCTGTATCTCAAGAACCGTAATAGGTAGAGAGTTGAATTTTTTTCTGATTGTATATGTTTATTGCCGTTACAACAACAAATGATAAAAATTAAGGTTTATCGTACGGACCCCTTCATGTGCGAGTCCGACTCGCACTTGGCCGGTTTTTCAAAATTAAAACGGTATTGTATTTGTTAATCGATAGGTTATTAGCTACTAACTTTTGCCCGCGACTTCGTACGCGAATATTCAGTTTTCTCCCGTTTCCGTAGGAATTTCGGGAAATCCTCCTAATACTCCCTTATGGAACCTATGCTCCCTTCTACAACCAGTACTTCAGCTGTGCGTTCTCTGTCAGTCACTCACTCACTCAATCAGTTAGTAACTTAAGAATTTTACATAATTATCAGTACTAGGATTGTATTTGTGCCGTCATTTAAATTCGTTAACTATTTATAGGTAAAAGCTTTACAAAAAATCGATTCATCCTAAAAAACACATTTATAATAGTGTGGCTCTACCAGTTAACGGGATTAATTTCGTATTTAACAGGCAGTTTAATATTCTAACTAGCGTCAGATATACAAGTATAATAAAATTTGCTGTCGGACAGGTACAGTCCTATGTAACATGGGTACCAAGTGTTGTGCTCAAAGGTAATAAGTGTTATCTAACGAACTTAAAATAGAATTAAGATAGTGGCAAAAGCGAGAAAAATAAATCCATTTAGTAGTAGATAAAACACACAAGATAACCAAAGCTTGGACAAGATTGATAGTTAAGCCTATTCTACCTTGAACTTCTTACACTGGGTTCAAAAGAAAGTATACAACAAAGAAGGTTCTTTAAAATAGAATTTTCACTTTTTAGAAATATATTTATTGGTTGACAGGAAAATAAATAGGTGCATTAACAAAATTGATTTTCGATGTACAGTTTAGATATGTTATAATAATAATAGATCAAGCTCAAAGCATTTCAAAAATTAATATATCATGTTCACGATATTCTAGTAATGGCTTTTGATAAAGTTGTTTTTTTATTCATTTAACCTATTCTGTGGTCGCTAACCTAAGAGTCGTTTCTTTTAAATAATGGTTATTTGATAAATATAGCTACAACAATGTAGTCACTTAGAATTTTTTTTACAAATATTTAAAATGTATTCACGTTTACGGTTTTCACTATAATTAATTTAAGTGTTCTCAAGTCACGATGGTACGGGACAAAAGTAAAACCTATTCTAATAAAGATGAAAAGTAGTTAAAGCATTGTGGCGAATATTGTAGGTAAAGGAGTATACAATAAGAAAATATATTACACGTTGTATGCTTATTACACGTGGACATGTTATAGTTTAAAAAAAAAATGAGAAACTCTACTTAGTAATGCCAACTAAATCCGGAACTTTCAGGACCTAACTTCCATTTCATAGTGTGAAACACAAACACTGCATTATTACCTACAAACCATTTATCACTAAGTCCGGCCGCCAGTGTACTGCCTATTGGTGAGACAGGCTCACTGTAATCTTAACGGCACTACTGACCTTCGCCGATAAGAGGCGATAGTGACCAGCACGCCAACGGTAGCTGGTAACTTACAGCCTAGCCTTATGGCCTGGCCTTATAGCCTGGCCTTATAGCCGGAGCGCTACAGCCATGCCTTTGGTGTTCATGGCCCATGCCGCAGACCGCAATGTTAGGTCTCGAGGACAGTGGACTAATGTATTGCGAGCTTTATCTACATGGCCTTTTGCCCTTGTAGAAAGAATTTTAATTAAGTTAATTTGTTTGTGGCACTTGTGTGTTAATGTTGTTTTTTTTTTCAGGTTGCTTTGTGTCTGGAGTTTTTTGTGACGGGTAATAATGTTTAGTGGGTAGTGCGTGCTTTTTTGGTGAAATTTGTTTTAAATATTTTTATAATTTCTTTTGAAAAGAATAGCGACAGTGGATAAACGATTAAAAATATATTTATATGGCGAGGTTATACTGAAATAACAGGCGATTGAGATGTATTTAAAAACAGTTAAGTTTATTATTTGTTATTATAGCGGCCATAGAAATACACAATCTGTGAAAATCCCAATTGTCTACCTATTACGGTTCTTGAGATACAGCCCGCTGACAGACGGACGGACTGACGGACGGACGGACGAATAGCGGAGGCTTAGCAATAGGGTTCCGTTGGTGCCCATTGTGTACGGAACCCTAAAAAGACATATTGTGGTGACCTCAAATAAATTGGGATAAGAACAAAGGTACAACTAATGGTTTCCATTTGCATGACAAAAAATGACGCGATTTTCCGTTTCGTAAAATTGCCAAAATTGTCTCATCGGAGAACGATACGAAAGTTTTCCAATTCAGAATATAGAAAATTTACATTTCAATCAATGCTTCAATGCTGTTGCGACGAGTTGCGATTCTACAGGGGAAGCTTACCCTTGAATGGATATCTCGCAGACAGGATGATTGGCACTGAATCCTGCAGTAAACCCACCCTGTCGTAAATTGAAAATCTAAAGCCGATATCCTGATGACAGAAATCATCTCATAAATTACTCTGCATGTGGGTAGTCGTAAAATTTTGGATAAAGGGAAACGCTTATTACGTATTCCATCGGCGTTTTAATTAAATTAGGAGTCGATGGATTCCTCGAATATTATAATTACGACGGGTTTTATTAATTTTGCAGTGGTACCTGTCGCTTGGATAACAATTTATTCTCAGAAAGCGACTTTAGAACTGGAAACTTAACACGCTTTTCGTTTTAACGTCTTTACTGTAACTATGAGTTTTGACACAGGCGCTAAGTTTAGGTGAACGACATTATACAGGTGTATTTATCATAGACGATTAAAATAAAAGGAGAGATTTCTCCCAAAAGGAAGGAAAAAATAATTTAAAAAATATCCTTATAAATAGTATTATTAACAAAAATAACGATAATGGTGTAACTACCACATAAAAACTTTTTTACAAAAAAATATAACCGACTTCCAAACAAAACACCATAAAGTATAAAATAACTTTGATTTCGGAAGTAAGTGTTTTTCTTTGTTTTTAAGAAGAATATCGCGTTTAGAAGATCGAAAGATCGCGTTCAAATTCATTGAATGGCTTTACCAAATCAATTTGCAATCACATAGATTGCATATTGAGATCACGTCAAATCAGTTACTCATTTTATTGTGATAAAAACATAGAATTGAATGAAACTCCAATCCTCCATTTCAGCATTAACATCTACCGTTTGTGAAATCGATGCGGAATGCGACGAAGCCTCGATCATGTTTCCTTCAATTTGTCCTGAGTTATAACAGAACTGCGGAGTCCGATTTGTAAAGGCAGATTTTAGGATTGAGGGCCTAGACGCCACGAATATTTTGAATTATAGTAACGTTAACGTAAGTGAATTTTGAATGTGAAGAACTACAACCCCATAATGTAACACAATTTATATCATTAAAAATATCAATATAGTCTTCATCATCATACCAGCCGAAAGACGTCCACTGCTGGACATAGGCCTCCCCCAAGCGTCGCCACAACGACCGGCCACCACTCCAGAACTTTTCGGCCCTATCGACCATCTGTTTTGCGAGCAATGTGCCCTGCCCACTGCCTCTAAGTTTGGTGATCCTTCGGGCTATGTCGGTAACCTTGGTTCTATTTAGTCTTGGACATAGTATTTAATTTAAATAAATATTATGTGCGTGACGAGTATTGTAGTTACGGTAAAATTTTACGTAGCGTTGCTGTACGTCAAAATATTCGTGCTAGGCCTTCTGATTTACGATCGTCAGTGGCTTGTTTTACTGGAACTAAAGGTAGTCACTTCTTTTTTTTTTAATCTTTATTTGGAAAAAAGGCTTTAATCGCGAAGCGATTATGCCAGTAGTCAATTCTTGATGTTAGCAGCAATTAGAATAAAATTAGTTTGAGGCTTCCCGAAATAAAGAATATAAGGCAATATTTAAGTACGAGGATTGGCATTCAAAACTCAAAGCATTAATTGCGATTAAACCGTTTTCAGGCACTTTTCAATCTTGGAGGTATTTGAGAAAATCCTTGAATGCAACTTTTATAATAATCCATTACTACAAAAGAACCCCGGGTAACATAACGGCTTCTCTTAATTCTTTGGATTCTGTATAGGCCAAAACCTCAACGATATCATTAGATGTTAAAATTACCGTTTAGATTTTCAATAAGACAAGAACCAGGCTTGTCTTACCGAAAATCTTAATGGGATTAAGTGCTTTAGAACTCATTTGACGCGAGTGTACACATTTAACGCTTAGTGTGCATAAAATTTGGTGAGATAAGGAACATCATGATGAACTATGTACACCTTTAATTTAGAATTAGATTTAATTAGGATGAGATTGGATTAAATTTATTTAGACGGAATACTGCTCTCATTTTTGGAACGGATCTGCCAGATACCAGATTGATGCCCTTGAGTCAATTGAGAAACGAACCAATAGGATCATCGGCAATGATAGGCTCGTTGAGTCGAAGCTCCAAAGTCTTGAGCATCGACGCCGAGTTGCTAGCCTGTCGGTTTTCTATCGGTTGCATTAAGGAGGAATGTGCGACGGAATTGCATAATTTAATTCCGCCGAGCACGTTCCATCATCGGACCATAAGACGAACGGCGATGCACCACCGGTACATGGTGGACATTCCACCCACATGCACAAAATATTGTGGTACATTGTATTCATTGTATGTACATCTTCTTCTTCTTCCACCTGGCGTTAATCCCGGCTATTGCCAGGGTCCGCCGCATTGTTTGTACATCTAAGGCTAAGAATTCCCTGCCGGGGTCTGTGTTTCCTGATAGCAACAACCTGGGAGTCTTTAAGTCAAGAGTGAATAGGTTCTTTTTAGGCAAGCGTGCGCCATCTTCGACCACTTCGTCGCTTACCATCTGATCAGATAGTGATCAAACGCATGCCTATCACTAATAATAAAAAAAATATATATTCACTTACGGTACCTATTCATATAAAGTCAAATTATACACTTTGTCGTCTGTGGAGTTCCGAAAACTAATTTAATTTGACTCAATTTTTTTGGGAAAGATGACGTAATAATTATTCTAATAGAACCGCAAAAGAGACTATACGAGACCAATGCTACAGGGAATAACTTTTTCTGGTGATGGGACCAATCACACCTGTTCGAGTTGAACCCGGTAAAAACCAAGATTCTTAAAACAGAATAATCAAATCTTATACATAAAATTAACGTCACAAACATTTATCAACCATAATCGATTACTTAAGGAAGGCCAGATTTTATAAGCCATAAAATTATTCTTCAGGATCAATGCTCAAGCAGCGTGAACTATATAGACATCCCTAAGTAATCGCAATATGGTGAACTATCTATTTCAGAATAAAAGTTAGTATGGTACACTACAGGCAACAGTACCAACCTTTGAAACGGGAGAGGCCTATGTCCGGCAGTGGTCTGCGATAGGCTGGGTAGAGAAAATAGAGTGGTCACTAAGGAGTAATTTAAGTACGGGGTACCTATTTGCAAAGATTTAAATTGCTAGATCTACCCTAACCGCACTAAACCCCGTTTTCTGGAAAAAGAATATCGGCGCGTCTCAAATAAAATGGAAGTCCAGTCATGTGATTGGCTGTTGAAAACTTATTTCACCCATCACAGCTAAAAACACGCGCTTAACCAATTGTTAAAATAAATTTGTGGTAATTTTCATTCGAGACACTGGGTCTTCATAGGGTATTTTACTAAAAAAATCTAATTAGTCCGTCTGATAGATTTTCAAAAAATGTTTGACCCGTTTTTTTTCTTTTTTCACGTAAACAAAAAATAAAGGAGATACAGCGAGTTGAAGACTTGCGTGACGTCATTTGGCTTGGTAAAAATGTACCAAATTTACCAAGCCAGATGACGTCAAGCGTGTCTTCAACTCGCTGTATCCTCTTTATTATTTGTTTATGTGAAAAAAGAAAAAATACGTGTCCAATATTTTTTGAAAATCTATCAAACGGACTAATTAGATTTTTTTAGTAAAATACCCCATTACTGAAACAGTATCAGTTCTGAAAGCTTACTCTTCCCGAATCAGACGTTTTCATAGAAGCTATATCTATGTTTTTGTGTGCGTCAAAATTAAAAACAAACCAACCATCTTTAGAAGCGGTATGGCAGGATAACAATTTAAATCTTCGCCTTTTTGAATTCAATGGAATACTTTACCATATCAAAAAGAACAGTGCCGTAGGCCAGGAGCATTTCATCTTCAAGGGGGGTAGGAAACACTCTGAGCGCGTTGGAGGTCATTCCAATGTCAACCGTTTATCTGTAACAAAAGGGTTCATTTTAATTGGATTTTAGGCAGTATGCCACGTCGCGTAGTGCGTTGAGATGTAAAATTTTTGAAAAACGAGTCAGATCTCCACCACAAACCGAACAAAAACTGTTTCTTGTATGGGAGCCCCCTTTAATTTTTAATTTAATTTACTTTTATTACTAAAATTAAAAAGCTATAGCTACAATAGAAATACATACTCTGTGAAAATTTCAACTGAGGAGCTCGTAGCTAAATAATAACAGCCGCACGGGTCGATCTTTAAGGTTAAGCAAGGTTGGTCTGTGGATGGGTGACCATTTTGACATACCGAGTTTCCTCCGTGCCTCGGAAAGCACGTTAAGTCGTTGGTCCCGGCTGTCATTTGTAGATGGCAGTCGTTACGGATAGTCAGAAGCCAGTAAATCTGACTCCAGTCTTGCCAAGAAGTACCGTGTTACCCAGTTAATGGGTTTTGGAGGTCTGGTAGGCCGCCGCTTCACGTGAAACACTGTATTACTTGGGAAAAGACCCCAATATACTTGGGAAAAGGCTAGGCAGATGATGACTCTGAAAATTTCAACTGTCTACCTTTTACAGTTCGTGAGATACAGCCCGCTGACGAAAAAACTGACGGAAAGACATACGGACAGCGGAGGCCTAGTACTAGCTAGGGTTCCGTTGGTTACCCATTGGGTACGAAACCCTAAAAAAAAATGTAGAGGAGTATCGAATTTGTTAATTATGATTATAATATTGACGAAATGTAAATTACGATGTATTGTTCTACAGCCTATTCGTGTGATACTTATTTCTATTATGAGTGCCTGACTTATTAAAACAATAGCTTTAATGTCTTACAGGTAAGTAACTAATCTCCAGAAATCCATGTTCGCTGTCCAAAAGCCGCTTTTAGAATAAAGAGAATTATTTCCCGACTCAATGTCGAATTCTGGGAAGATTTTGTGTCTAGAGAATACATAATGACACAGTTTTCTCAGAATTTTTCTGAATTCTCGATGGATCACTTTAATGAATAGGGTATTTTACTAAAAAAATCTAATTAGTCCGTCTGATAGATTTTTAAAAAAATATTCGACACTTATTTTTTCTTTTTTCACGTTAACAATAAATGAAGGAGATACAGCGAGTTGAAGACACGCGTGACGTCATCTGGCTTGGTAAATTTAGTACATTTTTACCAAGCTATATGACGTCACGCGTCAGGTATATGAGGTCTACGGTTCCTTGCAGCTATGACAAAATCAAAGTTCTTAGTTAACGTAAAAAAAATATACGGCCGTTTAAGCCACAAAAATCCCTTGAGTTGTGTGACGAAATATACTTTTTGCGGCCTAAACGGCCGTATATTTTTTTTTACGTTAACTAAGAACTTTGATTTTGTCACAGCTGCAAGGAACCGTAGACCTGTATATGGTTTTAATTTCAACTCGATACCTCCACGCGTTTCCGAGATAAAGGGTCTGGACAGACAGACGGCAGATATAGCCAGTTTTTATTTGTATCAAGAGTAATAATAGTCCTCCTTAACGTTTTCAGCCATGGCGGCCAACCTCAACAAAAATTAACTAACGGCACGGGAAAATTATAGTTCGCAGTGTAGTATGTGCGCAAACAAAGATTGAATCTCTGTTTCATCACGCTTACAATCCGAAGGGACGACATAACGAAATGACCGGAGAGATACCCGGTGCAGGATCAACTTTAAGTTGCAGTACAGTTCGCGTCAGCGTGGTTTGCCCCTCGGAAGTTAGGTTTGAGTGAAGTAAAAAACTGAAAAAACATTCGCGTAAAAAACTGTTACGTTCCTAAAATACTTTTTGTTTATACGTATTATACTATAAACAAGTAACTAAGACTACCAGTAATAATAAAATATCAAAAAGTAACTCAACAAACACATACACCACAAGAACACAAATCAAACTGTAAGAAATAACCAAAATAAAACATTAAAAACAATAACAACGTGTTACACTTTTCGCATCCACAGTCGTATTGCATTGAGCAAGCGGGACACGCTTATGCATCGAACGTATACGAGCGAGTGAGATGCCACTACACCCGCGCGCTTGCGCTAATCCGCGCATGCGCGGTTGTATGTTTGTTGTCAAATTGACATCCTGCGCAGCCGATTGCGGCGTACTTTGTGGAGGCAAACTTGCGTGACGGGAACTGTACTTGAAAGAGAAGACCAAGTGGACTCTGAGGGTCGAAAGGTTGGAATCGCGCCACAACATCCATTTTACGTCGTTCGTGGTTCGAGTTCCAACCTACCATCTACAGATCTTCTTTAAAGAGGATTTTTGGCCGAAAGGTGTCGTATTTCGACGTTACCAAGGACGTTTACGCGATACCACGCAGCGAAACATGACGCCGATAACGTTACGTGCGTTACGTGTGTAGTTATAGTTTTAATAGGGTTTTTGTTATCAAAATGTATTAGTTTATTATTGTTTAAGATAATTTTGTATATTTTAATTTTGTGCGTTTTATCTATTGGCCTCATTTGTCTAATAATAAAATGATTATTATTATTTAAGTGTTGTACTGTACCTAGTGTGCAGTTTTGTATCACACCACCAACTTTCATCCGGGATTTTACAGAGAAAGTCCTGATGGAAAAATCCAAACACAATTTTTAGCCGACGCTCAGTAATCGCACTAGTACGAGGATAATTAACTTATTACATAACACATTATCAATTATTATTATGCAGACCATGGCCTGAATTAGGGAATATGATACTTTTTATTCTGCGGGTCTATAAAAGGCCACTTTAGCAAAATCATATTAAAAATAACGAGTATAATATCAATCATACAACAATGGGGTATTTAAACAAAAAATAAAGAAGATACATCGAGTTGAAGAAAAGCGTGACGTCATCTGGCTTTGTAAAAATTTACCAAATTTACCAAGCCAGATGACGTCACGCGTGTCTTTAACATACTGTATCGTCTTTATTTTTTGTTTACGTGAAAAAAGAAAAAATATGTGTCCAATATTTTTTGAAAATCTATCAGACGGGCTAATTAGATTTTTTTTGTAAAATACCCTATAGTCAAATTTTAATGTTCATCTTTATCGCTAAAGGCTTAGGTTCAAGTTTGATTGGGAAAATTTGATAGTGATAGGTAGCGTGATGTGCTTTCTGATTATGCTAGAGCGGCCTTTTAAAACCTGCTGGTTGTACAGTATGGTCCTATGACATCATTAACGATATTCGTGTGGGCAAAATCTCTTGCATAAGGAGTAATTCTATATAACCTAACTTAATTTTTGTAGAATAAAATAAACGACCTAATTCATTCAATTATTATTAGCACTTGCTAAAGGCTCCGTAAAATAAAATCACTAGGTTTACCGAACGAGGACAATAACTTGGTCCGTTCGGCGCCTGAAGCTAATCATTTAATAATAAGATATCGATTCCATCACAAATCGATGGACCGACCTACTGACCAGTGTCGTACCGAGAAACAATTTTACTATGCGAAGGAAAATAAAGGAAAGGGGAGGGAGAGGTTTTTTTTTTGGGTGTTACTTTATAATATCAAAGTGGTGGATATTTTGAAAGTTCATTTAGCTTTCTTTAATTCTAACTTAATTAAAATTTTTGAGTAACTAGTAAATTCGTATGGTTTTTACGCACCAATTTCTTTGATTTATTATGAATTTGTTGTATAATTTTCTTTTTTTTTTAATAAAAAAGCTCTCCTTGGTAGGTTACTCTATAACTACTTACGTAAATATCAAATACAAATAAATAGAAGTGCTATGTGTAGGTTTATTATAAAATACTACTTGAATACAAAAATAAAGTTGACGTACTGAACTAGACAAGAAAAATTCTCTCCAACACGACAAGTCGCTTCAAAATGAGTGCTTCAAAATTTCAACTGCAGGTTTCATAAATCATAAATTTAAGCTTTTTTAGGACTTACCGTGGTATTTACAATATTTGTTATATACGTTTATCCGACAAAACATTGATGTATTCTGTGCTCAACAAACGTTGATTTGTTTAATGTTCAAGTGAACTTGAATAACCTTTATAATTGACTTAACATGAAGTGAGAGAGTTCAATCAAGAGGTGAGAAACCTCCTTTTGAAGTTCATAACTCCGAATTATAATTGGCGGTGGTGGTTTCATTTAAGGTTTAGGCTTTTAAGAAGGCTATTCTGGAAGTTTTCGTAGAAAAATCCTACATAGGTCATTACCCGAAGATATTGAAATCCTGTATAAGGAAGGAATATTTAGAAAAAAATACATGATCTTATCATCTTTTTTATCGTCTTTATCCCGATATCTAAATCTTGGTAAAATAATAAACAGTAACAGAAGCATTAATTTAAACGAGACAGATATTTTGAGAATAACAACGAAACAAAAAATTTAAATAAAGCACAGAACAAAAATTGTAACGTGAGTTTATTTCAGCGTTTTTTTTTTGCAGTTTATTGGGAAAAATGTACAAAGTATTATTTATTAAAGCAATTTCTTGAATAAACATCATTTCAAATTTTTCAATGTATTTTTAAACCCTCAAAGGTTTAAAAACCTCATAAAACTGAGCTAAGCTTCCGCATTTTTATCCTGGATCAAATTAAAATTCCTTCAATCAATAATATTTGCTTTGGGAGATTAAATTAAACAACAATCAGATCCGTTGCCACGTGTAACTGAATGAATTGGATTATTTGATGGAGTTTAAATGATTAACAGTGTTTGTTAAGGATGCAATTTAAAGGATCTACTGGTTTAAAAAGTGGTTGGATGAATTGCAGCTGGGACAATTGGCAATAATTGGAGAATTTGACAGTAGAAAAAGGAAAAACTATGTGAGGGTGGTTATTACGGATTGTTTTTTTTTCTTGAAAAGAGCGTTTGCCCTTCAGATTTGGTTTAAGTTAAATATGAGTATACAAAATTAATAAAGCTGAGTGGCAATTTCTACACGGTATTGCGCTTGGCACCACTTTGTACATGCTCCCACGCTTGTCCCAACTTTCCACATGGTCCTAAGTTGAGCGCCAATAGAGAATATGCATGAAAAACATATTTATCATCTATAAAGTGTATCTAAAAATATAATACTAACAGAAAATACAGAAGGAAACACTGACATTGAAGGAGATATAATTATTTTAAACAAGTATACCCGTAATTCTCACGAAAACGCTGTTTTCTATGGCAGTTGTATAGGCGTTATAGATGATTACGTCAAAGTTTACATCGGACTTCTCTTTCTAATTGCAATCTTTGAAGCTTTATAACTTCATTCCTGATGAAGGTATTTAAAAAATAAATTCATGACCGTTTACTAGAGCTAATAAGTATTCGATTTCGCAAATTAAAAAAATCGCATGCATATTCCCTTTTCCTGCGTAGCCCTAAGTTGGGCGCCAATTTGTACATTGTCCTAAGCTGGGTGCCACATTCGTCATGGTCTCACGTTGGGCGCCATTTTGTATATGGTCCCACCCTGGGCGCCACTTTCTACATGGTCCCAAGGTAGATTCCAATTACTTTGTAGCCCCACTCTGGGCGCCACTCTCATATATTTTATTGTATACAAAATAGTATCCAATATAGACGACATCGGAATGAATGCTCCAAAAAAACTCTCTCAAGAGAACCATCTCACATTGAAATGTTTTCAAATTATAACTGTGTTTATGATTAAAAATATCAAATTTTATTGCATGTTCTTAACGTACAATTCAACATAAAATGAGCTATTAGCTATTAGTTAAAGCAATAAAAAAATGCTAATACCAGAAAACTTACCAAACTATATCTTCGAATCTGACGTGACAGTACATACATGCAGACAATTCCAGAGGTCGTGTCGTTTCTTGGATTGCCTCTAGCACTGAGCATTGTCACTGCGTATAATATCTACATGTAAATGTCTCGTACAGAATTTTGCGACCCTTGTAAACGATCTGGGGTCTGCGATAAAAACTACACTTATCTGCAGATTAGTATTTGCAGGACTATTGTTCTACCACTAAAAGCTATATCATTGCATAACAATGCCAAGACGTATTCCTTCATTTGTTAGCTATATTGTGGGATTTTAATTTATTGCACAGATAGCTATTTTTTTGAATTGTGCGCACCATTATTAGTCGGCCAGATTCCACCGTCTACACAATAGTCTGTTGTCATGTCCTTACCGTCTTATTTATTATATTATTATTACCCTAATGTATTTTATTTTTCTGTTTACTTAACCTGTTTTAATTACTTTTTATGCCACTTCGGTCGACGTCATACTCAACGCCGCCGGCTGTCGCTGAAAACCAGCGCTGTGACTCTGTCTCGCACACGAGTTTTACGTGAATGTGACGCATGTCTTCCAAACTTTTATAATTTGGTTTTATTTAAGATTTTTTTTTTATATGCATCATGCTTGGCGCAAATAAAGGCTTTTTTTTATTTCTATTTATTTTAGTTACATTACCTACTTTATATTTCGTCCGTATTCTACAAAGGCGTAGAAAGAAGAGAAAACAATTACCTCACGTATGTCGGTAAATACTCGTACAATCAACGTCACAGGAATGGTAATACATACTTCAGAAATCTCTCTCAGTCCTTTTTTACTTTTTATTGCCGATAGGCTTGCATTTTACAAAAAGAAATAAAGAAGATAGAAAAAAAACACTTGCATTAATTTGCCGTCGGTCCATCAAGTAAAAACCTACCCATAAATATATTAAATTGGACAGTCATTCATATATTATACAGGGTTATTTGTAAAACACCAACAACCTCTTAGGGGTAAAAGCACACATGATTAAGAATAAACCCCCTTCTTTGTCGCTATGCGTTTGTGTCTGTGCTGAATAAATGTTTTTCTATTCTATTCTATTCTATTCTACATCTCTTCAAATTTAGAGTGAACAGGCTCCTTTTGGGTAAGCTCACTTCATTGTGGAATTTATATCTGTCATTCTGACCTAGACTAGAGACTCAAATAAAAAAACAGTATGTGCCTCACAGCTGCACCAAAAAGGTTTCAATTAATTCAGCAATGTTGCCAGATAGATGAGATTTGGCGCTAGTCTTTTGATGGGCTTTGAGTGACGAGTGATGGAGTAAACGGTCACAAACATAAATTAAAACGAAGCTTTAATACGTAAATAAATAATAAAATATTGTTATATAAAATAAGCAGTTTTACCACTATCTCATCTGATGGTTAACGATGAGGAGGACACAGTACGACATAAATATGCTGTAAATATCAAATTGTTACCTCCAATGTGGTTGACTGTATGTAAGTTTATACGTAGTAGTACCCACATTTTACCAGTTTTATATTTTGTCCCATGTTATACACTATTTCCTTATTACCTTGTGCCTATTTAGTATTCTCCGAGCGTAACCTAATAACAGGGTTATTGCCCGAAGTTTCACTGGAGCGAAAAATACAATTTTCTCTTTAGTTAAACTAGGGAATTTTACCGAGAAATTCGTCAGTTGGATAAATAGGATATTCTGATATGAATTAAATTTTCGTAACTAAAATAATAAACTTGGTTATAAATATAATATTTCTGCTACATAGGCTTTATTTACAGAGCAACAAATCTTTCTAGATTTGCAATGTCGATGACCGTTACAACCGTCATAAATACTTAAAATAATAAGTTTTTCAAATTCATTCGATTCTAGACATTATTACATTCAACTTGCCTGGCTATCACAATGACTCAGTTATTGAACGGCGTTTTTCGAATTTTAATTTCATACTATTTACTTGTAAAAACCACCAGGGAATGGGCAGCAGCGTTCTTTGTAAAACGCAACACCATGCACTGCGATCGCCGACCCGCCTGCCAAGCGTGGCGATTATAGCAAGCTCCCCCCTCCCTTTGGGGGAGGCCTATGGGTAGTAATAGACGTCTTTCGGCTGTTATGATTATGGTGATGACCTATGTCCAGCAGAGGACGTCTTTCGGCTGTTATGATGGTGGTGACGATGACCAGTAAAAATAATTCTTCCTTCATAATTTTAGCCTAAATAATAATACACGCCATTTTAACATTTAAGCCACATTATAGTAAAACTTTATCCATATCCGTATCTTAGTTCTTGCGTGAAAAGGTAAGAATCGTTCATACGTAAGAAATATAATGTTTACATTTTAGTGTCAGTATTGTGTTAACCCAAAATCACTATAACATGGAATCGCTGCACTGGATTCCAAAGCCAAACCCTATTACTAATATTTACAACTTACTATGGCATTTATAGCCACAATCAGAATAGGGAACATTCAATATTTCCATTTTTGCTTTAATTTTAAACAACCCCATCTAGAATAGACCACCACATAAATAAAAAATGAAAACGCTTTAATTTTATTGCCAAAATTGGGTTTTGAAACCGACAGTTTCAAGGTTCGCGCGAAAACGGACGATGACGTCACTCGTGTCTATCACTGGTCAAGAACTGTCCTAACTCAAAGACATAAGGTTGCCTTTTCGTTGGCATAACAGCAGATACGTCACCAAACGCTGATTGTTGTTTTTAAATACATTCCGTTTCACGTTACTTTAATTCATTATTTTTGTTAAAAATCGATATTAACCAAATTAAAAACTTTGTAATGGCCTTTATTTTATACTTTTTTATCATTTTACTGACAACATTCTCATAAATTCTGTATTTGCATCTTCCTTATTGTCACCAACTGTCTTTCTGTCAATGTGTAACAGAATAAACATAACACCTCTTAAGCGGTCATTGTACTCATAACTATGAACAAATTATACTATGGGACCAACCACGAAATCGCAACAAAAGTAATCAGCTGTTCAGTACATTTTGTAAAGTTACGCGCACACAAATGAATGGCAGTCGAATTGTTTTTCGCCATTTCAGTTTTGGCCCTATAGTAAAAGTAGAAGAGTTTTGTTTTTACTCTGTTACACTTCGTACAAGCAATGGTTGACACTCACTGAAACAAATAGAAAATATTTACAATTAAATCTCTCACTATGATTAAGTTAGTACTTTGATCAACCATGGAGCACCGATAGCAAGCCAGTGCCCTGGGGTTTACATCGTCTTAACTCCAAATATATAGCTAGGTATGTATTTAAGTACCTACAGGAATATCGGTGCGTCATTCGCTATGATCTGGTCCCTTGAGTAGTAGTCGCGTTACGAGGTCACGAATCTACGCCGATGACGACGCCAGCGTTACTTAAACTGAGAAACCACGAAGTCCAATGACAAAAATACCAAATATTTGCTGTATTTAAGAATTGATCAAAGGTGTTGTGCGTGTTGTTGGTCGAGGGTCTTTAAGAATGGCGATATAAAGAAAACTTGAACTGAAAATGCTAACTATAACTTTTAAAGTAATTTAAAATATTCATTACCATTTAAATGTTTACAATCCAATTAATTTCGATGGTAATTTTATTCCATAAAAGAGATTGTTTGTCTACTGAATGAACTAACTTAGTATGCTACTAACACATACTGTGGACCAAAATATGTCGTTTCCGAATAAAAATTAATTTAAAAAAAAGTTCCTATTTTGCCATAACTCGGCTAAATAGTAAAGTAAGACATGACGTGGCAGGGCGATGGCATTTAAGTGACTATCAAGTTGCTTGTTCCTTCTAAGGAACCATTTCGAAAATGCATTAAAACAAATCGTAGCGCCAAGGTTGCTTCAAAGATAAAAATTGCGTCTTTTTTCTCGTTTCGTAAGCACTACCACTGAACATGAAGCTCTGGGTTTGGATCCCAGTTTGCGCATAGTTACGAGTATATTGGCTTTACCTTTTGAAATCTCGCTCTCTATGACATAGGACTTAAATTGACATAAAAAATTAAAGCTTTTAATTTCATTTAAACCATAATACACTATTGAATCGTCAAGGTCGGTCAGTCAAAAATGTTATTCTTGTACGGTCCAAAGCTCTCTATAGAGAAGAACTTTCAGGAAACTCCATGAACTAGGTACCAAAACATAAATAATGTTCTGTTAAAATAAAACACCGAGTTACCTTCTGACGTAAAACAAAGTTCACGAAGCTATCATTTCACTTTCCACAAAATATTCTCTCTGCATAGACTCAAAAGAGATTAAACTGAATGGTACGGTTTCAGGAAACGAGTTGGAAAGCTGTGCATTTCAGTGTCTTTATGAGTTTAATGTTCTTTGATGTTTTCATGTTCTCAGAATTGTTGAAGAGAAAAACACAGACATATATAAAAAAAAACACTTTTACAAGATAGGGTTTTTTATGTTTTTGTGCTCATTAAATGTATTTTTGACTTAATTCAATATCAGAAGGCTATAGGAATTATGCAAGTCTAGCATAGAAACAAAATTAATCAGGAAATCAGAGTTTTATGTTTCTGATAAATTAGAGCTACCGTAAAATTTTGAGGATAGAGAGGCTAAAGTAAACCAATTAGAATATTAAACTAAGTTTACGATGTGGACTAATGTCTGAAAGCAAAATCAATAAAATTAAGCCCAAAGTTCAACGCCTATATTGGTCGCTCACCGATTCGCAAAAGTTCCACCTTGAGGTATCCCAAAGAGCGCAGTATTCTTGGTTTGAAAATAATATACAGAGCAAGGAACAACACGTTGCAAAACAGAGACCGTAGACTTACGCAAAAGAGCTGCCAGGCTTAAATGGGATTGGGTGGGTCACGTTGGACGAATGTGTGATAACTGCTGGACAAGAATCTTGACGCAATAGGGTGGAACAGCGTCGGTGAGTCTAGAAGGATCCTCCCATATACTTCCAGGTATTACTTTGTTAATGGCACTATTAATAGGCTATAAAAAAAACTCCGAGTTCACATCAAATAGGTTGCATGATACTTATTGCAAGTTTGTCGCTTAGTATCTCCATTATTCATTATTACCTGGTTAGCTATTACTTAGTAGCCGAGAGAGTTACCTTTGCATTCAAATGATGTTTTTAAATTTAATGTGAAGTTCGTGCTATGTTAGGTTTAACATTAAAATTACATCCCAAATAGAAACAATGTAGCTAAATACAAAATAAATTTGTGATTTTGTAACCGTTTATTTCTTTTACAATTTTGTTCATAATTTCAAATTTTTCAAAAATAATTAAATTTTTTTTATAAATTTTTTAAATTAATAAAAAAAAGTTTTAATTTTTAATCAGTGCAGCGAAAAGTCTTCATCGATCTTGCGTAATTGTTTGCGTCTTTTAAAAATGTCTTTGGATTTTACATACAAAACTAAAATTGCGTTACCTTCTTTTTTAGATTACTCTGATTTAGAAAGTAAACTTCAATAATCTCAAACCAAAGATGTTAAATTGCCTCACTACCCTTGGCTAACGGATCATTACCCTGTAAAGTTTTATATGCCCATAAGAAGTAACTACCTACCTTTTTTTGAATTATTGCACTCGTAAGTTTTACAATTTTCGTAAAAAGTCGACGGTCCAGCGTTTTCTTATATATTATCTTTAGGGTGTTACATCCACCCATTTAGTCTTTTTTATTTCACTGTAGAGCAATGAACTCCCTAACACTTTTCTATATAATTTTGTTTTCTGATAGAATCGACCGAAAGTAGTTTATTCATAGAAATATAATTTCACTACCAACTTTATTACGTTTACTCTGTTACTTGTTGTATAAAGTGGCTTTCAATCACTTAATAGGTATTCCTCTTAAGTGATTATTGTACTCATCATTATGACCAACTTCTACTGTGGGACCAAACCCGAAAACGTGGAATAAAAATCAGATGTTCAGTTTTTATCCAGTTATGCGCACAGGAAAATGTATGAAGCATTCAACATTTTTTTTCAAGATTTCTGTGTTAGTCCCATAGTGAAAGTTGGTCATAGTGATGAATACAATAACCTTTAAGAGATGTTGCATTTATTCCCTTATACATTGTATTAAAATCTTGAACCAAACACAATTTTACATTCACAAAAAAACCTTTTTTTTATGAATGTGAAATCATTAAATGTCTCCTCCCGCTCTGGGCGAAACAGAAGGGAGTGTCAGACTCTTTCTGACTAAAACCCATCCGTGTTTCTCCTAGTGCCCTTTGCATTCCAGAGCCGCGGTGATTCTTTCGAACAAATTCCGCAACCCTAAACACAATAGCCCTAAATGTTCACATCAAACGTTTGTTCGTAAAAGGTACCTAAGTCCAAAACAAATGTAAACCAATAACAACCTACCCCTATTCAAACAGTTATTGCAAACAGAAATTAAATTTAAGACCCCTTGAGGAAGGAACACGCAAGTATCAATGCGATTGTTATCATCAACTCCCATATAACGTTTATCTTCACTAAGCATGCGATCTTTTTCAATGCTAATGCCTCGACAGTATTGTTTTAGTGCCCTTTGATCGAACAGTTATTAGTTCAATTGAACTAAGAACTAGCTGATTAATTGTTTGAATCCATTTGCCTTTGTAACCGTTCGACATCTGGTAATATCGGATTTTCTGTTACGTTCGTGGTTCAAGCTAAATTATACATAGTTAGATATTAGAATTTAGGTTGAGAATCAGTCGTTGCTCCAGTATCTGAGCTGGGATGCTAAAAGTGATTATTTTGTTATGTGTGTTCATGTAGTTGTTTGTTGTAATTGTCTTACTAACATAGTTGTAAGTTTTTTTGTTTTTACTAACACCTTTGAGTCATTGTTGCTCGAAATAAATAATTTAATAATAATAATAATAATAAAACGCGTTGGTTTATTTTATTTCTTTTATTTTGTGAAAAAAGAACTTCACTAGGTTTTTTATGTGAATTTATCAAGTGACTTTCCGCGCTCTGTGTGGAGCTTGAGAGTGTGCCATATTCTTACTGACTCAAACCCATCCGTGCTGCATCCGTGCTGCTTCCGTGCATTGCTCTAGTGCCCTTTACGTTCCGCCGTGACTATTTCGAACCAATTTCGCATTCTTGGGGTTGGTAACTAATTACTACATTATTTTATTAGCAAATTCTATTTCCTTTTTCAACTTTACCATTGGAGATTGAACTTATAACCTAGTTTATTTTCTTATTATTTCAAGGAAAAGTTAAAGAAACTTCTTTTTTTTTTTTTGTTCTCAGCAACTTTTATGTACTGAGTCATAGTTTTGACGTAGTAAGAAGTTTATTTGAGCGAACAACTAACTACAAAGTTAGTGGGCGATGTACGTTTCTAGTCATTACTAATGCATTGTTTGGAACTTTCTCGCTAAAAGATTAATGGCGCTCGTTCCATCAACTAATATGATGTCATTTCTTACTCCATGTTCCTGTTTTCTGAACAGAATTAACAAACAACTTTGTTTTAAAAAAAACACTATAGACCATGAAATTACAATAAGTAATTAAATGAACGCACCATTATAGAAATACAAAATTTAAGTCACGGAGTGGGGCTCAGTGTATACCTTGGGGGTCTCCACAGAATTCTTGCGACATTGTACTATTTTCTTTACTGATATTAAGGACTAGTTTGGAAAACCTTCACGTTTTCACCTTAATTACAATGAAAAACAAAAGGTTAGATAGTCTTTATTTGTTATGAACTAGTTTCAATGTCTTTATTGTAATGTTCAATGTACGTTAGCCGTTAGAAGGTCATTTCAATGCGACATGTGTTGCTTCGTTACCATTGTAGCCTTGTTTGTTGTGAATTTAAAAGACAAACATGAAAGGTCCCTGCTTAGTTTTTATTTAAGTAGCACAAAGTCATACTATTAACTAGATGATGTTATGCGGACTGTATAAGTATGACTCAAACCTGAATGTAATTTTACGGAGTAATATTTGTCATCAATTTTTGGTTTGTACAAACAACTGACTGCTGAGTATCGCATGTTGGAAAATTTTAATATAAGTTCAAATCATGGCAAGTAATTGTTTTGATATAAAATAATATTTGTGAAGGCGCGAAGTACAAGACAGGTTGATGTGGCAATGCATGAAGAGGGGCGTATGTCAAGCAGTGGAAGACATTCGGCAAAACGTTTCATCACATCACCACTTACCATCAGGTGAGATAGTGGTCAAACGCGTGCATACCTATAGTAAAAAAAAAAAAAATCATCAACAATAATTGATCAACAAATGATTTTCATGCGTACACCTCATCATAAGGTTCAGTTGAAAACCAGCATCAGCCTACGACTTGTTGTCTGGTAATTTGCTGAACTGAATTTATCTGGAACTTAATCTGTTTTTTTTTTCATCTGTAAAAGATATTTATAAATTATGATTCTTCCTAGAGACATAATAATTGATTGGGTTTGCGCAAGCCCGTACCGACGGGTTCTTTGCAATTATACGCAAAAAATCTGCGTCGCTACTGAGGAGAGTGAGAGATAGTCGGAACAGCATCCTGA
The DNA here is from genome assembly GCA_950371165.1 of Lacanobia oleracea. Lineage (NCBI taxonomy): Eukaryota > Metazoa > Arthropoda > Insecta > Lepidoptera > Noctuidae > Lacanobia > Lacanobia oleracea. Next base: position 23,725,358 of record OX493391.1, on the reverse strand, counting down.
AAACTGTCGCCGAGAGCTTCGGCTCTTCAATTGTACAGCAGCTTGTGCGGAGGTTAATTTTTACTAACACTAGACAATAAGTTATTTTTGTATGTTTTACTAACACAATATGGATTTTTGGTCCGAATTAAAGATATTATTATTATTATTATTGTTATAAAACGTTAAAACTTATAGAAACAAAAGCCCAAAACCTGCACAGAGTAACTAACTCTACAAGAATGAAAGGTAAATCCATGTCACCGTTCTTCGTGCACTAGTCCAGACAGAAAAGGTTTTATTGTACAGAAAAGCTACAAGCTGCTCGTGCGAACACGCGATTTCAAGTTTTAAAGCCAAAATATTTTTGGTTGTTCTTTTAACGGATTGCTGGTGACATTCAGGGTTCAGTTTTACTTTTATGTTTTGTGGGGAAATAATTTATTTTTTGTGGAAAAATGAAACTTTTATTAAAAAGTCTTTTGTACACGTCTGTCATTTTACAAAACGTTTGTAGGGTTAAGTTTCGTTCGTTTATTTATTTCAAAATTATGAAAAAGTGTTTGGTTGCCATTCCAGTCTAACCGGATGCAGATGAATAAGAGTATTTAACGTGAGACTGCCTTCCTGACCACCACAACTCAGTATCAGGGTAACATGTCAATTTTTCACCTTTTACGAACGTAAATAAATCAACAATCTTACTTCTGTATTATAATTATTATTTCAGAAAACATAAAATAATCTATGTCTACAAAATCTCTAAGCTTCTGTTACTGTGCTGCTGCAGTAATAATAAGCTTCCTTATTTTTCGAATAACATTGTAATGTTAATATTCAGTTTATTGTCTAAGAAGTGAGCTTTGTACGTTGAACGTTACTCCATTACTGTATTTTACTCGAAGGAATTTCCAAAAGCAACACTTCCACGAGCGAGCGAATTGCCGCGAATCCCCCTTGCTATCATCAGATGATCTAGTCTAGACGATTTTTTCTCCGCCAGCATATTTTCACGTCTCGTAACAGATATGTAACCCACAAGTGACCGCAACGACTTGTCGCCTGTCGTAATAGATTTCTGCATGATAACAAGAAATCGATGCAATATTTTTGACGTGATAACGTCTTATAAATCGACGAACACTGGCTGCACGCACGAAAACGTGTCACGGTCACGTTCACACGTCTATTTATTTTCTTATGACGTTATCACGTAAAATCAACTATTTTTTTACAGACAACCAATATTTTTTTGTTAAAATGTATTGACGCGAATGCGCTGCGCATACGTCGTGTAAGCACATGGCGTCTCGTTGGCATTTTTATCGGCACTATTACTCATCGAATCTCCGAAATAAAACCGTCGTGTCGAGACACATTCATATTTTAATTTTTTATTTATTTAAAAAAATATGTACACACATTTAATAAGAAGATAAGAAGAAAGAAACAGAAAAATGGGTACAAAAGTGATGCTTATTTCTATACAAATCTCTTCCAGCATACCTGCGAAAGGAGAGTAGAGTAAAAAGAGATATAGACATAGTATGTAACTGTAAGAAGCTAAGATAATGAAAACTATACATATTAAATATAACATACAATACATATATAACACTACACTATACTATATCATATAGTATGTATGATATTAAAGATAAATAATAATACATACCTATTTGCAACTATGACGAGAAGGAAAGATAGTGTTCTTTCACTCTTCTTTTAAAAACTGCAAGAGTTTTGGCAATCCCTAATGTCAGGCGGTAGTGAATTCCACAACCGTACCGCATGTGCAGTAAAGGAGTAGGAGTAAAAATCGGTAGAGTGGGGAGGGGATTTAAGGAGATTTCTAAGATGCGACCTGCAAGGCGCATCCGAAGGACAGGAATAGGAGAAGCGTTTTCGCAGGTAGGAACGCGTTTTAGGATTGTGAAGCATGTTAAATAGCAAACACAATATCCGAGATTGTTGTAGTGAGTCAATATAAAATTTTAGTTAATAATATTGTGTACCCTTTTTTATCCTCCGACTCCATCATCTGCTTAGCCTTGTCTCGACTATAATGGGGTCGGCTTCCAGTCAAACCGGATTCAGCTGAATACCAGTGTTTTACGAGGAGCGGCTACCTACCAAACCTCCACAACCCATAAACTGGGTTACACGGTACTTCTTGGCAAGAATGGAGTCAGATTTACTGGCTTCTGACAATCCGTAACGACTGCCAAAGATCTACAAATAACAATCGAGACCAACGGCTTAATGTGCTTTCCGAAGCACGGACGAAACTCGGTATATTAAGATGGTCACCCATCCACAGACCAACCTTGGCAAGCGTAGCTTAACCTTAAAGATTGACCGGTGCGGCTGTTATTATTTAGCCACGAGCTCCTTTTTTTTCCTCCAACTATTCCAGTTATACCTAGAATTATTAAGAGATTTCAGATTCACATTATGGCCCGGTTTCTGTAACTTTCGTTACAGTTCGCAAAAAAATGTGACAATTTGACAAACGCGCAATAGGAGCTATTATTGTTTGAAAGAATTTCCAACAGCCATGCACTTTAAATCTCATTTGACTTTTTTGTTTAACGTCGATCACTTCTTTTTAAAAAACTGTTTATCCTTACATTCAATCTGGGGGTCTAAAAAGGCCACTTAAGCAGAATCAGGAAGCAAATCACGCTACCCGTAACTGTCAAATTTTCCCAATCAACCTTGAACCTAATTTGTTACCGATAAAGTTGATAATGAAAATTGATAGATTGTTGCGTGATTAATATTAAGATTCTCCTGAACTGGCCTTTGGGCTTATTCTACCGCCATTCATATCACCTTCTGATCACACCGGTATTCAAGTCAAGAATATGGAATATGTATAAAAAACATATTTATCATCTATATAGTTTATTTAAAATTTTACAAAAATATAACACTAACAGTGAAAATATAATCAAAAAACGAAGGAGATATAATTATTTTAAACAAAAATATCAGTCCCTCTCGCGAAAACGCTGTTTTCTATGGCAGCTGTATAGGCGTCATAGACGATGACGTCAAAGTTTTCATTGGACTTCTTTTTCTAATTGTAATCTTTGAAGCTTTATAACTTCATTGCTGATGAAGGTGTTTAAAAACTTTTGGTACTGCATTTCTACGTTAGTATTTAGTTCGTCTAGACTGTATTTAGTTCTTAGAACTCTTGTAAACAAAGGATTTTAGTTGATGTTATTATTTTACAAGGAATGATTTGTGTTTAAGTTTTTTTCATTAACAATGTAATGTACAATTCATACCAAAATATTGTCAAATTATTAGGAAACAACATTGAAAAATCAAACACATAGCCACAAATTAAAAACTATCAGCTTCGTGTGATCTCACTGTCGTTGGATTTCCAAAGGAAAAGGAGGAAAAAGTAAGCTATGACATTTAGCTATAGTGTACCTAACTTTTATCTGTGCCAGAATGTTCATATCCGGATCAGGTAGATAAGCCAACAAACAGTTGTACCTCTTTCTTTAAATTTTTAGATAAAACTATTAATGCTCTCCCGTTTTATTCGCAGAGATTACTCGCGTTTCCAAAGAATATGTTCTTTCAAATCACGCAAATTTGGTAAGTGGTCCTTGGCCAATAATTAAGTATATACGATATGGTGGAACGAATAGATTCATTTACTCAACAAAAGTGGTATTTTGTCAGCATGAATCAACCTTTTTAGGAGTTTCCTTGCGAAACATGGCCTATTGGGAGATTAGACCATTAAGTCGATGATGCGGCAGTTACTCCCGGAAAAAATTATTAACCTTGACCGCTATGCTAAACGTTAGGTCAAGGATATGTAGATTACTCGTATTAAATATATTATGGCGTTTGGATGATTCATCATAATGTTAACGATAATCGTCACCATATGACAAATTATTTTGGTACTGGTTGGTTGACTGCCTGATAAATCACCTACAGTTTTGAGTTTGAATTGTCACATAGATATCTCTAAGAAAGAGATGACTACTCGAATTATGACAAACAGATATATGTGGAAGAAGACCTGTTACCCTGATAAGCTAAACTGCCTTTATCACAATAAGGGGAAGTGGATGGTGAAATTACACAACTTGTATACTTACTTTATAATGAATATCAAGCAAATATTGGGACAATAACAATAAAGCGAGAAACACACCGGTCCTATGTACGCAACGTACGGGTATGCAATGCTTTTGTATCGTATCGTATGTTGCGTTGCATACGATAAGTGTGTTTCTACTGCATAGTTTTTCATATAAAATCAAGAGTCCAGATATCATAATGCATACGTTGCGTACGTGGGACCAGTTTGTCTCTAGCTTAAATAACATAATTATGAACGCTAGGGACATAAACATTCAAATTAATGTCCAAATCCATGATGATGAAGGAGGATAGAAATAATGTGTAGTTTTATATGGGTCAAGACAGACGTACTATTATCAAACTTTGTTATTAATGAGAGACAAATCCAACAGTGGTTCACCAAAATAGTAACTACAGCGAGATTTACCAATGTGTAAACTCTCGCTGTAAGTTTTTGAGCAAAAACAAATTTGGGTATCATATTAAATAATAAAACATTTACGTGAAGTGAACAAGGAAATCAAGTAAACAAAATAAGTAGATACTAAACTACGTAAAACCACAAAGAAGCTTTTAACAACAAAAGTTTCCAAGTACCTAATACTTAGAAGGAAAATTGTTTATAAATGAGAAAATACAGACATTACAAATAAAATGTTACTTATAATTCGATGACTTGTCGTTGGATGACATAAATTATTCTAGGAAATATTACATTGGTTGACATTTATGAGATTGTATCTACTACCAATTTGACGTACTTTGAATAATGAAAAGTCAAACACACACACACACATATAAGGCAGCTACTACAATTCCTGTGGCTGTCGTATCAGGTCATTCAAATATAGCATCATTTGCATCTTTGTGACAATATATTATTTACTTGTCACTTGTTTCATTAGTGACGTCTTTTTTTCCGTTCCAGGATTATTATACCTATTTGTAAAATAAATATAATTTATTATGATTGAATCTTCATACATTTTGAAATGGAAATTCTACACCAGTTTCACACACCACCACTTGATTCACGGCAACACTGACAACGTAAACATTGTTCTAATTATGTTTCATTGACATGTATTCTATTCTTCTTAGAACTGACTATCGGTCATATTATCATTGTTATTCCAATTTAGCAGGCATTTATTTTATCATTAACACCTTTTGTTCGTTTCTTTCTACCTACTGACTCAATTTAGATCTAACTCTTTAACATTGAAAAGTCAGAACCCAATAGTGACGGGTGGGCGTAATGGCGGAATATGTTAATGTCAATTTTAGTTGACTAAAAATCCTTTTTCTCTGCTTTCTGATTCTCAGTAAAATGTTTGAACGTTTTATTAGAAACTTGCTGGCCACTAAAATATCACACCGACTTTAATTGAATGTGCATGTTATCTTTATTCATTTGTTTCTCAATGGTAACGATTCGATTCTCAGAACTGTCTATTGCTAGTTCGTGTTATGATCTCTTATCTACCTATTTGTCTACATCATTACTAGGACTCGCACGAGCACGTGCTGAATTATAATCACGAAGACGGAACAGCGTGCTCCCGTAAATCAAGCGTCCCCTTGAAGTCATATTAGGCAGAGCGTCTGCTTATCCTTCCCGGACACGCGCAACAAGCTCTAACTGGAATCGTAATTGACCACCTGTTTCTTTGAGGTGGGATAGCTATTGAAATTCAAATTGTTCTGGCTATTGTTTCCTTTCATTTTACTAAAGAGCGCTCGGATTCGCATCGGAGATAAAAACTGTCAAAATAAATTTAAAAAGAGAAGAGAAACCAGAGACCCAGTTCCACTTAGAACTGGGTCTCTAAATTATACCACGGCGTGACGCATTGAGAATTTTAAAAGCGTCGTATCTTCATCAATTTTAGTTTACGTAACATAAGAAAAAAAACGTGCCAAAATTTTTTTGATAATCTAACTGACGGACAAATTAAATTTTTCCAATGGAGAAACCTATTCTAAGTAGATAGGTATATAAATTTGTAAGAAAAATTTAGTTACGTGTATTTTTGTGTGGTTTACTTTCAAAACAAACTAGCTAAATTAGTTCAAAAGCGTTGTTATTTTTTTATTTCGTATTCAGACTTTTTCTCCCAAGTAGGTACATCGAAATTACCTTTTATTTAATTAATTACTTTGCAGTACTAAAATCTAGAGCAGACTTACCTCAATTAGCGACAAACGACCTTACTAATGACAAATCGTGGGTGAAACGTGTCACAAATGTAGACTAATATTTAGATCTAGGCTTACACCGAATTCAAAACCATTACGTTAATTATCATCATTGAAATTAGACTGAACGTCAAGTTACTCACATTATTTTCGCTCGATATCTCCAAGGTCGGAACTGTCTCTTCATTTATATGACGAAACCTATAAACTAATAAATTACGACTATCTATTGTATTTGTGTAATGTAACTGAACTATGTCTAGACACGATAATCCATTTCTCTATTGATTTTACGTAGTTTTCAGTTTTCAGTATCATAAATTCACAACATTCCTCGCTACTGTAGTAAAGAAGATGTGCAAAAAATTGTAATTTATATTTTTTACCTGACAACACCTGCTTCGTCTCTCAATCCTAAGAAAGATTCATGTTTTTTTTTCATCATCTGAAATTGGATTTATTAAAAAGATACACATCATGAATCTTGTTAGGAGGTTTCTCTATAAGGTTTTAGTTTAGACTACCTGAGTCTCATCATCTGCCTAGCCTTTTCCCAACTATATTGGGGTCGGCATCCAGTCAAGCCAGATTTCGCTGAGTACGAGTATTATACGAGGAGCGGCTGCCTACCAGACCTCCACAACCCATTAACTGGGTAACACGGTTCTTCTTGGTAAGACAAAGATCTACAAATGACAGCCGGGACCAACGGCTTAACGTGCTTTCCGAGAAAAAACTCGGTATGTTAAGATGGTCACCCATCCACAGACCAACCTTGGCAAGCGTTTCTTGACCTTGAAGATCGACCCATGCGGCTGTTATTATCTAGCCACGAGCTCCTCACACAGTTACAGAGTATACAGAGTAATTTCGCATTTCTAATTTTAGTATTTACTACCTAAGTCTAAACTAATAAAAAATCATCGGTAAATTGTTTGGGAAGTATTTAAGAGGAAATCTAGAAACGTACCTACTGAACTGATTAATAAAATAGTTTATGAAATCATTGACCTAAAAAATACAACCAATTTCCAGAAACGAAACACTACAAGGTACAAAATAACTTCGGAAGAAAGAAAAGAACTGTAATTTCTGAGTGTTTTGTTTTTGGAAGTCGGTTGTATTTTATGTAAAAAAGTTTTTTTTTTTCACTTTTTAGTAGTACCTAGGTACCTGCGTACCCATTAACAGCGTACCAGCGCAATGTTATGTTAAGAACTGGTGTAAACACTAAAAAGCATGCGATTTCAGAAATCCTGATCCCTTTGCTATCAATTATTGAAGAGTTCCGTTGCCTACCTCCGAAGTTCTTCGTCAGATCTTCACCAAATTGAAACGGAACCAGTCCAGGAAAATAATCTTATCATCAGATCCTAATTTATACCTTTCATCATCAGATCAGCAACATGAGATGATGATTACTAGACACAAATATCTGAATTGCGTTAGAAAGTTCATGAAAAACATTGTGTGTGCCTATAAAATTTGAGGGTTGCCCTCGATTTTCGTGAGATCCCATCATCAGATTCTGACATAGTGACAATGGGACCAATCGAAAAGTATACCCTTTCAGATGAAACAAAAAATGTTCAAATCGGTTTATAAATGACGGAGTTATGAGGTAACAAACATTAAAAAAAAATACAACCGAATTGAGAACCTCCTCCTTTTTTTGAAGTCGGTTAAAAAGCAAGCTTGTCATCGGAGAAGCCAGCGAAAAAAGCTAGTTTTGTGATAAAACATGTTTTATCACAAATCTATTCTGATCTGAAAGCACCACAAAATAACCACTAAGAAACTAGTTTATTCTAAATAATATTAACAAAGTAGAAACAGAACACGATCATACAAAAATGATAAACACCTAGCTATGCCAGTAGATCTAAACGATATTGTAGAAGCAAAACGTGAGGAAACCCACACGTTTGAGATACAATCTAACGTATTTAATGCCTTGAGTACGGAAAACGCTAGTGTCGTTTGTAATACCGGGTTTAAATTGTGAGGTGACGTGAACACTAGATCGCTTAGCTCGTTGTCAACTAGAGTACGAATGAAAATATTGTATTTGCTTAAAATAGACATTTAAAAATCCACCTATGTACCACTAATTGTACAAGAAGTTTAAATAAATAAATAAATAAGGAATAGATTGGACATTTAAAAATAGAACAGTTATGGAATAAAATGTTACTCTGATCCATTTTTTGGACAGTTTTAATTCAGGCGAGAGCAATCACGTCCTCACTTTAACGAGCTTGTCGTATATCATTACGCCAGTGTGCCCCCTAGGGTTAGGCAAAGATACTTGTATCTATCTAAGAACAAATTTTTCGCCTATGATTACGCTTGAGGCCCACTAAATCAGCGTGGTCCTTTTATCTTCAACTGGGCAAAAATCTAGACGGGGGCAGCTATTGAGTAGATGGATATTGTGAACTGTTTACCCGACTCGACTCTCGATACCAAGAGGTCATAGATTTAATCTATGACCTCAAGCATCACTTGCGAAGGGATGTTGAGACTTTTTAGTTCAAGAATTTATAAAATTGATAGGCTTGCGTTTGACTATAGAATGACCTGAGAAAGCGGTGTGGTCGACGCTTGCCAGCTGTAAGCCATTACTGTAACTCTCGTAGTTTTCAATAGCCGTACTGTCTAAATATTCTTCTTCTTCTTAGCGTGTCGATGGCAAAATTAAATATTATATTTCGCTCAGTATTCAGCAACAGTAACTGCATTCGCTGACGCAGCCATATGTTCCTCACATATACAGGTGACAGGGCTTGCGGCGCAAGACGAAAGATGGGTCATGGACTGCGGAAAAACGTCACACAAACACTGAAAATCGAGCCATCTGAGGACATGAGGAGTTTATTCTTACTGCGGCCAACCAATCTAACTATTGACCAATCATTATGCTTCTTAAGAAATCAATTCCACGGAAAATTTGGTATCAGAATAGACGATGATACTTATTCTTAGACGTTATCGTAAAAACATTTCGCAAATTTATGGACATAGGTGTATCCTTACTATTACTTACCTACATATATGAAGTGTTACGTTCCTTACCAGCTTGAATGTGAAACGTTAACAGATAAATTACCTCGCTTGGGAATATGTACACGATTTTAACTACGGAGGACTTCGAATTGACCTACTTCACATGACGTACAAAATAATATAAAGACCTACTTATGAAGGTCAAAATACACACCAATATTTATAACGTTTTCTAAGGCAAATAAACAAGACCCAAATAATATTGACCACCTGGGCATGACATGTAATCACCACAGACATTTCCAATAGAAAAATTCAAATAAAACGTCAATTAGTTCCGTCTACGTCGAGACATTCATTAAGGCAGTTCCACATCCTCATTTCATTGTGCAGAATGTCGTTTCAGATGTAACGTTGGAGTAATTTCAAACAGCGATGGTGGAAACTCACTGTTTGACGGGAAGCCTTTCCTTTCGTTCATCGTTTATCGATGAGTCATTTCTGACGAATGGTATTTAGGACAGTTACGAGCTAAAAATTTTATTCCTACTTCCTACATACGAGTAAATGCGAAAGTTTGTAAGGATGGATGAATTGAGGGGCGATTGTCTGATGATCTTTGACGCCAAAACTACTGTAAAGATTTTATTTAGCACACGTACACTACATAATCTGGATTAACATAAATGTTCCAGGATTTTATTATTTTTGTTTTGTTTCAACCTACACCCCGATTGCATAACACGTTTTCTTTCTATCACAAACGGAAAGATTCTGAGAAAAATCCTGATCCAAAGTTTCAAAGCTTGACATTATGGAAAATACAGTGTATGTAGTTGAATATTCAGATAGGTTGGGATGAATGAAGTGTATTTTCCAGTACTGCGAACTAATTATATCTACCTTTTTTGCAACTGTTAAGCGAGTACTAACTTTAAAAATAGAAGAATTGCATCTCTTTCGGCAAAAAGATTTATCAAGGAGTCGGTCAATTGTAATCTTGAAGCTATTTTTGTCATTCTAAAACGCAGTTCTATTACACAAAAAGATTTTCTTAGGTTAATACTGCTAAGTTTAAAATTGGCAAACAGAAATCAGAGATAGAACTAGACTGACAGTTTAATACGAAAGATAAAAGATAATTGGGTAGTTCCAATAGCAGTTCCGAATGGAATCCGATAGCAGTTTTCGTCTCCAAAGACCAACGCAAAAGTAACAGAAGACGGTACTATTCGCAAAGTTCGGAGAAGTTCAGTTTCTCGTAGAGTTCTTAGACTATTATGAACTTACTCAAAATAGTTTGGGTTGCTATTATTTAAATTTAAGATCGGTTTTTCGTTAACTTCTGAAAGAAAGAATTTATTCTTTTTGTGTTTTGAATGTTGCTGGTAGTCAACCTATTTGTTTTAGGGGTCGGTATTTGGACGGTAACCAACGGAACCCTATTACGAAGCCTCCGCTGTCCGTCCTTTCGTCTATCTATCAGAGGTCTGTATCTAAAGAACCGTAATAGGTAGACACTTTGTTTTTTTATTATTAGTAGGCGCGCGTTTAACCACAAACATTCACAGATTGTATTTCTATTACCGCTATAACAACAAATAAAAAAAATGTAGTAAAATTAAATTTAAAATTAAAGGGGCTTCTGTTCGTGTTTTTTTCGGTTTATGGTACGGAACCGTTCGTGTGATTGTCCGACTCGCACTTGGTCATGATTTTTTAACAATACCAATTAGAATAAGGCTAGCCAGTTGTAATTCTTAAGTGGAAATAATTTATAAAAAAGTCCTAGTAGGTGCTAATAGCAATATTACAAACCTAAATGTATGACATTAACAGCTTCAGAGACTTTTGATGCACTTGTATGAAAGAACATCAAAGAATCAACCGAGCTACGTCTATAGTATCGAACGTATAAAAAACAGTTCAAAAACCTTGAAACTATCCACGCAAACAAAACCGATCAACGACATCATCAATTTCTGACAACAACTTCCCTCAACATGTTCAAAGGCTTACACGCTACAAAGACTTTGTATACATACTAACAACCAAAATAAGACTTACGTACCAGCACAAAAATACCATGGCACAACAATCCACAGCACAACACTACACAGCACTGTAACTCCGCGATCACTATTTACACCGTAAGCCGGTCGGTTCGAACCCCGCCGTAGTTTTGAACTGAAAACTGACTGCAAAAGCGGTTCGCGTGTTAAGCCGCTAGCAACCCACAGCAAGCCAGTTGCACATAACATTTGAATAAAGAATTAGGCTCACAAACTTAGGTACAAAAAATGTTCAGGCAGTTCTTTTTTTGTTTGTTTTTTTTTCTGCAAAGAATGACGTGTGACTTGATACAATGATTCAGGATTTGTAGTTAGTATTCTAGTGTGTCGTATTTAATTATTTGTTGATATCGCGTTGCCATGGTTACGCGGACCGCGTTATGGAGTTGTAGTTTTTTTGTTTGTAACTGTTAAAACGATTTGAGAAATGTGTGGCTGCTTTCTGGTTGACTGTTAATTTGATAAGATCTTAAAGGATTATATTAAGTAGTTAACTTTGATTAGAAAACATAAAAAAATACTGAGGACATTAAAGAATTCTGAAAGATTCACTGATTTTAGTACCCAATAAAAACAAAGGTATTAAATTATTGAAAATATCTAATTTTGAATTCAGTTCAAGAATAATAAATTCAAAAGAAAATTGTAAGTAATCACTAAAATTATGATGCCCAATAGTCATAAAAAGGTTTAATTTTATTTTCTACCTTCTTTGTGAGAAGCTTCTCATAAAACAGAGACGTTTCTCACATAATAACTAGCCGACTCGTAAAGAAAATATTATAAAATATTATAAATTAAATATTTATAGCTAATATTGAACTTTATAACATTTATGCAGTAACTGTTACTGTTCGTTTTAACGTTAATCTGGTATAATGAAGACTTTATTATTATGAAACAATATCAGATAACAGTTAACAGCAACAATAAATCCTGAAATTGACTGTAATCCGTTCTTCGAAATTTCTATAAGCTTATATAAATTGGTCTGTATCTGTAGCCTGATCTCAAATTGATTTTAATTGACATAACAGAACTACTAAGTATAAGATGTATTAGCAGAATGGCAGATACATAAATCTGAGATAACGGCTGGATTAGAGTGATACCAAAGTTGTTATGGTCGATTATGCGTTATTTGCCGACAAGACAAAAAGACTTAGTGAGCATTAATAAGCTTGCTAATTATTATAAGAAATTAACACATTCACTGTCGCGTAATCAATACATTTTCTATTGTGTCTATTTGTCTGGTAGACAATGCTTTAAGCGACATACTTTTTTACAAATCTATTTTACGCCTTTCAATGTCTTTTTTCCGCTCTTAATAAACTTAGCAAGTATCTAAAACATGTGGCAATGCTTTCCGAAGATTATTCGATAAATGTTTTACACGTTTCACGTGCGGAACAGTTGACGCGTAAAATTCTCCGCAAAAAAAAATGTTGAGCACCCCTCCACGAACGTCGGTGTATCAGTAATATGACATTTAAGTGCGGTACTCGCGACGTCGCCGCCTCGGCCGCGCTTCGGCACGCGACATTGACCAGCCCGCGACCTTGGGGAATCACTGGAATTGTCGTCAACGTAGGAAGACGAGCATTTACCCCTTGTTTATGGAAAAAGGATTATGGGTACTAATGTTGGATTTTGTGTGAAAACAGCGAAACAAAATTTATAATTTCAAGTTGGAATTTAGGTAGCGTAACTTTGTACCTACATACAAATATTTTAATTTTTAGAACCAAAAAAAATTGGTGGTTTTATTTTCTTTACTGGAAAAAAAATATTAAAGACATAATTTCTTGACTAAATATTACCAAGCTAAAAAAGAAAAGAATAAAAAAGTGAATAAACTAATCAAAAGCCTTTAAAAAAATACACTGACTTTAAAATAAAAAAAAAAAACACTACAAAGTATAAAATAACTTTCGGAAGTCTAAATAACGGAAGTCGGTGTTTTTGGTTTTGTTTCTTCGTTTCTTGGTACTTGGATGATGCGACGTCATCGTCTACACAGAAATCACATCATTCAAGTAAGCAAAAATGCTCTGAATAAAATAAAAATACCGAACCAAACTGAATTATTATTTTACGGAACCAAATAAATGGTAAGTGGTGTACTTACCATTTATTTGGTTCCGTAAAATTGGATTAAACTAAAAAAAAATCACAGTAATCGGTGTAAATATGTCAAAAAATATACTAAACTAACTGGGTGATCAAAATTGTTGAAAAACTTTTTGGAACTCTGTTAAAAATTGACAACAATTTTCAGACAATATAAATTCCATGCAGGTAGAAATTAAATAAAAAAAAGTTATTCAACAATTTTGATCACCCTAAAATTCCATCAAATATATACTTTTATGTTCTAAGCATTCGCAGCATATTTCCACGCGTTGGGTCGAAGTCCTAGCAGTAATTTTTCATAACTTCAGATTATTTATTTGAAAGAGGCATTGAACCCTTTATTTTATGTCCCCACGCAGCTTCTAAGAAACGAGGAACTTTATTGGAACAATAAAACTGATTCATATTTTTATGTATTGTTAAATTAGTTTCGAGGGTAGGCATAGAAGCGAACATAACGTCATTGACGTCTATAATTTGTGTTTTTGTCCCTATAAACAGCCGGTTGATTCTGTAAACATATCGAAGTGAAGGGTTGGGTGTAGTGACCAAGAAGTGTGCTGTCGAGCCATCTTGACTACATGGATTGACAGCTTACTTCGTGATTACTTCACCCGCGCCTGGCATCCAGGGTCACAGGCGTCGGGAGTCGCAGGACGATTCCCGGCCGCCGTAGGCGTGATTTCCCATCCTTAAAAAAAATACGAGTATCCAGGGTGCCGGTTTACCCTTTTTTTTTATTTAAGGACGGGAAATCATCAAATGACTACTCCCTCTCTGGGTGAAGCAAGAGGGAGTGTCAGACTCTTACTGACTAAAACCCATCCGTGTTCCTCCTGGTGCCCTTTGCATTCCAAGGCTACGGTACCTCTTTCGAACAGATTCCGCAGCTCCAGCAGGCACCTGCCCTAGCGGGCCGTCTTCCACGCTGACATCTCTTTAAGGCGCGCTGGGATCGCTGGGATCCCTTGAAATATATTTTTGTCAAGTAAGTCTCACATAATAATTTCAGTATTATTAAGAACTGTGACTCCCGTCTCTGTTTTCCTGTTACGAAAACGAAAATAATAGTATATGTAATAGCGCCACGTGCTAAGCACATAGTGCCGTTTCATATTTCATGTACATATTGATAAATTATTTTAATTAATAGGTATAGAAGTCTGTTTATAGGTACGTCATCGAGTCATCTTCGTTTAGTGGTTTGTATTCTTATCATATATATAACTGACCCATTATAGCATGGGCACTAACCGAACTCAGGGTTACGGGATCAGCCAGCGTTGCAAAATTTGTTCGAGAGAGTCACCGACCTGAAATGCAAAGAGTTTTTGGAGAAAAACGGATGGATTTTAGTCAGCAAGAGTCTGACACTCCCTTCCGCTCCACCTAGAGCGGAAGGAGTCATTTGATGAAATCCGATTCTAAAAAAAATGTAGAGCTAGAGTTCCCTCGCCCTTTGAAATAGAACACGACCTCGCGATCTCTACTCCATCGCAAAACAACTTGCTAATTTTATTGTAATTTGAGAGACTAACTTTGTTATGTTACCAACCGTTTTTCCAGGACAGCAGTTGCTAAAAATTTTCTATGGACAAAATAAAAAATAAACATTCGGGATGTACTCCGGGGTAATTGAGAAGGGTTAATTAAATTTTTTGAATGGCCAATTTTATAAGCTGTCAATAGCAGGCTGGTGTCATTGCTCGTTCTTCTAAAAAAAAGATCATTTTATTTTTAATTGATTAGTTGAATAACTTTTTACCTAGGGTTATTAGTAAATACTAAGGCCGACTCTCATAATATTTAAAAAAAGACGAGAATTTTCCGTCAGTTGGCAGTCTCTCAATGTAAGAGACTACGTTTACTTGCACACGGTTAGACTACCAGTACTCAGAAAAAAAATATACTCTTGTGCAAAGGGTTCCGCACAATTTTTTTTTTCAACATATTACTTTATAATCATAGACTTCTTAATCGAATCGTGTAATATGTAGGTTTCCTGTAACCTCTTATCTGTATTTTTAGGGTTCCGTACCCGAAGGGTAACCAACGGAACCCTATTACTAATACTCCGCTGTCCGTCCCTTCGTCCGGCTGTCTGTCAGCGGGCTGTATCTCGAGAACCATATAGGTAGAGAGTTGAAATTTTCACAGATTGTGTATTTCTATTGCCGATTCGCAAATGGCCATTTTTTTTTAAATTCTAGGCTTAGTAGTTATGGAGGTCAGTGAGGTATGGTTAATTTTCATCTTTTTGCTCTGATAGGTAACTTTGAATGAAATGAAAATACCTACCTTGGGACTCTTAAAATGATTTGATATGTCAGTTAGAAAAACCTTTCTTTGAATTTTCTATTTTCCCCCCTAACAATTGACTCCATTTTAAAAATTTACTAATTTTCGTTACCCGCCCGTGTTTGAGTCACAGAAGGTTTTATCTATATTTCACATAAGGTTATACGAGTTCGAAATTTCAACTGAATCGGTGAGTAGATTCTGAGAAAATCGACTGTGACAGACCAACAGACAACCGAGTTATCCTAGAAGCGTTCCATTTTTAACCGACTTCAAAAAAAAGGAGGAGTTTCTCAGTTCGACCCGTATGTTTGTATGTATGTATGTTTGTCCGCGATTATCTCGAGTTTGACTGAACGAATTTTGATGCGGTTTTCAGCAATGTGTTTCCTATTTTCTGGAGAAGGTTAACTAAAAGCTACTGTTTTACGTGGAGCGGCTGCCTACCACACCTCCACAACCCATTAACTGGGTAACACGGTACATCTTGGCAAGACTGGAGTCAGATTTTTACTGGCTTCTGACTATCCCTAACGACTGCCAAAGATCTACAAATGACAGCCGGGACCAACGGCCTTACGTGCTTTCCGAGGCACGGAGGAAACTCGGTACATTATGATGGTTACCCATCCACAGACCAACCTTGGCAAGCGTTGCTTAACCTTGAAGATCGACCCGTGCGGCTGTTATTATCTAGCCACGAGCTCCTCTAGAATACCAAATCTATCTAGCATTTTTATAACCAAAATAACGTACATCAAACACGCATGCATTTTAAATCGTTTCATAATTCATTATTATATTTGAAAAAAAAAAGTGTTTCAAGACTCCGCTGGTTACATTATTTTTTAAGCAGCTATCCATAACTTGTTTTTAGTTTGACAAGTATGTCTATTATATTGAAACTGTTTGTTGCTAACGTTAGCTCTTATGTAAGTTTGTCAAATAATTTATTGCATCTATTATTTGGAGGTGTTATTATGTGCATTGTATGGTAGTAGATAACCAACTTTTATTTAATGTTCGCCATTATAATGAGCTGGAAAATCCTCTAAAAGAAGTCATCTTTTTAGTATTTGTTAATTGTATAGATGTACTGTATTTTTTATGTTATTTTATTTCATATCAAAATATCTCACAATGATATACCTATCAATGTTTTTCCATGCAGAGGTTCGCAACCCTGAAAAGGAGATCTTTTAACGCTGTCAAAGTCAAATTATAAACTTACTGAATCCTTTTCAAATATCTAGTGTAATGAAATCAAAACATTGTTCTGTGTTCCTTAACAGCACTTTAAATATTAAAAAGTTAAACCTTTCCATGACTACAAATAGAACTCAAAGCTAAACTTTTAATTCAAATAAGAGCACAAATAGTTTCAGAAAAATTTTAATGTTACTTTCCGACATTTTCATAATACTGTCGACATTAATCAAAACAGTTTTTGAAATTTGTTTGCACGAAATTTAAAATCAGTCTCGTCTGCTTATGAATAGTTTCTTTGTTTACAACTTAAAAGTAAATAAGAAAGAATCGAAATTAATTTTACAGTGACTTAGGAATGAATAAGTTTGTACCTTAATTACGACAGTAGTAGGTAGACATATACTCTAGAGTTGCGTAATTTGTTCGAAAGGGTCACCGCGGCCCTGGAACGCAAAGGGCATTAGGAGGAACACGGATGGGTTTTTGTCAGTAAGAATCTGACACTCCTTTCGCTCCGCCCAGAGCGGAAGGCGTTATTTGACGACTTCCCATACTAAAATAAAACTTGAGAGATGTCGTTGGCAACTAATGACCCACTGTTTGGCATTTCAATGGTCAGTCCCTACCATATCGGGATTAAATACTCCATGCAGGATCGGATTTGTGTATTCCATTCCGTTCCGTTCTGTTCCGTTCCGTTCCGTTCCGTTCTGTTCCGTTTTGTTCCGTTCCGCTCCGTTCCGTTCCGTTCCATTCCGTTCCATTCCATTCCACCCGATTCCATTCCATTCCATTCCATCCCATCCCATTCCATTCCATCCCATTCCATTCCATTACATCCCATTCCATTCCATTCCATTCCATTCCATTCCATGCCATTCCATTCCATCCCATTCCATTCCATCCCATTCCATTCCATTCTCGTACATATGTTGGTGAATCAAACTCAAGTCATAATGCGTACAAGGAGTGGAATTCCCTGCCGGAGTCTGTGTTTCCTGATAGCTACAACCTGGGAGTCTTTAAGTCAAGAGTGAATAGGTTATTTCTAGGCAAGCGTGCTCCATCTTCGACCGGGTCTACCTTTTATAGCAGAACTTTTTACGTCATAATATTGTTTTGCATAACAACGGATAGCATAAACTTCATTTCGCAGAAAATCATTTCGCATACACTCAGTTGTCATACATTCAAAACTCATAATTTTGTTAGTCAGAATCATCTTTAGGCATAATGTTTATATCCATAATAATTAAAAAGCAGAACCATCATATCGCAGAAAATTCACAGTCAGAATCGTCTTTTCGCATACATTTTATATCGATAGTCATTAAAAGGCAGAACTTTTTTTTTTCGCCACACACATAACCACCACCTAACCTAAATGCTAATTACAAAAATATTGTCGGCTTGGATGCATGTAGCATGCAAACAGGCATACAACATGCAAGCAACCATGCAACATGCAGCATGCATGCAGCATGCATGTAGCATGCAAGCAGGCATGCAACATGCAGCATGCATGCAGCATGCAAGCAGGCATGCAACATGCAGCAAGCATTGTTTCTGTCACGGCTCCGGCGCTGCGGGGTTTGGGCGGCGCCACGCGAGCTTATCGTCACAGATGGTTTTAACGCTCACCACCGCAGCTTGCGGGCCGCCCTACCCCTCCGCGCCTACGCGGGTTTAAATTACACTCTAGGGGTAGGGCAGACAAGACTGCGTAAAGTCGGTTTCGCAGCGATTCGTTTCTGTCACAAAATTTTGCAGCACAACGTATTGACTTTTTATGACACAAATTTAATTTAATATTGAAAATGCTACCAATACATGCATTTAGAACATTCTATGTCACTTTTGCAGACCATTCGATTTTAAATACATTGCACGTAGGTTATCTAACCATTCGACAGCATAAATTTACTTTATTTAAATTATCAGTTTTATTCCATATATTATAAGTTTTTGATGTTTTGAATACTAATTTTTACAAGAAGATACATCTATTTTAATTTTTGATGTTCAAATATGCACCCATACCAAATAATCGTATCTCTAAATAAATGTTATGCTAAACAAAATTATGCATAATATTAATTATGGCAAAGGTAATTATGCGAAACAAAATTCTGCCAAGATAAAAGTATGCCATTGTAAATTCGGACACGTAAATATTCTGCCAAACAAAAGTTATGCTAAATCATTTTTATGCCTTAAAAATATTCGATTAAATAAGATTATGCCATGTGAGTTATGCCAAATAAAAATCGGAGTATCAAGATTCTGCCAAATAGAAGGAACCCTCTTCGACCACATCATCGCTTACCATCAGGTGAGATAGTGGTCAAACGCGTGCCTATATAGAGTAAAAAAAAAAAAGTGATTGGATTGACTTCGGCCAGACACAACTAAAAGTGTAAACAAAAGTGAAGTGAGCTGTCACTCCATCTAATGTGGCGGATTGACAGCTCACTTCAAGTTCACTGAGCTGTTTTACTACAGATATTCAGTGAGCTGATCTCAAAAGTCTACATAACAGTCTGCCAGTGTTGATGACCCTATCTTAAAACACCTTCTGCTAGTTAAATGTTTAATGAACCATGAATAAAAGTCTACCACTAAAGTTCACTGAGTAAATACCAACTTAAATCTAGGCTTTACTCAAATCAAATAAATTCTAGCTAAGGTTTTCCTTAATTGATCCTAAACGAAAAGCATTAAAAACAAAAAGGCTTCCTTTGAACCCGTCAGTGAAGCCCGAAAAACTAGTCAAAATATCAGAATCACAAATCTGGAGCGATTTAATTGAAATATAAGATTATCCCGTAGCTTTCACACGTAGGATATCATGTTCGGGCTCTCCATTTTGACTATGGTAAAAAGATTTCAAAGTCAAAGATATTGTAGCTTCCAGTCCAAGATTTTTTTTATAATCGGACTCCCAAAGATTACCTCCTACAATTGATCATCATTTCAGCCAAAAGACTTCCACTGTTGGACTTAGGCCTTTCTCAGGAGTCACCACAGCGGTCGGTTCTGTGCATCTCGCACACAGTGAATTCACGCGGCGTTCACTAAGTCATCGGTTCACCTTGTGGGAGGCCTTCGCGATTGACTATGTGTCCTGATTGCCTCTGCCACTTAAGTTTGGCGATTCTTCGGGCTATGCGGTAATCTTGGTTCTCCTGCTCAACCTTTATTCCTGATCATAGCCCTTTTCGTTGCCCTTTGGATGACTTTAAGTCTTCTAATGATGCCCGTAGGCACTTTAACCAGCAGATGGAACTAAAATGTGGTCACTCACAATGAGCCTGACCTCCCACAAACAAACAAACAATTTTACCGCCTATATAATATGATTTGTTGAATTTATTTAGTTCGCTTTTGTAATAAAACTAGACGGGACTGATTTAATTTATTCAAAGTTAAAACCTTTATAGTTTCTATGAATACGTCGAAAGCATTAGCACGCATAGTTTCAATTTGTAATAACTTTAGCTTTTAACGCCGCTTTTATTACTTTAAAATTGGGGTGTTTCGAAGGGAGGCATTTAATGATTCTATACCTCTTTTGTTCAAGAAAAGAAAGGTTTGTAGATAATAAACAGAATTAATAATTATTATAATTTCTGTTTTGTACTCCATGTCAGTACATGGAGAAGAAGGAATAATTATTATCTAACCCAGCAGCACAGCAGGTGGTGGTGGGTGGTTGGTGGTGGTTTCTGTTAGTTGCAGTATTTGTTTAGAGTAGCCGCGGCACACACACACAGACACAAACACCACACACACACACACACTAACACACACACAGAGGTTTTAGTCAGTAAGAGTCTGACACTACCCCCCCCCCCCCCCGCGCCCCGAGCGGAAGGAGTCATTGGATGCCGGCAAAAGAAATACACAGACGGACGGACAGCAGGGGCTTAGTAATAGGGTTCCGTTGGTTACCATTTGGGTACAGAACCCTTAAAATCGACGATTTTCCAACAACTGTATCCTACCTACTCTATTAGGGTTGAAGTTACGTAGAAAATTCTTACTAACCTTTATAATTCCTCGGTATAATTGCGAAGGTAACCTTGAGGCAAGATCGATATGAACACACGTTAACGGTGCCATGTGGGGGTTTCTGATTAATATGAGTTTAATCGAATATTTATAGCTTTAGTTTGATACTTGCTTCCGCCAGCGACTTCGTATTCGCATATGCCTTTTTTCCCGTTCCCGTTGGAATTTAGGGAAATCCTTTCTTAATGTTACCTTTCACTCCCCAATAAACCTACATGCCAAAATCGAGCGTTCTACGACCAGTAGTTTTGGCTGTGCGTTATCTGTCAGTCACTTAGTCTGTTAATCATTCAACCACTCAATCAGTTAGTAACGGATGGGCTTTTGTGTATGATGTTAAGCTAGATTGTTACTAAGGTATACAAGTAGTTTTTCCATTAAAGTGTTGGTTTTAGCTTTCATTTTCAGAATTCTGATAGTCATTAGTACAGCAGTCAGATGCCTGTTAATCAGAAAGCCGATTCTACTGATTTTGAAGCAGCGTTTGTACAGTCGTAAACTGTCAGAAATGTATGGAGATTGAGGATTTTTTGACAGATTGTGAGTGAGACGCAAGTGCGAACGTTGCTTAAAAACCAGCCAAGTAAGTGTGGCCATTAGTGCTGTGCACTCCCTGAGGTATGCGCGCGGCGAGACGGGCGGGAGAATCGGCTGCTGCGCTCTGTCAGTGCACCGTCAACGCTCGTGGTGGCAGGTAGTGTTATTTGTATCGGACTGTCTATGTCAGACGCACATGAGATAAATATTCAAAGATGGGTCGTGCGTTATCTCGTGATATGAAGACTGTCATTTTTAAGGTGGCTGAATATTTTAAGAAAAGAAAAGCAGACAAAGAAAGCTTTGAATTAAAAAATGATGTGAATATTGCCAAAATCGTTGCGGAGGCTACGGGGTACAGCAAAAGAACCGTGCATAGTGTGATTTCTGTGGGTTATTTATCAATTGAGAATTCAAGCCAATTAAAATTTCGATCGCCAAAAAAAACAAAAGTTCTAAAGAAAAAACACGTTGTGGATGATGAGATGAAAAATTCATTAGTTTTACGAAGTTGAAAAAAAAATACCAAGCGTCCGTAAGTTACTATCAAGTTTGAGACAGGATGGCATATTGAATTGTGGACGGGAATATTTAAGACAGCTTTTACACAAAATGGGCTACCGTTTCAAAAAATGCAAATCAAAGAGACATCTCCTTATAGAGCAGCCTAATATTACAGTATGGTGGAAAAAATATCTTACACAAATCAAAAATTACAGAACGCAAAACCGCAACATATATTTTCTTGATGAAACATACATCAACGCCAGTCACCACGCCAGCAAATGTTGGCAATCATCGTCAGAACCCGGAATTCATGCTGATATTGGGAAAGGACGGCGATTGGTAATAATTCTCCACGCTGGGTGTCAAAGTGGCTTAGTGGATGATGCATTGACTATATTCAAATCAGATGCTAGAACCGGTGACTATCATGGAGATATGAGCGGACCTACTTTTTATAAGTGGGTAGATGAAAAGTTAAAAGATAAGTTGCTGCCGAATTCTGTGGTTGTAATGGACAACGCGTCTTACCACAGCGTTCAGGTTGAGAAGAAACCAACTATATCAAGCCTCAAAAATGAAATGCAGAACTGGTTGCTACGCCATAATGTAGAATTTTCAGGAACCATGACAAAGGCTCAACTGCTACTTCTTATAAAAAATACACAAAAAGAACCCGTGTATAGAATTGACGAACTCCTGAAAGCCAGTGGACACACTGTTCTGCGTTTACCTCCGTACCACCCAGATTTAAATCCAATAGAGTTGGTCTGGGCTGATATTAAAAACAACATAGCCCAAAACTATATTAATACTTCTCTAGACGAAAAGATAATCTTATTGGATAAATTGTTTTCGGAATTCACGGCGGAAAAATGGCAGAGATGCGACGATCCTGTCCAGAAAAATGAAAATTATTACTGGAGTCGCGATAGTTGGTTCGATAATGTTATCGATTCATTGATAATAAATTTGCAAGACTCTGATTCAAGTTCCGGTGGCGAAGTGGAAGATGAAGATAATGACGAAATGGAAGATGAAGTTGAAACAGACTCTATGTTAGAATAACGTTCGTTAGAATATATAATTGTATGTAAATATAAAAAAATGTTCAATAAAACAAGTCCTGCTTTGAATTATAAGTTTAGTTCTTATTTATCACCTGCATATTTTTAATAAAATATGAGTTTATTTGGGTTACATTTTAATCAACTAGGTAAGTATAATATATTACAGATAGATAGCCTCCGACCATCGTCCCGCCACAAGTCTTGCCTTAGAAATGCAAACTGATATTGTAAGATCTGTCCGACATGCATCGATCTCATGTGAACTCATGCACTTTTTTCTTCGCCTCCCACCTCGCCGCGCATACCTCAGGGAGTGCACAGCACTAATGGCCACACTTATAGTCGGACTCTCACACGAAGGGTTCCGTGTCAAAAACCGAAAAAAAAACATGTTTCTTTTATGGGAGTCTTCTTTATTTCTTTAATTTTTGACGTGATAACGTCTTATAAATCGCTGCGCCTACGAAAAGTTGTCACGTTCCGCAAGCGAGAGCGCGATACTAGCGATAGAGAGGCACCATCGGCGTAAGTATGACGTTATCACGTAAAATTATCGTCCGTAAACCGACTTAACACACAACCAATTGTTTATCATTTGTTGTTATAGCAGCAATAGAAATACACAATCTGTATAAAAGTCAACTGTCTACTTATTACCATTCTTGAGATATATCCCGCTGACAGACGGACGGACAGCGGAAGCTTAATAATAGTATTCCGTTGGTTGCCTCAGGGTACGGAACCATGAAAAATAGAAGAATATTAACACTCTAAATCCTTTGAAGTTTTGCCAATTCATCATCTGCCTAGCCTTTTCCCAACTACATTGGGGTCGGCTTCCAGTCAAACCGGATTCAGTTGAATACCAGTGTTTTACATGGAGCGGCTGCCTACCAGACCTCCACAACCCATTAACTGGGCAACACGCTACATCTTGGTAAGACTGGAGTCAGATTTACTGGCTTCTAGTTTTGCCAATTATTAATTAAAAATTATTTAATTGCCAAGTATTATGTTTTGTTATGGTAATTTGTTTTGTTTTGTTGTAAATATTTTACTAAAACAGTCTGAATATGGCAGATTAAGTTACGCTTCGCCTGACCACTGCATTGAGCTTTTTTAGGTCGGAAATATGTATTGTCCTTCTTTTTTTCCATTATGATGAGTCCACGTAACAATGCGACGATATCTAAGTTGTATTAATCGCACGTTCACGGCATCATACATTATTTTCCTTCTAACTTTGTTCACATGTGCGTAATAACTAATTTAATGCTACGATTAAGGACCCCACTCGACAGTGGCGCCAACTGGTGAGTACAAAAAATATTATTACGATAATGTTGGTTCTATTGTTATAACTAGATTACGAAATAAATTACTTCGGTTCGATTGAAACTAGATAGATTGATTTCATTATAACTTAAGAGGGAATCTAATTGAAAAATCAACTATTCAATTTGGACCTATTAATACTGAGGATCGAATTCCTCTTTTAGAATATCGAATTTGATGGCATGAGTGCCTGTCGTAATTTGATGAGCTTTACAAAGTCTGTTTATTTCAAGACAGCTGTGTTCACCTGTGCTATTAATCAACATAATTATTAACCGACTTCTGAAATAGGAGGCGGTTCTCGATTCGGTTGTATTTTTGTTAAATACCTCAGAACTCCGTCATCTAGCTCGAATTCGCTTACCTTTTTTTGCATAGATGACGTATTTGGTTTGTCATCGAAGTAAACAAAATTGCTTGTTTTGCTTTCCTGCAAATTGCCAGTGGTGTTGATAGGTGTAGGGGTATCACCAAAAAGTGAAAAATAAAAAACTTTTTTACAAAAAAATACAACCGACTCACAAAAAAACACTAGAAATAAGTCGATTGTATTTTTTTGTAAAAAAAAAAGTACACATGTAATACTTGAACAAAGCTGTATCTACTATAATAATCACGACATGATTCTGACTAGCGAATTGAATCTAGGAACACATGCAAATGCCTTATGATCACTCTTTGCGTTTGACCACGATCTCACCTGATGGAAAGCGATGATGTAGTTAGTCGGTGATGGAGCAGGTTTGCCAAGAAGAAACCGATTAAAAAACAATAAAAAAATAACTTTACCTGAACACCCAGGTTATTGCTGTCAAGGAACACATACTACAGCAGGACATTTGTTTCCCTAGCTGCACACTCACTGAAGAAAGGACATTGCTCGTCGTACAAACATAGCTCGCCTAAGATCCAACAGGAAG
This sequence comes from Lacanobia oleracea, assembly GCA_950371165.1. Lineage (NCBI taxonomy): Eukaryota > Metazoa > Arthropoda > Insecta > Lepidoptera > Noctuidae > Lacanobia > Lacanobia oleracea. The sequence continues at coordinate 23,699,903 of OX493391.1, read as the reverse complement.
GTGTATTTATTTACTCTTTGGGTTTTAGATAATGTATATATTCGATTAAACCTAAATTAAAACAACGGACACTTTTGAGAATTCTGAAAAAATCAAAACACTTTCGGATTTTGAGGTTATAATTTCGTCAATAAAAACATTCGGTATGTAGCAATAACTTAGTATTTATTACTGAATGTAAGTACGATAGATGCGCGCTTCTTGACATTGAACTCTAGGAGACGGGAGTCTTAAGGACATGCAAGGGTTTTATTAAGGATTTACTTTTTCATTTTCGTGTGATTTTAAAGTAGGTATAGCATATGTAGTACATACGCGCCAAGTGACATTACAACCAAATGTCAAATGTTGTCATCTGTCAATTCGTCAACTGTCAGTGTCGATATTATTGCTCATTTCAAACAGCGCTTTCAATCGAATTTTTTGATAAGGCTTATTATGGTTCCGCGACATCATAGCGGATTGTTTGTAACTAAAAATCATTATCGTATATCAAGTGTTGAGAGTACTGACGCTTGTCTGTGTCAAACTCCTATTAAAAGTGCTGTTACAAAAACTTGGCTGTATGAGTTATAATACCTTTGCCTATTAAAAACCTCAAATTGAACCAAAAAATAATAGAACCATCACCGAGGATTATGACGGAAGCTAAAGAAGAAAGTGAATACTTTTTAAAATGTTTTCGAAATTAAAAAGTGTCCGTTCTATTAAAATATAAGTAATGTATATTATTAAAAGAACTAGTAATTATAGTAAATATTTCATGCGTGTTGGTTCATAGGCCAATTTTTATAATGTCCTTTCCAAAGTTTTCAACTGTTTTTAATAGCAACATCATGAGGGCTGCTATTCAACATCTACTAAAAACAATATCAGAAAAAACCTTAGGGCAGCTAAAACTAAATAAAAAGAATTAAACTATTACAAATACCAACGTCAAGCAATAAACACGCATTACATGCGAAAGTTACGTCATGCACAAGCACAGAACAGAGGGCCTAGCACGAATATGTTGACGTATTGTAACGTTGACGTAGTATTTTGGTTTAAATTTATGTGAAACTAGTTGACCCGCGCAACTTCGTTTGCGTCACAATTTTCATTACTGCTTCGCTGCTGTTGTTTGTAGCGTGATGATATAGCCTGTAGCCTTCCTCGATAAATGGGCTATCTAACACTGAAAGAATTTTTCAAATCGGACCAGTAGTTCCTGAGATTAGCGCGTTGAAGTAAACAAACAAACTCTTCAGCTTTATATATCAGTATAAGATAGCTAGGTACACAATTTCTATCATACAAAAATATGAATATAGTACCTATCTATCTATATCTGTATTAAAAGTAGAAACTGACTGACTGATCGATCTACGCACAGCCAAAACTACTGGTCGTAGATGGCTGAAATTTGGCACACGGTAGCTTTACACTCCGTAAACCGCACTTAGATAGGATTTCTCGAAATTCCTACGGCAACGGGAAAAAAACGTAATATGCGCGTACGAAGTCACGGGCGAAAGCTAGTTTCAAATATATAGTATTTGCGAAATGAGTATCACCGTTGTAGTAAATTTTTACGTTACGTTACTATACATTAAAATCAATTGTGGTAGGCTCTCAGCAAACAAAAGAAAAACTATTCCTTTTATTAGTACTTTTACTTCTAGAGCGACCCACATAACGTGACCATTCTGCACAGATAGCAGTCAATTGACAAAATGGCTGGTCGTTTGTATTGAAGCTAATGGCACCGTATTATTGTGAACGGTAACTATTTTATGTGGAGAGTTAATGCGCTTTTTCAGTTGAATCGAGTTTACAGGGCGAATGTGTGGTAGCAATGTGACGCTAACACGAAAGTTTGTGAGAATGAACTCACAAACTTATAATAAATTAAATTTAAAAAATTAAAGCCATGGCACTAAGAGTAGATAGCGTAGCTTTGTCAGTGATACTTCCATGACAATTAACATCAAAATATCTTAACTCTTTCTAATATTGGTTTAGATTTTGGCAAGTGGACTTGTCTAATTTTCCTGGCCTTAGACAATTCGTAGCTTAATCGTGAGCTGTCCTTAGATTTTTTATTATTGATAGGCTTACGTTTCACTACTATACCACCTATAGAAAGCGATGATGCACGAAGATGGAGCACGCTTGCCTAGAAGTAACCTATTCACTCTTGACTTAAAGACTCCCAGATTGTAGCTATCAGGAAACACAGACTCAGGCAGGGAATTCCACTCCTTAGCTGTACGCACAATGAATGTGTTCCCGAAACGCTTTGTGCGTGTGGGTGGGATGTCCACCATGTACCAGTGGCGCATCGCCACACGTCTTGTAGTCCGACGATGGAAGTGTCTTGGCGGAAATAAATTATGCAATTCCGTCGCACACTCCCCAAAATCGGTGTCTATCCTCAAGACTTTGGAGATTCGACTCGACGAATCTATCATTGCCGATTTTAATTAGCGAAGAGGTTGTCGTCATAATGAAACGTTCTCTTGACTAGATGTGACTAACGGTGCGCCAAACTTTGCGTTAAGTGGCCTATCCGACTGAGTCAGTTTACGTTGACCTAGCCCGCACTCGTATGTATTTTGTCTTTTCAACTGTACTTACAGTGTTACAGTGTGTATTCGATCGCGCTAAAATAAACTTCAGTTCTATTGAAACTGGATAAGCGCCGTCTGGTGACAATATAAGAAACCCTTTTTGCTTTATGTAAATTAGGTTAGGTGAACGTTAGCGCAATCGAAGCGTTAGCTTAAACGTCAATTTGTATTGAAACTGAATAAGAAAACTATTTTTCCATACAATAGCCTAGTTTCCACCATCAATAATGTACGAATCTATTAAGTCCGACAGTAAGAGTATTGAAAAATAATAGACAAGTATTTTTGTTTTTGTAAATCAATGAACATTGACAAAGATAAAACGCATCAAAACTCGGGAGTGGAGATGCGTGACGTCAGAACGCACTAATATTATACCACGGCGTGACGTATTGAGAATTGGCAAAGCGTCGTATCTTCGTCAATTTTGGCTTACGTTACAAAAGAAAGAAAAAAACTGACCAAGTGCGAGTCGTCAGACTCGCACACGAAGGGTTCCGTACCATAATCCTTAATTTTTATTATTTGTTTTTATAGCGGCAATAGAAATACACAATCTGTGAAAATTTCAACTACCTATTTCGGTTCTCGAGATACAGCCCGCTGACCCAGACGGACTGACGGACGGACAGCAGAGGCTTAGTAATAGGGTTCTGTTGGTTACCCTTTGGGTACGGAACCCTAAAAATGGGTCAAACATTTTTTGATAATCTAACTGACGGACTAATTACATTTTATCAGCGGACAAGCCTACTTGAAATAAGCAAAAGTTTACGCTAACGCGATTGAGTACGTTAAAAACCTTGCACTAAGCATTCAGTTTACATCACGTATGTTTTCGATCTTGGATTTTCGATGTTCATGGCATCCTGTTGTTTTGGTATAAGTTTAACTGCTTTTGACCATACATTTAGAGCTGCTAATTGTAAATATTACATTAAGCGTAGTACATTTACAGCAAGAAATAAGCAGACCATGATCTCATTGAAATAAAATTAAGTTAAAAACATACCAAATTGCACTCGCCCTTGAACTTGTGCCAGTGGCTAGTGCAATTTGCCGGAGACGCGACGGGAAGCGTTAGATTGGTGCCAGTTGTAAATTCAAAAGGCGAGCGTTCCCAATGTACCTGGCCAGTGGCTGACACAGATTAGATTGTTTGTTGTAGAGTGGTCAGATCTTTACTACGTTACTTGGAAATAAAGGTGCAGTGTTTTCCGGTCAACAAAATAAATTGTTATGAAAGGTACTGAGCAAGATTATAGTACCTTATTTTAGTCAGATCTGCGTTGTTAATTTATAAATGTTTAGGCGAGGTGAAACAGGGTATTTTTGTATCGTACCACCAGCAACCTATCTGCTACCAAGCAGTTGTATGGAAATTGCTCTAGTTAGTAGAGCTTGTTCACTCTAACTTTGAAGAGATTAGAGTTGTAAGCGTTTGGAAACACAGACGCAGGCAGAGAGTTCCACTCCTTTGCTGTGCGCATTATAAAAGACGTTTAGAAACGTTTAGAAAAGTTGTCAAAATATTTGTCGTTTTTTGCAATTTTGTGTAAAATAATTGTAATAAGCATTAATAAAAAAACCTATACGATGAAACCGGCGCCACTAAATATTACCTTACAGAGAGGCTTTCCCCCACGGGCCATTTATACCAAGAACAAAAACAAAATATCTCTGAAAAATTTACGGCTGTTGCGTATCCCCGAAGAAATCAAGTACAAATCACCCTGTTTACAAACATTCAACAAGACAAGAGGTTTAAGTCAGACTAATGTCTAGTCTAAACTTAAACGGATTACTCGTCACTACCTCAAGTTAAAACTATTTGTTAAGTTATTAACTTGTCGCAAGATCTATCTATTGTGGGTGTAAGTTTTAAAATAAAAAAAGATTAGTTACTTCAATCTCCGATTGACTGCTTTCCCTTAATTTTAGCTTGGACTTTTCATTTGAACCTTTCTTTCAGTACCATTTGATTCACTAATTTAGTGAAACATGGAAAAAGTCTAGAACCTGGGAGGAGCTCACGGCTAAATAATAACAGCCGCACGGGTCGATCTTTAAGGTTAAGCAACGCTTGCCAAGGTTGTTCTGTGGATGAGTGACTATTTTAACATACCGAGTTTCCTCCGTGCCTCGGAAAGCATTTTAAACCGTTGGTCCCGGCTGTAATTTTGTAGATCTTTGGCAGTCGTTACGGATTGTCAAAAGCCAGTAAATCTGACTCCAGACTTGCCAAAAAGTACCGTGTAACGGTGTTAATGGGTTGTGGAGGTCTGGTAGGCAGCCACTCCACGTAAAACACTGGTATTCAGCTGAATCCGGTTTGACTGAAAGCCGACCTCAATATAGTTAGAAAAAGGCTAGGCAGATGATGATGATGAAAAAAGTCAAGAACCTCACTGATACTGCTATTAATATCGATTCGAAAAGAACTTTCGCATCTACGCTTCCAATCTTTGGTCTGACGTCGACAATGGCGCGCAATTATTGTAGCGCCGCCGCGAATAAGGATATGTCGTCTGCACAGCGGCTGCTTGCCATTAACTAACGATTAGGCAATGGTTAACTGACGTCACTTTAACATGGGGAACCCACGTGGAGGGCTGGAGGAATGTTATGGGGAATTTTATTGGTGGAATTTGTATAGATGTCAATTTTGGTCCCGAGATAGTCGAATGTTATTTCAAGTCTTTTGAAAAGCGCACAGCAAAGAAGTCGAACTCTCTACCAGGGTTCGTTTCCGAACACATTCAACCCTAATCTCTTCAGTCAGAGTGAACAGGCTTCTTCTGAGTAAGCTGACTCTATCGTCGACTTTCTTTCTGTCACCTCTGAACAAGACAAAAGCAAAACCCATCTCAAGTAAAAAAAACCGGCCAAGTGCGAGTCGGACTCGCACACAAGGGGTTCCGTACCAGAAGCCTTAGTTTGTATTATTTGTTGTTAAAGCGGCAATAGATATACATAATTTGTGAACATTTCAACTTCTTGAGATACAGCCCGCTGATAGACAGACGGACGGATGGACGAACAGACGAACGGACGGACCCTTTGGGTACGGAACCCTAAAAAGATACTTATTAAAATCCTGCGGCACGAGCCAATAGCTTAGATTTCACAGTGAATAAACAAACAATTTTCCTTCTCTATTAAATTAGCTTACTTTTCTTTGTTTATCTATACTAATAATATATAAAGCTTAAGATTTTGTTTGTTTGTTTGCTTAACGCGCTAATCTCAAGAACTACTGGTCCGATTTGAAAAATTATTTCAATGTTCACTGATTAGTTGTTTTTTTTTTGTAAGTATGTGAAATCATCAAATGACTCCTTCCGTTCTGGGCAGAGTAGAAGGAATATCAGACTCTTACCGAGTAAGACCCGTGAGCAGCTCGTGGCTAGATATTAACAGCCGCACGGGTTGATCTTCAAGGTTAAGCAACGCTTGCCAAGGTTAGTCTGTGGATGGGTGACCATCTTAACATAGCGAGATTCCTCCGTGCCTCGGAAAGCACGTTAAGCCGTTGGTCCCGACTATCATTTGTAGATCTTCGGCAGTCGTTACGGATAGTCTGAAGAACGTACCGTGTTACCCATTTACTGAGTTGTGGAGGCCTGGTAGGCAGCCGCTCCGCGTAAAATACTGGTATTCAGCTAAATCCGGTTTGATTGGAAGCCGACCCCAATATAGTTGGGAAAAGGCTAGGCAGATGATGACCAAGTAAGACCCGTGTTCCTCCTAATGCCCTTTGTGTTCCAGGGCCGCGATGACTGTTTCGAACGAATTGCGCAACCCTGACTATACTTGCGTTCCTTAGGGTACTAATAGAACGTTGTTCAAGCTTAGCCAAGACTAAAACATGATTTACGGCTAAAATAATTATTAAACCAACAAGTAAGCTAAGTTAGCAACAGGTCTAGAATTAATTACAGCACTAGGAGATAGGTGGTTTGTTGACACAGGGGCTGACACTCTTGTGTTGCTACCAACGAAAAACGTACTACTTACATTTTTTATTTTTGTCTTAGTTGGACAGAAAAATACTTACTATTCTACTTCAGAACAAAAAATTTAATTAGCCATTTACACAATATTTGTGTTTTAATTTTTTTTGATGTTGTATCTTACTAATTAAATAATTAATTAACAAAGCCTACGGCGACTCACTGAGGTTCACTTAGAATCATCAATTTTTTTAACTATTCATTTCAAAATTACGTGTTATCAAGTTAGTCAATTGTGAAGTTCAAGATTGGCAGTCGCTCGGTGTAAATTATGGTATTCAGCCATATCCAGATAAAGAAAGAAAGAAAAATGTTTGTTTGGAACTCGCACAAAACAGATAATTTAAAAATAAGCTTTTATTTAAATACTCTAAAAAGAAGAAAATACAATTTTCCTGACAAATTGATCATAAAAGCTTGTCGCGAGGTTTGATTAATTAAATACTAATAGGTAGGTACTTAAAAAGACCTCGCGACAATAAAAAACTTTTAATTTAATTTGATTTGTTTTTTACTTTTTAGTTATTTCGAGTTACTCTTAACGAGCCCTTTCATTTGATACCCATAAAGTAGAAGTGCATAAAAAAATACTATTCCACCATCTTGGATGTTCCTCCATATTGGATTTAGAATAAAGTCGCAATATTTTTCGAGTTACTCTCAACAAGCCCTTTCATTTGATACCCATATTGTAGAAATACATTAAAAATAACTGTTCCGCCATCTTGGATGGTCCGCCATATTGGATTTAGAATGACGTCAAATAGCTTATCGTGTCTTGTCATTCAAACTAAATGTATATACAAAATTTCAGCTCAATCGGTAGTTTTAGACTTTTGATATCTGCTTCAAAATTGAGTAGCAAGATTCCACCCGAACAAAGATACAAACATACATACTTACATACATTCCAAGTTAACCTCTTGGCTCACCAATGCCCCACCGTTGTATGGCAAATGGAACCTTCTGGTTCCACCGTTGGTTCCTCATAGTTTCGGATTTGACCCTGAAGGCATACTTCAAAAATTCACCCTGTATAATAAAATTTGTTTGCAACACCCTCACTAGGGTGTCCTTAGATTAAAAATCTACCTAGTAACGAAAAGTAATTCCACTAAGGACAACAATTTTAGACCTGTCTTTTATCACCAAGATTAGATTCTGAAAGAAGATCTTTTCTCGGTATTAGTCTTGAAAATAATTCATTTGAGTGACGGTAGGTACCTAGTGATTAAAATGTGAAGATCTTTCTGAAATTAATCTGTTTAACATTTCTTCAGAATAATTATGTTAGTCAGAAGCCATTAATCTGACACCAGTCTTGCCAAGGAGTACCGTGTTACCCACTTAATAGGTTGCGGAGGTCTGGTAGGCAGTCGCTTCACGTAAAGTACTGGTATTCAGCTGAATCCATTTTGAATGTTGAATGTGATTCCAATATAGTTGGGGAACGGCTACGCAAATGATGTTTTTTTTTAGTAAAATAATTATTTGTCTTGATCTTAATACTTATGATGTAAATATATATTCCAACAGTTTTTTTAAGTCATCGGTTTGTTTAAATCCTTTTAATACACAGAAAATATCCTCGGTGTAAGTGCTTAGTTTTTAGAAATATGCAGCTATATCGGGTTAGACTGGAATCCGAACACAACATTATAATACAGATTACCTATAGTTGGAAAACGTCTTGGTAGATACTCAACTCTTGTACAGTATGGTGGGCGCCAGATAAACTTGCAATAAAGTACAATGACCTTTCCTAATATCCCTTCGTAGATACTCGAACAATAAATTATTATGAATCGTTTTTCATTAATAGAGAACGTAAAGGATCACGATAGAAGTAGATTCAGGACAGCTTTATCTTTATTTCTGTATTTGATACTAAGAAAGTCAGTAAATGTTTGTGGGTCAATGACCTTTATTGCACATTTATCTGACGCCAACCATAGAGATTCTCCTTCATCAAGATGTCTATGCGTCTTGTAGTTTTTTTTCGTTTCTGAACGATTGAACTCTATGTATGGTAAATAATATTTTTCAACTATGGACACTGACAGAAAAAAAATACTTCGCATAATAACGACGCTCGAAAGCGAAACTCCAGAAAAAATCACCAGATAAAATCTAGGAGGGGCCCAAGAGGTTAAAGAACATAAAAGCACATTTAAAAAATAAAATGAACGCGAAATTTAACCGAAACAAGCCTATATTAATATACGTATTAGAGTATATCGTCCTTGTCGTTATAGTACCTACCTACCAACTAAGTCCTCTTATTAAGAACGTTGAGGGTCTTCTTAATAACGTATCCTAGCCGCATAGTACATGCTTATCACCCTATTAATATAACCTAGCTTTACGTTATTATGATAACTTTAGAGGTTAGTTCCCCGCGTCACTATATCATTACTGCCTCTTATAACAATAAATCAACTGCTTATCACTTCAGGGCCATTTTCTATCTCAAGGTCTACCTTCAGTCAAATTATTTGCGACCAGAACACATTAGCATGTGTTCTATACAGGGTGGAAAAATGGTGACTTATTATCGATAGTAATCATTATTTTGGAATCATAATTGACAAAGGCCGCTAGTGCCAATGCCTAGGCGCCAGGGTTGCAGCATTCGTTTGAAAGTGTCACCACGGCCCTGGTATGCAAACGGCATTTGGAGGAACGCGGGTGAGTTTTATTCGGTAAGCGTTCGACACTCCCTTCTGCTCTGCCCAGAATGGAATTAGTAAAAAAAAAAACAAGGGCAAAGTTCTCCTATATTCCATGTGATGTGCTTTTTTGGGCCCATTCTTGAGGAAGCCATTCAATTTAACCTGTGATCACCTGGTCGCAATAGCCGTTGCGACGCCACAACAATTGACTAGTTTTATTTTTTTTAAATCGGCGGCCGCCATCTTTTTTGTTCGATGGGGGCCATAGGATATTAAACACTGCATTAAAAAAAAAAAAAGAATTTCAAATTGCGTGATTTGGTAAAACATGTGGGATGCCATTAAGTGTCAATTTCAGTTGACTCCCAATGGCACACACGTGTGCCGACGACAAACCATCTTTTTCTTGATCAGTGATTACCAGCTAGACGGAGTCACGGTATTGCTCCAGTCCTGCCATATAGGACCCACAGCTTTGACAGATATCTGACAGATATATCCTTTCCAGTCATACTTTAGCATTTCAGTTTTTTGAGCAACGTTGACGGTTTGTTTTATTGTTAGATTTTTTTTTTCTTTTCCAGTTTCAATAATTCCCTTTTGGCAGTCATTGAGTTTAAATTCTGAGTGTTATTCAAAGACAAAAGCGGTAAATTTGCAAGTTATTTTTGTCAAAATGCTAAATGCGCAGTGAGGGCAAATTCCACAAATGTTCAAGCAACGTTCGCATTCGTGTCTCAGTCACAATCTGCCAAAAAAACTTCAATTTCCATAAAAAATTAACGAATTACGACTAAGATGCGAAGTTAGCTTAAAAATTTGTGGAATTGGCACTCTGATAACAAAAAAAGTTTATTTTGTTATATTAGTTTTAGCTCAATATACATGTGTTGATTTACTTCCATAAATCACAAAGAAAACTATGGTTTTCAAATACATTTTGCGTTAAATTTGTTTCGCGAGAAGTGTAAGAGACCCTTTTTTATAGGATGGGAAACCATCAAATTACTCCTCCCACTCCGAGTGAAGCAGAAGACAGGTTCCTACTGACCAAAACCCATCCGCGTTCCTCCTAATGCCTTTTGCGTTCCTGGGCCGCGATGGCTCTAAGTAACGTTCCATAACGACTTTTTTCAGCCCTGTATATTGGCTTGACACACATAAGTCGTTAATAATAGTAGCTAATCTAAAAGCGGTTTGACTCAATGGGTCAAGTTCGTATTGATTACATTTACTTTCACGTAACAACCTTAACCTATTTTATTTGTTTTTCTTTTGTTTCTGAAGTTTGGTACTGCTTACTGAACGATAAATCTAGTTTGCCATGGATAAGGAGGGAAGTTAAAATTATATTTTTTCGCACTCCTCCGCTGTAATTGTCCATTGCGGTATTCAAGATAGTTGAATCGTTTCTCCCGGACTCGTAGAGCTTCATTGACTCGGCCTTGTTGTGTTGGTTGCAACTGTGTTTCTGGCATGGTGGCAGATGGGCAATTCACGTATAAGGAACGTTCGCATCCGGATCGCAAATGCAAACTTTCAAAAACACCTCTCATTCTCCCATTAAATTTTGGCCATTATTTGACATTAATGATTGCTAAGATGATGCATTGATTCTCGGGAGGCACGTATAAGCCAATGGTCCTGGCCGCCAAATGGTGATCGTCAAATAAACCATGTTAGAGGCGGCCTTGAGGCGGTTTAGAAACTCTGATACTAGGGTGTGTGTGTCGTTAGACCTTTGACGAGTACTTTTGGTAAGTCATTTATCTATTGGTATTCCAGATGTCCATAGACGTCCAGCTGACGGCAAGGTTGTTGCAGTGGTTAAGCGATTGATCGCTGCGCTGCGTGTCGTGGTTTCGATTCCCGCACGGAACGAAAAATTGCTAAACTACAGATACTTGTTCCGGGTCTGGCTGTTTGAGTATGTAAGAAAACGCACCCACGATACAGTGGAAGTTCCTAGAGTGGGGCAAAGTTAAAAAAAATCAATAGAGAACATAAGTTGGAGGTCCTGACTTGGAATATAGGGGCAAGTTAGAAAGAAATCCAAGATTTTATTTTGAAATGTTGGCTGCAAGTTTGCAATGAATTAAAAGTCAACCTGTATAAGAACTTGGTTTATTAATTACTTCTATTATTTTTAGGGTTCCGTACCTAAAAAGGAAAAAAAGGAACTTCACACTCTTCACTTTGTTTTTCGTCCGTCTGTCTGTCAAGACCCTTTATCTCGGGAACGCTTGGAGGTATTGAGTTAGAATTTAAAACATAATAATAAAATTATACTTAAGTCTACGGTCCTTTGAAGCTGTCAAAAAAATCATAGTTCTAAGGTTACGTAATAAACCACTGATTGTAATAAAAATCTAGGTACTTAAAAATATTCAATGTTATCTCAAGTAAAAATTAGTGTATATTTCATCATAATCGACCCAATAAATCGAAAGATATTGAATGTTTAAGTTTAGATAGAAACTTCCTAATGTATTCTGATCAGTCAGAGCGCCATCTATTGAGAAGAATAAAATGCACGAAAGCATGAAAAGTCCTTTCTTTCCTCCTTTCTGCCTTTATCTAAGTAAAAAGTATCAAGTGAAAATTGTGTAGAAATTTTTGCTGGCAACACCGAGCAGCTCCCGTAATTCCAAACGAAACAATAAGGTGTCATTCAAAAGTCGTACCTTGTACAGACGATTCCAGTAACAGCTGTGCTGACACTGCTGACATTGTGTTTATTTTCGTTGTCAAGATACGAAGTTTAGCTCCGTACGAGAATTTCGAGCAAGAAAACCGGGTTTGTTCGCTGAAACACAATGATGTGCCTGTGGCGTATACCACGGTAAATTACGTCTTTGTGGAAAATAACTGCATACAATAATTGTAACTAGACTCGCGTGCAAAAGGTTCCCAACCAATTTCATTTTTAGGGTGCCGTACCCAAAGTGTATCCAACGGAACCCTATTACTAAGCCTCACAGTCCGTCCGTTCGTCCGTCTGTTTGTCAGCGGGCTCAAGAACCGTAATAGGTAGAGAGTTGAAATTTTCACAGATTGTGTATTTCTATTGCTGCTATAACAACAATAATAAAAACTAAGGTTTATGGTACGGAACCCTTCGTGTAGGAGTCTGACTCGCACGTAGTTTTAAACATGTTATTTTAATTTTACAGACTTGTTATAGGTTTTCCTATCATCTTTAGGTGTAGAACTATTATCTGCATTTTTTTAGGCTCAATAGTTTCGGAGATAAGGTGGGAAAATGATCATTTTTGATCAATTTTTTTAAATAACGTCCAGTGCCTCTATAGCGTGTACTACGGAAATTTACGGCTTTGTGGGAAATAACTGCATCTTTTTAGTAGTTGGGTTTGTAAAAACAGGCTTACACAGTGCGTGTAGGACTCGTAGAACAAGTGTTCCGATCTTCTTAAAGAAGAAGAAAGAGGAAAAATAACTATAATTCCTTCGTTTATTCAACGTTTGCTGGACGAAAACTCAACGTTGAGTTAAGCTCGCCTTTGTTCATGAACGTTATTAACTATTCTTCTTCTTCCACCTGGCGTTAATCCCGGCTATTGCCAGGGTCCGCCTTCCTACTTAGCTTTCTCCACTTTGCCCGATCTTCAACATCCTTCTCAGTCAGGCCACTGGCTCTCATGTCGGACTTGACGACGTCCAGCCAGCGCTTGCGAGGGCGACCACGGGGCCTAGCCCCAAGAACAGCCATATTCATGCATCTCCGACCAACGTACTCCATAGGGCGGCGCATGATGTGGCCATACCATCGCAGACGACACTCTTGCAGTTTTTCCCCCACGTCACGGACACCAAGACTACCTCGGATGTAAGAGTTGCGCATGCGATCGGATCGCGTTACGCCACTCATCCACCTCAGCATCTTCATCTCCGTGACGCGAAGCTCCTGGGTGTGTCTGCTTAGTGCTGGCCAACACTCGCCCCCGTACAGTAGGACAGGCCGAATGATGCATTTATATATCTGCCCCTTGAGCTTCGGAGGCATTTTGCGGTCGCATACAACGCCCGTCACCTCGCGCCACTTCGCCCAAGCCGCGCCAATACGTGCTTGGACATCGTCGTCCACGATGCCAGACTCGTGCAGCACGGATCCAAGGTACCTGAACGTATCGGACTTTCTGATCAGGTCCGAACCTATTCGGATGGTGTTTGTATCCGTGCTGCCACAGGACATGTACTCAGTCTTCGCCACATTTAGTCTCAGACCACCGTTTTCAAGCGTGTCCTTCCAAATGTTGACTTTGCGCTCAAGATGGGCTTTGTTCTGATTAACGAGGGCGATGTCATCGGCATACATCATTAGCCATGGAGGCTGATCTTGGATGTTTGCCGTAACTACATCGAGCACTACGTTAAACAAGAACGGGCTAAGAGCCGAGCCTTGGTGAACGCCAACAGATATTGGGAAGCCATTCGATTCGCCAACAGCGGTCTGGACAGAGGACACGGAATCGCGGTACATGTCTCTGATAATGTCAATATAGGCCTCGGGAACGCCCTTGAAGCGCAGTGCCCACCAGATGGACTGCCGAGGTATACAGTCGAAGGCCTTCTGCAGGTCTAAAAAGGCCATATGCAAAGCTCTCCTTCTCTCTCTGTAAGCCTCAGCCAGATTCCGTAAGGCGAACACTGCGTCCATGGTGCTGTTACCCGCCCGGAAGCCATATTGACACTCAGAGACAGTACACTCGCTACGGAGCCGTGTGTCAATGATGCGCTCGAAGAGCTTCATGGTGTGGCACATGATCTTGATACCGCGGTAGCTACCACAATCCTGTACGCTACCTTTGCCTTTGTAAACAGGGATAATCAGGCTAAATCGCCACTGGTTCGGCATTTCCTTGGTGATCAGGATGCGGTTAAAAAGATCCGTCAGAAGGTCCACACCATGTGGGCCCATCGCCTTCCACACTTCAATTGGCACATTGTCAGGCCCGACCGCTTTCCGGTTCTTCATGTGGCGAAGAGCAATGCGGGTTTCGTCGGGGGAAATAGGGGAAATAAGCCCAAGGTTAGGAGGCGGTTCCGGAGGAAGGTTATGGGGATGCTGTTTGTTAGACAGCTCCGCGAAGTATGTACACCATCTCTCCTTAACAGAGGGGGCATCGTAGAGCAGCTTACCCTGGGCGTCCCTTACACAAAGACATTTGCTAATGTCCCGTGTAGCTTTCTCCCGGGCACGCGCCAGCTTAAAAATAAGCTTTTGCCCCTCCGCAGTTTCCAGCTTGTCGTATAAGGGCGCCAGACTTTTGCTGCGGGCTCTGGCTACAGCTTTTTTAAAAGCGCGCTTAGCCGCTCCATATGCCTCCCTGTCATCCGGAGAGTTGGACCCTTGCCACTGTTTAAATAAAACCTTCTTCTTCCGAGTCGCCTCCTGCACCCCGTCATCCCACCACCACGTCTCCTTTCCTGTGGTGCGGCCACCACGAGAAGTGCCAAGGACGCGCTTACCCGCACCGGTGATTGCTGAATGGATCCTACTCCAGATCTCTTGAGCGGATTCATGCGGAGCACTGATCTCGAGATGCTCGACCTCCGCGATGAAGTCCGACTGCTTAGGACCATCAAGCAACCACCACTTTGTGCGGGGTTTGCGTTTTTCGGTCACTTTCTTTTTCGGTACAACCGCAAAGTCCAGGACAAGGAGGCGGTGTTGAGCCGTTAGGCTTTCACCTGGGATGACTTTGCAGTTGGTAACCTTGCCAATGTGGCACCGTCGCACCAGCAGGTAATCTATTTGGGTTGAGTAGGCACCACTGCGGTACGTAATAAGATGCTGGGGCTTCTTCTGAAAGAATGTGTTCGCGATGGCTAGGTCAGACACAGCGCAGGTGCTAAGTATATTGACTCCCTCTGCGTTTAGCTGGCCATAACCAAAACCACCGTGAACATGTCCATACTCTCCAGCAAACTGACCTACGTGACCGTTGAGATCCCCCCCAACCAAAACACCTTCGGAATTCGGGATAGCGCGTAATACGTCCTCGAACTCATCCCAGAAGGCCTCCTTTTCAGACTCACAGCAACCAGTCTGAGGAGTATAGGCGCTGATTAGGTTCGTTACCGACCCTTCGAACAGCACCCTAGCTCGCATCAACCGGTCGCTGCATCGGTCTACTTCAAGGAGTCCATCCTGAAGGTCCTTAGACAGCACCACGGCCACTCCGCTCCTACCCGTTGGTGATCCGGTGTACACTAGCCGGTACCCCTGCCCGATGTCACGTGACTTATTTCCCTTCCAGCGCGTCTCCTGAAGGAAGGCGCACTGGACCCGACGCTTCACAAGTACGTCTGCGAGTTCTTGGCAACGTCCGGTTAGGGAGCCAATGTTCCAGGTGGCAAAGCGGAACTTCTTCTTGGGTACTATCCTCTTTAGCCGTGCCCGTACTTGACACGGTAGCCCTAGCCCACTTATCGCAGGTTTAGGGCGATGTGCCTGCGCGTCGTTATGCGGCGACGCCCTAGACCGAGTACCCTTACCTAACTTGTTTCTCTCCATACATATATGACTGAAGTTGGTTTTACGTGGGGCGACCAGCCGTCTGACCCCCACAACCCTACAAGAGGGAAACCAGGTTCGCCAGAGCCTCGTCCGTTGGACAGCAGGGTGCACCGCTAGCAGGTGAGGTTGGCTTGGGTCTTTAAGATGGCAACGGACCCCATACACCTCATGAACGTTATTAACTATCACTGTATTAAACGTCGTTTTTGTATAAAGACAATAAAGAATAAGAGTAACTGAATAATCCTATTACATCTGTCTAAACTAATATATTAAGCTAAAAAGTTTGTTTGTTTACTTGAACGCGCTAATCTCAGGAATTCCTGGTCCGATTTGAAAAATTCTGTTAAATAGCCCATTTATCGAGGAAGGCTATATAAATATATATCATCACAATAAGATCAATAGGAGCCGAGCAGTAATGAAGTTTGTATGCAAACGAAGTTGCGCGGGTCAATTAGTATTATATACAAATTCTTCCGTTACTGACTCATTGAGTGACTGATTGATAACGCACAGCCAAAATTTGGCATGTAGCTTCCTTACACTTCGTAGAGGTGCATAAGAGAAAAATTCGCAAAATTCTTATGGAAACTGGAAAAAACGGCATAAGCGCGTACGAAGTCTTGGGCTAAAACTAGTTGAATAATTAATATAGAATGTGAAAATTAAATTCAATAGCACTAAAAAGTAAATTAAAACCTCAGACAGTTCACTTAACGCCTAAATTCACAAAGACCTACTACACACCTGCATTACCAACATATATTATGCTTCGTAGGTAACTCCACAAGTTCCTGATCAAACATACTTGGTTAACGTGCTGGGAGAAGCAATGTGTTCTTATTGGATAAGGGCTTATCACAGCAGGGATGGCTATTTACGGCCATTTTCTTATAGTGAAGGTTTTTCAAGGATCAATGTTTTTAATGAGCATACCTTCCATTAAAGAGCGGATTCTTTGCCGGAGTCTGTATTTTCTGATTGCTGCAACCTTAGCGTTTCTAAGACAACAGTGAATAGGTTCTATGCAAATGTACTCTATCGTCAACTACATCATTGGTTTCTATCTGGTCTCCAAAAGTGACCCTAAGGATGTTTGCCACGGAGGTGAATAATGACTATCAGCCAAGAAAGGCTTTTAGGAAACTACCCCATACAGGGGTGAAGTGAGGGGTGGAAATTGTTTGTGGATACTAAATCAATTTTTCAATAAAATAAAAAAATGTATTCTGTTGTCTGAAGGGTTTGGGAGAGGTGTTCATTATATTGATGTACTATAGTATAGGTTACTATAGTATATCAATGTAATGAACGCAAATATGCAAAAAAAGTAACTAAAAATATTAATGGAATATTTCTTACCAAGACAATGTTATCAGGTATTAGAACATTGCTCGATATAATATAAGATCTTAAAGACATGATTCTATGCTCATGATTTGAAAATCTTGAGCATAGAATCATGTCTGAAACGTGAAACGTGCCATAGTTTTGCGACCCCTACTCTTGGGCCAAGTTGAGATGTTTGTGTGCCGTCGATGGTAAACACCCTTTCTCACTTCTTGTGGCTTGTGAAGTGACTAGTAAATTTAATTAAGAGAAAAGGAAACTACTTTGATTTAGCTTTTGTATGGTTTTCAAAGGACGTAGTAGTTTTGAGCTTGAAAAAGATCTCTTAATAATGTTACGAGCTTGGGGTTCGTTACAATAAAAACAGCCGATTAAACCACCAAAAATAACACTTTATTTATAACAGTTATTAACACTTTAAACACACTAATTAAAACGCACAATCGCACTACTGAATACTTCACTTCACTTAATTTGCAGTTGAAGATCGCTTCCGAAGTTATCGCTTGTATCGCCAATTCAATACTGACTCAGTCGCCGGATGTCCGCCCTTTAAACTAACGAAACTTCTGGAAAGTTCGGGTACATACCGGTCCCGACTGACCAGGTGTCGAAACATCGAGAATGTTCTAGCATAGAAAATTCAAGAATCACCTTGACCTCAGTAATCCCACTACTGGATACTAGATGGCGCCACATGTACGTAAATGTCGTTATGTACCTAGCATTAATTCTGGCGCGTAACAATAATATACAAAAGTGATCATAGTGATAAATTGCTAAAGTTAGTTAATCCTTACATACCTAGACTTGTATAAGGCTGTTCCGGAATTTATTTGAAATAGTCACCGCGGGCCTGGAACACGGAAGGATACTAGGCGGAATACAGATGGGTTTTAGTCAGTAAGAGTCTGACACTCCCTTCTGCTTCACCCAGAGCGGGGGGAGTCATTTGATGATTTCCCGTCCTTAAAAAAAGACGCGTAAAAAGCTAACAGTTTCTCTTTTAAGACCCCTAGGATTCGAGAAAACAGTTAGGTAACTAACCAAGCTCTCAAAATTCTGGATAACCTAAAACAACTCAAAACTTAATAAATATAAATTAATTCGTTTTGCAGTAATTTTATTCAAAAAGTTCGTTAAGCGATGATCAGGTGCAATCAGAAACTTTGTACAGAATTGCTGTTTTGGAGCAACAATGTATGGAGTTAATTAAAACAATCTGCCTTCTCAGCTCATATTCTCATAACATTTTTTCTGGCTGCTAATGGACCAATTTATAAGTAAATCGGTTATGGGGAAAAGCTCATATTGCCTGTCCAATACAGCGGAGCGAGGTAGCGGAGCGGTGAAACGGAGAAGTTTGACATACTGCATCCCATTAGACTGGAAACCGACTCCAGCAAAATTGATAAAAGGCCAGGCAGAGTAATACAATGTAAAACAATACTGTAATTTTTAATTTCTTGGCAACATTCGAAAGAAGTCACCTTAATAGTAAAATTTATATTTTAACAAAACAAGATCAAAATAAAAACCGGCCAAATGTAAGTCGGACTCGAAGGGTTCCGTACCATAAACCTTAATTTTTATTATTTGTTGTTATAGTGGAAATAATATAAATAATATGTGACAATTTCAACTATCAACCTATTACGGTTCTTGAGATCCAGCTGATTCTTGAGAAACGGTCGGACGGACAGAGTAGGCTTAGTAAAAGGGTTCCGTTGGTTACCCGTTGGTTACCCTTTGGGGCTGATAGAACGAGATAGATTACAGATGCAGTGAAACCACAACTTCTTCTCTTCAGCCAAAACTAAAATATTTTTAAAGGCAACTTTTGTCCAATTAATGCAAAAGTTACACTAACTAGCCAGTTTGCATGGAGTTTACAACGTCCAACTATGCAAACTCCATTTAAAAACAATCAAACTCGTGGTCGATGGGATGGGATGGGATCGATGTTGCAGGAACATCATCATTTTAATTTTTTTGTTTTCTATTGATAGGCACACAAAGTAACCTATTCACTTTTGACTTAAGGCTTGTATTCATGCCAATGACCTTGTATTGAGATGTGACGTATTTTTAATTTTTCATGATGAAAATAATACCATGTTTGTAAAAAGTAACAAAACCAAATCATTTTTTAACACTGACTGTATTTTTATTTCAACAAAAGTTTAGATAATATATAATTATGTTACCGGCAATCTGTACCTCGTCTAGGCAGTGTATGAAATATAATTAATATTATTGTTGAATGTTGATTATTATTGTTAGTTTTTGATTATTATTGTTATATACTTTACCTAGGTAATGTATACAATTCTTAGGGATTGTATAGAATACCTGCTGGTCCACCGGCAATGTGTAAAATATTTTTTTCCCAATGAACCAGTATATGTTGCAACCAACTAGCTTCATCAGCCGCATTTAATTGAAAGCAAGGTAAATGAATTGATTAGATATCGTTTAATAACCTACTTAGCCAAGTCATTTAGGAACTTAGGACACAGGGAACTTGAAGGTACTCCGACACGGATAGGTTAGATTAGAATGAGATGGCGGGAGCTAATGTGAACGAGCGAACTAAGCTTTCGTTGTTTAAGCGAATATGATGGTGATGATGATCGTTGTGGTAATGATGATGATGGTTGATGATGATGGTGATGATGATCGATATGATA
Source organism: Lacanobia oleracea (assembly GCA_950371165.1). Lineage (NCBI taxonomy): Eukaryota > Metazoa > Arthropoda > Insecta > Lepidoptera > Noctuidae > Lacanobia > Lacanobia oleracea. The sequence continues at coordinate 23,680,022 of OX493391.1, read as the reverse complement.
ATGATGATGATGATGGTTGATGATAATGGTGATGATGATCGTTATGATAATGATGGTTGATGATGATGACGAATAATGATGATGAAGATGACGGGACTTGAGGCATTTCGACTCGGACAGATTAGCTTAGATTAGGAATTAGGACCACACAGCCGGCACCAGTCAGGGATTGCGGAAAGCCAATTAAGTTCTCGCGATCCCCGGCGTTGGTGAGAGATGAAACACCGGGGTGGTTTTAGTCAGTAAGAGTCTGACAGACCCCTCCGCCCGCCCCAGGGTGGAGGACATCCATGAGGATTTCCCTCCGTTAAAAAAAAAAGGACTTAGGACCACGTTAAGTGGCATAAGGGGGATATCTTCTCCCCCTCCGTAAATCAGGTTTATGATGTTTGGTTTCCGTGATAAGTAGAGCTTCCAACAGGTGATGAACATGATGATGATAGTGTTGATGATGATGATGATGAAGATGAAGGGACTTGAGGCACCCCAACTAGGATATCAGATCTTAAGTTTTGCCCGTTTCGATTATTTGTCGGATGTTAAAACCGAATCCACGTGTCTCATTCATAACAATATAAATATATTAACGAATAGGTTTAATTCTGTGAAAATGAGATCCGGCTAAGAAATTAATGTCGTCGTGTGAACGTAGCGGTACTACCATTACTTTTTTTGCCATTCTTCTACACACATTGCCGGTTGCGTATGCAAAGTGTGAAATGAATAATATTTCATACATTACCAAAATGTTTTAGGCATTCTATACAATGCCTAGGTATTCTATAGAATACCGGATTATACAGATTGCCGGTAACATAATATTATACATGCAGATTTAAACAACTACACTAATTATACTCTTTTGATAAAAAATTAAGGAGTAAAATGGTTTCATCTCAACGATTAGGAGGTGATTTGGTAGTGTGTGCCTAAGTCCATGTTACAGGAGGCATAAGCTTGTGGCCATGATCATTCTGCTTTGACTTTCACAACTATATCATGGTTGGCTTCCGGTCTCACCGGTTGCAACTAAGTACCAGTATTTTACATGGAGCCACTGCCTCCACAACCCAGTAACTGGGTAACACTAATCTATATAAAATTCTTCAGTTACTAATAGACAACGCACAGCCGAATCTACTGAAAGTGCAGGGGAACACTAAACGGATTTCCCGAAATTCTTACGGGATATGCGCGATATATAAGAAGTCGTGGGCCAAAACTAGTGTCGTATAAAATTTCACAAGCTTACATTTCGTGCTCAGCTTTAATATCAACTGTTCCTAACTCATATTTAGAGCTCCAGATTGGAATACTAATGAAATATCGAAGTTGAACATCCAAAAACAATTTATTGACTTGTTTGGCTTGGTTAATTTGTTTGTTTGAAATGCTTGAAATGATTGGTTTGATGGTTAAAGGCTATACTGTTGCTATATGGAGAGTAATGTGTATGTTTGATTTGTTCCTTTAAAAACATTGATTGCCTTGATATACACCGTGAAATTTAAACGGTTGTTTTCCCGTGCCAGAACGATTTATATTGAAACATAACGTTCAACTTACAAAATAAGAATATTCCTTTTATCAAAAAAAAATAAAAAATCGTAAATTTCAAACAATTTATAGTTTACTTGCGACGTAATTTACTCAAAACACAAACGCTGCCGATAATTGAATAGCGATTCATAAATGTTCAGAGCAAAGTAAGATCTCATGGATAGATAGAGCATTATCTGCACGCACGCGTCTTCCATTTTCTTTAATATAAATCATTGTATTACCAAGACAAAACGTTTGTTGTGGGAAAGTATTCATTAAAATTCACGGTGTATTTTGTACTCCGGGATTTACCGCCATTTTCCGAGGTTTGAATAAATAGCAGTGATTTGTTACGAAAATTGAATGGCATTATTTGATGTGTATTCACATTTCCGTACGTTTACGTACGAGACTTTACATATATCTTCCAGACATACTCTTAAACGATATCCATAGCTTTTACCAAACAAATTTGGCTCCAGGTTGCGAAAATCCGGGCCTGCGGATAGCGAGCATTGGGTGGCTCGACGTCTGATCAGAACCAGGCCCGGGTCGACGGCGCTTTGTGTTCCACACGCCACAAAGATATGTCAGCACAGTAGACGGGGCCCGCTAGGGTCAGTGCCTGCCAGGATTTGTTCGAAAGAGTCACCGTGGGCCCTGGAACGCAAAAGGTACAAGGAGGAACACGGATTGGTTTTAGTCAGTAAGAGCTTCTGCTCCGCTCAGAGCAGGAGGAATCATTTGATGATTTCCCACCCTTAAAAAATTATATCATCTCTTTTTCAGGTTTCCGTACTCAAAGGGTACCTAACCAACGGAACCCCAATTCTAAGCCTTCGCTGTCCGTCTGTCTGTCTGTCAGCGGGACAAATTGTGTAGTTCTATTGCCGCTATAACAACAAAATAATAAAAAAATAAATTTAATTTAAAATTAAAGGGGGCTCCCATACAACAAACGCGTTTTTTTTCGGTTTACGGTACGGAACTCTTCGTGTGTGAGTCCGACTCGCACTTGGCCGGTTTTTTACTACGTGCTTGATACAGTTGTTTTGTGTCTGTGTCGAATAAATGTTTCCTATTTCATTGTTTTCTTTACTTCAGAAACCCGACTTAGTCTTGGTCCTCTTTACACTCGGGTTTTTAGCACCCTTTGCACCAAGGAGCTGAAAAGCAGGCTCATAACGAACCAGCAATCATCATCTTCCTGCCCTTATCCCATGTTACTTGGGGTCGGCGCAACACGTTTTTTTCTTCCATTCTGTCCTATCAGTAGCTTCCATTTCTATTATATCGATCCTCACACAATCCATTCATCTTTCACAAAAAAAACAGCAATAAAAATTAAAATAAAATCCCTTTGGTTTACTAAAATGCATCACAGTTCAAAACTAAACTCTCCTTATTTGTTTCATATTAATTCTTTACAAAGTTTCAACAACATTTCTTACTTTACCACGGCCTAAAATATAGAAAACGAAACAGATATTTTATTCTACATAACATACGGCGCCTCCCGAAGGAAATAAACCGGGTTTATGTTACCGATAAAGATACTTGATCATGTAACGGGATGAATGTTTAAATTACAGATGTGGGAGTACAAAGTAAAAGTTATGGTTCTTATTTACCTTTTCGATACTTTGTTTCAATCGGATCTCGCCGACCGCTTTTCGTCTAAACAAATCTTACTTGAACGGATAAATCTAGATCTGAATTAATTTCGGCACACTGGTAGATATTAATGTGGATTAGGGATTTGTTATTTTAAAATTAATAGAACCTAATATTTGATTTTTTGTATTCGACTGATTTTAAAAATTCGCTCACCATTGGAAAGCTACATTATCTCCGGGTAACATAGGATATATTAATTACTATAAAAATAAGGGATCTTTAAGAAAATTGCGGCGTGGAAGGAGTCACAGGCGAAGTGCTGGTATTTAAATAAACTCGTGAAGAACAACGGGAAGCGTGGAAAGCTATTGGGGAAATTTTCACACAGCAGTGGGACAATAAACCTAGGTTAATTTAAAAAAAAAGAACCGGCCAAGTGCGAGTCGGACTCGCCCACCGAGGGTTCCGTACAAATTTGTAGCTACAAATTACTTTAAATAAAGACTATTTTTTTATGATTTAATTACAAATGTATAGTTTTACTTGTAGTATTACTTGCCAAATTTCATAGTACTACAAGAAATACTTTATACATTTTGATTTCCTTGAGATTTGTCGAAATATACGTTTTTTGCAGTATAAACGACAGTATCTTTATTTCACGTTAACTTAGAAGTAAACCAAAGTATATGGTTTTAATTTCAACTTGATACCTTCACACGTTTCCGAGATAAACGGTCTTGACAGACAGATGGACGGACGGACAACAAAGTGATCTTATAAGGGTTCCGTTTTTTCCTGGTACGGAACCCTAAAAATAATCGAACCATCATCAAAATCAGTTGATAATTGGCGAAAATATCGCTGAACAAACAAAATTTTGAAGTTGGTTATAAAAGGAATATGTCTCAACTCGTCGGAACTGGTTGTAATTTGTGTTTAATGGTAAATTATATGTTATGCACTTTCAACTCTGTTTTTCTTTTCATATTTTATTTATGGATATTCGCTTCTCATTGCTTTCCTTGATTGCGAAAGAGGTCGTTACTAAATTATTTGCACAGCAGGACATCTTCCATTGCTCTGTTGTTTTTTATGTTTAACACCACTTAGAGGCAAGGTTTTTCGAGCTACTAAGACCCTTTTATGGCACATTATCTAGAGTAAGGGGTAATGGGGGTACTTTTACGGTAGTCGTTAATGAACACCAGTGCCATTCATCAAAAGGACTTCCCCATTCGTCCTAATTTATTATAAAGGATTACAGAAGCAAGTTGTAGTATAAATCATTAATTTGATTTACTGAATTCGGTTTACACTTGTCTAATAGTGCCAAGATTGTGAGCCAGTTAATCTGACAGTGGATTAGCTACTGACTGGCAGTTTTGTTCCTTATCTCTGGTTGTTAGGTCTAGTAGATTAAGGGCATGAATTTGGTGAAGTTTGACTAAAGATAAGCTGGAATATTATTACTTTGAGAAAATAAAGAAAACGCGGAATCAGGCCAAAGTGTATGGATTGATTGTGTGATAAATAACTTTTAAAACCGGTTAATTGTTAGTTGGATTTGCAGTCGAAGGGTTTTGTACTGTAAACTGAAAGGAATCACGTTTTTCTCAAAAGGCAGGAATTCTGAAAACTTGTGTTACCACAGAATATTACACGAGTACTGTAAACACATCCCTCGTTTCGCATCGTCGCAAATCTGGGCGAAAACGTAGCCTTACAAGGCAGCAAAATAGCTGTCTATTTATGACAAATAAGGCAAACAAACAAATTGAAATCTCTCTCTGACAAAGCGCCATTCTATTAACGAATGCGATTGTGAAAATGCCAAAATATAAAGGATTGATAACAATTGAAATTTTGACAGCGTTTGTCAATCCTATACATTTCCAAGTTTTGAAAAGTTTTGTTGGCCAAAGTACACACTTCTTTTATGGGGTACTGTATTAAATTTTATAATAAAATACCAGTTGATATTCTCGAACTGAATGAGAGAAAATTTAAAGCATGCATAAAACGCACACTATGTAGACAAGCGTATTATAAACTGGAAGATTATATCCTCGATAAAAACGCTTGGCTAAATGCTGGTCCTGCTCCACAGTCACGGCTGCTTAGGTCCACTTTTTAGGTTTTTATATTTGGAAGAGATGCTCGCTCCTTTTAGAGGTTCTTACATTATTTCGTTTATTTATTCTTATATACATACAAATTATATTATTATATTAATTACTTATTTATTATTTTTGATGTAAGAACTTAATCGTTCTCTTTATTAATTTATTTTTCATTATTTGGTCATTGACAACCATAGTTTTGTGTAAAGTAGAAGCATATTTTTCAAATTTTGTAAATGTGAGTACCATGAAACCATTTACATTTTATGTGAGTAGTTATAGTTTTACTTGTTGGACATGAACGAGCATGGTGGTTGAGAGCATGTCATGCTCACTCAAATGTCTCGCTGATGGCGGCGCGTGGGTTTGATCATTCGGTTCCCTTCGAAATGGTTGAGCTGAAAGGTGCCGATTCACGCGTCATGTTCGTGAACAGGCGCCGTCGGTTGAGACTGGTCATCTCTTAACTGCCATTGGCTTATTTTAATCTTTATATTTAAAATTCTTATAATAAGCCCTTTTTTTTTCCTTTGCATTGTCCTCACATGCAGAAGCAACAAGTATATGTCACTTGGAATGTTGTAAAACAGAACATGATTTAAAAGAGTGTCCGTGGAGTTTCTTGCACGTTCTTCTCCATAGAGATCTACGCTTTGGAACGTGCAAATAGCTTCCATGTTTTTGACTGACCGACCTTGACGTTTCAAAAGTGCCTGTGAATGGTTTATTTGAAATAAAATGCTTTGAATTTTGAATTTTGAAAATCGCCTTTGCCATGCTATTGCTGACAGAATGTCACTTGTCTCACCCACCGGCGATTAGCTAGTAGCGAGTGAAAAGTTTCGATAGTTTTGACGCTCGGCTTTCAGCAAGTGCTTTTATGCGACGGGCTTTTACTCGCAATACTCGCTCCGGCTTGCGCTATAGCTATAAATTACCACTGTTTGTTGAGTTCTGACCGCCAAGCGAGCATCGCCGAGCGAGTGAGCAAGTACAATCTTTGGTAGCTCTTGTCGCTGCAATCAATTAGAGGTAAGAGCCGCTCGCCAGCACTGTGAACAGCCAGCTATCGACTATGAATGTGTGTATCTTTTACTCACACGATATCTATATCTTTTGTCCCTTTCCTCAGCAAGCAAATAGCCGATAGCTACTCGCTTCCTCGCCGGCGGAGAGACAAGTGCCTAAACCCTCAAGTTACCCATTGCGTCAGCTTATAATTTTTTCTGTAACTAATACAGAGTGAATATCATAGAAATATAAATTATATCTATGGTGAATATTTAAAGTATGCGTAGATGGCCAAATCTGAAACCAGCCATCTAGATGAGAAATATCGAAAGACACTGAGAAGAGCCTCGAGTCTAATTGTAATCAAAATAAAAACTGCGTTATAAGATTTTTGAAATATCGGTATTCCTTGCCAGGAATCGAACCGGTTGGTAAAATTTTGGGAAGTAATAACACATAGCAAACTGAAAGAAAGTATTATTTTTACCAAATTATTTAAAAAATCAAAAAATAAGTACAAAATAAACAGTCAAAGTACACGGTCTTGGTAAATGAAATAGCAGAATGGACAAGAAACATAATATCATCACAAATCATGTACAAGCTAGCTGGAAACTACAAATCAGTAACCGGCAGAAATGACCCGATCCGCAGGAATTTGTTCTAACAATGCAACGATTACTAGAACTAACTGGAAAACAACTGCTCAATTGACACTTCCTTCTTTACAAAATATTAGCACTTTTGTGATTACTCGCAATGTCAGCTGATTTACTGATGTAGGTATATAATTACCTTCTGGAATTTTAGTCCCGCTGAGAAACCAATTTTTTTTGTTGCGTACTCAAAGGGTAACCAACGGAACCCTATTATTAAGCCTCCACTGTCCATCTGTCTGTCAGCGGACGGCCAAGAACCGTAATAGGTAGACAGTTGAAATGTTCACAGATTCTGTATTGCTATTGCCGCTATTATAACAACAAAATATTATTATTAAGGTTTATAGTACGGAACCCTTCGTGTAAGAGTCCGACTCGCACTTGGCTGGTTTTTTTTTGTAAGCCTATATTTATGTCCTACTGCTGGGAAAAAAGGGAGGCCTCCCTTTTCGCCTTCTAAATCTGTCTGACATGGGCAATCTCTGGCTAAGTTTTTCCCACTTACCACAAAAAATAAACTTCTTAACTACAAATAATTAAAACAATGGATGGTTTGGGATCTACTCATTACTTTGGTAGTCTATATGTAATAAAAAAAATCCGTTTTGATACATTTCTAGCACCTTTTCAAGAGATTTCCTTGTCATGATCTTTCCACATCATCATCATATCAGCCGAAACACGTCCACTACTGGACATAGGCCTCCCCCAAGCGTTGCCACAACGACCGGTCCTGAGCGTCTCGCATTCATCGGCTACCCGCGATCTTCACCAGGTCATCGGTCCACCTTGTAGGAGGCCTACCTACGTTGCGTCTTCCGGTACGCGGTCGCTACTCCATAACTTTTCGGCCCCACCGACCATGTATTCTGCGAGCACTGTGACCTGCCCACTGCTACTTTAGTTTGGCGATCCTTTGGGCTATGTCGGTAACCTTGATTCTCTTGGGGATATCATCATTCCTGATTCGATTACGCAAGGAAACTCCAAGCATTGCCCTCTCCATTGCACATTGATCTTTCCACACTCTTGGGTTTTCATTGCATAAGCATATCTTGCTGACTTTTTCTCGACGATTGTACACTGTCGGTTCTGTCTACTAAAACATTCACGTCTTGAAATGTACCGTTATTTTTGAGACCTAAGCGGTAGGACGATCTATTGTACTCAATGGACATAATAATAGCGACTAGTTTCTGGCAAATTGGATTCATGTTTGGTATTCTCTCTATTAAACGGGCAATTAATTTTAGGTATCCCTTCGGGCAATACGAAGTTTCCGTTCAACGAGTAATTTTGAGGTAACCGTCATCTAGGTTACATGGCATTACTAGTATAAATTGTACGAACGAATTGCCCTATCTTTGCTTATTAGATTACCGTCAAAGGTCGAAGCCGCTTAAGTGCGGCTCGCGCCAGTCAAAGTGTTGTGTTTCACAATGGTAGACGGTAAGCACATCTTTACTTATTTATTTTATTTACTAGTATTGTTGGAGGGTCTCGATGGTACTTAAGGTACTAAAATAAATTTGATCGCTAAAAAAAAGGCTTTAAAGGGCAATAGACTAGCAAGCGTGGGATGACACCTCCCACGTAGTAAAAATTGAACAATACACTCTAATTAAACTCCTCCAAACCCTCTTTCTATAGGTGTTCCCTTTAATTTCATCTGAAATAATGTTTTTAACCAACTTCAAAAAAAGGAGGAGGTTCTCAATTCGGTTGTATTTTTTTTATGTTTGTTACCTCATAGCTCCGTCATTTATGAACCGATTTGAAAAATTCTTGTTTCATCTGAAAGCATATTATACTTCTCGATTGGTTCCGTTGTCACCAAATCTGAATCTGATGACGGAATCCCATGAAAATCGAGGGCAACCCTCAAATTTTATAGGCACATACAATGTTTTTCATTAACTTTCTAACGCAATTCAGATATTTGTGCCTGGTAATCATCATCTCATGTTGCTGAGCTGATGATGGAAGGTATAAATTAGGATCTGATGATGAGATCCCATGAAATATGTTTTTTCAGCGATATTTTCGCCAATTGTCAGCCGATTTGGATGATTCTTTTTTTGTTTAGAAGAGTATTTTCAATTTGGTGAAGATCTGACGAAGGACGAGGTAGGCAACGGACGGAACTCTTCAATAAATGATAGCAAATGAATCGGGATTGCTGAAATGCATGTTTTTTTAGTGTTCCCACTAATAAGTGAAAAATAAAAAACTTTTTTACAAAAAATACAACCGACTTCCAAAAACAAAACACTACAAGGTACAAAATAACCTAGGAAGAAAGATAAGAACTTTAATTTCGAAAGTCGGTGTCAAAAAACGAAAAAGTAACCAAAAACACCGACTTCCGAAATTAAAGTTCTTTTCTTTCTTCCTAGGTTATTTTGTACCTTGTAGTGTTTTGTTTTTGGAAGTCGGTTGTATTTTTTGTAAAAAAAATTTTTTTTTTGTTTAGAAGAGTATTTTCAATTTGGTGAAGGTTTGATGAAGAACGAGGTAGGCAACGAACGGAACTCTTCAATGTTTTTTTAATGTTTACACCAGTTTTTAACATAATATTGCGCCGGTACGTTGTTAATGGGTACCTTGTAGTGTTTTGTTTTTGGAAGTCGGTTGTATTTTTTGTAAAAATGTATTTTAAGATGGGATATCATCTAACGAGACCTTCCGCTCTGAGTGGAGCGGAAGGGAGTGCCAGACTCTTACTGACTAATTACGGTTGGGAATTCCCAACCGTATTCCTCCTAATGCCCTTTGCATTCTTTTGAACAAATTATGCAACTCTGGGAATACTACTTGCAACCTGCTTTTAGTACTAAGGAACACTGTGTTTGTGAAAGTTGCTGGGATCCACTTGATGCTAGTAGCATATGAATCTTTCGTTGGCGTGATAGTCATGGGAAGCTGGAGCAGACTTAGCATATATCCAATAGTAGACGTCTTTCAGTTCTAATGATCTTTGCGGCTCATCATCATCCAATCCTTACAGTTGTAGATCCAGGGGTTGTCAAGACAGGAGCATACAAATACGAAGATGGTACTCGCTATGTTGGCGAGTGGAATTCTAAGGGCCAGAAGCATGGCATGGGACATCTGGTCCTACCTGACGGCACCAGATACGATGGGTCGCTGATTGGCGGTCTCTGCTCTGGGCTGGGTGTCATGGCATTCCCTGATGGTGCTAAGTGAGTTATATTTTTTTTTTTCTGTAGTTTGGGTCCCACAAGTTTGACTTTTATATGTCCGGGTGTAAGCAAGATGTGATAAACATAGGCTCGATTGATGTGGTTTGAGAAAGTCTTTGTTTAGCAGTGTACGTATTTTGGCTGAAATGATTAAGAAGATCTAGGTTCACACCTGATGCACAGATAGACTCAATAATTACAATAAAACACAGCCGAAACTACTGAAATATTGCTTGTAGGTTCCTCGGGGAGTGTATAGGAGCACTAAGAGAGGATTTCCAAAATTCTTACGTGAACGCGAAAAACCAGATATGCGCGTACGAAGTCGCTGGCAAAGGCTAGTCTGTGGCAGGCGTGTGTGATGAAGTATCTTGCAAGAGTTTGAAGGGATGAAAGAAAATCCAAAATACACAAAAACAAGAAAGAAAGTTTATTTCACAGACACAGCTCACAGTTCACACACACAAACTCGACCATAGGTAACCCCGACGACGAGATATTGTTTGGCATGCAGACAAAATATATAAAACTTATATTTTGTACAAGTGTATGAGATTCAAGACAGACCTCCGGCTCTAGAGCTCCGTCTTGAAATATGGAATTTATCCGATCCTTTGAAGTCAAACTCTACAAGCACCTAAAAATATCTGTCAGCTATATTTTGCGGGAAACAGCGATATTCTTATCGTGGTTTCGTAGAGACGCAGGAAAATCAGCGCTATTCTCATCTTTGAAAAGTAAACGTTATTTTCACAAGTTTGAAACAATTTTATACATAAAATTTTATTGTTATGAATGAAAATATTTACCAAGTCCACTTATAGCTTGGTCGGGAGTTTGGAACCCTGAGAAATATAAGAATGTCTGTTTATTATTGCACTACTCCAACCAAGTAGACCTTTCAAATGCAATGGTGAAATAAAGTTGATATTTATTATCACTGTTGTACATTATTTCGAATTCTTCTTCAGAAAACCTTGTTTTTCGTTCTGTTTATTTTCTCAAGGCACTGCTTGAATTTTATTTTAGATGCTTAGGTATTTTTGCAAAGACGTACTGTAGGGTACCACCCGTGCTTGGTCAATATCTAGTCAAGTCATACTCAGTTGCTTCTCCACATTTATTAATCGTTCAGCTAAAGTGTGGAACTCTCTGCCAGCGTCTATGTTCCCGTCCACATATAACTCGTCTGCCTTCAAGACAAGACTTTGTCTCTGTCATCTCTGACATAGACTAGAGTCAAGAGCAAACCCATTACAAATAAAAAAAAAAGAGTGAACAGGTATCTTCTGGGCACACTCGCTTCATCATAGACCTCATCTATCGCTTTCCATCAGGCGTGATTGTGGTCAAGGGCAAGCCTATTACTAAATAAAAAAAAAGATGTTTGAGCACAGCTCATTACGCATTTTGTGAGCAGAAAGTTATATTTCTACAAATATCTGGTAGAATTAATTCAGTAAGGATGGACCTAATACGCACTGAATTAATTCTGCCCGTTCAAATTTTGACAGGGGAATATTAAAACAACAGGCAAAACTAAGACAAAGATATTGACCTGTCAACAAATAGATCAAGGCTGCAGTAGACTGACTTGCTCTAATCCTTCCTGGTATAGCCTAAACCAGTGGTTCCGAACCTAGGGGCACAGAATAGCTGGTTTACCCCGCGGGGGTAAATCGGCTATTCTGTGGGAGTAACAAAGAATCTAAATAAATAAGACCTTATCTGATAAAATACGTTTTTCTAGCAGTCATCGTGTCGTTTTTATCACCTCGCCATTATGGGTGATGTTGAGAAAAAAAAACACCGACATGAGACGTCGTTACATTGATGGTTTAAATTTTAATCATCGAACTATCGATGTTTCATGAAAAACATCGACAGGTACATCAACTGTTAAAATAGCCACAAAAATTCAAAGTCTTATGAGACTGATGCATGCGTGATCACAGAATTTGATTAATTGATTTGTGATTAATAAAGATATTTGTATTTGCTTGTATTGTTTGTAAAATTTTAAGATCGGCGTAAAATCACTTTTCCTAATGCGTCACAGGGGTTAAAATATTGAAATGGTTAGGAACCACTGGCCTAAACAAATACCATCTATAGGTAACAACAATCACATACTCGTACATTTCCCATTGGTGTAAGTGTATAAAGAGATATTAATTCAATTCAATTCAAATTATTGCAATCGCATACGTGTTTAACAATATCTTAATTTATTGTTTTGCGGTTCACACGGACGCTGTCGGGCACGGCAGTTTAATATAATAGTGGCTTTCATGCGCCGACCCCACTGTACGCGGTCTAGCGATCAGACTTAAGAGTTCTGCGTTCCACGTTCCGCGTTCACTGTAGTCTCTGCGGCGGCTTAGAATCCTACACACATGAGAGCAGTAAGAGTGCGACGGTCTAAGTAAACGCGCGTTCTGTCGGAATACTATTTTTTTGCAAAAGCTGCAAAGTCACGATGTCTGATGAGATCGAAAAGTTTATCTAATTAGTGATTAAAAAACGTTTTCTTTATGATTTGCGAGAAATTTGGTTGAGAGTGACATTTGGTTTTCAGTAGAAAGAGCGTGTGACGTGTTTTCACTGCTTAAGATTACTGAACTCCAGATTTTTAGACCAATCGCAGTGTGCGCAAGTGTGAACGTGGAACGCAGAACTCGGAACTCGGACCGCTAGACCACAGGCGGTGGGTTCGGTGCCTTAATTCAAATTAAATACAAACGAAAACATTGTGGGGGGTAAACTAAACCTAGGTCAATATGATATTCAATTCTATTATATTCTTTAAAAAAAAAATGCTACAAATCCGTGACGAACATAACATTATGACGGCAATAAAAGGTGTCTAGATAATTAAAAGAGACTCGTAATTTAGACGGACGAAAACGTCTTTATATGTGTGAAGTTTCCGATATTTGCTCAGTTTCAGACGTTTTAAACATTCATATGTAAAATAAGATACGCAGAATTTTAGAAATGTATTTTTATGCACATGTTATACAATGTGGAATAAAATAAAATAATGTGGAACTATGTATGTACATAGAAAATTCAAGATTGTATGGTATCAGACATTGACGGTAAATGCTGTTTTAGCCATCTTAACGTTTAAATGTTATAGAGGTCATATTTTCTCCGCACTGATTAACATTAAACAAAATGCTATCATTCACAAGCTGTGTGCCCATCGGCGACAACCGGCCAAATGCGAGTCGGACTCTCACACAAAGGATTCCGTACCATTTTGATGGAATATGAATTTAAATGATATGCAGAAGAAGAATACTGTCCAAACAAATAAGGTGAAAAACCGGCTAAGTGCGAGTCGGACTCGCACACGAAGGGTTCCGTACCATAAACCTGAATTTTTATTATTTTTTGTTATAGCGGCAACAGAAAAACAATCTGTGAAAATTTCAGCTGTCCTACGTGACCAACTGTGTACCTATTACGTTTCTTGCGATAAAGCCCGCTGACAGACGGACGGACGGACTGACAGCGGTTGCTTAGTAATAGGGTTCCGTTAGTTACCCTTTGGGTACGGAACCCTAAAAATTACGATCTTCGAAATGAATTTCGCACTAAGAGAGGAAGAAAATCATCTTCCAAAGAGGATTAATTTTCTTCTTGCTCACCTTTTTAAAATAACGAATCCTTTTGCGAAGTATTCTACTTTAGACTCGACGCTTCAGGCTATTGTCTGCCACAGAGTGATGAATGAATGAATGATGTTGTTGATGTTTTGAGTAGATAACCTACATTTCCTGAATGGACCATTTTAAATTCTTCCGAGAAAATCAAAATGTTTATTTTTATCCTCGTTGTCCTACTTTTTTATCTTTTCATCAGAGTAACGTAAAATGAGGAGGACGAATGACTTTGCGGTAAGTAGGTATTTGATCATTATCCTTTCGGTAAATAGGATGAAGGCCGAAGAAGGTAAATAAGTCTTGCAAACGTCGGCAAGCCTTTTTTAAACGCATGATATTTGGAAAAATTACAAAAATGCGCACGAGTTATGCGCATTTTTGTAATTTTTGCATACGTAAAGATGTGTTGTGAAATACAGAAATGTAACGATCTTCTTCTCATCATGTCGATGGTTCATAATAATTGTACTGGTTGAGCTAAGTAGGTTGACACGTTTATTGTTCTCTCGAAAAAGCTTAAAAATAGCGTGCAGATAAAGCAATTTTTCGTCGGCATTTACTGAGAAATGACATCTGAAAGAAATAGGTAGGTAATTTGGTTTAGCCAGAATTTATGTATCGGTATCATATTATAAGAAAAAAACACGAAATCACCTCCACATCGTTGAAATGAAATCATTTTACTCCTTCATTTTTTAACAAAATATAATAATAATAGATTGACCCTGACTTTCCCAAAAAAAGATTTTTGGTTTCACATTTGAAATAACCCAACTACTGACACTGAAATTTTTCATTTTTGTTTGATTTATTAAGAAACCTTATGTTATTTTATTTCGTTTTATTTACCTATTTGTACATTTTTAAATATTTCTATAAAAATATACAACATTTAAAAATATAAAAGTAGCAGCACACCGGTATTGGGAACAGGGTCCAAGATACCGGCTCCAGAGAGAGGAACTTCCTAACAATGCGAGCCGTGTCCAGAAGCACCGCTTTCTGATTTCTTATAAATTAATATCTGCACAACATTTTTTATGAATGCTCTGCTCCTATTGATCGTAGCATGATGTTTTATAGCCTATAGCTTTCCTCGATAAATGGGCCATTCGATAGATTCCGAGATTAGTGCACTGAATCAAATAAACTATTCTGCTTTAATTATGTTAATATATGTAGATAATGGGCGAGGAGCTTGTAGATAAAGATTACTAGCCGCACGGATCGATCTTTAAGGTTAAGCAACGCTTGCCAAGGCTGGTCTATGGATGGGTGACCATCGTCTTTTTTTAAGGATGGAAAAGCAAGAGAGTGTCAGACACTTACTGACTAAAGCCCATCCGTGTTCCTCCTAGTGCCCTTTGCGTCCCAGGGCCGCGGTGAAGTTTCTGAAAAAAATACACAACCCTGGCAGGCGCTGACCCTAGCGGGCTCCGAATAATACCACTAGGCTTTTGTCATCACAAAAATTGTTCTGCCTAGTCAGGCGCACCGAGAATCAAAATTTGAGAAAATTTAAACAAAAGTTTCAAACTTCACTGACCCAATTAAATAACTTGGTTCAAAAACTTTATTGGGATTGCTAACACCTGTTACTTTGTCCTTATTTTATTTCGGATCGAAATCCTTGTTATTATTGAAGTTGTTAAAGTGCAAACTAAACAAGTTCTATTCAAAAACATATTTAAAATAAATAATGGAAGAGTAGCTGTGCACAGCTGTTTTCTTTCCCACGTAAAAATTATATAAGTCTAGCTTCTGCTCATGACTTCGTGCGCACATATTCCGTTTTTTGCTTTCCCGTAGAAATTTCGAGAAATCAATCTTAGTGCTCCCTTACACTCCCCAAGGAACCTACTTGCCAAATTTCAGCTACCTACGACTAGTAGTTTTGGCTGTGCTTTGTCTGTCAGTCACTAACTCAGTAAAGGAAGAATTTTATATAATTACTAGCGACCCGCTCCGGCTTTGCACGGGAGCAAAATATATACTAAAACCTTTCTCGAATAACACTATCTATTAAAAAAACTCGCATCAAAATCCGTTGCGCAGTTTTAAAGATACAACAGACACACAGAACAGGCAGTGGAAGCGACTTTGTTTTATACTGTGTAATGAGGTAAGTTTTAAATTGTGTTAAAAATGTGACAAGGCATAATACTGGTATGCCATTAATGTATGTATTATGATAGTACATACTTTTTGTGAAAGAGATATTTTTTAGGTTTTCGGGTTTAAGTTAGGCAGTGGATAATGCTGTATTTGTGCACTAACAAATATGAGTTTAAATAAAACAATTTCACAACGAAACGTTCAAACATTAGTTTAACAAACTGATACCTTGAGCTCTAAGTTCTAAGTTTGCGTTACATGATAACTGACAATTGCTTGCACTGTCTGGACAGGTTTACCTACTCAAGTCTGTGTGGAACCTCAAAAGACCATTTCAGACATTAACTGACATGGTTGTCATATGATTTTACCAGTACATTGTATGGACTTTGACCTCTGAGTTTGTTTCAGTGTTTCTTCTCTGGGTAGTACCTGGAAAACACCGGACTCATCTAGTTTAAAATGACCAAAAAAGCTTGATGTGAAATAGTGTTATTTACGACCTACTTACAAAATCTGTGTTTTCTGACAGCTACAACCTGGGAGTCTTTAAGTCAAGAGTGAATAGGTTACTTCTAGGCAGGCGTGCTACATCTTCGACCACATCATCGCTTACCAACAGCTGAGATAGTGGTCAAACGCGTGCCTATCAATAGTAAAAAAAATATTCTTAAAAAAACAAGGTTTTAAAGTACCTAAATAATAAAATTGAAAAGCTAAGCGCCAACGTTAAACTGATTGGTTTTGGCACCTAATGAAATATTTAAAGCAAAATTTTGTTAAGAACTCCTGAAAACTTTTCAAATGACTCTTCAGGCAAAATGAAAGGTCCAGATGACAATAAGGGTGCCTGTCTATTGCGAGCGAGCAAATCCGCAGAGCGGAGAAACGAAGAAATATTAACCAACCATGTAAGTCAAAATGCTAGTAGTAACTCACGTGGTACGAAGATTTTATGCAGTTCCATTAGTTAAAATTTCTAAGTTTCTCTACTCCGCTACCTTGCTCGCTCGCAATGGACAGGCATCTTTCGCTCCGCTGAAATGCACAGGCAGCTTTATAACCAACCAATATTAACCAATGGAATTGTAAAAAATATCTGTGACTCACGTCGTGCCGAGATTTTGTGCAAATCCATTGGTTATTTTTTTTCCGTTTCTCCGCTCCGCTGCCTCGCTCCGCTGAAATGGCAGGCACCCTAAGGCTTATGTCGAAGGTTCCCTATCTAAAAACAACTGATGAATTTTCAGTAAATCTAGGAACGACTTTCTAATCATGGATTTCCAATTTATGCATGAATAATTAAATAATACCCTATCTTAAATTTCATGCCATTTTTCTTATGGAGAAAGGCAGAAATTTTAGCATGGCACAAAACTCGATTTTTAGAGTTCCGTACCGAAAGGGTAATTAACGGCAGGCTGTATCTCAAGAACCGTAATAGGTAGATAGTTCAAATTTTCACAGGTTGTGTATTTCTATTGCCACTATGTAGCAACAAATAATAAAAATTAAGGGTAACCGGCCAAAATCAAGTCGGATTCGCACACGAAGGGTTCCGTACCATAAGCCTCCGTTTTTAGGATTCCTTGCCTAAAAAGGAAAAAACGGAGCCCTTATAGGATCACTTTGTTGTCCGTCCGTCTGTCTGTCAAGAATTTTTACCTCGGGAACGCGAGGAGGTATTGAGTTGGAATTTAAACCATGTACTCAGGTCTACCGTCCCTTGAAGCTGTACAAAAATGATTTTTATAAGTTAACATAAAATGTCGATATGGCCGTTTATGCCGCATAAAACGAATATTTCGACACCCTAATAGGCATCAAATTTCATTTTCCCGTTGACCTATCAAATTTGCAAGAAATACCGTCTTATACTACAGGTATAGGAAAAAGTCTAAAAACATACATTACATTATTATACATTTGTGATTAAATAAAAAAAAATATAGCCTTTATTTAAAGTACGTTTCATCATCGAGCTTAATAAACCACTGATTGGATTCAAAATCTAGGTCCTTAAAAAATAATATTTAATGTTTGTTTCATCAAAATAGACCCACAAAATCAAAAGATACTGAATTTTTAACTTTTAAGAAAAAACTTCCTCATGCACTGTAATAAGTCAGAGCGCCTATTGAGAATGAAAGAATAAAAATAACACCTTAACAAATTGTTATTATATTAGTTAAACTTTTAATACGTTCAAAAATAATAGTGAAGGTATTAACTAATTAATATCTTATCGTTATTAATCGTAACATACGTTCTTTAGCGTCTTCCGTTGCCAAATACTTTGTTTTGTCAGTTTATGAAATGGTCGATAGATGGCGCTGCACTGCTGATGCGTATTTCTGAATCACGGTGTTAACATTTTCCATTGGAAAATGACCCCTCACACAATTTGTAATAGCGCAGCGTTGTAGGTCTTGCTTGAAGGTATCTACTATATAATGGTCAATAACCGTTGAACTCTGATTTGTTCTGGTTCTTAGCTCGGAAAAAACTGCGAGACTTGATTCCTGAATTATGTATAATACGTACCTACAAAGGATCATGACCAACGATGTATGGAAATCCGTCTAAAATTAAACACAATAAATCTTTATTTATTATAGACTACGCTTTATATACTATTAAACAAAAGTGTTAATTTTCACACAAATACCCGGATTTTGAAGTAATTAAACAAATACGGAGAAAACCTACAAATTATGTCTAACCTACTCGCAACTTATAAAATGACCACAGATCACTCATGGAGGTACAAAACAACAATGTTAGTTAAAAACAAAACAAGTGAACAGTTGCTAATTGAAAAATAAAATGTAATATTCATGCTTTTTATGGCCTTGCGGCGTTGATGTGACAATATCGAAATAAAACGACGACTTCAGTCAGATAGAACTTATTTATTAATGAATCGATTCTTTAGACTTCGATTCGAATAGATTTAAAAATCGTTCTTGTTTAGGAAGAATTGCCATCCCTATCGGCCGGTCCGTCTGTCATCTGGCTTGACAGTTGCATCTGCGTGAGACGAAACACAAAAATAAATATTATCTTATTGGAATGATGAAATACATATACAGTACGATATGGTTATGATATTACTAATTATATAGCTATTTATGAGTTTAGTATCATTTTTGTGAAGATTTTGTCTAAAGGTTCATACTTACGTAACTCGTACAAATGAAGAGAACGAAATGTCAATCATGACTAATGTACCTAGCAATCGTTAATTTACTGTTTATGTTAAAATCATAACTCCGGATACAAAAACAAAATTCCTGAAGTGAAAAGCTTGTAAAAAATAAGCAAATAATTTCTATATTAATTTGATTTTCCTTCATGCATCTTTGCTAGACTGCTTTCGGTCAATCTCCTTTGTACGGAACCCTCGGTGCGTGAGTCTGACTCGCTCTTGACCTGTTTTTTTATTATTTGCTGTTACATTAGTCATAGAAATACATAATCTTTGAAAATTTCAACTATTTACCTATACAGCTATATTTCAAGAACCGTTTCTTGAAATACAGCCCACTGACAGACAGACAGACGGATGGACGGACGGACATCAGAGGCTAAGTAATATTGTTCGATTGGTTACCCTTTGGGTACGAAACCCTAAAAATATACCTCAAGAGTGCGAACAGTGAGGTCGATGCAACGCCGTGCAATAGCTTGAAGGTTAAATACTATAAAATCAAGGAAATGGTTATAGAAAGTTTTAAAAACTGAAAGTTTATTGAAATGTCAAGTTATTTTAGGTGATAGAGCTATATTAAAACTTCTATATAATTTGAATCACTAAATACAATTCCAGATTTTTTTTTTAACTTTCTTGGATACCTTTAGTATAGTCGTGCTTAGCATTTTAAAGTTAAGTTTTCAGCAGTGTCCTTTACTGAAGTGAAGATCTCTCACTCCAACCTTTAAAACTTCTAAATCTAAATCTTGAGAATAAGATAGTTTAAAGTTTAAGTTAACTTTTGAGAGGACTGAAGTTAAACTAGTTTGCGTCGCGTCCCTTTAAACTTAAACATGTTTTGAAGATTCGAAGTATCAAAAAGTCACGAAGTAAAGATTATCACCTTTTTCTTGATGTTTTTAATAAATAATCTGATTTTAAAAACGATCGAGTCAGCGTTAGCAATACGCCAAAATGACGCATGAAGGCAACATAAAAGCGTGGGGCCACGCACTGATGGGGATTAGTGCGTGGCGTTGCGTTGCGTCCTCGCAGCGACGTCGCTGCGTCGATTTTCATACTTTTTAAATGACAGGCCACATTAGAGCGTTGCGTTGTCGTCGTCGTATGCGACGTTTCAACATATCGCATCGTAGCGGGGGGAAGGTGATGCGCTGCGTTGTCGGAGCTCCGATGCAATGACGGACAGTGTTCATGTTCGCGACGGAGCATTTTGATTTATATAACTCGCATAAACAGCCTTATGTACTTATATTCGTAAGCTTATATGTTTTTTAAGTTAGAAGCTTATATACTTAAATAGTAATAGAAATGTTCGCGGAGACGCATTTAACATTGTGTAACTCGCATAGATAGTACCTATGTACCTATAGTCGTAGGCCTATGTACTGAATTTAGAAGCTTATGTACTTGCATAGTGATAGTTTGTAAGCTATGTAATCAATTTAAAGTCATATGTTGTCGTTTTCCCCAAACACGTAAAAGATGTTCTGGGGAAAACATATTTTCAAAGAAAATTATAGTCAATAGGTAGGGCTACACATTTCCCTTACACATTCCCAATAGCACCCTGAAGGCGTGTTCTGATTGGCTGATGGAAATCAGCCTAATCGAAGGTATACACAAAATAGTCATTTCACATTCGAACATAGTAGGGTGGTTGAAGAAAACCATCATGCACACGCACCTTCAGTGCTAAGTTTTTAGGGCATCTAGGAATTTAGGTCTTAAACCATAGGCACTGGAAAGCTGGCACTCAGCCCTATCCAGATATGTACACATCTTCATGGTCAGGCAAGGCATAAAGCCACAAAATAGATAAGAAGATAAACATAGTTTTTTATCCTCTCCCGGGTTCCTGACCTATAGTACCTCCACCCTTGGAGGGGTGGCTTGGTAAGTTGTGTAGCTGGATGGAGGGATGATGCACCTACCCGAATATAGATAGTTTCATGGCCCATGGGGCACAGTTTTTCGGGGAATCAACCCCAAATAGTAAGCAAGCTCAAAACTTGTGATATTTTTGATAGTTAAATGCAACAAGCCCACTAGTGGGCAGGGTTGAGGGGTTGATTTCCAACCCGTTCGACGGGGAATTTCGGGGGATTCGAATAGAGGTGCGTCAACCCCCATCCAGACCTAGAATAGACCTAGATATAGCCAAAAATGTTCTAGAACTATAGTTAAAATTCACAGTTAAAATAAACTGAAGCAGTTAGTGGTTTTTGGGCCTCGTTACGGTAAAGTAACCTCGTACCTTAGTAAATGGTAAAAAATAGCCAATTCGTAGTCACCGGCAGAAGAAACCCTAGAATCTATAAATAGAATCACAGTACTCGCGACTTTGCCCTTAAACCATTAGCTGCAGTGTTGTCAAATTCCTGCCTATTATTTAACCCTGGTAAGCATTCACCCTGCACCCCAATCTACCCCGAAGACAGCAAGTACTTGGCAAGATAGAAGAACGCTGTACGTTAGGTGCGGAAGAGCCTTAGTTTCCGGTACAGGACGTCAGCGCGGCTGGACGTCGTCGGTCGGTCACAGTTCACTTCGGAGGAGAAGAAAAAGGATAGACCTACCCCATCACAACCCCGTTCCAGTCGATCACGCCCGTCCGGTACATTTTTTGGTCCTTCGAGAGCCGGATCTCCGCACCCGTACATCTTGTTTCTTAACAGTATGTCAAAACGTATCCGTTCCCGAATCATCCCTTGAAGAATCAACCCTTGAAGAAACAAGCCTTGAAGACTCAAGCCGAAGCCCTGCGATATAGTTTGGCACAAGAGCCAAATATACGCACCCCGTATCTTGTTTCTTAACAGTATGTCAAAACGTATCCGTTCCCGAATCATCCCTTGAAGAATCAACCCTTGAAGAAACAAGCCTTGAAGACTCAAGCCGAAGCCCTGCGATATAGTTTGGCACAAGAGCCAAATATACGCACCCCGTATCTTGTTTCTTAACAGTATGTCAATTGGTATCCGTTCCCGAATCAACCCTTCAAGAATCATCCCTTGAAGACTCATCCGAAACAGATCCAAAGTTAGTCGTTGATTGACGTTCCTGTGAAGACACCTCAAGCTCAGCATCGTGGTTCATCGTGAGGACTACCCCTTGAAGAAAACTACCCTTCAAGAACCAACCCTTGAGGACTCACCCTGAGGCGGATCCGAAGCTATCCGTCAACATACGTTCCAGTCAAGAAGCCTCAAGCTCAGCATCGTGGTTCATCGTGAGGACTACCCCTTGGAGAAAATTACCCTTCAAGAACCAACCCTTAAGGACTCACCCTGAGGCGGATCCGAAGCTATCCGTCAACATACGTTCCAGTCAAGAAGCCTCAAGCTCAGCATCGTGGTTCATCGTGAGGACTACCCCTTGAAGAAAACTACCCTTCAAGAACCAACCCTTAAGGACTCACCCTGAGGCGGATCCGAAGCTATCCGTCAACATACGTTCCAGTTAAGAAGCCTCAAGCTCAGCATCGTGGTTCATCGTGAGGACTGCCCTTGGAGAGAACTACCCTTCGGGAGCCACCCTTAAGGACTCACCCCGAAACTTTGGACTTTGAAAATTTTCCTGAAACACTGAAGGATTGCGTCTGGACTTAGAAGATTTCTAAGGAATCCTGGACTTTGAGAAAAATTTGAAAGTTGAACCTGGACTTGGGAAGATTTTGAAGACCAAACCTGGGACTTAGAAAAAATTTTGAGGATTGAACCCGACACTTAGAAAATTTTTCGAACATTGAAGCTGGGACTTAGAAAATTTTTTGAAGACAGAACCTGGGACTTAGAAAAAATTTTGAGGATTCATACTGAGACTTAGAAAACATAGATTGATTCGGGACATAGAAAATTTTCGAAGATTTTGGACTTTGAAAATTTTGAGAAGATTCTACACTTAGAAGACATAGACAGATTCGGGACATAGAAAATTTTTGAAGAATTTGGACTTTGAAAATTTTGAGAAGATTCTACACTTAGAAGATATAGACAGATTCGGGACATAGAAAATTTTTGAAGAATTTGGACTTTGAAAATTTTGAAGAGGATTCTACACTTAGAAGACATAGACAGATTCGGGACATAGAAAATTTTGAAGAATTTGGACTTTGAAAATTTTGAAGAGGATTCTACACTTAGAAAACATAGATTGATTCGGGACATAGAAAATTTTCGAAGATTTTGGACTTTGAAAATTTTGAGAAGATTCTACATATAGAAAACATAGACCGACTCGGAACATAGAAAAATTTTCGAAAGTTTTGAACTTTGAAAATTTTGAAGAAGAATCGACTTGAAGATTTGAATCATGCCGATCACGAGGTCGCGTGGGAAGACACCTGAGGCGTGGGTGGTAGACCTAAACAGGGAACCAACCGAAAGGGCTCCCATCACCCGTCACCAGTTACCGCCGCGTTCACCATCCACGACTGAAGGAACACAGCCGTTGCAGTCGCACAGCGAAGAATTATCTTCATCCCCCGCTCCAGTTGAACAGGAGGAGCGAACAGAACCACCAGCGACCTCAAAGAAGGGAACCAGATTTGAAGCGCCTTCAGACAGTACACTGAGGCCAACAGATAGAACATACAGCCGAAACCTGCCGGTGACTACCCGGGGTGACGCCCGTATTGAACGTATCGAACGTAGCAAGCCGCCGTCGACCGTGGGAAGGACGACGCGGTCTTATAGAAAAGTCGCGAAAGCACGCGAAGACTTACTCAAGATTAAGTTGGAGCTTGCACAGTTAGCACTTCAGAGAGCCGAACAAGAATCGGACGACGATTACATAGAAGATAGAAACTCGAACGACGAGTACGTGCGTTCCTGGCTGGAAGAGGCACCGGAACCTGTTCCTGATCAGAGAGAGACCAACGCCGCCGAGGGAGACATACAGAATAGAATAGATAGAAGCTGCGAGCAGCAATTGCCTCCCCCCGTGGACTCCGTACCGATAGTGGACTCTCGTCGAGCGCAAGTACCGGAGCAAGAGCCGAAAGTCGATGAAGTGACTAAACAGATAGCACCACCGAAGAAAATAGAAGACAATGGGGAAAATAGATTACAGCCGTTCATAACGGACTTAACAGCAGCTATAGCATCGCTAGCTGACAGGAAAACAGAACAGAATTCGTCCTCACCGTCAAAGGTCATCATGACTTTACCGAACTTCAGTGGTGCACACACAGAATGGTTGTCGTTTCGAGCCATTTACGAGACGACTCGAAGATATTTCAACGATGTCGAGAACACAGCAAGGCTCAGAAGGAGCCTACACGGACGTGCACTCGATACAGTGAGCTCAGAACTCATCGGACATGCAAGACCAGACGATATTATGAAGGAACTGGAGCTGCAATTCGGAAGACCGGACTCGATAGCGCAAGCCGAAACAGATAGACTGCGCGGACTGACACGGTGCAGCGAGAATCCGAAAGACATTTGCACGTTCGCAAGTCGAGTGAGATGTGCTATCGTCACGTTACGAGCACTGAAGAAGGATCACTACTTGATCAATGCTGAACTAATGCGAACATTGACAGAGAAGCTACCAAACTCTATTCGAGTTCAGTGGTACCGAATATATACGGAGAAGTATCAGTCATTACCTGATCTATCGTTGTTCAGCGAATTCATCACTGAACAAGCTCGCTTCTGCAGCGCATTTGCTCCCGCTGAGAACATCAACGCAACAGAGGGCCCATCAAACAGACGTACGGCACAGAGAACCCACACAACAACAGAAAAACCGGCCGATAGATGCCGCGTATGTGGGAAAGATGGGCACATAGAACGCGATTGTCGGAAGTTCAAGGAGGGCAACAGCTACCAGAGATGGGAGCTAGCAAAGAAGCTCAATCTGTGCTATCGCTGCATGAAGTTTCGACGCAAGCGACACCAGTGCAAATCGAACAGATGTGGCATCAAGGGATGTACAGCCAGCCACAATCGCTTACTCCATTATGAGAAGAAGCTCGCTACAGCGGCCGCCGAAAAGCCGAAGATCCTCGAACCACAAGATACCAAAGAAGTGGTTGCCAGTTCGCGAACATCGTCGAGTCACGCCTACCTCAAGATAGTACCGGTCCGGGTGATTGGACCGGCGGGAGAGGCGTCTACGTTCGCCCTTCTCGACGATGGATCAACCGTATCGTTGATAGACGAGGACCTCGCTACTCAAGTCGGAGCCGAAGGACGCATCGACCCGCTCAAGATTGGAGCGATCGGTGACACCATGATCGACACTCCTTGCTCACGCAGAGTGACAGTAAAGCTCGCGAGCCAGCTAAAGAACAGGGTGCCGTTCAGAGCGCGCACCATACCGAAGCTCAACCTCACGCCGCAAACAGTTAAAGAGGAAGATGTCACATACTGCAAGCATCTCAGCGACTTGAAACAACAGCTGGTGTACGAAGTCGGCGCGCCCAAGATTCTGATCGGCCAAGACAACTGGCACTTATTGTTAGCCAGTGAAGTAAGAAGAGGCCCGAAACACCAGCCCATAGCGTCACTCACGACTCTGGGATGGACCTTACATGGCGCGCACAATAGAATACTCGGTCAACAGGTGCACTATGTGAACAACACAGCATCAAGAGACGAAAACCTTGATGAACAGCTCCGTAAATATTTCGCATTAGAATCGTTAATAGTTAATCCGCAACGTCCAACTTCTGACCCCGAAAAGAAGGCAGAAGACATCTTGAAACGACACACCAAACAAATAGAAAATGGGCACATAGAAACCGCAATGCTATGGAAGCAAGAAAAATTTGAAATGCCCGATAGTTACGGGACAGCCCACAAGCGGCTTGTCTCTATAGAGAAGAAACTCGATAAAAATTCGACTCTTCGAGATAGATATACGGAACAGATGGACTCGCTCCTACAGAAAGGGTACGCCGAGAAGGCGCCCAAAAATGGTACACCAGGAAGAACCTGGTACTTACCTCATTTCGATGTCTTCAACCCAATGAAGCCAGAGAAGTTCCGTATAGTACACGACGCCGCAGCTAAATCGAATGGAATGTCTTTGAACGACTTCCTACTCACAGGACCAGACCTGTTACAGTCGCTGCCCGGCGTCATGATGAGGTTCCGTAGACACCCCATAGCCATTTCGGGCGATATTGCCGAAATGTTTATGCAGGTGAAAGTCCGACAAGAGGACAGAGACGCCCTCCGATATCTGTGGAGAGGCGACAGGAGAGTGGGAGCTCCCGAAGAATATAGAATGACGTCAATCATATTCGGCGCGGCCAGCTCACCATGTACAGCTATCTTCGCGAAAGATTGGAACGCGAAGATGCACATAGAACAGCAACCAGAAGCAGTTGAAGCCATCATTCGTAATCATTACATGGACGATTATCTGGATAGCTACAGGACCACAGAAGAAGCGACGCGCATAGCAAAAGCGGTGAAGAAAATACACCAACAGGCCCGTTTTGAAATTAAGAAATGGGTATCGAATGACGCCAACGTCATAAAAGAAATAGAGCCGTCGCAAACGCCAACAGATGTCGTCAATATCGGCGACACAGAAAATATAGAAAAGATACTTGGTCTAATCTGGAGACCAAGTGCAGACACGCTGGGTTTCAACCTGGCCCTAGCGCGTCTACCGAGTGGAGTCTTAGAGAAAGACATACCCACTAAAAGAGAGGCACTCAGAATAGTTATGTCATTATATGACCCGCTTGGCTTAGCCTCACCAGTCACAGTACGCGCCAAGCAAATACTCCAGGAAGCATGGAGAAGAGGAGTCGACTGGGATCAGTCACTCGATACAGACCTGGCCACATCATGGAGAGGTTGGATCCGACACTTGGAAAACCTCAAAGACATCACAGTACCGAGATGTTATCCGGGATATAGCGAAGCAACAGAGACCCAAAGTCCATGTCTTCACCGACGCCAGCGAGAAAGCATTCGCCGCAGCAGTGTATTGGCGGATCTCCACGTCAGATGGCATGACGCACGTAAGCCTCGTCATGGCAAAGGCAAAGGTGGCACCACTCAAGCTGCAATCGATACCTCGACTCGAACTGCAGGCCGCGGTGATGGGAACCCGCGTGGCTGCAGCTGTGATACGCGAGCACGGAGTAAAACCGGACTCCGTAACCTACTGGTCAGACAGCAAAACCGTGCTGACCTGGATTAGAAGAGGAGCTCGAGTGTACAAGCCCTTCGTAGCCCACAGAATAGCCGCCATAGAAGAAAATAGCAAAGTCGAAGACTGGCGATGGGTACCCACGAAAAGGAACGTGGCAGACATTGCCACTCGTGACGTACCATTGGAATTCAATTCATCGCACGAATGGTATCGTGGCCCCAGCTTTCTCTATGAAGAACCGATGTCGTGGCCAACTGAAAAACCGCCGATTGACGATCAGACGGGTGAAGAGAGAACCCTAACCGTCAACATCAAACAGAAAACAGACCGAAGACTCTCCGAGGTCATACCCGATCCGGCCAGATTCTCGAAGTGGGAACGACTCCTAAGAGCGACAGCGAACGTATTGCGCTTCGTCTCAATCACTCGAGGACCGACAGAGAAAACGTTCTATAAAAGAACACAGAAAGGCAAGGAATCGGATCCAGATTGGAGGAAACGTACAAAGACGGCTAAGCCCCCTCCTAAAGCATCAGTGACGTCCACAGTGGCGTCAAAATATAATATAATAGAAGCCGAATACCTCCGACAAGCGGAGAGGTTACTCGTGCAAACAGTACAGGAACAAATGTTCAACCGAGAACTGACGAGTCTGCAAGAGAACAAACAGATAGAAGACGACAGCCGATTGCGTCCGCTGCAAATAGAACTCACAGATGACGTCATACATCTGAGAAGTCGCATAGAAAAAACCGACGAGATAGCCGACGAAGTCAAGCGTCCGCCTATACTACACGGCGATCACCGCATCACTCAGCTGTACATAGATTGGACACACAGAAGTCTGCAACACAGTGGAACCGAGATGACAATCAACGAGGTACGTCAACACTACTGGGTTGTCAAGCTGAGGCCCACAGCGAAGATGATGGTGACACGCTGTCTGCAGTGTCGCATTCGAAAGGCACACGCTCCTGTGCCCGCCACGGGCGACCATCCGAAGACTCGCCTGGCTCATCACCAGAGACCATTTACGTACACTGGACTCGACTACTTTGGTCCACTGTCCGTCACCGTCGGTCGCCAGCACCAGAAGAGATACGTGGCCCTATTCACGTGTCTCACCACCAGGGCAGTACATCTCGAAATTGCTGCCAACCTCAGCGCAGACTCGGCAATTCTAGCTCTGCGCCGCTTCGCTGCGCGCCGGGGCTGCCCAACAGAAATATACTCCGACAACGGCACCAACATGCACGGCGCCGACAACGAGCTTCGAGACGCCTGCAGAGAAGAGGCTAGTCGTCGAGGCATCACATGGCGCTTCATAACTCCGTCCGCGCCATTCATGGGAGGCGCCTGGGAGCGCCGAGTCCGCTGCGTGAAGTCCGCATTGTACACCGTACTCACAGAGAAACACCCACACGAAGAGGTGTTGTCCACACTGTTGTGTGAGGCAGAGTATACGGTAAACAGCCGCCCGCTGACACATGTGTCAGTCGACAGCGAAGACGACGAATCCATCACGCCGAACCACTTCCTACTCGGTGGTTCGGCCAGACTGCCAACACCCGGCGTGTTCACCGAGCAAGACGTCGACAGCAGGAAGCACTGGCGGCGCTCGCAAGCGCTCGCCGACCAGTTCTGGCGCCGCTGGGTGAGGGAGTACTTTCCCGAGCTCCAACACCGGCGGGAGCCCCACAGCCGTGGCCCTGGTCTGCAGGTGGGCGACCCTGTGCTCATCGCAGACGGCCAGCTGCCTCGCAACACGTGGCCGCGAGGCCGCATCACCGCAGTCTTCCCTGGGACGGATGGAGAGGTCCGGACCGCTGAGGTGCGCACATCTGGCGGCACTCTAAAGCGTCCGGCGAAGAAGCTGATCCCGCTGCCGAAATGATCCAGAGCGTCGGAGCTACGGGCCGGAGCGACGGGCGTCGCGTCGGCGAGCATCGAGGCAACGGTCGCCGGGGCGGCGAGCGTCGCGTCGAGACAACGGTCACCGTGGCAACGGGCGACGCAACTGCAGTCGTCGCTCACCGGCGAGATGCAGCGCCGCGCCGACATCGCAACGAGTCGTCACTGCGCTGCACGGCGGGAGAAATGTTCGCGACGGAGCATTTTGATTTATATAACTCGCATAAACAGCCTTATGTACTTATATTCGTAAGCTTATATGTTTTTTAAGTTAGAAGCTTATATACTTAAATAGTAATAGAAATGTTCGCGGAGACGCATTTAACATTGTGTAACTCGCATAGATAGTACCTATGTACCTATAGTCGTAGGCCTATGTACTGAATTTAGAAGCTTATGTACTTGCATAGTGATAGTTTGTAAGCTATGTAATCAATTTAAAGTCATATGTTGTCGTTTTCCCCAAACACGTAAAAGATGTTCTGGGGAAAACATATTTTCAAAGAAAATTATAGTCAATAGGTAGGGCTACACATTTCCCTTACACATTCCCAATAGCACCCTGAAGGCGTGTTCTGATTGGCTGATGGAAATCAGCCTAATCGAAGGTATACACAAAATAGTCATTTCACATTCGAACATAGTAGGGTGGTTGAAGAAAACCATCATGCACACGCACCTTCAGTGCTAAGTTTTTAGGGCATCTAGGAATTTAGGTCTTAAACCATAGGCACTGGAAAGCTGGCACTCAGCCCTATCCAGATATGTACACATCTTCATGGTCAGGCAAGGCATAAAGCCACAAAATAGATAAGAAGATAAACATAGTTTTTTATCCTCTCCCGGGTTCCTGACCTATAGTACCTCCACCCTTGGAGGGGTGGCTTGGTAAGTTGTGTAGCTGGATGGAGGGATGATGCACCTACCCGAATATAGATAGTTTCATGGCCCATGGGGCACAGTTTTTCGGGGAATCAACCCCAAATAGTAAGCAAGCTCAAAACTTGTGATATTTTTGATAGTTAAATGCAACAAGCCCACTAGTGGGCAGGGTTGAGGGGTTGATTTCCAACCCGTTCGACGGGGAATTTCGGGGGATTCGAATAGAGGTGCGTCAACCCCCATCCAGACCTAGAATAGACCTAGATATAGCCAAAAATGTTCTAGAACTATAGTTAAAATTCACAGTTAAAATAAACTGAAGCAGTTAGTGGTTTTTGGGCCTCGTTACGGTAAAGTAACCTCGTACCTTAGTAAATGGTAAAAAATAGCCAATTCGTAGTCACCGGCAGAAGAAACCCTAGAATCTATAAATAGAATCACAGTACTCGCGACTTTGCCCTTAAACCATTAGCTGCAGTGTTGTCAAATTCCTGCCTATTATTTAACCCTGGTAAGCATTCACCCTGCACCCCAATCTACCCCGAAGACAGCAAGTACTTGGCAAGATAGAAGAACGCTGTACGTTAGGTGCGGAAGAGCCTTAGTTTCCGGTACAGGACGTCAGCGCGGCTGGACGTCGTCGGTCGGTCACAGTTCACTTCGGAGGAGAAGAAAAAGGATAGACCTACCCCATCACAACCCCGTTCCAGTCGATCACGCCCGTCCGGTACAGTTCAAATGCTACGCCGTGCGACGTCGTGGGTCATCGCAGCACAGGTGTGGCAATGCGTTAATCCGTTGCGGCAACGCAAGGCAACGCACAAATGGGGCTTCACGCTAAGCTGTAAAAAATCCTAATATATAAAATTCGTTACTGAGTGACTGAGAGCCTGACAGACAACGCACAACCGAAACTATTGATCGTAGAAAGTTTAAATTTGGCATGTGGGATTGAAGGATCCTTGAGAAGAGTAAGGGAGCACTAATGGAGGATTTCCCGAAATTCCTTAGGTAACGGAAAAAACGGTATATGCGCGTACGAAGTCGCGAGTAAAAGCTTGTAAAAACATATTTCTTTAATTTACATTTTCATCCTGTCCTAAATTGAAGAAGCATATTGTTCGGTCTTAATTATTTTAGCGAAGTTAATGAAGTAATTTTCTCCGTAAATGAAAAATGTCTGAAGCCGAAAATAGTTCCCATCAGGCCGAGTTTTTAATTAAAGCAATCCTCGAAAAGGCGATTCGGAAATTATTCACGTCTGGCAACATTAATCGTTGACTGCAAAATCTCCGACGTACATTTTGGGTCCAGACAAATTGAGATCAAGTTCAATGAACATTTTTGTATACGTACGTTTTAATAAACGACTTAAGACCTCAATCTATACTCTATACTAATATTATAAAGAGGTAAAGTTTGTGAGGTTGTAGGGGATAATCTCTGGATTTTCGGAACCGATTTTGAAAATTCTTTTTCCAATAGAAAGCTACGTTATTTTAAGTGTCATAATCTATATCATCATCTGCCTAACCTTTTCCCCAACTATATTGGGGTCAGCTTCCAGTCAAGCCGGATTTAGCTGTATACCAGTATTTTACGAAGAGCGGCTGCCTACCAGACCTCCACAACCCATTAACTGGGTAACACGGTATTTCATGGCAAGACTGGAGTCAAATTTACTGGCTTCTGACTATCCCTAACGACTGCCAAAGATCTACAAATGACAGCCGGGACCAACGGCTTAACGTGCTTCCCGAGGTACGGAGGAAACTCGGTATGTTAAGATGGTCACCCATCCACAGACCAACCTTGGCAAGCGTTGCTTAACCTTGAAGATCGACCCGTGCGGCTGTTTTTATCTAGCCACAAGCTCCTCATAATCAGTCATAATCTATATAATAACCTGAAAAAGGGCTGAACGTATCTGATTTAGTCCCGAGACGGCGTTTGGCGTCCGAACGTAGCAAGGGCGCCAATAGTTCGAGGGACAAAATAAGTATTTCACCCGAGGTAAACACTGTGCTTTTCATTACGAATACAAGGAAAGTAAAAATAAAAACAAGAATTAGCTAAAGAAAAAATCCATATCTGAATCTAATGAACTCGAGTTAAAAAAAAAAACAAATGAAGATTGGACTGCTGCTTTCTCGCCTATTTTGTTTTTTATCTGTGACCAGTCAGCTATTTAGACATTATTTTACATTTTCATCATTGAAAAATTATAAATAGATTTGGGCAAAATATTTTAAAGAAATTGTTAAAAGTAAATTATAATAAAGACATTTAAAAAATATAATCTTTAGTTAATACTCATCTTTATATTAGGTATTTCAATTTTACATCGCGCTGTACTTGACTAGTATGGAAAGTTGGTCCATATTTCAATAGAAATGTTCAATAAGTTCTTTTTATTTTATAAATTGACGGCTGTCAGTAGAAAACAGTTCTCCCTATGGCTGAACAGTAATACTTTCAACCCCTCAGGCAACTTCAGGCCAACTTTCCGAGTTCCTATGAGAAATTAAAAGTATATTTCAAACCAGATCGGAGGCTCTTGACAACTAAAACGTCAAAGATGTATGACATTGACAATCACTGTCGAAACGTCACGTGATCAATACTTTATATTTTGGCATTTCCACAATTGCTAATGCTAATGCTAATAAACTTGTACTTTGTCTGGAGCCTAAGATTTGTATCTACTTTGTAGGGTTCCGTACCCGAGGGGTAATCACGGCTGGTTTTTTTTGTTTAGCTGTTGGTCCCGGCTGTTGGCGTTTTGTAGATCTTTGATGTTACGGTTAGCCAAAAGTCAAATAATTTTATAGCAGTCTTGCCAAGAGGTACTTTGCTACCTAAGAAGTTAGCAGTCGTCACCTGAATCCGGCAATACTGGAATACCCCACCGACCCTAATACAGTTGAAAAAGGCTAGGCAGTTAAATAAACTGGGATAACTACACCAAATAATGTTGATACTATTCTACCAAAGTTTATATAATTGGATCTAGTATAATATCCCTTAAAATTGTTAGGAATTGTTGGATACAAAGTTGACATTTTAGCTCCATATTTAGAACAACTATTTTGGCACGTAGAAAGTTTATTTTACAATTTGAGCATACTCATTCTAAAAGAGATAAATGAGACGCACTGCAGAATTTGTCTACTGTATAGTAGATCCATTGTAGCGTATTTATACAGAAACAGGGCTGCTGCTGATATGTATATTTAAACTGTATGTACAGTAGTAGTAAATAGGTAAACTTAATGTAAAACTATAGTAAAAAAAATTGTTAAGACTACGTCGTTTGGTACTAATAAAATATACACGGCATATGCTAAAATATAATAACGAATAATTAATGTAATGATAAATGAAAAACTTTTTCATTAAGACAACTGATAATTTACAACGTAAAGTAGTAGTTCCGGATTTTGCGATTGCCCTACACAGTTACAATTTGCCCAACCCAGGAATGAAACCTAGAAGCTCGCGGTCTGCAGAAACGCTTGTGATCAATAAACCAACAAGACAGTTTGGTGGACTGTGCTTTACTTAAACAAATCCAAATCTATTCCAGAATTGCCTGTGGTATTGTTAAGTTTAATAAGTTTGAATAAAGTTCCGTGATGTTGAAAGAGTCAGCGTGCCCTGCTCAAAACAATTTATTTCAAACCGTGCCGCTTTTCTACACTCGAGGTCTACAACCTGTGCGACCTCCTTACTGTTAGGAAGTTGTATATTTTGTACTCAGTCCTTAAAAGGCTTAAAACAACGGTATTTGATTCTAGTCTGCTTAGGAAAAGAAGAGTCAGTGTCGTATAAGTGTGGTGAGAGTCCGCACTGCATTCGCAAGGCGGCAATTTATTGCTCAAGCTACTCTCCTATACAACGCTTTAGGTAATAAAGTTGCTTTTTACCAACAAACTCATTACGAATGTAAGAAAATTCTACCTGCATGGCTAAAGACCCTCAATTATGAAGAAACTGAGTTACTTACGCATCCGGTTACATTATTTAATCATATTCAACTAAGTGCGCAAAATAAGTATATTTGACATGTATATAAATCTATACTCTATACTTACCTAGTAATATATAACGCTGAAGAGTTTGTTTGTTTGTTTACTTGAACGCGCTCAACGCTAATCTCAGGAACTCCTGGTCCGATTTGAAAAAATATTTCAGTGTTAGATAGTCTATTTTATTGAGGAAGGCTATATGCTATTTATCATCACGCTAAGACCAATAGGAGCGAATCAGTAATGAAAACTGGGACGCAGACGAAGTAGCGCGGGTCAACTAGTTTATTATAAGCTAAGTAACCTTTTGTACCCTTTCTGTTATACTCCCTCACACACACACACACACACACACACACATTTAGGTACACACCACACTAACATTTCACATTTTACTATACGTGAAGTCGGAACCAGAGTTTATTATATACAAATTAGTAATATATTATTATCTGAGGTTGCGAATTCAAGATTGTATCAAATAACTATTTTAGTATAACTTTAGTTTTGCTTCATATTTTGTGCCTTCTTTGTTTTTGATTGCCAACGTTCTTAACAGGCTCTATATACATGTACATAGATATGGAAGAGTGGGGTCTTCTGTTACAGGTATCTCTATACTTAAATGAAGGTCTCCACAAGATACTAGCAATACCGAACGTTCACGAAATATAATTATTAAAAATTATTATTACAAAAGTTTAAACTTAACGCACAGTAGTGGTTCATCATTATCGTCATATCAACAACAGAAAGAAGTCCACTGCTGGACTTATGCCTCCCCAAGTGTCACCACAACAACCGGTCCTGTGTGTCTCGCATCCATCAGCTACCCGCGACCCTCACCAGGTCATCGGTCCACCTTGTGGGAGGCCGCGTCAACGCTGCGTTTTCCGGAACACGGTCGCCACTCCAACAATGTTTAGTTTACACAAATTATGTGTAAGCTCGTTTAAAAAGTGGAAAGTAATATTATTCATTAGGTATAAACAAAAATTAAACATCGCCGTCAATGGTGAAAGTACTCAGAACACTTGTAGCATTGATACTTTGAACAGCAATGCTAATTCTGTCAGCCAAAACTGAAAATTATCTAAACTACTTACTAATTTTTAGTTTTGATTCCAGGTACGAAGGTGAGTTCATGCAAGGCTGGTTCCACGGTCACGGCGTCTTCTGGCGAGCTGATGGCATGAAGTTTGAAGGGGAGTTCCGAGGAGGAAGAGTATGGGGGCTTGGTAAGATTACTGCTACTACTTTCTTCATTTGCTGATTCACATAATTACACATTGCACTAAAGGTAGTATTGGAAATGCATCTTACCATCCCTACCTTGTACTCGTAGCTATTCCACCAATTTGCACTAAGCGTTTTCAAACGTCTTTTATAATGCGCACAGCAAAGGAGTGAACTCTCTGCCTGCGTCTGTGTTTCCAAAAGCTAACCCTAATCTCTTGAAAGTTAGAGTGAACACGCTCTTTCTGGGTAGGCTCGCTCCAACGTAGACTTTGTCTCTGTCATCTCTGACATAGACTAGAGTCAAGAGCAAACCCATTACAAATAATAAAAAAAAAGCTTCAATGAAAAATTTCAATAATTACAGAAACAAAAACTTAATGACCGATCTCAAGGCAAGCAATACCGAACTATTGGAGAAATCTGTATAAACATATATGACAAACAAAGATTTCATTTGCACAGCTGACAGTAAAGGCATTGTCATCATAATGTTTCATTCAAGAGGTATTGAGTCGCTATGAATCCCTTTATGAATATCTAATAGCCAGAATCGCGTATAAACTGTTGGACATAAGGAACAAACAGAATTTTAAAGCAATGTGCAATGCAACGTAATGAAAGAGTAAGTTATGTATTAATTACCTAATCATCGTCAGGTGTTTCACGGCGCGTTCTTGCGTATTGGGTCGGTCACTGAAAGCGAGTCGGCACTAACAGAGAAATTACATTTGAAAAAACTTAATTAATCTACATGACATGATTCGTAATTTGGTTTAGCCAGAATTTGTCTACCGGCATCACATAATAAGAAAAAAAACCACCAAATCACCTCCAAATCGTTGAGATGAACCCTCCTCTATACCTTAAGGAGTAATCTTAATCAGAAGAGTATAAAAAATATACTTATATAAATATTTTGTTCCTTTTTAAAAACATGTATTATTTTTATTATAAAAAAATAAAAAAGCGGGAAGCGGAGTGGCGTATAGAGGGGTTGTTAGTTCCGTTTATATGCACAATGTCATTGGCATGATTGCAAGCCTTATTGATTCATCGAATTTAAATGATTCCATTAAGTCGGTTAACAAAGTTTTCGGTTTCAGAAATTGGTCTGTGGCCGAATACCGCCAACCGAAAACCCGTTTACACTAGTCGGTGACCGAATACGGGCTGCAAACGAATCGGTCAGAACAACCTATAAATGAGCCATTATTAAAACAATCCGATTAAAAAAATATTAAAATGAGACAAAAAATAATTACGTTTTAAAAAATATATATTGTTTTTGGTTTTGCATCTTCGTTTTTTAACACCGACTTCCGAAATTAAGGTTATTTTATACTTTGTAGTGTTTTTTTGGAAGTTGATTATATTTTTTGTAAAAAAAAAAAAAAAAAATCACTTTTAAGTGGTGATACTTGGATGACGTCTTCATGTATGCAAAAATTGGAATAAGCAAAAATGCTCATAAAATAAAAACTACTGAACCAAAATGAATCAAATTTTTACGGGACCAAACGGAAAATTATTGGAAGTCGGTTAAAAATAAAGATTTTGTCAGATTGTGACACTCAGATGCGAAAGCGAATGTTGCGTATAAAATCATAGAAATGGGACTAAGGACAGTCCTTAGCGTGTGTGTAGTGTGGTAAGAGCTTACAGACACATAGTGTGATATGAGTGACAGATAAAATCGTTTACTTGTCGACTATATATATCATACATATTACCTAGGTTTAACTAAGTCTCTTGCAGTTCATCCGTTCGTAAACTGCCTCAGAGGTCGAGTGGTTTAGACGTTTGCCTTGTTGACCCGGTGGTTGTGGGTTCGTTTCCCACGGGAAACATACTTTGTAAAGTTGTTTCCAGTTTGGCTAGCACATTTTTTTTTTCTTTTATTATTTGTAATGGATTTGCTCTTGACTCTAGTCTATGTCAGAAATGACAGAGACAAAGTCTACGATGAAGCGAGCTTACTTAGAAGGAGCTTGTTCACATTGCAGGCTTGAACCACTTGATTGTCTGAGAAAAGATGATTCCGTGCTTCAGAAGGCACGTATAAGCCGGTGGTCCCGGCCGCCAAACGGCGGTCGTCAAATAAACCATGTCAGAGGCCTTTGAAGCGTTTTAAAAACTTTGACACTAGGGTGTGTGGGGTCGTTAGACATTACTGCCCATACGATAAGAAGCAGAGAAAGTTCGTTCTTGTTCAAAATTGAGGTCGGATAAAGCTATGCTTACGAGGCTAGTTTTCTGTTTAAAATGAAGAAGCGATCATTCCTGGCTTGCTATGCTGGCTGGGTCGGTCAAAAAGGGATATTGTTTTTTTCAATTTTAAGTATTAGCCTAGCGAAAAGCACACAAAGCGCTCTCTCATCGTGTCCTATGCGTTTTTAGCTGTCGTTCTGTTGAGATTTGATTCGAAGGGACTTAAGCATTATTTTCACTTGGAAAATGTGTTTTTTTTTTTAATCTATCTTGAATAAAATTGTCTCATTGCAAAACAAATAAGATCACAAGCATTTTGTTATTAAACAGAAAAAAAATGTTCAGACTGTCTGACCGTCTTACTTACTGTAGCGAAATAAAAAAATGTTGTCGCTGATAACACTTATAATAAATTTGAAAACACAAAAAAATCTAAAGATTAGTATAAAAAATACAAAACAGACAAATTTAAAAATAAACTTAATATTGAGAATAGTGGAACTTAATTTTAAAGACATGAATTAAAAATGCAAAAAAATCTTAGCCACGGTTTTATATTTGTTGACAATACCTTCTTTTAAGTAAACGAGCTAGGAGCGTCTGAAGCTACAAAATTGCATAAACAATGCATCGCTAAGTAGATTATGCAACTCCTAGACAATATACAAATAGAAAAAAAACAAGGAAACTAATTAATGAAGGAGTAGAATGTTACCCTAATTTAAAATTAAGTGTTATGATGATTGGAAGGAATATTTTGACAAGCGCTCTCTAGACAAAGGAATCTGGTATAGGTAAAACCATGCAGGGTCAGCCTTTTCATGTGCCCTGGTTTGTAAATAGTAATTTAAGCCGAAAATTAGTTGTTACGGCTCATAGACTCAGATCTGGACACATTCCAAGTAATAAGTTTGCGTTAATGATGAGGAAAACGAACTGTCCTAACTGTGTGGAGTGTGGAGTTGTTGAAGACTTACACCACTTATTGATGGACTGTGTCCGGTATGTGTGTAAGAGAAATAATTTGTTTAGGGCCTTGAGGTTGAACAGACTTGACGTAGGCACCTTCAATAACGGGTCAGGGAGGAAGACTCTCTTGCTGACCCGA
Organism: Lacanobia oleracea; assembly: GCA_950371165.1. Taxonomy (NCBI): domain Eukaryota; kingdom Metazoa; phylum Arthropoda; class Insecta; order Lepidoptera; family Noctuidae; genus Lacanobia; species Lacanobia oleracea. The sequence goes on along the minus strand of OX493391.1, from coordinate 23,641,370 downwards.
TTCGCCGCAGAAGGACGGGACGGCGCAGGCGGCGAAATGCCGACTTGATGCCGCCATAGGAGGGGCCAGCGGACGATAGATCGGGGACTCTATCGTCCACGCTGTAAGGTCCCTGGAGTTGTGGTGATGTCCCAGTGCACCCGGACATCGCTGAAAGAAGAGGGAGCCCGAACGGGCATAGAAAAGGGAGCCCAGAAGTAGGCCACGCTGGATGGGTCGCGAATGTCATGCGTAGCAGTCCTCGCGACCCATCCATCAAGGCGAAAGTAGGTGCACAGGCGAAGTTTTTAGTGGGTGCAAGTCCCACATAACCACGTCGTCTCCCCGGATGATGTGGTATGCGTTAGGCATTTTCTTCGCAAGGAAAAAAAAAAGGCACCTTCAATAAGCCGCTTGCGAGGAGCCGCGCCGTGCCCTCATATCTGTGGTAGGCAGTGATCTCTCGCTACCGACCGTAGTACGTGCTATGGTCGACGGCGAGGAGTCCTGGGACGCGGTGGTTTCCTTCTGCGAAATAGTCATCACGCAGAAGGAGGCTGCGGATAGGGAGAGGGAGATTTCGAACTCTCTCCCGGCCCGCAGCAGGCGCACCGGGCGTCGGAGGAGGGCATACGCTGCCCTCTTCCGGCCCCCCTAACTGGGTCCAGGGGCGGCGGTCCTGGGGATGGCCGTCGCCCCCCATTCATACGGACCCGAGGTGGCAGCGCATAGTATTCCCGTGCGCCCCTCTTTGACGTCGCAGGGGGAGTCAAACACCTCACTCCCCCCGCTGACCCGAGGTGGCCCCCAGTCGGGGATCGCGGAAAGCCAATGAAGTTCTCGCGATCCCCGGCGTTGGTAAGAGATGGAACACCGGGTGGTTTTAGTCAGTAAGAGTCTGACAGACCCCTCCGCCCGCCCCAGGGTGGAGGACATCCATGAGGATTTCCCCCGTTAAAAAAAAAAAAAAAAAGGCGCCTTCAATAAAATCTTGGCTTAGCCAAATAGCGATGAGGCGAAGAGTCTGTTTAGGTTCATGGCCCAGATATGACTAATTTGTATTTAGGGTACGATGGGAGTGACATACGCTTTGTGATTTTAAACGTCCCAAAATAAATACATAAAAAATGTTAAACTAAGAATGAATCAATTTTAAGTTATGCTCACTGTTACAATCAAAGGCTTTCTTTGATATGGTAGGTCGGTCGTCGTCCAGGAGTTCATTTCGCTTATCTTAGCGAAAGGCTAGGCTACGCCATTACTTCTTATGAAGGCAGTTCAAAGCCTTAATATGTATGAGGTTTTAAGAGAGGGAGCAGAAAGTACCGGCTAATTGGAAACCTCGTAACCTCTATTCAGAATGGAGGCCAAACTCGGGATAAAGCTAAATAATTCATACGATCGTATCAAGTTTTATCTTCATATCCGTGTTATACATGGACTAAAAGGTGATTAGAGATTAAAAGGTAGAAAAGTTTTAGATCGACAAATAGTTTTATTTTTAGCAGTATGGTATAAAATTTAACCATAAAGGCCATTTTAACTATTACTTACCTTCTATCATACATCAACTGGGTAGACGTTTCTCATGACTTCCAGTTCTCTAAATTCAGAACTCAAGTGGTCACTACTCGTATTTAGGGGTCCATACCCAAAGGGTAACCAACGGAACCCTATTACTAAGCCTCTGCTGTCCGTCCGTCCGTCCATCCGTCTGTCTGTCTGTCTGTCTGTCGGACTGTATCTCAAGAACCGTAATAGGTAAACAGCTAAAATTTTCACAGATTGTGTATTGCTAATGCCGCTATAACAAGATATAATAAAAAATATTTTTTTATGGTACGGAACCCTTCTTGTGCGATTCCAACTCTCATTTGGCCGGTCTGTTTTGGTCTACAGCTCGACCCGCCATCTGATACATCTAAGAGTCTGTTATGATGCTTTCAGGGCTCCCAATAGTGGCTATTTTGGCCTTCAGCTCAAAGGGCAAACGACCAGCATGGCCAGCTCTGTCCCTTTTCAACTTTACACCGATACCTATTACTTTCGACTCCAAGCACCAATTGAATAACATTTCAAATCGGGACACTAGAACATAACCTATTGAAACAACTACGCGTTTGGCGCGAACAATTTCGAAAAACAATAGTCCAATTAAAACAATTTTCAATTGGGAGAATAATAACTAAACAAAAGTTTAAATCGCTGTAAATTCAACAACAGAAGTGAAATTTATTAAAATAGCGTAATCGTTTACGAAAACTCTGACCGACTTACTAAAATTGAATAATAATCAGCCTAGCCTTGTTCACAATTTACGTTGAGCATTGACTATTATTAAATTTGATGGTACATTTTTGATTGGATCAATCCCATGGATTACCGTTTACGAACAAAACACACAAACAACACAGTGTCACCTCATACAATAGTCAAAGGACTACAATTATTGTTTGAGGTGACACTGTCACGCCCGTAAGCCCCGATCGGGGCCAAATTGTATTTTCTTAATATTGTCTTCCATTTGCGGTGCCTCACGGGTTAAATAAAAGTACCTAGACATCAAGGTAATTCAAAACACATTATTCAAATCAAGGGCTACGTAATCAGCTCGAGATTATTCTCGAACGATATTTGACATGGTGCAGGTGTATCGTGAAATTACGGTTGGCTGCCTACGCAAGTTGCGTCGTTAATAATTTGCTCCGAAAAAAGTAACCTATACCTATAATTTGTACCTTGGTTATAGGGACTTTGAAGGTATAAGGATACCAGATAAAGAATGACCACTATTTCTATGTGTTACATCTTTTTTTGTATTCACACTGTTCTATATTATGACACAAAAGTAAAAAATAATGGAGAAGAACAGCATTCCATGTTTGATCGAATAAACAAAACATGGTTCTGAGGCTGACTGTCTACTGGAGCGGAGCGGAGAGGAGCGGAGAAAAATAAACCGATGGAATTGCATAAAATCTCAGTGACTGATGCGGAGCGGAGATTTTATGTAATAGCATTGGCTTATATTTCTCCGCTCCTCTTCTCTCTGCTCCACTGGACAGTCAGCCTTCAGTCAGTAAAACATTGATTTGAAAAGAGTAACTATGGAGTTTCTTTTCCGTTCTTCTCCATAAGATTCTACCCTTCCGAATGGACAGTAGAGTCACTATGTTATTTTAAATTTAATGATGACGTTCAAAAGTGCCGTTTAATGGCCTAATTGAAATAAACGTTTTTGACTTTTGACTTTGACTTTGTCGTCAGGTTAGGAGTTTTTTATTTAAGTGTAGTAGTGACTTGTATATAATTAAATTTTTATGACGAGTCGCACATGCCATAGGTATCTTTTCATCAGTCACTCCTACCCTAATTTTAATTATTTTTTTGCAAATCCACCCTTAGTGAGTCGTTCTTTTACTACGTTTTGATTTCCACATTCCCAGAAAATAAATAAAAAGATTTTCCTAATTGAGTCAGGTCGATGACACGTACGATCGTAGAAGTTGTAATCACGACTTCACGAGACATCAGATTCTTTGAGCACATAAATCATGTTAAAGTAAGTTATATTTCAAAAGTGTATTATATCTCAATCAAAGGATATTTCTCGAAACCGCAATTTACTGCGGCTTTTCGTAACTCCATTTAATATTTTCATTGCATGAGGTTTTCATATAAATTGCTGCCTTTGAGAAACAGGTTTCTACCTAAAATTAAATTAATACGCAACGTTTCAATTAAATTGTAGGTCTATTTGTAAAACAAAAGTAAAAAACATAATTAATACGCATCATTAAATCGTAGTAAATATTCATTTATAAACATAACGGTTTTTGGAGTTTCCACTCACTATCCAGTCAATGACCAATATTTCAAAAGTTGGCGAAAATGGTCTGTAAAATGGCTATTAAATTCCTTGGAGGGAAGAATCGATAGCATTCATTTGCAACACTCACACTCAAATTACTCGTGCTAAGTTTTATGCGGGCTTGAGGGTGCCTATCCATTACAGCAGAGAAATTTAAACCAAGGGAATTGCATAAATCTATCGTATGGTGTCGGCCGATGCCGTATTTTGCCGTAAAAGAATAATGCCATCCCATCACTTCCCGTGGGTGTCGTAAGAGGCGACTAAGGAACTCGCCAGGGAATGGGCAGCAGCGTTCTCTGTAAAACGCAACACCATAATATACTGCGATCCCCATCCCGCCTGCTTAGCGTCGCGATTATTCAAACCCTCCCCCCTGTGACGTTGCTTGAAACTAATAGACAGTAATGCGACAGACAGCGACATCTCCTGGGGAATGCGAAAGTCATCATCGACAAAACACGTTGTTCCACAAGAAAAAGAGATGGCGCCAAAGTCGTAACTTATGAACATACCTGTTTATGGCGATTTATTTTAAAATCACAAATGAATCGAAAAACACAAGATTTATTCCACGATTTAATGTCGGATAAATCAAAAGGGTTAGAACCAAATTTCTGATTTTTAGTCGATTCCGTAACGGGCAGAGACTATTTGTCTATGGTGGGAAGGCATATTGCTTTATGGTAGAAACTCCGGTTAGGAGGGAGAGCGTCGGTTTTTTGGATTCGAACGAGCAAGCCGCGAGGGCGTTCCGTCGCAACCTGCTCAAGAAAAAAGCCCATGGCAAGTTCTTTTAGGTTTTCGCCATACCAAGAACCCCTTGTTTGCAACAGGCGCAGACGAATGGAGTAGCCGATTGTTAATCGCAGGCGATATCGCCAACGTTTCGGGGGATCGGGGGTATCCCCGGATTTGTGCTGGTAAGCAACCACGCGGTTGAATTTTGTTTGTTCTCTCGAAGGTTGAGTCTCGTTCCTAATTAGGGGGCATATTGTGTCAGGTCTGGCATATCTATGGGTCTGGCTCTTTCAACTAGCCCAAAGGCGGCCGTTGTTGGAAAACAAGTCGTGCGCAGACGCGTGTTGGTCGATAGAAACGGTGTGACGGCGTGGGCCGTGAGACAGACTTACTGCAGTAAGTCGCATATACCTCAGCTTCGTCTCATCGGAGCCAGAACCAACGTCGTTCATTTAAGGGGCGCAGCAATTACCTGTACCCAGTATCCCGTAGGACGCTTCATTGCGTTGCCCGATGTCAAAAGAATTGTTCCGTTACCTAGAGAACTAGAGAAAACTAAGTAACCCATGAGTAGGTCCTATATTATTGACTACCTATGCTAGTTCATTAGGGTTTAACGATCTGTCTTAACGCGTTATTCACTTATTGAGAGAGAGATAGAATTTTTAGGTTCACGTAGTTTCCACCGAGTGTTGATTGGTTGCTAAATGTGATTGTTGGTAGTGACTCTAAAGTTAGAGTTTACTAATATTATTTTCTACACCCAGCCAAATTGGGTTATTTCTTGTACGATTAAGCTACAAGTCGCTAGAGGTTCACCTCACTGACCTTCACAAGCGACCCTGAGTTTTGTATACTTTTCTCATGCACGTGTTCCCACTGTAGCGCCTCGGAACGGAGGCGAAGATCACTGCAGGTGGAACACCGTGTTTTAACTAAGGGTTAAGAAATAAGTGGTAATTATTATAAACCTGTGTTTCAATTTTGTCATGAACATGCTCCCACTGTGAAGCACCTCGGATCGGAGACGAGGTATCCCACAGAGGGAAAGCATGCCTCCGCTGTTAGGGACTAGATTTTAAGTCTTCTGAACCTGTTTGTAACTAAATGTACCTGCTTAGTGCTTATTTCTAAATAAACTGTAATTGTTTAAATGATACCTATCGTTTGATTGCATTATGTCCCTAAGTTTACTATAGCACGGTGTTACACCTTCCCCCTTTTTAGGGGACGCCTGTGTCCAGCAGTGGATGTTTTTTGGCTGATATGATGATGCCATGACCATGCTACCCAGTGCGGTTGGTTATTGTGCATCAGTGTGTTTTCGATTTTTGTTTTACTACATACCTACCAGGAAAACCTCACGATTATTTCCTTCAGTATTTTACGAGTAGTGCTGACTGATGAAGCAATTAACTCAAAACAAACTTTCTGTCTGGGGTTCAAAGCTTTCAATTCGTTCGTTGCGACCACTGAGCCACCAGATTACTCCCGCACTTAGTCCTTGACTTCTCTTTTCCAGGTCTGGTGACGTTCAGCGATGGCAGTAATGGATTCCCTCGCAACGAGGGTTTCTTCCAAGATTGTCGGCTGGTGCGACGCAAGCGCTGTCCAGAAGTGGTGCAGCGCGCACAGAAAGTAGCGTACATGGCGCGAGCGCAATGCCAGCAGATGTAGCGTTACAGATTATAGCACCGTGCAGTTGAAAGCCATGTTTATTATTTAAGATTAATGCCTGTTTATTTATTTTATTCCTTGCCAAGTAAAATCAATATATTTGAAACTAGCTTCTGCCAGTGACTATGCCCTCGTGATCCCTAGGGAACATACTCCCAAGATTGCCTATGTGTTATTCCAGACTATAAACTATGACCTAACCTGACCTACCTTCCACCAGTCAAATTCAGCTGTGCCAAATTTCATGAAGATCCTTTCAGGCGTTCTGACGTAAAAGAGTAACAAACATCCATCCATGAAACTTATTGTGCCCCGTTGATGACAATTTGGCCCCTTTTATCGTATAATAGGGGCTCGATGAACCTGAAACGCGGTGAATAAAAACGCAAGGGGTGAATCGGAACAAAAGTTTGAATGAGACATTTCATGTTTTTTAAACTTAATTTACCTTATAGGCACTACTAGAAAACCTATGATCTCATCATCTTCCTGCCTTTATCCCATGTTACTTGGGGTCGACACAACACGTTTTTTACTTTCAGGCTGTCCTATCAGCTCTCACGCTATCACTAACTCCATTTTCTTTCATTTTGCTCCTCACACAATTCATGCATCTTTTTTTTGCTTCTTTCTCCTTCTCCGTCCAACCACATATGAGATACACTCACCTAAACAGCACTACACCCATCAACGTATTAACTCATTTCTCTTTTCTGCTTCATCATCAGACCCTGATCACAACTCGTATTTATAACCTATTCATTGCGACTATTTGAATGAATACGGAAACGGAAGGTCTGCTGTAAATAAGGAGTCTACACCGCTAGAAAACCTGCTTTCATATAAAAAAAATCGCATCCAAATCGAATCACCCGTTTAAGAGCTACGGTGCCACAGACAGACACATAGTGGTCAAACTTATAACACCCCTCTTTTTTGGTCGGTGGTTAAAAATTGGTATTTAATTATCAGAAATAGCTTCTAAAGTAGTAACTTTAGAAAGGCTATTTCAGGTGCTGGTGGCAAGTTTGTAGCTGGGTAGTAACCTAGCTACAAACTTGGAACTAGGCGGTTGAGGGTGTGGATTAAATGAAACCTTTTATACTTTCTGTTTCAAGGAGTCTTTGTGATGAGCTGGTAAGTGTTGCTGGTAATTCTACGAGTAGTGTAAGAATATTTTATTAAACAGAATATTATTATGTGAGAGATAGGAAAGGCGGATAACTTTCATGTGAGACACTTTAATACAGACATGAATACTTAACTAGGATAGCCAAGTTCATAGTTTAAGTTAATAGTAGGATTATACAATATGAGACATATCTTACACAAACTCTTGGGATTATAACGTTTTATTCTGTACGTTTTAATGCAATAATAGTTTTTGCACGCAAATTTGTTCGCGCATATCCCGTTTTCTCCCGCTTTTATGGGAACTTGCCATACAGCTTTCTACGATAAGTAGTTTCGGTCAGCGGAGCTGAGTAACGGAAGAATTTTATATAAAAGGATTTTGATATGTCTGGGAATCGACCTCACTACAACAACAGGATCAATATATTCTTATTATATAAAATTATTCCGTTACTGAGTGACTGATATACAACGCACAGCCGAAACTTATGGTCACAGAAAGCTGAAATTTGGCATGTAGGTGTCTTGGGAAGTGTAGGGGAGCACTTAGAGAGGATTTCCCGAAATTCTTGCGGGAAAAGAAAAAAAATGCACTTTGATTTATTTTTGCGTTCGTACCTCATTTTGCAAAGTATTAGGGTCCTGGCCATTACAATGGAGCGAGGCAGCGGTGTGGAGAAACGGAGAAATATAAACCAATCATGTCAGTCAAAATGCCAGAGACTCACGTGGTGCGGAGATTTTATGCAATTCCATTGGCAAAAATTTCTCCGCTCACTGCCTGGCTCCGCTGTAATGGACAGGCGGGTTTAAGTAGTTACTTTATGTAACCCGTGCAAAATATAGTAAATTATTTTTTACTGTTCCTTATTGATAATTCTAAATTTGAAGTTAGCAATTTAATTCAATTAAGACGAGCAGAAATGAATACGTATCAACAGAATAAAACTCAACATTAAAAATATACCCAAAATATTTTATTCAGCATTTACAAAGCCTCTACAGAGAGCTAACGATAACATTAAAACTAAGTTTAGAATAAATTAATGTACACAATCGAAGTAAATATATTAATTAGATTTCAATTTTCTGTTAGCTATAGCTTCTTCGTCGTCGAGGCACTGACCGTACCTTACTTCCATGCATTTGCTTCCCTGAAAGTAAAAGAAAAAAAACCATGAGTTTATGTTTAGAAAATCGTATTATGAAGATGTTACTATCGAAAATAATAAGAAAGTCCCTAAGGCTCTAGATAAAATTCTATTCTATTAGCGACTGCGATTGTTGGAATGCCAAGATGCAAGTGGTTGAGCACGTGACATTTTGACAGCGTCTGTCAATCCTTTAAATTGACATGACCGACAGGATGGCTGGACCAAACGAGATATGTACATGAGACTGTGCAATATTTAATACCTATTTGCTACTATTTACTTTATGTAAACGGGTTCCATTTTTTCCTTTTGAGATACGGAACTCTAAAAATGTACGGGATTGACATAATGTTAAAAGAAAGTCAGGTGGACAATCCACTTAACATTTTGGCGCCATTGGACATATATTTTTATCACCACTTATGGATGGAAGCCCTTTCAATGTTTGAGCTATGTTCATTGGAAAATGACATAAATGTATTATGAGGTTATTCTTAAAATCTATATCATAAAAACACATTTAACAACAAAGGGTGAAGAAAAAATAATGGTATGGCGTTGAAAAATATACCTTTTTAGTTATATGATGAAAACACATATTTTATGAAAGTTTTGGCCATTGTGTTTGGTATAGAAAAAAAAAACATAAAATTGTTTTTCACCGATGATAAAAACTTTTTCTTTTGTGCATTCTTTTAGACACTCAAATATTTTTCAATTATTTTTCGAGTAATTTATGTATATTGTATTTTTCATAGATTGACATCCAAAGCATTTTCTTTTTAGGGATCCATTTTCACCAATTCAAACTGATCGCGATCGAGCCAAGAAACGCGTTCAAGAGCTGTCAGTGTCAATATTCCACAGAAAATAACGACACTGACAGCTCGTAAACGTGGTTTGTTATCGCGACCAACGTTGATCGCGATCAGTTTCTTTGGTGAAATTCGCCCTAAGTCTGTCATGACTGTCTGGATATCTCAAGAACTACTAATGCTATCAACTTGAAATTTGGAATAGTTTTAGATGACGTTTGCTCATCTATTTTGCAAATAATAAACACATAAAAAGTACAGGAATAATAAAATGATGTCTTTAAAAAGCACAATTTTTCAGAAATTACCAACACTAAAACTACATTAGTTCCACTAGCGGTCAAGAGATGGCGTTGATCTAAAACTGCAATATACACCGCAGTGTCAACATTTTCTGACAAATATAGGCAGCACCGATGAAAATTAAAAAAAAAAACAATTTTAATATGACGGCGTGAATCTGAATCGCTCATGACAGGTGTTTTTAAAAAGGGTGACTGAACTTTTGGTCATCCAACCATGCAAAATCTGAACTTATATTATAAAAAGCTAGTATTGTATCTTAAAAGAGATTGCAGAAGCTGTAAAAGTGCAGATGATTTTAAAATTCTCCCAATTCTACGACTAGTCACAAGGTACATTATCATCATAATATATCTCTACAGCTATACATCTTAAAGTGGTAGACTGATCCTTAAAGTTTATGAGGGAAAATCGCACAATACTGTACTTAAAAGGTCTTATTTTTTATGCTAGTTATTATCGTTATTACGGGTTACTGTGGTTATAACTGTTTACGTTTTAATTCGCCGTTACGTAAAAGGTTACCTTTCACTGCTAACATTACGTGTACTTAGTATGGATGATGGTTGTTATTCATATCTGGTGTATGAGCGGTATGATTAAGTACATTATTTGCATGTTCTGTTACTATCTTGTACATAGGAAGTTTGCTTAGTTTTTTAATAACAAAGTTATTATTGAAAAACACAATGGTTCAACCAATCACGTCTCATCTGCCTAGCCTTTTCCCAGCTACATTGGGGTCGGCTTCCAGTCAAACCGGATTCAGCTGAATACCAGTATTTTACGAGGAGCGGCTGCCTACCAGACCTCCACAACCCATTAACTGGGTAACACGGTACTTCATGGCAAGACTGGAGTCAGATTTTTACTGGCTTCTGACAACCCGTAACGACTGCCAAAGATCTACAAATGACAGCCGGGACCAACGGTTTAACGTGCTTTCCGAGGCACGGAGGAAACTCGTTATGTTAAGACGGTCACCTATCCACAGACCAACCTTGGCAAGCGTTACTTAACCTTAAAGATCAACTTTTTGGTTTTGACCATTTTTCACCAAAGCACTACTTTGCACATGCTACTCTCCTCCGCACTTTACTCCAAAATTTCATACCGTTAACAAAAGATGAAATTAGACCTACTAACACAAAAACAAACAAACAAACGGAACTTTCTTCACAGCACTCTGCTTCACACTTCACACCTACTATTGACACAATACTTTCGTCTTCCCCTACTAAGATACTTAAGGAAAGTAAAATGATCCGTGACATAACGGAACTCGACTGCCAGTCGCGTTAACTTTCACTCGGTAGAGGTTATGCAACATCTCTAGACGTAACAGTACCTTCTCATTAATCTTCGGTTTAAATTTATTTATTATTCGTGAAATCGTTTTGGGCTGGTGGGTTTCGTGAGGGCCGGGTTCGGAAAAGCTTTTACGTAATTAAGATGTGTGGAAATTGATAGTTGGGAGAAACTAAACTACTACAAGCTTGTGAGGTCTTTAAATTGATTACAGAGAGATTTATTCAACTAAATCTTCATAATTATCATGATATTCTCGGCAATAAAATTGTAAAGAGTTGTTATTTTCACTAGATACCTTCATTTTACTTTATTTCTCTTCAGAGTTATTCATCACCGCTGTAACTTATGATAGCCAAATTTTATAGTCACTCAACTGATAAATCTGCATCATTTTTTTTTTTCATTCTAAATTAAACTATTGAATTCATGATTATGACAAAACAACAATTTTCAACTAACCTTAGCAATGTAAGCCTTCATGTAGAAGTTTCCGAACAGAATTATGAAGGAAATCATGTAGATGATAAGAACGTAGTGCATCCAAAGCGGGAACTCGCAGCCAGTCCTGATGCCATTGATACCGAGGACCAAGGCGCAGGTGAACTGGATCTGAAAGGAGAAGACGGGTTGTTTATGAATGATGATGATGATGAAATAATTTTTTATCATATTGATTTGTGGAAAAGTACGTTAAGTCATAGATCCCGGCTGTCATTTGTATTTGTAGATCTTTGGCAGTCGTTACGGATAGTCAAAAGCCAGTAAATCTGACACCAGTCTTGCCAAAGCGTATAGTGTTACCCAGTTAATGGGTTGTGGAGGTCTGATAGGCAGCCGCTCTACGTAAAATGCTGGTATTCAGCTAAATGCGACCTTAATACGAGTATGATTGGAAAAAAGCTAAGCAGATGGTAATGTAAATTTATGGGAAGACGATTAAGACCATCTCAATAAAATCTATAAAGGAAGGAATCTTTAATGTCTCTGATAGAGCTGAACGTAAAGTTACGAAAAAGTACCATAGCCAGGCATCAATAAGTCGGCTAGCTACTAACAGGTCAAATCTACAGGTCATTTAATATTACAGGCCAAATTCTACTAAACTTGTGTTTAAACAACGCAATCGTTCATTTTCGCATCTTAGTTGCATTCTGGCAAAAAAAAACCTCAATTTCCATACAATATTATTGATAACCCGAAGGATCTCCAAAGTAAAGTGGCAGTGGGCAGGGCAGAACAGAAGGTCGATGGGGCCGAAAAGTTCTGCAGTGGCGACCGCGTACCGGAAGATGAAACTTTGGAAGGCCTCCACAAGGTGGACCGATGACCTGGCTAAGGTCCCGTGTAGCCGATGGATACGAGACTGGCAGGACCGGTCGTTCTGGCGACGCTTGGGAGAGGCCTATGTCCAGCAGTGGCAGCTTTCGGCTGATATGATTATGTATTGACAGATTGCAATTGATATGTGAATGCGAACGTTGCTTAAAAACAAGACTTTTTTATGACAAGAATCACTTAAAAAAGTTAGAAGTTAGAAAAATAATAAGACCTTTAACACTAACGACACTGTTAAAGATAAAAGAAAAAAATCTATTCACAGAAACAGTTTATATTTTGAGATGGAACTTTTATCTATAGGCGATCAGCATTGATTGTTTGGAATATATTGTATACCCAAAGTGTTATTATAGTACTTGCAGCTATCGCAACTGAAAACCATCTTTCGACACGCTTAGAAGAATACCATCTTAAAAAAGAAATGTGAAGAAAAATAAGAGAAAACTGGAATCTGAAGTTTAACCTAAAATTTATCTAGGCTCTTATTACTGCACTCTGATTTTATGAATTCTTTCAAGCACCTATAGAAGTGTTATTTTAAGTTTAATCAATTTTTACTAGACTCTTGCTTTTATTTAGCATCACACATTTTTTTGGAGAAAAGACCTGAGGGCTTAGCATGAATATTTTTGACGTATAGTAACGTAACGTAAAATTTTACCATTACTACAATATTCGTTTTGCAGTTGATATTTATTTGTATTCATATTTTTTAATGATATAAATTGTGTATGTCCCATAAAATTAAACCAAAATACTATGGGGTCGTAGTATTTCACATTCAAAATTCACCTTACCTTTGCTATACGTCAAAAGATTCGAACTAGGCCCTATGATGCAATCGTCCTAACTGTTACCAAAGAATTCGAATCTCGGTGTATTTTGTTAACAATAATAACGTTTTCGAAAATGTTATGATTTTCACCACCACCACTGAGAAGAATCCACACAACGATTGACAAAAAAACCTCAGCTTTTGCAAATTTAATTTCCAATGTTGCAAACATTCTTATATTGTATCGTGGCATTTTGATAGTACCAATAGCAATTTCAATAACTATTTTGGCCTTTATTTTCAGAACTTATTTTCGAAACTGGCAAGAACCCAAATATAGAGGATAATGCCAAAAAAGGCTTCCAAACAAGCATAATAACAACGGTCTAAAAATTGTCCTTACTCGTATCTTTATTGTTTTCACAATTGGGAGCGACAATAACTTTTGTATTATACTCAACTATAATACGGGCGTAGGTTTAATAATAAGGTCACTCGCTTAACAGAGCAGCTCAGCTTAGTTTACGAAAATGATGGCCGTGTTTCGTCCTCCATTTACTCTGGTAATAATATCGTAACTTTAGGGACCAGTCTTTTTTATATTTTATTATGTATGGGAAATCATCAAATGACTCTTCCCGCTCTGGGTGGAGCAGGAGGGAGTGTCAGACTTTTACTGACTAAAACCCATCTGTGTTCCTCCCGATGCCCTTTGCGTTCCAGGGCCGCGGTAACTCTTTCGAACAAGTTCCGCAACCCTGGCAGGACCAGTCTAAATCCATTTTATCACGACTGCTATACAATATAACTTGACAATGGTGACGTGTAAGTTTACTTAAAACCACATCACGCATTAAATTCAACCAATACAATTAGTATTTCCGGAATAAAGTGGCCAAAATGACCAAGTAATTGAAAACAAATTCCCGATTAGGTCCAATTTCAGGCCAGGTGTAACCCACAAACTATTTAATTGGGCCGCGTGTAAAAGCTACTAACATTGCTGTATTTAAATTCAAAGGCCCTTTTCAACCCGGATGAGAGTAGTTACATAAACAATTATTAACATAGTTAATGTTCGCAATATTACCTAACCAAAGTATTTCATAACATTGAAAGAAAACAAAGGAATATGAACACGCAATGGTATGCGTGTGGCTTGTCGTTAACTCCGAGTATATACAAACATAATCAACATAGTTTTGTTCATCGTGTCACATAAACTTTGCTAATCCGGTTTCAGATTATGGTTTAGTAGTTGCGTCTCGTGACTTTGTTCACAGAGTAAACTTTACTCACTATCTGGGGTCGAAGTTCAAGCATCCCTTTCTTATAGCATTTATACGTTTCTATTTTGTATCTCTGCTAGATTCCGTCTGGGACCATTGGTCGCAGAAGACGCAACTGATTTAGAACTTTATTTCTATGCGACTTACGGTTTTTTTCCAGAATGTAAAGCCCAAAGGTCACGATCCCAGAGGGAATGTAAAAACGATTAGGGAATTTAAAATGTTCGTTTGTTAGCCGACAAAATATGTGTTTACAGTGGCCAATCTGGCTATATGAAGTATCCTAGACCCATCTAAAACATAGAACCAGCGTGGAGCCTCTTCTGCCTGTGTTGCGGAATATTGCCACGATTGCGGAATTCTGCTAAGGTAACGGTGTTTGTTCGAAAGAGTCACCACTGCTCTGTAACGCAAAGGGCATTGGGAGGAACACGGATGGGTTTTAGTCAGTAAGAGTCTGACACTCCCTTCCAATCCGCTCAGAGCGAAAGGAGTCATTGGACGGTTACCCATAAAAAAAATGTGGAAGTTTTTCGCAATATATGCCCCACCTACTTTCCAGCTCTTTATGCAGAACCACTTGTAAATTCCAGGACCTGAACATGGCTACTGACAAAGTGGTTTAAGTGGCAACTAGTCGATTTTTGGACCGTAATAATTTTTTTAATAATATTATGTTTTCACGTATTAATTAGACCTAAATTTTCGGAAAAAAAATTGCTCTAGAAGCATTATCCATGAAGAAAACAGCGGAATGCGTATGTATGGAGAAAACGGGAGGCCCAATAGAGTTCCCTCTTAAATTTTGATTGATCATAAAAATGAGTACAATGACCCCTTTTAAGGTTGAGCGTTTATTCTGTCACACGTTATAAGCACAGGTAAATCTTTACCATTATATGCTCTATACGCATTTTCAATTGCAAAATCCTATCTTGTAACAAGTTTAGTCATGTTAACATGGAAAGTTGCGCTCCAAACGTCTTGTTTTAGTAATATTGGAAAATATTTAACTAGAAATTATTTGCCGAGAAATGTTTGTCGACGACAACGTTTGCAACAGAATTAATCTTATTTGTTTTGTGTAAGTAAGTCTGCAAGTTTACCAGAAATAAGCTTATATATGAAAAGATAGAAGAGAATAGCTGGCGTACAAGTATAGACATTCTTAAAGAAACGGTTGAATTGAGAACATCTTTCTTTTTAGGGTTCCGAACATCCGTTAGAAACGGAACCTGTCTGTCTGTCTGTCCGTCTATCATAGCCAGTTTTCTCCAGATCTACTTGATCGATTCTGTTGAAATTTAGTATACAAATATGAACTTCTCTGACCCAAACACGAATGCGTTACGTAAATAAATACATTCTGAGTACGGGGGTCACTTTTGGGGGCCAAACTAGAAAATTTCAATTAAAAGTTTTTCAAAGTGTATCGTGTGACTTATCAAATGAAAGGGCTTACTGTGAGTGTTTTATTAATATTTTTAAGTCGGATTAAAAGCAGGGTTAATTTTGATATATTTAAACCAAATAGATACCAACAAGATTCCTCAAAATTCTCGACATTTAATTTCTATATATTCTGAACATTGTACAGAAATTGTGCGGCCTTTCAGTTCGCAAACTTTTATGTTATGTGCCTTCAAATCTGTGTCTAAATAGTTGAAGTATTTCCCTAGCCTAACCTAACCTACTTGTTGATATTCTGAAAATCTGGATTACAGAATAATTTTGGGTTTATTTGGCAACTTATTGTTGAGCAATAAAAAGGGACGGCTATAAAATAACGAAATATTTTTGACTGTGAGAGTTGATACAATTGACCAATTCAATTCGAATATAAAAGATGGATGGTGAGGCCGACAATTGACAGCCAGTCGGTCAGTGACTTGCAATATAAGCGGCTTTTAGCTCCGTGTAAGACTGCCTGTTTATTGTCGTGGAGCAAGGAGAAATTTTAACCAATGAAATTGCATAGAATCTCCACCACGTGGGTCACTGAGATTTAATACAATTCCATTGGTTAAAATTTATCCGTTTCTCCGCTCCGTTGCCTCACTCCGCGACAGTGGACTGGCACTCTAAACGTTGTTATTTGAATCATTCTAAACGTCCGTGTATCACTGCGGGGTGCCAACTGAAAACCAGCGCTGGGTGTCTGACTCCCTGGCTTGCCGTCTGATCAGAACCAGGCCCGGGTCGACGGCGCGCTGTGTACCACGCGCACCTCAAAGAGCTGTCAGCACAATAGACGGGGCCCGCTAGGGCCAGTGCCTGCTGGGGCTGCGGACTTCGTTCGAAAGAGGCACCGTACCCTGGAACGCAAAGGGCACTAGGAGGAACACGGATGGGTTTTAGTCAGTAAGAGTCTGATGCTCCCTCCTGCTTCACCCAGGAGGAGTCATTTGATGATTTCCCATCCATAAAAAAAAAGGGTGTCTAACGCCCAGAAAATGCTGAGATGGTTACCCTTTCGGCATGGGCACGCTCAGCTCAATTTGTGTACCTGCTAACTATTACTTTTGTTTTCCTATGTCGCTGTGCGTTTTTGTCTGTGCTGAATAAATGTTTTTCTATTCTATTCTATTCATTCACCGTGGTTTGGTTCCCAATGAAAAACCTTTTTATTATTTTGTATTTCTTTTATAAGCAGTACTTTGATATATTTCTTTGCTAAATACTGCACACACGAGCAAAGTGATATTTTATAACTGTCGCAACGACATTTTTTATTATTAGTTTTATTACATCCTTATTTATGTAAAATTCTTCCGTTACTTATTGATTGTGACTGACAGACAACGCACAGCTGAAACTCCTGGTCGTAGAAAGCCGAAATTTGCCATGAAGGTTCCTTGGGGAGTGTAGAGGATTTCCCGAAATTCTTACGCAAACGGAAAAAAAACAGGATATGCGCGTAAGACACTGGCATAAGCTAGTTGTAATAATTATGTACTCCAGAAAAAAGGATACGGTAGTTTAAATTAGTTTAAATAACTAAGTTTCTACAGTAAGTAGAAAGTACGGCTCATTTCTGTCTAGAAATCTAACGATTTTGAACCCTCGGTCGTGTTCGATTTTACCTTGTCAGTATTCTACTAATATTTTTTTGACTTTGCGATCGGTGCATTGTGTAGAATCCATGCCGAACTATTTCTTTGCCCTACTATAAACCGCCAGTCATAGCTTTTTCCGTAGGAGTCAAGCTTGTCACGCCATTTTTGTCTTGATCTACTATTAAGTGTAACTTGGGGCTCACGCCAATATGATCATGATTCTTTAAAAAAAAAGGAATAGTGGTATTCGTCCTCCTCACTCTCACACTATCATCATAATGGTTTTAAGATCGGATCCGCGAGTACCTTAAATGCCCAGAAACCTGTGTTTTGGGGGACTCAATGAATGCCACCGAAATGCTGCAATTAACGTGGCCACCTGGGCCCAAAAAAAGAAGTTTACGTTCAACTCGAAAAGAAGAAAATGGCGTTATAGCAAGTTCCCTGGTCTTTTCTATATGTTTTAATAAGCGTAGGTTATAAAACTCACCAGCTGCATGATGGTGAGGTACTTCTTCCACCAGAGGTACTTGCTGACGGCGGGCCCGAACACCGACAGGCCGTAGTAAGTATACATGAGCACGTGTATGCCACTGTTCACCATGGCAGGGAGGAAAGCTGGAAAGATATTTTTGCTTTAGTTAAAAAAAAAACAAATAAATAAATAAAGGAAAAAAAAAACAAACAAATGAATTGTTATAAGTGCGTGGTGTAACCTAATTGCTAGATTACACAGTGCGAGCTAGCGTGCGAGTTAGTCTGCCGAGTAGCTGCAGTGAGGTAACTCGCATCGTTTGGACGTATCTTACGAGTTACTGCCACGTGCGAGTTGGATAGTAACTTGCATGCGAGTTACTTTAACATTTTTGTTTTCACTCGCCTGCTCGTCTGACAGTAACTCGCATATGGCAGTACGTCGGATATAACTCGCATCGTTTGGACGCGTTTGGCAGTAACTTGCCAGTGTCAGCCAGGCGAGTGCGAGTGGAACCAGTATTTTTTGCATGCTGCGCCTCGCAAAAGACTGGGCAGCTACTATCATCGTGAAAACAGCCAAGGGGAGCCGAGCTACTGACATACGAGTAGGCAATGCAAGTAGCTGTCCACTGAATAATCAGCAGCTCGCTCTGGATAAAGTTGTAAAGAAGCCATTATTTCAGTGGTTATATAATTTTTACCTATGTAAATAATACCTACCTACATATTTATAACCATCAACATCATCCTGCCTCTTATTACGTGGTAATTTAAGTCAAGGCAACACGTTTTATTTCTTACTTCCATTCCTGTCCTGTCAATGACCATGCTGTCACTGAAGAATAAATTTGACAGTTTGACATATTTTTCATACAAAACTTATCAAACAGTCATATTTATATAAGCCATATTTTAATAAGCCTTTCGTAAAATTAACACATAATTATTACATATTTTCAACTATAAATAAACTCAGTCTTTAATTTAATCATCATCACATCAGCCGGAAGACGTCCAATGCTGGACATAGGCCTTCCCCGAAGTGAACACTGGGCCTTCCGATAGTTGAATTTTTAATTAAAATTTTCTTATAGTCATGAATTTTCTACTCAATGAGTATGACTCAATAGCCTTTGTATTGGACCGTTTTATAAATTGAAAACATAAGAGCTAATAAATTACGAAGTCAAATAACATCAAAATTCAATTAACAGATTATTTTATAAAAGAGATTAAGTTCGGTTTCACTTATATATATATATAACCCCAGTTGTTCATCTTTCTCAAGAAAACCTTA
Organism: Lacanobia oleracea; assembly: GCA_950371165.1. Taxonomy (NCBI): domain Eukaryota; kingdom Metazoa; phylum Arthropoda; class Insecta; order Lepidoptera; family Noctuidae; genus Lacanobia; species Lacanobia oleracea. The sequence continues at coordinate 23,622,153 of OX493391.1, read as the reverse complement.
TTTCTTAGAAAATTTTGAATAGCTTTTAATTTTCCAATATCAGAAAATAGCGTATGTAAGTAAAAGATTAAGTATATTAAAATACCATGATTCTTAGAAGTTTCCTTTATATTAATCTTTTGAAAGGTTTGTGTGTGAAGTCGGTATTTTTATATAAACACACTTAATTAAAAATCTCTCGACTAACTAAGACTAAAAAATAAGCTAAAATGTATCATCTAAACATTCCTCCGCAACACTGGTCACTGATAATGTGCCCTAAAGGCTGGCAGCATTGCCATGTTGTATGACAATGCTTATCCTTTGTCCGAGCTAAAAGCCAGCCCTTGGGTCACGCGAAGTGTCAACTAAGCGCCTCGACAGATCTTTCTTTGAAAAGTAGGTTAAATACTTGATTTATCGTTAGGCTCTATACTAATGACTTTTTTTAACAAAATGTACATTAGCCAAATACGCGGAATCAATATCTGCTCAATCGCTCATGTTCTGACTTTTCAATAATTATAATCATTATTGCTTTTATAATGTTTGTTTTTAATCTAGAAACTTTAGCAAGAGGCAAAAAATTTTTTGGCATTTTTACCAATAGATTTTTTATACAACTAAGGAATGGAGTTCCCTGCCAGAGTTTAGAGAGAATTTAAGTCAAGAGTGTATAGGTTACTTCTAGGCAAGCGTGCTTCATTTCCGACGACATCTTCGCTTACCATCGAGAGAGATAGTGGCTAGGCGTGGGCCTATCAATTGTAAAAAAACCAGCCAAGTGCGAGTCGGACTCGCCCTCCGAGTGTTCCGTACAAATTTGTAGATTTATTACAAATGTATCGTTTTCAGACTTTTCCCTATACCTGTAGTAATTTTTTTTTTTTTTATATACTGTATAAGACGGTATTACTTGCCAAATTTCATAGATCTAGATATATCGTCGTTGATCTAGATCAACGGGATATACTCTATACATTTTGATTCCCTTGAAAGTGTCGAAATATTCGTTCTTTGGCATAAACGGTCGTATCTTTTTACGTTAAAATAAAAGCTTGATTTTTTCACTGCTTCAAGAAACCGTAGACCCCATGTGTATAGTAGGTATCTATAGTTTTAATTTCAAGTCGATACCTTCACGCGTTTCTGAAATAAAGGGTCTTGGCAGACTGAGGGACGGACAACAAAGTGATCCTATATAGGTTCCGTTTTTCCTTTTGAGGTATGGAACCCTAAAAAGAACACGGATCAAACTTTGTACGAGACACAATCTTGCAAATCTTGTCGTTACTCCCTAAATCCCTCGCATTTTCTTACATATTAGGTCCCAATCGATCCGCTGAAGTCTAGACGGATCCAAACCAAAAATAATTCTATGTAAAAAAAAATGTTTAACTAAAGATCTCATTAATTAATTAATTATGCTATGAATTAATTACACGACAGTTTATGTCATCAGGTAATTAATGATCGTCGAAAATTAAATTTCCTGTGCCCTTCGGTTTATTTGACATCTGTCAGAACAGGTATTTGTGCTAAAATATTTATTCAGCGAATATTTTTAACGAAAAAATATTTGAATAGCTACGGCTGAATAGTAATGCTAATATATGTTGTAGAAGTGAATATTAATCGGTTACTATGAGAACAATCGAGAAAAAACTTGGCAAATACGCAATGGTAAAACGAAATCTCTATTTGCTTCGTTTACGTCCACACATGTTTTGATACACGTACGCCCGTTATGAGTAATACCGCATTTCTGATCTTTCAGGAGAACAATGCAATAAGATCTGTGTATGTTCTGGGGCGGGGCCCACTAGGAACCGTGCCTGACAAGGTAGCGGAAATAGTCTAAAAGAGTCACTGTGACCCTGGAAACTCGCGTCTGCTTTACCATCATCTACCTAGCCTTTTCTCAACTATATTGGGGTCGCATACCAGTAAAACCGGATGCAGCTGAATACCTGAATTATTAGTATTTATGTGGAGTGGCTGCCTATGCTCTGGTCCACAACCCAGTAACTGGGTACTTCTTTGCAAGACTGGAGGCAGCCTAGATTTTCTGGCTTCTGACAATACCGACTGCCAAAGATCTACATATGACAGCCGGGATCAAGGGCTACGCGAGCTTTCCGAGGCACGGTTTGTCAAGATGATCACCCATCCACATACCATCCTCGTTAAGCGTTGCTGATAGACCCATGCGGCTTTTATTATTTAGCCATGAAATGTTTCTTCTTCGCGTTTGCCTTATAAATGACGTTATGTTGCTTTCATCCTCTCAACGTGATCAAATCGTATAAACGTACTTTTTTCAGTCCCTACATCTTTGAAGGTAAGTAAAAAACTATGTAAAAAAATAATAATTTAGGACTAGATTAAATTGCGAAGTTCAGTTACAAGGTATAAAGTTTCTAAATCTAGTTAGTGGCTGCAGTACTGTTCCTTTAGATAGGTTACAACATATCCTAATACTAGTTGTCCCACGCAACTTCTTCTGCGTCACAATTTTCATTACTGCTCCGCTCCTATTAGTCTTCGCGTGATGATATATTTTAATATATTTTAAAAAAAATTCAAATCGGACCGGTAGTTCCTGAGATTAGCGCGTTCAAGTAAACAAACAAACTCTTCAGCTTTATATATTAGTATAGATATAGATATAAAATTCTTCCGTTACTGACTGATTGAGTGACTGACAGACAGCGCACAGCCGAAATTAATGGTTGCAGAAAGCTGAAATATGGCATGTATGCATGTATGGGAATGTAGGGGAGCACTAAGAGAGTCATCATCTGCCTAGCCTTTTCCCAACTATATTGGGGTCGGCTTCCAGTCAAACCGGATTTAGCTGAATACCTGTGTTTTACGTGGAGCGGCTGCATACCAGACCTCCGCAACCCATTAAATGAGTAACACGATATTTCTTGGCAAGACTGGAGTCAGATTTAGTGGCTTCTGACAATCCGTAACGACTGCCAAAGATCTACAAATGACAGCCAGGATCAACGGCTTAACGTGCTTTCCGAGGCACGAAGGAAACTCGTTATTTTAAGATGGTCACCCATCCACAGACCAACCTTGGCAAGCGTTGCTTAACCTTCAAGATCGACCCGTGCGGCTGTAATTATTTAGCCACGAGCTCCTCACAAATCTAACCTGTATAAATCCTCGTTCACACGACTTTAGATCAGTCGTTTGAGTTTAACTCATTGTCTAAGTCTGTGAAGCAAACTAATCTAGTAGCAATCTAGTACTTCAATCTAGCTTACAAACTCAGAGCCTGAAGTTAAACTGCTAGGTAGTTCTCTAGTTCAATTTCCTAGATTATACTGTATCGGGATTCACCTTCCTTTATTCCAAGATTTATTGTCCTCGGGGTTAATTTAGTTTAAATCTTTCCGACTCTAACTTACTATACTAGACATTTAATCTGAAAAAACTGGTCAAGGGCGAGTCGGACATGTGTGCAAAGGGTTCCGAAAGAAATTCATATTTGAAACATGTCTTTTTAACAATGTAGTTTTCTTATAGGTTTTCCTGTAATCTGTTGGATCTGCATTTTTATTTCAAAATTTTAGTAATTTAGGAGGAGGGGGAAATATTCATTTTTCTACTAATTTTTTAAATAAAATCGAAACTTTTTATTTAAAATTACGAAAAATATATAATTGAAACCCTCCCAATAAGCCCTTTCATTTAAATATCACACGGTACAAAAAATCTTTTTTTATTTTCTAGTTTTTCCCCCAATGATATTTAAAAATTATTAATGTAAGTAACACATTGTTATTTGGGTTACAGAAGTTCATATGTGGACTATTTTTTTTTTAATTTTAAAGCGTCGATCTAGGAGACATGGAGAAAATATACTGTTCTGTTTCTTACGGAACCCTATAAAACGGTAAAATAAAAAGTTCCCTGTACCTTAGTTTATTGTATCGATAAACGAGCATCGTGATTAATGTCTAGACCTAGATTTATGTTATTGCCTGGAGTTAACGCTTAAAGCCTGGACCGGCCATTGTTCTCCTTAAATTGAATGTTTAAAATTGGACGGTATTTCATGATGAAATTTTGTAGGTTTCGTAGGCATTCATAAAATTTAGATGGCAATAGGCTGTAATAGGATCATTTTATTATCTAAGGAAAAGTCTGTAAACTATACATTTGTAATTAAAACATTAAATAAAGATAGTCCTTATGCAAAGTAATTTGTAATAATTTAATTATATTTCATTAATGTCATCATCTGCCAGCTTTTTCCCAACTTTACGCGGAGCGGCTCAATACCAGACCTCCACAACCCGTTAACTGGGTAACACGGTACTTCATGGCAAGACTGGAGTCAGATTTACTGGCTTCTGACTATCCGTAACGACTGCCGTAGATCTACAAATGACAGCCGGGACCAACAGCTTAACGTGTTTTCCGAGGTACGGAGGAAACTCGGTATGTTAAGATGGTCACCCATCCACAGACTTTACAGAATTATATTTAATTAATGTACTTTGATGTAAATAATGAACTAGGAACAATAAAATATTTTTTTTACATAAAATGCATTTCATTAACCTCCATAATGTAAAATAAGATTATTAATTAAATGTCACGGACAACAGCTGTAGGCGTTTCGAACCATCATACTATCGAACTAATAAATTACCGAACTAATGAGCAATCGTTGTAGGGTTTTTCGCTACAGGATTTTTCGCACTAGCGTTACATCGCACCAATAAAACATCGATGGAATAAAACATCGTATAACTGAATCATCGACACACGGTATTCGATGTAATAAAAATCGAATTATCAACTTTCGATAACAAGAACGGAACCATGATGTGGTACGTACCTATGTACCATAATCACACCCCAACGAAACCACGTGGGTGGGTACTAATTTGTATGAAAATTAATAGTTTAATTCACACCGACCACATTTTGCTGTCATTATTGACCGCGTGTGTGATACCGACCACATCGCAGCCACGTCGCAACCACAACGTAAGCAACAACACCGCGAACAATACACCGTGTTCCGGACGATATAAATGAACTTTGGCCGGATGTTCAGAACATGGAAATAAGCAGTTTCCGTTATGGTCACATCAAATTCTTATTTTTTGTTTATTTTGATACGAACTAAATACCTTGACGTTAATCATTCGATATACATGCCTCTTTATTCGAACTTTCATTCAATTCGAAATTCAATAGATGTATTCAATAAATACAATAGTATTTGGTAGACTTTTCATTTTAATTTTACCAATAGGTACCCTTTCATACTGCAAAGCTCATTTAAATGAAATTCCTTAAGACAAATGAAGGTCTTTAAGACAAGAGTGAATAGATTACTTCTAGGCAAACGTGCTCCATCTTCAACCACATCATCACTTACCATCAGGTGAGATAGTGGTCAAACGTATGCCTATTAATAGTAAAAAAAAATATACAAATATCTTTTTAATGAAGCCTTTTTAAGTACTATTTCTTTTGTTTGATTTGATTTGTAAATACTGCTATAGAAGCGTTTACACGGTGCTATAACACATCCATAATTTGTAGGTACCACAACGCAACCGCAAGAAGCCGCACCGACACTATTCACACGTAACCACAGCTTGACAACCTTTTGTCGCGATGTGAGGTGTGGTGTGGTTGTGGTACGTGTAAAACTAGCCTCATACTTACTTCTTTCGGCCTGTATGTCGGTCTCTTTGTTCTGTTCTCATGTTTAATGGCTGAAAGTATTTGGATCTATTTTGCCACACGGGTAGACTATTTCTTGACTTACATTAAGAAGACAATTAAGAAAACAAGCGTGATAGAGCGAGCAATCCGCTCTATCAGGCGTGTTTTCTAAAACATTGCTGGGTGTAAACCCTTATTTCTCCAGTTATACCTAACTAACTTTTACCCGCGACTTCGCTTGCGCACATTCCGTTCCCATATATTTTTTCATTTTCCAAATCCAACTTATAGTTCCAGAGGTTAGCCCATTCAAACAAACATAAAATCTCTTCAGGTTTTTTCAATGATTATAAAGTAACACTGACACGTTTAATTTGAGGAGCTCGTGGCTGAAGAACAACAGCCATACAGGTCGATCTTCAAGGTTAAGCAACGCTTGCTAAGGTTGGTCTGTGGATGGGTGACACTCTTAACATAACGAGTTTCCTCCGTGCCTCGGAAAGCACGCTAAGCTGTTGGTCCCGGCTGCCATTTGTAGAACTTTGGCAGTCGTTACAGATTGTCTGAAGCCAGTAAATCTGACTCCAGGCTTGCCAAGAAATACCGTGTTACCAATTTAATGGGTTGTGGAGGTCTAGTAGGCAGCCACTTCACGTAAAATACTGGTATTCAGTTAAATCCGGTTTGACTGGAAGCCGACCCCAGTGTAGTTGGGAAAAGGCAAGGCAGATAACTGACACGTTTAATTTCGTCTGCGTCTCATTTTTCATTAATGCTCTGCTCCAATTGGCCGTATCGAACAACATCAGTTACATGTATCGCTTATAACTACTATATCTCGATAAATAGGCTATCCAATACTAAAATAAGTATTCAATTCGAACAAGGAGTTGCTGAGATTAACGCGTTCAACCGAACAAACAAACTCAGCTTAATAATATTGGTATACCTCTAGATATAAACTTATATTAGGTATAAACTAGTATAGATTACCATGTTAATGGGGTAAACTAATTAAAGCCTTTGTTGATCGAAACAACGTTTCCCCTAATTCTATAGTTAAATTAAAACACACAGCCTACGCGTGTCGCAATTTCAAACGCCATATTGTTGCAAAACAATTAATTACAAAATATTAAATGTAACAGGGAAATATGCAAATATTTTCCGCTTAACTTTGACATTCAAAGTTAACAATATTTCAGTCACGTTATTTGCTTTAGATCTATATTATTAAGCTCAAGATTTTGTTTGTTTTTTTGATAATATGTTAAACGCGCTAATCTCGGGAACTACTGTATCGAATTAAGAAATATTTTTGTATTAGATAGCCTATTTATTGAGGAAAGCTAAACGCTATATAACATCACGCTATTACAAATAGGAGCGGAGCATTTATGAAAACTGTGACGCAGACAAGCTAGTCATTTCATATTTCTAAAAATCTCTTTCACAGTTACTTTTTACCCGACTGCCAAGGAAAGGATTTTATTTTCTTATAGTTTTGCTCTTGGCTCTAGTCAATGTCAGAGATGACAGAGACAAAGTCTACGATGGAGCGAGCCAAGGGTTACGTTTTTCGCGTTTATCTTGTATGTGTGTTTGTTTGTTAATTTCTTTATTACCACTTACCATCCAAACGGCTGAATGGATTTTTATTATTAATAAATACACCACACACCACACTTTAAGGTGTCGTTATATTCATTCAAACAACCCAAGTGTCCTCAGATAAGTGTTTTAAAAAAGGCAATTAGGCGGATTTTGGGCGCTAAATAGTAAATCGTTAATATTTTTTAAGCAAACCTATCGAGTAGGGTATTAAAATGAAGCAAATTAAATGGACGTTCCAAAATTAAATATAAGTATAAGTTTAAATTCAATTAGGAAACAGGTTTCGTATATAAAAGTGTCCCGGTTGACTTTTTTGTAGACGGGATTTTCGATTTTTCTTATTTGTGACTTGTCCCTCAACTTTGTCTAAAAAGAAAGTGGTTGCTGAAATAATGTGGCGTCAAATTGATTTTTTATTGCGAACTTGGGTAGTTCTTAGAACAAGTATGTAGGAATAGATTATATTGGTACATTAGGCAGTAAGTGCTTCCTAAGAGAAATAAAGTGGAGGCGAATAATTCAAACTTACCTCTTTAGATAGAACGGTCCATTTATTTTGTAGCAAGATGAGGGAGATTCACATAATTCTCAGATTTTTATATCTATACTCTCGGGGCATAAACTGAGATGTTATAAAAATTTTAAGTTGAACGATGTGGTACGTAGTTTGCGAAATGGACATCGTTAAATTTCTAAGCGTCGTCAAATATTTATTGGGCTACCTAACAAATTGTCAGAGTTATTTGATAAATATATTAGAATTGCTCAATTTATGTAAGAAATAGGTCATCATCTGCCTAGCGATTTCTCAACTACATTAGGGTCGGCTTACAGTCAAACCAGATTCAGCTGAATACCAGTGTTTTACGTGAAGCGGCTGCCTACCTACCTCCACAACCCATTAACTGGGTAACACGTTACTTCTTGGCAAGACTGGACTCAGATTTACTGGCTTCTGTCTATCTATAACGACTGCCAAAGATCTACAAATGACAGCCGGGACCAACGGCTTAAGGTGTTTTCCGAAGCACGGAGGAAACTCGGTATGTTAAGATGGTCACCCATCCACAGACCAACCTTGGCAACCGTTGCTTAACCTGGATGCGGCTGTTATTATTTAGCCACGAGCACCTCGTGATATCAGACATAGTCGATGTTGTATTTTCTGGTGATTATAAGTACTGTCACTATTTTTTTTTTTTTTTCTATACTTTGACATTCTTTCAGAGCTAACAATAGCGAAGTTACAAATACAGAATTTATAAGAATGTTGTTAATAAAACGATAAAAGGTATAAATAAAGGCCATTGCAACGTTTTTATTTTAGTTAATTTGGATTTTTAACAAAACTAATAAATTGAAGTAACGTGGAACGGAACATTTTTAAACAAAAACCAGCGATTAGTGACGTCACTGCTGTTATGACAAAGTAAAGGCAATCTTATGTCTTTGAGTTAGGACAGTTCATGATAAGTGTCAGACAGGAGTGACTCAACTCCCTTTTTCGTGCGAAATGACAAACTGTTAGTTTAAAATCGCAAATTTGAAAAGAAATTAAAGCGCTTTTTTATGTATGGTCTATTTTACATAGAATTCATTCAAATGGAAGCAAGATGAAAATATTGCTTGTTCTTTATTGTTGAACAGTCTAAAATACATGAGATTGATTTGTATATGATATTATAATGTAGGTGTGTACTGGCGCTAAGTCATGACCCTTTTGAAGGGTATATAGTGCCCAAGTGGCAGTAGAACACTGACTCCTACGTCACGAGTATTTCTAGTTTAGGAGCCAGGATTTCAACTGTAGTGCGCCTTTAATTTTAATGAGAATTGTAGTTAGATATTAAGCTATCGTAAGGTTTTGTATCAATAAAGTGTTATATTATCTTATACTTCTTATCTATACTAATATATAAAGCTGAAGAGTTTGTTTGTTTGTTTACTTGAACGCGCTAATCTCAAGAACTACTGGTCCGATTTGAAAAATTATTTCAGTGTTAGATAGCCCATTTATTGAGGAAGGCTTGAGGTTATATGTCATCACGCTAAGACCAAAAGGAGCGGAGCAGTAAGGAAAATTGTGATGCAAACGAAGTTGCGTGGGTCAACTAGTTATATAATAAACCGTTGTTTGACAATCCTGACAAATGATAGAATAAACTTTATCTTTGTTCCCAGCCCTTCTATAATGTGCATCATGATACCATTGTTGAAAGAGAGAGAGAGTCGGAGTTATGCAGAAGGAATAGCAATATCCCTTTTTGAAAACGGTTTCGTGATCGCAATGACACGCACTATAGAGGCTATTTAAATTCAGAATTTACTTTGTTTCAAAACAGACTCAGTAAGAAATGAAGAATACATATAGCTATAAGAATAAAAGCTTAATTTTAAACCGTTTGTAGACGTGGATACATTATTAATATGACGGAAAGGAAAAAACTCACTAGATCCACTAGGAACCCATTTGATCCCGATCCACCAGAAGCTGAACATCGTAGAATGGTGATACACGTGGAGGAAGGTGAGCTGCTCATCTTTCTTCCTCAATATGAAGAAGAATGTGTCGCAGAACTCTAGAAGCTTCGAGAAGTAGTACCACCAGACTGCGTCTGCTATCTGAAAATGAAAATAGTATACTGTAAAAAACATTAAAAAGAAAAAAACTGGCCAAGTGCGAGTCGGACTCGCGGGCAAAGGGTTCCGAACGAATTCCTTTTTTTTAACATGTAATTTTTTAACGCTATAGAATTCTTATAGATTTTCCTGTAATCTACAGGTAAAGATATATTATCCATTTTTTTTAATTTTAGGCTCAGTAGTTTCGGAAATAAGAGGAGGGGGTATGGTAATTTTTCGTCGAATAACTTCAAATCTATTTATTTAAAAATTATGAAAAAATATAATTAAAACCCTCACAATATCTCGATTGATATGTCACACGATATTATTCAAAAAATTTATTTTAAATTTGTTAGTATGACCCCTATACTGAAAATTTACTAATTTACGTAACATGTCCGTGTTTGGGTCATAAATTTCAGCAGAATCGGTCCTGTAGATCCGGAGGAAACTGGCTGTGACAGACGGACAGACAGTCGAGTGATCCTATAAGAGTTTAGTTTTTGTTCGGAACCCTAAACAAGATGTTAAAAATGTTGAGAAGAATGTAAATATATCAGAATTAAAAACACTGCTTAACCAAACTTTTTTAAGATAAATTTTCCTAAAATTCAGGCCAAGACTTGCTAAACTACCTTTGAATAACGTAACCGGCTTTTGGAAATTATAGATAATCTCATATGTTGTAACTAGCTACAGGAGGCTAGTTACAAAATATGAGATTATCTTGCTGGTGCTCGATGGAGGAACCTTGCTGGGGCTGCGGACTTTGTTCGAAAGAGGCACCGTAGCCCTGGAACGCAAAGGGCACCAGGAGGAACACGGATGGGTTTTAATCAGTAAGAGTCTGACACTATCTCCTGCTTCACCCAGAGTGGGAGGGGTCATTTGATGATTTCCCATCCTTAAAAAAAAAGATGAAGGAACCTTAGCTAAAAAAAAAGATCTGGCCACTGTGACGTGAATTGGCTAATTTGTCTAGTCAGATATTTTTTGATTAAAAAATAAATATGGCCATTTGACGTACCTAACAAAAGCTCAAAAGCTGTAAAACTTCTATTTTAAATACTCCAGTAAAAGTTGCCGGACTGTTGAAAGATTAGTCGTTATTCGAATTTAGGAGAGACCATTATCTCAAGAAACACAGCTGTAAGCTGACTTGTCAGTTTTATAAATCCTCGAAATATAAAATACTAGCTGCCGCCCGCGGCTCCACACGCGTAAATGTCGAAAATTATCCCAAGGGAACATACTCCTTGGATAAAAAGTCTATCTCTGTGCTAAATTTCATTAAGATCCGTTCAACCGTTCTAACGCATTTATAATATTACTTTTGCCCGCGACTTCGTACGCGCATATCCAGTTTTTAGGGTTTCGTACCCAAAAGGTAACCATTGGAACCTATTACTAAGCCTCCGCTGTCCGTCCGTCCGTCTGTCCGTCCGTCCGTCCGTCTGTCTGTCAGCGGGCTGTATCTCAAGAACCGTAAAAATTTTCACAGATTGTGTATTTCCATTGCCGCTATAACAACAAATAATATAAATTCAGGTTTATGGTACAAAACCCTTCGTGTGCGAATACAACTCACACTTGGCTGGTTTTTTTACAGTTACCGTAGGAATCTCGAGAAATCCTCTTGTAGTGCTCCCCTACACTCCTCCAGAAATCTACATGCCAAATATCAGCTTTCTACAACCAGTAAGTTTGGCTGTGCATTGCCTGTCATCACTTTCTCAGTAACGAAACAATGTTATATATTAGGATATGAATTTTATTATTTATAATATTTTTTTTATGTTATATGAAGATTTTTTTTATTTATTTTTTATTACAGATATCGATTTTATTACAATATTTGTTTATCCTAGTGCTAATTCACCTATTACAAAATATTCTATTTTTAATACCGGAGGGGTACACTTACCTAATAATACTCGTACCTAGATCTAAGCGAACAATAAACTGAGATAATTAAGTAGGATTCCGCAAACAATGCTTAGTAACATTCGCATAAATGTATGTCATCATTACAACGATTCTGTACACACGCAATTTAGAACATCCTAAAAATAAATGACTTCGCACTGTAAAAGTCATAACCAAAACGTTTAATATTACCGAGTCGTATCTTTCAAAAGGTTTGCTCTTACTTTTGCTTAAATAATTTAAATTTTAAATTGCTGTTTTGCTTGAGACAACATGGCATAATTTAAAGTGATTTTATTTACTTTGCGATGTTCGCGTTTAAATGTGGGTGTGTTTGATAATGTGGAAAAGAGACTTGTAACATGGAGGTGGTATATAACAGAGACTAAGCTTTCAACGTTCGGAACCTTTGAATATAATGTTATAATAAATATCAAAAGATATTGACATTGATCTTTAAAAAAAATGAATTTCATCTAAAAACCGTCCAATATGAATAGTATTAAATTATTAATTCAAGTTTAGATTTAAATGACATTTCAGAACAGCAATTGAGTACAAAATGGCTTTATTATTTGGTCATCAGATGATGTCAGGGAAAATCCGTCTGGACTGCTGGATATTAATGCCGGGGTTCCTTAGGTGTCGGTGCTTTCGGCAACACTGTTCTTGCTGCATATTAATTATCTGCTTAAACCCGGTACCTTTGGATATGCAGACAACAGCACTGTTGAGAGATACGTGTCCGACGCACGAGCTGGTGGGTCGCAGATACGGTCTCTCCGGGAGGCAATGGTTGAGCGCTTGAACGTGTCCTTACAGGCTGTCTCTGAATGGGGCGATGCCAATCTGGTCAAGTTCAATGCTGGAACGCCAAATGGAGTCAATTCCACCCAGCTCCATCTTACCGCGATGAAACCGTGCCGATAACCGACCAACTTGAGCTTCTTGGGGTTACATTAATATTTACTCTCAATTTTGGCCCGTACATAGAGGTAAAAGCTCAAGTGGCTGCAAAGAAGTTGGGGATTCTAGCAAAGGTGAGACGGTACTTTACGCCGGAACAGCTGCTCAAACTCTATCAAGCGCAAGTTCGATCGTGTATGGAATACTGCTCCCATTTTTGGTATGGATCTGCCAGATACCAGCTTGATGCCCTTGAGTCAATTGAGAAACGAGTCAAGAGGATCATCGGCAATGAGACGCTCGTCGCGACGATGCTCCAAAGTCTTGAACATCGACGACGAGTTGCTAGTCTGTCGGTTTTTTACCGGTTGCATTTTGGGGAATGTGCGACGGAATTTCATAATTTAGTTCCGCCAAGCCCGTTCCATCATTGGACCACAAGACGAACGGCAATGCGCCACCGGTACATGGTGGACATCCCACCCATACGCACAAAACGTTTTGGGAACACATTCATAATGCGTACAGCTAAGGAGTGGAATTCCCTGCCGGAGTCTGTGTTTTCTGGTAGCTACAACCTGGGAGTCTTTAAATCAAGAGTGAATAGGTTATTTCTAGGCAAGCGTGCTCCATCTTCGACCACATCATCGCTTACCATCAGGTGAGATAGTGGTCAAACGCGTGCCTATCAATACTAACAAAAAAAAAAAAGGCTAGGCATTTGATCCTTTCTCCCATCTATATTGGGGTTGGCTTCCAGTCAAATCGGATCTGATTCCGATTAAAAATACTGGAAAATACTGGTATTCAGCTGACTGAATACCAGTATTTTACGTAGAGCGACTGCCCATCTGACCTAAATATCACAGTAAATGGGTAATACGGTAGTTCTTGGCAAGACTGGTGTCAGATTTTTTTGCTTTTGAGAATCCATAAGGATTTATTATTGATTAACTTGTAACAATTTAAGATACCACTATAATCAGAGATATTCCTTCCACGTCCGTGATTGATAAAGTAATGCCTAATATCTATATACATGCCAGTGTCATCTATACACCTATAACATGTGATATTATAAAGTTCGGTCTCTGTTCAATATCTACTCCTGGGGTAAACGTATTTTCTATCTAAAGTTAAAAATCATTTACTATTCAAATGGTGTGAACAAGTTATTGTAAACATTTACCTACGTTAAATCAATTTTGGATGTAATTATTTAAGATATTTTGGGAAGCCTTACTTTTGTTACGTGTTTTGTAGATTAATGATTTACCTTGTAAATTACAATGTGTATGATTGATTAGGAAATGTTGGAAATATTCTTGTGTGTGATGATGATGAATAATATGAAAAAGGATCATGTAATACGAATTTTGTTTTACACATTCACCTTTTTGTGTTCTTGGTTATTTAAATGGTGATCAAAATTTAAGATGAGTTAGCGACCTTAAATTATGCTTGTTGATTTTTATTTTATTTTTACACAAAAATTAAAATAAAAACATGCGAAAAGAAACTTTGGACCATCACATAAACCAAAAGAGCAATGAATTGGTCCAATATTTATTTTAGTTTTTTAACTATGACTTAATTATTGTCCCCCAAAGGACTTAATTATTGTCACTCGAATTTTATTTATTAATGAACTTTTATTTATAAACTTCTATGACTTAATATGTTTATCAATAATTCCAGGAACATTTGCTGTGACAGACAGACAGACAGACTTAAAGGAATCCGTTTTTATATACGAATGTTCGGAACCCTAACAACGGAAATTAGAATCACAATAGTACCAATTTATTACCTTTAAATATGTACATTTATTTATCGCTTTGTACAACAAAGAAAAGTAGGTTAAAAGGGCATAATATAACGGTTAACCTCTTGTTAAAGATTCTCTTCGGAATAAAATTACCATTTAAGCACTCTGTGATCGTAAGATGTTTGTGGGACCTTTGTTTGAGTTCACGTAGATTTTCATAGCCCTTTGTACCGAAATTGCATGTATTTTAGTAAGTTATGTACAAGTATGTAATGGAATACTGATGATTTCTTGGGTAGGTTTGAAAAGGACTAAAAGATAGGCGAGGTACTGAAATGGTTTTCCTCTTATCTTCGGGGGCGTTAGCAGTCAGTTCTTGCTGGAGACTCTTCGTCTGGGTGGTTTGACCTTGCAGCTGGCGTCCCTCAAGGCGGTATTTTATCTCCTCTTTTGTTCTCAATTTTTATTAATCTTATAACTACTCTGCTTCAGTATGCGTATCATCTCTATGCTGACGACTTACAGCTATATTGCCAGGCGGGTATTGACAACTTACCGAATGCGATCGAGGAGCTCAACCAGGATTTGGGTGTGATTAAGAACTGGTCAGACCGATTCAGGGTGGCAGTTAACCCTTAAATGTCAAGCTATAATAGTTGGGAGTCCTCATAGCTTGAGAAAACTGACTGGCTTAACTGTACCGCCCGTAATCTTTGACAATGCAGTCATTCCGTTTGGCTCCGAGGTTAAGGATCTTGGTTTGCTTGTCGACACCGGTCTTGACCAAGCAAAGGCGTAAGCAAGTCTCGAGTGTCAGTCGAAAAGTTACCGGAACGTTGCGGTCACTGTATCGACTGAAAAATCTTCTCCCAGCTCACATAAATGCAATGCTTGTACAGTTCCTAATTTTCCCCATAATTGACGATGGATACTTATTGACTATTGATGTGTGCTACTATGACCTGAATGCAGATCTCCTCAATAAACTTGACCGCCTTCTAAATAACTGCATTCGATTCGTCTTCAATCTTCGTAAGTATGATCACATATCTGCGCATCGATCACTATTAAACTGGTTACCCATTCGCCAGCGCAGAGCGCTGAGGGCCTTGACTAGTCTGTTTTCTTTTCTTAACAATCCTTCTTGTCCCTCTTATTTAACTTCACAAATTCAATTCCTTGGCTCCGCCCACAGTAAAAATCTTCGCTCTACCAATAATCTCCTTCTACGATGCCCCTCACACCGCTCTGGGTTTATCCATTCCTCTTTCTTTGTCCAGGCGATCTTCCTTTGGAATGCGCTCCCTCTGAACATCAGGACGGCAAAAAGTCGGTTGTCGTTTAAGGTGAAGGCTCGTGAGCATATTCACAAAATGTTGGAAGAATCACTACAGCGCTAATTCGTTGGTTTCGTGTTTTCTTAATAACGTTGTTAGTTTTGTTTATTAGTATGCATGTATCTATGTATTTATTATAGATTGTATTTTTTTTTCTTCTCTCTGTTGGTCTTTTCTTTATGTTGCACCTGCCATGCGGTCTCTGCACCACCCTATGGTCGACTGGTAGAAAATGCCTACGGCATTAAGTCCGCCTTTGTACAGTGTTTCACTAGTGCATAAAGTTTTAATAAATAAATAAATAATAGGCAACAAGCCTATTGCGTTGTTCATTTGGTGTATTACAATAAGCTACTACTAGCTGATTAGCGCAACTTCGTCTGCGCCACATTTTTCATGAATGCTCCGCTTCTATTGGTCGTAGCGTGATATTATAAATTATTTAGCCCCCCCTCGATAAATGTGTTCATCATCATTCATTCTAGCCAATTTCCGTCCAGATCCGGGATGGTTGGCAAAGAGCGCCAACCATCCCGGTCTTGAGCAGTTCGCATCCATCCGCTGCCAGCCATCTCCTTTAAATCATCGATCCATCGTGCCGCAGGGCGTCCCACACTACATTCATTGATAACTGTGTTATTGAACTATTTTTTTTTTGTCCTGAAATTAGCGCTTTCAATCAAACAAACAAACTCTTCAGCTTTATATTATTAGTATAGATTCGACTTGCATCGTTGGGCTGTCTAGTGGTCGCAAGCGTTGCGCAATGTACGAGGTAAGCCTTCTACGTAACAAAGCCGATCAAAACAAGGGTTTACCCGGCGACTTAGACACTTGTCTAACCGCCGACGATCAGCGACCAACGATTAAAGCTTCAAACTCAAAACGAGTTAGCGAGCGGCTAGTAGCGAGTGAAAAGTTTCACTAGTTTTCAGCGAGTACTTCTGTGCGACGAGATTTTACTCGCAATAGGTAGAAATTACCGCTGTTTGGTGAGTTCTTATCAACAAGCGAGCATCGCCGAGCGAGCGTCGCTGAGCGAGCGTCCCAGAGATAATCTAGAAGATGACCTACAAATACAGTATTAGTATTAACAAACTACTCACTTGCAACTCATCAGGATCATACTTCTGCCGGCAAGGTTCACAGATATAGCTGTACCGCAACCTGAACGACGCCGTAAGCAACCTCAACGCTATGTACGCGTTCAAAGCCGCCATCGCCAGGTTATAGGGCACGAGCAACCAAGTTAGCTGAAAGGGCCTTCTGTCCTTCATCATCTTGGGGCCTATCCATACGATGAAGAGGTATAGAAGAGTGTAGAAGACCGTTGGGGCTGGAGAGTCGACTAGTGGCCAGCCTTTTGTTCGGTTATCTGTAACAAGAAATGTTTAGCTTAAGAAGAGTTCTGGATAGGTGAAATGACGATGATAAATGAGGATGTTTATAGTTGAAGGTGTACAGATCCAATTCTAAGGTATTATACATTAGATACTACTTTCAATCTATAGTAATATTCTAAAGCTAAAAAGTTCGTTTGTTTGGTTGAACGCGCTTATCTCAGGAACTACTGTTTCGAATTTAAAAAAAAAATTGTGCTGGATAGCCCATTTATTGAGGTAGGAGGTAGGTTATATATAACATCATGCTACGAGCAATAAGACCGGCGCATGCTCCAGGGTAGCCCGCGAAATTCAAATATTTTTATGTTTTTTGCAATTTGCCGGTCAGTGTGAAGCTGTATGTGGACCAAATGCGATCCGCGACCGTAACGCGTATTTATCTAAAGAATTATAACCATTTTAATCATCAATATAGCCCTCTAAGTTCATGTAGTTCGAAAGAATGAATATTTCAGAAATAATCATTCTTTCGAACTACATGAACTTAAGGGTCGCGGTAACGGTCGCGGATCGCATTTGGTCCACATACAGCTTCACACTGACCGGCAAATTGCAAAAACATAAAAATATTTGAATTTCGCGGGCTACCCTGGAGCATTCACCTTAATGAAAAAAAATGACTCAGATGAAGTTGCGCGGGTCGGCTTGTCTCTAATATTTAAATAACATAAGAAGTCTCTGGAAAGTCTGATGCTGCATTATTATAAAGCCAATATATTATAAAGCTGATTTACTATTTTGAAACTATTTTGGACACAAATGTTACTTTTTAGCATCAGAATAATAAACAAAACATTTAAACAATAAAACTAAACATTTATAACCCCGAAACAAAAACGCTATTAAATCGTACGTGAAAATGTCAATATTGAAACAAACATCTTTTTTATTCACTGAAAACAAACCCTGATTCATGATAAAACGAGGATCTATGTCCGTACAGAGCCGTGCAGAAAAATCCACCGATTTATCGCACACATTCAGAAAATACCAGGAAATAGTGCGACATTGGAAATATATTACTTTCCTTGAAAGCCGATAGTCAAATCAAATTCTTAGGAAGTTCTTATTGATAGTGAATATAGTAATAAAACTAAGAATATTACTCGTATGAGAAGTTTTATTAGTTTGTTAGAAATTGTGAGGAAGGCATATAATTTAACCTTCGTAGTATTTATTTACCATTAACTGCACATAAAATGGAAAATGATTCTGGTGAGAACATGAAAAGCTCAACGGTTGAAACGAATTTGACGACATTGTAGTTTGAATTTAGGAGAGACAGTCTCACGTCATTGTCGCTCACAATGGGCCTCATCGGAAGGCTTAAAGTAAAAAGGGCAATAGAGAGGGCAAAGCTTGGAGTTTTTTTTGCGTGATTAAATAAGGAATGATGATATCCGCAAGAGAACCCAGGCTACCGACATAGCCCGAAGGATCGCTGAACTGAAATGGCAGTGGGCAGCGCACATTGCTCACAGAACAGAAAATATGGTCGATGAGGCCTAAAGATTCTGGAGTGGCAACCGCGTACCGAAAGACGCAGCGTTGGAGGGCCTCTCACAAGGTGGACCGATGACTTGGTGAGGGTCACGGGAAGCCTATGGATGCGAGACGCACAGGACCGGTTGTTGTGGTGACACTTGCGGGGCCTCCCGCAAGTGTAATCACCTATGTCCACGTACCTATGTCCAGCAGTGGACGTCTTTCAGCTGATATGATGATGATTAACATAACTGTATGAAAACATCAAACCCTAGTGTTATCGTTTATAATCTTAGTTATAAATGAATATTAAGAACTAGTTGACCCGCGCAACTTCGTCTGCGTCACAATTTTCATTACTTCTCCGCTCTTATTAGTTTTAGCGTGATGATATATAGCTTGTAGCCTTCCTCGATAAATGGGCTATCTAACACTGAAATAATTTTTCAAATCGGACCAGTAGTTCCTGAGATTAGCGCGTTCAAGTAAACAGACAAACAAACTCTTCAGCTACATAGATTAGTATAGATATCATTTTTTATGTGATCAGGAAGTAATCCAGCATAATGATTACGACAAAACACAATAAATATAAATGACGAAATATTAATTCCACCAAATACTAATTACTTTTTTATTTTTAATACCTTTGTTGAAAAAAATATTTACGCAGAATTATAAACTCATTATAATTTTAATTGAAATTAATGTTCATTGTTCCTGCAAAGTAGAGCCCAATTATGGAAATCATTGAATGTATTTATGAAAAGGTAATTGATATTGTACGATTTTGCATAATTCTATACTGATTAGTTTAGATATACAAAACCGCAAGTTATAATCCTGAAAAATTTGTTTGAAAAACCTGAAATCGCGAAAAAACAATTTTGACCAGTTAGTAGGCGAACATAAATGTACTGAACAGCAGATTTTTTTTGCGATTTTGGGTTTGGTCCCAAGGTAAAACTTATTTGTTATCATGAGTACAATCATATGCTTAAGTATCGGTCACTAATTACCAGTCACGCTATATAGTTGGAAAAAGGCTAAGCAGCTGATTACAAATAGAATACTATTTACTATTCATGCAATTCTGGTTTAGAGGCATATTATAAGGTAACTCGAAAACCATTTCCTATTATCCGTAAGCGTTAACGTGATCCAATAAATAAAATATCCAATACATTAAATATTCTTCCCGAAAATGCGGTTGTTTTGTCGGTCCATAATTTATGGTTGAACCAGTAGAATGTAACTCACATTATTCACCGTACGATCCCATGTAATATGTATGGATGAGGTAGGCTATTTCTTGAAATCGAACATCGTCAGAGGAATGCTTTTGGTAAACTTTTGTTCGAACATACTACTCTGTCAAGAAAGTACCGGGAAAAGATCAATAATACACAAAATGTCTGTTATTCATCCAAATTTATTTTATCACCTTCAAAGTATGCTCCTTTAGAAACGATACACTTGCGCCAACGAATAATCCATTCATCAAAACATTTTTTAAACGCTGCTTCCGGAATTGAGTTCAGTTCTCGCCGCGAATTCTCCTTTATGTCTTCTATCGATTGAAAACGAGTGCCACGAAGTGGTAATTTGAGTTTAGGAAAAAAAAAAGTCAGCAGGAGCCATATCTGGTGAATATGGTGGTTGACGGATGGTATTTGTTGAGTGTTTGGTTAAAAATTCGTTCACAATGATAGCCTTGTGCGAAGGCGCATTGTCGTGGTGCAAAATCCAAGAATTTTCTTTCCACAAATCTGGCCTTTTTCGTCGAATTTGCTCTCTTAAACGCCGCATAACGCTCAAATAATATTCTTTATTTACCTTTAGACCTTCCGGTAAGAATTCAGAGTGCACAACACCGCGATAGTCAAAGAAAACAGTCAACATGACTTTGACTTTTGATCGACTTTGGCGTGGTTTTTTCGGTTTCGGTTCAGTTGGAAGGCGCCACTCCGAAGTTTGTTGACTAGTTTGCATGTCAAACTCGTAAACCCACGTCTCGTCACCAGTAACAATGCGTTTCATGAATGTTGGGTCCGAACTGACTCGTTCTAGCATGTCCTCAGCGACTTTCATGCGATTGAGTTTTTGGAGAAAATTCAGATCTTTTGGGACTAGCCGAGCAGCAACATGTTTCATACCTAAATGATTAGTTAAAATGGTATGGATCGACTCGTGAGATACAGAAAGTTCGGCGGCTATCTCTCTCAGAGTTGAATGGGGATTTTCAGTCACTATTTCCTTCACTTTTGCGATGTTAACTTCAGTTGCAGACGTTGACGGCCTACCAGAGCGAGGCAAATCTTCCATCACATCTCGACCGCTTTTGAACGCTTTGAACCACTCATAAGCACGAGTTTTTGATAAAGTCGATTCACCGTAAGCCTTCTGTAACATTTTCAGTGACTCCGAACACGAAATTCCATTGGCGATGCAAAATTTAAGACAAACTCTTTGTTCGATATTTTTGTCCATTATAAAATTCGCAATACACACTTTATATGATATTACTAAAACCACCACTGTATTTAATATAAATAACAGATGCAACTCAAACTCCGCGCCAAAATGGAAAACAGTTGTGCCAATCTAACAACTACAAAAAAACAAAAATTTGAATTTGGAACCATAAACAAATCATCCATTCCCGATACTTTTTTGACTGAATGTAAGATTTTTTTTGTGAAATTGTGTTTGAAAAACAAGATGATGCAATAGGTTTATTTTTGTAAAAATATCCTTGTAGGTATGACTATTACTAGCAAAGGAGGAGGCCGAACATGTGAGAGAGAGGGAAACATAACGCTCCAGCCGCCGTAACAGAAAAAGACGCCCCAGGCGTCAAGATGATTCCCGGCCACCGTAGGCGCAGGCCTGCGGACGGTGAGCATTGGGTGGCTCGCCGTCTGATCAGAACCAGGCCCGGGTCGACGGCTAGGTGAATCAATCTCTGTATAAAAGTTTTAAGGAATCGATAACAAATCTACATCTACACTAATCTTATAAAGAGAAAATTTATTTTTGTGTGTATGTTTGTAATGAATAAACTCAAAAGCTACTGGACCGATTTGAATTCTTTCAGCAATGGATAGCTACATTATCAGGGAGTAACATAGGCTATATTTTATTCCCGAACTCCCACGGGAACGGGAACAACGCAGGTGAAATCGCGTGACGTCCGCTAGTATTACATGATGTAATATAATAAATACTACCTTTATGGTTGTGGTGTTAAACATTGAATTATAGATTAAGGAATGAAGTTGTAAGGCCTATGCAAATAAAGAGAAGAGTGACAAGATATGATATATAAAATGGTCTCCAGCAGAACAAAACACATAAAAATATACAAGGGCCCAATGACCTGACTGACACTGGTTTAGATTAAAATGTAGGTAAAACCACAAGTATTCTTTAAAAATTCAAAGGTTCTGCAGACCTATAGAAATATTATATCTTCTGTTTGTGGTCAGAAAGCCATCAGAAAATATGCATGCGATTTTTTATTTTCAAAATAAAGTATTACCTCCAGTAAACATCATGAAATTATTTTTTTAAATAACTTCATCAGCGATAAAGTAATAAAGCTTTAAAGATTAAAATTAGAAAGAGAAGTCCGATAAGAACTTTGACGTCAAATGCCCATGACGGCTATTCAGCTGCCACAGAAAACAGCGTTTTCGCGAGAAGGACATATATTTGTTTAAAATAATTATTTATCTTGTTTGTTTTATAAGGAATTTTGTTCTATTTTCACTGTTAGTATTATACTTTTGTATATTTTTAGATATTCTGTATAAATAATAAATATTTTCATGCATATTCCCTATTCTACAAATTTTTAGACAGCATGCACATTCGCATGTCAGTCGCAAAAAATTTCATAATTTTTTTTCCAGATTGCTATTGATATGCAAAAGCGAACGTTATTCGAAAATAAGTAAAATCAGCACTCAGCAACATATGAAAATTTCGTTGTAAACAATAACATTTGAATCAATTCAGAATATTTAAAAAAATAAGCTAATGTTTTCAAAACCCTTAAATTTCAACGTTTTACATTAAAACGTTTATTAATGCCATGACTCATTCTAACATGCATTTTCTTACGACTGTGTGCAAAATTTTCTGTATGAATAGTGAAATATTGTATGCATAGGTACAGAAAATGTACATTATTAACTAGGGCTTGTGTCTTACCTGACAATGATAATGTCCATAGATAATAGTCGTATGTTTCTTTCAGCACGCTTTGTGTGGAATTCATTATTAAATCCGCCATCTTGAATTAATTATTGAAGACTATCTGTAACAATACAAAATTAATATTAATAAATTACACATACATTCACTGCTGTAAACAGCTAGGATTATTTTTTCTAATTCAGTATTCTTGATAGACTAAGCCAATTATTTTTTTATAAGATGTTATAAAAATAATTCTTAGCTAAGTAAATCTGGTTTTTATAGTATTAATAATCCCCAATCCTACTTTTACGTGCTTCATAAAAGAGTATTTGTCCACGAAAGAAAAATAATAACGAAATTTTATATTAATACCAAAGATCTTAGCAATGTTTTTGTTACAAGTTCATTCTAAGCTAGGTATTGTAAAAGAAGCCAACATTGCTTATGAGCTGTTACTAGGTTCTTAATATAAAAACTACTACTATCTAATTTTTAAATACTTTTGAATATTATATTGAAACTAGTCGACCCGCGCAACTTCGTCTGCGTTACAATTTTCATTACTGCTCCGCTCCTATTGGTCTTAGCGTTATGATATATAGCCTATAACCTCCCTCGATAAATGGGCTATCTAACACTGAAATAATTTTTCAAATCGGAACTGCAGTTCCTGAGATTAGCGCGAAACAAACTCTTCAGCTCATATTAGTATAGATTAAATACAGTTTAATTTCGTTTGAAACGTAATGAAACACTCAAGCTAGACTGTGATAGATTAATTAATTTACTATATACTTAATTGTACAGTACCGAGACTAATATAAAAGAGAACTACAAACACTCAATTTTTGACTGCATCATCGCTTACCATCATGTGAGATAGTGGTCAAACGTGTGCCTATTTATAGTAAAATATTGGTTATCTGTAAAGTCGGTTTACGGACGATAATTTTACGTGATAACGTTATAAGAAAACAATTGGATTCAATTTGCGACTTTTTCGTGCGAGCAGTCATCGTTCAACGATTTAAAAGACGTTATCACGTCAAAAAACGTAATTACGTAAAATGGGTGGCCTTATTGCCAAATGGGCGTAAATTAGATATTTATGATTAAACAAACACGTCTGATGTTTGATAAACATTTCAACCCTGCTCTATCCCAAACATTATCGATATCTAAAGTTTGAATCTACTCTTTTTTTCAGTAGCTGCACTAGCGTAAATGTCAAAAGTTATCCCAAGCGAACATATTTCCGGGATGGAAAGTACTTATGCAGAACATGGTCCACCCGTGTTCTAAGTTTCATACAAATCTGTTAAGAGGTGAAAAAATAACTTTTCCAAATCTGTTCAGCCGTTAAGACGTAAGTAGTTAACAAGCAGACAGACAGACTGGGACAGGGCAGTTATTTTTGCATCATCACTACATACGAGTATTATATGTCCTCCACCGCGTATGTCTGTCTGTTCGCGATAAACTCAACATACCTGCAAAAATTTTCATGTTGTTTTCACCAATGGATAGAGTGGTTCTCGAGAAAAGCTTTAGTAGTTCATTTGCCTTTAAAAAAAAATAGGAACCCTTAAGAAAATTGCAGCACGGACGAAGTCGCGGGCAAAGTGCTAGTTTATAATATGACTATGGGAGTTTGAATTTTCCACATCAAATACCATAATTATCAACATCAACAAAGCAGCAGTCAGTTATCAGTCAGTGGGTCAAAGCAAGCATGAGTATGAATAAAGATCTTTCTTCCATAGAGTCCATCTTTGATTGCTGTCGGATCGTGTACCGGCATTTATATGGTGCTATGCAAACCGTCGTTTGTACTCAATGACGTTTTAACTAGTGACGTCAGATGATAGTAGTGCTATCATCATAATATCAGAGTTCATAGATCATTTAATGCATGATTTTTACCGTGGCTTATCTTTAATTTTATATTATACTAGCCCGCGACTTCGTAAGCGCATATCCCGTTTTTTCTCGTTCCGGTAAGAATTTCGGAAAATCCTCTCTTACTGCTCCCCAAGGAACCTACGTGCCAAATTGCAGCTTTCTACAACCAGTGTGCTGTACGTTGCCTGTCAGTCATTCAGTGGCTCAGTCACTCAGTCACTCAGTCGCTCAGTCACTCAATCAGTCAGTAACGGAAGGGATTCAAATACCTAACGCTCGTGCGTTAACTTCTTCAGCAATTGGACCAATAAATGCCTAATGAGATGCACAAATAGTGAATACGCATAGACAAATGCATTAATATAAAGGTACGTCTTGGGAAAATGTAAAAAATTGTGATTTTTTAGGATTTCGTACTCAAAAGGTAACCAACGGAACCTAAATACTAAGCCTCCGCTATCTGTCCGTCCGTCCGACCGTCTCTCCGTCTGTCTGCGGGCTGTATCTCAAGAACCGTAACAGGTAGACAGTTGAAAATATCACAGATTGTGTATTTCTACTGCCGCCTTTACAAAAAATTATACAAATTCAAGTCGTACGGAACGGTTCGTGTACGAGTCCGACTTGTACTTGGCTGCTTTTTTATTTACACGTATTAAATGATCAATTTTGTTTTCATCGTAAAAACTAAATTCTGACGAAGGACACGTAACCAATAACCACACGAGCCAATCCCACCGGAATAAGGTGTAAATCTACACATGTTCTCTTGAACCATTCTTCAGGCCATTCTTTACTCATGAAAGCCCCGATGGGCTTTGAAGACCCGTTTAAACTGTCACTCCCCGTTGTCAAATGAATTAACGTGATGTTTGTTACCGTGATTAAACAATTGTTTTCGTCCCTTTTTAGGGTTTCGTACTCAAAGGGTATAACAACGGAACCCTAATAATACTAAGCCTCTACTAGTCTGTCTGTCTGTCAGCGGGCTGTATCTCAAGAACTGCGATCGGCAGACATTTGAAATGTTTTAATGTAGTTATTTCTATTGCTGATATCCGGTGTAACGTACGTGATACCGACATTGTAGTGTAACCAGAAACCAGCCAGATTTGGCCCCACAGATCCGCGATAGCGCAAAATGGCCGCCAACAGCTGAGCGGGTGACGACGGATGACAAATAATAAACATGAAATAAAATAAAAAATAACAGGGGGCTCCCATACAAGAAATTTGATCTTTGTTCGGTTCATAGTACGGAACCCTTCGTGAAAAAGTCCGACTTGCCCTTGGCCGGTGTTTTGTTAAAAATATTGTTGCCTACGCAATAAAGAGATTTTTTTCGTAACAGTGTATTTTTCAACAAAGGCTTAGTAAAATTCCTCTAAAGTACTAAAAAGACATAATTTTAATAACAAGCTTTTGGCAATAAGAAAATACTTGCCGCTCTTTTGATATTGTTACTAAGGCAGGCGAATATGACATTCTTCAAGCCCTTTGATAAAGTAAAAGTTGCCATTTTAGGGTACAAAGATTTATAAAACTCTCTACCTACCAAAGCCGACTGGCGACTTTACTCAGCGGGATAGTCCGCCAGGGCTTGGGGCCGGCACGATTAGCGCAATACTAGATCTGGCGGTCTAACCTGGTAAAGGTTTTGGTGTGTCGAGTGCTTTAATTAATTATAAGGACGTCACTTTGTTTGACGTATGTCTTCGGAAGTAAGTAACCTACAGATGCCATTACGAAAAAAAATTAACTATTAGAAAATCATGGTTCCTGTACGATACGGCGCTTGAGCCAGGTAATTAATCATTTTAATGTTTTTCATTTGCATAATTGATGGCAGTGTCACATTAGAGCAAAATTTATTTTTGACTAGTTGCTTCGTCTGCTCCGCTCCTATTGGTCTTAGCGTAATGATATATAGCTTATATCCTTCCTCGATAAATGGGCTATCTAACACTGAAAAAAATTTTCAAATCGACCCAATGGTTCCTGAGATTAGCGAGTTCAAGCAAACATACAAACAAACTCTTCAGCTTTATATATTAGTACTAGTTGACCCGCGCAAATTCGTCTGCGTCACAATTTTCATTACTGTTCCGTTCCTATTGTTCTTACCGTGATAATATAATATAGCCTTCCTCGATAAATGGGCTATCTAACACTGAAATAATTTTTCAAATCGGACCACTAGTTCCTGAGATTAGTGCGTTCAAGTAAAAAAACTCTTCAGCTTTATATATTAGTATTGATATTAGAATAGATATAGTATAGATTTAGTGTTACGCATCGTTTTAAGTTTGAAAGTACCACTTTCGACAAACATAATATGTATTATATCCAAGTTATCAATAATAGCTAACTAGGACTGGTCTAATAAAAAATATTTACTTTATTTTATGATGAATTGCATGCTGTATGTATTATTATAAACTTAATTGAACCTGTGGTTTGTCGTCGGCACCCGTGTGTGCCATTGGGAGTCAACTGAAATTGACGCTTAATGGCATTCCACATTTTTTTTGAAAACGCAGTGTTTAATATCCTATGGCCCCCCATAGACAAAAAAACATGGCGGTCGCCGATTTTTTTTACAATAAAGCTATTCAATTGTTGTGGCGTCGCAACGGCTTTTGCGACCAGGTGATCACAGGTTAAATAATCTAATATTAACATAATACGACAGCGAAAATTAATGAAATAGAGAGATGAGATTTGTCTTATTCTATTGATGTTAAAATGTAGGCGTGAATACAAACAATATCGTGAGGTGTGAGTATAAAATCTATCAACGACATGTGACTTCAATAAAAAATCAATAAATACATTGTTCACAATGACAGTTAGAAAGTTAAAAGAAACAATATCTTAGAGATAAATGACACTTTACAAATTGGAGAAATCTCTTACTAGGCCGGTTATGAACCTATAAAATTATACAAACGATACATTCGGATGAAGAGTATCATATCAACCAGTCTGCTGATGTAGGCTGCCGAAGTTTCCAATGCGTTTTGTTGGGAAAATTTTTGTGAAGAAAGTTGGATACATAACTTTGGTTTTTATTACATTGTCCGATTTTCAATCATGTTATGAAAGACTTGCTGACCCGCTCAATTTCGTCTGCGTCACATTTTTCTTTAATGCTCCGCTCCTACTGGTCATACCGTGATGCTGTATAGCCTATAGCCTTCCTCGATAAATGGTCTGTCTGAAGATTTTTTCAATTCTTAATAGTAGTTCCCGAGATTAGCGCATTCAACCAAACAATCAAACAAGCTCTTCAGTTTTATGATACTACTAGCTTTTTCCCACGACTTCGTACGCGCATATCCCGTTTTATCCCGTTCCCGTAGGAATATCGGGAAATTTTCTCTTCCTCTACACTTCCCAAGGAACTTTCAGTTGCCAAATTTCAGCTTTCTACGATTAGTAGTTTCAGCTGTGCGTTGTCTGTCAGTCACTCAGTAACGGATGAATTAATGTCACTCAGTAATGTATATATTAGGATAAAGTATAAATAAACGCAGTTTTTTTTTAATGATACAGAAATAATAGTACAATTTAGAAATCGGGTAACTATGTGGAGGTCTTCCCAACTTGAAAATTCATTTTTTTATTTTTAGCGTTCCGAACATTGGTATGAATAAATGGAACCCTAATAGGATCACTCGTATCACGCCTGTCTGTATGACCATCTGTCTGTCTTTTTTTCTTTTTTATTTGGTAAAGCGTTTTTTAATCGTTAAGCTTGGTGCAAGTGAATTTTCTATAACTTCTGAAAGATGCTAATCAATAGCCAATCGTACTCATTATCATCTGCCTAGCCTTTTCCCAACTATATTGGGGTCGGCTTCCAGTCAAACCGGATTTAGCTGAATACCAGTATTTTACGCGGAGCGGCTGCCTACCAGACCTCCACAACCCATTAACTGGGTAACACGGTACTTCATGGCAAGACTGGAATCAGATTTATTGGCTTCTGACTATCCGTAACGACTGCCAAAGATCTACAAATGACAGCCGGGACCAACGGCTTAACGTGCTTTCCGAGGCACGGAGGAAACTCGGTATGTTATGATGGTCACCCATCCACAGACCAACCTTGGCAAGCGTTGCTTAACCTTGAAGATCAACCCGTGCAGCTGTTATTATCTAGCCACGAGCTCCTCTATATCTCTCAATAGCCAATTGTACTAACTTCACTTAAAGAGTTGAATATCGAGTGCTGGCCAATTCTTTAAATAGTTTTTTTTAGAACAAGCGTACAAAATTTGGCGAACATAATTTTTTCCCTACGTTATTCATGAAGCCGTGAGAAGAGCTCGTGACTTCAACAATTTTACCTTTCATATTTGGCAACGAGACTCGAGTCAATATGCTTAAGAGAACTCACAAAGGATGATACGTCACGCCTTTGTCAAACGAAGCCTTTTTTACGCTTCGCCGAGATGTACAGTCAACAAAAGAGTTAAGTCTGAAGACAAATAAAATCATATCCTTTCACTACTTTGTCCTATACACGGCGCCATTTTATTCGTCTTACAAAGGCACTTAATGTACTCGTAACCATGAAAAATGTATGTACCCATATTCCAGCAAATAAATATATTGTATTTTTATTTGCATAAACTACCTATAGGTGTGAAATCATAAATTAATAATTAATTAAGATTATAGTACAATAAAAGCCCAAAGAAATAGCCCGTTTTTAACGTCTATATTTCCGCGCCGTCCTTAG
Source organism: Lacanobia oleracea (assembly GCA_950371165.1). Taxonomy (NCBI): domain Eukaryota; kingdom Metazoa; phylum Arthropoda; class Insecta; order Lepidoptera; family Noctuidae; genus Lacanobia; species Lacanobia oleracea. The sequence goes on along the minus strand of OX493391.1, from coordinate 23,592,555 downwards.
AACATAAGGCTCGAACTGCACTAGAATCTGATATTTCAAACTAAGCATCATGATGACGAATGTTTTTTTTTTTAAGGTGGGTCTGTGCTAGACGAGCCGAGCACGAGCTGAGCGCAAGCCGAGCCGCGCGGTATCAAGTGTGGACGTACAACGAGCCTACAACAAACACTCTCTTCGAACGCATGCAAATCCCTTTGTGTTCGTTAAAAAACCGACAATAGGCGGAGCACAGTCGAGCACGAGCCAAACGCTCGCAGCGCGCTCGTTCAAGGCTCGTAAGTCGGTCCACACTACACGAATTTTGGCGCGGCTCGAGCTCCACTCGTGCTCGGCTCGTCTAGCGTAGACCCACCTTTAAATAATTCCAACGATCATAAATACCTTTTTAATCAGTTATTGGATAGTTCAAATGGGCTGCAGTTGTAATACAACTAAAATTGTACCGTGTATAAACTTAGCAGCTTAGTATCTTTATTTCTTAAGACTTCTACGTGAGTAAGTGATTATGAAGTCTTAGAACACAAAACACAAAATGCATCACATCGGTAGGCTGATGGGACACTTTCTGTTTCGCTAACCGTATCTATGTCTTGAACATAGTCACGCACACATGACAGAATGCTGCCTTATTTAGAAAAGATTAATTTCTCGGAATCCTTTCTTGTATAGATGTTCACTGAAACGGAAAATGGGTGAGAAACTAAATGACGGATCGGTGTAATCAGGGATGTGACTGAGGAATATTGGATGTTGAGTAGAAGTGACTACAAGTATGTTGAAAACAGTACCCCTATTCTGTAACATCATTTTCGTGTCTCGACAGTGGAATCTGAGGTGAGTATCAAATTACGTCAAACGTTATATTGTGTGCAATAAAGCTCACTATGTGAGGCTTGTTACGCAGGTAAAGCTCGATATCGAAATGGTTATTTACAGAATAGACTAGCAGGATGGCTCTATTATATTGATTATAGCTTAAATGTCACGCACAAATATGCAAAAATAATGTATGTTTTTCTTATTTTTAGTCTTGTTAATTTAGTCGTGGTTCCACGTGCTACTTTTGAGCTAGAGTTCGAATTTGGGTTGAAGTAGTGTTATTTAAATTGAAACCTCAAATTTCTCAGCAGTCTGGAGTTTGAATTTGTGTACGGTTAGAATATTATAAGAAACACAACACTATGTATTATAAAACAAAGTCCTCCGCCGCGGTCTATCTGTCTCTTCGCGATAAACTTAAAACTACTACACTGATTTTCACCAACGGATAGAGTGGTTCTCGAGGAAGGTTTCATTATATAATTATTATGAATCAAAGTCCTCTCTGTTCGCGGTAAACTATTTCTGGCAGTCATCTCTGACATAGACTAGAGTCAAGAGCAAACCCATTACAAATAATAAAAAAAAAACTAGTTTTAAATATAACTGGCAAAACGTAGGAATATAAAAACGCAGCGGATGTATGCGTGTAGTCATAAAATAAAATATTTTAGAGATGAAAAGAAACAAAAATATGCTTCACCTAAACCAGTACACAGAATTGCATTTTATTTTAAGGAAATACTCCTCTGTTCTTCTTGTTTCGTTAAGGAAAACGGAAGCAAAAACGCTTTCATCTGTAGATTACTTTGCTACGCTTACTACGCTTTCAAGTGTAGCCTTAATTTGTTTGAAAGTCTTAAATAGTTACCTTTCTTAAGATCTGATGGAAAGCACGTGATTCACTTCCATTGAAAATTGAAATAATGGAATTCAAGATCGTAAACCGGTCAAGTGCGTGTCGGACTCGCACACTATAGGTACCGTACCATAAACCTTGGTTTTTGAAGTGAAAACTTCTTTAGCGGCGTCGTACATTTTTTTTGTGATGGGTAAAAAATGTTAAACTCGCGTCAGGACACGTGAACTGATCGAAAATTCATAAGACTCTGTGAACTAATCTGTGTACTATCTATCTATTACGGTTCTTGAGGTACAGCCTGCTGACAGACAGACGGACGGACGAATGGACTGACGGACAGCAGAGGCTTATTATTAGGGTTCCGTTGGTTACCCTTTGAATCCTAAAAACGCTGACTCGTCTTCCAGCTGAAGATGACATTAAAATCAAAAGGCATTTATTCAAACTAGGCTGAAAATCAGCACTTTTTGAACGTCAAAATTTACATAAAGTCAGTCCCCCAAATTGTCCAGCCCGTCACCACTTCCTAGTGTTTTAGCTGGTAAGAAGAAGTGGCGAAGAAACTCCCCAGTAACAGAACTGTCTGTTAAGTGTGAATCAAGCAGACAACAGCTGCCCTAAACCGATCTAAGCTTAGCCATAACAATATAATGTCCAGAATATTCGTCTCACTTTGTATGCGACAAAGATCTATGCGGGACACACACAATACAAACTATATCGTCTCTCTGATTGAGGTATAAAAGCGATTTAATGTCCAAGTCTTACCTTTAGGTTACTGTGACTGTCATATTAATGCGTTATCAGTTTGTGAACGATTCCCAGATAAATTTTTTACTACCAATATATTGAGATAAGGGTATAGTTACGGCCCCAATACCGCACATAGCACATTAATACTATACTATATAGGGAACATGCACGGCGTTGAAAATCCCATCTAGTGTTGCATATTATTATTCGAAACTTTAACGTTTAGAATACTTGACATTGACGGTTCTGTGCTGCCACCTATTGTTTCTACACGTTCACTATAACATAAACATAACACTTCTTCCACAAATTCAGTTCAAAGTCTACACAGGGATCCAGCAGAATTTCAGCGTCAGGTGAACACACACATGCAGAATTGGACCCCCATTTGGTGCAATCTTAAAGCGTACACCGTACTATGGTTGTTCCGGTTTGTTTTCTTAACTACCTCATCATCATCATATTAGCCGAAAGTCATCCACTGCTGGACATAGCCACAACAACCGGCCCTGTGGGTCTCGCATCCATCGGCGTTCCGCAACCCTCACCAGGTCATCGGTCCACCTTGCGATGGGAGGCCTTCCTACACTGCGTCTTCCGGTATGCGGTCGCCACTCTAGAACTTTTCGGCCCCATCGACCTTCTGTTCTGCGAGCAATGTACCCTGCCCACTGCCACTTCAGTTTGGCGACCCTTAAGGCTATGACGACAACCTTGGTTCTCTTGCAGATATTATCATTCTTGATTCGATTACGCAAGGAAACTCCAAGCATTGCTCTCTCCATTGTCATTTGACCGACTTTTTGCCTTCTGATGAGGCCTATTGTACCTGCCTGTGACAGAATGTCGCTGTGCTTAGCTTTTTTATCATTTAGTTGTGCTTCTGTTTGTATTTTTTTTATTTGTATTGCATCAAGATAATGTTTTGTCTATCTACATTGTTGTGTATTTATGGTATATCCAAGTATGATCTGCTTTTTAACCAATTAGTATCGAGGAAATAGACGGCCATTTCCTGGAACTAATTTAGCCATGTAAACACGAGATTAAACAGGGCATTTTTAGTTCTGTTATAGAATTGTAAATATTTTTTATAGGGCAGCGTATGCCAATTAGTATGCATTTCAAACTATTCTATAGTCAGTTTATGGGACATTGGTACATCAGATAAGCACCAATAAAAGGTAGGGACTTCTTTCCGTGTTAAAATTGGTTCTGTGTTTCAACATTTTTGGAATTCCGACAAATGTCTGAAATTCCTGATATTTTTAAATTTCATCCATTTTTCTCACACAATATTCTTCTGTGACTCTAACTGATAATCCTCTTATCAGATGACACAAACTACGAAATTGTTTGTGTTTTTGTTACTATTTTATTAGGATAGACGAAGAATAAAATAGACACGTCTATTTTGATCCTTTACCGGTCAAAATTAAAAATAGATTTCGTAATAATAATCTTATTAACGCAACAAAAACTTGACGTGCAACTGATGGTGGTCATTCATTGTCACTTCCTATGTCGATGGTCATTGCGGAGAAAGTGAAATCTTAGAGCGAGACAGATGACGCATCTGTATAGGAGTGAGGGAGTCGGCTGTAGTTGGTGAATCACGTTCCGTTTTAAGATGTAAGTGTTCCGCGTTACAAGCGTCTTGAAGATAAAGCGTGGTTCATACTTTAGGAGTTTGGGAAATTTTTGTTTTATAATTTACACTGCTGTGATATTAATCAATATGAATAAATTTAAGAATGGTAGATAGTTATCTATGGTTTTTTTTTCTATTATGATATTACACAAGCTGAGTTTCTTGCACGCTATTCTCCATAGATCGGTCATTCAGTCAAAAAAATGATGCTACTTACGAAAACAAAGTTTGATGTTTTTGACTAAAGAACCCTGAGAATTTAAAAGTGATTGTTAAATGGTTTATTTGATGAATGCTTTGAATTTGAGCTTCAATAACTTGTTGCGATATAGGTTTCCACTGACAAATTCTACAACTGTACGGGTGCCTGTCCATTGAGGCGGAGAAACATTAACCAATGGAATTGCATAAAATGTCTGCGACTGACATTTGACAATATTGTGAATAGAATTCTCCGCTCCGCTGCCTTGCTCCGCGTTAGTGGACAGCCAGCCTTAGACATCGTTGCGAGGACCATTTCTCATTGAAGTTTAACTACAAATATTATTGCTAGTCGAACTATCAATTTATAGAAAATTGTTCCGTTACTGACTGACTGATTGAGTGAGTGAGTGAGTGAGTGAGTGAGTGACTGACAGACAATGCACATCCGAAACTACTGGTCGTTGAAAGCTGAAATTTTGCAGTTTCCTTTGGGAGTGTGTTCTTAGTGTAGGAGCACTAACAGAAGATTTCCTGAAATTCCTACGGGAACGGAAAAAAACGTGGAAGTCGCGGAAAAAAACCTAGTTTCCCCATAAAAAGGAAGAACGTTAAAACAACAAGACGAAAAGGAACAAACTTAAATCAGTTTCTGAGGCATTATCTTAGTTTAAAATAGGTTGAATAAAATACTAATTAGTTTGTACTATGTACTTAAATTCAATCAATTTGGGGGGTTTATCAGTCTTTTTTTTTATTTGTCATGGGTTTGCTCTTGACTCTAGTCTATGTCATATTATGGCAGATACAAAGTCTACGATGGAGCGAGCTTACCCAGAAGGAGCCTGTTCACTCTAACTTTGAAGAGATTAGGGTTGTAAGCAGGGACCGTACAACCCCGGTTAAGACTTAACTCTTTCGAAGGGGTAAGCCGTTTAAGAGGTAACCTTATCATGATATAACTCCTTGAACGGGTTTTATATTTGAAACCCACTGAAAGGGTAACCCCTTCATTGTGATAAACCGTTGAATGGGTTCTATACTTGAAACCCACTGAAAGGGTTACCCCTTCATTATACTAACCCATTAAATGGGTTCTATACTTGAAACCCACTAAAAGGGTTACCCCTTCATTATGATAACCCATTCGAAATGGTTACCCACATCCTATGGGTTTTTGATTAACTGCTTAGGAAAACCCTATCGAAAACCCCTTCAATGGGTAACTGAAATGCTCCCTGGCTGCAACAGCATTAAATTGAAATGTGGAAATACCTCTCAACTAAACCAACGTGGCTTTTTTATGGCATTATGTCCTATCTAACCGAATATCTACTACGCTATCATAAAATATACGATTTCCGCATTACATTAAAATCATACATTATTATTATTCTAAATTATTAAAATATTATAACTGTTTTTAAACTTATCAAGAAATTAAAAGTTTTTTTCAGTTTTTGTAAATTATGATGGTGATGATGTTGGTAAATGATGATGGTGATGTTGGTTGATGATGATGATGATGATGATGTTGGTTGATGATGGTGATGATGATGTTGGTTGATGATGATGATGATGGTGGTGATGATGATGATGGTGATGATGTTGATGATGATGATGGTGGTGATGATGGTGATGATAATGTTGATGTTGATGATGATAATGTTGATGATGATGGTGATGATGATGATGATGATGATGTTGGTTGATGATGATTATGGTGATGATGATGCTGGTTGATGATGATGATGATGTTACTAAATGATGACGATGATGATGATGATGATGGAGAATGATGATTTTGGTAAATGATGATGAAGATGACGGGACTTGGGGCACCCCTACTCGGACAGGTTAGGTTCAGATCCCGCCGTAGCCTTCGTGGTTATTTTTTTTTTAATAATCCAGAAGTTGGAGCCCTGCGAAGCGCGGCTCCGCTGCTTTGCAACTGGGTGTGGACAGACTATAACTGCGTTAAGCCATTCGCATGATAAAGCAGCATAGACTATGGGTGTCTGTGTTGCAGCCGCCTTTTCATTTTTTCATTAAATTATAGCAACAAATGCAGCTGCACTACAGACAGACCGCTGTGTTGCAGCTGGGTTTAGACAGACTATAACTGCTTGAAGCCATCAGCAACATACTGCAGCACAGACTACGGGTGTCTGTGTTGCAGCCGCCTTCGTATTTACGCGACCCGGACGGACGGGGCACGGCATTGTAACGTTACATATATTTGCCCCGGTTGTTGCACGGTCCCACGTCATACGAACACTATTCGCTTATTTAACGAACACTTCGTTTAACACTCGGTGTAATATAAACGTGCAGTGCAGCACGGACGGGCTCCACTTCGGCCCCACCCCGGCCCGGACACGGCCCGGTCTAATATAAATCATCCTTTATTGAACGTTTCTGTCTATTGTGAAGAATGACTATTTTACGATACCAAAGTTACCTACCACCTTAAAATAATAACGCATAGAAGCCGCGTCTAGAGGTAAACATGAGCTAAATACTATATCATGTGTCCACTTTATTTTCTTGGTGTGCGTGAGCCGAATGCATCTGCGTTCCTCAATTGCACACAAATATAACTTTCAGTAATACCATTATTCGTAATTAGTAAGACCGTTATTTACAAAAATATGTGAAAAAACTAGCCAAGTGCGAGTCGGACTCGCACACGAAGGGTTCCGTAAACCTTAACTTTGATTATTTGTTGTTTTAAATATTAATAAATGTAATAATAATAAATGAATTTATTATTATTTTTTTTTTACTTTCTCGGGTCCCTCTTCCTAGAGAACCGGGCCTTTGGTAGGCGTACGAGGGGCCGAAGCCAACTCGCAGAGGCCTCTTTAGACATTTCAAATGGAATGGGACACCAACCGACGATTATCCCTGTATGTACTGTGAAAGTATACCCAAGGACAATCCCTGGTTGGAGCAGGACTATTGCAGAATATGGAAACAAAAGATGGAACGCTATGGGTTTGGCTGGTTTAGTGGACTAATAATCGTTTACTATGGAAGAACTATTGGCCCCTGCCTGACCATTGACAATTAAAACGGCTTTAAAATAGCAGGGGGTGACTTGCACACTCAATAAATGGCCCCCCCGAAAAGGGTCGCTAGCACAAAGTAACGTAGCGCCAAGGGGGCAACATATCCTGAGGTGCTAGAGGAGTGGAGAGGTATACCACGGCTATCAGGACAATCTCGGAAGTACGGTCAAGATCCCTACCAGCACCTTACTGGATTATACATCCTTCTCCCGAGCACGTTTGCTCTTGCGAATCTCCACTCAGACCGGCCGATTAAGGCAAGAAAGAGTTGGGAGCTCTGTTCCTCGTCAGTTTTCACCCCGGCCAGGCAATAAAGGCAAGCCGGAAATGAGGAACAAGAATTCTCCCTGGAGATCAGGTCCGTGGGGTCACCAGTGCCCAACAGTTCGCCACAAAACTGCCTTGCGGATGAATTTATTATTATTCCGTTTGTTTATTTTCTTTACATTTAAATTATATTTTTAAATATTTCAATAAAAGTAAATAAAAAAACATTAAAAAATATAAAAATAGTAGCCCACCGGTATCGGGAACAGGGTCCAAGCTACTGGCGGTCAGGGCTCCAGAGAGAGGAACCTCCTAACAATACGGGCTCGTGTTGTTAGGAGGTTTCTCCAGAAATACCGCTTTCTGAATCAAGCCCTTGATCCAGCAGCCTAACGAAAGCCTCTTGAGGTGTTGTTGTTAAATAAATCTGTGGCTCGACTGTCAAGTGAACTGACAAAAAGAAATTCTGCGAATATTTTAATTACATTTTATGAAAATAAACAAAATGGAACAACACGAAGATAAATCAATAGATAAAAATAAATACAGATAATACGGACAAATAAAAATAAAACAAAAATACGCAACAGAACTATGACCAACAATCGCTGAAGAAGAAATAAATGTAGACAAGATCCGCAGCTCGTCGAGCACGCCCACCATCCCCGGCCTCGTCGCTCAGCTCCGCCTCGCTGCCGCCGGAACTTAGCCCCACCGTGAGTGCTGTGACACCGGCCGTGGCATTCGCGTCGAGCTCCAGCGACGAGTACTTCTCGCTGCCCAGGATGCCACCACCTGCTCGTCGGCGAAGAGGACGCTAGCCTCCGGATGGCTTAGGACCTCGAGGCCAGTCGAGGCCCACCGGCCTCTGATAGGGTTCTAGCTCTCGGCGGAAGTGTGCAGTGTATGCGATGGACACGATCCATTAATGAAAATGTCATACGCGCATACTTTGGGGCTACAGAGAGAGGAAACAACCTGACCGCGTACCGTGTTCGGATGCTCTCTTTGTTTCAGGTGCTTGCTTTATTATATATATAAAGTATATATAATAAAGCAAGCAAAAAACAAGCTAAATATATAAAGTATATTTTTAAATATATCTCTGAAAAACCATAAAAAAATACATTTAAAAATATAAAAAGTAGTAGTCCGCCGGTGTCGGGAGCAGGGTCCAAGCTACCGGTGGTTAGGGCTCCAGAAAAAGGAACCTCCTCACAATACGAGCCGTATCGAGGAGTACTGCCTTCTGTATCAGGCCCTTTACCCAACTGCGTAACGCCAGAGTTAATATGTCTGATGGACTCACCCGGACGGTGGCATGCCCGACACACGTCCACCGTCCCATCCTTCATAATATGCCTCCGGTAGTTATTTGTTGACAAATAACTTCGTCCATAATCGCACAGACAAAACCTTCAGTTTCCCCAAAGAGATCACTGAATCGTAGCCAGGCCACGGACGCTGAAAAATCTACATCGGACCCATGAAGAGCCCGATAGAAGCGCCCGTGAAGCTCCTTGCTTTTCCATACTTCCTTGCAGTCATCTGTGGTAAGTATCACAGGTTTGCGCCAGTTCTCCTTAGCCATGGATAACGGGGTGAGATCCTTGTCCACTGCGACAACATCTCGGTGCATACCCACATCAGCTTTGAGAAAATATTCTCTGAGATTGCACATCTCGCGTTTGTGGAGAGTCTTGGCGCTTAAAAAGCCTCGACCTCCACACTTCCGCGGGATGTACAGTCTCATCACCGACGATCGTGGGTGATGCATCCGGTTTGCGGTCAGCAGTGTACGGACCCTCCTATCTAGGCATCAAGCTCAGTTTAAGTCCATTTGAGTATGCCGAAAGAGTACATTAATACCGGCTTGACCCAACCGTTGAAGGCGCGCACCTTATTTCCGCCCGACAAAAGGCTATTCAAAACCTTTTTCAGGCGGCCAAAGAAGCGTTCCTTCAACGATTGCTTAATGTCAGTAACATTAATGCCCAACGCTTTCGAAATACCCAAATACTTATAGGTTTCGGTCGAGCTGCGATGTCTAAACTGTATGGAATCCGAGAGTTGAATTCTCTCAGATTTCATAATCTCCCCTTTCTTTACATGCATGACTGCACATTTGTCCACACCAAATTCCATCCTGATGGCATTACTGAAGGTTTCAGTCACCTTCAGTAGCTCCATCGACAGGACGCCCAGGGTAAGCTGCTCTACGATGCCCCCTCTGTTAAGGAGAGATGGTGTACATACTTCGCGGAGCTGTCTAACAAACAGCATCCTCATAACCTTCCTCCCGAACCGCCTCCTAACCTTGAACTTATTTCCCCTATTTCCCCCGACGAAACCCGTAATGCTCTTCGCCACATGAAGAACCGGAAAGCGGTCGGGCCTGACAATGTGCCAATTGAAGTGTGGAAGGCGATGGGCCCTCTGACGGATCTTTTTAACCGCCGCATCCTGATCACCAAGGAAATGCCGAACCAGTGGCGATTTAGCCTGATTATTCCTGTATACAAAGGCAAAGGTAGCGTACAGGATTGTAGTAGCTACGGCGGTATCAAGATCATGTGCCACACCATGAAGCTCTTTGAGCGCATCATTGACACACGGCTCCGTAGCGAGTGTACTGTCTCTGAGTGTCAATATGGCTTCCGGGCAGGTAACAGCACCATGGACGCAGTGTTCGCCTTACGGACTCTGGCTGAGGCTTACAGAGAGAGAAGGAGAGCTTTGCATATGGCCTTTTTAGACCTGCAGAAGGCCTTCGACTGTGTACCTCGGCAGTCCATCTGGTGGGCACTGCGCTTCAAGGGCGTTCCCGAGGCCGATATTGACATTATCAGAGACATGTACCGCGATTCCGTGTCCTCTGTCCAGACCGCTGTAGGCGAATCGAATGGCTTCCCAATATCTGTTGGCGTTCACCAAGGCTCGGCTCTTAGTCCGTTCTTGTTTAACGTAGTGCTCGATGTAGTTACGGCAAACATCCAAGATAAGCCCCCATGGCTTATGATGTATGCCGATGACATCGCCCTCGTGAATCAGAACAAAGCCAATCTTGAGCGCAAAGTCAACATTTGGAAGGACACGCTTGAAAACGGTGGTCTGAGCCTAAATGTGGCGAAAACTGAGTACATGTCCTGTGGCAGCACGGATTCAAACACCATCCGAATAGGTTCGGACCTGATCAGAAAGTCCGATACTTTCAGGTACCTTGGATCCGTGCTGCACGAGTCTGGCAACGTGGACGACGATGTCCAAGCACGTATAGGCGCGGCTTGGGCGAAGTGGCGCGAGGTAACGGACGTTGTGTGCGATCGCAAAATGCCTCCGAAGCTCAAGGGGCAGATATATAAATTCATCATACGGCCTGTCCTACTGTACGGCGGCGAGTGTTGGCCAGCACTAAACAGACACACCCAGGAGCTTCGCGTCACGGAGATGAAGATGCTGAGGTGGATGAGTGGCGTAACGCGATCCGATCGCATACGCAACTCTTTCATCCGAGGTAGTCTTGGTGTCCGTGACGTGGGGGAAAAACTGCAAGAGTGTCGTCTGCGATGGTATGGCCACATCATGTGCCGCCCTATGGAGTACGTTGGTCGGGGATGCATGAATATGGCTGTTCTTGGGGCTAGGTCCCGTGGTCGCCCTCGCAAGCGCTGGTTGGACGTCGTCAAGTCCGACATGAGAGCCAATGGCCTAACTGAGAAGGATGTTCAAGATCGGGCAAAGTGGAGGAAGCTAAGTAGGAAGGCGGACCCTGGCAATAGCCGGGATTAACGCCAGGTGAAAGAAGAAGACTAACTGACTGACTAAATAGATTTGCAATTTATTGATGTTGGAAACTAGCCTATTGCCACCAATGTCCTATTTACAAAGACTAACCTTGTGCTATGCTAACCTAATGCTAAGTTAGTTTCTCGAAACTGGCATAATGTTATGTCGTATTCAATAGCGTAGGTAGTGGATAGGTACATCAAACATTCTACACAATAATAAGAAGAAAATTGTAAGTGTGGGTATTTTTTTCCTGACAAATAGCAACACAGACTATATTGTGAAGGGCCCGGCGCGGCGACGCATAAACTGTCCATACAAACGTAATGCCAAAATCATTTGCTGTTTGAACATATTTTCACCATATTATGCTGATATTCGGATTTAGGCAGTATTTTTCACCATCTCTTTAATTTCGCACATTTTAACGGTGTTAATGGCATGTTTTAATTTTGTTTTTTCTATATTATAAACAAAAACATTTCCAATATTGTTTCCGCAGAAACATAGGTTATACATATTATCCAGTTACAACTTATGGAAAAAATAGAAAATCATTAAGTTTTCCTTGATAACGGTAGGTATTACGGAACACATCCAAATTTATCACTTTCCAATCGTTAGTAGTTCTGTCTCGGCAAGTAACTGCTGTGTGTGTCGCTCCGACAGGCACTCACACTAACGCTAAGCGGGAACGCGGGCGCTGTTTTGTCATTGCCAGTGTTAGACGATTAGGTACTTTACTGTGCTGTGCGTGCGTAATCATTATTGTTTTCTAACTTGAATTCTAATATTTCTGACACTTGACCTAAGCTATGAACTTGGATTTAGATATTTGCCTTTTAATTCGGTATCAAGTTACGTATATTTTTACGACCTTTGGCACAACCCAAAGATATTATTATAAGTTACTTACCTACTTAGCTACCTACTAATTATTAAAATATTTTTAAATTGAAAGAGCGTGAGCTCTTTCAATTTCCTAAATAAATTTTGTAAAAAATAGTGGGTGGTTATGTAGGTATTTACCTAATAAATAGGTACCTAGTTTTAGTGTAGACCTAAATTTTAAATGAGTAGGTACATTTGTTTCCATGTGATCTGTATCCGGACAAAAGAGTAACCTACCAATCCGTTTCATTACTAATATTAATCGGTGGGTAGGTACCTATCACAGCGCAGTTGTATTATCTACTTATTACAAGCTTTGTCATGTCACTGTTCCGTTTCTTCACTCGGGTGGGCATACAGGTGATTATCTCAAAGACACTGCTCGTACTTGTAGGTACTTTGTATATCCGGATCGCCTGGGGTAGAGTGCACATACGGCCATATTTGTCTGGACAAGTGATGCTTTATGGCCTCGGTCCGGTTTTAGCTCGGACTTTCTTTTTAATTTCTAACACAGAAGTCAAAATATTGATAAAATTAAAATTAAAAGATCAAAGTCGTTCTAGATAATTTTATAATTGTTGAGTTGAGCTTCACGATTAGGTACTGCAAATGCGTGCACTGCCTGGAAAAATCCACTAAATCTGTGTGGTTCTTCAGAAAACCATTTCAGTCACTAACATACATCGCCTAAACATATACCAGTCTATTTAGTGTAAATCTTTGACACTGTATACTCTGATTACCATTTTTTTAACTCATTCAGTCGATTATGGTCACCCAGTCGCCGCAGACACGAACTCGAGCGGCGCGGCGACGTATATCCGTTTAAGAAGCCAGCGGGCAGATCGCGCGGCGTGCGTAGTGTTAGGGTCAACTCACACCGAAAGAGCGGCGAAGGGCAGCGAATCGGAGCGCAGTTTCAGTGTCATATGAATTTTAACTTTATTTTCATTACTATAGGTACTTATTATCGCATGAGAAACTCGAACGAGTCGCGCGGATGCCCGCGGCGCCGCAGGAATTCCGGGGAATTCCTTAAACGGAGCCGTGCGTTGACGGAGCTGTGAGTTGACCCTTAGTGTAATGAAAATAAAATTAAAATTCATTTGACACTGAAACTGCGCTCCTCTTCGCTGCCCTTCGCCGCTCTTTCGGTGTGAGTTGACCCTTATGATATTAGAAGTTGCCTATATATGAGTACGTTACTGCAGACGCGCGGGCACCACTGGATTAGGCGCGCCGCTCGTATGCCGCCGCGCCACTCCCGCGCTGCTTCCTTCGTGAACAGATCTACATATAACTGAAGGACTGAACTTCATGACAGAACACAGAACCAGTCGATGGGGCGGGCGACACGTGGGGGAGGCATGTGTCTAACTGTGGCCGACTTTTGACTGAAATGATGATGATGAAAACGACAATATATTTGCTCGAGGAACGTAGTTTTACGCTATGTTGTGTGTTAGTTATTATAATGAGGTTATCAATTTTGATTAGACCAAATAGGTTTGGTACGGATTGAAAGTCGTCTGGCCGTTCCTAATCAACCAAATTAACTAAGACATTCCCATACAAAAAACACGCTCTTTTTAACGGCTTAAATTAAGCTGTTCAAAAGGGTAATACATATCGTAAGGGGTTTTATTTAACTGCTTAGAAAAACCCTATCAAAAACTCTTTCAAAAACCCTTTCTAAAACCCTTTCGAAAACCCATTCAAAACCCTTTTAAAAACCCTTTCAAAAACCCTTTCAATGGACAATCAAAATAGTCCTTCAAGCTATTCGAAAGGGGTACCTACATCGTATGGGTTTTTATTTAAGTACTTAGAAAAACCATATCAAAAACCCTTTCAATAAATAACCAATGGTTTGTGTTTAAGTCTTTCGAAAAGGTAATCCGTTTATGAGGTTTGCTTATCACGATGATAACCCATTTAATGAGTTTAGTACTTGAAACCCATTCAAAGAGTAACGCAATCATTTTGATAACCCATTTAATGAGTTTTATACTTGAAACCCATTGAAAGAGTTACATCATCATTATGATAACCCATTGAATGCGTTCTATACTTGAAACCCATTGAAAGAGTTACGCAATCATTATGATAACCCATTGAATAGGTTCTATACTTGAAACCCACTGAAAGGGTAACCCCTTCATTAAGATAACCCATTCGAAAGGGTTACCCACATCGTATGGGTTTCTGATTAACTGCTTAGGAAAACCCTATCGAAAACCCTTTCAATGGGTAACCGAAATGCTCCCTGGTTGTAAGCGTTTGGAAACACAGACGCAGGCAGTGTTTTCCACTCCATGTCCAGTCAATTATAAAACTAATATTTGTATTGTTATCATTTCGTTCTATAAGTTCTAAACCATGAATTCTAGTAATATTCAATGGAACATAAACCCATTTTAAGAGTGGCTGTCCATCACAGCGGAGCAAGGCAGTGGACCGCTCTACTTTAAGCCGCTCTTAATTTTAACCATGATTGGTTAAAATTTCTCCGTTTCTGCGAAAAAACTAACCATGTCAGTCAAAATGTCAGTGACTCACGTGGTACGGAGGTTTTATGCAATTTCATTTGTTACAATTTCTCCGATTCTCTGCTCCGCTTCTTCGCTCCGCTGTAATGGACAGCTCGACAGGCACCCTAAGAACTTTAAATGTCCCGCTAGAAAATGTACTTGTGAAGAAAATAATATTTAAACTAAAGTTAGCGTCTTAAAACTTGAATAATGGGATAATACGTTTATCACAAAGGTCAGGTTCGTTGTCACAATAACTATCTAGTTAAATTAATTGTTGGCTGAGTTCGTCAGATGATTTATAACAATGGCTAGACTTTATCTGAAGATTTCACGAAGTTGTTTTAAAACCGGCCAAGTGCGAGTTCCACAAACTGTAAAAACTGTGTTCTGTGTTCCTTGTATTAGAGCCCCATTGATTTAGTATTTATTATTTGTTCTTAAAATACCCTAAAAACGGGAATTTACTAAAAAATTCAATTAGTATCTACCTAAACATGACTTAGCCCTAATTAAGATAGTATAAAGTTCAATTAAGAATACTTCGAGCTTATAATTCACACAATCACAATACGCTTTTCCTAAACAGGTTTAGAAGCTGGAGTCGACACAACATCTTGACAGATTCCTAAAGGAAGTGTTTTCGCCGAAGGGTGTAGTCTACCGACATTTTCGTGGTAGGCAGCGTAACACAACGCCGTCACTACGTGTGCCTTAGTTTATATTTTATGTGAATTAGTTTATTTTTATTTTAATGTTTTGTTGTGTATTGTATTTGTATGGGCCACCGTTGCCTGAAATAAAGGAATAATAATAATTAACACAACAATGCGACAATGTGGTTTCATAGAAATTGATCAAAACTGCCATTGGTATAGAATAATTCTAGTAAAACGCGTTGTCACATCGTACCGAAGCCTTAATGCATTATTAATTTGTTTAGTGCTAAATCAAAAGTCTTTATTGTTCATCAGAACATAATTGGCGTTTGTAAAATATTGAGCACTGTCCTTTACAAAAACATAAAAACTTAAAATATTCTTAATTAATTCTCATTCTCATTTAAGTTCATTTAAATATTCCCATAACATAAAATGCACTTTATTACCACTCTTATAAAATAAATAAACAAGATATTTCAATTGCTTTTAATATTTGCAAGCCCAAAAATATAATGATGATGAGTAAAGAGGACCTACCACATACATTACAATGTTAACAACCACGTATACATTGTCGAAATATTCTGGTTATGCAATATCTACCTGTAAGGTCTCCTTATAATTAATCGTGTTCCACTTTCGCAGCGCTTTTACGAGAAAAAAAATATCATGCTGTGTTGAATGGAGGAAAATGATTTATGAATAATCTTTGAGTTTTTTTAAAAGACAATTTATCGGTAAGATCTTTTTTATTGATTACTTTAATAGAGGAAGTAGCAACGGCATCCTGAAAATGATAGCGGATAGTTTCGCCGTACTACTTAATATTTTTTTGACAAAAGTTACTGGCCAAACAGGTAATTTAATTTCAGTTTTACATGCTTACCTAAGTGTTACGAGATGACGCTTAAATGATTAATCGTAGATTGATTAAAATAAAATAATGGTTTCATTATTCACAATATCATCATCATCATCGTCGTCATCACCATATCAGCCGAAAGACGTCTACTGCTGGACATAGGCCTCCCCGACGCGTCGCCACAACGACCGGTCCTGCGCGTCTCGCATCCATCGGCTACCCGCGATCTTCACCAGAGCATCGATCCAACTTTTCGGCCCCATCGACCATCTGTTCTGCCAGTAATGTGCCCTGCCCGCTGCCATTTTTGTTTAGCGCTCCTTCGGGCTATGTCGGTAACCTTGGTTCTTTGGTGCCAACTCTAAGCATTGCCTTCTTCCATTGCCCTTGGTTTTGAGTTACTTTGAGCTTTCTGATGAGGCCCATAGTGAGCGACCACGTTTCAGTTCCATGTCATTTACAAAATACATGTTTACAAATTGATCGTTTATTTTACATGTAAGTGTCTTTCAAAAGAAGATACATCTTTAATGAACCTACTATTTATTATTCACCAAAAGCCAAAGGGCAAAATCGTGACGACGCATAGATATAGAGAAATTGGGTTAAATACGTGATTTGAATTCCAGTAAAAATAGCTCATGATCGTCAATGAAACCAGTTCATAAATCGAAGTATAACACAGATGAATGTACGATCAGCCAACAAAATATAAAGTTTAACCATTCAGTTGACTAAATTACTTTTCCAGTATCTTAAAAAATGTCGGAGATTTTTATTGCATTTATTACGATGCCGACTGTACCCATCAGCTGTTGAGCATGTTACGACTATCGGAACAAGTTATGTAGATAAAGTAGGAAACGGTAGATTATTACAATGATTATATACACTTTGCCGAAGTTATCTCATTTTTATGATCATTCCGGGTTCGTTTCAATCAGAAACGTAATGCTCATTAATAAAGGCCTAGTTTTCATTCAACTGGGCCTTTATTAATGAGCACCGTGTTGCTTGTTCCAATCCTTTGTCATTAATGTTATGTGGTGAGGTATGTGATAACCAGCTCAAGAAATTTGCCACAAAAACTTCACAGAAATATGGGTAAGTACCTACCGGATACTAGATACTGAAAAAGTACATTTAAACAAAAAATTTGCTTCAAATAACGGCTTCACAAGCTAAACCCTATTTATAAAAATACCTTTATAATATTTTTGCCTTTTTATTATTAAAATAAAATACACAGTTTGCGATAGGACTTGGCATATCTATGGGCGTAAAGACCCAGAAAAGGAAAATCTCAGTGACATCCTGGAATTGCCGAAATATGTCTAGTTATTGGCAATTTTCTCGACCCTTGTTACTCTGAAGTTTATTTCTTTACCATGAATTGTGGGTGAATGCCCTTTGAGGAACACAGGCATTATAAGGGTATAGTTATTTGGGTCTGGAGTCTCGTAAATCCGTTTAGGTATTTTGTTTTCTACTGTCAGTGAGAATTTTTGAAGAAAAATGCAGAATAACGGGTTCTAAAATAACAAACTACTGTAATATCATGGCTATGTAACCGAACCGTTCACCTACCTTGACCTATATAAAAACCAGCTAAGAGTGAGTCTGACTCTCACACAAAAGGGGAAGCTCCCATACGAGAACCGTGTTTTTTTAATTAAAATTATTTTTTATTTAAATTTATTTTTAATTACTTGCTGTTACAGCGGCAATAGAAATAAGTAGGTAACACTCTTTGAAAAATTCAACTATCTTTCTATTACGGTTCTTGAGATACAGCCCGTTGACAGACAGACAGATAGATGTACGGACAGCGGAGGCTTAGTAATAGGGTTCCGTTGGCTACCCTTTGTGTACGGACCCTTATAATAAAATGGTTTAAACTGATCGCAAAGCAATCTGTTGCCAACTGTACTTTAAATACACTTTCGACAATGCTTCTAATAGTCTGACAGGGTTCAACTTTCATGCATGAATAATGATGTATTAATAGGTGTTTATTCTAAGATTATGCATAAGGCACCTTAAATCATCATCATCTGTCTTGCCTTTTCCCAACTATATTGGGGTCGACTTCCAGGCAAACCGGATTTAGCTGAATACCAGTGTTTTACGTGGAGCGGCTGTCTACCAGACTTCCACAACCCAATAACTGGGTAACACTGTACTTCTTGGCAAGACTGGAGTCAGATTTACTGGCTTCTGACAATCCGTAACGACTGCCAAAGATCTTTAATTGACAGCCGGGACCCACGGCTTAACGTGCTTTCCGAGGCACGGAGGAACTCGGAATGTTAAGATGGTCACCCATCCACAGACCAACCTTGGCAAGCGTTGCTTAACCTTGAATATCGATCTGTGCGGCTGTTGTTATTTAGCATAAGACACCTTAAATATGACCATAAATTGCCAGGATGTATAATAAAGAGTTGTTGGTGCATTCTTTAAATGGGATGTTGGAACAATTTTGATCTTGGGGACCAAATTAGGTGGTTTGCGAGTTATTGAGCTGACATTAACTCATGTGTGTGTGTGTGTGTGTATACGTTCGATATTCGAAGATTATTCGATTTTCGAGCCTTCAGAAAAGTATCAGTTTACTCACTAGAGTGGAGAACTTTCCCACAATTTTAAATTATTGGTTAAAAATCGATTACCTACTCGATAAAAACACAATTTAGTCCAAGTTGCCACCATGTTAGTCTCTCGACGGTAAATATGACCCGAATCCAATTGGATGCTCATAAAGCTGTTTAATTAACGCGAATCAGACGTACTTTGATACGTACTAGGTATAATACGGAAGTGTCACACCGCACCGCCAGCTCTTTTTTTTATTTTTTTTATTTGTGGTGGGTTTGCTCTTGACTCTAGTCTAGGTCAGAGATGAAAGAGACAAATTTACGATGGAGCGAGCTTACCCAGAAGGAGCTTGTTTACTTAAACTTCAACTGTCAAACTTCGGACTGCTAATGAACAATTCCTTATTTACTGTGACGCATAATGGTGTATGCGGAAATTGAACCATAATGAAATTCAGCATTAAGGTTCAATTTCACCTTTGTAACATTACAACCAGTTAACACTGCAATCAAATGCTTCATTTGTAATAAGAATTACGTTTAAAATATACTGACAGCTGTCAGCCGCATTTTAGAGTAAAATTATTAAAATGAAAGTAATTATATTAATAAGAAACAAAGTCGATACGCAAATAAGCCTTTTGTTGACCTCGACCTTAATGAAATACTACATTACGGAGCTGGGTGTCTGCCTTCCAGCTACTGCTGAGATGTTCTTTTTGTATCGGCACACTCAGCGCAATTGTATCATTGTTTTCTATTACATTGGGGCTGTTACTGTGGTGTTGTGACTGCATCTAGTAATGTTTTCTATACTATCCAATTCTAAGTATGTACTATGTATTTTCAGGGTTGAGCGATTCGTTCGAAAGAGCTATCGCGGCCTTGTAACGCAAAGGGCATTAAAAGAAACATGAATGCATTCTACCTTCTGCTTCACCCGCAGCGGGAGCAGTCATATAATAATTTCCCATCCATGAAAAAAAATAATATGTATTTACTCATGTTAATAATATTTTAGCACTCCTACGCACTAGCGGATAGCCGTGGGTGCGGCTGGCCGCTTTTGCATGCAACCGCTAGTGATTGTACGTGCTTAACCGCCATTAAATGACGAGTGGTTGCATATTAAACTGGAAAGGCGCGGTTGGCCGCCCCCGCGGCTGACCGCTATTGCGTAGGAGCGCTTTGATTTTATAAAGTTTTTCGTAAAACCGAACAATGTATGTTCACAGTCCCCAATGTGCTTTTCAGTATATGTCCAAAAATAGGATATAGGAAACATTTCATTTCGGGAGTATATTTCCTTGGGGGTAATTTTCGATTTTCACGAGAGCGAAGCCGTAGGTAAAAGCTAGTCTTTATACATAAAAGCAGAAACTGTCTGACTGATCGATCAATGCACAGCCGCAACTACTGATCGTAGAAAGTTGAAATTTGGCATGTCACCTTACGTAGCGGTCCATTAAGAGAGTATTTCTCAAAATTCTAACGGGAACGGGAAGAACGGGATATGCGCGTACAAAGTCGCGGGCGAAAGTATTTAATTATATTAAGGTCGCCTTTTATTAAACATCAGAATAATAAGAATGAACTGTACAATAATTACGAAGAAATGACATTTAATAATGAACGTGTAAAGAAAGCTTGAAACTATACTCAACGGGTTTATTCTTAGCAAACTAATAAAATGGACGATACACGCATTTAATGTCTGTTAAATTAAACGGTTTTACTCGAAAGCAACAATTAAACTCAGCATGTAATTTGAAGCTGACATTAAAATTGAAAGTGATGTTTAATCTGAAACTAGCTTCTGCGAGCGGGTTTGGTCACGTAAATTCCAAACAGCCAACGTGAACACACTATTGGGATAAAATTCCTATGTAGGTAATAGTGTATTAAGTTTTATATTAATCCGTATCTCCGCACAGGCGTAATTCTGAACAAAACATCTGTTTAAGGATAGTTAAAAAATATTGAACATAGCCCCAGTTGGATAAATCTAAAAAAACTTTAATTACTACTACTACTACTACTACTATTACTACTACTACGACTACTACTACACTACTACTACTACTACACTACTACTACTACTACACTACTACTACTACACTACTACTACTACACTACTACTACTACTACACTACTACTACTACTACACTACTACTACTACACTACTACTATTAGTACTTTTATTTTTTAGATAATTGAAACTAGAATGTCCAAATAGCATGTATTTTTCGAAGTTCTCTAGCAGTAAAATGTTGCACACTCGCGTCTCCAATCCACTTTGGACATTGGCAGAATAGTTGACATCGGCTTTGCGTGCCATGTATAAAAAATAGAATAGAATAAAACATGTATTATTTAGATCAAAGACGAAACACATGGAAACGAGAAACGTTAATACGCAGTCTACTAACTAAGCAAACAGGTAGCAGAGTTACAAACAAACAAGCTTCGGAGCGGTCAGCCACTGAATTTTGGCTCCCCTTGTTATAACTATTGATTAAAGCTGTACATCAGTACTGGTTCTCAATTCCTAAGTAATTATTATTGGACAGCAAAACCATAATACAACAATTACAAAGTCCATGTTCAAAGGCGAAATTAACTGAAAGTTGAGTTTTCTCCCAGCAAACCCATCAGCAATTATTGCATTTCCGAAAACAAACGAATTTCTTTCCATTTTTTGAAGTTAAAAGAGTATTAACAACTCTATATACTTTTACGTTAATTGAGGGCGTCCGGTCTGCACCAAGTGCAAAAGGCAACTGACAGGAAACCGACTATTGACGAAACACGAAGTTTGCTGACGAGGAACATTAAAAAAGTAGTCGAATTGTAATTGCTAATTATTGATTTCGAATTAATAGGTTTCTTTCAAATAAAAATAGGTAAATATCTATATTAAGCTGTATAAGCTTTCTAACCAGAGCTCTGTTTCATCAAGTTACTAACTAACCATTTCAAGTTGTCAAAGTCATAATACGAATTTCATCCAACTACCTCCAAGTTCTGTATAGGTAGTACTTTGACTAAGAACTTAGCTCAACTTGCTTTCAGATAAGAGACAATAGTCTAAGTTTGACATCGCTGTAAACCAAAAGATAGATTTACAGTGTCACATACAGGATTAGTAATCCTGTATCATCTGCCTAGCCTTTTCCCAACTATATTGTGGTCGGCTTCCAGTCAAGCCAGATTTAGCTGAATACCAGTATTTTACGAGGAGCGGCTGCCTACCAGACCTCCACAACCCATTGACTGGGTAACACAGTCCTTCATGGC
The DNA here is from genome assembly GCA_950371165.1 of Lacanobia oleracea. NCBI lineage: Eukaryota > Metazoa > Arthropoda > Insecta > Lepidoptera > Noctuidae > Lacanobia > Lacanobia oleracea. Next base: position 23,570,302 of record OX493391.1, on the reverse strand, counting down.
AAGACCGGAGTCTGATTTACTGGCTTCTGACGATCCGTAACGACTGCCAAAAATCTACAAATGACAGCCGGGATCAACGGCTTAACGTGCATTCCGAGGCACAGAGGAAACTCGGTATGTTAAGATGGTCACCCATCCACAGACCAACCTTGGCAAGCGTTGCTTAACCCTAAAGATCGGCCCGTGCTGGATTACCTAGTTTCAGTAACTAAATATGTCTAACAATATAATAGTATGGAAGCCCGATGAAGAAGACAAAGAAGTTTTTGGTGAAGTTAGTACGTAATTGTTTTTTTTTTTTACTATTGATAGGCCGGTTTTGACCACTATCTCACCTGATGGTAAGCGATGATGTGGTCGAAGATGGAGCACGCTTGCTTAGAAGTCAGAGTTTTGTTACTTACTGACCAAGCTACTAGGAAATTCCTATTGTAAAAAATAAAAAACTTTTTCACAAAAAAATAAAACCGACTTCCAAAAACTAAACACTACAAAGTAAATTCTTCCGAAATTAAAGTTATTTTTTACTTTGTAGTGTTTAGTTTTTGGAAGTCGGTTTTATTTTTTTGTTAATAAGTTTTTTATTTTTCACTTTTTAGTGGTACGCAGTTACCACTAAAAAAGTGAGACCACAAGCACAGCGTGCCGGCGTGATATTATGTTATGAACTTGTGTAAACAATCAACAGACATGCGATTACAGAAATCCCGATCCATTTGCTATCATTTATTAAAGAGTTCCGTTGCCTGCCTCCGAAGTTCTTCATCAGATCTTCACCAAATTTAAATGGGACTATTCCGAGAAAATACTCTTCCAAACAAAAAAAGAATCATCCAAATAGGCACAAACACTTGGCGAAAACAAACATTTTTCATGGGATCCCATCATCAGATCCTGAGTTACACCTTCCATCATCAGCTCAGCAACATGAGATGATGATAACCAAGCACAAATATCTGAATTGCGTTAGAAAGTTTATGAAAAACAGTGTATGTGCTTTTAAAATTTGAGGGTTTCCCTCGATTTTCATGGGATCCCATCAGCAGATTCTAACTTGGTGTTAATGGGACTACCTCAATAGTATAGGCTTTCGAATAAAAAAAGAGTTTTTAAAATCGGTCCGGAATTGGCGGAGAAATCGGTGAACATGCATAAAAAAAAGATACATACAGCCGAACATAGAACCTCGTCCTTTTTGAAGAAGTCGGTTAAAAAGGTATATAAAAGGCCAAACATTATGCCCGATCTGGAAATCGAACCCAGGAAGTTGTGCTAAGCAGTAACACATTTTGCGACTAGCGGTTATTAATATGTGTGTGTAATTTATGCAGAATAAACAGTTTTCTATATTTACCATTATTTAAACCCCTAAAATAAACTAAGAATTTACATTCAGAAAAATAACTCAAAACTTTGTTCCGCATGGTTTTCAAAATCGGGATCCTACAACCACAGAAACTACCTACATTTACAACCACAAGATTGAGAGTGGAGTGCATCTTATTCATATTGTAATATATTCAAAATTCCTCGAAACGTTTGTTCCACAAACCACGAAAATTTCTCATTTTCAGTCGTATTTTACGTACCGGTAAGAATAATTATGAAAGGAGGCTTAGTTCCCGACGTGTAGACAAGCCTTTGAACCGCAGAGAGACAAACAGTTTAGTGCCTCGTCTTTACTGCCGCGTGTGGAAAAGCTGTTTAGCGTACGTCTGCACTCTGCTTTGTTTGTACTTCATTAAGTTCATACTTCATATGCGACTGAGTTTATAAGTACTTCGCGACTTATGAGAAAGATTTAAATTAGAGGTATGTATGTTGTTATTTCCCGAGGAGCTCGTGGCTAAATAATAACAGCCGCACGGGTCGATCTTCAAGGTTAAGCAACGCTTGCCAAGGTTGTTCTGTGGTTGGGTGACCCTCTTAACATAGCGAGTTTCCTCCGTGCCTCGGAAAGCACGTTAAGCCGTTGGTTCCGGCTGTCATTTGTAGATCTTTGGCAGTCGTTACGGATAGTCAGAAGCCAGTAAATCTGACTCCAGTCTTGCCATGAAGTACCGTGTTACCCAGTTACTGGGTTGTGGAGGTCTGGTAGGCAGCCGCTCCGCGTAAAATACTGGTATTCAGCTAAATCCGGTTTGACTGGAAGCCGACCCCAATATAGTTGGGAAAAGGCTAGGCAGATGATGATATGTATGTTGTTATAAAAATTAATGATTATAGATCTGTTGTGCTGGATAATCATTGTCCAATCCTATTCTATCCCTATACTATTTTAAATGTGGAAATCTGTATGTTTCATCATCGGCCTAGCCTTTTCCTAAGTATAATGGGGTTGGCTTCCAGTCAAACCGGATTCAGCTGAAAACTAGTGTTTTACGTGGAGCGGCTGCCTACCAGACCTCCACAACCCAGTAACTGGGTAATACGGCATTTCTTGGCAAGGCTGGAGTCACAGACCAACCTTGGCGAGCGTTGCTTAACCTTAAAGATCGCTCCGTGCGGCTATTCTTTAGCCACGAGCTCCTGTCTGTAAATACTGTATGTTTCGTTGTTTGTTTATCAACCATATCTCAACTGCTGAAAAAAGTAATACCGTTATAAAAAGCGTTAATCTAAATTTTAATTAAAGCTTTTTATATCGGTATTACGTTCCCATTTTATATCCAACATTCAGTTTATCCTTGTATTTTTAAAGAGATGGTTCTTACATATTTCTACTGACGTCGTTTGTAGACATAAAGCTCAAATTATTAATACAGAATTGTGCAAACTCAAAATTCCCATTCCTACTCATTTGTTGAAAAGACAAACTTTTAACAAAACTTGGAAGTTCTTTAAACAAAAATACTTGCATAAATGCACTCCACCACTGATACAATTACAGGGCTCGCGGAACATTATTAACTTCGGAATACTTTCACCATTTTACGTCCAAAAATGTGCACGACAGTCAAAATCAAGTGCAGTGCCGATTAAGGTATGGCTTTAGGGTTCCGTATCGAAAGGGGTAACTAACGGAACCCTATTACTAACCCACCGCTGTCCGTCCGTCTAGACAGACGGACGGACGTCCGTTCGTCTGTCTGCCAGCTTGCTGTATCTCAAGAATAGTAATTGGTAGAAACTTGACATTTTCACATAGAGTGAATATCAATTGCCACTATAACAACAAATAGTAAAACTATAATTATATTAAAGAAGGTTCCTGTACAAGAAACAGTCTTTTTCGATTTATGGTACGGAACGCTTGGTGTGAGAGTTTGACTCGCACTTGGCTGTTTTTAAAACTGCATAAAACTGGGTGCTCCAGTTCATATCACTTTCTTTATTGGAAATATGCGGCAAGATTTAACATAGTGTAAGAACGTGTTTTCTCAAAGTACGTGGTTTCATTTTAGTTAGTCACTTCCTTGTTGATAAATTGGCAATTTGGCATGTACTTTACAGTAACTTGATTATTGTTTGTATTATTATTATAATATTGATGATTATGAAAATTTGTCATAAGTATTTGCATAGGTATGTCGTTTGTAAATTGATGCCCATTCGTATTTGAGAAACCTGCAGACAGTTGCATTTACTGTGACAATTTTGTATCAAATAATTATGATCTACGTCTACACGAACGAAATTCTTCGTAAAGCACTCTAAACTTTTTTATAACTAACAAACTAAAACACGCAACCTCGTCTGCATTACATTTTTTTTTAATTCAAACCTGTTCCTGAGATTAGCGCGTTCAACCAAACAAACAAACTCTTCTCTATAACAACTCTTGTTTTCTCACTTCAGCTTTACAATATTAGCCTAGATAAGTATAGATTATAACAGTGATACGGTCAAAGGTACACGCTTGCATAAAAGAGAGACATGAAGACTCCCAACATGTCAGTTTGATCTCTACGTAACTTTTAACGTAACGGTTACACGCACAAATTAAGTGAAAGTCGGTACACGCATAAAAGTTGTTAGCTTATTAAAATAATAATAATATTGATACTTAAAAAATGGTACGCTCGTTGAGTACATATTTGTACTTTGTAACTTTCAAAAAACTTGAGTACAATCAACAAAATCAGTGTGAGTTCAACGGAATTTTAAGAGCTAAAAAACTTTCTTATGTTTCAAATTATTGTATTGCTTTTCAATATTAATATTATTTTAGTGTAAGTAAGCACTATAAAAGTTTCACGAATTCCAATATAATAAATATTAAACTATCTCATTTATTTCAAAATTCTTGCAAGTCTATCATAACTTGATAAGTAAAGTCTTGAGTTCGCAAAAACTATCGAACTACGCTATATTTAAAATGATCCCTTTCTTTTTTGCTGTCTGTAGGGACAGCATTCATGTGTGTAAATGAATAAATAAAAATATTATTTTACGAAAATATTTTACAATTTTCAAGATTTTTCACCGAAGAGAACTCTTCTAAACGTTGAGCACCCTAGTTTATTAACAAAAAGTTAATGATGCAAATTAAAATGGGAATTTAACGTAAATACGGTGATAGAATCGGTATTTTTAATTTTAAATTTTTCCTTCAAGAGAATCCGTCGTAGCACTAAGTAACTACATGGACATTAATTGTCTGTGAAAAGGATATAAAAAATAGTAAAATCAGCTGTTGTGTTTGAATGCCAATCAGCCAATCGTAACTAATTTGTCTATTGTTTTAATGCAAAATGAGTGGTTATAATTTCATAGGTACTTACTGCTACTTAGTATTCTGAAGGTTAACACTATCTAGATGTCAGTGTATTTTCATAGGTACACTGTATACCTACAAAAAATCTAAATTTTACTTTTATAAATTATAATTATAATTATTAAATTGGTATTTTACAAAATTCAAGTACCAATTTCGGCAAAAATCTATGTCAAAATTTGCCAAAGTTTAAAGAAAGTAATTATTTTTATAAGGTCTCATTAAAAAAGTGGTCAAATTCAAACACAGCGCTCAGTACGTCTAACCAAAGATATCTTAAAAAAATGGGCTCGTTTCCGGATGACAGCAATGTTGAGGAATTCTTCGACGTCTAAGTGCATCTTTTTTTTTTATATTCATGTATATAGTTAGGTTTAGTATTTTTTTTTGCTTTAAAATTTTGAAAAAAAAAAAAAGGTGGTAATAGATCTTTACCTAAATATTTCCGGAAAATCTATAAGAAGTCTATAGTGTAAAAATAACATGTTAAAAAAAAATGTTCAGAACCCATTGCACACGAGTTCGATTCGCAATTGGCCAGTTTTTTTTTCTACTGTCTTTATAGTTTGTCCATCTATTTTAATTGGAACTTACATTAATTTATATACAAAATACTTTAAAAAGCGTTAATCTAAATTTTAATTAAAGCTTTTTATATCGGTATTACGTTCCCATTTTATATCCAACATTCAGTTTATCCTTGTATTTTTAAAGAGATGGTTCTTACATATTTCTACTGACGTCGTTTGTAGACATAAAGCTCAAATTATTAATACAGAATTGTGCAAACTCAAAATTCCCATTCCTACTCATTTGTTGAAAAGACAAACTTTTAACAAAACTTGGAAGTTCTTTAAACAAAAATACTTGCATAAATGCACTCCACCACTGATACAATTACAGGGCTCGCGGAACATTATTAACTTCGGAATACTTTCACCATTTTACGTCCAAAAATGTGCACGACAGTCAAAATCAAGTGCAGTGCCGATTAAGGTATGGCTTTAGGGTTCCGTATCGAAAGGGGTAACTAACGGAACCCTATTACTAACCCACCGCTGTCCGTCCGTCTAGACAGACGGACGGACGTCCGTTCGTCTGTCTGCCAGCTTGCTGTATCTCAAGAATAGTAATTGGTAGAAACTTGACATTTTCACATAGAGTGAATATCAATTGCCACTATAACAACAAATAGTAAAACTATAATTATATTAAAGAAGGTTCCTGTACAAGAAACAGTCTTTTTCGATTTATGGTACGGAACGCTTGGTGTGAGAGTTTGACTCGCACTTGGCTGTTTTTAAAACTGCATAAAACTGGGTGCTCCAGTTCATATCACTTTCTTTATTGGAAATATGCGGCAAGATTTAACATAGTGTAAGAACGTGTTTTCTCAAAGTACGTGGTTTCATTTTAGTTAGTCACTTCCTTGTTGATAAATTGGCAATTTGGCATGTACTTTACAGTAACTTGATTATTGTTTGTATTATTATTATAATATTGATGATTATGAAAATTTGTCATAAGTATTTGCATAGGTATGTCGTTTGTAAATTGATGCCCATTCGTATTTGAGAAACCTGCAGACAGTTGCATTTACTGTGACAATTTTGTATCAAATAATTATGATCTACGTCTACACGAACGAAATTCTTCGTAAAGCACTCTAAACTTTTTTATAACTAACAAACTAAAACACGCAACCTCGTCTGCATTACATTTTTTTTTAATTCAAACCTGTTCCTGAGATTAGCGCGTTCAACCAAACAAACAAACTCTTCTCTATAACAACTCTTGTTTTCTCACTTCAGCTTTACAATATTAGCCTAGATAAGTATAGATTATAACAGTGATACGGTCAAAGGTACACGCTTGCATAAAAGAGAGACATGAAGACTCCCAACATGTCAGTTTGATCTCTACGTAACTTTTAACGTAACGGTTACACGCACAAATTAAGTGAAAGTCGGTACACGCATAAAAGTTGTTAGCTTATTAAAATAATAATAATATTGATACTTAAAAAATGGTACGCTCGTTGAGTACATATTTGTACTTTGTAACTTTCAAAAAACTTGAGTACAATCAACAAAATCAGTGTGAGTTCAACGGAATTTTAAGAGCTAAAAAACTTTCTTATGTTTCAAATTATTGTATTGCTTTTCAATATTAATATTATTTTAGTGTAAGTAAGCACTATAAAAGTTTCACGAATTCCAATATAATAAATATTAAACTATCTCATTTATTTCAAAATTCTTGCAAGTCTATCATAACTTGATAAGTAAAGTCTTGAGTTCGCAAAAACTATCGAACTACGCTATATTTAAAATGATCCCTTTCTTTTTTGCTGTCTGTAGGGACAGCATTCATGTGTGTAAATGAATAAATAAAAATATTATTTTACGAAAATATTTTACAATTTTCAAGATTTTTCACCGAAGAGAACTCTTCTAAACGTTGAGCACCCTAGTTTATTAACAAAAAGTTAATGATGCAAATTAAAATGGGAATTTAACGTAAATACGGTGATAGAATCGGTATTTTTAATTTTAAATTTTTCCTTCAAGAGAATCCGTCGTAGCACTAAGTAACTACATGGACATTAATTGTCTGTGAAAAGGATATAAAAAATAGTAAAATCAGCTGTTGTGTTTGAATGCCAATCAGCCAATCGTAACTAATTTGTCTATTGTTTTAATGCAAAATGAGTGGTTATAATTTCATAGGTACTTACTGCTACTTAGTATTCTGAAGGTTAACACTATCTAGATGTCAGTGTATTTTCATAGGTACACTGTATACCTACAAAAAATCTAAATTTTACTTTTATAAATTATAATTATAATTATTAAATTGGTATTTTACAAAATTCAAGTACCAATTTCGGCAAAAATCTATGTCAAAATTTGCCAAAGTTTAAAGAAAGTAATTATTTTTATAAGGTCTCATTAAAAAAGTGGTCAAATTCAAACACAGCGCTCAGTACGTCTAACCAAAGATATCTTAAAAAAATGGGCTCGTTTCCGGATGACAGCAATGTTGAGGAATTCTTCGACGTCTAAGTGCATCTTTTTTTTTTATATTCATGTATATAGTTAGGTTTAGTATTTTTTTTTGCTTTAAAATTTTGAAAAAAAAAAAAAGGTGGTAATAGATCTTTACCTAAATATTTCCGGAAAATCTATAAGAAGTCTATAGTGTAAAAATAACATGTTAAAAAAAAATGTTCAGAACCCATTGCACACGAGTTCGATTCGCAATTGGCCAGTTTTTTTTTCTACTGTCTTTATAGTTTGTCCATCTATTTTAATTGGAACTTACATTAATTTATATACAAAATACTTTATTTTATCAATAGCTAAAGTGGTATTTTTGACATATTGAGAGTGCGTTTAAAATGAAACGTTCCTTGAAAATACGTAATTTTAGTACTATTTATTAAAATGAACAATTTCTTTGTTGTAAGTTTTAGTGGTACTTCAAGGTACCTACTTACGCACATAAATCAAAGAAATAATTAGAATTCCAGTATCTAGGTCATCATGAACTTAGCTCAAAATTAATAGCTTTGAAAGTGATAACGTTTAGGGGAGTGAAATTACAATAGATGTTTCCAGTAAAATCTTATATTAAATTCATGCTAACAATCATTATTATCCTTAAAAATATTTTATTAATTTATTATTTTTTCAAATTGTCAACGTTTAATAAATTAATATATTTCGCATAAATTTTAATCGATTTAAGTCTATACAAATCAATTATCTAATTTTTCTAATTTTATGATGTGTTAATTTGCAATATGGCAATTTAATTTCCATGTCAAACATCCTATTTGTAAGCTAACAAAAATTTATCACCATTTTTTGTAGTAAACAAAAAGTTTCTAGTTCAAGTTCGTAGCTTCCGATGGTCGTTTTGCATATTTTTCGCATAAAATTATGCGAACTAGTTTGCATGGGCGAATATTTATGCAAACGATTTAATTTATATGTGAGTTATTTTAGATTTCTTCCATACGGTAGGCATTAGAAGAAAAACTAAAATTGCGAAACAATTAAATAATATTTGTTTATATTTTATGTAACTTTAAATATTTAGTTTTAATAAATAAATAAAAAAAACACTTACCTAAAATATCCTATACAAAAGATAATAGTAATCGGAAATTCGTAAAACTGAAAAAACTTCACGAAAGTACTTTCGCAACACTCTCACTCCCGGGTCCCGCGCAGCCGATGCGCCGCGCTAGCCAAATGCGACTGCGCGAACGAAGACCGCCGAAACTTTACGACAACTTCCGACAACTTACCTTCACGTGACGAAGGGTGGGTCTCTGTGTTATGCGTACAATTTTCACAGTGATTACTCTTACGTAAGATAATTAGCACGCAGAATGGTCCGATGGCGTTTTTATACGTTGCGTTTATTACGTGAGCGCGGGCAGATTTTTTTGAGAGAGGCTTTGAAGTGACGCTGTGATACTTTTCTATGTATTGGCTTTTGCTGTAGTTCCCTCTCTGCAACTCATTAAAAGATAAGGTTAATAAGCCGGCCAAGTGCGAGTCGGACTCGCACCCGAAGTTATCCGTACCATAAACCTAACTTTTTATTGTTTGTTGTTATAGCGGCAATAGAAATACACAATCTGTGAAAATTTCAACTGTCTACCTTTTACGGTTCCTGAGATACCGCCCTCTGATAGACGGACGGACGGACGGACAGCAGAGGCTTAGTAATAGGGTTACGTTGCCAAAGTACGATGCGTGGCCACAGAGGTCATGATTAGAGACCGTGAATTGATAAACGTACACTGCTTAGTGCATAAAATGAAAAAAACCATGTCTAGACATCAAGGATGTGAAATTATATTGTTTCAAGTGTAATTATTGTGCTCATTATGTTGCTGTTATCGTTTTAGTAAATGCCTTTGTTTGGGAGGAAAATCATCAATTGACTTTTCTGGCTCTGAGCGTAGCAGGAAAGACTCTTACTAACTAAAACCCATCCCTTTTCCTCCAAATGCCCTTTGCGTTCTAGGGGAGCTGCTCTCTAAGCCCGAAGTCCGTAGTTTCGAGCTTAGTTGCGGGCGTAATCTACTCCGTATCACTAACCACTAGGACCTTTACTCTTAGTTTTGGTTCGGGACTTATCGTATGACCGTAGGTGATATGGAGTAGAATGAGCCCGCACCTAAGCCCGAAACTACGGCCTTCAGGATAAGAGAGTAGTCCCCCAGGGCCGCGGTAATTCTTTCGAACAATTTTGCGATCCTGTCAGGTAATTAAATACAAAAACCCAAAGTGTATTCGCAAAGTTATTTTCAAGCTATACTTACAAAGTTATCCTTGGTCAAAGTATCCTAACAAAGCTATTTAATTATTACTAGCTTTAGCCGGCGACTTTGTATGCGCATATCCCGGTTATTCCCGTTATCGTAGGAATTTCGGGAAATCCTCTCTTGGTGCTCCCCTACACTACCCAAGAAATCTACACGCCAAGTTTCAAGTTTCTACGATCATTAGTTATGGCTGTGCTTTGTCTGTCAGTCACTCATTCAGTGAGTAACGGAAGAATTTTATAATAATTATTAGGACGAGTCAAGAGCAAGCCCATCGCTCAATAAAAAAAACGTCAGGCCTCTAGAATACCAAATCTCATCTACCTAGCCTTTTCCCAACTATATTGGGGTCGGCTTCCAGTCAAGCCGGAATTAGCTGAATATCAGTATTTTACGAGGAGCGGCTACCTACCAGACCTCCACAACCCATTAACTGGGTAACACAGTACTTCATGGCAAGACTGGAGTTAGATTTTTACTGGCTTCTGACTATCCCTAACGACGGCCAAAGATCTACAAATGACAGCCGGGACCAACGGCCTTACGTGCTTTCCGAGGCACGGAGGAAACTCGGTATATTATGATGGTTACCCATCCACAGACCAACCTTGGCAAGCGTTGGTTAACCTTGAAGATCGACCCGTGCGGCTGGTATTATCTAGCCACGAGCTCCTCTAGAATACCAAATCTATCTAGCATTATTATAAGGCATAATCAAAATTACGTACATCAAACAGGCATGCATTTTAAATCGTTTCATAATTCATTATTAAATTTGAAAAAAAAAGTGTTTCAAGACTCCGCTGGTTATATTATTTTTTAAGCAGCTATCTAACTTGTTTTTAGTTTGACAAGTATGTCTATTATATTGAAACTGTTTGTTGCTAACGTTAGCTCTTATGTAAGTTTGTCAAATAATTTATTGCATCTTTTATTTGGAGGTGTTATTATGTGCATTGTATGGTAGTAGATAACCAACTTTTATTTAATGTTCTCCATTATAATGAGCTGGAAAATCCGCTAAAAGAAGTCATCTTTTTAGGATTTGTTAATTGTATAGATGTACTGTATTTTTTATATTATTTTATTTCATATCAAAATATCTCACTATTTTATTGATATATCAATGTTTGCAATACTTATTAGTAAATATGTGAGTACCATGTCCCTATTTAAAAAAATAAATTAGTTTACCTCCACAGACGGTTGATAGAGCAGACATATGTTAGAGTGGAGACTGCGTATGGGCAGACGGAAGGTGGCTGGCAGCAGATGGATGCGGACTGCTCAAGACCGGGATGGTTGGCGATCTTTGGGGGAGGCTTACGTTCTGCAGTAGACGGATATAAGCTGAAATGATGATCTCTGCAGGTACTAATTTATTCCAACTGGTATATAGTACACGCAAGGTGCATCTTTTGCACGTACAATATGATATATATTTTTTTATTTACTTCCAAACATCTTGTTAACGATTCAACGTGACACTTTAAGGCACAGTGTTACTGATATTTTTAGGTTTGTTTAAGTGTACTCTACCCATAGGTACATTATTAGATATTATTAGATCGTGCGCCACGATTTTGAAAAAAATTCAAAATGGCAATACCACCACCACCACCACCACCACCACTTACTTCTTTTATCCTCAGAATTAAGAATTATTAAAAGTTAGCCTACTTGGAATTTCGGAGCAATTAGTGAAACAGTAATTGTACGTACGGTTTGGTTACCCTTCGAGTGCGGAACCCAAAAAAAAGCTATCCAATCCTCACTAACACAATTTAACAACTTCTCTGTACAGGAAAAGCCAAGTTACAAATCAAACAAAGAACAAAAAGCGCAAGTAAGGTAACTTGGATTTTCCCTATTGTAAACTGCGGAAGGTAAACACAACATTTTGCGAAGATCCTCGGATGTGTGATGTGTTTGGCACACAACTCTCGGCTCTTAACGTTATGCAGTCGCCTCATGTTTGTTCCGGCAAGACTCCTGCGACATAATGTAGATTTTAAGTTTTTTTTTGCTTAAATATTGGTAAAAGATGACAAAGTTACGCTAAGAAAACTGACAAGAGGAGCTGGTGCTAAGTTATAGCAATCACATGCGTTGATTTTTGAGGTAAAGCAACGCTTGCCGAGGTTGGTCTGTGAATGAGTGACCATCCTACAATTATTGACAGCCGGGACCAACGGCTTGGACCGAGGTCCCATTAGTGCGTCGCGCTGCGTTGCGTTGCGATGTGGTGTGCTAATGAGGCAGAGCTCTAATGTCCGTGTTTCACGACGAGATACAAACACGATTTGATTGGACACTCTGTCTATCAGTCTGCCTAGAAATAAATCTAAACGGTCCCATTAATACGTTGCGACGACGTAACGCATTAATAGGGCCTCGCTCTTAATGTGCTACTCGGGTGCCATACTACCAACTTTACACGTTACACGTAAAACCAGTAACACGTTTTGTCCTGCCTGGAAACCGAACTCAGGAGCTCAGCACTCGAGATGACCGCGATACCAGCGAAGTAGTTAGGCCGCGGGCACGAAGTCAGCGGGCACGGGGCGGCGGGCGGAGCGGCGACAGCGCGGGCAGCGGCGCTTTTAAATGCATAGATTTATAATATGGAACTAGCCATGAAAACAGCGGCGTACGAGCGATGTGTGCCATTCGAGCGGTTTCCGCGCTTCTGCACTGACGTAGTGTTGTGCATTTAATTGTTTGCTTTTAACGTCCCACGTTTTAAAATGCGTTACAGAATTTGTATTATAAAGATGTTTTCGTCGCTGTTTAGACATTTTGTTCGCAAACAAGAAACTAATTTCTCATAATACAACCTAAGCCGCTCTAGCGCCGCGTGATCTGCTCGTTGGCTTCGTGACCGGGTCTGCGCCGCCCCGAGCTACCAACGCCGCCGGTCTTTGCCCGCCGACTTTGTCTTTTTTATTGATAGGCTCTCGTTTGTCTAGGGTAAAACCAGGAGAGATGGACCAGCGGGTGAGACGGACCATCGTAATTTCTACCAAACTATTAAATTTATTTAGGCTGACAACACTTACGAGCTCTTGTCAACCTGTTTGCTCCGTGTAGAAAGCGAGACTATTTGATTTTCGTTTGTAAAATTAGTAAAAAACGTATTAAAAGGTTTCGGAAGCGTGTTTTTTTTTTGTGTGGGTGTTTAAAAAACGAAGGTATGTATAAGATATTGTATTTTTAGAATAAGAATTGACGTTTCTGTGTTAGTATGTTCACTAAATGATAAAATAACCTCAAAGGACAATGGGCATTATTGTAGGAGCTGTGTCCCAACCCTTGTAACAAGTTGCGACTAGTATAAACATGTTCAATTAAGCTTTTTTATGATCAATATGCTAAGTTTTTACTGTAATTGCGTGCAGGTCAAAAGTTACTGGGCTTCAAGTGAAAAAAAAGGTTTTTGTTTTAAATAATGCTTTAATCTTACTTTATTACACTTTGCGTTACATATAAACATAATTATTACATTTATAATAATTGTACAGTAATCACAGGCAGTAGTAGTTATTTTATTGCCGTTATTAACAACTGCACAGTTGAAAATATGTAAACAACGAAGGAAATAATACAATTCTGATAATTGTATTATTTCCTTTGTTATTTATATATTTTCAAATACATAAATAATAAAGGAATATAACCCTTAAGTTAGAGTACAGCTTAAACATAATTATGCAAATCGTTTAAAGGTACTTTTAATAGTGATTATTATCTATGATAACTTCATCTAAAAATGTCGCGGGTAACAATATGCTTGGCTGGTGTCTAGCCCAGCCAAGGTACCAAATGATACTCATTATGTGAGCACAAGTACCTAACTGTTCTTTTTCCCGTTAAACATGAGCAATAGTAATGGGCAATCGCATTTCTCGCTGTTTCTGCTCTATTTTTTATCAAAATATACGAGTAATAAATTCTACCCGATACATGCCGCGATTTTATGCGCCCCCTCAACAGAATACCTTCTGAAGTATTTATGTTGTATCGTACTAGGTTAGGAATAGCTCCTATGCATATTTCAATTGTGTACATGCCATTTCTTACGTGTTCACTCAAATAAGACCGGGCGAGTTTTATTTGGTAACTGCCAAGGGAAATTAATAAAAGGTCTTCTTCTGATAGTTCAGGAAACTGTAATAATGCATTGTCATCCGAGGTTATGGTACGAAACGAAGCTCGCTGTCGATTTATATTATTTTCAATGACATAGTCACCTAGGCTGTTGGCCATATGAACCCTCTCATTCAAAACTTGTATGATATCATCAGCTCGAGGATGGTCTTTTAATGGCTCTCTAAATGTATTTAAAAGAGCAGCAGCAATGCGTATATCAACGAACATATGTGTCATTGCTCTATTAAAATATTCTTATCTAAATATTTTAAAATCACGCTTAATCCACCCATTTATCACCTCCACCACCCATCTCACGATTGTAACTAATCTAGATTTATTTGCCTCTTCCGTTCTCAGTTGGCTTTCGTTTCTAAGTTTTGTTGGAGGCATGTGGGCTTGGTAGCCCCAAGTTTCTATAGTTGGGATTGAATCCCTAAAACCTCTATCCAATATAAATGTATCATTATTTTTCAAAACGTAAAGCATTGGGTTTATCTCATTTTGAATATAGGTATTCATTATCGTCGCGTCTGAAGTCGTGGCAGCATGAGGGCCAGTTACATCTACTATGTAGCCATCTGTACATATTATTAAAAAAGGTTTCAACAGGTTTCTGAACTTGTGAAGACTATATGATTGCTTCTGAAATAAAAAGTTGCTACTCTTTTGAATGTAGATATATGTTCCATCGCATATTAAAATGGCTGGTGGCTCATCATTGCCAGCACCAAATATAGCATTTGGAATTCTTAGGTTTCTTGCTACAATTTCATCACGGCTAATGTGGTCCCATCCGAGATGCCGAGGAACAAACTCGTTTATTAAACATTCGCTGCTCCTGCGCTTACAATATGGCAGCGTGTGGCGCGGTGGGCGGAGGGGTGTTGGGTTAGAGTAGGCGCACAGTCGCCCGTGTGGTTTTCCACTTGATTTTTAAAATAGTTTCAGCCCTTTCGTCACTAAAATAGTAATTGATTAAGTTTTATTTAATATTTTATTAAATAAATGAAAGCACTATAACAGATTCCCTGCACAAGATACAGAGTTACGCCCATACAAAAAAACATAACACTAATTGAGATCTTTCATATGATATAGGTAGGAAAATGTTACAACACTTGGGACGAAACCGCCCATTGTTCTTTTTCGTTTGTTTATTTTGCTTTTAATATGAGAAAGTGGTCCGTCTCTCCACTCAATTTAGGAGAGATGGACCATGTTATGTACGGGTGAGATGGACCAATAGTCAACCGTTTTGTTTTGCAAATTTGAAGTGGTTTTAAATTATTATTGCTACTTATTTTTTAATCCATACATTCTTAATGTGTTAATCTCTTCTTTTGTAGATAATATGCCTTTAACATATAAGAGGAAAAGTGGAGTATGTAGAGGAGAATGGACAGAAAGAGCATTAATTGATGCTTTTCAAGCTGTTCCTAATGGAATGGGTATCAATGAAGCAGCAAAAACATTTGGGATACCTAAAACTACATTTAAGCGAAGACTTGCAAAAAATTACTTGACTAAAAGCGATGTTCTCGGTCCCAGTGGTATACTGCTGCTTGAAAATGAGAAGAAGATCGTCGTACACATTAAAAAATTACAGAAAAGTGGGTTTACGCTATCAAGAGAAACAGTGCGTAAAATGGCTTATAATTTAGCGGAAAGACTTCATATTGAACATAACTTTAATCACGAAAAGAAAAAAAAAGACAGAAAAAACAAAAAATTGAAGACAGTTCTGATGAAGATAGCGAACAAGAGATTATAACTCTGCGTGATAGTCCTGAATTGACTGAGTGGGATGACAACGAATGTGCAGGCTGTGGTGAAAACTATGAGGAAACCCTGAGTCAAGATGAATGGCTGCTGTGCATTATTTGTGAACGCTGATCCCATGAAGGCTGCACCAATTTTCCCGATATGTGCGACCGATGCGGAAATACGATGCAAAACTGAAGATTTTACTTTCATTTAATTGCTTGTTACTTGTTGATTTCGTTTTGAATGTTTGTTTTTTTTGTTTGGAAGTGTTAATGATTATTTTTGTTAGGACCATCTCTCCTTACTGGGTGGTCCGACTCACCCATATAGTATGGGAGAGATGGACCGAGGGTACTTTTTTAAATATTTCAATTATTTCCATAAAGATGCTATAATCGTGCCATATTAAAATAAAAAAATGTTGACGATTAATAGTTAGTTAGTTTATCACTAAATTGTTTAATAGTTATTAAGCAATAAAAAAGATATTAAACTTGAACAAAATGTGGTCCATCTCTCCTGGTTTTACCCTACTATCTGACCTGATAGTAAGCGATGATGTGGTCGAAGATGGAGCACGCTTGCCTAAAAATAACCTATATACTCTTGATTTAAAGACTCCCAGGTGTAGCTATCAGAAAACACATACTCTGGCAGGGTTTTCCACTCCTTAGCAGTACGCACTATGAATGTGTGCCCAAAACGTGTTGTGCGCGTGGGTGGGATGTATGTAGCGGTATCATGTAGCGGTGGCGCATCGCCGTTCATCTTGTGGTCCAACTTCGCGCCCGGCTTTAAAGTTACTAGGTAGTCGTAGTTAGTTAGTTTAAAGAAGTATGGAAGAAGATGACTACGTTGCAACGACCCAAATACATTAGGACATAATTATATTGATGAAGGAAGTAGACTAGTGTTGACAACTACGAATCACAGCGATATTCAATCGAATCGACTCAATACAAAAAGTTCTAAATCAGCAAACTTGTAATTCCAAGAACAATACGTCATCAACGTTTCTATCAAGGTTAAGGTTTGAGTAATACCTACAAATATATTGATTTTAGCAATATTGAATTTTAAATTGGATCAGTAATCGTATTCATGAATAGTATCAATAAGGATTGAGTTCGCCTTTCATCATTTGCATAAATCAACGATTCGCGTGAATTTGGAATTAATTTCTCTTGCAGTAACGTTGTACGTGTAACAGAATAAACGCAATATCTCTTAAAGGGTCATTGTAATCATAATTATGATCAACTTTTACAATGGGATCGTCACCGTAGTCGGCAAAAAAATCGCAAAAATATAATCGCATAACTCGACATGAATATTCTGAACAGCTACTTTTTTTTTCGCAATTTTGGGGTTGGCCCCATCGTAAAAGTTATTCATAACTAGCTTCTATCAGCGGCGTGGTCCTTAGGGAACATATTCCCACTCTACACTATCTGTGAACCAAATTTCATTTAAATCGGTTCAGTAGTTTTGGCGCGAAAGCGCGACATACAGATAGACAGAGTTACTTTCGCATTTATAATATTAATAAGGA
Organism: Lacanobia oleracea; assembly: GCA_950371165.1. Classification (NCBI taxonomy): domain Eukaryota; kingdom Metazoa; phylum Arthropoda; class Insecta; order Lepidoptera; family Noctuidae; genus Lacanobia; species Lacanobia oleracea. The sequence goes on along the minus strand of OX493391.1, from coordinate 23,552,773 downwards.
TTATGAGTACAATGACCTCTTAAGAGGTATACCGTTTATTTTGTTACACGTTGTATAGATAGCTTATTATATCGTTAGCATAGTAACATAGCATATCAGCTTAAAATGTCTCCACCGCTGGAATAAGGGCCGCTGTATGGCAGTAATGGCCGGTGGACGTAAAACGCAGACACTGTACAGTCGTATTAAGATGCATCATTGCCATCATGTTCTTATTGACAACGGAAATATTATGATGACTAGTTGACCCACGCAACTGCGTTTGCGTCACAATTTTCATTACTGCTCCGCTCCTATTAGTCTTAGCGTGATGATGTATAGCCTATAATAGCCTTTCTCGATAAATGGGCTATCTAACACTGAAAGAATTTTTCAAATCGGTCCAGTATTTCCTGAGATTAGCGTGGTCAAGTAAACATACAAACAAACTCTTCAGCTTTATATATTAGTATAGATATTGGCAAGTAGACCTCCTATTTGCCTAATGCCCAAATTCTGAAACCCTGGCTGCACTATAGTACAGCCAAGGTTTCGGGATTTGAGCGAAAGGATCACCGCGGCCCCGAAACGCAAAGGGCATTAGGAGGAACAAGGATGGGTTTTAGGTAGATTCAGACAATCTCTTCTGCTCCGCCTAGAGCGGAAGGAGTCATTAGATAATTTGCCATCCTTAAAAAAAGAGATACCATAGTGAGGAATGGTTTGGTGGATATTACAGTGGATATAAATGCTGGTCGCTCACAATAGGTGACATCAGAAGGCTCCAAGTCACTCAAAGGGCATTGGAGAGGGCAATGCTTGGAGTTTCCTTGCGTGATAGAATCAAGAATGATGAAATCCGCAAGAGAACCAAGATTACCGACATTGCTAGTAGGATCGCCAAACTAAAGTAGCAATAGACAGAACAGATGGTGGCTGAAATGTTCTGAAGAGGCACCGCCTACTGGAAGGATTGACTGAAGGTGAACTGATGACCTGGTGAAGGTCGCGGGTAGCCGATGGATGCGAGACGCGTAGGACCAGTCGTTGTGGCGACGCTTTGGTGAGGCCTATGTCCAGCAGTGGACGTCTTTTGGCTGATATGATGATGATGATGAAGTGTATGTCGACAGACATGCCGATTTCTTCTAGTTATTATTTTCCTCTACAGATTTTTTTGATGAAATTATTTCATCATCAAGATGAAATGATTAACAAAAAGTAAAGCCCGTAGTATGTTCCGTTATTTATGTCCAACTACGTACATTTTTAATATCCCAGCCACCGATTCATTTACGCAAGTCGCAATTCCAACAGTAATTTAAAAGGTACGCTAAATTTAAGCAATTTATTCGACTTTGCTGATTTGAACGTATAATAATTACACGTTGTTTGTAAAATAAATTAAACAAATTATTTTAATTAAAACATTGGAAGTAAAATTAAAAGCAGTAAAATGTAGGTACCTCTTTAATTTGTTTATTTATAGACCAATGCGATGTATCGATACTGCCTTTTTGGTGTAGCTTTGTATGGCCTATGGATGTATGATCCCCAAAGCCGATGTCCGGGTCGGAAAAAGTGCTAGTGGGTTTTTCAATCCTGATTTTTTTAGTTGCAGTCCTAGGTCTGGTTTTATACCTGGCAGATAATAAAATTTATGTGTATAATAGGGACACATTTGCCTAAACCTTCGACAACTATGGATATGATGCCATGTATTACTAACTTTTGCCTGCGTTTTTTCCCGTGCCCAAAGGAATTTTGAGAAATTCTTTATGCCAATTTTCAGCTTTCTACGACCAGTAGTTTCTGCTGTGCATTTACACTCAGTCACTCGGTCACTCAGTCAATCGCCAGTAACGGAATAATTTTATATATTAAGATTTTTTTTTTGGGACAAGCCCGCCACACATTCCCAGTCACTGCAACTCCTGAAAGCCAGAATCAACAGTGGCGATCACCAGTAAAACGCCGAGCCAATGATACCCGACGAGTCCCGGAGAAACGATTCAACTGTCTTGGATCCTGCAACGAAATTAATCAGAAAAGTACAGCGGAGGAATAGGAAAAAATATATACAATTTCCACTTCCCTCCGTATCAAGCAGGAGACAGAATAGAACTAGGCCAATAGGCACCAAGGAACATACTACTCTGTCAAGATAGTACCGGAAAAAGATCAATAATACACAAAATGTCTGTTATTCATCCAAATTTATTTTATCACCTTCAAAGTATGCTCCTTTAGAAACGATACACTTGCGCCAACGAATAATCCATTCATCAAAACATTTTTTAAACGCTGCTTCCGGAATTGAGTTCAGTTCTCGTCGCGAATTCTCCTTTATGTCTTCTATCGATTGAAAACGGGTGCCACGAAGTGGTAATTTGAGTTTAGGAAAAAGAAAAAAGTCTGCAGGAGCCATATCTGGTAAATATGGTGGTTGCTGGATGGTATTTGTTGAGTGTTTGGTTAAAAATTCGTTCACAATGATAGCCTTGTGCGAAGGCGCATTGTCGTGGTGCAAAATCCAAGAATTTTCTTTCCACAAATCTGGCCTTTTTCGTCGAATTTGCTCTCTTAAACGCCGCATAACGCTCAAATAATATTCTTTATTTACCGTTAGACCTTCCGGTTAGAATTCAGAGTGCACAACCTCGCGATAGTCAAAGAAAACAGTCAACATGACTTTGACTTTTGATCGACTTTGGCGTGGTTTTTTCGGTTTCGGTTCAGTTGGAAGGCGCCACTCCGAAGCTTGTTGACTAGTTTGCATGTCAAACTCGTAAACCCACGTCTCGTCACCAGTAACAATGCGTTTCATGAATGTTGGGTCCGAACTGACTCGTTCTAGCATGTCCTCAGCGACTTTCATGCGATTGAGTTTTTGGAGAAAATTCAGATCTTTTGGGACTAGCCGAGCAGCAACATGTTTCATACCCAAATGATTAGTTAAAATGGTACGGATCGACTCGTGAGATACAGAAAGTTCGGCGGCTATCTCTCTCAGAGTTGAATGGGGATTTTCAGTCACTATTTCCTTCACTTTTAACGATGTTAACTTCAGTTGCAGACGTTGACGGCCTACCAGAGCGAGGCAAATCTTCCATCACATCTCGACCGCTTTTGAACGCTTTGAACCACTCATAAGCACGAGTTTTTGATAAAGTCGATTCACCGTAAGCCTTCTGTAACATTTTCAGTGACTCCGAACACGAAATTCCATTGGCGATGCAAAATTTAAGACAAACTCTTTGTTCGATATTTTTGTCCATTATGAAATTCGCAATACACACTATATATGATATTACTAAAACCAGCACTGTATTTAATATAAATAACAGATGCAACTCAAACTCCGCGCCAAAATGGAAAACAGTTGTGCCAATCTAACAACTACAAAAAAACAAAAATTTGAATTTGGAACCATAAACAAATCATCCATTCCCGATACTTTTTTGACTGAATGTATACAACTGGGTAAGCACCACGGATTATATCTTACCACTAAAACTGATGGGTCCTAAATTGTGAGCTACTTTTAATACCAGTAATAGGTATGGCAAAGTCGCTTGAACGCAAGGAAATTTGTTCTGGTTTCAACAAGATCCGTATAGTAAACTACCCCAGATGTAACCTGAATACTATCTAACATCACATAGCGGTCAGTTTGCCAAAGAATACACTCCCATAAGATGTGATGTGCGAATTGTTCGTATTCGTGGTTAGCTGTAGAACATTGCCATAAAGGCGACGCCACAAGCTGAAAAGAAAATAATTTACTCTTAAAGTTGCCATGACCTGTGAGAAATTGGGCAACACAGTGATCCACCTCCAGGCATGGTACTGTCCAGCGGCCCACGAACATAATTATATTAAGATTGCCAGTTTAAATCTGAATTTAGAAGCCTATCCTGGAAAGTTTCTTCAGACGAAGTAAACAATTGAAATTACTGATTAAATCTGGCCCCAGTCCTCTAATTCAAGTTCTAAACTAAACTAAATCATAATTTATCTGAGATTCTCTAATCAAAGTTTGGTCCAGACGGGATAGTCTATTAGAAAATTACGCAGTTGACCAACTCTATTTATCTATAAATGACAAGCATTTTCTCGCGGCTTGGCGCCCTTTGCCTATCCTACAAGACTTGTAGGTGTGGTCTAGTATATGTATATGGTTTTCATTACATATTACAAAACAAAGTCCTCCACCACGTATGTCTGTCTGTTCGCGATAAACTCAAAAACTCCTGCATCGATTGTCATGGTGTTTTCACCAAAGGATAGTGGTTCTCGAGGAAGGTTGTAGTACATAATTTGTCAAGAAAAAATTAAGGGAGATTCTTAAGAAAATTGCACTGCGGACGAAATTTTATATTTTTTTTTCTACTATAGATAGGCACGCGTTTGACCACTATCTCACCTGATGGTAAGCGATGATGTGGTCGAAGATGGAGCACGCTTGCCTAAAAATAACCTATTCACTCTTGACTTAAAGACTCCCAGGTTGTAGCTATCAGGAAACACAGACTCGTGTGTGTGCTAGTCTCAGATAAACAAAAAGGAAAAGAATCCAATTTCAGAGATTTTTTTGAAGAATTTCTTCAATATAAGTTCTATCACCGCACATATTTGCTAATATCTGGGTATCGTGCAGCTTCAAGCACAAGCATGACATTATTGTTTACTTTGGTATCTGGGTTGGCAGACCATAGAATGCAGAAATAATGCCAGCATGACGTTACGCGTTAAAAGTATTTTGCCACAGTGGCCCTCGCAACTCGGTTTTGGTGGAGAAGTACGCAGGAGATAGTATAGTGCACAAATCTTGGCGCCAAACACGGCAATTGAACTCATCATCATCATATTAGCCGAAAGCCTTCCATTGCTAGACATAGGTCGTTCCTAAGCGTTGCCACAACAACCGGTCCTGTGCGTCTCGCATGCATCGGCTACCCGCGCCCTTTACCAGGTTATCGGTCCACCTTGAAGGAGGCCTTCCATCGCGGCTTTCCGGCTCGATCGACCATCTGTTCTGCGAGCAATGTGCCCACTGCCATTTCAGTTTGGCCTTTGGGTAACTGTAAGTCTTCTGATGAGGCCCATTGTCAGAATTTAACATGACCGGGGAGAAATCAGACGCAGAACCAACGGCTTTACGTCTTTCCGAGCAACTAAAAGACAAAAAAAAAATATTTTCAACCGAGGCATCGAACCCAGAATCCACGCTCTTGTCCGCTATTAAGACTATTACGAGGCATCTAATATTTACCTAAGTAACAAACTAATTATCTATGTATTTGATTTTCATAAAAACGATGTTGTTACTTTCAAAGTTAATATTGTGCATGTGCATAAATGTTTGGTTAACATTGAAGGTAAACATTGTGAGGTAAGAATTTACCTATGTCCAGATTACCACACAAACTGACAATGTTTTCCTTACTCTTACACTGCCGCCCAAAAAATTTTGGCTGACTACATTTTGTGAGGCCAAAGTTTATTGAAACCGTCAGTAAAAACAAAAGACGACACAATTATTGACACACGTGTAGATGAGTTTCAGTAAGTAACAGTTTAATGTTTATTGAATCCTAACTTAATATTATAAATAAGAACGTGAGTTTCTTTTTTTAATTACTGAAAAAATTTTGATAAACTGACGGTTATACGCACATTTTATTGCGATAGTAAATTACCAATTTATAATTTGGATTACTTTGAAGTCGTTGCATGTATTCAAACTTTTACAAAATACCTTTATTTGAGTGGCCAAAAATTGTTTTGCTGTAGTGTATAATATGTAGAGGTCTGACGCGAGCTAGTGTGCGAGGCAGCCTACCGAGTAGCTGCAGTGCAGTAACTCGCATCGTTAGGACGTATCTTACGAGTTACAGCCACGTGCGAGTTGAACAGTAACTCGCATCCGCGTTACTTCAACATTTTTTTGTTTTTACTCGCCTGATCGCCTGACAGTAACTCGCACATGGCAGCAAGCAGCACGGATAATACTCGCATCTTTCAGACGAGTTCGGCAGTAGCTCGCCAGTGTGTCAACCAGGCAATTGAGATTGAAATCTGCATTGTATTGTGCTGCGCCTCGGAGGAGTCTGAGCGTGGGCAGCGACTATCATCATGGCTTACGAGTAGGCAATCCAAGTATCTGACTACTGTCTAGGAGCACCTCGCACTGTGTAAATAGCCGTAAGTAAGACTCACCCTTCAGTAATAGTATAAATAAATAGTTGCACTAAGAAAATTCAGCCTTGTTGTTCCCAATAAGCAGACACGGGCCTTATCTTTATGAAGCCCGGAACTCAGCAGGTTTATTGTCAAGTAAACGGGGCCCGCTAGGGCCAGTGCTTACCAGAGTTGCGGAATTGGTTCGAAAAAGTCACCGCGGAACTGAAACGCAAAGGACATTAGGAGGAACACGGAAGAGTTTTAGTCAGTAAGAGTCTGATACTCCCTTCTGCTTCACCCAGAGCGGGAGCAGTCATTTGATTATTCCTCATCCATAAAAAAAACTTATTGTCAAACAAAATTGCAGCCTAATTGTTATTTAAGTATTACTTTTGTTACATAAGTTAGCTATTAAATTCATGCTCTTTAAAGAGAAATGGAAAGTGAGACACGGTAGAGTAACACGTAATTAATAAGTAAATTAATGAATTAAACATAGCTGAGTAGGCATCTATTTCATCATTATGAAAGATGTTAGATGCTATTTACTTAAGTAAATACTATCTAGACTTTTTATTGTGGAGAAATTATTTATTAGGTGTTAACTATTTTATTTAGACCCAAATGATTTATACAATAGTAAGTTTTTATGAGCCACTAGCTTGTACTAGTGTCTCATAAAGTATCTTCTTACTAAGTTTCAATACGGACAGACAGACAGACAGACGTGACGAATCCTTAAGGGATCCGTTTTTGCCATCTGGCTACGGAACCCCAAAGACGTAACCAACAGACAAAAAAACGGCTTTGCTTCGAAGTAAGTTGCTATTCATTATAATTATTATTCAGCTACTGCCTCCAATAATATGTATTTAATCAGGCTGATCAGCCCCCTCAATAGACCATCAAGGCGCACAAAAAATATCTCACAAGAATTTATTATATTATTGGAGAAATTTCGTTGAAAAACATCATTTGAAATGTCGGCCTGTGTCATTGTAGTCTCTCAGCTCCATGTCGGTTGTACACTTGCATCAAAATGTACGAGCTGTTTTATTGTAGCTTACTTTTGTAACGTTCACTAAGAGTCTTTATATTTTTATACTAGCTGATCCACGCACTTTCGTCTGCGTAACATTTTTCAATAATTAATGCTCCGCTCCTATTCTCCGTACCATGATGTTAGGGGAATGAGGGGTGAAATCGGACAGGGGGTGAAACCAGATAGTTGCTATTTCATTACTCTGCGTAGAGCTGTCTCGCTCTAGTTTGCAGTGAAGTACGCGCGAATGCTTACTCAGTGCAGTTGCAAATGTTGGCGACGGTAACATCTCAGCGCGTGCGTCTATAAACGAAAATTGTAAACAAAGGTAAGTTAACTAATATTTTGACTTTTTTAAAGTGTTATCATTAAGTTTAGCTATGTGCTATCTTATACGGTTGTATTTTTTATGAAGTAATATATATTTAACCTTTTAAAACGGTATGTGTTGTTGCTATGAGTGTAAATATAATCTCTGTTAGTATTGCAATTTCAAACATCGCACCTGTGGGGTACAAGCGGACGGGGTGATTTCGACTATCCGGTTTCACCCCGATTGATTTTATATGTAGGTATTGCGGGCGTTTGTTTTATTCGTCTATTTAATTACTATTTTTTTACTTTTTACAGAGTGCGAGCGTCAACATGCCACGAACATATGTGCCGCTACTATGCAAAATGCAGTGTCTGCTTTTACCAAAACTGGAAATTGCCCTCTGAATCCCAACACGTTTACAGATGTAGATTTTGCACCATCACAGACAACAGAAATATCATTTGTACCACCAACCACAAATGAATTCTCTCAGGATCCATTGCCTCATGAAAGAACTCCGTCCCCACAAGCAGGAACATCTACAGAAGGACAAACGTTTTCAGATTCTTTAAGTCTTGTATCACCGAAAGATATCATGCCGATTCCTCATTTTAAAAAGAACATGCGGCCATCTGCGCGTCGAGGCAAAACCGCAATTTTGACTGAATCACCGTATAAAAATAAACTGCCAGATAAGGCTATGTCATCAGTAATTAAAACAAAAAAAGGTAAAGGTATCGGTGAAAAGACGCATAAAGAAAACTATCAGGAGGATTCGGAGTGTTTGGTTTGTGGCGAAAAGTACAGTCAAACTAAGTCCACAGATGAATGGTACCAATGCACTGCTTGTCTTAAATGGACTCACGAAAGTTGCATCAGTTGTTCTGAGCAAGAATTATTATTTTTTGTATGCAAAAACTGCGAATAATTTGATTATTTACATTTATTGTTAGTATCTATATTCACCCCTTGAATAAAAAATGCCTATCCGGTTTGACCCATAGGTATGGGGTGAATTCGGATTAATAATTTTTATTAAAACAATTATATTTTGTAATTACTAAGATTGATCTCAAACATTTTTATGCCAAAGTTATACCTAAGGTATACTTAGACATTTATGACATTGATTACCTCAATAAATAACATAGTAATTTTTTTATTGTGTCTTTTTCTTAACTATCCGGTGTCCCCCCACCTTCCCCTATATCTTTCTAGATAAGTAGCTGTCTCAATAAATGGGCTTAAACACACTTAAAAATTTCCAATTTGTAGTAGTTCCTGAGATTAGCGCGTACAAATCAACTTTGAGCTTTATATTAATAGATATTATCATTAATATATATTAATAGATATTATCACAGATATTTTCTGGTAGCCTACACTTGTGGCTCTTGTGGATAGGCCTCCCCTTTCTTCTTCTAAACCCCTGTGTTTTGGGCGATGTCTGGGCATAATTATTATGTTTGCCCCGCAAATATCACGTGACTTATTACGCGTATATCCCTCCCTCCTTTTTTTGCGCTCTCGTTAGAATTTCGCACTACCAATTTACACTCCCCCAGAAACTCAGCTAAAATTCAAATTTCAGCTTTAAAAAGAAAATGTAGTTTCGCGTTGTCTACTGTTAGTAACGGAATTTTATTTGTTAGTACGAATTAATTTTCTTCTCAAGAATGTCAAGTTATACTTTTAACCCTTGCCAAGTACATCAAAAAAAGGGTCTAAAAATTCCCTTTTGAACCAAAAAAGGAGTGCATAATTATGCAAATTCAGCTAATTGTGTTTACACAGCCCCCAAGTCCAAGGGAATTCCGCAATAAATAATCAAGGACAGGCTTTGCGTTACTTTTTTAAATTATTTTGTTTAGCGAAAAAAGACAAATAACAACATTATTTTTAGCGAAGGGCAAGAAATTAAAAGAATGTTTAAAACAACTTTTATGAGATATGTTACAGCGGATTGATCGCCAAAGTGACATTCTATCATATCACAATTTTAACTTTAAGACATGCGATACTGAAATTAATAATATGTTGTCTATGTTTAAGACATTTGAAAAATAAAATATACTCTTGAATCTTTGTAAAATTTCACTTTATCTTTTCTTTCTTTCGTGTTCTTTTCTTTTTAAATAAACGTTGCTTCAAACTACAAATTTCTCCTAATCGTGGGTGCGTTCACAGACTGATAAAATCACATACACAAACAACCAGACCCGAAACAACTATCTGTACGCCATACAAATATTTGTTCCGTGCGGGAATTGAACCCACGATACGCAGCGCAGCAGTCGCTCAACGTCTGCGCCAACCGTGTTGACAAAATTTTATCAGATTAAACTAAAACTTAGCGCCAAAAGTCAGTTATAGACCGCGTTTTATCTGAATAGGTACATAGAGTTAGATTTGGTAGGTTTAGAGTTAACTACGTGATTTGAATGTGAAACAATCGGCGTTAACGACGGTTAAAACAGAGGCTACGTTCCCACCAGAGATGAACGAGGATGCGTAGCAAGAGATGTGTTTGTAGGAACCAATAATACTGCTTAATTTACCTAGCCTGGAAAACCGGAAATAACAGCCCGTTTTTACCGCCATATTCAGACGCCTGTCAGAAAAGTTTGATAAGATTTTAACATACTGTTTTAGATCGGTCCAGTTTTGAAAAAGAAAATACAAAACGACTTTTGGTCAAGTTTTTTATAGATAAAATCAGTCTAAACTGCAGTTGTCACTTTCGCACTTGACTTGATAGCGACGGCATCGGCAATAGTATCTTCAAATATGTGAGTACGCAGCCTTAAAGTTAACTTGCTTGTCTTTTCTGACATCAATTCTGTAATTAAAGCAAGCACGCATCCTTCCAAACATGCGTGAATTTACGCGCATTACGCTAAGTAATTAATCTTAATGAAAATTAAACTAATTTCACAAATATCTCGAAGTTAATCTCACTCTAATTAACAAACATTGCCACTCCGAATTTAAATTATAATTAGAAATGTAAATAAAAGAAATTAAAAGGAGATAGACAAATATAAGTGACAATCAAATCTTAAATTGTTTAAACGGAGCGGGCAGGAATTACAGGTGGCAACACAGAAGCGTCAATGTCAAGTATTCTTAACGTTAAAGTTTCGAATATGCAACACTAGATGGCATAGTCAACGCCCTGTACGTTATATTGATTGGTTAATTAACAAGCTTTCCCACCCATTTCGCCTGAGTGAAAATCAGATGTTAACGTATGGCGACGTAACACCAGGATAAAAGTTATTCTAATCTAGGTCTACCCGTGTTCCTAATATAATTTATGGATGGATGATATCTTAACATACCGAGTTTCTTCCGTGCCTCAAAAAGCACGCAAAATAGTTGGTCATGGCTGTCATTTGTAGATCTTTGGTGGTCGTTACGGATAGAAGCCAGTAAATCTGACTCCAGTTTTGCTTATAACTCTCGGTGTTACAGTTAATGAGTTGGCAGCCGCACCTGCTAAAATGCTGTTATTCAGCTAAATCCGGTTTGACTGGAAGCCCATCCCAATATAGCTGGGAAAAAGCTAGGCAGATGATAATGCCTGACAGACGTTGACCTACCCGATTGTAGGTATTTAGTATGAATAAAATGGACTAACCAGATTAGATTTCCAATTGTAAATCTGATCTCACTCTAAGGAATCCAAACATACAATAAAAACATCACTATTGGTTCAGCCGTTTACGAGGATTTGACATGCACAGGTGTAGAGAGTTAGCAAGATAGTTTATCCAAATGTTACACATTGTTGCTCACTCTACGAATATTAAGATTATGCATCGCTAACAGATTATTGCGATGCATAATCTTAAGCACTCAAAATTTCATTGCTTTAGAGATCTAAAGCAATGAAGCTTTGAGTGCTTCTACAAACAGCGCAAACTCTCAATTGGAATTCCGAGAAACCCCAACTGCATCAGAAGGAAGTGCACCCGAAAATTACAAACTTCACGCCTCTGTGAATCTGAAAAGAAAAGAGCTTCGAAATTATTTGAAAGCCACTGAGAGCGGTAAAGGCAAGGACGTGCTTTAACTGAGCTTAGAATCCATTCCGATAAAGACTTGAATGCGGTACTATTTTTAAGATGATGATGTTACCTTTAAGCTTGCCAGAGTTGATCTGTGGATGGGTGACCATCTTCACATATCGAGTTTCCTTCCTCCGCACCTGAGAAAGCATTTTGGTCATTTGTAGATATTTGGCAGTCGTTACGGATAGTAAGAAGCCAGAAAATCTGACATCAGTCTTGCCAAGAACTACCGTGTTACCCAGTTAATGGGTTGTAGAGGTCTGGTAGGCAGCCGCTCCACGTAAAATACTGGTGTTCAGCTGAATCCGGTTTGACTGGAAGCCGACCCATATAGTTGTGAAAAGGCCAGCCAGATCTGATATTACATTGAAGCTTGGCAATGGCAGTCGTTATTTATCTATCTGAACTATTTTGTTCCACAGCTGGGCTAAGAACTCTCTCACCCTGTTCCACATAAATCTGCCCTTTGCTAATATGAGGAATCTTTTCAGTAGTACCTAGTATTTATTTCGCCATCTTCGGCTTGCATTACCGCGATGACATCTTCATCATCATCATCAGGCTGTAATGGATCCATATAGTGGTCATCTACCACAATTTTTCGTTTGCCAAGCGGCAGACCTGTCCAGCATTCCAGCCTAACCTCACTTTAAGGTTAAACCATGACAGCTATGTATTATAGCCAACTATGTACGAAAGAAAGAAAAAAAAGTAGTTTATTTGGCATACACAGATACATACGATGAAGGTATAAATATAAGGAATATAAATAAAAATAATTCTGATTTAGTTTTTATTTGTTTGATCCACAAAAAGGGATGTATGGCAAATGGTATTGCCGAGCTAAAATGAATCAATTATTCTAATAAAATACTGAAACATAAAACGTGCATCTCGTTAAAACAGATCGAAGATGTCAGAACCAAAGATTAAATTTAAACTGCATGAGAGACCCCGGGGGTCGGGATGTCTTGACACGTGAAACTTTCTACAATCCATTGTGAAGACGCACTAACAAAGCGAAATCTAAGTTTAACCTGTCCCGAAAAAACTTGCAAAGAGAGAAAGTCAAAAATTTTAAAAGATGACCATCAAAGATCATTTTTGGTGACGTCAATAATGTCAGGTATGGGAGTGGCGATCACCACTCAACACTACTCCCATTTAAACCGACTTTTTAAAAAAGAAGGAGGTTCTATGTTCGGCTGTATGTATTATTATTTTTTTTAACCTACTTCTTCAAAAAGGAGGAGATTCTATGTTTGGGTGTATGTATGTTTTTTTTTTTAATGTTTGTTCACTGATTTCTCCACCAATTGTGGACCGATTTACAAAATTCTTTTTTTATTCAAAAGCCAGAGGTGGTCCCATTATCACCAAGTTAGAAACTATTGATGGGATTCCATGAAAATCGACGGAAACCCTCAAATTTTATAAGCACGTTCAATGATTTTCATTTACTTTCTAATGCATCTCAGATATTTGTGCCTGATAATCATCATTTCATGTTGTTCTGATGATGGAAGGTATAAGTCAGGATCTGATTACGGGGTTCCATGAAAAAGGTTTGTTCAGTGATATTTTCGCAAATGTTCAACTGATTTGTATGATTATTTTTTTGTTTGGAAGAGTATTCCCGGACTGGTCCTATTTCAATTTGGTGAAAACCCGATGAAGGATTTCAGAGGTAGGCAACGGATTTCTTTAGTAAAATATGATAGCAAATGGATCGGGATATCTGAAATCACATGTTTGTTTATTGTTATACCAGTTCATAACATAACATCACGCCGATATGCTGTAAAGGGGTTTACAGGTGTCAATAAAAGTAAAAAATAAAACTTTTTACAAACAACTACAACCGACTTCCAAAAACAAAACACTAAAAAGTATAAAATAACTTTATTTTCGTAAGTTGGTGTTAAAAAACAAAAAAATAACCAAAAACACCGACGACCGAAATGAAAGATAAATCTGAATAAAGCCGGATGCTCAATTGACGCCAAAGATGGAAGTAGCTTACTCTTACTGACAAAATCCCATCCGTGTTCCTCCTGAAGCACTTTGCGTTCCAGGGCCGTGGTGACTCTTTCGAAAAAAGTCTGCTACCCAGGCAGGTTCCGCACCACTGCCAGGTCGGAAGCGAGTCCTGGAGAAACGACTCAACTGTGTTGAATATCAAAACTGCGTAAATCAGCAAAAAAATGGCTGAGGAGTTACCAAACTAGACATCCAACTAATAATGTGCACTGTCCATAAACTTAAACTTAAACAAAACAATGTCGAAGTGAAAGTCTTGCCTTCCATTGTTTCACGAAACTTTTAAACGTTACTAATAAATATTAGTTAACAAAGGCCGTCAATGGAGTGACGTCTGTGTTCTTGGAATTTTGAACTAGCCTGTCAGTATCACAAAAAGTTTAATTCAGAAGGTCGACTCCAAAGAACAAGCGAAAACGCTCGCACATGTAGACATGCTGCAAGTGCAGCGAGAGCAAGAGCATACGCGACCGTCGGCTATTTGTGACAAGCGACCCGCCCCGGCTTCGCACGGGTGCAAATGTTTATTTAGCCCAAACTAACAAAGTGAACATCTAATTACAAGAATCAATAATACTGTGATTCAGCTGAAATAAAAACCGGCCAAGTGCGAGTCGGGCTCGCACACGAAGGGTTCCGTACCATAACCCTTAATTTTTATTTATTTAGCGGAGGCTTAGTAATAGGGTTCCTTTGGGTACGAAACCCTAAAAGTGCAATAGACAACCGTCAACAACGTCTGCTCTCAGGTGTCTACCAGTTCGGGACAACTCTACCTCCGTTATAATTATTTGGATGTGCGACTTACTTTAATTTTGAGATATCCCCTAAGATATTTATCCAAATTAAATGATGTTAACAGCTATTTTTCTCTAGATTAAACACTCAAGTTCACTAATATATTTATTTAGATAAGAATTTGTACTATATTGGTGAACACATCTCTGCAAATGAGGCAGTATTTTATGTCAAATTTGAATATCGTAAAATGGTTATTGTGAGTCAACCATAAAAGATATACATATGCTATTGCAAACTTTTTCGTAGGTATTTATGTGTTATCTAAAACTATGGTACATTGTTTTAATCTATTATTACTAGTTTTCGCAATGTAAAAAAATGTTTAAATCGTTTTTTTCGACCTCTTCAGTAATAATCTTCATATATCAGCCAATTTATACAAAACCTTGACAAATTATATATTAAATTCTTCCTCGAAAACCACTCTATCTATAAAAAAACACTCATCAAAATCTATTGCGTAGTTTTAAAGATCTAAGCACAGACAGACGCGGGAAGCGACTTTGTTTTATACTATGTAGTGATAGTGATGATAGTGATGCCAGTGTACGTAAGACTATGTGCGCGTGCGCCTAATTTTGTTCGTTGTATACAGTTAACCATCTAGTCATATCTCTTGAGTGCAATTATGAAGTTTTTGATCTATAATTTATCATAACGTTACGTTACGTTTATACGTGTTAATGTGTATGCCGGAGGTGCCGTTTTCTCGTTACAATTCAGAGACTCTGTTTTGTTGCTATTACTGGCATTCTTATTTAGAACTCGTTTTTTCTACATTTATTGACGCCAAGAATTCTAACCTAGACTAGAGTCAAGAGTAAACTAATCTAAGTAAAAAACAACCGTTTTCAACTCTCTACACTGAGCCGAGTGTGTGTGAAGAATCCAAGAAAGAGCTTTCATTTAAACAAACATTTCAGCTTCGAATGTTGTTCCTGGAAACGGACTTTAATCTTTATATCCAATTTTTTTCCAAGTACCGGTTCCAATATACTAACACAGTCTGATATTTTTAACGTGAAATACCGATATACCTCAGATTCTACCACGAAAAAAACCGAAATTACTTACTGCAGACCATTCCTGAAAACTACAAAATATGAGTTTCTCTTGGCATGAATGCTTTGTGAGCCTATCAATCTTTACAGATATTGTTTGAACACTCGTTTCAATATTCAGAAAAATAGAATTGGTATACGAGTACAAAATTTGAGGTACAGACCGATACATCCTTGCTTTCACAATAGGGTACAATACTATCTGTTTTGTGAAGACCCACAGTACAGTACAGAAGTGTTATTCTATAAGTAACTATTTTGGTATCGACCTTCATAAAAGCGAACAAGTGACAAAGCTCACTAAGTGAACTTTAGTACAAACATTATAAGGTCTTATACGAATTCGAAACATCTTACCGGGTTTCTTCCGTGCCTCGGAAAGCACGTTAAGCCGTTGGTCTCGGTTTTCATTTGTAGATATTTAGCAGTCCTTACGGATTGTCAGAAGCTAGTAAACTTTTTTTTTCTCTATTTATAGGTACGCGTTTGACCACTATCTCACCTGATAGTAAGCGATGATGTAGTCGAAGATGGAGCACGCTTGCCTAGAAGTAACTTATTCACTCTTGACTTAAAGACTGCCAGGTTTTAGCTATCAGGAAACACAGACTCCGGCAGGGAAGTCCACTCCTTAGCTGTACGCATTATGCATGTGTTCCCAAAACGTTTTGTGCGTTTGGGTGAGTTGTCCACCATGTACCGGTGGCGCATCGCCGTTCGTCTTGTGGTTCGATGATGGAACGGGCTTGGCCGAATTAAATTGTGCAATTCCGTCGCACATTCCCCAAAATGCAACCGGTAGAAAACCGACAGGCTAGCAACTCGTCGTCGGCCAGTAAACTGACCCCAGTCTTGCCTAGAAGTACCGTGTCACCCAAGTAATGAGTTGTTGAGGTCTGGTAGGCGGCCGCCCTTTGTAAAATACTGGTTTTGAGCTGAATCAGGTTTGACTGAAAGCCGACCCCGATAAAGCTGGGAAAACGCTAGGTAGATGATGATACGAGGTCCTGCCAGGGTAGCAGAATCTGTTCGAAAGAGTTACCGCGGTCCTGGAACTCAAAGATGGGTTTTAATCAGTAAGAGATGGCATTTTCAGTCACTCCGTCTTGCTCCGCCCAAGGTGGGAGGAGTCATTTGATGATTTCCCATCGATAAAAGAAAAAGAGATGGTGATACGAATTTGATACTCTCCTCGGATTCCGATGTCGAGACACGAAAATGTTGCTACAGAATAACATTACAGTAGTACCACAGATATGCGAGGATATATATCGTGGATGTGTTTGTTAAATCAACAGAATCGCATTTTTTACCTAGGAGGCAATGAGAGAATGAATAAGTAGTGAAGTGGCAACACACGTGATACAGACAGACGATGAAAAGACGTATAAAAATGAAATACATAGGAAGTTTAAAGAACACTTTTTAAATCGCTTTTTATTTAGAACGGTAGAGGTCGTTCAAAATAAAAATTTGGTCGATAATTGACGCGATGCTATTGGTTCTTAAGAGAAAATGCGGGCTTTCTATGTCATCATCATTATATCAGCTGAAAGGCGTCTACTGCTGGACATAGGCCTTCTCCAAGCGCATCTATCGGCTACCATTTTCTGACTTTGTATGTAAAAAGTAATAATTCATTTTCCAATATTGGACTGATTTAAAAGATATTTTACAAACTGAATAAGAAAGATAATATATACTGTATCCTTATGTTTCTTTTTACATAAATAAGTGCCAAATTTGTACACTAGGGCTCCGTTTACAGCAGTTTATCGGATAATTTTGAGCATTTCTAAAATGTAGGAGGAGGCAACAAGCGAGAGCCAAGCCTCGAATTATGACTTTTTACTTATAACGTCTATCCGCCCGCATTTTCTTTTAACAAACACATCCCTCGCTATGCATCTTGCAATTTGTGTACCTGCTAGGTACTTATTACTTCTGTTTTCTTTGTCGCTGTGCGTTTGTGTCTGTGCTGAATAAATGTTTTTCTATTCTATTCTATCTTCGCACATCTCTGTTTGAAACGCAGTCGTACAGTTGGATATGTCAAGAACCATCTGAATCGGGCAGACAACAGCAGAGGTCCATTGTTATCATGCCGTCAAAGGTTTGCGGAATTGACTCTTTATTCAATAAGGATCTCTTTGAGCCATTCATTTTAATGATTCTGGTTTGCGTTCATGTCAATTATTTTGTCCCTTGCTTGGTTATTGAAATTATGTTTGCGGTTATGTTTTCGAACCTATATTATGCCGTAAGAAATTTTTTATAATGTATAACTGTTGATGGTTCATGGGAAAGTTCAGACTTTATTTCACGACGTAATGGGATCTCGCGGATGTAAAATAAAGGCTTTCGTCCCATACTTGCTTTGCTGTCTCTTGAATGACAACCTGTATTTCCAATACTAGCTGCTGAATATTGCATTTTGTCAATTAATCATAATTATTTCACTTTATAAATTAACTAGTTGACTCGCGCAACTTCGTCTGCTCCGTTCCTATTCCGGTCATATTGTGATGTTATATAGCCTATAGCCTTCTTCAATAAATGGGTTATCTAACACTCAAATCGGACCAATAGTTCTTGAGATTAGCGCGTTCAAGCAAACAAAATCTTCAGCTTTATAATATTA
Source organism: Lacanobia oleracea (assembly GCA_950371165.1). Classification (NCBI taxonomy): domain Eukaryota; kingdom Metazoa; phylum Arthropoda; class Insecta; order Lepidoptera; family Noctuidae; genus Lacanobia; species Lacanobia oleracea. Next base: position 23,534,634 of record OX493391.1, on the reverse strand, counting down.
AAGTATAGATTAAATTAAATGAAAACAAAAATATATAGTAAAAAAAAAAAAAAAAAAATTACTCTAGCTTATTTTTATTTTCATAACTAGTTGACCCGCGCAACTTCGTCTACGTCACACTTTTTATTACTGCTCCGCTCCTATTAGTCTAAGCGTGATGATATATAACCTACAGCCTGTCTCGATAAATGGGCTATCTAACACTGAAAGAGTTTTTCAAAACGGACCAGTAGTTCCTGAGAATATCACGTTCAAGCAAACAAACAAACTCTACAGCTTTATATATTAGTATAAGATGAAATTTTAATGATGTGCCAGATGGAAAACCTTTGGTTCATTACTTAGTTAGATTTCCAACTTAAATACATCATAACTTTGAAAGAACTGTTTCTCAAATTAAAAAGAGCAGAACATTTTCACTCAAGGTCGTTTTTTCAAACAGATAATGTACATAATATTTCATCTTAATATCTGCGTCAAGAAAAAACCTCTTCAAGACAGGTGTGAATTGTGTCTCAGCAGTGTAAAAATTTTATAGACATTTTTCGTTAATACATTTTAAAATCTTATTAAATGTCTTATAACCAATAGCTGCGCAATTGCGCCGTATGGTGCCGTAAAATAATGATACCATCCCATCACTCGCCGTGGGTGTCGTAAGAGGCGACTAAGGGACTCACTAGAGAATGGGCGAAACGTTATCTGTAAAACGCAACACCAAACACTGCGATCGCCAACCCGCCTGCCACGCGTGGCGATAATGGCAAATAGGCCCGAGAAGGGGGGTTCTGGGGGAGGTGATGAACCATTCGCCGGATGCGAGACGCAAAGGATCAGTTGTAGTGGCGATACTTGTGGAGGCCGGCGTCCAACAGTGGACTTATGTCGGCCGATATGATGATGATGATGCACCAATCGCATTGCAAATTGAGATCACTAAAATTAGTTTTAAGCCGTAGATTATTTTGTAGATGCAATTTATTTGGTTGGTAAAGAAAGCTTGACAGACTAGCCCAGTGAAATTTGTTTTTAAAGAGATTAATTAGGTCTAGAACACAGTGGACGTTGTCAGTCATGTATGAGATTGTTCATCAGTCCATGTATCTGGTGGGTTTCTAACTTAATATTTCAAACATAAAAGAAAGAAAGCATTTTTATTTAGAACAAACTTAAGGCTCACAACACTTATATAGGACAAACAAGGTAAATAAGCTGAACCTTCGAATTTGCCGACTGGAAATCTCCAGTGTCACTAAAATGATTACTGATCACGCAAATATTTCTTTAATCCTAGGCATGCCATTAGGTACTTGTAATATTTTACAATTGTAAAAGTTCACGATTTAGGTCAACAGTATGAGCGAGGTGCGTAGACTAGCTCACAGTAGGATACTTCTAAGACACAGTAAGAAACGTCGAAGTCAGTGCTCCAATTGTACGGCCAGGTTTTATGGTTTCACCTCCAAATAGCATAAAAATTCAACCACTTTCACATGCAATATAAAAACAGCCTGACACCAAAATATCCGAAAAATGAACTGAACTCGTTAAACTGCCCCAGATATTTATTTCATCTTTAAATAAAGTGCACCTACGCCACGGACACTCGGGCGGTCGGTGCTACGTTTCGTTCAAGCTGCATTCAAACCGGTTCTTGACATCAAAAAATCATATAGCTTACCCTCGTAATTTCCTGATGGACAGTACTGATACCATTTATGTCCATAAACGCCCATTGCAACTTCAAAACCGCTCCTGACCTCGATGACGCGTGATGGAAAGCGATGGGTGAGGTCTACAGTGGAACCATTGCACCCAGAAGATGCCTGTTTGGTCTTGCGTTGAAGATTAATGGGTCTTAGGAAAACCGACGCTGGAAAACTTTGGTCAAGTTTAAATGGGTAATCAGCACTTCTATTTGATTTATATGTAAGGTCATCTCATCAAAATAACAATTGTAAAAAGTCTTTGAAATTTTGAAGAAACTCACAAACTTTCCCTGCGTTCGATTTTATATTACAACTTTATGAATGCGTTCCTCAACATTTTCTATTTTAGTATTATCTTCATTTTCATGCTTATCTTTAACATCAAAATTATCTTGACGACCACCATCATCTATTACTTCATATGACTCATAAACGTTACGTACGAAAACTGCGCTTTGAAAAAATCACTCTAAGCCGAAATTATATAACAACACGGAAATCCTACCTTTGCTTGATCATCATTAAGCTTTGATGACTTAGAAATTATTGTGTATTTCGGAAGTAGGTCTCCGAATCGTCTAATGCTTTGTGACTTTGAAGACACCTTGATTTAAAAGTCTTTAACTTTCTAACATCTGGTGTCATTATGTGTCTCGGTTGAGTCTTGTGATCGTGGTTATTATTATGGTATTGGATACTGAACGAAGTTGAAAATACGCAAGGCACTTACTACTTCTTAGGTGTAATATATGGATATAAGGCGGCGCTTGCATACGAATACGTCTTTGTAAGGTTGCCTAGACTGTCGGATGAGATAGAAAGGATCATCAACTTCCGGTTCTTAATCCATGTTACTCGGGGTCGGCGTCATAGGGTTTGTTCTTCTTTACCATCCTGCCAACCGCTACGATATAATTCACTACCTCTTCCTTTTTTATTGTTCCACACACAATAGGTAATATGCATGCGATTTTTTAATTTGCAAAATGAAACACTTATTAGAGTCTATTAAACGATCATGAAATTATTTTTTTAAATACCTTCATCAGCGATGAAGTTATAAAGCTTCAAAGATTGCAATTAGAAAGAGAAGTCCGATATGAATGTTGACGTCAGAGTTCATGAAGCCTATACAGCTGCCGTCGAAAACAGCGTATGTTTGTTTAAAATAATTATATCTCGTTGGTTTTTCGAGCAATTTTGACTCTATTTTCATTGTGAGTATTATATTTTTGTATATTTTTAGATAAACTAAATAGATAATAAATATTTTTTTCATGCATATTCCCTATTCTCTCATATTTTTTGGGCTGTTTAGCATAGAAAACAAAAATTAATGTGTATATTTTCCAACAAGCTATCGACCAGACACTAACAAAAATTTTTATTGCGTTTATTAACGTACAAAGTTTATGTTTCCACTTGTCACTGAATTGTTAAAAGCATGCAAATTGTTACGTTATTCACAAACATTTGTAAGACACATCAAAGTCTCCGTTTGACAATTACATAACATTGATCGCGCTTTTTAATCGACTTCAAAAAAAGGAGGAGGTTCTCAATTCGATAATATTTTTTTTTTATGTTCGTTACCTCACAACTCCGTCATTTATGAACCGATTTGAATAATTATTATTTCATCTGAAAGGGATCCCATTGTCACCAAGTTAGAATCTGATGATGGGATCCCATGAAAATCGAGGGAAACCCTCAAATTTTATAGGCACGTACAGTGTTTTTCATAATCTTTCGAACGTAATTCAGATATTTGAGCCTGGTAATCATCATCTCATGGAAAATGTTTGTTCAGCGATATTTTCGCCAATTGTCAGCCGATTTTGATGATTATAGTTTTGTTTGGAAGTTTATTTTCCTGGACTGGTTCCATTCCAATTTGGTGAAGATTTAACGAAGAACTTCGGAGGAAGGCAACGGAACTCTTCAATAAATGATAGCAATTGGATTGGGATTGCTGAAATCGCACACATTATTGTTTACACCAGTTCTTAACATAACATCACGCCGGTATGCTGTTAATGGGTACGCAGGTAGATACCACTAAAAGTGAAAAATAAAAAAAGTTTTTACAAAAAATACAACCGACCTCCAAAAACAAAACACTACATAGTACAAAATAATGTCGACGAAAAACACCGACTTCCGAAATTAAAGTTCTTTTCTTTCTTCTTTATTTTGTACTTTGTAGTGTTTTGTTTTTGGAAGTCGGTTGTATTTTTTGTAAAAAAGTTTTTCATATATTTTGTTCTGTATTGAAATTACTTCCACATTTTTCTTCTGAAGATTTATTTAAGGGATCATTAAATTCTTCCACGTCCTGGTCTATATTGAATACTGATGTAGGCATACCTGGCTATTACCTGGATGATTGTTAGTATTCGTCTCACCTGGAGATTCACCTCGCCAGAGCTGAGCTGGCGCTCGTCGCCAGGTACTTGGGGATATGTAGTGTTATCAGTTTATGTAGATAGATTTAGTTACCTATACATATGGTTACTTTTACTTTGCGTTTGTCAATATTGGTAGCCAGTTTAAAAAAAATATCTCGTTCAGACGACCATTGTCGTTAAATTGGACCTTGAAGCTCCAGATGAGTTTCTCACAGTGTGTGTATATTCTATAGAGAATGCAAAGCACATAATTATTTCTCACTTGACATATAGGTATGCTCAAAAAAAATTAAATTTTCTTGCGATATTTTTGATAAAATTACGACCATTAACTATTTTCTAGTTGCTAGTTGAGTTTGAAATTTGTTGGGGTATCCCGATAAAGTCAGACTATCCGTAAGTTTTTCTCAAAAGAGAGAAAGCTGTAACTATCGGGACTTTCCGTGCAATATTATAAAAAGAAAAGTTACATGAAATACTAACCTCTCGCTCCTGCATCGCACGAGTATTGCTGATATATTTAGGTAAAATTATTATAATGTAATCGTATATTTTGTCAAAAATTTACGTTTTTACGTATTTTTTTTTATATTTATGATTTTTTATTGTGAGTTGCTTTTTATTTTGATTTCTTTAGAATTTTGTTTAAATTTTTGTTTAGTTAATATTTTGTATCACTCGAAGTTGTAGCTGACTACGTCTATCTGGGACAAACGGTCCAGTTAGGAAAGGTTAACTTCGAGAAAGAGGTCACCGATCGAATCCGACTCGGCTTGGCGCCGTTCAGTAAGTGACGTGATATCTTCTCGTACCACATATCACAGTGTCTCAAGACGAAAGTCTGTGACCAGTGATACTTAAAGTCACTCAAAAGGCAATGGGGAGGGCAGTGCTTGAAGTTTTCTTGCGTGATCGAATTAGGAATGATAATATACGCAGGAGAACCAAGGTTACCGACATAGCCCGATGGATCGCCAAACTAAAGTGGCAGTGGGCAGGCCTTATTGCTCGCAGAACAGCTGATGATCGATGGGGCTGAAAAGTTGTGGAGTGTCGACCGCGTACCGGAAGCCGCAACGTTGGAAGGCCTCTCACAAGGAGGACTGATGACCTGGTGAAGGTCGCGGGTAGCATATGGATGCGAGACGCACAGGACTGGTTGTTATAGTGACACTTGGGAGAGGCCTATATCCAGCAGTGAACGTCTTTCGGCTGATATGATGATGATGAATATTTTATGTTATGGATACCTAAATTTAAAATAAACGTTTAATAAGTCAAAGAGGGTAAGTGATGAAAACTGCCTTAAAATCTATTTTAGATTCAAAATACAAAATAGGAGAGCTAAGCAATGATGAATGAGTGTTTTAAATGTTAGGTCTTTGTTGTCTGTCATATTGCATAAGTTTAGAGATTTTGGCAAACAAATAAAAATGAAAGTGTCTTCGGTCATAGGTTGCCTACGGCGAATTGATACCTATTATCCTGCATGTCTAGTCTTTCTTATCTTCAAAATAATCTATTACGACATTCTATATTATGTTTATGTTTCCTTTCCTTTTTATAACAATGAACGTTTCTTGTGGCTTTGAGACATCCCTTTCGTTTTTTTTGTTTCCTTCTATATATTCTATAGCAGGCTCTTCCTAAAAAAACAATTATGTTTAACAGCATTTTTATGAAAGGGAAATCAACAAATGACTCTTTCGCTCTGGGCGGAGCGGAAGAGAGTGTCAGACTCTTACTGACTAAAACCCATCCGCGTTCCTCCTAATGCCCTTTGCATTCCAGGGCTGCAGTGACTATTTCGAATAAATTCTGCAGCCCTGGCAGGGAATGGCCTATCGGGTTTCGACTATCTTTGCGTATAACAAAACAGTAGAGACCGTGATTTATGTACATTAAACAAAAATCGAGAAGGGGCCATCCAAAAAATAGCTATAGAACAGTTATATCAAATTTCGTCCGCGTTTTCCCAGAGTTTTATTACAAAAAATAGTTTTTATTTCATGTACGTACTAAAATATGTTCCATAATATTAAATACTGTCGCTCGTAACGAAACCATAGCGACGTCTAATTCGACGCCGACGCCATCTATCAAGCAAGGTGTTAGTTTAATATCATTAAATAAAAATATTTTTTGTTTGAAAGGGTAGATTTTTTGTTTGAAAGGTTATGATGATAATGATCGAGTCTGACAGTTCTTTAACTTGTTTGAAATGTTCTGATCGGGTTAAATTTTTACTCTATCAAATATTTTGTAAAAGGTAACTAAAATATGCAATGGTAAGTCTTAGTAAAAACTCATTCAATCAATCAGAGTATGACGAATTGGGGATCATCAAATCATCACATCAACTGACGTCCAATGCTGGACATAGGCCTCTCCCAAGCGTCGCCACAACAACCGGTCCTGAGTGTCTCGCATCCATCATCTACCCGCGATCTTTACCAGGTCATCTGTCCACCTTGTGGGGGGAGGTCTTGCCACTGCCACTTTAGTTTGGCGATTCTTCGGGATTTGAATAAAAAAATCTAATTAGTACGTCACATAGTTTTCTATAAAATATTGGACATGCATTTTTTATGTTTTCACGTGAACAAAAAATGAAGACGATAAAAACTCGTGTGACGTCAAATTCCAAAACACTTTTTTTGGAAAGTGACGTCGCAAACCCGCACTCCATCTTTGATGCGTTTTATATCCGTCAATTTTATTGATTTGATAAAAGAAAAAATATGTATTTTTTTTTATTGTTTTCGATACTTTGTAGTCTTTTTTTTTCATTTTCTGGAAGTCAGTTGTATTTTTTTTTTTGTAAAATGTTTGTATTTGATCAACTTCATTATTATTATTTTTTTTATTAAGTTTCTGCGTCTCGATGGCCCATCGATTTTTTCACAAAAGTCATGCTTTTCCCAGACTAGGTCAAAAAGCTCATAAAAATATTTTAGTGTTCGATTTATCAAGGAAAGCTATATGCTTATATAACATAACGCCACAGCAGAAAATGTGACGCAGACGAAGTTGCGCGGGTCAGCTAGTTGTTTAATAAGTAAACAAATAGACTTACGGTATTATTTCAATGGTTAACTTAATGCAGCATTTATAAATTAAAAAATAAAATGCCTTTATTCAGACAATTCTTAACTGATTACCAATCTAATTCTTACTTTTCGTTTAATTTTAACTGTTAATCTATTATTCTATTTTTCATCCGTTTCCTATCTGTTTGCCTTTTGGTAAAGGCCTCCTCCAACTTTGTCCAACTTCTCCGGTCTTTCGCTGCATTGTCCATGTATTTGTATTGCCTACTTTCATCTGCTCATATTCTAAACGGTCAAGAGGGATCTTTTGCGATTGCCATCTCTTGGGTACCACTCTGTTATTGCTCTACTCCATTTGTCCTTTTCTCTAATCGTATGACCTGCCCATCTCCATTTTAGTTTTTTTTTTTACTTTTATATCATTTATCAAATCTCCAAAAGTACATGGTGTATTAGATCTTGGGACACTCTAGACAAATTTACTTATTCTGTAAGTATTGGTTGTAGCCACAAAAAATACCAAATCAACTACGAGAACCAACTAAACAACAAAGTTTACTCAAAAAATTTCAGCATTCAATGAATTTATTAATCAATCTAGTTTGTGTTCCGCTAAGTCAAAAGAAAATGTTCCTGGGATTCTCAAACAGGGATGAAAAGGAAGCCAGCCAGTTGTTTTTTTCTTTATTTCTCAGAAAATCAAAGAAGTATTTACTGTTAGGATTTCAGGAGCACGAGGAAAAAGAGACACGAAGATAAAACCAGCCAAGTGCGAGTCGGGCTCTCCCACGAAGGTTTCATACCATAAACCGAAAAAAACATGTATTATCCGCACCAATGCTTGCTCCTTCTTGGAAGGAACCTTGGCAATACACTTCAAACCGACTTCTTATCACCTTCAAGAGTGTTGCCACACTGATCGACTTGTAAAAATTAGCGACCATCTATCGGTTACCGTTATCCAAAAAAATCAATCTTCTTCTACCTGGCGTTAATCCCGGCTATTGCCAGGGTCCGCCTTCCTACTTAGCTTCCTCCACTTTGCCCGATCTTGAACATCCTTCTCAGTTAGGCCATTGGCTCTCATGTCGGACTTAACGACGTCCAACCAGCGCTTGCGAGGGCGACCACGGGACCTACCTCCAAGAACAGCCATATTCATGCATCCCCGACCAACGTACTCCATAGGGCGGCGCATGATGTGGCCATACCATCGCAGACGACACTCTTGCAGTTTTTCCCCCACGTCACGGACACCAAGACTACCTCTGATGAAAGAGTTGCGTATGCGATCGGATTGCGTTACGCCACTCATCCACCTCAGCATCTTCATGTCCGTGACGCGAAGCTCCTGGGTGTGTCTGCTTAGTGCTGGCCAACATTCACCGCCGTACAGTAGGACAGGCCGTATGATGCATTTATATATCTGCCCCTTGAGCTTCGGAGGCATTTTGCGGTCGCATACAACGCCCGTTACCTCGCGCCACTTCGCCCAAGCCGCGCCTATACGTGCTTGGACATCGTCGTCCACGTTGCCAGACTCGTGCAGCACGGATCCAAGGTACCTGAACGTATTGGACTTTCTGATCAGGTCCGAACCTATTCGGATGAACCTATTTGAATCCGTGCCGCCACAGGACATGTACTCAGTCTTCGCCACATTTAGTCTCAGACCACCGTTTTCAAGCGTGTCCTTCCAAATGTTGACTTTGCGCTCAAGATGGGCTTTGTTCTGATTAACGAGGGCGATGTCGTCGGCATACATCATTAGCCATGGGGGCTTATCTTGGATGTTTGCCGTAACTACATCGAGCACTACGTTAAACAAGAACGGGCTAAGAGCCGAGCCTTGGTGAACGCCAACAGATATTGGGAAGCCATTCGATTCGCCAACAGCGGTCTGGACAGAGGACACGGAATCGCGGTACATGTCTCTGATAATGTCAATATAGGCCTCGGGAACGCCTTTGAAGCGCAGTGCCCACCAGATGGACTGCCGAGGTTTAAAGTCGAAGGCCTTCTGCAGGTCTAAAAAGGCCATATGCAAAGCTCTCCTTCTCTCTCTGTAAGCCTCAGCCAGATTCCGTAAGGCGAATACTGCGTCCATGGTGCTGTTACCCGCCCGGAAGCCATATTGACACTCAGAGACAGTACACTCGCTACGGAGCCGTGTGTCAATGATGCGCTCGAAGAGCTTCATGGTGTGGCACATGATCTTGATACCGCGGTAGCTACAATCCTGTACGCTATCTTTGCCTTTGTATACAGGGATAATCAGGCGAAATCGCCACTGGTTCGGCATTTCCTTGGTGATCAGGATGCGGTTAAAAAGATCCGTCAGAAGGTCCACGCCATGTGGGCCCATCGCCTTCCACACCTCAATTGGCACATTGTCAGGCCCGACCGCTTTCCGGTTCTTCATGTGACGAAGAGCAATGCGGGTTTCGTCGGGGGAAATAGGGGAAATAAGTCCAAGGTTAGGAGGCGGTTCGGGAGGAAGGTTATGGGGATGCTGTTTGTTAGACAGCTCCGCGAAGTATGTACACCATCTCTCCTTAACAGAGGGGGCATCGTAGAGCAGCTTACCCTGGGCGTCCCTTACACAGAGACATTTGCTAATGTCCCGTGCAGCTTTCTCCCGGGCACGCGCCAGCTTAAAAATAAGCTTTTGCCCCTTTCGCAGTTTCCAGCTTGTCGTACAAGGGCACCAGACTTTTGCTGCGGGCTCTGGCTACAGCTTTTTTGCAAGCGCGCTTAGCCGCTCCATATGCCTCTCTGTCATCCGGAGAGTTTGACCCTTGCCACTGTTTAAATAAAACCTTCTTCTTCCGAGTCGCCTCCTGCACCCCGTCATCCCACCACCACGTCTCCTTTTCTATGGTGCGGCCACCACGAGAAGTTCCAAGGACGCGCTTACCCGCACCGGTGATTGCTGAATGGATCCTACTCCAGATCTCTTGAGCGGACGTTATCCACAAAAATCAATAACTTTACATTTAGTATAAAATGTCTATAAATATATATCTAGCCACTTTGCCCGCGTCACATTTTTCATTAATGCTCCGCTCCTATTGGTCGTAGCGTGATATTATATACCTTCCTCGATAAATGGGCTATCTAACACTAAAATAAGTTTTCATTTTAAACCAGTAGTTCCTGAGATTCAACCAAACAAACTTTCAGCTTTATAATATTAGTATAGATTTAGGACGGTAGAAACCATTAAATGCTGCATTACATCTGTTTCAAACTGCGCTTGTTTTGTATAATTCACCTATATGTTGCGAGTTTAAACCGAAAACAAGTCGTTCAGTTTGCAAAGTCCCTTGAGCGTCTAATTGGACGTGGCCCCACTAAATACAAGTTCTGGTGTTGCAATAACGAGAGTCGAAAGCAAGTGGCATTCCGCCGCCTTTCACTGCTTATTATAAGAGCCTCTTGTGCGATGACCGGTACCGATGCTTTGATAGTCGACATCTTGTGGATTTCTGATGCCCTGGTACTTTTGACGTTGGATAGTGTTTTTTGTGATGATTTTTAGCGGCAGTTCGTTATTTCTCACTGCGTATTAATATAGTTATTTTATTAATTAAAATTTTAAGTGTGTTTCATAGTTTTACCAGTACAATTTACAAGGTTACTCTGGAGACTCAAATCAGAAATCAGTATCGTTAGTGGGAATATCATCAACATATTAGACAAAAAATGTCCACTGATTGACATAAGCTTTCCCACAAATGTCACCACAACAACTGGTCCTGTGCGTCTTGTATCCATCGGCTACCCGCGACCTTCACCAGGTCATCGGTCCACCTTGTGGGAGGACTTCCAACGTTGCGTTTTCAAAATAAAAATATGTTATTTTTTTTTGAAGAATTGATATCACTTATCTCGTTGTTAGGTATCGAAAAGAGTGACTATGATTACTTGAATATTCATTTTTTGTTCGAAATATGGTTAAACTAAAAATACATGTTTATTTATTCTCTGTGTCCCCGAAGTAAGTAAGATATTCAATATATATGATTTGGGAAGGTATAGTAATTTAACCACCATCAATGAATTGTTATATGCAAACAAATCCGACGCATTAAGACCTGGTATTTAACTAGCAAATCCAGCAACATTTCTACAGCAAATGGCCGCTATAAATCCATTGCCAAGTGTAGTGCCACTTCTCTAGCAGGCGGCTGTTCTGCAATAAACGATAGATTTACCAACCTACAGCTAATTTTGCAGGATGAATTTAGGTGTTGAATGTTTACAGCTTAGCGTAAACTACGGCACAATACACCGTACATGTACCGTCTATGTGTGAGCACTCATATCTGTAATTCTGACATTTATTGAGACACGAAAATGAGTGTATTCAAACAGTTCTTACAGTCTGACACTTTTGTCGAAATTCTGTAAAACTTATCTGACATGATATATATGTGTCTGATGGTCATGATTAACCTCCAGCCATTACTCTAATAAAATTTATTAGGGGTATTTTAGTTATCACCACAAAGTTCACTCCTACTACTTTGTGGAATAATTTTCCACGCACCAATTAGATCTTATTTGACTGCCGAATAATTAAAGTAATCTATTTTTTGATGAAAAAACGTTTCCGTGCGCGCGGGCGTTCATCGATTTACGATGAACGTGTTCGGCTTGTTTGTTAAGAATTCAATTGTTTTCTTATGACGTTATCACGTAAAATTATCGTCCGTAAACCGACTTTACAGACAGACATTTTTTTTGGGACAAACCCGTTACACTATTCTCAACCACTGCAACTCTTGGAAGCCAGATTCTTTCTAATCGGGGTTTTTCTGGTGATGACCACCAGAAAAACGCCAAGTCAATAAAGCTCGACGAGTCCCGGAGAAATGAATCAACTGTCAGGAATCCCGGAACGAAATTAATCACTCCCTACTTTCGTCTGTATTTCCGAACATCATCATCATCTTCCTAGCCTTTTCCCAACTATATTGGGGTCGGCATCCAGTCAAGCCGGATTTAACTGAATACCTCCACAAACCATTAACTGAGTAACACGTTACGGTACTTCATGGCAAGACCGGAGTCAGATTTACAGGCTTCTGACTATCCGTAACGACTGCCAAAGATCTACAAATGACAGCCGGGATCAACGGCTTAACGTGTTTTCCAAGGCACGGAGGAAACTCGGTATGTTAAGATGCTCACGTATCCACAGACCAACCTTGGCAAGCGTTACTTAACCTTGAAGATCGACCCGTGCGATTGTTATTATCTAGCCACGAGCTCCTCGCCTGTATTTCCGAATGCATTCAACCCTAATCTCTTCCAAGTTAAAGTGAACAAACAGTCTTCTTCTGGGTAAGTTTACTCCATCGTTGGCTTTGTCTCTGTCACCACTGACCTAGACTAGATTAGAGCAAACCACAGCATCACAAGTTAAAGAATCAAAAAAGAACAGCGGAGGATTATCCGGTAATGAATTGTCACATATTACGTGTCTCAATTTAAATCACGACTAGTGACCCGCCCCGGCATTACACGAGTGCAAATCATTAACACAAACCTTTCTCGTTAATTGCCCTTTCTATTTATGAAACCCGTATCAAAATCCAACGACTTTCGTACAAAGTTCTCCCACCCATTTCCTCCCCTTAAAGTTGAAAAAAGCTTAGCCTATTTATTAAATAAACCTTTATTCCTCAGCTTTCTAGACCCAATAGTTTTGACTTAGACTCAATAGTTTTAGCTACGTTACTGTCAGTCAGTCAGGGTTCATGATTTTATAGTTTACTACTTCTTAGCTTCCCTATACAAGGCACTTACAAACTGTGATCAGTGTTACATACACAGTAATCATACATAAATTGCTTGCTTATGGCCATAAAACACTCAATAAAAAAAATATATAATGACCATTTCACCCATAAACATGACGGTAAATAACTAAATAACGATACGTCGTATCATTAATTAAAAAGTAAAAGTGTATTATAATATGATGTTATAACAACAAAAGTAGATACATAGGTACTAGGCGGAGGCTTCATACATATCTGCGTGTAAATTATAACCTATGCACACATGAATTTTGATGAGCTAAAGCGCTATTGTAGTTTAAATTTTGTAGAGTTGGCAATAAGGTTGATATTTGAGTGCAAATAGGGAATTATTTAAATAGCTACCGAACTCCGAGCCTTTTCATCCATATTAATTTATTATTTTGAACAAGCTTCTGCTTTCGAACATAATTCATAGCATGTTAGACACAACACGTGTTTCCTCAACACATAGGTTAGCTATACTAATATATAAAGCTGAATAGTTTGTTTGCTTGTACACGCTAATCTCAGGAACTACTGGTCCGATTTGAAAAATTATTTCAGCGTTAGACAGCCCATTTATCGAGGAAGGCTATACGCTATATATCATCACGCTAAGACTAACAGGAGCGGAGCAGTAATGAAAATTATGACGCAGACGAAGTTGCGTGGGTCCACTAGTCAATCATCAATATATATAAAATTCTTCCTTTACTAACTGATTGAGTGACTGACAGACAACGCACAGCCGAAACTATTGGACGTAGAACGCTGAAATTTGGCATACAGCTTCCCTACAATCTGTAGGGGAGTAATTTTTTTAGAATTTCCCGAAATTCTCACGTGAACGGGAAAAAACGGGGCATGCGCGAACGAAGTCGCGGATTTAAAAATATCCTAATATATAAAATTGTTCAGTTACTGAGTGACTGAGAGCCGAAACTACTAGTCATAGAGAGCTGAGATTTGGCAAATAGGTTCCTTGGGGAGTGTAGAGGATCACCAAGAGAGAAATTCTCTAAAAAATTACGGGAACGGGAAAAACAGGATATGATAAAAACTATAAACAATGTGACCATATCTTATTTTTTAAAGCAACTTAGAGTATTGGTTCGGTACCATAGAAGTAATCTAATGCATAAAAAAATAGCTGTTACTTAATAAACAGAAAAAAATGCAAGATTCTTTACAACATAAATTGTTCTAGATACGAATCAATAATGCAGATGCTATAAATTACAATGAATCCATGACACGATTCAGGGTCGTTTCCTTATAGCGGTATCCCACCAATCTTCGAGAGATATAAGAAAACATATTGAGGCCAATGCTAGGCAGTAAAATACGATATTGACATTATTGAGCCAAACCTTGGAAGAAAAAAAGAAGGGTGAAATCAATAAGAGAAGATAGTATTTTAAAAAGTGAAAAGATATTACAAAACCATGGCAAGGCAAGGCAATAGCCAGTTACTGTGCTGGTAATTGATAGAATTTGATAACACTATAATGCAATCTTGATTCTGCCGTGAAAAGAAGCCCAGTGTGGGGGACGAAATAAGAACTTAATCACAAAAAAGGCCACAAGCCACTTAAGCGTCTTGATGATGAACGTTTGACTGAAGCGCCTGCAAAAATATGATAGCACAATATAACATAAACACCATTAGTCATATTCGGCTATCACATTTTTCACAGGCGCTTCAGTCAATTTCTCCTCAATACTTCGTTCTTATAATATAGATTTTCCTGACAGTTTTGTAAATTATTCAACGTAACAATTGAAGGTAACACATCTTTATCAATGTCAGAACGACCGTGCAATATGCTGTCGCGTGGCGGTCATTTGTCAATCCAGTTCTATTCGGTGAATGTTAGCGAGCATGTTTGTTGTAGGCGTTTATACTATACTATTACTTATCTTACTAATATTGCACCTACAAAGGTAACGAGAAAGATTTTCTTTTATTATAACGAAATAATGTTAAGATTTTCGCATTTAGTTTGAAAATATTAAAAGAAAACCGGCCAAGTGTGAGCCAGGCTCGCATACAAAGGTTTACGTACCATAAACCTTAATTTTCATTATTTGTTGTAATAGCGGCAATACAAATACACAATCTGTGAAAATTTCAACGGTCTACCTATTACGGTTATCGAGAAACAGCCCGATGACAGACAGACGGATAGCGGAGGCTTAGTAATAGGGTTCCGTTGGTTACCCTTCGGGTACGGAACACTAAAAAAGAAAAATTCTTAAGAATAAAAGCTGATTGTAACCCAATACTAGTTTTTCCCGATTGAAAGAAGAATTTAAAATTATCTCAAAAAAACAAACTAACTAACGGAATAACACGATTATTTTTGTCCTTATTCAGGCCATGGTTCAGTCGTGTGTCGTTTAATTCAAATTGGGTTAACAGCCGTTGAGGCATGATATAGATTGACAAACAAAGTGGCGGCATTTTTATTTTACAAATAAAACATTGAATTTACGGAAATAATCACACTGCTGCTGCAAAGAATAATGAAGTATTACGTTTACATTTCTCTTTATTCACTTTATTATACAGACACATTTACATTTTTAAGGGGCGGCAATCCCAAGAGCACCGAAAAATGCCAATTTTTTGTTGCAGAGAACTCCGTAATGGTTATACATTTTCAAGTGAAAAAAGTGCAATGTTTAGCTAAGTCTTTAAATTAAAAGTAAAGCATTTTAAAAATATATTATGCAAACAAGGTCCAGAAAATTGAAAAAAAGACGTCACAAGAGACACACTTACTGCCATTTTTCGTCGCGAAGTGCTCAAAATTTTGAGTGGTAACTACCATCTTTTTTGTAACCATTCAATAGGGAATTTAATGAACTAAAGCATTTTACCATAAAAAATAACATTTCAATGTAATTTTGGTTTTATAAGGATTTTTTATCCGAAATTCCCTGATTTTTGGCGTTCTATCAGTTCAGAGTCCTGCGCGAATTGATTGTGAGCAGACCTATGTCAAAATTGTTCAAAATTCGTTCCGAACGCGTTTTTCAAAAATTCAAATAAAATACAAAAATGAGAAGAACATATCAGATATTAAATAACAACAGCCTAGATAAATTATCTCTAAATAATCTTATAATTTTAATTCATAATATTGGTTTTGAAAATAAGATTTTGCCTGTGGCATGTTGACTTCTTATTGTGATCTGACAATAGGTTTAGCCTAAATTTCTAATTTATCGATAAAAAAATTGGTCAAGTGTAGTCACTAATAAATTGTTCCCAACCAAACTAAAATATGCAAAACTTGTGAGACCGAAACTTTTTAAAGGACTACAAGTCCTTTAGCTGGTAGCAAAAAAGTAGATGTAATAAGTGGGGAAGTTTACAATAATTCGTATAGTACTAATCTTTGGGGCTAACAATTCCAGCCCCAAAAATATTTCGACATGTTTCTGTTCTCCTGGTACTTTTGAATCTGAAGTACTAAGGCAGCAGCAACTCTAGATTTCTACTTCTTCCTCTGCCTCTATTAAGCCATATAAGTTGCCGCGGTAAAAAATAGCCTATAGATAATTCCAAAATGTTAACTATAATAATATGTGTGTGAAGAACGGTCATTTCAGACCTAGAGTCCGACAGAATTGAGACCTATCGTAGTTTTTTTGTAATCTGAAGTAGAGCTAAAATATGCATTTTTATTCTCAATTTCGATGGCTAACGCATTAACAACCTTAAATATGTCTTCAGATAAAGTCTCGAAAAGTAATTTCACATCAATTCCTACAAGTATGGCGATCGTGTTTGAACTCATTTGAATTGTCTCGATGGGTATTATGCATAAAGAGGGTCTGATGATAAAGAGGAGAGATGTGAAAAACAGTTAAACGTGTTCTGCACCATTTCATTCCCAGAGTACGACATAATTGAGACCTATTGTATTTTTTTCGTCATTTAAAATATTGTTACGAGCCTGAGGTTCGTTACAATAAAAACAGCCGATTAAACAACCAAAATTGACACTTTAATTTACAACAGTAATTAACACTTTAAAGACACTGATTAAAACATACAATCGCACTACTGAACACTTCACTTCCCTTAATTCGCAGGTGTACCTCAGCGTCTCCGGACAGAGCGATGTCGCGCTCGCGAAAAATATTCACTAAATTAGTTCATACCACTTTAGTACTTGTTACACTTATTGTCAAAACTCATCACGAGTCAATATTGCATACATTATTAATTCACCAAAAATTTGGCAAATAACTAAAAATAAAAACGCGTCCGCACTGGTCACGCGACTAAAGATTTACCTCCTATTATAGCTACAGTAGTAGTACACTATTGATAATAAAGTACAGCAATTGTTTCTACATACACGGCCATCAATATTTACTAATCTTCATGTGCTGGCAAGCATTAAAAACAAAAGATTGTCAGTTTCTTTTGTGAATCGTATATCTGTTGACGTACTGAATATGAGGGGACACGGGTGGAGGCTCTCCTCCACCCGTGTCCCCTCATATTCAGTAATGGGCAGCAGGCCTTTTGAAGCTCTTTCAAAAGGCCTGCTGCCCATTGCAGCCTCTTAAATGTTTCAAACAAATAAAACTTGAAAAAAATATATTTTAAAGTTATAAAAGCAGTAGTCCTCTGGAGCAGGATCCAAGCTATCGGTGGTTAGGGCTTCCGAGAAAAACACTTCCTCACAATATGAGCCGTATCAAGAACCTTCTGTATTCAACCGCATAATGCCAGCTTCCACAGATGGTCGTAACGAAAATTAACTAAGCATTACGTATTATTAACGGTAACATTTTATTGCTATAATTATTTTTATTTCTTTGAAACAAAGCAAAGACCGATGACTTACAACTCCCTTCCCCCCCCCCCTCCAAAGGTACTTGTAGGAAAATGTCGATGTGTGTGTTGTAGGTTTTAGCCTCTAAAGAGTAACAACAACATTTAGACACTTTCTTTCACCTGCCCTGGGGCGAAGTACACGTAAAGAAAGGCCTTTATTATATTTTTCTTCCATGATATCAGTACAAAGAAAATTGTATGAAAAGACTTTTTCACTCGACAAACTTATTTTATTTTTCAAGTTTTCTACCTACCTTAAAAATAATTTTCATATTTTTCAATCTATAAATAGTTGGGAAGTTATGTACCTATTTCAAACTACATAGCTCATTTACTTCTGACGAAATTTTGATATTGTTCTTTTCTTAGGCGCAATAAATTTATAGTTTTAGTATCAACTAGCTTCTGGAAAATATGAATTAAGCTTTTCGTTAGCTGTTTCAGTGTAATCTTTAAAACTTAGGCACTTTGAAAATGTGCTTAAGATAAATGGTAGCAATATTATAAATTAAATGATTATTTAACCCTATGCACAGTGCTCAGGTATGGTGGGAGTACTTCACAAGGTGCAAAGTTGCCCCCATAGGTTATTCTGCTGCACTCCGCGCTCAAGTAAATCCCAAAATCCCCGCGCATTAGGTATTCGACGAAAACAAGTCGCAAGTTAAAAAAAATATAATAGAGCAATTGGGCACATGAAACTGGCACTTTTACACGGAAATGGCCGTAACGGGATCACTAATTACTTTTAAGAAATAGAACACCTTCAAACCTGCAATGCCGAATTTCGCATACTTAATTATGTTTTTTCCATATTTTCACACACGAAATCTAAAATTATAAAAGGTACGTTCTAAAATTTAGAGATTACGACTAATTACTTTCGTCAGGGCACATGAATTAGTTAATTCTAACATTAATTTATTTAAATAATTTTTTGGAAATGTTTACAGATTCTCATTCGGTTGTCTGTCTGTCTGTCACAGAAAGAAAAGAACGAAAAAGCGTTTATTTGCGCCAAGCATGACGCATACCAAAAATAATAAAATAGAAATTAATTACATTAATTATTTATAAAAATTGGGAAGATATGCGTCATATTCGCGCACAGCTGATTTTTTTCCAAATCTACTAGACCGATTCGGTTTAAATATAACTAAAACCTCCTGTGACCTAAACACGGACGCGTAATGACGGTAAATTTTGAAATTGGGGTCACCTGTGGGTTTTTTTATTTTATTTTTTATTTTATTGGACGGAAATTTAGAAAGCTTTTCCAACTGCATTGTGGGACATAATCAAAGGGTCGTTGCAACGGGCTAAATAGTATTTTTTTTTGTTTAAATATTCCATTCCGATGTTATTAAAGAAAATAAATTAAAAAAATAACATTCCTCTTCCTATCTCCGAAACTATTGACTTATATAATTTTGAAAAAAAAAGAAGCTAATACCGGTTTTTACCTATAATTACAGGAAAACCTATAAAAAGTCTATGATTTTAAAGTAAAAATAAAATTCGTTCGGAATCCTTTGCACGCTAGTACGACTCACACTTGGCCGATTTTTTTAAATTTTTTTGGAACCTATGTTTATGTTGAGAAAGTAATTGTTCATAGTAACAATAACTTTTATTTATATTAATTTTCTTCTTTTCTATGTCACGTTTTTTCGTTACTTACCTAGTCACAAGGAATATAAGAAAGTCTGTACAACTAAAAATCTGTCCTCTTGTTGGGAATATTTCGAAGTGGTAAGATAAAATATTGTTGGGGAAATTTATTATTAGAAGGGAACATAATCTAAATAAATTAACAAATACTTAATTATCATACACTAATTAACACGAAATTATGTACAAACGCGTATATTAACAAAATAAATCATTGGGCATCAAAAAAATAATCCACATCGCTGTCAATGGCAAAAGTTCCCAGAACACTGGCAGCATTGCCGCGTTGAATCGCAATGCTGATTCTTTGGCCGAAAAAAAGCCCAGCCCTCTGGTCACGTGAACAGTCGACAAGTTGTTTGCTAATGTCCCGAAAGACTCGATGCGCACTCGGACCCCATGGGCCTAGTGTTTCAACGCCAAACGGCTCAAATATGTAACTTGTATATTGTTGGTAAATAAATTATGGTAACTAACCCCGTAAGGAGAACTAGTTTTCAATGAATGGCAGACTAGTCAGCAATTATAATATAATGTTGTTAGACAGCCGTGCCAAGGTGAGGTTTTTGGGCTAAGGATTTGTATCAGATTTACCGTTACAAATAAATAAATACGGGTGAATTTTTAAAATGTGCCTCTATGGCCAAATCCTAAACTATGAGGAATATCGAAAAACACTGAAAAGAGTCTCGAGCCTGATTTTGATGTAGTCTAAAACTGCATCATCGGATTTTTGATAAATCTTTATTCCTACCTAGGAATGGAACTGGTCGATTTTGATAAAAAAAACTCCTGTATCCACCATACGAAAGTGTAGCGAATAAGGATCAAATTTTGAGAAGTGATAACATGTGGCAAACTAGAGGAAAGAGCTCAAATATACAGGATAATTTATTGTACACCTCGTAACAAGCGCAGGAAAAACGTTTTAAAAATAAAAACAAGTGTACAATGGGGTCTTATCGCTCAGAGCAATCTCTTACAGACAACCTTTTGATGAAATACCAACCTATTCGAATTTTCGCTTACAGATCTTTACGGAAAAGTTCCACTGTCCAAAACGTAGCCCACTTGTTAGAGAGCCCTAAGAGCTCTCACAGTGGCACCATTGAGGACCCATTGAATGCCACTGATGCGGGTTTAAACGTGTTTAAGGGTCACCATCGACTTGAAAAGAAAAAGGTGTTAAAGTATACTGTTCAAATAAATCTTACGTTTTCTTCATCTATTTTTTCTTTAACTTATATGGTGTACATGATAAAGAGTTTTTTTATCCTATTCTATTCTTATTTTTGGGGTAACCTAAAAATCCAAAACACTGTCTGTTCCCGGTACAGTCATACTTAGCGTTTGCACTGTGCAGCCGAACATTGTTGAAGAAATGGTTAACCAGTTTGCATCTTTATGTTCAAGGACGTCACACACACACTTCACATTAGCTGAAAGACGTCCACTGCTGGTCATAGCCCCTCAATATTTGCATTTAGTTGGAGAGACTGGGTAACACGATAGTTCTTGGCAAGACTGGAGTCAGATTTAATGACGTCTAAAAATCCTGAAAAATAACGACTGACCAATGACAGCCGGGACCAACGGCTTAACGTGCTTTCCTAGGCACGGTGTACCAATGTTAAGATGGTATCCTATCCACAGACCAACCTTGACAAGCGTTGCTAAACCTTGAAGATCGTCCCCCATTAGCCACGAGTTCATCCACTCTTGGTGCGATATGGCCGGAATAACACTGTGTAGACAAATTGAGACAGACGTTGGGCATTTTTTTATGGAAGCTGATACAAATCCGACAAAGCTACGCAATGTCACAATCCGACCTCTACATTTAAACAGTAACGGTATGTAAAAGATTTGCACCAGTACCCGTTGAAGTACTAAATTCTTACTTAAAGTGCTCTTAGCTCCGACAAATTGAATTAATTATGAAGGCTAATTAATAGAGTACTTTACTATTTTAGGTAGTAGTTGTAGGGTTAAATTTCACTGAACTAAATAAGTTGGGGTAAGTTGCAATTTAAGTTTTAACAACTTCAGTGAACTTTTAAAACTTAACCGTTATTTTGAATTGTAAGATTAAAAGAACGCCTGGGAGGGATTGTGTCTAGACACACTTGTTAGACACAGGAGTGTCCTTGCGTTCTTTTGTATGCTTGTCTCAAAATTAGTGAGGTCTTATATCTACTATTAAGCTTAATTAATTAAAATTTTAAACAATCTTGAGTTTTTATTTACTTATACATTTTTAGTCAAAAATAGCTTGTGAAGTTCATTAATTTTCATTTAATTGTAGCTTCATAAGTTTCTTGGACGAAGCAAGATAAATTGATGTAATTTTTTGATCGTAATTTTCTTCAAAATTAATCCATAGTTGGTTGGTTGGTAGATTGAGTACTGATCGCATTTTTCTGGCTTTAAGTCTAAAATCAATTTAAGAAACTACATAACGTTGTTTGTGGTACTTAAATCCAAGTAAATAATATGTAGGTACTACTAGCTTCTGACACCGGCTTCGTCCGTACAAATATCGCTATTTATCCCAAGGAAACATACTCTTAAGATGAAAAAAACCTGTGTTATTCATCAACATGAAACACCTATCGATCCATCTAAACTTTCGTATTTATATCATCATCATCTGCCTAGCCTTTTACCAACTACATTGGGGTCGGCTTCCAGTCACACCGGATTTAGCTGAATACCAGTGTTTAACGTAGAGCGGCTGCCTACCAGACCTCCACAACCAATTAACTGGGTAACACGGTACATCTTGGCATGACTGGAGTCAGATTTACTGGCTTTTGTCAATCCGTAACGACTGCCAAAGATCTTCAAATGACAGCCGGGACCAACGGCTTAACGTGCTTTCCGAGGCACGGAGAAAACTCGTTATGTTAAGACGGTCACCCATCCACAGACCAACCTTGGCAAGCGTTGCTTAACCTTCAAGATCGACCCGTGCGGCTGTTATTATTTAGCCACGAGCTCCTCTTCAACTTTCGTATTTATAAATTAGTCAAATTAGTTCTTTTGTTTCAAAAGCTAGTCAATACTGACAACTGTGTATATCTTGACCAAGTAACGTTGCTATCATGCAATCAAGGTTCGGAATTTGTTCAAAAGAGTCACCGCGGCCCTTGAACGCAAAAGGCTTTAAGAGGAACACTGATGTGTTTTCGTCGTTTTATTTAGCATTGCTCTTAAGCCATTTACTTCAGTTATATCTGTTTGCACGACGAACCTAGTCACTAAGCAAAAAGTTATCTCATAAATGTGGTGCTATAAATGGTGATACGCAGGAGAAGTTCAAGTTTAATAGATTCTATAATGGATACTGAGACAGTCAAATAGATGATAAAGCTGCACGCGTCACGGTCTATTCCTAGAAACACGGATGTGTTTAAAAATAGTGAACTTGGCTTAATAGATAAACAAACTTGTATAATCATTTTTATACCGCCAAAATCAGGACATTGGTAGAAATTATGAGGAAATACATAGAAATAAAAAATGCGAACGAAATACACTAAAAAAGTTAAGTTAGCAATTTATTATTTTAGGTAAAAAAAATCAGTGTTTTTTTGGCTTGGGTGTCTATTTAGGGTTCCGTAGCCAAAAGGCAAAAAACGGAACCCTTATGGATTCGTCATTTCTGTCTGTCTGTTCGTCCGTAGGTCAGACGGTCTTCAATATTGATATTGAGGTTTCTTATATATTTATTTTCTAAATTGAATAGTTTGCGCGAGAACCACTTCCAAAATTGTAAAATGTGTGTCTCCTCCCCCAGTAATTTCTAAAATAAGAAAATGCTAAAACAAAAAAAAAAATATAACATTTAAAAAAAATATAATGTACATTACCATTCTAGTTTCCGATTTATTAATTTTCGTTTTAAGTTTGTTACAACGAAAATTGGTTTGAACGAGATCTAGTAAATAGTTTTTTTAATACGTTATAAATCGGAAACTACAATTTACCATTCATTCCATCAACTCAAATATTAAAAAAAGGTTTATGGTACGGAACCCTTCGTGTGCGAGTCCGACTCGCACTTGGCCGGTTTTTTTCTTTATAAAAAAAAACTGGTTAAGTGCGAGTCGGTTTCTCGTGCAAAGGGTTCCGAACCAATTTAATTTTTTAACATGTTATTTTAACACTACCGACTTCTAATAAGTTTTTCTGTAATCTTTAGGTATATACAGACCGTGAAGGAGATGGTGGAACGACCTAGATGTCTACTTTACGAATTAGAAGGAAGAGGCACAACACCGTGATCAATGGAACGAATGGAGGGAGGCCTTTGCCCAGCAGTGAGACTGTTTGGGTTGCTAATAATAACAATAATTTAGGTATAGAACTATTATCTGCATTTTCTCGAAATTTTAGACTCAATCGTTTCGGAGATCAGGGTAATGTTTGGTCTAATTTCTTAAATAACTTCAAAAGTATTTATTGCAAAATTTTGAAAAAATATATAAATAAAACGCTCACAGTAATTCATTTCATTTATATTATTTCATTTTTTATTCGGATTACTCCCTTTGGATAGCGACAAGAAATCTTAAAAGGCCGGTTTCACAAGTACCTCCCATCAGAGATAGAGGCGGAAAAAGAGCTATAAGCAATGAACAAAAAGCGTTAAGGTTTGCTCAACACTAAGAAGAAACTTTCCAACCTAATGAAAGCTTGGTGGAAATACTCGACAGTGGAAATGTATCACACAGCCAAAGAATTAAGCTTGTGACTCCTAAAGAACTAATGAGAGAAATTCAAAATAACATAAGCTCAAAAAAGTCTCCAGGTTACGACCTCATTACAGGTGAAATTCTAAAACACCTCCCGCGCAAAGCCATAGTAAAGCTGACCAAGCTTATCAATACTGCATTTATCTTAAAACATGTACCTGAGCCATTAAACGTTGCTGAAGTTATTATGATTGCTAAGCCTGGAAAACCACCCCATGAAGCATCATCATATAGACCTATTTCTCTGTTGCCCGTGTTATCAAAACTATTCGAAAAACTGTTATTGAAACGTTTAAAACCAATAATCGAAGATAAAAACCTTATTCCAAATCATCAATTTAGCTTCAGGGAAAAACACTCAACAATAGACCAGGTACATAGAATAACTAAAATCATTGAAAAAACGCTTGAAAATAAGGAAGTCTGCGCCACTGTGTTTTTAGATGTCGCGCAAGCTTTTGATAAAGTTTGGCATAAGGGTTTAATATTCAAGCTCAGACGCATGTTACCAGAATTTGCAGATATCTTAGAGTACGACTCTAAGATATCTGCAAATTCTGGTATAACTGATCGAGTGTTTAGAATACGCCAGGAGGATGCATGGAAGGAAAAGGAAGTGTGCTAGGCCCAATTTTATACTTATTATACACATGTGACATCCCAGAACTGGAAAACAACACCATTGCGACCTTTGCAGATGATACTGCAATTATGGCTACCGGAACAAGCCACAGAGAAGCAGGAGAAAAAGTCCAACTAGCTGTGAACAAAGTTTATGACTGGACACAAAAATGGAAGATCAAGCTGAATGAATCAAAATCAATTCACATTGACTTCACAAACAAACACTTGGACTATCACCCAATCTACATAAATGGCATGCAAGTGCCTTATGCTAATACAGCCAAATACCTTGGCATAACTCTTGACGCCAAGTTGCGTTGGAAAGCGCATGTCAAAAAGAAAAGACAGGAACTCGACATACGGTATTAAATTATGTATTGGTTACTCGGAAGGAAATCCTGTCTATCAATACATAATAAAATTACCCTATACAAGCATATTCTTATGCCAATTTGGACGTACGGTATCCAACTTTGGGGCTGTACTAAACAAAGCAACGTCAAAATAATACAACAATTCCAAAATAAAGTACTCAGGAATGCTGTCAATGCAGCCTGGTACATAAGGAATGACGACCTTCACCGTGACCTGAAGATGGAACTCGTCACCATCATTATTCGAAAATTTGCTGAAGCCTATGAACACAGACTTCATCGACACGTGAATGTTGAGGCAATTCAGCTGCTAGACAATACAGACTTAGTGCGTAGGCTTAAAAGAACTAAACCATTTGAATTGGTGTAGTGTAGTGTACAAAGTGAGTGAATAATAGTAATTTATTACTATTATTCACTCACTTTGTACACTACACTGTTGTGCTATACATATAACACACGAACATAGTGTTATATAAATTATATCAGACTCTAAGAAAGTGCTACGGACTTGTGTAAAAGTGCATATAGACACTGTTCTTAGTTTTAAGATAAACTTTCACGTAACATATTAAGTTAGAGTTAAATTGCTTATTAGTCTTTTAGACTAGATCGTAATTATTTATTAAGAATATTGTTCTTACTAATAAAGTACAAAAAAAAAAAATATATGTCACACGATATAACTTGAAAAACATTTTTTTAAATTTTCTAGTTTGACCCCCAAAAGTGACACCCATACTAAAAAAAAATTATTTACGTAACACGTCTATGTTTGGGCCACAGAAGTCTATAATATGTATATACCAAAGCTCAACAGAATCGGTTCCGTAGTTCCTGAGAAAACTGGCTGTGACAGACGGACAGACAGAGACCCCAGTGATTCTATAAGGATTCCTATTTGATTAAGAGGTAAAATTTGCATGGCTCGAGAACAAAAACTGGCAAAAGATAAAGCAATCTTTTTAAAGCTTTAGCTAATACCAAACATACATATTATTGATCATACAAGTACATACACTGAATAAACCTTGAAAACAAGTGTTTTGATTTACACCTTTTATAGATAAAATCAACATTTTTCTGAGTGTTTTGACAGATCGCATAAGTAGGTACTTATTCAAGTACACGAGATGTAGCAACTAGATAAAATATGGACAACACGGCGTTTGATAAAATGTGACACTGAGCATAACTATGGGTACTGTAGTTTGTGGACAGTCGTCGTAGGTGTTCAGAAGCCATATTATATATTTTCTGATGACATAGATTTTCAAAAATATTCTACAGGATTTTTTTTCTTTATCGAATCAATAAAAATTGACGAAGATAAAACGCATTAAACATGAGAGGGGCTTTTTTTTTTAAGGATGGGAAATCATCAAATGGCTCCTCCCGCTCTGGGTGAAGCAGGAGGGAGTGTCAACAACATGAGAGGGCCTAGCACGAATATTTTGACGTATAGTAACGTCAACGTCAATGAATTTTAAATTTATATCATTAAAAAAGATAATATATAATTCAAATCTATACTAATATATTAAGCTGAAGAGTTTGTTTGATTGCTTGAACGCGCTTAACTCAGGAACTACTGGTCCGATTTGAAAAACTCTTTCAGTGTACATTTTGGCCAGATAGTAGGCGAACATAAATGTACTGAACAGCAGATTTTTTTCGTGAATGCGGGTTTGGTTCCATAGTAAAAGTTATTTGTCATCATGAGTACAATCACGTGTTTAAGTATCGTTCACTAATTACCAGTCACATTATATAATTATAAACATCAGAATTGATGATTTCCTCCTTATTTTGAAGTCGGTTAAAAAAGATAAGCAATTCTACCAACATATTATGCGGGCATTGCTTGAAGCCGATTGAAATAAGTTTTACTGTAGTAATAGAAACCAATCAAATTAAAACTAATGGAACTTAATGCTTAGCTAATTTCCATATGTAGGTAATGGAAACATGTAGGCAAGTATTTACCAATAATGTATTACAAGGTTATTTTCATTTAGTGATTTACCTTAGATCTTTAGTAAGACATGCACTAGAGCTTGTGGCTAAAGAATAACACCAGCACGGGTTGATCTTCAAGGTAAAGCAGCGCTTGCCGAGGTTGGTCTGTGGATGAGTGACCATCTTAACATACCGAGATTCCAACATACCTCGAAAAGCACGAAAGGACTCGGCTATCATTGATAGAACTTTGGCAGTAATTACAGATCAAAAGAATCAAGAAAATCTGACTCCAGTCTTGCTAAGAAGTCTGTGTTACAATTATAGGACTCCAGGTCATCTCGCTTAAACGAATTAATTAATTCTTTAGAAAATACCTATCTTATAACGATTATTTTCACAGTTAAAAAAAAATTAGGTACAGTTCCTGCCTGTGGCACGAAAGTGAAAATGAGGGCAAAAACCTAGCCCCTGAAAACTCCAATGTCTACCTACTGTAGAAAGAAAAAGAAGATAACAGTCCAGTCTGTGATAACAATACTCCTACAGATAACAAAGACACCATCAGCCGACCAAAACGTGACAATGGAAGGATAACAATCAAACATGTTTTTCTTACACCTCGGTAATGTACTCTTGTCCAATAAAACATAGCATTTGTATGCAAACACATTGTAATCACATTCTACTAATGATTACCAGTCACGTTAGACACAGAATCGGGTCCAATGTGGTTGCAGTAGCCAATAAATTAATTATCTACAAGGATCCTCATTATACATTCAGTCAAAAAAGTATCGGGAATGGATGATTTGTTTATGGTTCCAAATTAAAATTTTTGGTTTTTTTGTAGTTGTTAGATTGGCACAACTGTTTTCCATTTTGGCGCGGAGTTTGAGTTGCATCTGTTATTTATATTAAATACAGTGCTGGTTTTAGTAATATCATATATAGTGTGTATTGCGAATTTCATAATGGACAAAAATATCGAACAAAGAGTTTGTCTTAAATTTTGCATCGCCAATGGAATTTCGTGTTCGGAGTCACTGAAAATGTTACAGAAGGCTTACGGTGAATCGACTTTATCAAAAACTCGTGCTTATGAGTGGTTCAAAGCGTTCAAAAGCGGTCGAGATGTGATGGAAGATTTGCCTCGCTCTGGTAGGCCGTCAACGTCTGCAACTGAAGTTAACATCGCAAAAGTGAAGGAAATAGTGACTGAAAATCCCCATTCAACTCTGAGAGAGATAGCCGCCGAGCTTTCTGTATCTCACGAGTCGATCCGTACCATTTTAACTAATCATTTGGGTATAAAACATGTTGCTGCTCGGCTAGTCCAAAAGATCTGAATTTTCTCCAAAAACTCAATCGCATGAAAGTCGCTGAGGACATGCTAGAACGAGTCAGTTCGGACCCAACATTCATGAAACGCATTGTTACTGGTGACGAGACGTGGATTTACGAGTTTGACATGCAAACTAGTCAACAAGCTTCGGAGTGGCGCCTTCCAACTGAACCGAAACCGAAAAAACCACGCCAAAGTCGATCAAAAGTCAAAGTCATGTTGACTGTTTTCTTTGACTATCGCGGTGTTGTGCACTCTGAATTCTTACCGGAAGGTCTAACGGTAAATAAAGAATATTATTTGAGAGTTATGCGGCGTTTAAGAGAGCAAATTCGACGAAAAAGGCCAGATTTGTGGAAAGAAAATTCTTGGATTTTGCACCACGACAATGCGCCTTCGCACAAGGCTATCATTGTGAACGAATTTTTAACCGAACACTCAACAAATACCATTCAGCAACCACCATATTCACCAGATATGGCTCCTGCTGACTTTTTTCTTTTTCCTAAACTCAAATTACCACTTCGTGGCACCCGTTTTCAATCGATAGAAGACATAAAGGAGAATTCGCGGCGAGAACCGAACTCAATTCCGGAAGCAGCGTTTAAAAAATGTTTTGATGAATGGATTATTCGTTGGCGCAAGTGTATCGTTTCTAAAGGAGCATACTTTGAAGGTGATAAAACAAATTTGGATGAATAACAGACATTTTGTGTATTATTGATCTTTTCCCGGTACTTTCTTGACAGAGTAGTACGTTGGACTAAATAAGAATCCAAAGAAAAATTAATAAGGGTAAATTAGACGTGGCTATTAGACATTTGTTTAGTTTACTAACTGAGTGAATAATAAAAAATAACGAAAAAAAAAACAAAAACAATCCGCAAAATGCATACAAATAACGTTTACAGCGCGCGAGTCGGCTTGGCCCCAATCGGGCCTTACGGATTCTAACGGTTGGGACGATTTGGCGCCAATAGGTCCTTACGGAATTACGGATCCTTTTTTAGGGTTCCGTACCCAAGGGTAACCAACGGAACCCTAAAAAAGGATCCGCTAAGCCTCCGCTGTCCGTCTGTCCGTCAGTCCGTCTATCCGTCCGTCTGTCTGTCAGCGGGCTGTATCTCAAGAACTTACGGTTCTTGAGATACAGGTACAGGTAGAGAGTTGAAATTTTCACAGATTGTGTATTTATATAGCCGCTATGACAAAAATAATTAAAGTTAAGTTTTATGGTTTTTGTTTTAATGCTGGGTAGCCACGCAATTCACCTCGAATCTCGGTAATTCTCCTATGCATCTGCTATCAGCCACCTTTTGAATAAGGTCGGTCTACGTCGCCTTAAGAAGTATGCAGATACTTTCTGATGATTCTTCTTTTTCATATCGTATGAGCAGTAAGGTCTAACGACTCAAACGTGTAAAAGTTCTAAACCGCCTCAAGGGCCTCTGACATGATTTTTTTTTATGACTGCCATATGGCGGCCGAGACAACTGGCTTATGCGTGCCTTCCAATGCACGGAAGCATCTTTTTATCAGACAATCAGGTGATTCAAGCTTCCTAGCCAAACTGGAAAAGAACTTTACAAAGTATGCTTCCCGTGGGAATCGAACCCACGACCACCGTATCACAAGGCAAATGCCTAAACTACTCGACCATAGAGGCAGCTTAGGTTTACAGAATTGACTGAATGTGAAAAAATTCTCGGCATAATAATGCCGACAATTTTTTCGCATTCTAATTTTGCCAACGAGCACGTTTGCCTTATTACGCAAACGTGCTCATTGCCAAAATAAGTTGCTATTGGTAATGACCATTCTGTTGACACTTAAAAAAGAACTTTTATAAATCTATTTCAAACTTTCAGGCCGTCACAGCAATTTCTTCAAATAAATAAAGGTAATATTTCAATCTAAATATCTTGTTAAAAGGCGTGGCAGATAATGTCGATGACTCAGAGTAACAGATCCACACATTAACACTCTAACTCTTAAACAGCCATTTCATACTCAGAGCACACGTACGAACATCTTAATGAGCTATAAAAATGACAGTAGCGGTGCGAAGATAGAAATCAGAGCCTCCAACTCTGCTAAATAAGTCGCTGGAGAGAATAACGAAGAAGTATTTCAATTACAGCCTTATGTTCAATTGCTAACAGTCTTAGGGCACTGTCCCTTACTTACGAGTATAACAAAAATTAGCCAAAGTCAATGGTCGCTGGGAAATTATAAGACGTAGCATGGGCTAAGCAATAAGACCGCCCATTGTGATGCCTATGTTAGTAGCTCCAATAAGTTCCGATTGTAATTTGATATGATGCATAATTACCAATATTCTGGCTGTTGGATATTTAACGTCTATTAAGGCCAAATTATATAAATTATTATCATCATATCAGCCCAAAGACGTCCACTGATTGACATAGGCGTCCTCCAAGCATCGCCACAACGATCGGTCCCGCTCGTCTCGCATCCATCGGCTACCCGCGACTTTATCCAGGTCATAAATCTACCTTGTGGGAGTTCTTAAAACGATCACAAGCAAAGATGACAAACCAATCTATCCTTCATCATCACTTGCTTAGCCATTTTTCAACTGTACTGGGGTCGGCTTTTGGTATATAACCGGATACTTTGTAGTATCAGTACTGTCAATAGAGCGACCTCTACAACCTAGTAACAGGGTTTTCGCTATAGCTCTAGGTAAGAAAAGGTTTTATTTTTTAGGATGGGAAATCATCAAATCAATTCTTCTATTCTGGGCGGAGCGGAAGGGAGTGTCAAAATTTTACTGATCAAAACCCATCCGTGTTCCTCCAAATGCCCTTTGCGTTCTAGGGCTGCAGTTATTCTTTCAGAAGACTAGATAGAGATACCCACATAGGCTATTCTTCAGAACATAATATCTGTAGACAACTTTAAGGATAAAACTATTAGTTAAATCTAAACGGCATACTATTTATATTATAATGTCAAACAAGTTGCACACACGCTGCGTTGTCGTTGACAAATGCATGACTAGTTCCATAGGACAGCAGCTCCTGACCTTCGTCGCGACCCAGTTAAATCAGGTTTTTTAATAATGTGATGTCATCTGAATACAGGTCACTGTTCGCCGTGAGTTATGGAAGCTCCATAATAAGAACCATATCGATTGGTCTTCAAGGTTAAGTAACGCTTGCCGATTTCGGTTTGTGGATGAGTAAATAGACCATCCATTACATACAAAGATCATTCTGGGCCTCGGAAGGTTGTATTCATATTGGCTGCTTATTGTGCAAAGTTCTACAAATGACTGCCTGTCCATTTGCGCGGAGTGAGGCAGTGGAGCGGAGAAACGGAGAAATATTAACCAATCATGTCAGTCAAAATGTAAGTGACTCACGTGGTGAGGAGTTTTGATACAATTCTATTGGTTAAAATTTATCCGTTCTCCGCTCCGCTGCCTTGCTTCAGAATGAACAGAACCCCGTAACCGGTGTTTAGGCTGTTGTTTGTAGAACTTTAATAGTCGTTATCGGTCGTCAGAAACCAGAAAAATTGTGACCAGTCTTACCAAAGCGTATCTTGTAGCCCAGTTGTGGAGGTAAGATAGCTAGTCAGTAAAATACTGGTAGTCAGCTGCACCCAGTTATACAGAAAACCGATTGTGACATATTTGGGAAAAATATTTTTTATTTACTATTGATAGGCATACGTATGACTATTATTTCACCTGATGGTAAGTGATGATGCGGTCGAAGACGGAGTAAGCTTGCTTGGAAGTACTACTTCATTCATAACTTACAGAGTTCGGCAGGGAACTCGTTAGCTGTACGCACAATGAATGCGTTTCCTAAACTTTGTGCGTGTGGGTGGGATGTCTATTATGTACCGGTGGCGCATCGCCGTACGTCTTGTGGTCTTCCAATTAAATTATGCAATTCAAACCGGCAGGCCAGCAACTCGGCATCGATCTCAAAATTTTGGAGCTTCGACTTGACAAGCCAATCATTGCCGATGATAATTTGGCTCGTTTCTCAAATGACTCAAGGGCATTAAGCTGGGCCTCAAGTCTGCTACTACAATAGTGTCAGAATGGTCTATCATTGATTTCATAATTGTTGATTTTGACAAGTTTGGTAATCTACTAATATAAAAGCGTCATTATGACTTTCCAATGGTCAACCACTGACACTCCATTGAAAGAAATAGCATAGAATGGCATCTCGTATGTGAAAAAATAATATGTAAAAATATATATAAAAGAAATGTGGCATAATTTAAAGTTCAAGTTTAGTAGTAGTTTTTCGAAAATCATTTCTACTAACGGGTTTCATAACAATGGCAATACGAAAATGTCTTTTTACCATGATTCTATTACGAGACCATTGACCGACCAGTGATCGACCATTATGAATTGTGTTGGAATAACGGATTTATAAAAAATAGCAGACTTGGGGCCCTGGTATCTGTCAGATCCATACCAAAAATGACAAGCAGTATAAGATAAGGAGCGTGAATAAGATTAGTCTTATTTCCTACTTTCCTGCTTCCGTCATCTGAGTAATGTTATGTGTCTCGATTAAATAATGAGGTGCGTAAGTCATACAAATTATTGTCAGTGCACGTTCTCTTACTTGCGAATAAAAAGTCTTTGGTTGACGATTCCTCAAACTGTCAACGTAATGTCAAAAGATCGAAGATTAAATAAAAACGGCCAAGTGCGAGTCGGACTCGCGCATAAAGGGTTCCGTATCATAGTACAAAATTGAATACTACGTGTTTTTATTAATTTTTGTTATAACGGTAACAGAGATACACACTCCGTTAAAATTTCAACTGTCTGCCTATTACGCTTCACGATATACGATAGATGGATGGACGGACAGATGGACGGAATACGGCCCGGTTACGGGTACGGCACCCTAAAAAAACCCAAACGAAATACGAGTTAATACATTTTATAAATGCATCCTACTATGTAATAATCGATTTACAAATTAGTCTCGATGACGTAACGTTGCAATTGTGAATTCGTTAACGATTTTACTGACGATTATTATCTAATTATGACGATTATCCAATTATGAGCTCTTTAACTGGTTCATGTCATTTGATGATTAATATTCTGTGTGAGTATTTATAATATGCACATACGGATTAATCTTCAGTGTGAGTATTTATAATGTGCACATACGGATTAATCTTCAGTGTGAGTATTCATAATGTGCACACACGGATTAATCAACAGTGTGAGTCTTTATAATGTGCACATACGGATTAATCCACAGTGTGAGTCTTTATAATGTGCACATACGGATTAATCTACAGTGTGAATCTTTATAATGTGCACATACGGATTAATCTACAGTGTGAGTCTTTATAATGTGTACATATGAAAATAAGGGAAACTATGCACAATTTTATCGACAGAAATTTTGTATGAAAATTTTGGTAGCTATTGCAAACAAATTTTTTAAAAGTTCCCCAGTGACCCCAGTGTAAACTAAACGTTAACTTTAAAACTAAACGATCTATCGCAATGAAACCATCATAATGATTGGAAGTACTCGTAATTTGGGCGTCCTCATAAAATAATAATAGTGCAAAAACTACCCTCAATTGAAAATAAAAAAATTGTGTTTATTTCTCGATCATTGACCTTTTTACCCGACTGCAAAAGAAGGAGGGTTATGTTTTTCGAGTGTATGTATGTATGTATATTTCTTTGGCACGCTCTAAAGCCTAAACGGCTCGATGGATTTTAGCTTGACAGGTGTATTTACTGTGAGAGTATCATTGGATTTATGAAAATGAAAAAAAACAAAAACAAAATGGCGGATTTTTGGCGCCAAATAATGCCTTCAATCATTTTTTTTTTAAACCTATCGAGTGTGGTATCAAGATAAAGGGATCGAGGAGACGATTCCAAAAAAAGTAACGTAGGTACTAAAATGTAGGAAATTGGGAGAAAACTCATTTCTGAGTTAAGCTCGCCTTTGTACATGAACTTTCATTACTGTGTTTTGAATAAGCTGTTTTAGTGTACAATAAAGAATTAAGACGAAAAGTTCAAAACAAGTCGCTTTTCAAGCAGTCTGATGCAGTTCAATCACTAATCCAATGCCACCAACTGCATCAGACTGCTTGAAAAGCGACTTATTTTGAACTTTTTAGTCGTTTTTAGCGGTCGGGTTTTTTATTACTTTAAATTATTTTCCATCATATTATAAAAATTGCATGTTCATAACTCAAAGATAACATCCTTCTCTGTTACTGCAGTGCGTCTCTGGAACTCTCTCCCACATTCCCTACGCGACAACTCTTCTTGATGTTTTTAAAAGGAAAGTTAAAGAGCATTTTTCTTTCTATGATATACGAGTAATATTCGTGGATATTTATATAGGTAGGTATTTATGTATGACAAAATATGCATTACTGTAAAATGTGCACTAGATCACTGTGATCTCTCTCTATCACTCAAATCACTCAAAGGTTTGCTGGAAAAAAGCTCAATTTTGAGTTAAGCTCGCCTTTGAACATGAATGTTTTAAATCACTGTAAATTAAAGTAGTTGTTAATGTGTACAATAAAGAATTAAGAATGAATTTAGGATTCTGCTAGGGCTGCACCGCAAAAAAAAAAACAGATTTTTTTAAACGTCCGTCGATAAAATAAGACACACTGCAGGTAAATAAAGGGCATGAAGATATTATAATTTATTTATTCATTCAGACGACAAATGCGGTCTATGAAGATAATTATATTATTACGACAGTTTTTAAACGAACAAGCCAGAGATTATTTTATTACACTAAACTGGTAATAGAAAAAACTTTACTTACTAAATGCTCCTATTACCATAATATTATGATCGTAAACATCCTGAAACAAGGTTAATCTAATGCTCAGGATAAGTGCTTAAAGGACCTTGGGCTATATAGGAGAATAAGACGCCTTGCAGTGACGTGCGCTTACATACTATTTTACATACTTGAAGAGAAGCTTAAAATAAAAGAAAGTTACAACACAGAACGCGTCTTTTATGTTTTTTAATTGCTTTAAGTTTAAAAATGGATGTTGAGGTTTTGAAATTGTAAGTACAAAGTTAACATTTTTAGTTTATGTAAAGGAGCAGGTGGTACCTGCTTTGCTTGAGGAGCTCGTGGCTAAATAATAACAGCCGCACGGGTTGATCTTGTAAGTTAAGCAACGCTTGCCAAGGTTGGTCTGTGGATGGGTGACCATCTTAACATAACGAGTTTCCTCCGTGCCTCGGAAAGCACGTTAAGCCGTTGGTCCCGGTTGTCATTTGTAGATCTTTGGCAGTCGTTACGGATTGTCAGAAGCCAGTAAATCTGACTCCAGTCTTGCCAAGATGTACCCTGTTAATGGGTTGTGGAGGTCTGGTAGGCAGCCGCTCCACGTAAAACACTGGTATTCGGCTGAATCCGGTTTGACTGGAAACCGACCCCAATGTAGTTGGGAAAAGGCTAGGCAGATGATGAAAGGAGCAGGTGGTACCTAGGTATGTATGTATGCAGTATTGTCTAGAAGAGGGACAGTTACTGTCCCTCTTACTGTATGAGTTGGCAAAAAAAGTACCTTAGGGCTCTAATAATAATAATAATAATGTAGGCGCGGGCCTACGGACGGCGAGCAGTGGGTGGCTCGCCGTCTGATCAGAACTAGGCCCGGGTCGGCGGCGCGCTGCGATCCCAGCGCGCCTCAAAGAGATGTCAGCGTGGAAGACGGGGCCCGATAGGGCAGGTGCCTGCTGGGGCTGCGGAATCTGTTCGAAAGAGGTGCCGTAGCCTTGGAACACAAAGGGCACCAGGAGGAACACGGATGGGTTTTAGTCAGTAAGAGTCTGACACTCCCTCTTGCTTCACCCAGAGCGGGAGGAGTCATTTGATGATTTCCCATCCTTAAAAAAAAAAAAAAAAAAAAGGGCTC
Source organism: Lacanobia oleracea (assembly GCA_950371165.1). NCBI lineage: Eukaryota > Metazoa > Arthropoda > Insecta > Lepidoptera > Noctuidae > Lacanobia > Lacanobia oleracea. Next base: position 23,498,128 of record OX493391.1, on the reverse strand, counting down.
TAATAATGAAACGTCAAAAGCCAGATGCGCGGTTCCAATTGGTAGTTATCATCGATTAACTGCGTGATCTAGATCCATTGCATTGTTGTTGATTCAAGGTCGTGTCAACGGCACTTCGATAGTCAAGGCCACTAGTTGTGCTGTTAGAAACATATTACATGAGAACTAAAGCATTCGCTGGTCACGGTATGCTGGACGTCAATAGTTGTATTGTAAAATATTCGACAAGTGTTTGAAATAGAGGTGATTCTGTTTGATATAGGTAACTATGCCATAATCTTCATAATTTAACGCATGTTTCAGTGAAAATAAACCACCGTTTAACCGAAAATTGTTTGAATAGGTTTTTTGTATAAAAAAACACTCATTCCGCAGTTAAAAGAAAATAATCCTAATAAATTAATTCTTCCGATTTTTATTTAATTAAAAAAAATAAAATAAAAATAAAATATTCAATATTTATTAATTAATAAATACTGTTATAGTATGTCTGATTAACTAACTGAAAAACAAAGTAAAGCTTAAAGTGCAGATTGCATAAAGCTGCATGTACTCGTAGGTTCCTTGGGGGAGTGTAGGGGAGCACTAAGAGAGAATTTCCCGAAACGGGAAAAAGTTAGTCCTAATACGAGTATATAAAATTCTTTCGGTAATTGGTGTCTGTCTGACAGACAACGCACAATAGAAACTGCTGTTCGTAGAAATTTGAAATTGGGCATGTTGGTTCCTTGGGAAGTGTAAGGCGCACCAAGAGAGGATTTCCTGAAATTTCTTCGGGATCGGGAAACACTGGATATGCGCATAAGAAGTCGCGGGTAAAAGGTAGTTTCACATAATATTGGTGTTATTTTCTTTGCTGGGTCTAAGACAGCAATACATGCTACTGAATTTCTAGATTAAATCTATAACGAACGTCATTAGCTCTAAAATATGTATCGCTGATCATGATCGTAAGTACTGTCGCTAAAATCACGACTGCCGTCGATACTTTGAGGTACGGTTTTATTTTGGAGTTTGATCCATCCAAGGACCATTGAATCAAAGTCTATTCTGTTGTGAATCATCATGAAATCCATCCATTATTGACCTCTTCAAAAGTCAATTAAGTTTCTAAGGCCGCGGACACGATGTCAGCGGCGCAGTGGCGGCGGCGGCTGCGGCGCGACGCAAACCCGTTTACGAAGCCAGAGGGTAGATTGCGCGGTGCTAGAGCGGCGCGCATATTGTTGTGTGAGAAGTTGCCAATCTATGACTACGTCTCTGCAGACACGCGGGCACTGCTCGACTAACGCGCGCCGCTCGTACGCCACCGCCGCGCCGCTTCTCCGCCGCTTACTTCGTGAACTGCCCCATGCATTTCAATGTGACCTAAAAGAGACACAAAAATCTTTATTAGACGACAGGACTACTACAATTTATAATTTTATTAGTATCCACGGCTGGACAATGACCAAATACATAAAGTCGAAAAAACATTAAAAACACTGTAATGTTGCAGTCAACATTACAGTGTTTTTAATGTTTTATCGAGGGTTTTTTGTCATTATATATCAGTATATAAGAGGTCTTTACCTATGAAATTGCCGTTCTGCAGTACTGGCCATTTCAAATCAAAAGTAGTCATTTGTTTATTGATTAGTGTTACATTTTCATCGCATTTCAATCTTTTTCGTCATCATGGATACGTTAAAAATTCGAGTAATTATGGAATATGAATACTGTCGTGGCAGCAACGCGGCACAAGCGGCACGCAACATCAACGACGTTTACGGAGCTAACACTACAAACCAACGCACCACCTGTTATTGGTTTGCTCGCTTCCGTTCTGGAAATTTCGACCTGTAAAATGAACCTCGCGGTTGTCCGAAGACTTTGGTCGACAATGACGAATTAAAGGCAATTGTGGAAGTTGATGATACACAATCTACGGCTGAATTAGCAGCAGCTTTCGACGTTAGCGTCAAAACAATATTAGTCCATTTGCGTCAAATTGGCAAGGTAAAAAAGCTTGACAAATGGGAGCCCCACGAACTCAATGATCGCCAGCGCGAAGTACGCGTCGAGACGTGCCTTGCACTGCTCAACAGACACACAAATGAAGGAATTTTGAACCGCATTGTTACCTGCGATGAAAAATGGATTCTGTTTGATAACCGCTCAGCAAGTTGGTTGGATCCTGGTTCAGCACCTAAACATTGCCCTAAACGAAAACTTACCCCTAGAAAAGTGATGGTCACTCTTTGGTGGTCTAGCGCCGGTGTGATTCATCACAGCTTCATACCAAACGGGGTGAGCATTACTGCAGATGTGTTCAAATTCAAATTCAAATTCAAAGCATTTTATTTCAAATAAACCATTCACAGACACTTTTGAAACGTCAAGGTCGGTCAGTCAAAAACATGGAAGCTATTTGCACGTTCCAAAGCGTAGATCTCTATGGAGAAGAACGTGCAAGAAACTCCACGGACACTCTTTTAAATCATGTTCTGTTTTACAAAATTCCAAGTTACATATACTTGTTGCTTCTGCATGTGAGGACAATGCAAAGGAAAAAAAAGGGCTTGTTATAAGAATTTTAAATATAAAGATTAAAATAAGCCAATGGCAGTTAAGAGATGACCAGTCTCAACCGACGGCGCCTGTTCACGAACATGACGCGTGAATCGGCACCTTTCAGCTCAACCATTTCGAAGGGAACCGAATGATCAAACCCACGCGCCGCCATCAGCGAGACATTTGAGTGAGCATGACATGCTCTCAACCACCATGCTCGTTCATGTCCAACAAGTAAAACTATAACTACTCACATAAAATGTAAATGGTTTCATGGTACTCACATTTACAAAATTTGAAAAATATGCTTCTACTTTACACAAAACTATGGTTGTCAATGACCAAATAATGAAAAATAAATTAATAAAGAGAACGATTAAGTTCTTACATCAAAAATAATAAATAAGTAATTAATATAATAATATAATTTGTATGTATATAAGAATAAATAAACGAAATAATGTAAGAACCTCTAAAAGGAGCGAGCATCTCTTCCAAATATAAAAACATAAAAACCTAAAAAGTATATCTAAGCAGCCGTGACTGTGGAGCAGGACCAGCATTTAGCCAAGCGTTTTTATCGAGGATATAATCTTCCAGTTTATAATACGCTTGTCTACATAGTGTGCGTTTTATGCATGCTTTAAATTTTCTCTCATTCAGTTCGAGAATATCAACTGGTATTTTATTATAAAATTTAATACAGTACCCCATAAAAGAAGTGTGTACTTTGGCCAATCTGAATCGGGGTTGATCTAATTTGTTCCTATTTCTAGTATTCAAATGATGCCTGTCACTAATCTTGCTAAAGAGATGAAGATTTTTCCGAACATACATAATATTTTCGTAAATGTATTGACAAGGTACCGTCATGATGTTGATATCCTTAAACAGTTCTCTTAGGGAATCACGCCGACGGAGATTGTAAATGGCTCTGATGGCTCTTTTCTGCAGGATAAATATAGACTCGATGTCTGCAACACGTCCCCATAATAAGATACCGTAAGATATGATACTATGAAAGTAACTAAAATAGACCAGCCTCGCGGTATCTATATCGGTAAATTGACGGATTTTTCTGACAGCGTATGCTGCTGAACTTAGCCGTCCCGTAAGAGATGTTAAATGAGGACCCCATTGTAGCCTTGAGACAACCGTAATCCCCAGGAAAACCGTGTTTTCGACGAATTCAAGTTTCTCCTTGTTCAATACTATGTCGCAATCATTTCTTTTAACGTTCGGTAAGGCAAATCTGATGCATTTAGTTTGTTTCCCATTTAATACTACAATGTACTGTGAAGAACTGAACACAATGATGGAGAAGCTGGCACATCTCCAACCAGCATTGGTCAATCGCTCGTCTCCGCTGCTCCTGCACGACAACGCGCGACCTCATACTGCACAGCAGACGGTCTCCAAGTTGCAAGAACTGGGGTTGGAAGCTCTCCGTCATCCGCCCTACTCACCAGACCTTGCGCCTACAGACTACTACTTTTTCCAAAATTTGGATAACTTCTTGGCGGGAAAAAAATTCAATACCCGAGAGGCAGTACAAAATGCCTTTGAAGAATTTGTTGCCTCCCGTCCAGCTGATTTCTTTAAGATCAAGAATCAATAAACTGCCACTGCGTTGGCAAAGATGCATTGATTGCATGGGTGATTACATCGATTAATACAAATAAAAAATTCGTTTAAATTTTTTCATTCAAAACGGCAATTTCATAGGTAAAGCTAGTACCTATTATAATGGTTTTCCAACGAACGTTAGTCATCGTTGTGCCAATCTTTTATAGAGTTCCGTACCCAAAGGGTAACCTATAAAACCTTATTACTATGCCTCCGCTGTGCGTCCGTCAGTCCGTCCGTCCGTCCATCCGTCCACCCGTCGATCGTCCGTCTGTATGTCAAATTTTCACAGTGTTTGCCACTATATCCCAAAATAATAAAAAATCAATTAAATAAAAAACCGGCCAAGTGCGAGTTGGAATCGCACACGAAAGGTTCCGTCCCATAAACCTTACTTTTTATTATTTGTTGTTATAGCGGCAATAGAAATACACAATCTGTGAAAATTTCAACTGTCTACTTATTGCGGTTCTAGATACAGCCCGCTGACAGACAGATGGACGGACGGAGCGGAGGCTTAGTAATAGGGTTCCATTGGTTACCCTTTGGGTACGGAACCCTAAAAATGAAAAGGGACTACCATGCAAGAAACGTGTTTTTCAGTTGATGGTGCGAAAACCTTCGTGTGAGAGTCCGACACGCCTTAGCTTGTTTTAGCACCACCATTGGAAAAACAGGGTAGTCTTCGTATTTGAACCCACCAGCCACTTGCGGTTCTAAAATGACCACTTTAGTAGAAGCAAATTAAGATCATAATATTAATCATACATCATCATAAACAGTCTGTCAAATTTAATTTTCATCTTTATCGCTAAATAATTAAGTTCAAGGTTAATTGGGAAAATTTTACAGTTTCTGGTTTAAATTGCTGGCTGATTCTACCAAAGTGGGGTTTTCAACCCGCTGATCAGCGGGCCTAAAAAGGCTACTTCAGCAGAATCAGAAAGCAAATCACGCTACCCGTCACTGTCAAATTTTCCCAATCAACTTTGAACCTAATGCGGTAGCGATACAGATGAAAATTAAATTTGACAGATTGTTGTGTCTGATATGATTTTAATATGACTTTTTTTTTTACTATTCAGAGGCACGCGTTTGACCACTATCTCACCTGTTGGTAAGCGATGACATGGTCGAAGATGTAGCACGCTTGCCTAGAAGTAACCTATTCACTCTTAACTTATAGACTCCCAGGTTGACTCTCCTAAAGTGGCCTTTTTAGCCCTCCTGTCATCGAACAACATTGTTCCACATAAAAAACACACACATAAGTAGGTTGTAAATGCAAGCAGAGCCGCACCAATGACGTGCATTTAATTGGAGGTCACAAAGTAGGTTGTGTTCTGGTAATGATTTGTGTGTTGTGACAAATAGTGTGATTGCGCGAGCGCCAGCGGTCAGTCCGATTTTGAGTGCCGTGCGGGTTGTGCCTTGTTTACTGTTATTTTATGTTTCGTTCCGTCAATGTGACAGCTGCAGTGATTTGCTTTTTTTTTTTTTAATTTTGTGTTTTTGACTGCGTGTTTTGAATAAGGTATGTAGTTTTTATTTATTTTTTTATGTGGTGTTTTTGTATCAGCGCTGATATTTTTAATTTTATTTTTTATTTTTTTTACGATAAGGCGTTGAAATAACAATCGTCGTAATGAACTATAATAATCGATTTGATTCGGAAATTATTCATGCGCATTCCTATGCACGTTTTTTTTTATTATTTTATCCTTTATTTACTTACATAGACTAGAGGTGTACCTACATAAATAATAATTAAGCCACCGACTACCAAATAATTAATGACGAACCTTGAAGGTTCTTTTAAAATTTACTTAACCCGAAACATTACTAAGCATTTTGAGCTGTATTTAGATTTAGGTAATTTTATTAAAATATTAAAGTATATACAATCAAATCACGTCTAATTAATGCTATCCATTAACTAACGAACTTGGTCCTTTAATTTTAATGAGCATTTAATTTAACAGATGTATCTTTGTTTATTCAGTACTGAATATTTTAGTAAATAATTACTGTATACTGTGAAAGTTTTGAAATTCAACTGACAAATATCTAAGAAGATAAGCACTCTAATTGCACTGCACACTTAAAATCACAATCAAAATAATCTTGCTGATAATTGATCAAAATCTGTTGTTTTAAAATGTTTGAAAAAATCGTATGCTCGTCAATGTAAATTGGAACGCAGGTGAACTGTTGAATTTTCAAAATGAACATCAAAAATAGTCCGAACTATCTCTGTTCCAATTGACATATTTACGCATATGCTTTTATATTCAGTTTGAATCAGAAAACTTAAGGCCTGTACATTGATCCCTTCCGATCCCTTCCTGTCAGAGTTGCGGAATTCATTCGAAAGAGTAACCGCGGCCCTGAAACGCAAAAGGCACTTGGAGGAACACGTATGGGTTTTAATGAGTAAGAGGCTGACACTCCCTTCTGCTCCCCAATGATTTCCTAAAAAAAAAAATACTTTATCAAAAAGCCGACCGCTAAAAACGACTAAAAAGTTCGAAACAAGTCGCTTTTCAAGCAGTCTGATGCAGTTGTTGGCATTGGATCAGTGATTATTGACAAATTAATTTTTATATTTCCTACATTTTAGTGAGTTACTTTTTTGAAATCGTCTCCTCGAGCCCTTTATCTTGATAACCCACTCGACAGGTTTAAAAAAAAAATTTTTTTTTTGAAGGCATCATTTGGCGCCAAATAAAACGCCATTTTGTTTTCTTTTATTTGTTTTGATATACCCAGTGTCACTCTCACAGTAAACACGAATCTAACGACACCTCTCAAGCATCGAGCCGTTAAGGCTCCAGGGTGCTTACTCTGGAATAAAATTCCGATAGATCGACATTGGTCAAACGTCAGTTGGTTCAGTTAAACGTCAGGGATTGGCTAGACTCAGTGAGTCCAGCGAATTCCTGACGTTTTACTAACAATTCCAATGTCGATCTATCGGAATTATATTCGAGAGTAAGCACCCAGGGCGTACCAAAGAAATATACATACATACATACACTCGAAAAACATAACCCTCCTTATTTCGCAGTCGGGTAAAAAAAAACCCTTATTTATCTAGTGCATGAAAATTCGTACATTCAGGAATTAGTTTGACAATGATTTTATCGTTATCTATCGCTGATTGAATGAAACTCTGTTTGAATAGTCTCTAGTTTTAACAGGGATCTATTGCTGTGATAAGGTTCCATAACTGATTCTAAAATATTGTATTTTTTGAAGGTACAACTAACATGATATAGGATCTAACTTATTATCATCACCATCAGCTAGTTGTGTCAACCAACGTTCTAACTTCAGTCATTTAAAGCAGGCATATCTGCTTTCTTTTAGTAACTGTATCTACATTATATCATTACTGCTCAAAAACAGTGAAAAAAAAAAACAAAAATGGAAGACGACATTTACCAAACAACATCTTCCCGCCCTTATCCCATGTTACTTCGGGACAGCGCAACACGTTTTTTTTCTTCCATTCTATCCTATCAGCCGTCAAGATATCGCTAAATCCCTTTCATTCATATCACTCCTCACGTAATCCACTCGTTAAACGATAGCCATCAAACGCGTTTTAAAATATGACCCAGTGTCTCTCGTAAAGAAAAAACCTATTTCTCAGCAGTAAGTAAGGAATGGTGTGAATATGTTTATGCCAGGACCACGACAGCCCTTTAATATAAAACAATAGTGTTTCGGCTACAACCTGTTTTTGAATCAAATTTCTAGACAAAACAAGCAACATTAATTTTAAGTAACAAACACAAACAACAAAACAGCTAACAAACTAGCTGATGCCATAAATGGGCTATCAAACACTAAAATATTTTTAAATTCAAAATTTTTTTTCAATTCAAATCAGTTACTACTTGAGATTAGCGCGTTCAACCAGACAAACCAAATCTTCAGCTTTATAAATATAAGTGTAACATTTAAATACCATACTCCCTTACAACCTACAACTTAGATTCGAATGTCTCAATTTCACATTTTTTTTTTTTTTTTTACTATTGATAGGCACGCGCTTGACCACCATCTCACCTGATGGTAAGCGATGATGTGGTCAAAGATGTAGCACGCTTGCCTAGATGTAACCTATTCACTCTTGACTTAAAGACTCCCAGGTTGTAGCTATCGGGAAACACAGACTCCGGCAGGGAATTCCACTCATTAGCTGTACGCATTAAGAATGTGTTCCCAAAACGTTTCGTGCGTATGGGTGGGATGTCCACCATGTACCGGTGGCGAATCACCGTTCGTCTTGTGGTCCAATGATGGAACGAGCTTGGCGGAATTAAATTATGCAATTCCGTCGCACATTCCCCAAAATGCAACCGGTAGAAAACCGACAAGCCAGCAATTCGTAGTCGATGCTCAAGACTTTGGAGCTCGTCGCGACGAGCCTCTCATTGCCAATGATCTTCTTGGCTCGTTTCTCAATTGACTCAAGGGCATCAAGCTGGTATCTGCCAGATCCGTCCCAAAGATGAGAGCAGTATTCCATACACGATCGAACTTGCGCTTGATAGAGTTTAAGCAGCGTTCCGGCGTGAAGTACCGTCTCACTTTTGATAGGATCCCCAACTTTCTTGCAGCCACTTGAGCTTTTGCCTCTATGAAAGGGCCAAAATTGAGAGTAGATGTTAATGTAACCCCAAGAAGCTCAAGTTGGTCGGTTATCGGCACTGTTGCACCTCGGAAAGATGGAGCTGGCTGGAATTGGCTCCTTTTAGCGGAAAATAGACACGCTTGGGTCTTAGCAGCATTGAATTTGACCAGATTGGCATCACCCCATTCAGAGACAGCCTGTAAGGATACATTCAAGCGCTCAACCATAGCCTCCCGGAGAGACCGGGTCTGCGACTCACCAGCTCGTGCGTCGGACATGTATCTCTCAGCAACAGTGCTGTCGTCTGCGTACCCAAAGGTACCGGGTTTAAGCAGATCATTAATATGCAGCAAGAACAGTGTTGCCGAAAGCAATTAATATCCAGCAGTCCAGACAAGCAGCCATCTATAACCACTCGGATAGACCGATCCCTCAGGAAATCAGCGATCCAATCGCACAAACCGGTGGGCAGACCGAAGGAAGAAAGCTTACTAATAAGGCTATCGTGCCAGACCCTGTCGAAGGCCTTCGAGATGTCAAGGGAGACCGCTAGTGCCTCCCCGTGCTTCTCAATGGCTTCACTCCAGATGTGAATGGCATACGCTAGAAGATCCCCAGTTGACCGATTTCGGCGAAACCCGTATTGTCGGTCACTAAGGATATCATTCGCTTCTAGGTACGCCAGGAGCTAATGATTAAGCAAGCGTTCCATAGTCTTACAGAGTATGGACGTTACCGAGATGGGTCTATAATTCGACGGGTCAGCTTGACTACCTTTCTTGGGCACGGGCTGCACGTTAGCTTGCTTCCAAGCCTTCGGCACTTTTCCAGTCTCAAACGAAAGGCAAAATAGACGTGTCAAGATCGGCGACAACTCAGGCGCACAAGTTTTCAGAACAATTGCCGGTATCCCGTCGGGGCCACTAGCCTTGTTCACGTCTAGGTTACGCAGTACCCTACGGACGTCCTTCTGATGAATGCAAATGTTCGACATGAGGACTCGCATTCACCAAGAGAAGCAGCCACGCGCCACCAGGATCCAGACGCGAAGATTCCGCAAACAAGGATGCAAACAAGTTCGCTTTCTCCTCAGCGGAGTGGGCAAGCGTCCCGTCGGGTCTCAGCAGTGGTGGTAGTGAGGGGCGGCAGAAGTTCGATTCGACCGACTTAGCCAGGGACCAAAAAGCCTTACTACCTGCTGGGTATGAAGCAAGTTTGTTCCCTATTCGGCTGATGTGGTCAAAGCGTGCCCTTCGCAACACCTTCTTACAGGACTTGGCAGCCATGTTGAAGGCTCTCGTTTTCCGAGTCACGTCATTTGCTTTGCGCGTACGAGCGTCGACCCATGCTAGGTAAGCCGCGCGTTTAAGTGCATCAGCGCGATTGCACTCGGCACCAAACCATAGACGAGCTTCGCCAGACATTGTTGTGTCAGAGAACGGAACGTAGTACTCCATTCCCCTCCGCAACACATCCGTCACAGCGTCCGCACACGGCGAAGCATCAGTGGAAGAAAAGCAAGTAGGCTGCCAAGGGTAACATGCGAAGAAAGATCGCATGCCATCCCAATCTGCTGACCTGTACCGCCATACCCGCCGTGTGCCTCTTGGGCTAGGATCGGGCGGGGAGTAAACGGACACAGACTTCACCAGACAATGCTCGGAACTACCCAGTGGTGAAGAAATCGACACCGAATAGCGGTCTGGATCTGTTGTCAGCAAAAGGTCCTAGCAATTGGCAGTGTGCGAATCAACATCCGGCACCCTCGTTGCCCCCTGGACCAACTGGGTAAGATTCAGCGCTAGGGCTAGCTTTCTCGTCTCTCGTCCAGCATGGTCTGTGCACTGGTATGGGAAGAGCCAATCCTGATGGTGGGCGATATTTAGCTAACAGATCTTACAAATATGCAGTTTGGCATTTGTTTATAATCGACTGCAATATCAAAAGTTAACAGCGAGCCAACTCTACTCATTTTTAAGCAACGCTTGCATTCGCATCGTAGTCGCAATCTGTCAAAAGATCTCAAAATTCATATATTTTTAACAGATTTCGACTTTTTATTACATTAGTAGCAATGAGCAAACGAGATTAGCGATTTTGCGACACCATGAACACTGGAATCCATGTTGCCAATTATCTTCGAACGATCAAGACAAAAAACCGCTTTCCATTTATTACGTGTGGTTTCAAAATGGCGCTTATAAGTATTTATGATTTGTGTTTTGTCAGTGTGGATGTTTTGTTGTCTAATAAATAATTAATAAAAAATTATATCAATTCCTTATCGGCAGGTTGCCAAAAGGGTGCAAATGGATATCTATTTATATTCAATGAAACACGACAAACGAAGAATTTCCAGTGAATCCGCTACTCTTCTTCATTCTTCTTTTCTACAAGATAGAAACTTAGTTCGTCAAAGCTTAACTAAAATCTGCTAATGAAATGATCCATTAATGGTTGAATACAGATAGTCTATATTCATCCGAAAATCGACCAAACCCTCAAAGTACAACATCTACTGAAGTCTCCATATTACTATCTAGATTGTAGTTCCAGACAGCACCTAATTTGTTGGAGTAATGTCTTACAAGGCTGGTGTCTTGGATCTGAGTGCAACGTATTCAGGCAATAAACTGCTTTAGTGAAATTACTTTTTAGAGAATCTATTCAGCTCTTGTCAACTGTCTTCAGCAGACTTAAGGCAATATCCATTTACGTTTTTTGAGATTTAAAAGGCTAGTTTTCTTAATTCATGTGTCACCGTATGAGTTGTCTGTTTATAAAAATATCTGAGCGAGAACTTGTCAATCAATGATAACAAATCTCTATTTATGAATTTGGGTTGTACTTTGTTATAGAAGACAGTTTCACAGAATTTCGTTACGCATAATTTTTTTCACGTTTTATCATTTCATAGAATATTCAATACGCAGAATACTTACTTTGAATAAATTTAAATCATAGATTTTTGTTAAAATCTTTTATATCATGTAGTATGTATTAATATGTTAATTATGTATTGTATGTTATATTTAATATGTATAGTTTTTATTTTAGCTACTGTTACACACTATGTCTACATCTCTTTTTACTCTACTCTCCTTTTGCAGGTATGCTGGAAGAGATTTCTATTGAAATAAGCATCACCTTTGTACTTATTTTTCTATTTCTTTCTTCTTATCTTATTAAATGTGTGTACATAAATTGTTAAATAAATAAACAAATCAAATATTCTTTATCCTCATATTGAATACTCACTTATAATACCACAAGAGCTTCAAAATTATCGGGAAATGCCAGATAATTTTGAAGCTCGTGTGGTATTCGGGGGATTATTTTTCCGTCCCAAATGTCGGCCAATAGAATTGCACCATGAGATGAAATGAACAGTCAACAAATAAGAATTTCATAATGAATAAAACTACCAGAGAAAATAATCAAAAAATTATCAGTATAATACCATGTAGGTTGTACCTCGTGACGTCGAATGGTGCAATTCTATTGGCCGATATTTGGGTCGGAAAAATAATCAATATAAAACTTGTTACCAAGTAAAACATTTTATCGAGTGACAGTTTCTAAACGATTGACAAAATGCATACCCTCCTATAAAATTACAACATCGCGTTCACAAAAACAATGTGGGTAAATTCTAGTCAAGAAAAACTTCTCATTCGGGCCGGTCGATGGAACCCCGCGAAGCGGCAGTGCAGCAAGCATGCGACATGCAACATGCAGCATGCAACGTACAGCATGCAGCATGCAAGCAAGCAAGCATGCAACATGCAGAATGCAAGCAAGCATGCAGTAAGGAGGCGAGCATGCAACATGCAGCAGGCATGGTTTCTGTCACGGCTCCGGCGCTGCGGTGCTCCGGCGATCCCACGCGAACTTATCGTCGCAGATGCCCACTGCCGCAGCTGAGGCTGGCCGGAAAAAAATTGCTGAACATCACGTTTGTTACCTTTGATACCGAGTGTTTTTTTTTTCCAGGTATCGGATCGATAAAGACTCTTTACATTTCATTTATGATAGTGTTTTTAATAATCCTACCAATTTTAAGCCGGGTGCGAATTAGTGTAACCTCGGATGTCTAAATTGACCGAACTAGAAAATCATCTAAGACTCTTTTCATATAAGTAATCCACAAAAAATCCAGAATAAGTTTACCGGCTTTTATATCTTCGGTTCACTGCACTGAGGAATTAATCAGGAATATCCTGGCTTCCACACTGGTTGATTTTGATGTGCCGTGCTTCAGCGATGCTATCAATGACTGGAAACTCGCTTGTCCGAATACTGACCTAACTGACCAACCATCTATCCAGAGGCGGTGGGACGAGCCGCTCTGCAGAGTAGTTCAGAATAACTTACTGTCCGCGTCTGCTACTACTGCTGAGCGTGCGCGCCTGCTGGCTGTGGGAAAATGGGAGTCGGGTCTTTGGCTTCATGCACTACCGTCGTCGAACCTAGGCACTTTGTTCAACGACACCACAATTCGCCTTGCTTTTTTTTACGTTTAGGAGCCCCTTGTGGTTCTCCTCATCGCTGTCACTGTGGTGAAGTTGTCAACAGCCTCGGATACCACGGCCTTTCTTGTAGCCGCAGTGCAGGCCGTTTGGCACGACACGCTAATTTAAACGACGTAATCCGACGAGCTCTCGTCAACGTCGGCGTTCCAGCCGTTTTCGAGCCCAACAGCTTGGCACGTGACGATGGCAAATGACCGGACGGCATGTCTTTGTTTCCTTGGAAGATGGGTAGGCCTTTAGTGTGGGACACAACCTGTGTCGATACTCTTGCGCCACCCCATCTTCCTAGTTCTTCGTGTTGTGCTGGCGCTGCCGATGCCGCTGCGGTTGCGGAAAACCTTAAGCGGCGGAAATATTGGTAACTATATTTTCGAGCTGACAGCGTTGAGTATGATTTTTTGATGCTATATTTTAGTTTGCTTTAAGTTTAGTTTAATAAATATTAGATAATTATTTAAATTAAGTCCCCAGTAATCTTGTTTTGTTTCTTCCTGACATTTGCCTAAGGAGCGATGTAAAAAAAACCCGTTCATTTTGCTCTTTTAAAACAAGACCGTATTGATTAAATTATTTCTCGACTGTCGTAGTTTATTTTGCGATCAACTTTATATCTTTGACCTTCAAGGGAATTGCATCGAAGTGAATGTGTATCGTAAAACAGGGGCCATGATGAAACAGCTTTTCTGTCTCGGTCCTTAATAAACCTATATCCAACAGGATATTACGGTAAATAGTCAGGGATATAAGGAAGGCTTTTAGGGAGCAATGAGGAAATAGTGCGTTGTTTTTCAGAAATGAATCAGTTGATAGTCGTTTCCGGCTCAATTTATGGATTCTGGATTTTTTATGTCACATTGTCGCGAATTTTACTGCAGCAGATCAATTTAGTATGAATAGGATTTTAGCCTAATCTATGTTTATTTATTTATTTATTCACAAAATCCACAGCTCTTTAACAATTTTACTTAAAATAAACAAACCAATCTTACAGCCAATTACGTATTATGTTTTTATCCTTTGTTTAGTATTGGTTAGATAGAGGGGGTTAGATTGTGTTTTGGCAAAATATTTGACAAAAAAAACATCCATTTGGCTAAGAAATGGAAAAAAATGGTGCCATTTTTGACGGTACACTCACGCCACCGCACATCCTTACAAACAATTGTTATTAAAGCATCTCAGCTCTAAAGTACAGATATCAGCACAGAAAGCTACAATGATCTGTCAAATTTCTTTAATGGATTTCCAACTTTATCGTTGAAATATTAGGTGCAAAGTTGTTTGGAAAAAATTGATAGTTTCAGGTAGCTTGATGTGCTGGCGTCTGTACATTCATCTCGAGTTATTTGCTCTATTCTAAACATTTAAACGCGTCAAAAAAAAAGGTACAAGTTGCCCATACATTTTAGGCAGCAGAACAGAAGTGTGCATGCAAGTCAGGCACTCTTTCTTCCTCGGAGATATTAGACACAGAACCAACTGCTTGACGAGTTTTCCGAGACACGGGGTAACAAACCTCCGACAAATTACTAATGGCAAAAAAACCGTTAACACTTCTCTCTACCTACCTAGGTATGTAAGTACCTACACTGACAGCTGTTTCGAAGTAAATTACTTAGGCTAGTGAATGTACGGCATTGTTACTATAATATAGTAGGAATTAAATAGACACCAGTAGGTACAGTCTAGTTGCAGTAATACTGATAAGTAACTAATGAAGCATACTGCCTGCAGCAATAGATAGGTAAGTACTGTATACCTTAAGTGTACCTATGTAAGTACAGTCAGCGACAAAATGCCATGAGCAACTGTTCCAAAAGTCTTCAAAACCTTAAAACAACCAAAAGTCATTGAATAGCTTGGGCCACAAAATGCGGTAAAGAGATCAATTTTACAAAGTTAGATTTTTTTATTTGTGATGGATTTGCTCTTGGCTCTAGTCTAGATCAGAGGTGACAGAGAAAAAGTCTACGATGGAGCAAGCTTACCCAGAAGGAGCCTGTTCACTCTAACTTTGAAGAGAAAAGGGTTGTAGAGAGAGAGAGAGTGTAGAGAGTTCCACTCCTTTGCTGTGCGCATTATAAAAGACGTATGGAAGACGCGAATTGGTGGAATACCTGTTGGTATTCCACCAATTCGCACTAAGCTGCAAGTTACCATCCCTACCTTGTTAGGTACCTTATTAGGTAGGCATGGTTACTTACAGTGCGTCTGAATGTCCGATGGTAGAAGGGGGCCGGTGAGATGAGGTGGTGGAGTTCTTAGGCACACTCACCGAAGTACATTATGTAGAAGACCGACAAGCTTGATTAACTTTTATAAAATTGATAGTCTAGTTCTAGTTCACCGACTTTTTCTGCTCATCGAATATTGTCGCTGATAGTACATAGTGTTGCAATATTGAGTAATGCAGTATCGAATAGAACCTGTTTAATTTGTTTGAGAGCGAATTAGTCTGCTTAGAGACTGTTCGTATAATATAAGCCAGTGTACTGGTATTGAAATGCATTTGGTTATACTGGTAGTCGAACTCAACATAGTTGGGAAAACTAGACTAACGATGAGAAAGAAAACTTTCAAAGAAAGAAAGATAAAGTAATGTTGAAACCAAAATATAACCCTACCTACTAATACTAATCACGTTTAAAATTAAATTCTCTAATTCTGCACCCGGATAAGTCAAATACCAATTCAAATAAAATAACTGACTGCATACTGTTGATTGCCACCAATTAATATGTGTAATGTTAATTTAATCGTGGGAATTTACATAAACCCGATACTAACAATGGTATTAGGTAGTAACAATTTAAAGGTTTTACAAAGCTTTGCCATACTGCAATTTGCAACTGTCTCCGTGGTCAAGTGGTTTTGGCATTTGCTTTGTGACCGTTTGTTTGGTCGTGGGTTCGATTCCCACGAGAAGCATACTTTGTTAAGTTGTATCCAGTTTGGCTAGGACATTGCAGGCTTGAATCACTTGATTGTCTGATAAAAAGATGATTCCGTGCTTCGGAAGGCACGTATAAGCCGGTGGTCCCGGCCGCCAAATAGCGGTCGTAAAATAAACCATGTCAGAGGCCTTTGAGGCGGTTTAGAATCTCTGACACTAAGGTGTGTGGGTTCTTTAGACCTTAGGTACTGCCCACATGACAAGAAAAAGAGTGCAATTTAATATATAGTGTAGCTTTATTTATTTCCGTGTTGATCCAGTGGTTGCGCTTAGCATGAGTTTGGATTCCAGGGTGTGACTGACAGTATTTTTAAGGCTTGTATATTTTCCAATGACCTTGTGCATACAAACGGAGCTAACTACACCTCTTCGTGCCACTCCGCTATCCGTGTTTTAAATTTTTTATAATATTTAAAAATATATTCTTTTAAAAAGTAACAAAACCAAGTAATTATCGTTTGGATTGCACAGCAGTAGATGTTATTTTTTTAGTCTTTTGTTAAAAAAATGAAGGAGTAAAATGGTTTGATCTCAACGAATTGGAGGTGATTTGGTGATTTTTTTCCTATTCTGTAATACCGATATCTACATAAATTCGGGCTAAATCAAGTTACGTGCAATAATAATAATAATCAATATCGTGTAGATTACTGTCTATTTCTTTCAGATGTAATTTCTTTATTAATGCCGACGAAAAACTGCTTCATCTGCACGCTATTTTTACACTTTTTCGAGAGAGCGCCTGCGCGTTTAAGAGACGTCTGTAAAAAACGGAACCCTTGTAGGATCACTCTGCTGCCTGTCCGTCTGTCACAGACAATTTTTTCCGAACCTACTGGACTGATTCTGTTGAAATTTGGTACACATTATGAACTTTTGTGACCCAATCACGGACGTGTCTATAAATACATTTTGGGCCCCTCCAAATAAATCAATAAAATAAAATATCATACATAGTAGCCTATAAGTTGTTAGTAATGATTTAGTATCAGATTATGAATGTATGCTATACTATATTGTGTTATTACTAGTTACTTAAATAACTAGTTTATTTAGTTATATAACTCTATAGAGCACCCAGTGTCTTTGGATGGGTCAGTCGGGTCTGTCACCAATCATTTTCAGGAAGCTGTACCCTATTCTGTAACAACATTATCGTGTCTCGACAGCGGAATCCGAGGTGAGTATCAAAATACGTCAAGCTCACTTTGTGAGGTTTGTCACTCAGAAGAAGCTCGATATCGAAATGGTTATTAACAGAATAGACTAGTTGTTCCGAGCGTTACACAAGCGCTGCAGTAAGGATACCGCTTTCTTACGCATAATAGCTGAGAACTGGGACCCCAGTAGCAGTAGATTTACCCATTGTAAGGTCTTAAAATTATCAGGCAAAATATGGCTGTTACCTTTGAGGTTACTTTTGCCAAACACATCGGGTAACACTGGCGTGTAGTTATGTTTTATTTTATTTTATAAAAGTCAAGCTCCACGATGCAAGATTAAAGTGTCATATCCGTGTATCCACCACGTAAATATCCGCATATTGATCCACCCGGATATTCGATATGTGCCCATAAATTTTAAATTTTCCATCTACATTGCAAGTTTTCAATTTTGCATGTTGTTTATCCAAGATACAGACAGGTACTTACTTAAAATCAGGAAAATAATATTTTTAAAAGGGTCATATTTTATAAACTTCCTCATTTTAATCCAATATTTTCAAAGCGTTTTTGTTGATTTACTTACAAACATGCCAAAAACCGGCAAGTTGTTCGTTCTTACCTTAATAAGCAGGTTCTTGAGAAACAAAAAACAAAATAAAGAATTGAGGTTATTAATCTGAGAATGAGGTAAATACCCAGTGCTGAGTAGGTACCTACTGCTTTTGATGCAAGTTCGTTTTTTGTCAAAAAAGGCATCTGAGGGCTAACTGGTTTCTCTCTGGCCAGTCTCTTGAACATTGCAGTGGAATAAAACTGTATTAAAGCATCCAACGAAAATAATAAAGGCTAATTATGTTACTTATGGTTTTAACTTTTCATTCGCACAGTTGAAACTCATATAAAAAGCTTAGACTATTCCCACATAGCACAAGCAAGCTGTATAATAGCTGACTTAAGGTATTCGTGTATTGTTTACGTTAATTTTATTATAATGCCCTAATTCAGACACTGTCATGCTCATTTGGGCGCAAATTAAACAGCCTAACTTTCCCGTCCGTGAACACGTCATGCCGTTAAACAGCAATATTATTGCTGTTTAACGGCATGACGTGTTCACGGTTAATATTCAAATATTCCATACGTTCACATGACTGTTTAATGAATTTACAGAAGCATTATACTAGCACTAAATTATAAAAAAGCTATATAACAGCAAAATTTTATGATTAAACCATTAATCAGCTTAAAAATGCTAATCTATATAGGTACTAATATATAAAGCTGTAGAGTTTGTTTGTTTGCTTGAAAGCGCTAATCTCAGGAACTACTGGTCCGATTTGAAAAATTCTTTCAGTGATAGATAGCCCATTTATCGAGGCTATAGCTTACCTATATATCAGGCTAAGACCAATAGGAGCGGAGCAGTAAAGAAAATTGTGCCTTGTTTTTATTAAAAAAAACTCGGCTACTGAGGCCACTGATGATAATTATGTTCGTTGTTCCTACTAACCCAAACTAATGGAAATATTGCGTGCGTATTGGCTCATTTGAAACTTGAACTTCTGTAAAACTCAACATCATACAATGCGATCGCCAACCCGCCTGCAAAGTGTGGCGATTATGGCACACCCTACCTATCTTGGGGGAGGCCTATGTCCAGTAGTGGACATTTATCGGCTGAAATGATGATCATGATGTTGACGCATGTTAAACAAAATTGTCAAAGGCTCTATTGTAGAAAAATCAGAGATAAACATGATGGACTAAATGTTTAATAACCTGCAGTCATCAACAATAATGACCTTGCGTGCAGCCTATGCGGATCAAACGTCAAACTACACATTTGTGAGAGTTTTCATCGTTATTTGCAAAACGAGACATTTATCAATGGTTAAAACTTTTTTTTAACCATTAATAGGTTCGCGTTTCACCACTATCTCACCTGATGTTAAGTGACGATGTGGTCGAAGATTGAGCACGCTTGCCTAGAAGTAACCTATTCACTCTTGACTTATAAAGCATAGAGCAGTGGTAGGTCGTAGGTCGTCACTTTACTTTGTGTAAATTATTTCATCACCACTGCTCTCAAAACGGTGAAGGAAAACATCGTGAGGAAACTAAAAAAATCGGCATGTCCTAGAACCAAAAATTCGAAGACATGTGACATCTACCAACCCGCACTGGGCCCGCGTGGTGGATTACGGCCCACTCCCTCTCATCGAGAGGCCTGTGTCCCAGCAGTGGGAACATTATAGGCTGATTATGCTTATGCTTCTCTAAATCATTTTCAACCGTTACAAACCACAAGTCCCTATTAAGTCAAGTGAAAATACACGCAAGACGCCTACAAATAAAGTTTAAATCGCGCGAGTGTCGCCTCGTCCCGAAAGAGACTTACAGATCTTGAGTGGTTGAATCATTATCTTCCTGACTTTGTTCCACGTTATCTGGGGTCAGGACAAGACGTTTTAGTCTTCCATTCTATCGTTTTAACTATACGTTACTTTAGAGTTATTTTTGTTTCGTATCGTTCTTTGCACAATTTATGTATCTTATCTGATATTACCTCTCAACCTGTCCACATTTAAATTCACACTTTGAAACATTAAATAATACAAATGAAAGAAGACTCCAATACAAATAAAATAAACCTTTTCTTTTCGGAAGTTGGTGTCCAAAAACGAAATAGCCAAAAACACCGACTTCCGAAATTAAAGTTATTTTTTACTTTGTAGTGTTTTGTTTTTGGAAAACGGTTTTTTTTTTTTTTTAAATAGTTTTTTTTATTTTGTGCCACAAACACAGTGGGCCGGCGTGATGTCATGTTATGAACTGGTGTAAACAATCAACAGACATGCGATTTCAGAAATCCCGATCCATTTGCTATTATTTATTGAAGAGTGCCGTTGCCTACCTCCGAAGTTCTTCATCAGATCTTCACCAAATTTAAATGGGACCAGTCCAAGAAAATACTCTTCCAAAAAAAAATAAGCATCCAAATCGGTCTACAATTGGCGAAAATATCGCTGAACAAATATTTTTATGGGATCCCATCATCAGATCCTGACTTATACCTTCCATCATCAGCAAAATGAGATG
Organism: Lacanobia oleracea; assembly: GCA_950371165.1. Taxonomy (NCBI): domain Eukaryota; kingdom Metazoa; phylum Arthropoda; class Insecta; order Lepidoptera; family Noctuidae; genus Lacanobia; species Lacanobia oleracea. Next base: position 23,477,557 of record OX493391.1, on the reverse strand, counting down.
ATGATTACCAGGCACAAATATCTGAATTGCGGTAGAAAGTTTATGAAAAACAGTGTATGTGCTTATAAAATTTGAGTGTTTTTCTCGATTTTCATGGGATCCCATCATCAGATTCTAACTTGGTGACAATGGGACCACCTCAGGAGTATAGGCTATTGATTATTTTTTTTATTTAAAAACAAATTTTTAAAATCGGTCCAGAATTAGCGGAGGAATCAGTGAACATACAAAAAAAAATATATACAAATAGCCGAACATAGAACCTCCTCCTTTTTGAAGGAATCTATGGTACGGAACCCTTCTTCGGAAAGTTCGACTTACTCATAGCCAGTTTTATTTAATTACATTCGTCATGAAACTCAAAGTTCTCACTCATCTTTTCTGTTTCTCGTTTTTAAAACAACTAAACTTTTGTGCAACAGACAACTGGCGCGAAATTTCTCAATACCATTCTCCAGAGATGTCATAATCATAACTACTTTTGCGAAACACGATCAAGGTGACCCCTGTCACGAAGGTGTCAACCTCCTATTATCCGGGAAACTTCCTACCATTATATTAATATAACCTTGACATTGAGATGTCTCCATGCCAGTTGCTGTGAGGAAACTATAGCAAAGACCTTGATGTCATTGAGACAGGTTGCGAATTTCTGATCGTGTTTATAAAGATCTTAATTTCATGCTAAATCTTCAAGTTGATCGTGTTTTCAACATCGGATAGCAAATTTTTGTCGAGTTATGAAGGTTACTTGCTCTCTCCGGTCGTATCGAATTTCAAGAGAAATGGACGAGGAAATGCATTAGTTTGTGTTTTTGCTAACAGTTGTGCATTATAGTATTATAGTCATGGCCGCAATTGGTCGAGAAGACTATTATGTTAAAAAATAATCCAATTTACAATAATTTTAATACTGTGGTATGCGCCAAATGAATGTGCAATAACGATCATTAACATATATTGATATTTGACAGTCTATCTTGTGAGAGGCCTTCCAACGTTACGTCTTCCGGTACGCGGTTGCCACTCCAGAACTTTTCGGCCACTTCGACCATCTGTTCTGCGAGCAATGTGCCCTGCCCACTGCCACTTTAGTTTGTCAATTCTTAGGGCCATGTCAGTAACTAGAGAAGTATATTATTCTAATCCCTAACCCTTGTCATTGGTTTGTGCTTGTTACAAACCAAGCTTGTTAAAGTTTTCAGGGGGATATCCGAAATCCCTATAGGATTTTTCCCAAACCCAACCTAAAAACAAAATCAACCTCTTTGGACAAAATACTTCGTCCAGTTCAGTTTTCATGGCTTTGTGACATTATATTTATCTTCAGCAATAAAAAAAAACATGTTTGTGTGTATACTGTGATATAATTTTCAGAATATCAAAACTAACATTTATATTATCTGTTATTTCTTTTCCCTTCCCTAATCTCTGGAAGTAATTATCTAATTAATATAACTTTCTCACTGATACAGAGTATCACCATCGTTGATTGATATCAGTTATAATTCCAAATAATGCACGGTCCGCTTGTAAGAGACAATGGTAAAATATATTAAACTAGCTGACCCTCGCAACTTCGTCTGCGTAACTTTTATCATAAATGCTTCGCTCCTATTGGTGATGTTATACAGCCTATCGCATTTTTTAATAAATGAGCTATCCAAAACTAAAATATTTTTTCAATTCGAACCAATAATTCCTGAGATTAACGCGTTCAACTAAACAAACAAACTATTCAGCTTTATAATATTACTAGCTTTTCTCGTGACTTCTTATGCGTTTGTCCCATTTTTTGCCGTTACCGTAGAAATTTCGGGAAATCCTTACTTTTTTTTTTTTTTTTTATACTATTGATAGGCACGCGTTTGACCACTATCTCACCTGATGGTAAGCGAGGATGTGGTCGAAGATGGAGCACGCTTGCCTACACTCCCCAAGGAACTTACTTGAAAAGTTTTAACTTTCTTTGAACGTAGTAGTAGTAGTTTTGGCTGAGCGTTGTCTGTCCAGTCTCTCAATCGTTCAGTATCGGAAGAATTTTATAAATATAAAATTATTATTGGTATAAATTGTTATAGATATAGTATACGTTTGGTAGGTATTAACATAAATAAGGTCTTAGAAAGCCATCTCTCTTCATGACAATTGCTTTTATAAGCCTATCCTTTTGTTGAGTAAACTGTCTACCAGGATTATGTTTCTCTTTGGTAAACAAACCATTGTTTGATTATTTGAGGAAAAAACCATGAGAATTAAACTGTCAACAATATTGGCTTTGAAGTTATTAAGGATTACTGATTCAATCCTTCTTCTATATTTCATAAATTCTTTTTTTCAAAATAAATGGAATCGTAATTATCTCATATTTAAATAGTACGTAAAGAAAAGAAAGAAAGAAAAAGCGTTTATTTGCGCCAAGCATGACGCATATCAAAAAAATTAAATAGAAATTGAATAACACTTAATTATAAAAATTGGGAAGATATGCGTCATATTCGCGCAAAACGGCCATCGCTCAGCAATAAACGGTGTCGTCAGTTTGAGGTTCTAAGACTTGATTCTTTTAAAGTATTTTCAAGAAAAATTTACGTAGATGTGATGTTTATTAGATGATCAGGAGGATTTTTGCATAGCAGCATCAATATCAACCAATCTACCTCTATATAAGATTCTTCCGTTACTGGTGACTGAATGACTGACAGACAACGCACAGCCGAAACTAGTGATCGTAGAAAGCTATTTGGCATGTAGGTACCTCGGGGGAGTGTGGAGGAGCACTAAGAGGGAGGGGAGGGGGTTTGGGCGGAGAATATTCTGGAATTCCTACTGCAACGGGTAAAAACGGAATATGCGTGTACGAAGTCGTGTGAAAAAGCTAGTCTATATAAATCGAATCACTCACAAGCAGCGACCTATTTAACCATTGCATGATCTACAAACATTTTGGATAGTCGTTTTTGGAACAACTACCTGTAAAAAACACTGTAAACTAACTCGATCTGTCATGATCAACATAGTAAACGAGTCATATTTTCCTAGATTTCTATACTTCCGTATCGTCAGCTGTTCCTCATGCCCTAAGGTTAACGGGAGGAAAATTCATGAATGATTTATTGATTGTTTTCTATATAAGCTTCTAACAATATATTATTGTTAGTCATCTTAAAGTCATTAGAATACAAACATAACATTATGACTACTATCCTATGGGGATAAATAGAAACGCCACAAGATGTTATCCTCGGGCAACATCTAGAATACATTAATCAATCTATATATAAACTCTTCAGTTACTGACAGACAACGTACAGCCGAAACTACTGGTTGAAGAAAGCTGAAATTTAGCATGTAGGTAGAGTATTTCCCAAAAAACTTCCAGGAATGGAAAAAACGGGATATGAACGTTTGTACGTTCTTATCCCGTTTTTTCGTCGCGGACAAAAGCAAGTTTATAAGAATTCTGGACTGAGGAAACACCATTTTCAAAAATGGATTCTGCAGACGGTTAAATTCACAGTCCGTAGGAGAATTTTCACCTGTAGATCAATTTGAAAATAGCGTTTGTATGGTTGCACTGTTTTCTGTACGCAAAGTAACTTTCTATTGGCAATAACGGTTATCAAAATGTCTAATTGTCTGTGATCTGTGAATGTGGTCGACTTGATATTTTGGCAGCGCATGTTCTTATTAAACACACCCCTTGCGATGCCTCCTCGCATATCTCTTGTGAAAATGCATCTTTAACATTGGAACTTTTCGTCTTTTATACTTTTTAGGGTTACAAACATTCGCATAACAGTTTTGAAGTTATTCAAGAAATTAGACCAAAAATGGCCGTTCCCCACCCCTTATCTCCAAAACTAATGAGCCTAAAATTAAGAAAAATGCCAATAATAGCTATACCTAAAGATTACAGCAAAACCAATGAGAAGTCTGAAGTGTTAACAAATTATACAGGTTCTTCCGAACCCTCTTCCCCTTTGCACGCGAGTCCGATTCGCGCTTGGCCAGTTTCTAGGTTAAGAAGAGTTTTTCCGACCTTCAACCAACAACTGTCGAAATAATTAAATAACTACTTATTTCGGTTAAATTAAACACACGAAGTTTATTTACATTTGCTAACTTATAGGTAGCATTGCTACGTGTTTTTGTAGAAAAACAAGTTATTTGGTAATAATTAGTACGACAGCTGATTTTTATTTAAAGTAAGAGTCACGTATTAGTGATATGACGTCACGAAGTAGTTTATTATTATACTGACCTTTTGCTTGAGATATATTTTGTGGTGGGTGAAATTGTAGCTTCGCGTACGTTGTACGTTAGCAAATCGTATCCCATGGCCTTCGCCAGGTCCTAGGCTATATTTATATTAAATTAACCTCTGAAAGTCTTTTGACTTTTTTGTTGGCTTTTGTCTTTTGTGTTTTGTTTACTAACTACGGAAATAATAATAATAAATAAACGAAAATAAACCGCAAGACGCAATACAAGTAACGATTACACCACGCGAGTTGGCTTGGCCCTAATAGGGCCTTACGGATACTGACGGTTGGGGCGATTTGGCCCTATTCAGTCCTTACAAATTCTGACATTAATATCAATAGGAACACTTTAGTGAGTTAAACTTAAAATATTCCAAACAGGGACACTTTTGTGTATCAAAGCAGGTAGGATTGTTTAACGGATAAGATAGCACAATATCCTTGCAAATAAGATACCACGATACCAGGTCAGTATTGTTTTTGTAAAATTCCTAATTCTTAAATCTGACCGTGTCTTTAAGGAACGTGCTAGAACTTTAGGTCGCAGCAAATTCTTTATCAAAATGTTTCTCAGAAAATTTGAATTCAGAATCCGCTTCTCAGTAATCACAGGGCCTAGCACAAATATTTTGGCGTACAATATCGTTCACTTAAGTGAATTTTGAATCAAAACCAATACCCCATATTATTTTGGTTTAATTTTATGCGACATGCACTATTTGTATCATAAAAATATGAGTATAGTAAGTAATTCTAATAAATATTGTGTGTGAAACAAGTAATAAAGTACAAAGTTTTAGGTCATGTTACTATACGTCAAACATATTCGTGCTAACTTGTGTTCCCTTTAAATTTAGGTATCACCAACAAGAAAAGTAAGCAAGTAAGCTTAGTTTCAACATCATTTTCTTAACAATTTCCCAAATATTTTGAGGTCGTCTTCCAGCAACAGTTACTTGTATAATATTACCTACCTACTCAGTTTTATTATATATGGTTCATACGTAAAAGATCTGGTAACGAGAGGTAGTTTTATTTACATTTTAGTTTCTACCTAAACCACTTTTATGCTTAGTACGACAAAAAAGAAGTTTCCTACATTATTAAACCAAATCACTGAGAATGATTAAGACCATTAATTTTGAGTACAAGTCGCCACTTAGTTAAGTCTTGTAACTTACTTAAATCTTAAAGTAAGTAATAACTTGCTCGTCATCTCCAAACTTTGTAGCTTAAGCAGCAGTAGGATGTCAGAGAGTTTGCGACTTAAACAACTTCACAAATCTCATGTATTCAACGATTTTTAAGTAGTTGCCGTAAAGTCTCAAGTTAGAAACTTGAAATTACGAGCTTTTATATAAATAAGTCATGTTTTGGCTATCAAGGAAATTATTAAAATAGATTCAATTTTTTCGAAATATCCATTTCGAAAAAGCTTTTGTTTTTTCGGAATGGTGCCTCATATTTCTTCTATGAAATGTGTATAAATTGCTGCGCTGCGTGTCGCGGGTTCAATTCCCGCACGTAACAAATATTTATTTATTTATTTATTAAAATTCTATGCACTAGTGAAACACTCTACAAAGGCAGACTTAATGCCGTAGGCATTTTCTACCAGTCGACCTTAGGGTGGTGCAGAGACAGCATGGCAGGTGTAACTTAAAGAAATGACAAACAGAGTGAAAAAAAAATACAATCTATAATAAATACATACATACATTAACAAAACTAACAACTTTATTAAGAAAACACGAAACCAACGAATTAGCGCTGTAGTGATTCTTCCAACATCTTGTGAATATGCTCACGAGCCTTCACCTTAAACGACAACCGACTTTTTGCCATCCTAGACGCCTACCACGAGCTCTTAACGCGATCCATTTTAGGACCTAAACTGAACTTTTCTTCTAGTTCGTACCATAACGTCAGATTAACGATTCAATTTAGGCCATGCCATCTGACAGCGATTGTCACAGACTGAGTCGTATGTTTTGGTTTCATTCATTCAATTTTGTTCCTGTTTGGTACCATGACGTCTTATAGCAGCTCAACGAAAACGCTCAACTGACAAAATAAACGATTCAACAAAAGTTACTTTTTCTCTAACGTAACTGAAACGTTTGTTGAATTATTGACGAAAATAAAGTTTTTTAGTAGATTTTTACGAATATCAATGTAAGTATACTTTCTTTATTTATTTATCTTTCAGTTATTAATATTTTTAGTTTCCTTTATTAGTACGTAAACTTTGACTAAGAATTATTCTAAACATACAGAATAATTCTTAGTCAAAGTTAGATATTTATTTACCTTTTGCAATTAATTTTACGAAAAATCGTATTTTTATTTTTGTTGTCTTGATTTATCTATTTATTCTACAACAAATAGTGTGTTCATTTATTGTTATTTTTTTATACGTACTAATAAAGGAATCTAAAAATATTAATAACTGAAAGATAAATAAATAAAGAAAGTACTGTATTAACTTAAAATAATAATAATATTAAGTTTAATAATAAAAATGCTTATATAAAACATTGAGGATAGACGGTGACCCCCAAACTAGACTTTCGTCTGTATCTTGGGGGTAAGAGTAGCGACATTTTAGTAAACGCAGGATCGCACACATTGATTACAAGAAAAGAACATAATTAAAATTAGTATAAACAATTAAACATATTATAATATTAAACAGACCACAAAATGAGAACATTATAATCATCAAAAATATTAATTCATCAACTAACAGAACGAAAAGTATGAGTCGAAAAGTATAAATCTTAAAAACAATTGTTTAATGTTGTTTATACATTAAAGTAATGATCCTGTGTTGAGAACAAATAAATGTTCCTTGCTACTGAACGTGTCTGACAGTATAAAGTGGGCGAAACACATTTATCTGAAATTAATAGCGTTGTCTCTTTTTCACCACACACATTTTAAACGCGGTTCAGCCACAAATTGCGATCTTTCATTCATTTACAACGATCCAAACTCCGCAGAGCGCATTGGACGTCATGGTACGAAACGATGCAGTTTAGGAACCTTAACTGAAATGTCTTGCTTTTAAATAGTTTTTAATTAGGTCATGGTAGGCCTCCTGATGTTCAGAGGGAGCGCATTCCAAAGGAAGATCGCCTGGACAAAGAAAGAGGAGTGGATAAACCCTAAATAGGCCAAATATTTGTATGGCCTACAGATAGTTGTTTCGGATATGGCTGTTTGCGTATGTGAGTTTGTATGTTTGCGAACGCACCCACGCTACAGAAGAAATTCTTAGTATGGGGCAATGTTTAAAAAAACCCTCATTATTTTTGCATGACCTATATTGAAATAAATTATAATGCAATTTGCAACATACTTCTTGCAAAATCCAACATGCTAACATATACGATAAAAAGTGTCAGTCGCACCTTAAATTTTTCAAAAATCACGTTGGTTGCACAAGTAAACAGCAATTAAAGACAAACAATACATTAATTATATCCATACTCGAACATACTTAAATTATTACTTCCATACACATTGGTGCTCATCACCATACAAGTAAAGATGCCACCGGGCCAAGGAAACATTTTAAATGTCACCGCCTTATAAAGAAAAAACTTTTACAAAAAACAACGGTAGTTTCATAAGAGTTTCCAAAACAGTATTTAAATAAAAATTGCTTTTAGTTTGAGAACACTTTCTGGTACAAGGACTTCGGCTTAGATTTCGTAATGTGAACTAATTTTTGTTGGACAAATTAGTTTTTGCTGCATTTGCTCTCGGGTGACTGAAACCAAGTTTTTAATTTTGCCGTCAAAAACTAGTATGCATTATTTAGCAAGTGTTTATTCCCCGATGAGTTGGTCAAAGGTGTAATTGTACCCACACATTTTGCTAGTTATTTTTGTGTTCTAAGTTGTAGGGCGAGCATATAGTCATCATTCTATCGGCCTTGCTTTTTAGGGTTCCGTACCCAAAAGGTTACCAACGGAACCCTATTACTAAGCATCCGTCCGTCCGTCCGTCTGTCCGTCTATCTGTCAGTGGGCTGTATCTCAAGAACCGTAATAAGTAGAGAGATGAAATTTTCACAGATTGTGTATTTTTATTGCCGCTATAACAACAAATAATAAAAAAAATGGTACGAAACCCTTCGTGTGCGAGTGTAAGTCGCACTTGGCCGGTGTTTTTTACCACAATACTGGGATCAATATAAATATCATAATATCATCAATCAATATAAATAAAACTTTTGCTGATTGAGTGACTGACAGACAACGCACAGCCGAAACTACCGGTCTTAGAAAGCTAATATTTGGCGTATGGGTTCCCTAAGCTCCGTAGAGGAGAACTAACAGAGGATTTACCGAAATTCCCACGGGAACGGGAAAAAATGTAATATGCGCGTAAGAAGTCGCGGGCAAATGTTAGCTCGATGCTATTTATTTAGCATCGTTAAGAAAAGGCTAGGCAGACGATGATAAATTTTTTTTACACTACAAAAATCAAAATCAAAAAGCATCAAGGTATTTAAAATAAGTTGAGAGCCAGCACTTTTTGAACGTCAATTTTCATGAAGACTGTCTCCCAAAATGTCCCGTCATCACTTACCAGTGTTTTAGCTGAGAATAAGGAGTGATTCAACAAACGTTGGGAGTTTTGATAAGATTTCTATTAAGTTTTGCGATAAGTCATGCAATACATCGATGGATAGAGATGATGTTCTTACATTGACGTTGCTTGAGTAGGTATGTTACTTCCTTCGTGTGGCTCTATTAACAAGGTGCCAAATTCCATACTTCAAAATATGTTATGCTTATAATCTAGTCAAATCAAGCGCATCTCAATGTTATAAGTGTTGTAATGTTGACGTTTATGACATTAAGATAAGATGGTAACTGGATTGTTGAAGTCTCGAACCAGTTTTCCGAAGTGGCTTTTAGAGTTTTGATATTACGAGTATCTTAATCCATATGTCAATATTGTCAATCATAGTTAGACAGCAAAATAACAATTTCTAAGATAGAAACACTAGAAAGATATAAGTTACTGAATATTTCCAAAGATTTAGATTATCTTTTCTTACAATGTTATCTTGATTGACCTTCAACTCCAAACATCAGTTCACTCACAGTATTTATTAAGATTATTCGGTAGCTACCTCGATAAAAGATTGCTTTATCGAGAGTCAATCCTCTCGTTGAGATAAATTAGGTACTACCTGAAATATATGGTGATACTGAAACGTGATTGCTCACAATGGGCCTCATAAGGAAAGTTCAAGTCATCCAAATGACAATAAAAAAGGCTAATCACTCCAGAAATGAAGCTTTTTGTAGAAAATTAAGGCTTTTGATATACATACATCCATAGCTCGAAGAATCGCCGATCATAAGTGGCAGTGGGCAGGGCACATTGCCCTCAGAACAAACATGCAATGAGGACTAAAGATTCTACAGTGCTGAACTTATACCAGAAGATGCAACGTTGGTTCGAACATTGACAGTGAAGTATACCTAGTATATTATAGAAGATATTTACAAAGTATCTGAAACATATCTTCAGGTTTTGAATTCTGAATATTTGAAGGGCATACGAGGGACAGGATTATCCCTCAAATAATATGCACTCCGAAAGGACAAAATTGGTTACCTAAAACTATGAACCCATAATAAGAGAAATATTATTACGACTAAAATGTATTTTTTGTACACATCGCATCACGCCTATATTTCCCAAAAGGTAATGCAGATACGTTCTTTGTTCTTTAATAAAATTTTATACAAACAAACATGCTACAGCTTTTGAAATGCGAATCTTCCAATAAAACACAGAGCAAATGACTTTCCCGGATGGAGATTTCCATTCAGAGGAAAATTTGAATAGATATGAGGAGGATTTTCAGAGAGATTCCCCAAATACCCGGAAGGGATCAGGTACTTGAACCTAGTATACATTTGATCAACCGGGCTTACTTACCCGTTACTAAAAGTTCCAGGAACCAGATTATGGCCTTCGCTTTTTAAATAGTTACTTGGGTTTCAGGTCAACGACACGATCAGATTTTAACTCGACCGCGCTTTTGTGGACCGTTAAACTTACTTGGTTTGTAAATGCAATTATGGGTCTTAATGAAAACAATCGAGAGTAGAGTCCCTTTATGATTTTATGTGCCATTTATTTAACTGTAAATGTTGAGGTTCAAAAGTGAATTATCTAGCCTTAGGGTATGTTTGACGACTATGAGAATGTATTGGGGATCCTAGCAAAGGTGAGACGGTACTTCACGCCGGAACAGCTGCTCAAACTCTATCAAGCGCAAGTTCGATCGTGTATGGAATACTGCTCTCATCTTAGAGATCATCTTTAGAAGACGCTTACGGCAGTATTTAATAGACGCGCAACGGAAACTAGACATAATGCACTTGAACCTGTCATTAATATGATGTCAGGCCAATTCTCAGCTGAAAGGATTCGGTTTGTGTCTTTATTGGATAATTATTATAATTGAAAAGTGACGCCCACCTTCTTTCTTTCTTTCTGTTAATTTCCAGAATTATTTGCTTCTTGTTTCAATTGTTTTCTATCCTTTGTTTTTTTTTTTTTGTGTATTATTTATCACTGGACACTAAATTATATTTATGTATCGTTAACTACACTTTAGCATATTATATCTATATTAATCTGTACTCTATTTAATACCCTACAAAACTGGTTTACATCCGTACACTTCAACATAAGGTGCAGTTGAAAACCAGCGTCAGGCAGCGCCTAGTTGTCTGGCATTTTGCTGAACTGGACCTATTTGGCGCAGCCGCGGGGCACACGATGTTTTTGTTTTTATAATAAATTTTGCATTTCCTTTTGTTGTTACAAACATTGTGTGATTTCGTGTGTGCCAAATAAATTAGTTTTCTTTCTTTCTTTCTTTCTTTTCTTTCTATCTTTGGGACGGATCTGCCACATACCAGCTTGATGCCCTTGAGTCAATTGAGAAACGAGCCAAGAGGATCATTGGCAATGAGAGGCTCATCGCGACGAAGCTCCAAAGTCTTGAGCATCGACGACGAGTTGCTAGCTTGTCGGTTTTCTACCGGTTGCATTTTGGGGAATGTGCGACGGAATTGCATAATTTAATTCCGCCATGCCCGTTTCATCATCGGACCACAAGACGAACGGCGATGCGCCACAGGTACATGGTGGACATCCCACCCACACGCACAAAACGTTTTGGGAACACATTCATAATGCGTACAGCTAAGGAGTGGAATTCCCTGCCGGAGTCAAGTCAAGAGTGAATAAGTTACTTCTAGGCAAGCGTGCCCCATCTTCGACCACATCATCGCTTACCATCAGGTGATATGGTGGTCAAGCGCGTGCCTACAAATAGTAAAAAAAAAAAAAATTGTCATTGTTCTTTGTTTTTTAAAAACAAAAAATACGTGTCCATTATTCTTCAATACTTTAACTGACGGTCGGCATAGATTTGCAATATATTGATGGTGAAAACTAGACCATTTTGTAAACACTTTAGTGCAATAATATTAACCTTACTAACAAAGGTACTATAAAAGTAAAACCGAAAGTTAACTATCGAAATTGCTCTAAGACATTATTTCTCCTCAAAATGTCAGACAGACATTTACGAAGAAATACAGCTAATAGGTATTGTGAATTTATTCCTTGAAAGTCACCGATTAAACCTTGACACATTCACTTTCCCTGCAAACATAGTTCCAAGGTTTGAACAGGTAACAAGTAGTTAACGGAGCAACAGGTAAATTAATGTCGACAGTATAATTAATGTACGAAGCACCGAGGATAGGTGCCCGTGTGCAGTGATCTAGTTTCCAACTTGATGTATGAATAAGTTCAGATTGAATAAATTATTGTAAATAGATGTTATGTGTTCAAAACTAGAATGCACATTCTATTAATTTTAAAATACGTTCACAATCGCATCTCAGTGGAAATTTGTCAAAAAAGGAGAGGCTTTTAAACGTATAAAAAAACATGAAAATAGAGATTTTTATGCGAAGTGTTTGTTTGTTTGTTTACTTGAACGCGCTAATCTCACGCACTACTGGTCCGATTTGCAAATTCTTTCAGTTTTAGATATCCCATTTATCGAGGAAGGCTATAGGCTATAATTATATCATCACGCTAAGACCAATAGGAGCGGAGCATAATTGAAAATCGTAACGCAGACGAAGTTGCGCGGGTCATCTAGTAGTATTATAATATTATACATATGTTATTTCATTAATTCATGTTGATATGATCTGGGTAAGTTTTTCAATGCACTGCACCGTATAATTCACAAGCATCCGTTTTTAAATGACTCACCACAACTAAAAATAAAATGTGAATAACTCGCGATATCATCACGGATCTAACATCATTGTTGACCTAATGTCATTATTATTAAACTCTAAAACTAGTAGGACACTCTATATTTTAGAGTGTCCTACAAATACAAATTTTCTATGTATTTTATTTCCTTAGATTGATTGAAGAATTAAAGGACATTTCACAGTATCAAGGTCATACTGCCAAGTTTATTTAGTATTTCACACTTTATAAAATAAATATAAATTAAATACTAGCCATCCCATGTTCCAAGTACAGCGAGCTGTGCCGGCGCTGCTGCTGCGGCTGCTGAGGCCCTTAAGCGGCGCAAATACTGTAACCTTATTGGTAATTACAGTTTTGAGCCGTTTGGGGTCGAAACGCTAGGGTCATGGGGTCCGAGTGCGCGTCTCCTTTTTAAGGATATTTTTCGCCAACTGGTCGACACTTTGCGTGACCAGAGGGTTAGCTCGTTCTTTGCTCAAAGAATTAGCATTGCCATTCAACGTGGTAATGCTGCCAATCTTCTGGGTACGTTTCCGGATGACAGCGATGCGGAGGAATTTTTCGACGCCTGATTGTATTTGGTTTTGTATATTCATAATGTATATAGTTATTTTTATTAGTTATTTTGAAATAAACTTCTCACTTAATACTAGCTTTTACTCGCGACTCCGTACTCGCATATCCCGTTCCCATATAGCCATGAATGTGGCTATCATGTATTAAAAGAATTTTCCGAACCCGACTGGAATTTCCAGAGATTTTCGAATTCAAACAAACAAACTCTTTAACTTTATTATATTAGTTTATTATATTTTGAACAATGTTTTCAACTGCATCTTATCTGCTTTTATCTTTATCTTGCCTGTATCTCGAGTGGCTTTATATTTTTTGAGATACTTTGTTTTGTTAAAATTTGCTTGTTTCCACTCAAAGGAACCGAACGATTAAATGCCTGGAAAATAAAGTTTTATTCTCAACTAGAACATAGACTGTACTCTCACCCGACTGATCGAGAAGAAATGTTATGTTTTTCGAGTGACAGTACCTATAATACTAACAACTGTCAGACTGCATGAAAAGTGATCTGTGGCAGGCGCTAGATATTCTTGCAATAAAAAACATTGAACTTTCTCTTATATAATCTATACTAATATATAAAGCTGAAGAGTTTGTTTGTTTGTTTGTTTACTTGAACGCGCTAATCTCAAGAACTACTGGTCCGATTTGAAAACTTCTTTCAGTGCTAGATAGCCCATTTATTGAGGAAGGCTATATATCATCACGCTTAGACCAATAGGAGTGGAGCAGTGATGAAAATTGTGACGCAAACGAACAACCGAACAATAAAATGATGAACCTTTTTTAATAACTAGAGAACTTAAAGGATCCCAATAAAAGTCGATTCAGGACAGCTTCATGTCTTTATTTCTGTTTTTTATTTTTTATTAAGAATGCCAATAAATAAATGTGGGTCAGTGACCGTTATTGCACATGTTTCTGTCATCTACCATAATTCGGATGTTTGAGCAGATTTTTATACTTTATAAGAGTTTTTGTCGTCATAATAACTAAAAACTTAATACCACTACGCTTGTCCTGAGGGCCTAGCTCGAATATTTTGATGTATGGCAACGTTAACGTAAGTGAGGAGCTCGTGGCTAAATAATAACAGCCGCACGGGTCGATCTTTACTGTTAAGCAACGCTTGCCAAGGTTGGTCTATGGATGGGTGACCATCTTATATACCGAGTTTCCTCCGTGTCTCGGAAAGCACTTTAAGCCGTTGGTCCCGGCTGTCATTTGTAGATCTTCGGCAGTCGTTACGGATTGTCAGAAGCCAGTAAATCTGACTCCAGTCCGGCCAAGAAGTACCGTGTTACCCAGTTAATGGGTTGTGGAGGTCTGGTAGGCAGCCGCTCCATGTAAAACACTAGTATTCAGCTGAATCCGATTTGACTGGAAGCCGACCCCAATTTAGTTGGGAAAAAGGCTAGGCAGATGATGAGTTACGTTAACGTAAGTGAATTGAATGTGAAAAACTTCAATCCCATAGTATTTTGGTTTACCTAATTTTATGGGACAAACACAATTTATATCATTTAAAAACATGAATTTCAGCTGATGATGGTTCTTCGTTCTTAAATCCGGCCGGCGTTCGTAGGACTAGCTGATGATGGTTCTTCGTTCTCAAATCCGGCTCGAAGGACCAGCTGATGACGGGTCTTTGTTCTTAAATCCGGCACGAAGGACCAGCTAATGATGGTATTTAATTCAAATTAATATTTTAAACGAAACGAGTATTGAAGCTATGGTAGAATTTTACGTTACGTTACGTATACGTCAAAAATATTCGTGCTAGGCCCTCTGTTCAATCTACTCGCAACTTAAAGTACGTAAGAAGTGACGTCATAATATTTAACGACCGATTGTTTATTACATGTATAGAGTCTTTATTGTTTAAAAGGTAGGTATAAAATGTGTTTGATACACCTTTTTCGAAAAGACAATAACAAAAGGTCGGATAGGCAGTCGCTTCATGTAAAATACTGGTATTTTGCTGCTTCCGGTCAGACTGGAAGTCGACCCCAACGTAGTTGGGAAGCCTAAGCATATAATTATCAAGAACACAGGCTTTAATCTTGGAAGCGCAGTTGAACCCTATACGAACCTGTAGTGCTATTTTGTAACAAAATTTTCGTGTCTCGACAGCGGAATCCGTGGTGAAGTATCAAATTCGTATTATACAAGTAAGCTTTTTCACTCAGGTAAAGCTCAATTTTGAAATATTTATTTGCAGAATAGCACTGCTATTCGTATAGCACGGTCTAGCCGCACAGAATCCTAATATTTAAAACTAGTTGATCCACGCAACTTCGTCTGCGTCACAATTTTCATGAGTGCTCCGCTCTTATTGGTCTTAGCGATGTATAGATGATGATGTTGATGTATAACATATAGCCTTCCTCAATAAATGGGCTATCTAGCACTGAAAGAATTATTCAAATCGGACCAGTAGTTCCTGAGATTAGCGTGTTCAAGTAAACAAACAATCAAACAAACTCTTCAGCTTTAGATTCTTGCAAACAATGCTCAGCCGAAATTTGCCATGTAGGTTACTTTGAATGTAGGGGAGCACTTAGAGAGGATTTCCTGAAATCCCAATGGGAAAGGGAAAAACGTGACATGCACACTCGAAGTCGCGAAAAAAAAACGAGTCGAGTCATAATTTCTAATATTATAACAAGAATTTCTAACTTAAACTCATTAAGTAATTACATAGGTCTGTCTGTACTGAAATATTGTATTCATGGCTACAAATATTTAATACCTAAAAACTTATTTAATAGCACTTACTCTCTCACTCTTCATTTATTTCGTAGGCGTTTTGAAAATTGAAACAAAGAAGTTGATTAAAATATTGCTTGACCTCTATGAAGTCGATGTAAACTAATGATTAGTTTTTTAGTAGGTATCTAGAATGTCTGCTTTATTTACCTCCAATAAAACTTCAAGCAAAATTGATGAAAGCAGACCTTTTAATAAAAATGCCAGTATTATAAGTGAAGATAATAAATAATATTAATAATATTCAGCTGAATCTGGACTGGATGCTGACCTTATCGTACGTAGTTGGGAGAAAGCTTGGCAGATTATTTGCTTTTCTGTTTGTAAAACAAGAAAACAGAAACACTGGTTTGTGTGCCAAGATTTTTCGAGTGAATCCTACTTAATCCTTACAATAATTATTATTCTATAATAATATTATAAATGCGAAAGTTTGTGAGGAAAATGGATGGATGTTTGTAACTCTTTCATGTCAGAACGCCTGAAAGGGTCTTCATGAAATTTAACACTGGGGTAGGTTATAGTCTAGAACAACACATAGGCTATATATATATATTCCGGGAGTATGTTCCCTAGGGGTTACGCGGACGAAACCGCTGGCAGAAGCAAGTAATATTATAGATGCGAAAGTTTGTGAGGATGGATGTTTGTTACTCTTTTACGTCAGAACGCCTGGAAGGATCTTCATGAAATTTGGCACAGAGTTAGATTATAGTCTGGAATAATACGTAGGCTACTATTTTTATCCCGGAGGTATGCTCCCTAGGGATCGCGCGGGCGAAGCCGCTGGCAGAAGCTAGTACGATCCTAAAAATAATTCGTTATTTTTTTTTTGAAAATTAATATCCATCGATAAGTAAAGTTTCCTTATTGTTACCGATTTTAATTTGTTTTTTGAGCATCAATTCTTGTGAGATTGAAAATAAATTGATTGATTATCAGGAAGTTATTTGTGTCTGACACCCCTAGAGAGTAATTGAGCCTAGCGTTATGTTGCTTTGGCAAAACGTTTTATCAAGATTTTCAGGAAAATTATACCTGATTTGGTCGCAGGAGCCTCGAGGGTATTGGATTAATATTGCTTAGACTGCAAGCGAACTAATATTTCGTATAAGGTAAGAATCCAAGGGTTTCAGAAATTGTTCGAAAGAGTCACCGCGGCCCTGGAACGCAAAGGGCATTAGGAGGAACACTGATGGGTTTTAGTCAGTAAGAATGACACTCTCTCTCTCTCATGATCCGCCCAGAGCGGGAGGAATCCATAAAAATCACATCACAACACACAATCACACAACGCAATACCTTTTATTAAGGTTTTTGCATTTATTCCCATCCCACATTGTGTTAGTCATCATCTGCCTAGCCTTTTCCCAACTATATTGGGGTCGGCTTCCAGTCAAGCCGGATATAGCTGAGTGTTTTACGTGGAGCGGCTGCCTACCAGACCTCTACAACCCATTAACTGGGTAACACGGTACATCTTGGCAAGACTGGAGTCAGATTTACTGGCTTCTGACAATCCGTAACGACTGCCAAAGATCTACAAATGACAGCCGGGACCAACGGCTTAACGTGCTTTCCGAGGCACGGAGGGAACTCGGTATGTTAAGATGGTCACCCATACACATACCAACCTTGGCAAGCGTTGCTTAACCTTGAAGATCGACCAGTGCGGCTGTTATTATCTAGCCACAAGCTCCTCTCTCCACAAACAAAAAAAAAACAATCCTGACAAATTCTGCGTTCCCCAGCGCCTATGATTCTTGTTTTGTTGTACAGTATTTGTATTTGGTTTTGTATATTTTTTTTGTACAGTGTACTATAACTTGATTATACTGGCTCACCAATACGGTGACGTTCAGCTGTCGCATCTCGCATCCTGTTAACTCTCGAACAACTTTTTAACGAAGCGAAATTCGTTCGTCGTTTCGTCGGAAAAGTTGGTAGTTGTGTAAAAGTTACTGGCACTATTGTGGTATGATTCACATTTTATCAGTTATAAAATAAGTGCTATACCTAGTATGTTCGTATTCAACCAAGAGACGGTGTTTGTAGCGCTCCTATGCTGTAGCTAGTAATTTTGTCCACGTTTAATAAGGTAGACGTCAGATACCCGTGAAATAAAGTCATTGACCCACATACATTTCTTGACTTTCTTTACATCAAAAACAGAAATAATGAGATAAAGTTGGCCTGAATCGACTTCTATCGAGATCCATTACGTTTTCTAGTAATGAAAAACGATTCATGATAATATATTGTTCGATAAAGAGATATATTAGGGAAAGGTCAATGTACTTTATTGCACGTTTATCTGGCGCCTACCATATACGTAACCCCAACCTAATCTTAACTGGTTAAAAATACATAGAACAACCCGAAACAGTCATCATCATCATGATAATATAATACTCGTGAGTAGCCGAACGCCGTCCACTGCTGAACATAGAGGTCTCTCCTGGTCTCGCCCACATCGACCGGTACTGCGCGTCTCGTATGCAGCGGACTTTGTAGGAGACCTTCCAGTGGTCACATAACTTATGTACCTATAGCCATTTTTTGGACTACGTAGGTAACCCTTGGACCTCCTGCGGATATTTTAATTTTTAGGGTTCCGTACCCAAAGGATAACCAACGGAACCCTATTACTAAGCCTCCGCTGTCCGTCCGTCCGTTCGTCCGTCGTAATAGGAAAACAGTTGAAATTTTCACAGATTGTGTATTTCTATTGCCACCATGCCCTTCGCGTGCGAGTCCGACTCGCACTTGGCCGGTTTTTATATTATGGGCTATGTTTTAAGTAATCTTTAAGAATAGACTCTCTATTGTTGAATTTGATCGAAAAAGTCACTGCGGCCCTGGAACGCAAAGGGCATTAGGAGGAACGCGGATGGGTTTTAGTCAGTAAGAGTCTGACACTCCTTTCCGCTCCGCCCAGTTCGGAGGAGCTATTTGATGATTTCCTATCCTTCAAAAAAGCGTAGCCCTCCCTTTGGACTAAGCCAACAACAACTATTCCATTCCGTCTTCTGTTGAGACCTAAAAAAAAAGACGTGTGGCACTCGGAGACTGCCGCAGTAAAGCTATTGAATAGCATTTTTTATAAACTTATGCAATTATAATTATATATTTATTTTATTTATGCAGTATTTTTTTTTCTTTGTTTTTTTTTTTTCTTTGATATTAATTCAAGTTACACTTTGAGCTAAAAAAAAGTAAAAAGTAAAACTAAAAAGTATCACCGCTGTGCCGGTCGGAGTGGGGGGTGTTAGGTTTTTTTCGTTACGGAATTTCTGGATTCGGTCTCCACGCTCAAGGCCCGCAATAGAAGCTATGCAATAGCTTAATATATAATTTCTTATCAGTCTGTTGCTACACAGAGAAACGTAAGGAAAATACTGATATTATTTATCCCAGTACATGTCCTAACGAGAAACTGACACGTTTATTTCGACGAAAGATTTCTCACTGTTGACTTGATTTGACATAAGTGACGTTATCTGTTTTTGGTTGATAATCTGACAGTTACTTCGAGTGTTTACTGATCAAATCTATCAGCTGTTCGTTGTCAGCAGGGGTTAAAAGGATATGTAAGAAACTTGCTTATGAAATGATAACTGGAATGATAATAATATCATGATGACGAGATCCATGTGTATTGAGATAAAACTATGATACTTTTAGATTTTGGCGTTCAGTCGCAAATGAATATATTTAGTATCGAATGATTTGTACAAGTGTGTGTCGTGAAGTAGATCGTAGTGAAAGTGGATATTCTCGTACAACCGTTTCTATGAAAACGCATTTTCGTCTTGTTGTCGAATTTTAGCGACACACCGGTCACCGGGAATTTTAAGTAAGGTTATTTTTTGTTCCTATTTAAAGTAAAAAAATAAGAATGAATGAAAAATGATAGTGCATCAAAAATGGTTACATTGCATTTGAAATAAAATACTTTGAAAACAGCAAATAAATCTATATACTATAATCTAAACTAATATTATAAAGCTGAGGAGTTTGTTTGTTTCTTTGAAAAAACTATTTTTTTCAGATGTAATTTCACTTTTAGCGCCGACGAAAAGCTGCTTCACTTGTACGCTGACTTTAAAGTTTTTCGAGACAGCAGCCTTAAGCACCGGGCAGGTACAATCCGTGGCTTACACAATTAAACACTCCTGTTCGATGATCTCACAACAAGAGTTTTATTTATTGTTTATTTTGAAGTCCTTTAAATCACCATTATGAAACAAGTTTATCAATTGGTTTTAAGTTAATATTTTTTCGATTGTTGTATACTATAGATTTTACACAAAATAGCACAGTACTCGTAAAAAAATTAATTACAAAGCGCTTGGCGTGTAAACAGTCAAAATATAGCTGATGAAATGAATTGATATAAATAAGTAATAATTGGGCAAAGTTTCTTTAAACTTGAATGGTAAAGTTAAGATACCATTGCTAAGATTAAAACATTTTAATTTTCAGTCTCGTGAATTAGTAAAAAACACCTTAATATTGACATAGAACCACATGATTCTATAACGTTTTTTACAAAATAATGAGGATAAATAAAATAAGTTATTTTTTACGTTTTAATCAATATTAACTTGTTTCTTACTAAATCTTAGAAAGTTGAAGATTTTTTTTGTTTGAAAGCGCTAATCTCAGGAACTGCTGTTTCGATTACAAAAAATGTTTTCATGTTGGATAGGCCATTTATTGAGGAGGAGGTTATATTAATTTTTTTTCCGACAATCACGCAAACGAAGTCGCGGGTACAGGTGCTAAATTTATATAGTTCAGCTAACATATCGCGCTTGATTTTGAGACCACTCAAAAGCTCTAAGACCGAACAAGGTTGCATTTTGTAAACCAACAATTGAAATAAATAAAAAAAAACCGGCCAAGTGTGAGTCGGTCTCGCACACGAAGGGTTCCGTACCATAAACCTTATTTTTTATATTTGAGTTGAATGAATGAAAGGTAAATTGCGATTTACGATTTATGACGTATTTAAAAAAAAACTACTTAGGTACTAGATCTCGTTCAAACCAATTTTCGGTGGAAGTTTGCATGGTAATGTTCATCATATCTTTCTAGTTTTATCATTTTCCTATTTATACAGGGGGGGGGACACATTTTACCACTTTGGAAGTGTTTCTCGCGCAAACCATTCAATTTGGAAAAAATAAGATTAGAACACTCAATATATATTTTTTGAAGATCTATCCATAGATACGCCACACGTATGGGTTTGATGACAAAAAAAAATTAGTTTCAGTTCTAAGTATGGGAAACTCCCAAAATTTATTGTTTTTTTTTCTATTTTTGTGTGAAAGTCTTAATGCAGTTCACAGAATACATACTTACCAAGTTTCAACAGTATAGTTCATATAATTTCGGAAAAAAAGTGGCTGTGACATACGGACGGACAGACGTAATGGCAGTCTGTCAGACTGCCAGACTGATATGCCAGACTGAATGGCAGTCTGACTTAAAAACTGTTTTACAAAATAAAATATAACCGATTTCACTTTTAAGTGGTTGTTACCTAGATGATGTCTTCGTCTACACAGAAATTGAAATAAGCAAAAAAAAAAAAAAAACTCATAAAATAAAAACTATTAAGCTAAACTGAATTAAATTTTTACGAGACCAAATTGTAAGTACGCCGCATCGAAACAAAAAAGAATCACACAAATCGAATCGGAAATCTCTCGGAGTAATCAGTATACATACAAAAAACAAAAAAAAAATATCCACCGAATTGAAAACCCTCTTCCTTTTTTGGAAGTCGGTTAAAAATAAGTTAATTTAATGTATTGAATTTTCGTTTAATGTCTACTCTAGCAATAAATTGAAAGTTCCTTGCCTCCAAGTTGTAATAAACTAGTCTCAAAGACAGCAGTTTCACATTATAACTTTCATGAAACATACTCGTATGCAAACCGCAAGTGACGTGTATTAAATTTACGGTTTCACTCACTAGAACATTTTGGAAATTTTCAGCTAGTTTTCAACACGTTTGATACTCTTCATACCACAAGTGAAAATGTAACCAGGTGGGTAGCCAGACACACAAAACACAAAAATAATTGCATTTCGTGTCATTTTGACAACTCGGCTTTTCCTGCTTGTTGGTCTTTTACAGATTGTACTTCGGTAAGTGGGCCCAAGAACTCCACGACCTCATCCCACCGGCTCCCTTCTACCATCGGACATCCAGACGCACTGCATCTTACATCCCTACCTTGTAGCTATTCCACTAATTCATACTAAGCGTTTTCAAACGTCTTTTATAATGCGCACAGCAAAGGAGTGGAACTCTCTGCCTGCGTCTGTGTTTCCAAAAGCCTACAACCCTAATCTCTTCTAAGTTATAGTGAACAGGCTCCTTCTGGGTAGGCTTGCTCCATCGTAGACTTTGTCTCTGTCATCTCTGACATAGACTAGAGTCAAGAGCAAACCAAATAAAATAAAATAAAAAATCTCGTCAACATATTTTGAGTTGTTCGTAACTCGCGACCACACCTTCCGATTTTACCGAATTTGATTGCCAACTTGCAGTCGCGAGTTGACGAACAAGTCCATTTATATTTTTTTTAACAGTATCGGGCAGACAATTTTTTCATATCTTTATCTGTTTTTGTGTCTGTCCGTCTATCACAGCCAGGTTTCTCCGGATCTACTGCATCCTTTCTGTTGAAATTCGGTATACATATTTTCTTCTGTGACCTAAACACAGATGTGTTATGTAAATAATTTTATTTTAGCCTAAAATTTTGGAAAAAAATGCAGATAATATTTCTTTCTATACCCAAAAATTGCAAGCAAATCTGTAAGTAGTCTATAGTGTTAAAATAACATGTTAAAAAAAAATTCATCCGGAACCCTTTGCACACGACTCCGACTCGCTTTTGACCGGTTTTTTTATACGTTTTCGACAGATTGCAACTGAACCTAAAGATGCGAATGCGAACGTTACTTAAAAATTAGTAGAATTGGCTTAAATGTATAAAAATAATGCAAAGTACTTTGACTTTGTAGAGATTCCACTAAAACTGTCACATCATTATTCCGTAACTTGGAAACATTGTACGAGGGACCAGCATAAGTTGGGTTTTCCTGTCTGGACAAATTGTTTGCAATTTTCGGATATCTCCATCTCTAGAGGGAAAATACTCGGTTTCATCGGATATGATATACTACCCGCAAATATGATTTACGTGCCTGATTGTCGTGCTTTTTTATTTTCTTGTTGGAATATGTAGCTGGTTGGATATAATAAGACTTTTATGCCACAATTTGAATATCCTTGAGGAAAATTAAATATGTTGTTGCTCCGGGTTTAACTAGCAATATCATACAAGGTCTTTCAGAAATGCGTAATTATATCAAAGTGTGACATTCTATATCTGATATACATCAATCAAACAATATATATAAAAATTCTTCCGTTACTGAATGAATGAGTGACTGACAGACAAGGCACAGCGAAAACTACTGCAACTCCTGAAAACCAAAATCATCAGTTGCGACCACCAGAAAAACGCCGAGCCGATGAAACCCGACGAGTCCCAGAGAAACGATTCAACTGCTACATGAAACTACTGTAGGAAGTTGAAATTTGGCATGTAGGTTCCTTGGGGAGTGTAAGGGTCCCTTACCCTTACTAAGGAACGGGAACAAAAAAGAAAAAATACTACATATTAAACACTTTTGTTATTTAATGTTTGAATAAAGTTTTATATTGTTGCAGATTTCCAAAATGGCGAAGACGAAAGAGTCGATGGAGATAGACAACTTTAAGTCAACGTAAGTTTTTGATACATCTTTTAACTTTAAAATAAATTATCTTGTACAAAATATAAACTTACTATTATTAATTTTTTGACTATCTCGTGTCCCTGGAGACCCGGTGTTTTGATAGGCATACGAGGAGCCGAAGCCAACTCGCCGAGGCCCCGTCAGACATTTCTAATGGAATGGGGTACCAACCGACGATTATCCCTGTTTGCACTGTGAAAGTATAACCAAGGGCAATCCTCGGTTGGAGCAGGACTATTGCAGAATATATTATTATTATATACTTTACACCTCATAATAAGATCAGATATATTTAACCTCTCGGGTATCAAAGGGACTCACGGACCCACTAGCGTCTAATTCCGTCAACACCCAGGTGGGTCCCTGTGGATCCACCCGACCCTACGGATTTAAAACTAAATTTTAGTAATTTTTACGGTTAATTTTCTTTTCTCAATGATTGAACTCTATGGTATATAATATTTTTCATATGGGAACACTGTCGGAAAAAAAAAATACGCTTGACAAGAAGCGAAATGTCACAAAATACGTTTGTCAAATCAAACAAACATTCGTTCAACTTGTGCGCGAGAATTTTCGATTTTTACGTGTTTTTCTGTGGAAAGTAAGCCAAGTATTGATAGAAATTCATAATTTACTTTATTTTCGTTAAATTTCAACTAATATTCAAAGTCAAAAGTGTAAATTATCTGGTGAAAATTACGAAACAAAACTAGTTACCGGATTTCTTCCCGTACGTAAGTAATTTGATATTTCAGAATTATAGTGGCATATTGTAACGATATACAATTAAAAATGAGTTCGTGAATACATGGCTAGTAATCTAGAAACATTTCTTATTGGAATCTTATTGGAATATTCTTGACGTTTGTTTACAAAAATACAAATTACGTAAATCAAAATGTCTGCTCCGCGTACTATGAAGTTTGAGCTTAAATATTGCGGCAGTCGATTTTTGTTCTCGTAAAATAACATCATCACTAGATTACTTGTCTTTTTATGACCTTAATTCCAAAATTTTGTGTAAATTGATCCAATATTTGTGTCAGAAATCAACATAATAATACAACAAAATAGCTTTCAGCAAGTACTCTCGTATCTATCCAAAATGTTTATATTTCGGTTTGTTATAAGAATATTGTTTACATTCTAATACATAGTGACATAATTAAAGAACCCATAACAGTTTCAAGTGTGTGAATAGCTGCTTTGTGAGCAGAGAGATTAGGTTTTTTGTGCTGCGGGTCATATTACGCTTGCGATAAGCGGGCGCCCGCGATACGCGACGGAGTATGACGTAAACATGACATTGTGCAAATTCGAGTAGCGAGAGGTTAAGTAACTGTTCTATAATAAAAATGAACAATAAACCGGCGTCAAAGGTTGGAACAACATCATTGGAACCTTGTAAATTAAAATTCCACAGATACCTAAATTTTTATAAAACGATAAAACGAATATTCTCAAGGCAAATAAAACAATAGTTAATAAGAGAACCGTGAGAAAAATACATATTTCATGGCGTCATCGTTCAGCTAAATAAAGTTCAAGAATGTAAAAATACCGTTACATTATACCATTGCATATCCTGTTTTCAGTTTGTGTTAAAATCTGCTAGAATTTTTACCTGCAATTCATGTTGGATTTTAAATTCAAATTAAAAACAATGATTTATTTTCAGTTAAATTTGCATTAATTTTAATCATTTATTCAATAAAACACAACAAATCAAATTACAATGTTCGATTAAATAATAAAAAATATAAAAAATATGGAATTAATTACAATCATTTCCCTTAAAAATAAATATCTCGTTCCCACTCGTAGGTCCGATCAAACGAAAAAAAAAGTAATATTGAGTAATATTTTCCGGAACCATGCAGGTTTATCACTTTTATAACCATAAATGAAAGTATCGATCTATCAATAATGGAATCTGCTTCATGAAGTCTCTGGTCTAAAGAATATTTATCAATGAGTTTCCTATGGAACAACCTGGATGTTCTCCTTTAAGCTGTGACATACGAATCTTGTGCGTTGATTATGATAATTTTGCAATAGTTAACCAATCACCATCATGATCAGTGGGAAATCCATTTCAATCAATGTAATTCAAAGGTTATGTGTCGGCATATCTCTACTTTTTGCCCTTTAACCACGATAACATCGAATCTAAATAAAACCTTCGATTTGCAAGTGTGCAAACAAATCAATGATGCATAGCAACAATAGAAATTAAGTTCGCTGGAATTTCAATGATTGTTTGATGACAAAAACCCGTTCCGTACCATTGGTCTCAACATTGACAAGGTCGCTGCTAAAAAGAGATTCATTTGTGGATTACTTGCGAAGTTTGTGACGTACTTCAGATACTCGTGTGGCAGATATTCTAGCAAGTTTGCATAATAATGAGGAACTTAGGGCTTGAAATTTACGTCTGGGCAATTTTTATTGATATACTTATTTTTTATAGGAATTCGCATTCCAAAACACAGTATTTTATTAAAGAAATCAATAAAATATTAGTCCCAGATACGAACCATAACCAAGCAAATTTTTTGCCTTTTAAAACATCATTGGGAATACCTGAACGATGATGATACTTCAGAGAAATTATTACGAATAGTTAGAATATTATAATTCTCTCAAGAGCTAGTCAAATCAGAGCTATGACTTGTCTCTGTCTGCTCGATCTTGATCGCAAAGCGAAACCATAAACATCAAACCTTCCGTATTTTTATATTAACCCACTTCGAAATAGGAGGAGGTTCTCAATTCGGTGGTTTTTATTTTAATCAAAGTGTTTTTATTTACTGCTGGGAAAAGGTAACCTATAGCCATCTTATTTTCTCGATGCTTTTCTCACCCATCCTCGAAGTCGTCACGCCAAAATTACCTACCTAGGCCTTTCTCGGCAACAGCCCCAAATTTCTGGCACCAACTATGTAAACAGCTGTCAGCTGTCCTGATGTATTCTAAATATTTCATTACTAAAATAATGTATTTCTCTTTTCAGAGCGGACCTCACCAGTAATCCAGGATTTCAGTCTTCACTTAGCATAGCATCGAAGAACGTCGAGGAAAAGCCATATAATCCATTTGAGCATCGAACTGTAGAACATCCTAATTCGTAAGTACATTTATGGTCTAAAATAATAATTTATCTGTATCTACTTATTTTCAACCTATTAGAGTAGGTGGTAGGTGGTGGTGGTGGTAGGTGGTGGTGGTGGTAGGTGGTAGGTGCCATGAAGTACCGTGTTACCCAGTTAATGGGTTGTGGAGGTCTGGTAGGCAGCCGCTCCACGTAAAACACTGGTATTCAGCTGAATCCGGTTTGACTGGAAGCCGACCCCAATATAGTTGGGAAAAGGCTAGGCAGATGATGAGAGTAGGTAGTGTATGTTCTCTGAGTAGCTCGTGGCTAGATAATAACAGCCGCACGGGTCAATCTACAAGGTTAAGCAACGCATGCCAAGGTTGGTCTGTGGATGGGTGACCATCTTTACATAACGAGTTTCCTCCGTGCCTCGGAAAGCACGTTAAGCTGTTGGTCCCGGCTATTATTTGAAGATCTTTGGTAGTCGTTACAGATAGTCAGAAGCCAGTTAATCTGACTCCAGTCTTGCCCTGAAGTACCGTGTTACCCAGATAATGGTTTGTGGAGGTCTGGTAGGCAGCCGCTCCACGTAAAATACTGGTATTCAGCTAAATCTGGTTTAACTGGAAGCCGACCCCAATATAGTTGGGAAAAGGCTAGGCAGATGATGATGAGTGTATGTTCTATATGAGCAATTGATTACTAAAATAATTTTAAAATGTTTTAAATTAATCTTAATTAAGTATACCTACCGCAACCGATGCACCGATGAGCTCGTCAGGACCTCAAGAATTTGGTCGATACGAACACACAGGGGCAGTCGGTGTGATGACACTTGCAAGATTGCAAGTTTTGTTCCGCAAAAGTCAAAATCAAAACGTATATTGCGAACTAAGTGTACAATGGTGTTATGTTTTATTAGTAGTACTTATGACTTAGCAAGCATTGCAATATTATTAATCGCCTGTTCTTTCCATTCTAAATTAGCATGCCTTTAACTTTAACTATTATTCCTTGGTTTTTTGATATCAATAGAGTTAAATTGAGAAATTAATATCTATCGTCTGAAATTATGATGATTGCCGATTTTAATATCGCATAAAAACTGTGATATTTCCAAAGTGTGAAAGCTTATTATTAAATGTAAGAAATAATGAAGATAAATATGAATAGCGTACCTAATAACCGAAAACCTCAACAAACGAGACCGCTAATGTTGCACATTATTCAAGCGATGTCATAACATTCTTTATTCTTCCCGGGAATTTAAAAAGGGATGAGAAATGCTTCCTCCCGGGGTAATAAAAAGCTATACATCTGGTAATTTTAATCATTTATCTCAAGAATTCGTCTTAAGAAAGCCGAAAAGTGTTTGGTTGATCCTGAAAATATAGACAATTTCTTGTGAAAAATGATTTTGAAGTATTTAAGTAAAATATTTGGAAAATTAAATATTTATTTCTAAATATTTTGATTGATGCTTGAAAATGGTAAATAACGGTAGCCATAAGTATATTTATTTATTCTTGAAATAAATTCCCAAAAAACCGTAACTACAAAGTATTGATAATTCAATAAAGGAATAAAAGATGTTTATACCGTCCCAAATTAGCATACAATTATTAACTTTGAAGAAACGTGACACGAAGGAGACGTAAATTGGCTTGACAAAGAAAATAAGCCGAAACGCAAATTACTTGATATTCAGAACTTGGTATAATTCCTACGTAATAACAACATTAAGTACGATTATAAATATTATTCACGCTTCTGAAAATTAACATGTTTCATTTAAAAAAAAACAACCAACTGACATTAAAAATATCTACGAAAAAATATCTTGAGTACTTTTGAATTGTAAAGGTATTCTTTTTTCACAAACAATATGAAAAGACCATAACTAATTTCAAGTGTCATCTTTGTAATAACAATGTCATCAAATCATACAAAGTAACCTCACAATAATGACAGGCCATTGCGACATCGGTCGAACGTGAGCCATATAAATGTTGAAGAAAAAATTAAAAATCGTTTCTACAGATTAGGGTATTCCCATCACGTTTTTGTAATAAATCTTGGGCATGTTGAAAAAATCTCAGTTTTGCGCATCTGTAATGATTGTGCAGTGGCTGAGCAATTGGTTTCTACTGCAGAGTAGTTATAATGTCCTAGATTCGATTCCCGGTCGGACATTTAAAATTTATCCCAAGCCCGGAGTCTAGTAGATTTGAGCTAAGTTGGTGGTAGCAAAGTGTCATCCCCATTTTACAGGCGACGGACTGTATAACCCAACTCCCTTGAAATAGGGGCAACCCATAACAGAGAGGAGGGAGATGTACCCATAGTACACCTATGCTATAGGTACATCTCTGCGTAACTCTTCATAATATACTGCCGTTATGTTATAACGAAATATATTCTAATAGCTTTGCTTCATTTTAGTTCAAAAAGTAAAACGAAAGTCGTCTGAAAAGTTGAAATTTCGCACTTTCAAAACTGGTAATTACCTCTATAGTAAGAATACTTGATTACTCTTGAATTAAGGAAGACCTCACTTATACATAATCATTTTACTTACGAAAATTTTCGTTCAGTACTGGCAAGAAAAACTTTTAGCTTTTAGTAAAAGCCGAAATTTTGACCAAAAAGAGGTAATTTACATATCTCTTGCCAAAATTTAAAAATGAAATGAAGCGAGCTTAAAACGGTTAATAAGTTTAAAAGCTTACCGCCAAGGCAGGTATTTCGTGCGTATGCCATCTAAAGTGAGCGTAAATGAATCGCATATGATGCATTCTTGGATGAATGACAACACAATTTGACAGTATGTACCTATCAAATAGTGTTGTCATTAATTCTGAGGGGTTAGGTAATACAGAGTAGAATACGCCTGCAACTAAGCCCGAAACTACGGATTTTGGGCTTAGAGAGTAGCCCCGCAAGACCGGCCTACTTTGTGGAGACTACTGCCCAGCGGCAGCGGTCACTGTGCATGCGACTGTCACGAACGGACACTAAAGAGTTTTTCTTCTGTTTTCAGAACAATCGGATCAATAGTACATCTCCTCAAATGTTGCTTGGGCTCCGGTATCCTGGCGATGCCAGCTGCCTTCAAGAATTCAGGACTAATAGTGGGCACCATAGGAACGTTAATAGCTGGTTTCGTTTGCACCCATACTGTACATATTTTGGTAAGTGTTTTTTTTTTTATTACAGAAGCTACTAGTACACAAAGATGGTTTAGTCTATTTGTCCCCCAAATTGAAATGAATACTGAAAACCGCTTTAAACCACCGAGTTAAACTATGAGGGCCTATGAGTTTTCCCCTCCCCCTATATACTCGGTTTGCACATTTATACATATTTTCTTTTAGCTTGTTTGTACTGTCTAATAGGTTTAGTAAATCCTAGCGGAAGTCACGCGGTTTCACCTGCGTAGTTCCCGTTCCCGTGGGAGTACGGGGATAAAAATACAGCCTATGTTACTCGCTGATAATGTAGCTAACCATTTCTGAACTATTTTTTTTTAAATTAGTCCAGTAGATTTTAAGTTTATTCGTTACATACAAATTTTCCTATTTATAATATTAGTATAGATATAGATACAGAAATTTGACTGGACAGCTATTTTGATTTACCATAATTCAGAGTTTATAATCATTCAGTTTTTCTTTATTCATGAGATAATACCCACTAAAATTATGCCCATGTATTAAAAGTCCATGTTTAAAGTACTCAGAACATACCAGCTGGTGAATTAATATAGGAACTGGGGTGCAGAAACTTAATTACTTTGCGTCTCCCTCATTCCAACGTAGTTAACATAAACGAATTATCGTCTAGACTCGAGACAGTTTGACAACAAGTTATGAGAAGCATAAATTGCCAGTCTTTGCTCATAAAGTTATTAAAATAATTAAGAAAATAGCAATTAATATTTTATACTGAAGACTTTTATAGTCAGGAACCTGTAGTATTAGTATTTAATCTTTATTAATGAAGAAAATTCCTAATGTTTTCTGATCAGTCAGCGCGCCAACTATTGAAAAAAAAATACAATGCACGAAATCATGAAAATAACACCGTATCAAATTGTTGAGTTATTTGTTAAACTTTGAATACGTACCAAAATAAAAGTATACATTGTTATACCTTATCGAATCGTTACATACGTTCTTATTTAACGTCTTAGGCTGCGAAATATATTGTTAGTTTACAAAATGGTCGATAAATGGTGTTACACTGATGACGCGTTTGAATCACGGTGTTACCTAATATTTTCCATTGGAGAACGACCCTCACACGATTTTTAATTATAGATTTGTCGCAAAGCGTAGTTCGTTTGGTTTCTAAAAGGTCTTGTAAAGTATCTGCCAAGTTCTGTTCTGGTTCGTTAATAGTGCTTCAAGAATTTATCGTAAAACTGACTTGAACTAATTCGGTACTTGCGAAGTACTGGACGGTTCGACTTGTGGCTAGGCCAACAGGGTTCCGTACCAAAGGTGCTAACGGGACCCTACTATATTAGATAAGCCTCCGCGATAGATTCTTAGCTCAGAATACGAGTAGCTCGAAAAAAACTGCGAGACTTAATTCCTGACTCTTTAGCAAGATTAGTGACAGGCATAATTTTAATACTAGAAATAGGAACAAATTAGATCAACCCCGATTCAGATTGGCCAAAGTACACACTTCTTTTATGGGGTACTGTATTAAATTTTATAATAAAATACCAGTTGATATACTCGAACTGAATGAGAGAAAATTTAAAGCATGCATAAAACGCACGCTATGTAGACAAGCGTATTATAAACTGGAAGATTATATCCTCGATAAAAACGCTTGGCTAAATGCTGGTCCTGCTCCACAGTCACAGCTGCTTAGGTCCACTTTTTAGGTTTTTATGTTTTTATATTTGGAAGAGATGCTCGCTCCTTTTAGAGGTTCTTACATTATTTATTCTTATATACATACAAATTATATTATTATATTAATTACTTATTTATTCTTTTTGATGTAAGAACTCAATCGTTCTCTTTATTAATTTATTTTTCATTATTTGGTCATTGACAACCATAGTTTTGTGTAAAGTAGAAGCATATTTTTCAAATTTTGTAAATGTGAGTACCATGAAACCATTTACATTTTATGTGAGTAGTTATAGTTTTACTTGTTGGACATGAACGAGCATGGTGGTTGAGAGCATGTCATGCTCACTCAAATGTCTCGCTGATGGCGGCGCGTGGGTTTGATCATTCGGTTCCCTTCGAAATGGTTGAGCTGAAGGGTGCCGATACACGCGTCATGTTCGTGAACAGGCGCCATCGGTTGAGACTGGTCATCTCTTAACTGCCATTGGCTTATTTTAATCTTTATATTTAAAATTCTTATAATAAGCCCTTTTTTTTTCCTTTGCATTGTCCTCACATGCAGAAGCAACAAGTATATATAACTTGAAATTTTGTAAAACCAGAACATGATTTAAAAGAGTGTCCGTGGAGTTTCTTGCACGTTCTTCTCCATAGAGATCTACGCTTTGGAACGTGCAAATAGCTTCCATGTTTTTGACTGACCGACCTTGACGTTAAGTGCCTGTGAATGGTTTATTTGAAATAAAATGCTTTGAATTTGAATTTGAACTATTTATAATCCGTACCTACAAATTTGCACGGAACCCTCGGTGCGAGATTCCACCTTTTTCTTGACCGTTTTTTTTATATGACGGCAATATAGACTGGACAAGATTTATGACCATTGACATAATGATTAATAGAAATACATAGAAGAAAGAATACCTTTTTTTTTTAACGGTGGGAAATCCTCATGGATGTCCTCCGCCCTGGGGCGGGCGGAGGGGTCTGTCAGACTCTTACTGACTAAAACCACTCCGGTGCTCCATCTCTCACCAACCGGGGATCGCGAGAGCAAATGCGACTTCCGTCTCTGCAAGCCACCTCGGGTCAGCGGGGCGAGTGACGTGTTTGACTCCCCCCGCGACGTCAAAGAGGGGCGCACGGGAACACCACGCGCCGCCACCTCGGGTCCGAATGAATGGGGGGCGACGGTATCCCCAAGTCCGCCGCCTCTGGACTGAGTAAGGGGGGCCGGAAGAGGGCAGCGTAGAAGTAAGAATACCTAAATCAACCACTTCTCGAGTATTGATGATAATTCGAGGTCTCTCTTGACTACTAACCATAGAAATATTAGCATCTACGTTTGTTACATGTTACAGGGTACCTAAAGCGATTTATAAAAGGCTAGTTGACCCGCGCAACTTCGTCTGCGTCACAATTTTCATTACTGCTCCGCTCCTATTGGTGTTAGCGTAATTATATATGACCTATAGCCTTCCTAGATAAATAAGCTATCTAACACTGAAAGAACTTTTCAAATCGTACCAGTAGTTCCTGAGATTAGTGTGTTCAAGTAAACAAATAAACAAACTCTTCAGCTCTATATATTAGTATAGATTAGTATTAGTATTATGAGGAGCTCGTGGCTAAAGAATAACAGCCGCACAGATCGATCTTCAAGGTTAAGCAACGCTTGCCAAGGTTGGTCTGTGGATGGGTGACCATCTTAACATACCGAGTTTCCTCCGTGCCTCGGAAAGCACGTTGAACTTTGGCAGTCTTTACAGATTTTCAGAAGCCAGTAAATCTGACTCCAGTCTTGCCTAGACATACCGTGTTATCCATTTAATGGGTTTTGGAGGTCTGGTAGGCAGCCGCTTCAAGTAAAATATTGGTATTCAGCTGAATCTGGTTTGACTGGAAGCCGACCCTAATGTAGTTGAGAAAAGGCTAGGCAGATAATGAGTATTAGTATAGATAATTATCAATGTTAGTATATTTTCTAGAGATTGCCTGTTTTCAAATGGTCATTATAATACAGGCATTTTTTTTCATCACTGTTCACTTCAAAGTTCTATATTCAAATTAAGAAGTATGAAATGGCCAGTATGTTTTCTAGTTCATAAAAAAAACGGTAAAAAAACCGTCAAAAATAAACTGCCGTATATTAATGCCAAAAAAAGTTCAACGAATCATAGTGGTAATATTTTCATGACACGAAACAAATTTTCATAATTTACATTTCTATGAACTAATTTTAGCGCATCTTTAACAAAAGATTACAGTTTTGAAAGACAATTGGCCAAATAAGACGATGAACTGTTTTGGTGAACCCAGACCTCGTACAATAAACTTGGAACGAACAAAGCTAGTGTTTTCATGAAGATAATTGCAATTATTATTTTTAAACGTTTACTTCAGATTTTAGGTATCCATAACACAAATATAAAAATATACGTACTTAAAAATTACAATACAAACCAAAAATATTTTTTTAAATTAAATCGTATGAAATTATACTCAATAAAATTGTAAAAGTCAAATAAAATTACAGTCAAGTAGGTACTGAATATTTACATCACATGTCAAAATTATAATAAAAATTCTCAATCGATAAATTAATCAATTGGCAAGTCAAACACGGCACCATTATTCATCACCAATGAGATCATGAGTTAATTTTCAATAACCAACCAATATTTTGTAGACGTCATGTATCATTAAAAAAACCGATTTATTCGAGCGTATTTTTGCATAGATCGTGTATTTGAGTCAAGTATGATAATGAAATTGATATCACGAGATATCAAAGAATCATGTTACTGTTATATAAGGAAAGTGGCTGTCATTGGAGAGGACTTAAAAAATATAGAAATCCAAGAAGGAAATGACTTTTTTTATCTTTAACTTGCCTTTGCCCGCGAATTCGTCCGCGCATATAAAGGATTATACATATACTAAAGGAATCTACATGCCAAATTTCAGCTTTTTCCAACCAATAGTTTTGGCTATATGTTGTCTATCAGTCACTCAATCAGTAAGTAACGGAGGAATTTTATATAAATTGATTGATGACGATGATGATGATGATGATGATGATTATTGGAGAATCCAATGTCTAAGGGAACTGTTGTGATCTTTTAGTCACAAAATTCCTTAGTCATATGTTATCTACTTCAACAATTAGAGTAAAGCTAAATACTTTATAAATAACTAGCTTCAGCTTCGCCCGCGTGATCCCTAGGGAACATACTCCCGGGATAAAAAGTAAACTATGTCCTATATCTGTGTTACAAATTTCATTTAAATCGGTTCAGGAGCTTTGCCGTGAAAGCGCGACAGACAGACAGACAGAGTTACTTTCGCATTTATAATATTATATTATTAAGGAAGTAAGGATTACATAGTTTAATATTTTTTCAGGTAAAAGTCTCTCAAGAAGTTTGCGTCGATGCGAAAAAACCATCGCTTAGTTTTGCTGAAACTTGTGGAGCAGCGTTTACTTACGGACCGAAGAAATTACAATCATGGGGCAATTTTATAAAGTAAGTTCCTCTCATTATATTTAATCTCATGATTGGATGTTAGAAAAGTTGAAACGAACGCGCATTTTCTTAGGCGTTTAATTAATTTATTTTGGGTCAGCGAAACATGTTTCCTTCATTTAAACTTCTTCATTATTGGCCTCCTTTTTTCTTGTTACATCCAGTATTTTGTTATCTACTTTTATAAGATATGTGTTCCGAAATATGAAACAGTATACTGGCCAGTGCTCATGACGTCATGCATGATTCAACGCCGTACTGTTGGATCCGTTCCGAAATATACCAGCTAGTGTGTTGACGTCATTAATAAAAAAGCACACGTGCCCGTTTGTCGTTTGATATAGGTTATGTTACATTTGATGTTCGTCTCAGTAATGCACCAGTACAATATGGCGTCAGACTCATGACGTCATGAATCCGACTGTTTTGTATTTCGGAACACAAACCATATAACTCACTTATCCTGACTTATCTCTTATCCTCTCTTTTACTCAATTATCCTGAGTCATACTTACAACTTTTTCATAAAGATACAAGTTAACTTTATTTTAATATTTTAAACTCATTGCGTTTATTGGCTGGCTCATTATGCCTTCCAAATAGTTATTGGTCTTTTCTCCAGAAACTTTAATCAATCAAGCAATATTTATTAGGGCACCACATACTAATATTAAAAAACACACAAAAATAAATATAAAATCATAAAATTATAAATTACAAAATAACTATTCAATTTAATATTAAGTTTGGATTTTCGCCAGCTGAAAGCAAATAGGCAACTCCACTTTACAAAGGAAATAGCGCTTCAGTCAAGTGATTGCAATTGAACTGCTGAGCACGAGGTCCAGGGTCAGGGCCCGAAGTCTGATTTTGTGCTCGTGTAATGGTAATCGGCTCGACCCCAATGAATCACTAAAAAAATATTTTCTGAATGTGGGTGCATAGGTGCTCTAACTTACCCTGTGGCCTTACCCGTAGGAGACTCTAACGATAGCCCTTTTTAATATGGGTACGTATCTTTCATACGGCACATCCATTTGATCCCTGATCATCCTCTAGGTTCTCTTTAATACTTAAATATTTTTATAATATTATCTTTTTTTAAATATAGATAGGCACGCGTTTGACCACTATCTCACCTGATGGTAAGCGATGATGTGGTCGAAAATGGAGCACGCTTGCCTAGAAATAACCTATTCACTCTACACTTAAAGACTCCCAGGTTGTAGCTATCAGGAAACACAGACTCTGGCAGGGAATTCCACTCCTTAGCTGTACGCATTATGTATGCATTATTATGAATGGAAAATTATTTATTTTCAGAGTTCTAGTGGACTACTCTATGGTCGTGACATACTTCAGCGTGTTATGTGTCTACGTTGTCTTTATAGGATCTTCAATGAAAGAAGTAAGTTACAAATAAGTATTTATAAGTTAACGTATAACATAAAAAATGTTATTTGCATAGCGCGTTCAAAATCAATAAATAATTTAAATGGCGCCTTCCATTTTGGTAATAGCAACCCACCGTCCTATGATTAAGTAGAAAAAAACTATAGGCGATATTTTTTTGTTGCATGTTGTAATTATTATTATTTTGTTTTGAATGAGGCATTCGTATGATCTGAATATTTGAATACTATAAAAATGAGTAGCAAAAATAATTGTAAGAATCGTTTCCTCTGCTCTACTAGTTATCGGTCCCACTTTCCGGTTAGGCGCCTGGTTTTCAGGTTCCGAACATCCGTAAAAAATTGAACCCTTATAGAATCACTCGGGTGCCTGTCTATCCGTCTGTCACAGCCAGTTTTCTCCATATTCTGGACCGATTCTCGAGGAGCTCGTGGCTAAATAATAAAAGCCGCACAGTTCGATCTTTACGGTTAAGCAACGCTTGCTAAAGTTGGTCTGTGGATGGGTGACCATCTTAACATACTGAGTTTCCTCCGTGCCTCGGAAAGCACGTAAAGCCAGTGGTCCTGGCTGTCATTTGTTTACCTTTGTTTGGCAGTCGTTACGGATTGACAGAAGCCAGTAAATCTGACTCCAGTCTTGCCAAGAAATACCGTGTTACCCAGTTAATGGGCCGTGGAGGTAGGCAGCCGCTCCACGTAAAACACTGGTATTCAGCTGAATACGGTTTGACTGGAAGCCAACCCCAATATAGTCGGGAAAAAGCTAGGCAGATGATGACTGAACCGATTCTGTTGAAATTTGTTACACTTATGGGGGGCAAACTAAACATTAAAAAAAAGTTTTTCAAACTGTATCGTGTGGCATATAAAATTAAAGGGCTTACTGTGCGAGTTTTAGTTATATATTTTTTTCATAATATCAAAATAAATAGTTTTGAAGTTATTCAAGAAATTAGACCAAAAATAACCATACCCCTCTCTTATGTCCGAAACTACCGAGCCTAAAATTAAAACATAAATGCAAATAATAGCTTTATACCTAAAGATTACAGAAAAACTTGTAAGAAGTCTGTAGTGTTAAAATAACATGTTAAAAAAATGAAATTGGTTCCGTACCCTTTGCACTCGAGTCCGACTCGCACTTGGCCAGTTTTTGATATTATCCTCAAGCATTTTTCTTTATAAAAGGCGGTGAATGAATTGAATTTTTAGACTCACCCAATAATCAGACTGTGTCAAACGAACCATCTGTTTTTCCTTTATTAAAATAGATTTCTGTACAATTTTCCTTACAAGATCCGAGCACAGTACATATTTTTTAATATTTTAGTTAAAATCTTGTGAATTGAATATCCAAGTGGAATATTTAATTAAATCATGAAACAAGATCCTACGTAGCTCTAATGCTAAATGGACGAAATTTTCCTTCCAAAAATAATTTATCAGAGTAGGTAAAATATTCAGAAACTAGGTAATGTACAGAAGAAATAAAAGTATTCGTCTTAGAAGTAAAGAATAAATAAAAAATGATCTCGAATTTAAAAGAGATAATTAATTATTAAAATTTTTGTAACATAAATATTTAGACTAAAAAAATTAAATTAGTCCGTCAGATAGATTTCCAAAAAATATCCGACACGTTATTTTTAAGTGAAAAAAAGTGTTAAAAAGTCGTGTGACGTCACTTGTGGTGAAAAAGTGTGCTGAAATCAAAATGATATGTGACGTCACACGAGTTTTTGTGATATAAAAAGTGAGCTTTCTTTTTTAAATTAGCTTCTGCTTACAATTTCACCCGCAATAGTCTGACCAAAAGCAATATGTTAAAAAAATCTCTTTTCTTCCTTTTTGAGGGTTCCATATATACTAATATACTCGTATAAAGCTGAAGAGTTTGTTTGTTTGTTTGTTTACTTGAACGCGCTAATCTCAGGAACTACTGGTCCGATTTGAAAAAATATTTTAGTGTTAAATAGCCCATTTATCGAGGAAGGCTATATATTATCACGTTAAGACCAATAGGAGCGGAGCAGTAATGAAAATTGTGACGCAGACGAAGTTGCGCGTGTCAACTAGTTTTTAAATATTTTTTTTTTATTCCTCGTACCTATCATCAACAGTTTATAGCAGTCCAATGCTGGACATAGGCCTCTCTTACTGCATGCCATTCAACTCGATCTCTGGTTACTCTCATCCAGCTGCTACCAGCCACCCTTCGAAGATCGTCGCTCCATCTAACTTGAGGCGTCATACTTTACGTTTGCTGATTCGTGGTCTCCAATACAGAAGATCATAAAAAATCTCTTTGCAAAATTTCAGCCAGTTGTTACCTGAGTTTTCACAATTATGGCTATTAAATTAATAGTTAAAAAACAAAATTGAAATGGAGGCAATTGTAAAGTAGGAATATCCTGTCATATAAAATAAGAATTTATCAAATCAGTTCTTAAATGTCGGAGTTATAAGGTAACAAACTTTAAAAAAAATATAGTAATCGGAATCAAAATCAGAAATTGGCTATTTGCACAGAATGTTAAACAAAAACATAGTTTTAATGGAAAAATAAAACATGTCGATATAGTATATTATTCTACCGTTTGGCAGGCAACATTAAGTACTATAATAATCGAATTGAGATATCCTCCTTTTTTTGCAGTCGGTTAAAAAAGGTTTCCGTGATTCTCATTTAACGAGCCTTTGTTCTCCAAATAACGATTTATTTTAAACCTTTTGGTACAAAGCCTAAGGTTTAAAATCAGTCGTATATACTACTATTCTCTCTAATACTTGTAGTTAATAACGAATATTCTGAACATGAAGAGTTTCAAACCACAAGGCTTTCAAATATAGGTACTGAAGTTTGGTTATCTAAAGCAATTTTGGACTTTGTTGTGTTGGAAGGAAGTCGTGTTTTCATTGGCAATAACAAGACAGATAAGTATTTAATATAAAGGCATATATTATGTGTGTGGTAATACTAGGTTAGGAATAGATACATGGTATACCTAATTAAAACGGAAAATGTTTCACTATAATGATTTATGAGTTAAAGTATGAAGACCTCTAGGCTAAGTAATGAGTATGACAGCCTAGATCTTAAAGGTTAAGCCGGTTGATCCGTAGATTGGTGATCATCCATAACATACTGAGATTCCTTCATACTCCGGAAAGCGCGTTAAGACGTTGGTCCCGGCTGTCATTTGTAGATCTTTGACAGTCGTTTCACATAGTCAAAAGCCAGAAAACTTGATAACCAGTCTTGCCAAAGGTACCGTGCTGGGGACGCCACAATTCAAGAGATAAGTCCCCTCTTTGATGAGTGGCTAGAGCAGCACCACGGTGTCCTCACCTTCCGACGCAGGTACTCACCGGACACGGTTGTTTCGGGAGATGCCTGTTTCGAATTCGGTGGGAGGCAAGCCCGGGTGTCAACTGTCAACACTGCCAGGATCGCCCGGAAGACACGGTAGAGCATACGGTGGTGGTCTGCTCTGATTGAGAGTTGAGGGTACCGTGCGCCTGGAGTTAAGATGTGTGCACGGCTAATGTCGAAACACTTACCCCTATTACTCCCCATTATTATTCATCATATGGCCTAGCCTTTTCCCAACTATATATTGGGAGCGGCTTCCAGTCAAACTGGATTCAGCTGAATACCAGTGTTTTACGTGAAGCGGCTGTCTACCAGACCTCCACAACCCATTAACTGGGTAACACGGTACTTCTTGGCAAGACTGGAGTCAGATTTACTGGCTTCTGACAACCCGTAACAACTGCCAAATATCTACAAATGACAGCCGGGACCAACGGCTGAACGTGCTTTCCGAGGCACGGAGGAAACTCGTTATGTTAAGATGGTCTTCCATCCACAGACCAACCTTGGCAAGCGTTGCTTAACCTTAAAGATCAACCCGTGCGGCTGTTATTATTTAGCTACGAACTCCTCATCTCTACTCCCCATTATTATTATCTACTTATAAACTAGCTGTCACGGTTCACGTCTGCCTCAAAGAAGACAGGCATAATAAAATGTTTTGCTATCTCTTATTCTCACCATTTTCTTTGTCTCCAGGTTCTAGACGTCTACATGCCAGATAACCCTTTATCAATCCAAGCGGCCTGTGCTCTAACTTTAGTGCCACTAGTCCTCATCTGTCAGATACGGAATCTGAAGTACCTGGTTCCGTTCTCCGCATTGGCCAACATTTTGATCCTCGTGGTCTTCGTGATTACTCTGTATTATGTGTTCCTGGATCTTCCACCTATCAAGGAGAGAGAACTGGTGGCTGGGATAACGCAGTGGCCTTTGTTTTTGAGGTGAGTTTCCTGAGGATTAATTTTTCAGTATCTACTTAATCCCCAATTCTTTTTTAGGGTTATAAACATATAAATACTCAGATCTACAGTCCCTTGAAACTGTGAAAAAAATAAAACTTCTTAGTTTTACGCAAAAATCTTGTATTTCGACACTCTCAAGGGAATCAAAACTTATTTATAGGGTATTTTTCGTTGACCTAGAACTATGAAATTTGGCAAGTAATACCGTCTTATACGACGAGTATAGGTAAAAATCTGAAAAGTACACATTTGAAAGTAATGAAATCATAAAA
The DNA here is from genome assembly GCA_950371165.1 of Lacanobia oleracea. NCBI lineage: Eukaryota > Metazoa > Arthropoda > Insecta > Lepidoptera > Noctuidae > Lacanobia > Lacanobia oleracea. The sequence continues at coordinate 23,436,254 of OX493391.1, read as the reverse complement.
AATATAGTCTTATTTAAGTAATATTTACCTTCTTTGTAGGGAACCCTCGGTAGGCGAGTCCGACTCGCACTTGTCCGGTTAAATCATTTAGTCATTGATAAGCTCGCATTTGACCACTGTCTCACCTGATGGAAAGTGTCAATGTGGTCGACAACGCCTAGAAGTAACCGTTTACTCATGACTTAAAGACCTCAGGTCGTTGCTATCAGAAAACTGAATGCGGCAGGGAACTCCACTCTTCCTTCCGTTCCTGTCAAAAATTATAAGATAGTCTCTAGTACCAATGAAACTCCGTTCTTTGGGCCAGATCGAGATCAAAGTTCTTCTAGTTTGATAATGTTGGTCCTTCTTTCACTCAAAAACGAATAAAACGAACGGCTTAATTTTTTGTACATTGTAATGTACTAGCTTCTGCCAGCGGCTTTGCTCACGTCTATCTATAGGGAACATATTCCTGGGACAAAAAGTATGTGTCTATTCCAAACTATAATCTAACTCTGTGCATTGCAATTTCATGAAGATCCTTTCAGGCGTTCCGACGTGAAACAGTAACAGTAAAATCCATCCTCACAAACTTTCGCATTTTTATATTAGTAGAATAGTAGGAAGTAGGATGGATAGGAGAAGCTCGTGGCTAGATAATAACAGCCGCATGGGTCGATCTTCAAGGTTAAGCAACGCTTGCCAAGGTTGGTCTGTGGATGGGTGACCATCTTAACATACCGAGATTCCTCCGTGCCTCGGAAAGCACGTTCAGCCGTTGTTCCCGGCTGTCATTTGTAGATCTTTGGCAGTCGTTACGGATAGTCAGAAGCCAGTCAATCTGACTCCAGTCTTTCCATGAAGTACCGTGTTACCCAGTTAATGGGTTGTGGAGGTCTGTTAGGCAGCCGCTCCTCGTAAAATATTGGTATTCAGCTAAATCCGGCTTGACCGGAAGCTGACCCCAAAATAGTTGGGAAAAGGCTAGGCAGATGAGTAGGAAATAGGATGGCAGAGCGAGGGACATTAGCTATAATTTTATCCGGGAAAAATACGGTGCCTGTGACATAAACCACGCGAGCAAAGCTGCGGATACAAGCTAGTGTGTTTATAAATTGAATTAAAAGAAACAGGTCAGCTCTTACAGGAAGATAATATTTTATTTAGGAAGCTCGCGTGTAGTGCAAGATTAACATCTTTTGAATAAGAGTGATTCTGCTAACCTGAAAGTGGTTGCTAAGATTAAATCTATAGGCGCTAGATAGACCAAAGTTATAATTTTTCGATCCGTTCTGTTATTAATCGTAGCAGTGAACCAATTAAGAAAAGGATTTTAATTTTTACCACAGGAAAATCAAACATGTCTAGAAGAAATATGACATTATGGCAATGTAATAAATTGATTTAGTGGCAACGAAAGGCATTTCTTGACACGGCATTGGAAAGCGCGCTAAAGGATCCCACGGCGCTATGCCGTGTCACATTGGTGGTGTCTTGGTCAATAAGGTGCCGTGGTATCCTTCCGCATAAGCGCCTAGTGTCCGCTGACCGGCCATAAAAAAAAAAATATTTGGAGCAACTTAGAAAATTTACAAGTCATCCTCATCATCTTCCTGCACTTATCCCTTGTCACTTGGGGTCGTCACAACTTAGATTTACAAGTAACAAAGGAAAAACGAAGAGAGCTACAAAAGTAAGATTCTGTGGCGCAGCTATCAACGCCCGACTCAATACAAATACAAAAATTGTTCTATTGACTATCTTAGAAGAAAAAAAAAAATGCGCTGACTGGTGGCAACTCTCTGCTATTCGGTCTCAGTGTGCGTAGGTCTTTAGCTAAAGTAAAACAGCCAATCAATCACTAAAATATAAACGGAACCGATTATATTAAATTAATAGGCTTTCAAAGGCTTGTGTTGGTTACGCTGAAATATTAAACTTCAGGCAAACATAAATGATGTAGGTACGTGGAACATCTGATTAAATTTTCGGCTTAATGCTATTCAATTACGTCAATGTATCTTTAGGTAATTTTGACGTAAGTTTAACTTGAATATAACATTATCACAAAATTATGTAGATACATACATATTCGAATATTAATCGAAAATACACACAATTTCTTGGCATAGTTTCTGGGCAATAAGGTAGAATAGGTTTGGCAACTGCTAAATAAAACAAAGGTTTAAGCACAGGCTTCAACTAACTTAAGCATCTGATCATAAATGCAACCAAAACAGAATAATGCCAATTGCGTATACTAGAAAGATTTAGGTAGTTAGAAAAGGTAAACAATCTTCATGTGACTTTTTACACGAACACATAAAAACAAATAACTGCTTAATCTGTGGTCCCGGTAAAAAAATTCGTCGGCCGCCATGTTTTTTGGTCGATCGGGGGCCAAAGGATATTAAACACTACGTTTTTTTTTTTAAAAAGAAGTTTAAACAGCGTGATTTTGGTATGGCATGTGAGATGCCATTGAGCGTCCATTTCCGTTGACGCCCCATGGCACACACATGTGCCCACGACGACTGATGGTTATGGTTCAATTACTTTAGTAATTGTTATTATTGCATTTATTTACATTTTAAATTCAATTACATAAATATTTTTGTGTCAAAACCAATTCTTTAGAGATTACGATTACGACAAAATATTATAAAAAACATTAACACACTGTCTTTGTTATCTCAGGACTGGTAAATATGCCTTGGGCTTTTGTTGTAGGTACAACAGCTATTTTAGAAAACCGTTCACGATATTACATGCGAAATAAAACATGTTGTTTCCTGTTTCTCGGTACGAAAACAATAGAAAATGCCTTCTGGAGGCTCTTAACACATTAAAAGTAAATATTATCAATAATTCCGCTTCATTTTCATGATATAGGAGTGTAAAAACATGTTGTTGATGGTTCTCGGAAACCTTTCAACTTTGTTTGCTTTACAAATATTTGCGATGCACTATAGTGTAGCCGCACCCTTATCAATTGAGAGCAACGTTATATGAGAAAGAATTTCTCCTAGATTTAAAAGCATTTCTGTGAGACAAGTTCTCAAGTGGTAGAAATCAAAATATATAAATCTCTTGCGTCACTGACTGATTGAGTGACTTACAGACAACGTACAGCCGAAACTGCTGATCGTAGACAGATTCGTCGACGAAATCGCGGGCAAAAGATAGTTAAAACTATGTTGCTTATTTTGTTTGTTAACAGTCTGGATTTTGGTGGCTCTGATTTTTTTTTTTAATAATTTTATGGTTCCAATATGAGCAAAGGACTTTTCCATAGTTTTCCAACGCTCTGTAGGTATACTTTGACTTCTATCATAAACAAGTGTAATAAAATCACGCCAGCCTTTAAAGCTGTGACAATATTCCTCCCATATCAGGGGCCTTCTACTCTCTAAGCCCGAAGTTCGTAGTTTCGGGCTTAGTTGCAGGCGTATTCTACTCCGTATTACGGTATTAACTAACCACTAAGAATAAATGACAACACGATTTGATAGATACTGTCAAATCGTGTTGTCATTCATTTTTAGTTTGGGTTCGGGACTAATCGAAAGTCGTAGGTGATACGGAGTAGATTACGCCTGCAATTAAGCCTGAAACTACGAACTTCGGGCTTAGAGAGTAGCCCTCCCTCATCAGGCGTTTAGACATAACATTAAACACATGTCACGTCGTATTTTCGGTTTATTGTTCGACCCAAAATCATCAATAGCCATCGCAAAAACGTCACGAAAATCGATACGTGGGCGTGCCCAATATTCGGAAAATACCATAAAAAGAATGGGTACATTTGAAGCAAAATATGTACCTACAGTCAGAACAAAATTGAGCTTAGCGAATTCACTCATAAAGCTCATTTACACTAAAAGTCAGTAAGTGTAAGGTAAACACCAGATAAATGTGCAATAAACCACAAAGGCACCCACATACTTAAATACCCACATAATTAAATGGGAAAAAAACTAAATGCATCAGATTTGCCTTACCGAACGTTAAAAGAAATGATTGCGACATAGTATTGAACAAGGAGAAACTTGAATTCGTCGAAAACACGGTTTTCCTGGGGATTACGCTTGACTCAAGGCTACAATGGGGTCCTCATTTAACATCTCTTGCGGGACGGCTAAGTTCAGCAGCATACGCTGTCAGAAAAATCCGTCAATTTACCGATATAGATACCGCGAGGCTGGTCTATTTTAGTTACTTTCATAGTATCATGTCTTACGGTATCTTATTATGGGGACGTGCTGCAGACATCGAGTCTATATTTATCCTGCAGAAAAGAGCCATCAGAGCCATTTACAATCTCCGTCGGCGTGATTCCCTAAGAGAACTGTTTAAGGATATCAACATCATGACGGTACCTTGTCAATACATTTACGAAAATATTATGTATGTGCGGAAAAATCTTCATCTCTTTAGCAAGATTAGTGACAGGCATAATTTTAATACTAGAAATAGGAACAAATTAGATCAACCCCGATTCAGATTGGCCAAAGTACACACTTCTTTTATGGGGTACTGTATTAAATTTTATAATAAAATACCAGTTGATATTCTCGAACTGAATGAGAGAAAATTTAAAGCATGCATAAAACGCACACTATGTAGACAAGCGTATTATAAACTGGAAGATTATATCCTCGATAAAAACGCTTGGCTAAATGCTGGTCCTGCTCCACAGTCACAGCTGCTTAGGTCCACTTTTTAGGTTTTTATGTTTTTATATTTGGAAGAGATGCTCGCTCCTTTTAGAGGTTCTTACATTATTTCGTTTATTTATTCTTATATACATACAAATTATGTTATTATATTAAATACTTATTTATTATTTTTGATGTAAGAACTTAATCGTTCTCTTTATTAATTTATTTTTCATTATTTGGTCATTGACAACCATAGTTTTGTGTAAAGTAGAAGCATATTTTTCAAATTTTGTAAATGTGAGTACCATGAAACCATTTACATTTTATGTGAGTAGTTATAGTTTTACTTATTGGACATGAACGAGCATGGTGGTTGAGAGCATGTCATGCTCACTCAAATGTCTCGCTGATGGCGGCGCGTGGGTTTGGTCATTCGGTTCCCTTCGAAATGGTTGAGCTGAAAGGTGCCGATTCACGCGTCATGTTCGTGAACAGGCGCCGTCGGTTGAGACTGGTCATCTCTTAACTGCCATTGGCTTATTTTAATCTTTATATTTAAAATTCTTATAATAAGCCCTTTTTTTTTCCTTTGCATTGTCCTCACATGCAGAAGCAACAAGTATATGTAACTTGGAATGTTGTAAAACAGAACATGATTTAAAAGAGTGTCCGTGGAGTTTCTTGCACGTTCTTCTCCATAGAGATCTACGCTTTGGAACGTGCAAATAGCTTCCATGTTTTTGACTGACCGACCTTGACGTTTCAAAAGTGCCTGTGAATGGTTTATTTGAAATAAAATGCTTTGAATTTTGAATTTTGAAAATCAAGACATAAAGCTGTTCTGAATCGACTTCTTTCGTGATCTTTAACGTTTTCTTGTTATGAAAAAACGGTTCATAATTAATTTGTTCGGGTATATTAGGGAAAGGTGCTTACTATACTTTGTTACAAGTTTATCTGGAGCCTGTTTCAAGCGTTATTCATATTATATAACATGATTTTGAATACTTACAACTATTCATATACCTAAATGGAAATTCATTGAGTTTTTAAATAGATACTAAAATAAACACGTTCGAGCTTCTGAAAGATGAAATGCTTTTACCAGCAAGCAAACGTTATACAAGAAGACAAACACGAAACGTACCGGGAAAAATACCTGGAACCGATGGAACCATCTCTATCATCCGGGTATTTCTAGTCGTACATTACTTAGTATCGAGGCTGCGTTCCCTGCACCCCCATATATTTTCATCGTTACGACAGGGGGATGCATCAGGCGCAATTTCAAAGAGAGTGCTTCCTATGTTCTTAGCATTTAGTTCGGAAATGTTGTGTTACTTAGGTATCTTGTGAGTATGCGTACTTTGAGTTCATATTCTTATAGTTTTTTTAATCTCCTAGAATGTTTAGTTGAAACAAAAACCAACTCTTGTTTCATACAATATATAAAACAAGAGTTGATTTGTATTGATTAAATAAAGACATTAAAAATATATTTTTACGCATTAGCTCCGTTAAACCGACCAATCTGAGCACCGTTAAAACAAATCCAAAGCAAGAGTGCACGGGAATCTTTTAAGTAGTTTCTGAGAGATAATTCTACTATTTTATAAACAACGTTCGCATTCGCACGTCAACCGTAAACTGTCAAAAAAGCCTCAATTTCCCCACATTCTTGGCTGATTGCGACTATATGGTATTGGCACTCTGATCGTGATCGTCATCAAGATTTGGCTTAATTGTACTAAATATATCTAAATGATAATTCTAATCTAATCCAAGCTAATATAAAGTGGATAGTTTAATGTTTGTTACGCATACACGCCTAAAAGTGCCTGTCTATTGCGAGCGAGCAGGGCAGCGGAGCAGAGAAACGGAGAAATGGTAACCGACTGAATAGGGAAGAAGCAATTACAGAATTTATGAGAATGTTGTCTGTATAATAAAAAAGTATAAAATAAAGGCCATTACAAAGTTTTTAATTTGGTTAATGTCGATTTTTAACAAAAATAATGAATTAAAGTAACGTGAAACAGAATGTAATTAAAAACAACAATCAGCGTTTGGTGACGTATCTGCTGTTATGCCAACGAAAAGGCACCCTTATGTCTTTGAGTTAGGACAGTTCTTGACCAGTGATAGCCACGAGTGACGTCATCGTCCGTTTTCGCGCGAACCTTTAAACTGTCGGTTTAAAAACGTAATTTTGGCAATAAATTAAAGCGTTTTCATTTCTTATTTATGTGGTGGTCTATTCTAGATGGAGTTCTTTAAAATTAAAGCAAAAAATGGAAATATTGCATGTTCCCTATTGCATAAAATCTCCGTACTTCCTCCGTTGGTTAATATTTCTTCGTTTCTCCGCTCCGCTTGCAATAGACCCATCCCGGGTCCATGTTCTCCGTTGTTCCTTAATCTCTAATTTTTTTATGAGTTTTGGTAAAGAGGCTAACCAAAAATCAATGTAATGTGAGCTAAACCGCAGGACAAAGATAGTTCTTACTTACATAAAATGTATTCACAATCCTACAAAAACATTCATATTCCTACGAAGTCAAAGAACTTATCAGTACAGAATTGTAATAGGACTTTCCAATTCAGTGAATACAGTTTATAATATTATTGATGATACAGAATTTCAAATGAATCGTCGAAAAACTATAATTAACTATTGTTTTGATCCAGCATGCACTTCACTGATTTTAATTCAGGTATAAATAAGCCATTTTGCTAGAATGTGAAATCAGATTTTATTAAAAAGAGCAATACTGTGCATATTACGCATTATTGTTCTTTTTAGGGTTCCGTACCCAAAGAGTATCCAACGGAACCCTATTACAAAGCCTCCGTTGTCCGTCCGGCCGTCCGTCTGTCAGCAGGCTGTATCTCAAGAACCGTAATAGGTAGACAGTTTAAATTTTCACAGATTATGTATATCTATTTATTATTTGTTGTTATAACAACAAATAATAAAAACTAAGGTTTAAGGTTGCACTTGGCCGGTTTCTTTTTATCTTCCATTCTGTCCTGTTAGCCGTTAAGCTATCACTAACTCCCTTTTCTTTCATATCGGTCTTCACACAATCCATCCATCTTTTCTTTGGCTTTCCTCTCCTTCTCCATCCATCCACATTCAAATTCATAACTTTTTTAGTTACATGCGTATTATCCCTTTACTTCAATTCAAATGACCATACAAAGAGAAACGGTTCCCCGTATCTTTGAATTCTTCAAAATAGGTTACAAAATATTTGCATAGATGATTATTGAAAATTGAAAGATAATTTTACATTTAATATCTTCCATTATTATCAGCCACGTGACCATCTCAACATACCGAGTTTCCTCCGTGCCTCGGAAAGCACGTTAAGCCGTTGGTCCCGGCTGTCATTTGTAGATCTTTGGCAGTCGTTACGGATAGTCAGAAGCCAGTAAATCTGACTCCAGTCTTGCCAAGAAAGTACCGTGTTACCCAGTTAATGGGTTGTGGAGGTCTGGTAGGCAGCCGCTCCACGTAAAACACTGGTATTCAGCTGAATCCGGTTTGACTGGAAGCCGACCCCAATATAGTTGGGAAAAGGCTAGGCAGATGATGATGATTATCAGCCACGTGACAAACAAATTGACTGTACGTAAATAGTCATGATCAAACTACATTGCACACTTTTAACAACATTAAAGTATTTTCACAGGTGTAATTTTTAATTTACACATAATTTGTAATTTTACTTCCTTATTTTTTTAATGTCTAGACACAATGTAATTATGTTGGGATACATATTTGACTATTTTGTCATGGTAGTCTAAATTATGAACCGTGGTCTGAAAATACAGTTTTATGAGTCAAAGATGTATCCGAAAGTGTTATTTTCTCGTTTTTTTTATCATATCATTATGAGCTTATAAATCATTAAACATATTAACAAAAATAAAATCGATCCTTCACTGATACAGCAATTATCGTCATCACTACATATTATTAAACAAAGTCTTCTGCCGCGTCTGTGTGTTTGTCTGTTCGCGATAAACTCAAAATCCACTGCACCGATTTTCATGCTACCAATGGATAGAGTGGTTCTCGAGGAAGGTTTTAGTATAATTATGTATAATTATGTTGAGAAGAAAATTAAGGATCCTTAAGAAAATTGCGATAATAAATAACAGAATACAGACAGACCTGTATTTGTTAAAAAGCGTTTTTAAGGTTCCGTAAGCGAAGAGTAATCAACGGAAACCTATTAACGCTTCTTAAGATATATAGTTCTCTTACTCCTGTCCGTCCGTCCGTCTCTCAGAGGGCTGTATCTCAAGAACCGTAATAGGTTGACAGTTGAAATTTTCACAGAATGTGTATTTCTATTACCGGAATAACAAAAAAATAATATAAATTAAATGAAAGTGGTCAGTCAATCAGTGAATTTCTAATTCTTATTATTGATTTCATTTTAAAGTTGGTAGTAAATTTAAGCACCAGATTAATAAATGGATAAAGTTTAAGCCGAACAATATATCAGGTACAAACTTAATTAATTTTTCAACCAAAATGTAAGTAGCCCATCATATTGAAACCCCTGAATCACCCAGAGGGTGTCGAACTGGCGAGAACAAGAGACCGTAAATTTACATCCCGCCTGTTGCGCAGACTGGCTTCGATCTATTGTCTTCTTGACTGTCAAGCAAAAATAGTTCGTACATAGTTTACCAAAACTTACCTTTTTCCAAAACAAAAACGATTAATTGCAACCAACGGCCAAAATTGTTATACTGTCACGTCAGCGTTCGTTGCTCTGACAACGTAAGCAAGTACAATTATATTAATTTATACTAAATATATAAAGCTGAAGAGTTTGTTTGTTTGCTTTAACGCGCTAACCTCAGGAACTACTGGTCCGATTTGAAAAAATATTTCAGTTTTAGATAGCCCATTTATCGAGGAAGGCTATAGGCTATATATCATCACGCAATAAGACCAATAGGAATGAACCAGACGAAGTTGGGCAGGTCAACTAGTACAATATATAATTTTTATACTAGCTTTTGTTTGCGTTTCGTACGCGCATATCCCTTTTTTTCGTTTCCGTTGGAATTACAGGAAATCCTCTCTTAAGCAATCAGTAGATGGAACAAATTCTATCAGTAAAGGAAGAATTTGAAAACATAATATGAGTACTGATTGACTAATCTGGAAGATAAATATAAATAAAAATATTCATGTGAAATTCGAACCATTTTTTCGGCTCTATCTACGTTCTTCTCATTTCTGAGTTAAGAACTTCCCTTCTTTTACACTCGCCACAGTGGTTCTATTTCACCTAATTTGTGGCACTTTGATCTCTTAGTATTTTTATAATACCAGTATTGTTTCTCCAGTTTCTTCAAATTCATATTTATTGGTGATCATAATTTTGTTTTCGTCCTTTTTCAGTACGGTAATCTTCGCAATGGAAGGCATCGGTGTCGTCATGCCGGTTGAGAACGAGATGGCTAAGCCACAGCAGTTCCTGGGTTGTCCCGGAGTGCTAAACGTTGCCATGGTTATTGTCATCACACTGTACGGGATCGTCGGGTTCTTCGGCTACCTGCAGTATGGAGATTTCGTGAAGGGTTCCATTACGCTGAACCTTCCTGAAGAGGATATGTAAGTAGTATTAAATATTTATCCCTAGCTGAGGCAAAAGCAGTTCACAGAAATACTCCATCGCAAGCGGTCTTGAGCCTTACGCCTCACTTTGCTCTACGTCAATCCGATGCAAGTCGCTTCAACACGATGTTTGCCAGCTTTTCATTATAGATTGAAGTTTCAACAAATTCTAACCAAAAATCTGTACTCACGCTGACAACAATGATCAGGGCTTAACCTTCAAGCGGGCGCGTGGGTATTTGTAGCGACAGCGGTCGCGCGTAACCTAAAAGACCTATGTGAGATTTCAGGAATTTAGAATACTGGTAAATTAATAATTATTATGTTCTATATTCAGACATTATCAATTTTTAATTAGGCAACAACTTTTTGGAATTAAAATTAAAACAACCCACTATCGTTCGATTACATGCACGCCAGACCCGCCAAACCAAAGTTTTGTTCTCTTGGGAGAATGATTTGTGTTCTCATTTTTATTTAGATGTTTTTATTTTTTATTAGTTCTATGCAATCGAATAATTTCTATCAAAGTGTTTATTTCAACTTAGGTATTTTACTTCGAAATAAGTCATCTCGTCAAGGTAAAAGAAAGAGCCAGGCGCGTGTAGTCGTTTCGACGCCTGCGCCGCGACCTAAACAAATGCATTCTATTCAACTACAAAGGCTCGGAGAAGAGTGGAATGCATTAATTTTCGTGCATAGTGAATTAATGAAAAGCTACTGGAAAAGAGAAATACTTGTGGCGAGAAATCTCGATGTAATCAGCGAAAACTTATCGAGCGCGGTCGATTCGACGCCGCGCGACCGCTTGAAGGTTAAATAAGACATAGGATACCTGAGACGGAACTGCAGGAAGAATACCATATCCCTGTTTTATGTACCTATTGACACATCTTAGTAGGGGGCAGATTGCTACTTGGAGAAATTAAAAGAAGAATAACAAAGGTTTAAATTTTCTCTCGAATCAGCTACAAACCATGTATAATAATAGCAGGTCGCGGATGAAATGTAAATCAGACGGCGAGGTAATAGCGCGTTACCAAAGGTTGTGACAGATGAAAATATCGTTAGCTTTATTCAATTCACCTCATTTTTAGTTACCGCTCGTAGCTTAGGCCTCCGCTACATTTTTCCACCTCTCTCATTTGTTGACCTCTCCAGCCGATCTGTCAGGTACAAGCACAGCAGTACAATTTGGTAAACATGTCAAAGTGAAGGCTTGGGTCAAGTGAACGACAAGTAAGCTGTCAACCCATACAAACAAGATGGCATGACAGCCGGTCAATTCTGTAAACATGTCGAAGTGAAGGAGCGGGTGAAGTATCTCTAAGTGAGCTGTCATTTCATTTTGATTACATGAATTGACAGCTCACTTCGTAATCACTTCACCTACTCTTTCACTGCGAAATGTTTACAGAATCACTGCTCACTTATCGTTCACCTCACGCAAGCCCTGACTTCGACATCAACCGGCTAATCGTCGCACCAGCGTTTGACATACCTTCACGTTCACCCGCACTTCATAAGAAATGTTGATTTATTATAACCACGAACAATACCCAGACTATGAAAATGACTAGGTAACCGATGTATCACAAATTAAAAGCATGTCAATGAAAGCTATTGGCTGTTGAACAATCATTCAAACAGCCGCTAGCTGCTAACGAGCCTTTGGCATATTGCCACCCAATAAGTTTAAAACCGATAAGAGTCTATAAAATCATCCATGCGAAAGAGATAGATACAAGTATGTAGGTAGATCAGCAATACAATATTCAATTTCTTTTGATCTCCGCCTGAATCGTTTATTTCTGAAAAGAATTAAAAATAAACATGCCAACCACAACAAAGACACGAAATGTAAACGATATTACTTTTTTCATTACTTTCGTCGTAAAATGCACGAAAGTTTAAATTTGAATCAGCTGCCATGTCCCTAATATTTAGAGGACCCTGAAGAGCTATAACAATACAGTTGCGACGTATAACATACAGCTTTATCAATTTATGTTTACACAAAAATGTCTGGTTTTCACATTTTAAAGGGTTGCAGTAAAGACAATTTTATGAAATTCAAAACTTGCATATTATAACCATTACTTACAATATTTGCAATGTTTGGCTGTAAAGATCACTTTTGGTAAAAAGTTCGCACGTTACGACATATTAATAATAATAATGTCATTTTATTTTCAGGCATCTGAGGCCCATAGATAAATACACAACATTAACTTAAACTATAATAAACTAATACATATTATTAACCATATTAAAACTATAACTATACACGTAACGTCGGCGTCGTGTGTCACTGCGTGGTGTCACGTAACCGTCCTCGAAAACGTCGAAATACGACACCTTGCGGCCAAAAGTCCTCTTTCGAGAAGGAGGTCTTTATTAATATGACAGCGTTAATTCTAAATCAATAAATAAATAAAAATGAACCCAACGTTATTTCTTACATACTTACAAGTTTTTATTCTTGAAAATGAATGAACCAATTTTAATTAAACATAATAGGTACGAATACACAAGATACGTGGGTTTCAAAAGTAAGTTGAGATTTTTTGGAAAAGCGTACAGCGAGAAAGAGAATTTTCACTTACTACAGAAACTTAAAATTGATATCTCTGTATTTTTAAATACTGATATAATATTAAAGTGTATTTTTTATAGATTGCGACTAACATGCAAATGCTAACGTTGCTTTAAAATTAGAAGAATTGGAACTCTGAGAACAGTTCTACTATTTTTTTTAGCAAAGTTTACATTTTCATGACAATCCTGTGTCAATCGCAAAATTCACAAAATCGTAATCTATCAAAAATGTATTTCGATACATTTTTGCAAATGCGAACGTGTTTAAATCTTCAATCGTGGCTACTTTGGAGAATTTAAAGACCCAATAACATTGACGTGCATCTTTGTATGAGCTTCCCAAAAAGGTAGTATATCAAACAAATCTTAACACATTGTCTGCAATACAAATAGAGACAATAGAAAATGTATTGTTTGTCGGTCACCGGTGACCGACGCGGCAGTGGATGTTTTAGGAACCTTTAAAATATTGATATTATTCCAGTAGATTTACCAACAATAAAAGACCTTCGAAAGATTAGGTTTGTACAACCTCATCGTTTTCGATTTCAAACACGACTCGATTACGGTCCATAATATTTATTAAATCCTCATAAGTTCAATCGCCCGAATCTTTAAATATTTATTTTGGAGAAAAGAAATCGGATAAAATTGTTAGTTTATGACAAATGTTTTTTTCTTTAGGTTTGATATCTTTTTTCATGTGTTGTGTAGGTACTAGGTACTGGGTAGTTTATTTAGTTTGTAGGGTTTAGCACCTAAAGAGTAACCAACGGAACTCTCTATTACTAAGCCTCCGCTGTCCACCCGTCTGTTCGTCCGCGTGTCTATCAGCGGGCTATATCTCAAGAACCGTAATAGGTAGACAGTTGAAATATTCACAGAGGGTGTATATATATTTTTGCTATGATAACAAATAATAAAAATAAGATGGCACGGAACTCTTCATGCGCGAGTCGGAGTCGAACTTGGCTGGTTTTTTTCATGCAATGGTGCAAAAACGGAGTAAGCTAGGTAGTTTACTTTATTTTTCAGGTTTTGTTTAAACACTAGCATAAGCCAGCAGCTTTGTTCACGCGAAAGTCAAAATCATGCGAACATACGAGTAGGTACTCTTGGGAAGAATATTATTTTATGTTCTATACTTAGACATGGTCTACCCGTGTGCCAATTTTCAGTCAAATCCGTTAAGACGTGAGGAGGAAACAAATAGACAGAAAGAAAGACCGACAGACTTTCACATTTAAAATATTAGTATGGATGAGATAATAGAATGCATCTCAATTTTCAAAGCAATCGATTTTTTTTTTATTTGGAGAGTATATTCAAGAGAGCAAGGATTTGGGTATTTGTATGACAAATAAGTTAACGGGAACTTAATCACAGGTGGCTTTTCTGCAAATACACGTTAACATTTTATTCGTCTAACAAAGGCAGCCCAAACAATGTACCCGACATAAACTACGTATAGGCGAGATTAATTAAAATAAAAAATCAAATGTTCATAATATATTTTTAAAATTAATGTGTAGTCATTGGATAAATGAAGTAGACTGCCATTGTAAGACGACTAAAATTGTACCATGTATAGTGGTTGCAAAGATGTATTTGGCAAAACCTTCATAAAGCCTTCTAGTCTCCGGTACAGCCGATATGCATTGCCCATAACATAAATATTCGAACTTAACTTAATCGTCTCTGAGAATGCTATAAATCTTAAATATTTTCGCTCTTAGTTATCTGAATAAAATTAATTATTAAGTTACCAATGTAACATCCTTTGCGAGCCTAAAATGCCATTTCAAAATTGATAAAGAGGTATTACAGTCTTAAATATTTTCGTCTACCATTGTCTGGCTTAGGTTTATCATACACAAATAAATAGTCATTCAAATTATTAAAGAATTATTGGTTTTATTTTTGTAAGAGCTTAATAACAGGAAGAAATGTATATGACTGAATGAATTACCGACAGAAGACGCACAAACGAAACTACAGGCCATAGAAGGCTGAAATTTAGCTTGGTTCCTTAGGGAGTGTATTCCCGTAGGAATTTCAGGAAATCCTCTTTTAGTTTTTCTGAAATTCCTTTAGCAATGAGAAAAACGGGATATAGGTACGTACGAAGTCGCGGGCAACAGGCATTTATAAATAAAAAGATTTGTATGGATCTTTGTTATTGAAACACGTCAGAACGGCTGCACCGTACCGATGAAATAACGTGGCGAAGCTGCTAGCAGAAGCAATAGTAGTAATAAAATAAATATAAACTTTCACAAGTATATATTTAAAAATAAGGTTTCACTATCTGAAACGCCTATAGATATCACGAGAATAAGAAACGTGGTCGCCCACAATGGGCCTCATCAGAAGGCTTAAAGTCACTCAAAGAGCAATGGAGAGAGCAATGTTTGGAGTCTCTTATATCCGCAAGAGAACCAAGGTTACTGACATAGCCCGAAAGATCACCAAACTGAGGTTGCAGTGGGCAGGGCACATTGCTTACAGAGCAGATGGTTATTAAAGGGCCGAAAAGTTCTGGAGTGGCGACCGCGTACCGGAAGACGCAACGTTGAAAGGCCTCCGACAAGGTGGACCGATAAGTTCATCGGTCCTGGTGAGAGTCGCGGGAAGCCAATGGATGCGAGACGCACTGGACAAGTTTTTGTGGCGACACGCGCGTGGTGACCGCCGTCCAGCAGTGGACGTGTTTCGGCTGATATTATGATGATCATGAGAATATTGACTCCAAATCAATCATCTAATATTAGTAACTTTATTATTGTTTAAGTCCGGTGAAATTATTTTCTACCAAAACCACAGGATTTTGAACGCTCTTCAATATTACAAATGAATACGTTAGTTCGCTTTGTGAGTTAGTTGGCCACCCAAAATATTGACAAAGGCAAAATTGTTAGCGAAATTCAGTAGGCAAAGTTGTCAAAGCCAGTTTGGCTATGTTTTAATCACATTGAAATGATATTGTTTATTTGAATTATATTTGTTTGTTTTAAATAGATTAACTGTAACTATAGGCATTTAGTAACGCTGATTACGGTGTAATAGATAGATCTTTAGTAGTCAATTGAATGATAAAACCTTTTGTACGAAAGTTATCCATTTAAGTTTTGTGCTGAATGTATTTTATACGGAGTGAATTTTTCTTTCGTTGGACATTTTTTTTAGGGGTGAAAGATAATCCTTTTCTGACTTTGACTTTGAAGAACAAATATAAGGAAACATTTTTTTTTTAAATACCATCAGCTCAATACTTACCTCACCTATGGCTGCGCCAAATAGGTTGAAATTCCAGAAAACTAAAAGTGCTTTTACTAGTTCACTATGGCTCGACAAAAATTAGAATTTTATGTTTGGTTTTCAAGATTTCAGCGTTGGTTCCATAGTTGAATTTTATACGTCGGCTCCGTTGATTAAAAAATATGATATTCAGAAAAGATTTTGATTTCGAATATGCAAAATAAATAAGTAAAACTTAATTATTTTGCACATTGGAAATCACATTTTTTCACATTTATTAATTCATTTATGAGATTAAATTAATGAGAAAAAAAAATCTCATTTTTTTAGTGTTTCGTACCCAAAGGGTAACCAACGGAACTCTGTTACTAAGCCTCCGCTGTCCGTCCGTCCGTTTGTCTGTTTGTCAGCGGGCTGTATCTCAAGAACCGTAATAGGTAGAGTGTTGAAATTTTCAGAGATGGTGTATTTCTATTGCCGCTATAGCAGCGAATAATAAAAATTAAGATTTATGGTACGGAACCCTTCGTGTGTGAGTCCGACTCGCACTTGGCTGGTTTTTATTTTTTTTTCACTCGGGAATACGAATTGAAATGACAATTTCAATTCCACTTTTTCTCCCTGTATGATTTCCAATGAAATAAAAAGCCACTCTGTTTATTAAAAAACGTTTCAAACGCACCTAACATTTTTTAATAAATTAATTCTTTCAATTTGATTGAAATCAGTCAAAGAGTTACAATGTAGGTACTCGTATTCACTTTGGCTCATTACATTATATATCTACGGAACTTTGTTAGCTTCAAATATTATTAAGAAGAGAAATTAACATTCCGGAAACATTTAAAAGTCAGTTGGCGTTTTGAATTACGTAGCCTTCTTGTGTATTCCAAATGAATCCGGAAGATTTATACGAAAAGTCCGAGACAGCACCGAAGTTCGTAATTAGTTCTTGGAAGATCCTTACTTCCCGTAAGTGAAAACAACTTATTAAGAGATTAACTGTTGAACATCTGGCATGCAAGTGTGCTAGCTGATATGTGGCATTAAATTTAATTTAGTTTAATGTTCTATTCCTTTCATAAAATATTGAGTTTTGCCATTATACAGGGAAATTGAAAAAATACCCGAAACCTCTTAATCCTTCGATCTTGAACAACATTAATTTTTCCATACAAAAAATTTAAATAGTCTAAATGCATATTCTTCATGAGTCGGCCGACAAAAGACCGCCGCACCGGCCTTCAAATAAATGAAACTAATTATTTTTGGCTACATTGTAAGGTTGAGGTCAAAGTTGTAGAACAAATGCTGTTCATGGTCATGATAGACGAAGTCAGGATTAAGAGGTTTTGGGTATTTTTTCAATTTCCGTGTATACATTTTAGTTCTTCCATTTTAACAGATAGTTGTATTACTGGGAATTTTTTTGCGCCACTTCTTCTTCTCACCTAAAACACTAGAAAGTGGTGTCGGGTTCGATTTGGGGAGAGTTTGTATGTTAATGTTGACGTTCAAAAAGTGCTGATTTTTTGTCTATTTCGAATAAATGTCCTTTTATTTTCATGGAGGACTGAGACCACTGATAGTTGGCTAAATTAGATCAAAACTATCACGAGGTATAATTGATAAGTAAGGATGTAAGATATAATTTCTGTTGGAGTGGAACTTAATTTTAAGTAGAATTTCCAAAACAATTTTTTCACAAACACCTTGTCAAAAAAAAACAAAAATAAAATCGGTCGAGACGTTCTCAAGAAATGTTTTGGCAATTTATTTTTCATGAAACATTCAAAAGACGTGTAGTTACTTTTTGGGCTGAATTTTCTTGATACCCGTGTGAAAAATAATTATTATTTCGTAGAAACACTTCCTCTGTTCCTTTTTGCCTCCAAGTAACATTGGAGTGTTTCTGAAACAAAAGTAATGGTACGGATTCCTTTGGATAAACACAAAGAAAAATGTGTTTGACTGGAACTGAAATAAATCTACAGACTAAATAAATTTGAAGCTTGGTTCCATTGTTTTACTTTTTGGTAGGCCGACAAGAATAAATCTATGCTTACAAAACTGTTTGTCCTGACTTATCAACGCACAGCCGAAACTACTAAGTCCTTGAAAGCTGTGCAAAACAGGTGTACTCTATTTCATAATCACTTCAAAATGCAGTAGCTACCATAATGGTCACTTGAACTTAGAAAAATAACCATGACCCTCCTTCTGACGCAGTCGGGTAAAAAAAAAACATTAAAAAGTTTTAACAGCTCAAACAAATATATTGACTAGAATATCATAGCCATATTATTATTCTCTATGTAGTTATTTTCGATGTTCCACAGGGTTTCATGAACTAAATGACGTTACTCTTATCAAGTTAGAGTTCTAACTTAAAAAGCGGAACCGTTTCTCCAAATTAAGCTAACAAGACAGTTGTCTTAAGTAATGTAATTTATTTAACTAGAACTTAAGAAGTTCTAACAAAGATGATGATGCTATGTAAGTATTTTATGGGTGTAGTCGGTACGTGCCCTAAGTCCCTTTTGTGTGATTGGATTTTATACGAAGCTACATGAACAAAAAACTAATTTATTAGTTTTGAACATGTAACGTTTGTATTTCCTGCCGGAGTCTGTGTTTCTTGATAGCAAAAGTAGCTCACAATTTAGGACCCATTTGTTTTAGTGTTAATATATAATCCATGGTGCTTGGCATTATGTCCCTTGGTACCTATTGGCCTAGCTCTGTTCTGTCTTCTGCTTGATAAGGAGGGAAGTGGAAATAAGATATATATTTTTTTCCTACTCCTTCGCTGTACTTTTGTCGGGCTTGTCCCAAAAAAGATTTTTTTACTGCGTCTTGTCTGTTCTCTAGGTTTGAAGAAATGTAATAAAAATAAATCCAGGCGAATACTCTTTTGTCATTATTTTAGTCAAAACACGTCAAAAGTGTGGACACAGATAAAACAAGACAAGCTTCGCCACATTGACCGCAGCTTTATTCAAATTTTATTCCGTCCCAATCATTTTTCATCTTCAATGTTTATTTTATTAGTTCCACAAGGTTTTCACGAAAATATAACGTTTTGTTGAACACATTTTTCGAAATAACAGTCTATCGTATTATATTCACGATACGAAATATTTCTAAGAGCATTTTCTCTTTATTTGGGTATGCCAGAAAAATATTCGTATTACTAAAATATTATGGGGCTTTTACGAGCCGGTATCAATATAAAAGGAAAAAAGGATTTCTTACTTTTCGGATATTGTGGGTGAATCTTATTTGTGGCTTAGGTGTAAATGCCATGCTGAAATTATATAATTGTAATGGCGGGTGCCAGACGACCAAACTCACGCGATGACCGTATTATCCTTTATAATGGCAAATGACATTGCGGCAAGATCATACAGCTGGTCCTTCGCAGGTTTAGGCAGAGAGGCCCACTGTCAAATGTCTTTGTTTCTATAGCCTGCAATATTTTTTCGACCAAACAGGGTTTAAAATGTTTAAAGGGATAATTGTCGTTGAGCTCCTCCAAGTTCTGAGTTGAGCTGCACGATAACTGACAAATGATAACTGCAAATACAGTGTCTGGACAGACCAACTCAAACGTGCGTGGTGCTTTCCTCAAAAGGCCACCTCAGACGTGAACCTACATGGTTTTCATATATTATTGGCGATTGTATGGACTTCAAAAGAGACTATGACCTCTGTTTTTGTTTCGGTGTTTCTTCTCAGGGTACTTAGCTAGGAAATGACGGCCTCATCTAGAGTAATATGACACAAAAATATTGACGTGCAAAAGAGTTACTTGTAACCTATTTGCTACACAAAACTTTTTTTATTTTATTTTTGATTATTTCTTTTTTGACACCGACTTCCGAAATTAAAGTTATTTTATACTTTGTAGTGTTTTTTTTTGAAGTCGGTTGTATTTTGTTGTTAAAAAGTTTTTTAAGGTTTCACTTTTTAGTGGTATGCAGGTACCACTAAAAATTGAAAGCACAAACAGCGTACCAGCGTGATGTTATGTTATAATCAACAGTGCGATTCTTTAAACATGTCGAAGTGAATGCTTTGGTGAAGTGTTCATGAAGTGACCTGTCAATCCATATAATCAAGATGGAATGACAGCTCATTTCGTGATCACTTCACTCAAGTGTTCATTTCGACATGTTTACAGAATCGACTGGCTGGTGTACATACGATGATGATGGATTTCAGAAATCGCGATCAATTTGCTATCATTCAATGAAGAGTTCCGTTTTTCTCCATCAGATCTTCACCAAATTGAAATGGGACCAGTCCTAAAAATACTCTTCCAAACAAAAAAAGAATCAAGTCATCCAAATCGATTAACAATTGGCGAAAATATCGCTGAACAAACAGTTTTTATGGGATCCCATCATCAGATCCTGACTTATACCTTCCATCATCAGCTCAGCAACGTGAGATGATAATAACTTGGCGCAAATATCTGAATTGCGTTAGTTTATGAGTTTATGAAAATCATTGTATGTGCCTATAAAATTTGAGGGTTATCCTAGATTTTCATGGGATCCTATCGTAAGCTTCTGACTTGGTGAGAATGGGACCACCTCAGGAGTATAGGCTTTCGAGTAAATAATTTTTAAAATCGGTTCATAATTTGCGGAGAAATCGGTTAACATACATAAAAAAATACGGTCGAACATAGAACTTTTTTTTTAAACTCTTTCTTTTTGAAGAAGTCGGTTAAAAAGAAATATAATTTATCATTGGTCGGTTGGTAAATAATTAATGAGAAATATGCACGTAGTTTTCTGCTCCCCTTGCTGCCATCCCCAGATTGGAGCAAAGTATCAAAAAATGGTGTGAAAATAATATCTAGCTGAGTATCGTTTCTCCTTTAGAGGAGCTCGTGGCTAAAGAATAACAGCTGCACAGGTCGATCTTCAAGGTTAAGTAACGCTTGCCAAGGTTGGTCAGCCGCTCCGCGTAAAACTCTGGTATTCAGCTGAATCCGGTTTGACTGGAAGCCGACCCCAATATAGTTCGGAAAAGGCTAGGCAGATGATGAGTGTCGTTTCTCTTTTGTAGTTTGGGGAAACGGGCTGTATTAAATGTTTCTTCGTTACTAAAGTCCAAGATTTTTAGAATGTTATCTAGGTTCGAGCCTGAAATCCATTGAGATTAAGGATTATGTTCGTACTCTAACTTTTAACAGACTTGAGTGAACATGGCACAGAGGAGGGAATTGGTTGAATTTACTTGCCAAGGCTTTAGTGTAGTATAGAATAACTAATCATAATTGCCGTAACAAATAAATATTATAAACGAATTATGTAATTTGTTAATTGTTATTGATGGGAGCTTGTGGCTAAATAATAACAGCCGCACGGGTCGATCTTGAAGGTTAAGCAACGCTTGCCAAGGTTGGTCCGTGGATGGGTGACCGTCTTAACATAACGAGTTTCCATCGTGCCTCGGAAAGCACGTTAAACCGTTGATCTCGGCTGTCATTTGTAGAACTTTGGCAGTCGTTACGGATTGTCAGAAGCCAGTAAATCTGACTCCAGTCTTGCCAAGATGTACCGTGTTACCCAGTTAATGGGTTGTAGAGGTCTAGTAGGCAGCCGCTCCACGTAAAACACTGGTATTCAGCTGAATCCGGTTTGACTGGAAGCCGACCCCAATGTAGTTGGGAAAAGGCTAGGCAGATGATGATTGGTAGGCACAAAAAAATAACTTAACCATCACAGCCAAGCGTTAATTTTTATTGACAAATTAAATTTGTTGTGTCTTCGTTGTATCATTGTCATAGCCTGTTCCCGCTTGTCGGTTGTTCGACCAAGATTTTAATCGGATGTCGGTGCCTCTATGAAACTGTTGTGGGAAAAGTGTGATTGGTTTCAAATAAAACACTCTGCCACTCCGATTAAAATCCGGGCCCCATAACCAACAAGTGGGAACGGGCTATCACACCACACCTTACTGCAAAACCCCTGCCTGTGCGTTTATTGCGTGCATTGGTGGAAGAGACAAATTCCAGTGCAGCTGCAGGGATCAGAGATACTCTACCTTCGTCACTTATAATATTTTGAAGACAAACCTGCCATACTACTCCATCCACTGGTGGCCGTAGATGGAGTAGTATGGGTTTTGCTGAATACATTTATATTGGATTTCCTGGGTCCAATACAGTTTCTGTGAGACTCGTCGAGGTTCATTCACTCGGTAATTTTTTTTTTGCTGTTCTACATCGTTGCTTCCAGCTTTAAATCATCGTCTGCCTAGCCTTTCCCAACTATATTGGGGTTAGCTTTCTGTCAAGCTGGATTTAGCTGAATATCAGTATTTTACATAGAACGACTGCCTACCAGACCTCCACAACCCATTAACTGGGTAATACAGTACTACATGGCAAGACTGGAGTCAGATTTACTGGCTTCTGACAATCCGTAACGACTGCCAAAGATCTACAAATGTCAGCCGGGACCAACGGCTTAACGTGCTTTCCGAGGCATAGAGCAAACTCGGTATGTTAAGATGGTCAGCCATTCACAGACACACACACCTTGGCAAACCTTGAAGATGGACCGGTGCGGCTGTTGTTATCTAGCCACGGGCTCCTCATGAATTTTTACTTTTTTGTTTTAATAAATTGTTTAATTATCACCATTATAAAATTACAATTTAGTAGGTACATAAGAATTATTGTTTTTTCTACGGTGGTTTCTGCTTTAATTTTGTTCCTTTTTTTTTTACAGTATCGCCCAGGTAGCAAAGGCGCTGATGGCGTTTGTGATATTCCTGTCATTCGCCCTTCAGTTCTACGTGCCCATGGAAATGATTACCAGAAAGAGGAAAGGCAAGGAGTCCCAATACGAGAACTTGATCCAGATCGTCATCAGAACAGTCATGGTCACTATGGCAGGTAGGCATCTTTTTTGTTATAAAACCTTAACACAATGACCCTTTTTAAGGGGTCATTGTACTCATCATTTTGAACAACTTTCGACTTCCTCATACATGTACATTCAGTCAAAAAAGTATCGGGAATGGATGATTTGTTTATGGTTCCAAATTCAATTTTTTGTTTTTTTTTGTAGTTGTTAGATTGGCACAACTGTTTTCCATTTTGGCGCGGAGTTTGAGTTGCATCTATTATTTATATTAAATACAGTGCTGGTTTTAGTAATATCATATATAGTGTGTATTGCGAATTTCATAATGGACAAAAATATCGAACAAAGAGTTTGTCTTAAATTTTGCATCGCCAATGGAATTTCGTGTTCGGAGTCACTGAAAATGTTACAGAAGGCTTACGGTGAATCGACTTTATCAAAAACTCGTGCTTATGAGTGGTTCAAAGCGTTCAAAAGCGGTCGAGATGTGATGGAAGATTTGCCTCGCTCTGGTAGGCCGTCAACGTCTGCAACTGAAGTTAACATCGCAAAAGTGAAGGAAATAGTGACTGAAAATCCCCATTCAACTCTGAGAGAGATAGCCGCCGAACTTTCTGTATCTCACGAGTCAATCCGTACCATTTTAACTAATCATTTGGGTATGAAACATGTTGCTGCTCGGCTAGTCCCAAAAGATCTGAATTTTCTCCAAAAACTCAATCGCATGAAAGTCGCTGAGGACATGCTAGAACGAGTCAGTTCGGACCCAACATTCATAAAACGCATTGTTACTGGTGACGAGACGTGGGTTTACGAGTTTGACATGCAAACTAGTCAACAAGCTTCGGAGTGGCGCCTTCCAACTGAACCGAAACCGAAAAAACGACGCCAAAGTCGATCAAAAGTCAAAGTCATGTTGACTGTTTTCTTTGACTATCGCGGTGTTGTGCACTCTGAATTCTTACCGCAAGGTCTAACGGTAAATAAAGAATATTATTTGAGCGTTATGCGGCGTTTAAGAGAGTAAATTCGACGAAAAAGGCCAGATTTGTGGAAAGAAAATTCTTGGATTTTGCACCACGACAATGCGCCTTCACACAAGGCTATCATTGTGAACGAATTTTTAACCAAACACTCAACAAATACTATCCAGTAACCACCATATTCACCAGATATGGCTCCTGCTGACTTTTTTCTTTTTCCTAAACTCAAATTACCACTTCGTGGCACCCGTTTTCAATCGATAGAAGACATAAAGGAGAATTCGCGGCGAGAACTGAACTCAATTCCGGAAGCAGCGTTTAAAAAATGTTTTGATGAATGGATTATTCGTTGGCGCAAGTGTATCGTTTCTAAAGGAGCATACTTTGAAGGTGATAAAATAAATTTGGATGAATAAAAGACATTTTGTGTATTATTGATCTTTTCCCGGTACTTTCTTGACAGAGTAGTATGTGCGCATCATCATTATTAACATCATATCAGCCGAAAGACGTCCACTACTGGACATAGGCTTCCTCCAAGCGTCGCCACAACGACCGGTTCTGCGCATATTTTTACTTGATGTTAATTGCTTGAGAACAAAAAGCGGAAGGAATATTCCAGAAATGCTTAAAATTATAACAATAATGTTACTGAGAGATCCTTCGTTATATTGCATACTCTAGAAAGATTCATAAACCTCACTGAACACAACTTGTTGCTTTTCGTATACAAAGTTTAGTTGTGAAGAGTCTTAGTTGTGAGTAGTACTGAACAGCTGATTTTTTTGTAGGTGATGTGACGTTGTATAGAGACGGCAGGGAGAAGTCTCCTCTATCGTCAGTTGTGTTTTATATGCAGTCTAAAAAAGTAGACTGCAAATTGTCAACCTCACTCATGTGGTTCCAGATAAAGTGAAATTATATTGCGACAACGACCATCTTAAAGTAAAAACGGATAGACCACGTAACATTTCAATCCCACATATTTTTGTATTTTTAGGATTCCGTACCCAAAGGGTAACCATCGGCACCCTATTAATAAGCCTCCACTGACCGTCCGTCCATCCGTCCGTCCGTCCGTCTGTCTGTCAGCGGGCTGTAGGTATCTCAAGAACCGTAATAAGTAAACAGTTGAAATTTTCACAGATTGTGTATTTCTATTGCCGCTATAAAAACAAAAAATAAAAGTTAAGGTTTATGGTACGGAACTCTTCGTATGCGAGTCCGACTCGCACTTGGCCGGTTTTTTTAATAATCACTGCCGCTGTTGGAAAACTTCTTTTTCTGTGGCTTCTGTCTGCTACTTACTGAAAACATACTTTCAAATGGAAACAGAAAAAATACTTATTCCACACGTACCTACTGGAGTATTGTCATCTTGTAAAGACTCGTCAATTCTCTAATGAACGTTTGTCAAAAATAACCCATAAATATGCAAAGACAGCAGTATGGAAGTAACTCAAATTTTTAATTCATCATCACCAGCATCATATCAGCCGAAAGACGTCCACTGCTAGACATAGGCCTCCCCCAAGCGTCGCTGCAACGAACGGTCCTGCGCATATTTATACTTACTTGATGTTACGAGTAATTGCTTGGAAACAAAAAGCGGAAGGAATATCCCAGAAATGCTTAAAATTATAAAAATAATGTTACTGAGAGACCCTTCGTTATTTTGCGTACTCCAGAAAGATTCATAAATCTCACTGAACACAACTTGTTGCTTTTCGTATACAAAGTTTAGTTGTGAAGAGTCTATGAGAAAGTTTGGCAATTCAATTACGGCTTATATTGAAGTACAAATAGAAGATCGAGCGAGATATTTGCTGAGAGAAATATCGTTCATTACTCTAAGCAAATACGCTGGTAACATATTTACAACATCTCAGTTCATTCATCATCGTCTTCATTACTTATATGAGTACGTCCAGACTAACAGACATTCAGTTTGAAGAAAAGCAAGAGTTAATCCCATCTTCTTTTCAAGGGTTCCCTCTGTATCTGTATACTCTAAGCAAGAACAAAATCCTTACAATTTCGTCAGTCTGTTTGTCAGTATACGAGGATGAGCATTTGGTCAGCCCGACTACGAAACCCTTTACTGTGAGTGGTCCGACACGCACATGGCTGATTTTTAATATGAGTTCTCATGATAATTGTGTTGAAATGTTATGACTCTATTAAGATTTCATAAATAAATGGATTGACTATCGATATAATAGATAAGAGAATGCTGATAAAAATATGGTCCTACTGTTCACCGAGAACAAAACTACTGGCTTGTACATAAGAGGAAATGCGAGCGGATAGACTGTATGTAAAAAGTCCTTGTTTTAGGTTTGGCTCTCGCCTGTTTCCTCCTCCAATATTAGACTGATTTAAAAGCTATTTCACAACCTGAATTAGAAAGATATATACTGTGTCCCTAAGTTTTTCTTTTTCATTAATAGTTACCAGATGTGTACACTACAGCTCTGTTGACAGCGTTTTATAGGACAATTTTGAGCATTTTTGAGGGTTCTAGTGCTTAAACGGTTAAATATGTTAACCGTCAAACCATCAAAAAGCAAAACATAAAGACACAGTACATTTTTGTTTTTTTTTCAGTTTATGAAATATCTTTTAAATCGGTCCAATATTAGAGGAAGTAACTGGCGAGAGCCAAACCTCGAATTATGACTTTTTACATACAAAGTCTCTCCGCCCGCGTTACCTCTTAAGCTACATAAACATGGACGGGATCCCTTCTTTTCACATAATGTTGTTTTTCCTAATATACTTTGGCATAATGATTTTGGTATATTATTTTTTTTCCATAATAATACTTTGCCATGTTTTTTTTTCGCATACAGTTTATGTTGGCATAATTATCTTCAAGGCTAATTTGTTATGGCATACATTTAATTCGCATAATATTATTAGGCATAAAGACTATAAGAATAATAGCATTTAGGCATACCATTTTTAGAAATAACGGAAAATATTCCATTTTTAACCTGGAATTAAAATTAAAGTATTGTCTTCAAAATTCGAAATGTTGTACTATAAAAGTTAGTGACAGAAATGAATTGCTGCAAAACCGACTCCACGTAGTCTTGTCTGCCCTACCCTTAGAGTGTAATCTAAGCCCGCGTAGGCACGGAGGAGCGAGGCGTCCCGCGAGCTGAGGAGCAGGTGTATTTAGATGCGGTGGTGAGCGTAAAACACATCTGCGACGATAAGCTCGCGTGGGACCGCCTGAGCCCCGCAGCGCCGCCGGAGCCGTGACGGAAACCATGCCTGCTGCTTGTTGCATGCTTGCTTGCATGCTTCATGCTCACTGCATATTTGCTGCATACTTGCTTGCATGCCGCATACTTGCTGTATGCTTGCTTGCATACTGCATGCTTGCTGCATGCATAGTATATGTTTGATGAAAAATAAAAATAAAATAATTTATTCTGGCTACAATGTAAAGTGCCTACAATATTGTACAAAAATGTATATTAGTATCTAAAATTTTAGGAGTTAATTCATTATGCTTATTTGTTATGCCTATAAAAAAATGTTGTAATATCATTATGCGTTAAAAAAATTTTGCTTTAGAATGTTATGCTTAATCATTATTATGATAAGAGAAATTATGCTTCAAAAATTATGCGTAAGCTGTTATGCGTAAATAATGTTATGCGACTTTTTTTAATGAATTAGGAGAAACAAAAGTAATAAAGTATGCCAAGTTATATTAGGTCTTAAAATTTTATGCAAATAGATAGGGAACCAACATGAACAATTTGCAGATCAATTAGTAACAATCACTGGACCATATAGGGCAATTAGCTCTCGGCTCGAATTGGGCGTTGAAATTGCGCGGTTCAGCCAATTAAGCAGTTTTGATTTTCTGTGTCAGAGCACCTTTATGATCATTGAGGTTAGGTTTAAAATTGGAACATTATTTTGTGGAAACCGTTGGATTTAACTAACGCGGCATGGTTAAGATGCCTAGCGATGTACAGTCAACAAATTTACTTGGTATACAGGCAGCTAACTTGCAAATACTTTTAAACAATGTTTTGAGTATGCTGAGTAGACAATTATTGTACACCACGTTCGTAAGTATGTCTTATGAAATACTTACGAACGTGGTGGTGCTTAAAAAGTTAAAATGCACACATTACAAATGAATATAGGCAATGCAGTGGAAAAATTAATATTTTTGCCTGTATACCTGTTTTGTTGACTGTACAAGTGAATACGTGCACTAATCTGTGTGGGTCTTACATCAGAAGACCCTTTTTAACCGACTTCTTCACAAAGTAGGAGGTTCTATGTTCGGCTGCATGTATGTTTTTTTTTAATGTATGTTCACCGATTTCTGCACCAATTGTTAACTGATTTGGATGATTATTTTTTGTTTGGAAGAGTATTTTCCCGGACTACTCCCATTTTAATTTGGGGAAGATCTGATGAAGAATTTCGGAGGTAGGCAACGGAACTCTTCAATAAATGATAGCAAATGGATCGTGATTGCAACCGAAAAAATAACCAAAAACACTGACTTCCGAAATTAGAGTTATTTTATACTCTGTAATGGTTTCTTTGACACTATTCTGCATAGTCTTAATATGGTTGGGCTGACTAAAATAACACCTGAACTTTAAAAAGACCATACCTATATATATTTGGGTTTTGTTTTCATTTTCCCTCAGAACAGTTGGGTAGGAGAATCGAACACAAATCTTATCTTGTTATTTTTTTGTGAAATAAATAAATATTATTTACCATTAATTTTGAGATGGAAAGATGACATTGTTGTTATTGTGGGTAGAACCTGGATGAGGCTGGCACAGGAACGTTTGGATTGGCACAAGAAAAGAGAGACATATGCTCAGCAGTGGGCGAAATCGGGCTGATGACGCTGATGATGACCCTTTATTTTATCATTCATAGCCATACTTTTAACTCATCATCTGCCTAGCCTTTTCCCAACTATATTGGGGTCTCGGCTTCCAGTCAAACCAGATTCAACTGAATACTAGTTTTTTACATGGAGCGGCTGCCTACCAGAACTCCACAACCCATTAACTGGATAACGCGTTACTTCTTGACAAGACTAGAGTGATGTTAAGATCCCATCCACCGACCAACCTCGGCGCGCGTTGCTTAACCTTAAAGATTGACCCGTGCGGCTGTTATTATTTAACCACGAGCTTCTGTGTATTGGCAATACTTTTAACTGTTTATTGATAAAAATATTAAAATGTGTTCATACAATGAAAGATGGCAGTGGATATTGAAATCCAGACGCTCCCATTGAAAACTAATTTCAATTAAACGTTAAATTTATCTAACTTTAGCAGCCAGATGTTTATCCATAAATCAGTTAAACCAGAGTTCTTTGACCAACGAAATAGTTAAACCTTAGGATTAAATTAGATTAGATACATATATATATTTGTAATCCAACCACTTGGCAAGCCAATCCTTTAAATATCAAAACTTAATTTAAATCTGCTTTTCTTAATGCACAGTTGTTCAAAACAGAGGCATAGCAGAACAGATGTCAGATTATACGTATTTATCAAACATTTTGTAAATTTTGTAAATAAAATTATGCATCAAGAGAGGTAAGTAATGAATAATGTAATTCTTGTTTTATGTCGGTGAAAAATACAACATCTGGATGACAAATAATTCCAAATTCAACAGAATTCCTGTTTTACCAAAACAATATTTTATTAATCGAATTCATAATCTACTTCATTGAACACTATGTTCAAAATTGCACGACTCTTTTGGAACCATGTCAATACGGGCAGTATTGACATGGTTTTGAAACCGTCGAAATGTGTCGAGCCAGGTGCCAAGGTAACGCGTACGGGTACGCAAATATTCACAGGGTATATTCAACGGTGAATCGGTCAGTTTCTTCGAAAATTTTGTAAATATCTGCTTTATTTCTGCATTTATATTGTAAACTGGGTTCTATTTTGAGGCTTCGGGGAACTAACCACGAAAAATGGGACTGCCTAGTTTTATCATATCATTACCTAAAAGCATTTTATCGCTTACCGAGAAAAAGTAATATTATATTCCACAAAAAAATTCAGACTGAAATGTGTCCGACCTCATAATTTATGAGAAACAGAATCATCGAATTACACACGAAAATACACTTTTGGTATCGAAGGCTAATTTTTGAGGATTTTTTTAATGAAGTGCTTATGGCTACTTAACAATAGCCGCATGGGTCGATCTTCAAAGTTCAGCAACGCTTGCTGGGGTAGGTCTACGGATGGGTGACCATAACGTGCCGAGATTCCTTCAGCGCGTTAAGCCTTTGTCCATGCTGTCATTTGTAGATCTTTGATGGTCGTTACGGGTGGTCAGATGCCATGAACTGTGACAGCAGTCTTGGTAAGAGGTACCCTACTAGTCAGATATGCATTGGATCCATAATAAAATACGGGTATTCGGCTGCATATAGCTTCGTCTTTTGGGTCGTGACAATCCAAGTGTCTGTAAATGGTCTTGTTGAAATAAATGCTTTAAGTTGAGATTGAATTCATACGGTTTTATTTGACTGCT
This sequence comes from Lacanobia oleracea, assembly GCA_950371165.1. Taxonomy (NCBI): domain Eukaryota; kingdom Metazoa; phylum Arthropoda; class Insecta; order Lepidoptera; family Noctuidae; genus Lacanobia; species Lacanobia oleracea. The sequence continues at coordinate 23,405,674 of OX493391.1, read as the reverse complement.
ACCCGATCCCAACGTACAATTCTAAGCAAAATGTTGTTTTCTCAAAAAAATAAAAAAAAGCTTTTATTTAAATGCTCTAAAAAAGAAGAAAATAAAATTTTCCTTTAAAATTGACCATAAAAGCTTGTCGCGAACTGCTACCCGATCCCAACGTACAAATCTAAGCAAAATGTTGTTTTCTCAAAAAAATAAAAAAAAAGCTTTTATTTAAATGCTCTAAAAAAGAAGAAAATAAAATTTTCCTTTAAAATTGACCATAAAAGCTTGTCGCGAAGTTTGATTAATTAAATACTTATAGGTAGTTACGCAAACCTCGCGACAAGCTTTCATGATCAATTTTAAAGTAAAATTTTATATTCATCTTTTAGATCATTTAAATAAAAGCTTTTTTTAAAGTTTTTTCCCTTTTATTTATTTTTACTTTTTAGTTCTTTTTATTTCGAGTTACTCTCAACATTCCCTTTCATTTGATACCCATATTGTAGAAGTGCATAAAAAATTAACTATTCCGCCTTCTTGGATGGTCCGCCATATTGGATTTAGAATGACGTCATACAGCTTATTGTGTATTGTCATCTAAACTAAACGAGTATACAATATTTCAGCCCAATCGCTTGAAGATATCTGCTTCAAAATTGAGTAGCAAGATTCCACAGTAACAAACAAACATACATTGCAAGTTAAATAAAAAAGTGCTCCACACTAGAAATTTCTCCTGTATCGTGGGTGCGTTGACATACATATTATAATCTCACATACACAAACAGCCAGACCCGTAACAACTACCTGTAGGCCATACAAATTTTTGTTACGTGCGGGAATCGAACCCGCGACACGCTGCGCAGATTTCAATCGCTCAACCACTACGCCAACTGTGCCGTCAATTCTTTATTAGCCTTAGACAATATTTTTTTACTTTGAACTTCTCTTGTCCACAGTTGCCATTGCCGCTGCCTTCCCCAACCTGGAACTGGTTATCAGCTTCGTGGGAGCCGTCTTCTTCTCAACCCTTGGCCTCCTGATCCCAGCCGTGGTTGATACTGTCTACAACTGGGACAATGGCCTGGGACCCTTCAAATACGTCCTCTGGAAGAACCTGCTCATCGGAATTATTTCACTTATCGCTCTCTTCTCAGGAGCTTATGTTTCTATTCAAGGCATGATTGAGGACTTCGGTGGTCACAGTCTCGAGAGCCCCGATGTTCATGACAATGCTACTCTGACGTGATTTGTGAGTCATTAAATTTTGTGTGACGTCATATTTACGTATGGAATGTACTTTGTTAGTTCCGTCGTTTAGTTTAAAAAAAAGTTTTGATCGTATGTTGACGTGTGATTCAATGAAAGTCAGGTTACCATTTGATTGTAAGTAAGTAATTATTAATGTCCAGAATTGCAATTTTTGTGAAGACCGTATTATTGGGTTCACATTAATTTTATGAGTTTATGTAAGAGCCAGAATTATAGAAAAGTATTATTTTGTAGCTTGTTAATTTAGAATTTAGCTATGTCTATATTATGTAGTTACAAAACTGAAGTACAAACTACGAATATGTAAGGTGAGTATTTTAATTCATAGGCATAAATGCTATAATGTAATTGCTTACCAGTAAATACATTTTTATGTTATAAAATATTTTTTTCTTACCGAGACGGAAATAAGAAAGGTAATGGTTTTAAAAGACACACATGTTATTTGCATAAGAACCAAGAAAATACGCAAATGTGGACTATTGGAACAGTTGTGACTGTGTGATTAATTAGTTAGCATACATAAATTATATTGGCATGGCAGCCAGCAAGGTCTAAGTTTTATATAAGTAATATTTTGTTATATTTATTTTAACTAATATTATAAGTTCTCCATGGTGGATTATTATTCTTAACCAAAATAAGGATGCTAAGTTTGAAATTAATTTGACGTCAGGAAGTGCTATAAAAGTGGATTACTAAAATATGACACATACGAAAACAAGTTGACATAAGATTGTAAAAATGATCATCATCCCTAGCCTTTTCCCAGCTATATTGGGGTCGGCTTGCAGTCAAAACGGATTCAGCTAAATACCAGTATTATAAGTGAAAAAGCTGCCTACCGTGGTATGTATGTGGAGATCTCTCCACATTCATACCACGGTGGTACTTCTTGGCAAGGCTGGAGTCAGATATTCTGAGTTCTGACAATCCGCGACGACTGCCAAAGATCTACAATTGTCTGCCGGGCACGGAGGAATCTGGTACATTAAGATGGTCACCCATCCACAGACAGACCTCGGCAAGCAACTTTGAAGATCGAACCGGTTGGCTGTTATTCTCTTGCCACGAGCTCCTCAAAGATTAAAATTTACGGTCTTATGATCCTCAGAGGTCTTATTCACTGACGCCACTTAGAACTGACTCTCCTGCCTCCTATCATGACGCGCCAATGTCATCATAATTCCATTAAAATATACCTACTATTCACCTGGCTGATATTTATAGAGCAGTTTACATAATTAGTTTATTAGAGCGTTTTTTAAAAAAAAGAACTCCCCCCCCCCCTAGCTAGTCCCTAAAAATTATGCGTAGCTACTAAGAATTATTCAGGTAACAGAAAATATTATAGGAGTAACAAACATGTCACAAAAAATAGTAATAAAATTAATGTTCTTTCAAATGTCATATGATATTCACATTTAATCTACACTATACACAAATTAATATACAAAAACAAATACACTCAGGCGTCTAAGAATTTCTCCGCATCGCCGTCATCCGGAAACGTGCCCAGAAGACTGGCAGCATTGCCACATTAAATGGCAATGCTAATTCTTTGAGCAAAGTGTCGATCAGTCGGCGAGATATGTCCTTAAAAAGGAGACGCGCACTTGGACCCCATGACCCTAGCGTTTCGACCCCAAACGACTCAATACTGTAATTACCAATAAGGTTACAGTATTTACGCCGCTTAAGGGCCTCAGTAGCTGCAGCAGCAGCGCCGGTACAGCTCGGCGTACTTGGAACATGTGATATCGCAAGCATGTCGATACATGTTGCGTCCCACACCAGAGGCCCACCTTCCAAGGCACCAACGTCATACCATCTGGTTTCTTCCCATTGTCACGTACCACCTACCTAACCTACCTAGTGGCTTGCACTAGGTTCTAATACTGCAGGCACGCCGGCGCCGGCGGTGACAAGAGCTCGACGAATAATATCGTTGATGCTAGCGTGTCGTGCTATGCGGCCTCCGCTCTTGTAGCAGGAAAGACCATGGTGTCCGAGACTGTCGACAGCTACGCCGCAGTGACACCGATGCGAAGCAACACAAGGTGCGCCTAAGCGAAGACAGACCGCGATCCGAAACGATGCGTCATCCATCATAGTACCTACGGTGGATGACTGGAGTGCTTGAAGCCACAACCCCGACTCCCACTCTCCCACAGCTAACAGACGCGTGCGCTCAGCAGTATTCGATGACGTTTCAATCAAGTTATTTCGTATAGAGAGAGAGAGAGAGAGAGAGAGAGAGAGCGGCACATCCCATCGTCTCTGAGAGGTCAGGTGGTCGGTTGTATGATATTTAATTTAAACCTTACGCAAGTCATTCGTGGACCATTTATTTCAAACAATGATTAATGAACTTTAAATTTAGTTTTAATTTTGTAAATCATGTACCTAATTAATTGAAGATCCTTAAACCACTGATGTCGTGTGCTTAGTTTTATCATCATCATCTGCTTAGCTTTTTCCCAACTACATTGGGGTCGGCTTCCAGTCAAACCGGATTCAGCTGAATACTATTGTTTTACGTAGAGCGGCTGCCTACCAGACCTCCACAACCCATTAACTGGGTAACACGGTACTCCTTGGCAAGACTGGAGTCAGATTTACTGGCTTCTGACAATCCGTAACGACTGCCAAAGATCTACAAATGACAGCCGGGACCAACAACGGCTTAACGTGCTTTCCGAGGCACGGAGGAAACTCGGTATGTTAAGATGGTCACCCATCCATACACCAAGCTTGCCAAGCGTTGCTTAACCTTAAAGATCGAACCGTGCGGCTGTAATTATTTAGTCACGAGATCCTCTCATGTACTTAGTTTTATATAGGTAAGAAAATTGTAGACATTTGGAGATGTTTGAAAGAAAAGTGAAAATCATTCTCGCCTTTATCAACATTTTGACTGCCTCATGGTGGGCCAGTCCTGCTAAGCATGAGATCCGATTCCCAACTCAGAAACAGTGGATTAAGTATGAAACATAATTAGAAGCCTGCATTTGTGCCCCGGTTGATGGCAGTAAATTGCACTTTATTACATGGAGTTTAAACATACCTCCTAACTAGCGGGTAACAGCGAAGCAGTAGAAATATTGTAGGTTTACTTAAACGGATCCAGAGATTTACGAGAATGATTACTTTTCCATATTGTAAACTGTTACTTTCGTTATGTCAAAGGATATATTAACACATTTTATCTACCTGCTTAATCGCGTGATAAAATTAACGTGAGGATTACCAACAATACATCACGCAGACATGAATGAATTTAAGATAGATTTTTCTTAATATGTAAGGCGTTATAATATTGAAATTACTGTACAAATAATAAATGTACTAATGCTTAAGATGATTTGTTGAAATAAAAGCTGCTTTTGCCTAAAATTTCTTTGTTTTTTAATCATACATAGATAACTTCAGTAAAAAACAAACCTGACAAATCATTCTATCGGAGATAAGAGGGTCAATTCTATTCATTTTTAGATGAAGAGCAGACGACAGACTATCCATGATGCACTTTTTAGTCTGTCAAAATAGAACCGGAAAAAGTCCGGCGCACAAAACCGTGTGATTTTTATCCGACTTCTTCAAAAATAAGGAAGGTCTATGTTAGGTTGTATATATTTTATTTTTATGTATATTCACCGATTTCTCCACCAATTTTGAACCGATTTAAAAAAATCTTTTTTTATTCCAAAGCCTCACACCACCAAGTCAGAATATGATGATGGGATCCCATAAAAATCGAGGGAAGCCCTCAAATTTTATAGGCACACACAATGTTTTTCATGACATTCATCTCATGTTGCTGAGCTGATGATGGGATCCCATGAAAAACGTTTGTTCAGCGATATTTTCGCCTATTTTTAATCGATTTGGATGATTCTTTTTTTTGTTTGGAAGATTTTTTTTCCAGACTGGTTTCATTTTAATTTGGTGAAGATCTGATGAAGAACTTCGGAGGTAGGCAACGGAACTCTTCAATCAATGATAGCAAATGGATCGGGATTTCTGAAATCGCATGTATGTTGATTGTTTACACCAGTTCATAACATAAAATCACGCCGGTACGCTGTGTTTAAATAAAAAACTCTTTTACAAAAAAATAAAACTGACTTCCAAAAACACTAAAAAGTATAAAGTAACTTTATTTTCGGAATCGGTGTCAAAAAACCAAAATTATACCAAAAAAATCGACCTCCGAAACTAAAGTTATGTTTTACTTTGTAGTGTTTTTGGAAGTCGGTTTTGAGTTTTAAGGTGGGTACACTCTGGTATTACGGGGCGTAATGTAACATGTTACAAAGTGAGCATTCGCGCAGTCAGGAAACGAGCACAAACACCCGAGCATCGAGAAGCTCGTTATCGGTTTTTTGGTGAATCCCTTTGAGTGTTATAATAACGCGATATAATTTCCTTTCAACTTAAGATTGCTTTCAACTTAACTTGCTACCCAAATCCCAAAAATAAATAGGATGATGATAGAGCTCATCATCCCACGAGATATGATGTCTGATATTAGTGAGTTTCATTAACACACAAGCGTATACAATGCCAGCCAAGTTTGTTAATACAACGAGTTTTTTCTTGCTCACAAAATTCGAACGTAACCCAAATTAAACTGTTTATTAAAAATATATTATCCAGCGGCACCTCGGTTGGAGATTACAAAAAAAAATACAGTTCTCTTGTGTCACAATCTTATTATGAAATAATCTTTTTATTGTGCTATTTCATACAAAAACCGGTTTGGTGTCAACTTATTAAAAAGAACCGTCAAATTCATACATGCGTACCTAATTTTAGCCGATATGTTAGTTTCAATAGTTTTAGTCTATGACTACTGCGTAAAATTTAATTATTATAATAGTAGTTTAGAGATAAGCAAATAATGTGTGAAAGTTGGTATGACAAGGAAAGTGGTGACCACAACTACTGAGATAATAACTGATAGAGAAGTATAGAAGAACAAACTAAACCCTTACAGTAAGCCTTTTTATTTGAAATGTCAAAAGATACGGTTTGAAAGCTTTTTTTTTAATTTTGGAGTTTGACCCACAAAAGTGAACCATATACTAAAAAAAAAATATTTACGAAAATCGTCCGTGTTTGGGTCACAGTAGTCCATTTATGTATACCAAAAGCTCTACTTTACCATAGATCCGGAGAAAACTGGCTGTGTAAAACGGATAGACAGACAGAGAGACTTGAGTGATCCTATAAAGGTTCCGTTTTTATGGATGTTCGGAACCCTAAAAAACATGTTGCGGTAAGCACAACTGTCTGTATATCCGTTTGCCCTCAAAACATTAAGAAAGATGTTAGTTTATTTTTACTTCAAACTAACACGAATTTCAAGAATGACACGGCAGATGAGAGTAATTTACCAAAACATTACGAAGAAAAAACACGAGATAAATAATATAAAATAGACACAAAGAAATTAAAAGTTCTTTTATTAAAAGATAAAAGACAAGAATAATTTCAAAGTTTTCTGAGATTTAAATGGCAAGGAGTCTTTCTTTGTAACTTTGAGCTGACAATTATTGTCGGCTAAAACTTTATGTATTATTAAATTTCATGTTATAAATAATAATAGACTGGTTATTTGTTTATAAAAATATCGATTTTAATTGAAGAAAGCGACTAAGTTCATACTCTACGAGTACCTTGATTAGACAAAAAAGTCTTTTAATAAGTCTCCTGTACACAGACGCGACAAGAATATTTGACGTCACTTTTTATATATGTAAATAGATGATATTTTATTTATAATTTGAATATTTATGCACAAAACACAGTACAAAGGCGGACCTAATGCCATTTAAATCGGGCGTCAGCAAAGACACCAATAAATATAGACCTGTATCTGTATTGCCGGTTTTTAGCAAAGTGATTGAAAAAGTAATGCTCAATCAGATGCTCAATCACTTTAACATCAATAAAATCTTACACGATCAACAGTATGGTTTTACCAGGGGTCGTTGTACGACTGACGCTGGTGCCACGTTGTTAAAACACATATTTTCAGGGTTGGTATGAGGCGCAAGATGCCATAGGAATCTTTTGTGACCTCTCCAAGGCATTTGACTGCGTAAATCACGAAACTTTGCTCCTAAAGCTAGGACATTACGGACTAGGTAAACTTGCACTCAGTTTAATAAAATCTTACTTAAATGATAGACAGCAGCAAGTTCAAGTAAATAGTGTCAATTCACGGGGTTCAAAAGTCAAAATGGGGGTACCACCAGGCTCTATTTTGAGTCCTTTCCTCATTCTAGTATATATTAATGATCAACCCCATCTTTTAAAAAATCAACCTCAAATGGTATTATTTGCTGACGATACATCCTTAATTTTTGAGATAGATAGACGTTCCATAAATCTTGACGAAGTAAATAATGCCCTACAGCAGGTCCAAAATTGGTTTACTGCTCAAATCTTACTGAACGTTAAAATAAATGATTGCGAAATAGTATTAAACAAGGAGAAACTTGAATTCGTCAAAAACACGGTTTTCCTGGGGATTACGCTTGACTCAAGGCTACATTGGGGTCCTCATTTAACATCTCTTGCGGGACGGCTAAGTTTAGCAGCATATGCTGTCAGAAAAATCTGTCGATTTACTGATATAGATACCGTGAGGCTGGTTTATTTTAGTTACTTTCATAGTATCATATCTTACGGTATCTCATTATGGGGACGTGCTGCAGACATCGAGTTTATATTTATCCTGGAGAAAAGAGCCATCAGAGCCATATACTATCTCTGTCGGCGTGATTCCCTAAGGGAACTGTTTAAGGATATCAACATCATGAACCTTGACCTTGACCTTGTCAATACATTTACGAATATATTATGTACGTTAGGAAAAATCTTAAACTATTTAGCAAGATTAGTGACAGGCATAATTTGAATACTAGAAATAGGAACAAATTAGATCAACCCCGATTCAGATTGGCCAAAGTACACACTTCTTTTATGGGGTACTGTGTTAAATTTTATAATAAAATACCAGTTCATATTCTCGAACTGAATGAAAGAAAATTAAAAGCATGCATAAAACGCACACTATGTAGACAAGCGTATTATAAACTGGAATATTATATCCTCGGTAAAAACGGTTTGCTAAATGCCGGCCCTGCTCTACAGTTAGAGCTGCTTGGGTCCACTTGTTAGGTTTTTATATTTGGAAGAGATGCTCACCCTCTTTTTATAGGTAGTTACATAATAATTATAATCACTTATTTATTCTTTTTGGTGTAAGAACTTAATCGTTATTTTTTTAATTTATTTTTCATTATTTGGTCATTGACAACCATAGCTTTGTGCGCGCCATGTTCGTGAGTGGGCGCCGTCGGTTGAGACTGGTCATCCCTTAACTGCCATTGGCTTATTTCAATCTTTATATTTTAAATTCTTGTAATAAGTTTATTTTTTTTTTCCTTTGCAGAATCCTCACATGCAGAAGCAACAAGTATATGTAACTTAGAATTTTGTAAAACGGAACATTTTTTTTTATACTATAGATAGGCATTTGACCACTCTCTCACCTGATGGTAAGCGATGATGTGGTCGAAGATGGAGCACGCTTGCCTAGAAATGACCTATTCACTCTTGACTTAAAGAATCCCAGGTTGTAGCTATCAGGAAACATGATTTTAAACGGCTTTGGAACATGCAAATAGCTTCCATGTTTTTGACTGACCGACCTTAACGTTTCAAAAGTGCCTGTAAATGGTTTATTTGAAGTAAAATGCTTTGAATCTTTCAATAGGCATTTTCTACCAGTCGACCGATATCTTCTCCTCTGTCAAATTTATTAAGAGGTTGTTTGTCGCTCTTAGCGATAACGCCAACCTTTATTACAGTCTTCTATTTATAAGACCTTAATTTAATTTTTGTTAGCTGTACAAAAGAGTATTTCTATGATATTTTATTATAGATACACGCAAAACACATAACCTTGTCTGTACTATTGCGCAGTCGAGTTTACGACCGCGGACACAAGCCAGCGCCGCGGCGCCGGCGGTGGCGCGACCGGCAGCGCGTTCAAATGCATGAATTTATATGGAACTGTTCACGAAGGCAGCGGCGCGGAGCGGTGCGGCGGCGGCTACGAGCGGCGCGTGCTAGTCGAGTGGTGCCCGCGCGTCTGCAGTGACGTAGTCATAGATAGGCCACTTCTCATAACAATACTAAGCGCGCCGCTCTAGCGACGCGCGATCTGCCCGCTAGCTTTGTGAACGGGTCAGCGTTGCAGCGCTGCTACTCACGCCGCTGCCGATACCGCTGAGATCGTTTACGTTGCCTAAAAGTTTTTCTTTCTTACACTGGACACACAAACAGGCTTCAATCCGCTACAGGTAATTGCCCAATGAGATGAAACTACTCAATGGTGCTGCAAATTGCAGCCGCTTATCATTCTTCCTTAATTTTTTATTTGTTGTTGTTCCATTAGGGCCAACGTTTGGCATCCGTAAGTCAGAATAGAATACCGTGAAGACGTGTTGGGCATAAGAAATAGAGACAAGATACAACTTAAGAAGATAAAAGGTAAAACAACATTTTAAAAAGTTAAATAAGGAAAGTGGACAAAATTAAGAACGGAATGGTACCCATGAGAAAGTAAAAGAAGTAGTGGGAGATAGTTTAAGGATGGTTGGTCCTGCTCCACAGTCACAGCTGCTTAGGTCCACTTTTTAGGTTTTTATGTTTTTATATTTGGAAGAGATGCTCGCTCCTTTTTTTTTTAGAGTTTCTTACATTATTTCGTTTATTTATTCTTATAAACATACAAATTATATTATTATTATAATTACTTATTTATTCTTTTTGATGTAAGCACTTAATCGTTGTCTTTATTAATTAATTTTTCATTATTTGGTCATTGACAACCATAGTTTTGTGTAAAGTAGAAGCATATTTTTCAAATTTTGTAAATGTGAGTACCATGAAACCATTTACATTTTATGTGATTAGTTATAGTTTTACTTGTTGGACATGAACGAGCATGGTGGTTGAGAGCATGTCATGCTCACTCAATTGTCTCGCTGATGGCGGCGCGTGGGTTTGATCATTCGGTTCCCTTCGAAATGGTTGAGCTGAAAGGTGCCGATACACGCGTCATGTTCGTGAACAGGCGCCGTCGGTTGAGACTGGTCATCTCTTAACTGCCAATGGCTTATTTTAATCTTTATATTTAAAATTCTTATAATAAGCCCTTTTTTTTTCCTTTGCATTGTCCTCACATGCAGAAGTAACAAGTATATATAACTTGGAATTTTGTAAAACAGAACATGATTTAAAAGAGTGTCCGTGGAGTTTCTTGCACGTTCTTCTCCATAGAGATCTACGCTTTGGAACGTGCAAATAGCTTCCATGTTTTTGACTGACCTACCTTGACGTTTCAAAAGTGCCTGTGAATGGTTTATTTGAAATAAAATGCTTTGAATTTTGAATTTTGATGGGAAGACGATGTTAAGAAAGTATTAGGTCCAAAATGGATATATAATTAGCATAGGACAGGACCAAGTGGAGAACCTTGGAGGAGGCCATTGTCGAAAGACAAGCTGTATTGAGGGAATTACAGCCAGGTACCGAGAAAGACGAAAGATCAATAGTAATAAAAATACTGTTAAGAAGCTGTGATAGCTAAAATTAAGTTGATAATTGTAAATAGTTTATATCCAAACCCGCAATAAAAGCTTATTTTTTTATTTTCCTCTGAGTCGTCATCATCATTATAATAACTGTCGAAAGACGTCCACTGCAGGACATAGGTCTTCCCCAACAGGGGGGGTTTTGCCATAGTCGCCACGCTTGACAGGCGAGTTGGCGATCGCAGAGTATGACATTGCGTTTTACAGAGAACGCTGCTGCCCATTCTCTTTCCTTTCCTCAGTCGGCTCTTACGACAATCACGGGAAGTGATGGGCTGGTGATATTCTTATACGGCACCATGCAGCATTGGCCGACACCATACGGCTAACAGGTCTGAGTAACAGCATCCAAAACATAACTTGCACTTGCAGATGCTCCAATTTACGTGCAATTTGTTGAATTGAACAACTTGTACAATAATAAAATTACTCTAACACTTGGATATTGTAATAAAATTGGTGTTCTACAGTTCAAACTTTTGCCAAGAAAGTAGGTTACGAGTATAAAAGCCATTTAGCAGAGAAATTTAACAAAGGAAAATTACCTACATTAAAACCGGCCTCAAGCGATTCGGGCTCACGTCAAAGGATTCCGAACCGATCATATTTTTTAACATGTTACATTAAATTCTAAGATTTTTTTAATCTTATGGAAATGACTATGAACTGTATTTTTTTTTCAAAAATTTTGAGCTCTGTAGTTTCGGAGATAGATAAGAGTAATTCGTAAATATCGTTAGCATTATTTATGAAAAAGATATTTGAGACAGAACAGGGTTATATTGAATAAGTGTTCACGTTTTTGGGTTATGATTCGTCCGTTATATTGAAAGTTTATTTATTAACGTGATGGGTCGGTGTTTGAGACACACAGTTCCTACTTATTCGGTCCAGAAGATAAGAACTAAATTCGAGTGTTACAGACGGACATTCAACACACGAGTGATCATATGCGTGTTCCGTTCTTCGTACAGATGTTCGGAACTCTAAAAACTTTTAAGTAGAATTCTGATAACAGCTCCAACTTTATCTCACAAAAGCTGTTAGAGACTTTAACTAAGTGCTCGTTTACGGAGACGTGGGGTGTCGGGTGCGCGTGGCGACGTGCAGCGCTTCGGGCCCTGATCCGTGCGAAGCCGCTTGCAGCGCCGAGGGCCCCCGCTCCGTGCGACGCCGCTTGCGGATATCCCTTCCCCGTAAACGCTCTCATACAAGGCCATATGTTTGAATTTAGTGCGGGCCCCGTCGCATTTGGGACCGCGTGCGGAAATCGCTTCCCCGTAAACGCTCTCATACAACGCCATATGTTTGAATTTAGTGCGGGCCCCGCCACGTCCGCCGCCGCCAGCAGATATCGCTTCTCCGTAAACCCTCTCATACAACGCCATATGTTTGAATTTAGTGCGGGCCCCGCCGCGTCCGACGCTGCGTGCGGTAATCGCTTCTCCGGAAACGCTCTCATACAACGCCATATGTTTGAATTTAGTGCGGGCCCCGCCGCGTCCGACATCGCGTGCGGAAATCGCTTCTGCGTAAACGCTCTCATACAACGCCATATGTTTGAATTTAGTGCGGGCCTCGCAGCGTCCGACGCCGCGTGCGGAAATCGCTTCTCCGGAATCGCTCTCATACAACGCCATATGTTTGAATTTAGTGTGGGCCCCGCCGCGTCCGACACCGCATGTGGAAATCGCTTCTCCATAAACGCTCTCATACAACGCCATATGTTTGAATTTAGTGCGGGCCTCGCAGCGTCCGACGCCGCGTGCGGAAATCGCTTCTCCGGAAACGCTCTCATACAACGCCATATGTTTGAATTTAGTGTGGGCCCCGCCGCGTCCGACGCCGCGTGCGGAAATCGCTTCTCCGGAAACGCTCTCATACAACGCCATATGTTTGAATTTAGTGCGGGCCCCGCCGCGTTCGACGCCGCGTGCGGAAATCGCTTCTCCGTAAACGCTCTCATACAATGCCATATGTCTGAATTTCATGCTGGCCGCGTCGCCGCACGAGGTATTACTTATTTTTCCATTACCTAAAGCAACAAAATAATTTGTGAACAAAAATAACTTCCTTTTAGTAATCCATCAAGTATACGTCAGTTTATAAAATTAACTAGCATTTGCCCGCGTATTCGTTCGAGTAAAACGTTTGGGAACGAACTGCCGAGACATGAAATAGGTAGTTTATGTCTTATTCTAGGCTAAGATCTACCAGGGGTTTAATACTATGACTTAAAACCATCATTATTCCACTAAGACAGAGCGAGACGTCGCTATACAGGTTCAATTAAATAGCAGTATCCCGAAAAAAAAAACGATTTTGTTGAGACTTGAAAAATAAAAACTAAAGAATAATGGTATTCAGCAAAATCCGGCTTGATTGGAAGCCGACCCTAATATAGTTGAGAAAAGGCTAGGGCGATGATGATTAGACTTAATATGCTTACACAAGATACCTTGTTAAACAGTTAAAAGAAATGGAGAGAGAAATTATATGTTTACTAAGTAAGGTGATAAATCACTATCTCTCTTTCTCTCTAAACTCATTACGAAACAGTTAATTAAACATACTGGCATTCACAACAATTACAATATTAGTAAGATTGGAATTCATCCTACTGAAATATTTTGTCAATGTCTTCCCACGCATAAGGCTAGCCGTGACGTGACTTGATTGGCAAGAGAATAGAATAATATAAAATAACTTTATCAAAACAAAAAGTTTAGCTGGGTTTTTAATAACAAAATGCCGGGGGCTTTGACAACGAATCGTGATGGTTTACCCACGTTTTCCGGAAAACTGAAGTGTATGATTACCCACGTATAAAATGGCGATTCGATATTTTTGGAATCGAGGGTAGGAATATTTTTTTTAAGTACTTTCTTCTACTTGTGACTTCGTCTTTGCGAACATCAGATCGAGATAAAAAGTAATATTATGTGTTAATTGTTGTGTGTTTAGCACACACATGTGTGCCAAATATTATTTAAAGTCGTTTAGTAATTGTTGCGTGGACTGGATTCATTCATCTTAATAGGAAAGATATTATACGAATATTTTTATTTATCTTTAGTAGGTAAAGTATGTACTAATCATGTTATAAGTAGGTTAGTACGATTTGATCTTTACTGTGTATTTTGAAAAGGTCTCGTATAAAGCTGAGGTCCCACGGCCTGATTTTTCGCAGGCCAGATCGCGTCAGGCGCGTCGCAGCCGATGAAGCCTGCTGATGAAACATCTATCGAGAGTCGGTAAGCCCAAGGGCGCGGCGCGGTGCAGCGCGATGGTGCCTGTCGCCTGACACGGCCTGTCTTCAAACGGACCGTGGGACCGCAGTTTAGCTGGTACAAGACAGTAAAACAATAAGAAGTATGTACGATATAAAACTCTGGACGTCTTCATAAATTAAAATGTTGCTCTTAATTTTGGCTGTTTTACGACGAAACTTGGTCCACTACGGTTGTATTATTTACTGCCATAAAAGTACGAGTATATCATTTTGTGAACATTATTTTGTGCACCACGGATCAATTAAAACAAATCAAAAATGCTTCAACTGGACCACGAACTGTGGCTACAAACTCTAATAAATAAAAATTGCCACCTTTTTGGATCTTACCCTGACTATCTTCCTGCAGTTTTTGCTCATAAAACTTTGGCCTCAACATTCATATTACGAAAGTTTCGGAAGCAGATGGCGCGGTGTAGAGTGCAAAGTGATGACAATTTCTCGAATTTATTACTGTTTCAGTAATAAATTCGAGAAATTGTCAAAGTTTGACTTTGTCAAAATTATTAGTAGTTTCCTTTTGAGAAATTATGATAACAGTGGTGGCCTGGTGGTAATAGCTGCGACTTACGAGTTGTAGGTCGTAGGTTCGAACCCAGACAGGCGCTTTACTTTTTGTAAATTATTTCATCAGCACTGCTCTCAAAGCGGTGAAGAAACCGGCATGTCCTAGGACCAAAAAAATTGAAGACAGGTGACATCTGGTGGATTATAGCCCGCTCCCTTCTCGAAAGAAAGGAAGCCTGTGTACCAGCGGTGGGAACAATATAGGCTGATTATGTTTTAGAGGGTTGCGAAACAGAGAGTAAAGTCCCGCACACCTCAGGAGGATCCTCCGACCAGGCGGCTGTTGTGCCTGGTGGGCTACTGCCCGATAGTTGCTACTTGGGCTGATGTATATGTTCAAATTGCACGGTAAACTCTGCTTGCACGATGCAGGATTTCGACAAAGTAGTTCGCTGCTAGTTGGATAGATGGCGTCGCGGTTCTTTTTGTTACGACGTAGATTTGCTCCGTTGGTTTTTCTTGAGGCGGCATTGTTGCTGCTACAATGTTATGATTCCAATGTAGTATTAAACTGATTAATAAATTGTATGCATTGAATATTGGAGCGGGAAGAACAAAAATAAAGCGAATGGCTGGCCTGTTGGTCTAGTGGTTAGTGACCCTGACTGCTATGCCAGAGGTTGTGGGTTCGATTCCCACCCAGGACAAATGTTTGTGTGATGAGCATGATCATTTGTTCTGTGTCTGGGTGTAGTTTATCTATAATATGTATGTATTTAGAAATATATAAGTATGTTTATCAGTTGTCTAGTACCCATAACACAAGCTCTGCTTAGCTTGGGACTAGATGGCGTTGTGTGATAGTTGTGTATTATTATTATTATTATTATTATTATTATTATTATTATTATTAATGGATGGATTGAGAAACTACGTTATCTATTTAATTACTAGGGACCCGCCTTGTCGAAGCACAGCTGCTATTTCATTTCCAATGGATTTTCTGACAGTAAATCACACAAAAATACAGTTAAACGGTTGAGCCGTTTTCAAGGTTTTTTCTTTTGGAGTCGCTGGTGACTCTTAAATATTTTGTGCCCTTGGCTTGGCTTCGTTCACAGCGGCATCAGTGATACTCATCAGGTCTATAATGGTGCAGGTGTAAGACACTTCAACAAGTGGGCAATATTTTGAAAGGAGACAAGACACAATTGACTTTTAGTTAAATATGCACATAGATACCTACATTGATTTAGATAGTAAGAAAAATTTGAAAGAAAATCACAGTTTATCTCACAACGACCAACAATGCCAATGACGCGTCGTAGCAGGGGGGAGGGGAATCAAAATAGAATGGAAGAAGAAAAATCTACCTAACGGCTATCAAAATATAGACAGAGGTATCTATAGCACGTATTTGTGTATTTGGAATATGGTCGATATTGTAATGTGAATCTTGCTGTGTTTCAAAAAACGATCTGTCTTTAAAATTTAATTCAAATACAGTTTCAATCGAAGTCTCTATTTATCTTTAAACATAGACGTATGTATATAGACACATCTTCTTACGCCAACTGACCTTATAAACAAAGCCAGAGGCTAACGAACTTCGGTTTGATACAAACCTCACTTCAACGCGAAAGCTAGGCTCAGAGAACAATTGAATGTCGAGGGATTGGGTACAGAATAGTACGATCACAATAACACTAGAAATGCCACAATGTCGGGTACCGCATATTTTAGTTCAAGATGTGACCCTCAATTTTAACGTGGGTATCGTGTAGTTAGATTAGTTTGGTGTTTTGAAACAGTTAGTACTTATTTGGATTAGTATTGATGATCGACGTAATGACTTACTTGTGGTTTGAGCAATTCGTAAGAAAATCGAAAATTCTAAAATCAATGCAGCCTCAGTTTTAAACATAAAACGTTTTGGGAATACTGACATTGTGCATACACAGCTAAGGAGCGGAATTCTAAACCGGCGTTTGTGCGTCTAAAGGTCAGGAGTAAACAGATTACTTCTAGGCAACCGTATTCCATCGTCGATGACATCATCGTTTTCCATCAGGTGAGAATGTAGTCAAACGCGAGCTTATAAATAGTAAAAAATTATCATGAGGCAGAAACTACACAAAGCCAAATTTTTCTGTTCTCTGTCTTTTAAATAATATAAAGACAATTTTACTCACTGCCTCCGTCTCCTTCACCGTTTACTTCTTCTATACCTCGCAAAAGATTTGAGATGATTGTCACTGAAAATTTCAATCATCATTTGTTGTTGATTGAAAGAGCGTTGCAAAGCCGGAGCGGGTCGCAATTCTATCAGGGTTGCGAGATTTTTATGAAAGAGTCACCGCGGCCCTGAAACGCAAAGGGCATTAGGAGGAATACGGATGGGTTTTAGTCAGTAGAGAGTAGGATAAGTCTGACACTCCCTTCTACTTCGCCCAGAGCGGGAAGAGTTATTTGATGATTTCCCTTCCAAAAAAGGGGGAGTCCCAATTTCATAATATTTTAATAAGAATTGTTATACTTAAAAGATATGAAGCTAACTCGAATTCAAATTTGAAATCCTCAACAGTTTTTACTAACAAAAAACAATATGTTCATGTTCTATTGTATGGGTATAATATCAAATAAATATCAAGTCAAATCGCAACTATCGCTATTGCCATGCCAAACGACACAGCTATAGATTAAAAATCTGCCAAATTGAATTGAATACCATTTCAATCAAAGTTCACTTTTTTAAAAAGCAAACTAGACTTGCGAATTGCAGTTCAGGATTAACCAAAAGCGGGCGTATAAAACGTGGCACAAATGGGTCGTGGAATTTATGCAGGTTATTCTCTGATCTGAAAAGTCTATCATCTGACTTTATTACCGTTGCTTGTTCGTGCACAAACATATTTAAAATGGCAACTGAAAACAAAATTGAAGTTTAATTTATCAGTTTCATCATAAAATAAAGTGGTTCAGTAAAATAAAAACTGAGATTCTGATTAAGAAAATATCTATAGAGAATGTTCAATTTCACGCAGTCTTAAATTCATATTTTCATTTGATTTAAAATAGATACAAGTGAAATCATTCTTGTTGATGTTTAAATTTTAATTTGCCTTGATTATAAAACTAAATTCTTAGTTTTCTGTTAGAACTTGCTTTAATTTCTGATTGAACTCAGAATCATGAGCATCAGCTATATATCAACAACTGGATTCTGATAGCAGCTTCGATCCAAACTGCCGGGATAAAAAGTATCATATGTCCTATTCCAGGACTTACTCTACTCCTGTGTCAAGTTTCATCAAAATTCATTCAGCCGTTTAGAGATAACAAACAGACAATATGTCAAAATATTTCTTTATTTTATTGTAGACCTTTCAATCAATAATTAATCAATCAGTCAATTTAGAGGGCCAAACTTATATAATCGATATTTTTAAAATAATTTATGTTCCGGGTAGCCAAACTCCTCCATATGTTTTAATTTGGTGTACAATAAAGTATATATAAATAAATAAATAATATAATTTGGGTATTATAACACTAAGTAGGTACAACATTCCAGGGAGTAGCCTATCGTTTTGGTCCCTCCATCTTGATAGCAAAGGTAGAATTTTTTTTTATGTTTGTTCGACAGACTTTGTAGAGTTGGTTCTTTATTGTAGACCTCATAATAAAAGAACAAAACAAACACATGACATTACTTTCGCATTTAAATAAAATATTCAATTGGATTTATTAATATTTGATCCACAGCCATCTATGCCATATTTTTATCTATGATGGTGCCCGAGGTACCTATCAAGGTAAGCCAGGGGTTGTGACGCCCATCAGCAGATCCCGTCACCACACCATCCCACACCTTCCATTCCTCAAACTTGTCTCAGACATCGTGGGTGGAGGCTGTAGTAAAAACCACTGTTTCATTCAAGTTCTGAAGTATTTATTATCCTTTAAGTTTCGGTAGTGTTTCTCAAAATATGTTAATACCTAAATATTTTGAGAAACATTGAGCACTCAGAAACTAGACTTAAATCTGCAGCTGTTAAAGTTGACAGCTAAGCCTGGAAATACTTGATGATACGCAACATTCAGTACATACAGGGTTATTTCTGTAACACTAAAAATCTCTTGGGGAGTGAAAGTACACAACATGATTATAACCATTTTTACTTTGAAACCAGCCCTCAAAACTTGAAATAAGTACCACTAGACTGCACTACTAAAGGAACCACTTAGTCAGGAGCTCATAGTTAAATATTAAAACCCACACGGGTGAGATGCTTACCAAGGTCAGTCCGCGGATGAGTCTTAACATACTAAGATTCCTCTCGTCTTCCGTGCCACAGAAAGTACGTTAAGAGGCAACGCGGGCGGAGAGACTTTAAAGTAATAATTTGAAGTTTGGCTTTCGCCGCGGCTGTCCTCCTCCAATATATTCCCTATGTTTTCCTTTTTGATGAAATATTAACCGTATTTAACCACTAGAACCCTAAAATCCAATAAACCGCTTTCAACGGAGCCCTAGTGTACGAATTAGGAAAATTTAATGAAAAAAGAAAAACATAGGGACACAGTATATGTACATCTTGTTTGTCTCTATTGTTCCCGAACTCCCGACACTCCCAACTGTCATTTGCGCATCGTTGACATTTTTACGGATAGCCAAAGGCTAAGAAATAAAACAGAAGTCTTGCCTAAGGGAATCGCGTAACCCAATTCCTGGGTGATGAAGGTCAGACAAGCCGTCGCTTCATTTAAGATACTGGCACTCATTGGCTTACAGTTTGACTGGAAACTAATCCCAACATATTTGGGACAAGCTTAGGCAGATTCATAGGTACCTCTCAATAGGTCATTGCACTATCTTTCCGAGCAGTAAAGGCTACCAAGTCAATAATTACAAAGACTAAGAAAAAACCGGCCAAAAGCGAGTCGGACTCGCACTTGAAGGGTTCCATACCACACCCTTGATTTTTATTACTTGTTTTTATAGCGGCAATAGTAATACACATACTGTGAAAATTTATTTAAACAGCCCGCTGACAGACAAACGGATGGATGGACGAACAGAAGAGGCTTATTATTAACAATAATAATAATAAATCATTTTTCCCTTTGGGCACGGAACCCTAAGAATCAATCTCTTCGTGTTTTCCACCAATTATATCGACCAATTCAGTGGCCAATAAAATTCACCATTATCAACATCTTAATCGTGCGATTGTTATTTCTTTTTGTAGATTCTCAAATTGGCATTTCGTGATGAGAGTATTTTATTGCGATTGAAGTTTTAATTGTACCCACTTCAATCGGTAAAGTAGGATCGTTCATCTATTGTTGTTAATTATACAAATCATGGTTGCAAAATTTGTAAATATGTGAGTACTAGGTATTTTTTTAACTAATGATAAGCACGCGTTTGACCGCTATCTCCCCTGATGGTAAGCGATGATTGTTACCTATTCACTCTTGACTTAAAGACTCTCAGGTTGTAGCTATCAGGAAACACAAACTCAGGGAATTTCACTCCTTAGTGTGTACCGGACGGGCGTGATCGTATATGCTTCTTCTAATCCTCCGATGTGAACTGTGACCACCCGACTGCGTCCAGCTGCGCTGACGTCCTGTACCGGGGGTACTGAGGTACCCCGTACCACGCGTGTAACGTTCTTCTATCTTGCTATTTACTTGCTGTCTTCGGGGTAGATTGGGGTGAGGGATGAATGCTTACCAGGGTTTATTAATATGCAGGAATTTGACAACACTGCAGCTAATGGTTTAAGGGAAAATTCGCGAGTACTTTGATTGTAGTTACAAATTCTATATTTCTTGTGCCGGTGACTACAAATTTCTATTTTTTGTCTATTTATAGGTTACTTTACTGTAACGAGGCTCAAAAACCACTAACTGTTTTAGTTTATATTTAACTATGATTTTAACTAAGATTCTATTAAATTCCTGGCTATATCTAGGTCTATTCTAGGTCTGGATAAGGGTTGATGCACCTCTCTGTAAATCCCCCAAAATTCCCCTTCGAACGGAGTGAAAATCAACCCTTCAACCCTGCCCACTAGTGGGCTTGTTGCATTTGACTGTCGAAACTGTCTACAAGTGTGAACTTGCCTACTATTAAGGGTTGATTTCCCGAAAAACTGTGCCCCATGGGCTACCAAACTATCTGGAATAGGGTAGGTGCATCATCCCTCTATCCAGATACACAACTTTTGAAGCCACCCCTCTAAGGGTGGAAGTACTATAAGAACGGGAAGGGGAAAAAATCTGTGTTTCTATATTTTCCTAATTTGCGGCTTTATGCCTTGCCTGACCATAAAGATGTGTATATATCTGGATAGGGCTCGGTGACAAGCTTCCAGTGCCTATTATTTGAAGCCTATATACCTGGATTTTCTGTATGTCTAGTAAATGAAGGTTGGTGAATGGTGGTTTTTTGCTATCCACCCCATTACCTTTGAGTAACTGTCCTGTGTTGGTACGTGTGAAATGTTCAGTACCTTCATTACCTTTGACTTTTACCAACCATCAAAACCATACCTTTTAGGGGTTTCCAGGAATGTGTAGGGGAAATGTGTAGCCCTACCCATCTATTTACTTTACTGAAAATAAGTTCCCCCAGAACATCTTATGTGTCCAGGGGAAAACGACAAAATATTTGTTTTTAATAAATTACATAGCCATGAAACTATAACTATGAAAGTACATAAGCTTATAACTATACATGGGCTTTATGTACGCGAATTATACAATACTATAAACGCTTCGTCGTGGACAGATTGTGTCCCCAAAACATTTTATGCCTATATCTTTGTATTTATTTGTAATCTTATTTATCTTACCTCTGCTTGTATTACTTTGTTGTACCCATTATTATTACATTAGTGTTATTTTTGGTGCATCGTCCTCACATATAATAATTCATTTTGTATATAAAATTTTGTAAAATTCATTTTTGAAAAGAGTATCTATGGAGTTTCTTATCCCTTCTTCTTCACAAGATTTCTTTTTTTATGCGAAAGGAAGACTAGAGTCACTGTAATATTTTATTTTCGCTCTTAAAAAACTTTAAAAAGTGCCTTTAATAGTCTTATAATAAATGAATTGATTTTGACATTAAATGAATGGCCTGTGGGTATCGAGCCTACAATGTCCTGCATGTTCAATTTAATAATGCTTTTAGGATGCTGTTGGGACTGTCATGGTGTTGTAGTGCTTCAGAAATGGCCGCGGAGGCTCGCACAGATAGTTTCCATGCGAGCATGCGAAAGAAAGCGGCCTCCTTACTGTAGCGCTTGCTCGGTAGTGACAACAGCATCCTGAAAATTATTTAAGCACGTTAGTACTTTCAGCCTAGACACGCAGGCCTTTGTCTGCGATACACAAACGCTTCAAAAATTTGTAATCAATGCTTCTCGTGCTATTTTCTTTGTTCTGTAGAAGCAGCCAGACAGTCCATCATAAATAGGTCATATCATAAATGCGTAAGTAGGAGTTTCTTTGTTTGTTCGTTAAGTGTTCACACATAAATGTCTAAACTAATTTTGATGACTTTTACAGAGATAAGCGGAACCATTTTGTATGGTCCGTCTGTCAAGAACGTTTATCTCAGGAACGCATGGAAGTATCTAGTTGAAATTAAAACCATAAACTTTATTAACTGTATGATTTCTTGCAGCTGTGAAATAATCGAACTTCAAAGTGAACGTAAAAAAATTACATGGTTGTTTATGCCACAAAACAAGAAACTCAAAGGAATCAAAATGTATAGGGTATTTCTGATTTACCTTGAACTATTAAATTTGCATGTAATACCGTCTTATACTACAAATATAGGGAAAGTCTGAAAACTTTACATTTGTATTTTTGTTTTTGTGTTCGTATCTTGCAATCAGTCGTTTCGTGGAGCCAGCCTTTTCTTGTAATCATTTGGATCTAATCTAATCGTCGAAAATATCACGCCGCTTTTTATGCCGACGTATGGTTTCGGGTATAGTGAGCTGCCCTGCTAGCTGGTTTGGATGCTTTGACACTCTTAATTTTTAGTTCGCTCCATGAGTGTCTTTTTCTTCCTTAACCATAGGCGTTTTTAGAATTTCATAGACTTCTGTTGTTTTTGTAAATCATGGTGCATTTGACATTTGTTTTAATATGTAGTTTTGAACTCTCTGTATAACCATTATGTTAGAGGCGCTAGCAGAGCCACAACTGTATTCCGTATGTCCCAATGGGTTTCAAGATCGTTTTATATACGAGCAGTTTGCTGTCCAAAGATAGTTTTGAATTCTTTTCCAGTAGCCAATATAGACCCTTGTATTTCAGGTTAATTTTATCTCGTTTAGTTTGAACATGTTTTGTCCACGTTATTCGACGCTCCAAGTGCATGCCCAGGTACCTTACTGTGTGTTGATGTGGAAGTTGAATTCCATTTAAACTGACTGGTGGACAATCTTCTTTTCGGAGTGTGAATGTTAAATGAAATGTTGTACTGGTTGGATACACTGACGGCAATTCTCCATTTGGCTAGCCATTTTTTCAATTTTATTCAGACTTCCTTGCAAGACGTGAGATGTTTTATTTGGACATTTGTTCGAGGTGAGTAAGGTGGAGTTCTAGTCGATGCGCTTGTTGTAAAGTTATGTTTTCTGTTCTATGTTCAGAACAGTACTGCCGATAGTGAGAACTACCGGAACGTGGTTGGTGTTAGAGTCCAGACTAGTTTTTATTTTTAGTTGCCACGTTATTTGTGATTGTCACAGGCTCTATATTAACCCGAAAATACCGCCCAACGAAGTGGGCACGGGTCAGCTAATTTATAGATATATAGAATACCTGTTATAGGTAATTCCTAAGCCAATAAATCCCAAAAAAAAAAATTGTGATGCCCAATGAGTTCTTATCCTTTTCTTTTTTATGTATATAAATAATTAATAATATTAGTTTTTGTAAATTAACCACTACTGTTGGTCTCTTCTTTGTCCTGCCCTTTTCCCATTATTTGGGCTTCCTTGAGGTCTTTTTGTATTTTAGACCAGCAGGTTAATGGCAGGCGGCCTCTACCTTTCTTTTGCTCAGGTAGATTTGGTGCAGATGGTCCTCATTTCTTCTTCTGACGTGTCCATACCAACTGAGACCACTACTTTTGGTACAGAAAGTTTAAAAAAATCAATAAATATACCATTAAGGAATGCTGATACTTAATACGGTTAGCGTTACTATTGTTCTGTGAATGAAAATATCGCGAGGATAATGTGCTCGCATTTGCCTGTCGCTTTTATCTCCGTGTTAGACATAAGTTTACAAATTAATTAGGTACAATATGTTGAGCAAATAAAACTCGAAATTTTCATAAATCAATTAAAAAAATAGTCTAATGTTACATTTATTTTATTTTTTTTCCCAAAAAAACTACGAATAGCCGTTTAGACGTGATTCTCATTTTAAAATCAGCTACTCTCAGGTTATGCCGTACGGTGTCGGCGGGTGCCGTAAAGGAATGATACCATCCCATCACTTCCCGTGGATATTGTAAGAGGCGACTAAGGGACCCACCAGAGAATGGGCAGCAGCTTTCTCTCTAAAACGCAACACCATACACTGCGATCGCCAATCCGCCTATCAAGCGTGGCGATTATGGCAAATCCCCCCTTTGGGGGATGGCTTTGAGATATGTTCAGCAGTGGACGTCTTTCGACTGATAGGTATGATAACTCTCAGGTATCTCCGCTTCCACAAGGCCATCTATGGCTGTGTATGTTTGAGAACAGTACTACTATTTTAATTTCTATTTCCACAATTTTCTTCCTTCTTCTTCTTCGTGTCACTGGCACGACAGTAGTTTAAATTTAGGTAGCCCTAAACATCGACACATCCACGAGATCGTTGGTGGCAGCACATACGTCACTTTGGTTGCATGTTTTAGGGCACAGAGGGCAAGATGGAACATGGTTTGTGACTTGGCTCCACTTCCACATATTGCAGTTAATACGTCACGTAGCCGGTATTTTTTTAGGATTCCGTACCCAAAAGGTAACCAACGGAACCCTATTACTAAGCCTCCGCTCTCCGTCCGTCCGTCCGTCTGTCTGTCAGCGGGCTGTATCTCAAGAAACGTAATAGGTAGACAGTTGAAATTTTCACAGATTGTGTATTTCTATTGCCGCTCTAACAAAACAAATTAAAAGTTGGGTTTATGTCACGGAACCCTTTATGTGCGAGTCTAACTCGCACTTTGCAGATTTTTCCTTCCTGATCACACCGTTTTTATGACGTAAGCCAGAGTATGTTTTTGCACTCATTATTTAGTTGACCTTGTGTAGGCGATTGTCAGATTAATGTGTATATAATGAATAGGCAGAACATTGCAAGGAAAGACGCTAGATGGAAATACCTATGAAAATTGATGTATTTTTGTAATTATACATCAATCAATCTATTAGTCTTGTTCCAGCTTATTAGTAAGCTACACCAGAGAGCCTAGCACAAATATTTTTAACGTATAGTGACGTCACGTTACGTAAAATCCATACTTTATTACAATATACTATTCATCTACAATACTATCCTTACTATATAATATTTAATTTTTATAATATAAAATAGTTATATAATTATATAATCCTTACTAATATTATAAATGCGAAAATAACTCTGTCTGTCTGTCGCACTTTCACGCCAAAACTACTGAACCGATTTTAATGAAAATACTAAAAACCAGATAGTCTAGAGCCTGAGAAAGGAAATAGGCTATTTTATCCCGCGAGTATGTTCCCTAGGGACCACGCGGGCGAAGCCGTTGACAGAAGCTAGTTTTACGCAATACTCGTTTCGCACATAATATCTTTTTAAATTGGATACTATATTAACATTTTTGTAGGATACAAAATTGTGTATGATATGATAAACTTTACTTATACGTATTATAAAGAGGTAGTTTGTGAGTTTGTAAGGTTTTAGGAGGTAATCTCTGGATCTACTAAACCGATTTTTTAAATTCTTTCACCAATAGAAAGCCACGTTATTTTTGAGTATCACAGGCTATATATTAACTCGAAAAATACCGCCTAACGAACTGTGCATGGGTCAGCTAGTTCTTATTAAATTTAATCTCTATTGAATGAATGGATGAATGTTTTTTACTTAATTACATCAGAAAGGATCTTGATTTCGTGTCGTCTGCGATGGTATGGCCACATCATACGCCGCCCTATGGAGTACGTTGGTCGGAGATGCATGAATATGGCTGTTCTTGGGGCTAGGTCCCATAGTCACCCTCGCAAGCGCTGGCTGGATGTCGTCAAGTCCGACATGAAAGCCAATGGCCTGACTGAGAAGGATGTTCAAGATCGGGTAAAGTGGAGGAAGCTAAGTAGGAAGGCGGACCCTGGCAATAGCCGGGATTAACGCCAGGTGGAAGAAGAAGAAGAAGAAGAAGGATCTTGATGAGATTTGGCACAGAGGTAGACTATAGTCTTGAATAACACAAAGAATACTTTTTTAATCCAGAAGATATTTTTGGGATGATTTTTGACATTCACGATGGCAAAGCCGTGGGCGGCAGCTATTATAAAATAAAATAATACCTGTGTCCTGAAGGAAACCAACATTAATTTAAATTTAGAGACTATTACCAAGGATACAGCCAGACTAGTAAGTTCTGTTTTAACTTTAGTAAAACTGTAAGTAAAAATTTGAAAATAAATGGGTACAACATTTAATTTTATTTTGACTTTATTTAGACAACTGTAGGTAACTGTAATACAATACTAATGATTCACAATAGTATTATACCAGCTGCAATTCTGCTGGCAAAATTCAATTATATATTTTTATTAAAACAATGACTGTAGGTATCTTTTATTTTGACTGTCTTGTCGTAGAATGTTAATGGTCTTTTTGGCAAAATATCAATGTGTTAAATAATTTAAACTGTTAATAGTTTAATTAGTATTTTTCATTCATTTCATTTTTTTTTGTGTCAAATTCTTTATATTGTCAAAATACTTTAATATTGATATTACCATAGTTAGCAAGTTACATTTCAATAAAATATTACTACAATTTTAGTCGCCACTAACAACAATGAAGTAACTCATGCCTACATTGTACACAAGAGAAACAGAAAATGTAACAATCGTAATTCATAGTATTGAGGGGAAAAAACACTTTGTTTAGAGTGAACAACAATTTAATCGACAGTGTAGATAAACACGACAGCATCGGATTATTTTTTTAATATTATTCATCATAATTATTGCAGTGCACATCAACATTTACAAGCACTTGAATTGTCAAGGTATTTCAGTCAAATAGACGTAGTCAATACTGCCGCGCTTGTGAGAAGAGCAGCAAGTGGTTCTGCAGCGACATACACTCACCGACTCTATCTCCAGCGCGGCAGTCGCACGTTCAAAGAGTAGATCCTATAGAGAAGAAAGTGCAAGAAACTCCATGGATACTCTTTTTAATATTAGATGTTCACAAAAGCATGGTTACATTTGTTTTGAAATAATTAACGCGTAAAATTATATAATTCAAAAGAGATTGAGTCTATACACTGCAAAAATGGTCATATTACTGGATAGTAGTAAATAATTTAATACAGAGGAACAGTACGTTTTAGAGTAGTAACCTTATAGTCATCAACTTGTACATGGTCTCCTAACCTGATTGTAACATGGCTATAGGGGAAGAATCGACTGGAGAAAGTAACTTCACCATCACCGCAGAACAACTCAATGGAACTCGCGTCCACGAGGATATACCATTCAAGTTTGTCTGCAGGCCTCCAGTCTGTTCTACGGACACCGTCTTCTCCACCACGATCAAGTGTTACCTTATGTTTAAGCATATCATAACTGATTGAAACACTCGCGTTTGTAGATTCAATAAAAAGATTAAAGTCTTGATCCTTGGATGCTGTTATTCTTATCTCACCGGCTTTATCTTCTAATTGCACGGTGTGACCACCTTGTGCCTCACCCGAGTATAATATTCTGTCGTAGGCTGCAGAAATCTCTTTAATAGGTTTCTGGATTAGTTTTAAATCCTTCGTAAGGGATAACTCTCTCGGAATTGTCATTTGGCCAGTAAAGCCATCATCACGCTCAGGATAATATTGCTCCCACATGTCCATCCAGGAAATAACAATCCTACAATCATTGTCGTTCAAAATAGTTTGGGTAGCATATGAATCATGTCCATGATCCAATTCTGCGAATTCGGTCAATTGTTTAAAATAATTTGTTTTATAATCAAAAGTACCAACTATATAACCAGTTTGATATAAATTGTTGTATTTATCCCCACAAGGTTTAACCCCTTGTGGTGAAAATAACAGTACATAATAACCGTCCAGCTCGAAAAAATCTGGGCACTCCCACATATAACCTAGAAAGCCATCAGACTGACCTAAAGTTGACACTTCTTTCCAAGAAATTAAATCATTCGACGAATAAAGTAGTACTTGTCCGAGAGTATCATTTTTGTAAGAATTTCCCAATACCATATAATAAAGATCACCATGTTTCCATACTTTCGGATCTGATGTTTGGTTGATGTTCATCCGCTTTGATGACTGGATTCCTGGCATATTTCGTGAAATTAACTCCATCAGTACTTGTAGCTAAGGCTTGACGCTGCTCAACTTCTGGGGTCTGCCCAGGATTTCTAACATTTCCTGTGTATAATAAAAACATTGTATTGTTTTCGATTATCGCACTTCCTGAGAACACTCCAGTTTTGTCGTACGGTGTATCTGGATACATTGCAATTGGTAGATAATTCCAATTCATGAGATCAAAGCTCTTCGCATGTCCCCAATGTGCTATTCCAGCTTCCTGGCTGCTTTCAGGGTTGTATTGATAGAAAAGGTGGTACTCCTTTTTAAATATCGAGAAGCCGTTGGGATCATTCATCCATCCGTACGGCGGAGAGAGGTGGTAACGTGGTTTAAACCGTTCTTTAACTTCTTCACCTGAGCATCTGTTACAAAACAGTGCTATAAGCAAAAACTTTGTCACAGCTGATAACATAGTGCACGTCTCTCGTACTCGTGTCGCGATGACTGAGCTCTTCTGTCTGAATAGTTTATTTCCGCCGTCGTGATCATTTATATGCCATCGTATTGTCGTGTCCATTTAATGTAAGCGTATAATAAATATTGTTTGCATTACTATAGAAATTGGCAATGGTTCAGTTGATCATTGTCTGCTTGGTGGCAAGGTTACATTTTCTTGAGATTTTAATGTGACACGTGTTTGATTGAGATTATAATAATCGATGTAGGTACGCTTTGCTAGATGTTGGAGTAGCATTATAAACAGGTACAAAGACGAATGTAATGTGTTACAAGATGATGCATACACAAGAACACACCGAAACACTAATACAGTTACAGATCAATCTCGCTGACCAGTTATATTTAGGTTTTCGACTTTAATGCTAAGGCTATGTATTTTCATTTCAAAATATAAGCGTTCATTTGAATCTCTGAAGTAGTTTATATTTCATAGTTTTTTTGAAGAATCAATGTTTAGAGTAATCTTATAAACATTATGTACTTATTTTACTTTATGAAACCATAAAATCTTTGACGTAATAATGTTATTGAACAAAAAAAAAAGGTTAACCTGAAAGTTTATATTGCAATATAGGTATTTCACTTAATTCGCCCTTAGGTATGTCTCATGCAAATACATTTTTCTCAATAAATTATTATTGTTTAACCACTAAGGTTCACAAATACATTTTTTTTTGTTATGAATATACCTAAGACAAAACTTTTTGGGAATATTCTCAAATAGCTGTTGCCCGCGACTTCGTTCGCGTTTATGTCGAAAAGCTAAATTATGTCGCTATGTCAGATCGCTAAGATAAAACATTATCATCATCATAATTATCATTTCACCACTGCTGGACATAGGCCTCCCTCAAATTTTTGAGGGGGTTCGCCATAATCGCCACGCTTGGCAGGCGGGTTGGCGATCGCAGTGTTCAGTTCTACAGAGAACGTTGCTGAATGGTATTATTCTTTTACGGCACCATACGACACCGGCAGACACCATATGGCATACGATAAGGTACACAAACAGTCAATATCTAGCATTGCTTGACCACTCGTAGAATTTGGAATTTGAAAGGCTGTTATGCAAGGTACTGGCTGTATCACCACTACTCACATTTTCTTTCTTTCTTCTGTTCAAAATGCCAACAAATTTTTCGTAATAATAAAGAAAAGTTTCTAAGGTACCAGAAAAAAAATCTTAACCCGCAGCGGATAGAGTAGATACTCCGTTATCCGCACTTAGACTCCCATTCAGTCCATTGCGCTTAAGTGTTCTGGCTAAGTGAGCCAGCCTAGCTCCGCCCAAATACACGGAAGCCTCCTGGGTGATCCACAGGTTTTGCGGAGCGACCTCACCGTACCGAGGCTTTGTTTAGGTTGGGAAGCAACGGCCTTATTTCCAGGATGAAGCGGGTAACTGATTTCTCAGCGTCGAAGCAACCTCTGTAAATTGGACTTTCTATGGCGCCTTTGTTAAAGAAATCATTTTAAGGGGCAATGACCCGTTATTTAACCTATTATTATTCGGAAGGTATTTCTACGTAGGCTGTTAAGTGGTTTAGTTTGTTGCGTGTATAGTTTTGACTGTCTGCAATTTGTTTCACGTGACCTTTGATTCTCATGAAGTTAAGTTGATCTCTGGCAAATTTATGTATGAATCTGTGAATGATCACGACACTGGAGCAACACGCCGGAGCAATCAGCTGAAATCTTATTTCAATCAAATTTTCAACTATTACAGTTTGTTGGATATGTGGGACTTTCAGCCGAGTGCCTTTGCAAAATCTAATTGAAATTAAAAAAATCATAGAACTTGATCTTTTCTTTCATGGCCGTTTTCATGGAAACATTTTCCTTATTTTCCCAGAACCTACCTACTGGTGTTTGCTGCTTGCTCGGTGAGTTAAAAAACAACCCAACCACCTTATTGATTGTGGTATGTGTCGTCAGCAATTTTTAACAGTATTCGTAAACTGATGCGCATTTGAGTGGCCTTCTTCTTCTTTTTCGTCGTTCCCTCACTACTGAGGATCGCGACCACATGCGTCGCGTCTCCAAGCCATTTAGTCTTTTGCAGTGTTGATCGCTCGGTACTGCCTCTTCCAACCATCTTCTTTATTGCGTCGGAATGCCGTAAAAAAGACCATATGTTTGTATATATTTTAACTTTAACGGGTAGATATAATATTGAAATTAAAAAAATTAAAATCTAAATGAATGGT
The DNA here is from genome assembly GCA_950371165.1 of Lacanobia oleracea. NCBI lineage: Eukaryota > Metazoa > Arthropoda > Insecta > Lepidoptera > Noctuidae > Lacanobia > Lacanobia oleracea. Next base: position 23,374,639 of record OX493391.1, on the reverse strand, counting down.
GCTTTCCTTCACACTACGAATTTAAGAAACTACTTTATTTATTTCGAACCAGGAACTTAAATCATTACGAAGAAATTTTTCACAGTTAGACAGCCGATTAACCGAGCTAATTCTACTGTTTTTGCGAGTCTTCTATAATGGGACTCGCCACCTACTCGCGGGTGGTATGACATGACCCTTGGCTTCGGGCCTGTAAAGGTTCATTCTTCTTTTCTTTTTTTTTGGCCCAGTAGGTGGCTACGTTGATTGCAACATCGGTAGCATTCATTCAATCCTCCATAGTACAGTTGTTATTGTGCAGCTTCAGCTTATGTACTTACCTTAGCTTAGCAAATGTAAGTGCGCGCCTGTTGATGAATATTGCAATCTTAACATCGCAAAAATGAGATCAAATGCATAACGCCATCTATTGAATATGAAGTTGAACTATCAAAAGCTAAATTTTGATTTCGTTTAACATATTGTTATTTCCGTTATCGTTGAAATCCATCCAAAGGTTGTCTTGAAAAGATCGCTTTTAGCGATAAGGCCGCCCATTGTGTCACCCTATGTAATGTTTTCTTCATCTATCTTTTCTGTAACTTATATGGTGTACATAATAAAGAGTATTCTATTCTATTCTATTCTATTGTTATTAATAGGAATATAACTTTCAGAAATACGAGTATATGTTTTATGGTAATATAAGAATCACTTTTTTTAAGACGTTTTAAATGTACCCTAAACAAAAAAAAATGTTTTGGTGATATCTCATGATCTCGAAAGTACTATTTAGGTCAATAGATGGTATTGCAGTTATCTGCATTATGTAAAAGTTGATTGCATCTACATTGCCACAAATTTTCACCAGGTTTAAGTGTATAAGTTATCTACTATGATTTTGTACTTTTTATCGTGATTCAAACAAAACAGAATACAGGAAAACAGAAAACAAGTTCTGTTGATTATCCTACTAATCTGGAATTCCAGTATTGAGGTACATCCAGTTCCACACATTTTTAAACATACAGATGACAAAGTCACGCCAAACAAAAATGTTAGAGAACAGGGACATAAAAAAGTAAAAATAATTCAACAATAATTTAAAAAGAGTTGCGAAAAGTGAAGTTCGAAGTTACACCGATGCATTCGGTAGGCAGTTAATGTACCGCCGGGTCTATGAATTCACCTGATCTTTGACTTAAATAGCCCATGTTATAAAATGTTAAGGTTTAGGACTGCTTGTCTCCTCGAAGATATAGCGTGATTATTATAATTTCTAAGGATATGCTTTTTGTTGAACAAAAGCTGTCGAAAAATATTGATACATAATTTTTTAATCTTTAAATGTCCATGACTTTTTTCCGGCCACCAACTTTAATGAAACCATAACTAAATGTTGCTCAGGAAAAAACTTAATCTAACTTTGAAAAGCCCAACAAAATCTGTTCAGTAAGTATGACAAAAACAAATGCTCTTTTATTAAAAAGAACTAAATAACATTTATTTAGCTTTTTTTGATAACCTCTACTCGATTTTTGATATTTTTGTTTAAAGTACAGAAATTATGGTTTCTGCTGTTTTATATGAATAGATGTGCGTGCAGTAAAGGAATCGACTTTTTGTTACTTTCCCTTATAGCCTGGTTCTTAAAGTCATTTGTATCCTATCGTCGACTACATCATTGCATACAATCTAAAATTGTCAAGGAACCAGAGTGTACCAGACGGGCGTGATCGACTGGAACAGGGATGTGATGGGGTAGGTCTATCCTTCTTCTAATCCTTCGTCGTGAATTGTGACTACCCGACTGCGTCCAGCCGCGCTGACGTCCTATACCGAGATACTGAGGTTCTCCGTACCACGCGTGCAACGTTCTTCTTTCTTGCTATTTACTTGCTGTCAGGAATTCTGATAACAGCTAGCGGTTTAAGGGAAAAGCGACTATTTTGCTTCTAGTTAAAAATTCTATATTTCTTCTGCCGGTGACTACCAATTTCTATTTTCTATGTGTTTACTATCGTACTATGTTACTTTACCGTAACGAGGCCCAAAAACCAATAACTGTTTGAGTTTATTTTTAACTGTTATTTTAACTATAACTGTAGTACATTTCTGGCTATTTTTAGGTCTATTCTAGGTCTGGATAGGTCGATGCACCTCTCTGTAAAGCTCCCAAAATTCCCCGTCGAATGGGGTGAAAATCAACCCTTTAACCCTGCCCACTGGTGGGCTTGTTGGTGGAACTTGTAGATAGATTCCAGAAAAACTGTGCCCCATGGGCTGTTGCATTATATATGATAGGGTAGGTGCATCATCCCTCTATCCAGATACACAACTTTTGAAGCCACACTTTTAAGGGTGGAAGTACTATAAGGTCAGGAACCCGGAAGGGGAAGAACTCTGTTTATACATTTTCCTAAATTGTGGCTTTATGCCTCATCTGAACATTAAGATGTGTACATATTTGAAAAGAGCTCAGTGCCAGGCTTCTAGTGCCTACTATTTAAAGTCTAAATACCTAGATTTTCTGTATGTTTAGTGAATGAAGGTGTCTGTAAATGGTGGTTTCTTGCTATCCACCCACCATCGACCCATCCACCTTTGAGTAACTGTCCCGTGTCGGTATGTGTGAAATGTTCAATACCTGTGTACCATTTTTACCTTTGAATTTTACCAGCCATACCTTTTAAGGGTTTACCAGAAATGTGTAGCCCTACCTATCTATTTATTCAAAGAAATAAGTTCCGCAAGAACATCTTATGTGTCCGGGGGAAAACGACAACAAATATGATTTTAATTTTGTTACATAGCATCAAACTACAACTATACCGAATACATAAGCTCTTAAATATTGCATTTCATTACATGGGCTCTTATGTACGTGAGTTATATAAAACTATTGTGATGTTTCGTCGCGAACACAGAGTTTGTTTCACAAAACCGTCTTTGATCTACAGAAGGCAAATATCGGACTAAAAAACTTGGATCGATCTTATTCTTTGTCAGTACGATAATTTATGCATTTTCATTGTGAAATGCAGTTATTTTGAGCCCCTTGAATATATGAACAGAAGTAATATTTACAAAGAACTATACATAACTTAGTCACACCTTTGAGGTATTTTTTATTTGTGAATAAAGTTTTAATAAATAAATAATAACTATAAATTTTCCTCATGCACGTTGCATGAGGAAAATTTATCAATTATCCTAAATTACTTGGAAGTGAATTCAAAGGAGAGCAAACTTAAGAAAACACTCGAGCAGTCGTGATTATTGTAATGGTGGATGTCCACTATGTTCGTGACCCTATTGTACTGCGCACTCCTGCAACTGTTCCACATGTGGATACGTTTGCGAACCAAGTGTAAAACAAGTTTGCAAAAGTACCCACTATGTGGAGCAGTTGCAGGATCGCGGAGCGTAAGGTCGCGGGCTTCAAGTCAGCGGGCAGTTTGTGCAGCGCTAGAGCGGTGTCATCATCATCATCTGCCTAGCCTTTTCCCAACTATATTGGGGTCGGCTTCCAGTCAAACCGGATTCAGCTGAATACCAGTGTTTTACGTGGAACGGCTGCCTACCAGACCTCCACAACCCATTAACTTTGTAACTCTGTACTTCTTGGCAAGACTGGAGTCAGATTTACTGGCTTCTGACAATCCGTAATGACTGCCAAAGATCTACAAATGACAGCCGGGACCAACGGCTTAACGTGCTTTCCGAGGCAAGAAGGAAACTCGGTATATTAAGATGTACACCCATCCACAGACCAACCTTGGCAAGCCTTGCTTAACCTTAAAGATCGACCCGTGCGGCTGTTATTATTTAGCCACGAGCTCCTCTAGCTAGAGCGGTGTAGTATTGTGTTATGTATGTTATGTGGAACGTCACTGCAAACGCTCGGGCACCGTCGTAGCCACTTCGCGCTCGTTGATTTGTTACCCGCGGCCTAAGAGGTTCGCGAACTTGGTGTGTACCCGCCATTATAGGTGTGAACTGATTTAGACGATTAATTAATGCTGATTAACGAGAAGATCATGACTAGCAAATTACAGAAATAGATTGAATGATGAGGCTAAATTAAAAAAAAAAACAGCTTCATGGGTTGCAGATTAAACTACGCTTGACGAAGTCGGTCGTTTTTCGTAAACTTCGGATAATCGTAATGACCATCCGTACATGTCGGGACTTCTTCGTGAACTTCGTGTCTATAAAAACACGTTTAGTCGGTAATCCTGGCTGCCATTGGCTGACCTTTGGCAGTGTTCACAGTTTTTTTGGAATCTTTATTTTTTAAATTGGAAGTACAAAAATCTGACAACTAGTCTTATCTATATATAAATATAGTATACAATACACCTTGGTATTGTATTTTTACTTGTCTGCCAGTGACGGGGCCCCGTGGCAAACAACTTAGTTCACAGTACTGTGAGAGTTGACCTCTTTAATTGAATCTTTTTTGTAGCCATGATATTGGTCTGGGCCTGCCGTCTCGACATATATAACGATCGCGACCACCAACCTAAGGCCGACAGTCAATCTTGAATGCAATCCGCGGATCATGCTATTGATTTTGACCGTGAAATGCGTTCGAGATTGACTGTGTATGGGTGGCTCTAATGAATTCGGTCGCTAGGCGATCGGTAAGTATGTCAATACTTCCTGCCCTGGTATCTGTTTTATCAAACAAAAAATTGTAATTTCAATCATCTTGCACCCTACAAACGTCCGTAAAATAATACGAAGGTTGTGCCGATACTATAATATTATCTTATCTATGCAAATAATCAAGACATTGAAACTATTGCAAGGAACTAAGTAAACTTTGAAGGATGCTGATGAAACCTCTTCAAAAGCATAGCCTACTTGTAAAGATTGAAAAACGCGGCGATCTCCATAAACTACTTTATTTCAAAGGAGTTTTGATACTCGTAGTGTTTTGATACTGTTCTCGCGTGAGCTTCATGTACCTCATGTCTTCATTACGTATGAGAGCAGTGGTGGTAACTGCCTCAACGTAAGTGTCGTAGGTCATGAATTCAAACTCAGAGACTTGACTATGACTAATTTATTAAAAACGCAAGCTCTTTAAAATGTTGAGGGAAAACATCGTGGAGAAACTGACAGCCCCCTCTAGAAACTAGATATTGCTAAACACGTGATATCTCACAATATTGTATGGTCTTTCCTTTGCACACACACGAGGCCTGTGTCCCAACAGCGCGAAAGTTAAAGGCTGAGTTTGCAATGCTTTATGCAGATGTAAAAAAAAATATCCTATACCATCTCACTTCTGGATAAAGGCCTCCTCGAAATCCTTCCAGGTATTGTTTTCCCATGCTACCTAGGACCATTTGCTGTGCAGAAGGCATAAAATTGTCTCGACACCTATTCCTATCAGCCTTGGCGGCGCCTTCCGAGGTAAGGCTTGCTGCATACATACAATTTTCAAACCGATCATTGATTTCTATAAACTTATGAGGTACAACTAAGCAGTTGTTCAATTAAAGATTGTATATCTGCGGCTAGTCTTTGGCATCACTTCGTAGAGAATATCAACCAGCAGTTCCTGTGCATGCGGCTGACGTAACCCAACTATTTTAGCCAGGCAGCCTTTATTTCACTTCTATGAACCGAGAGTTTGAGCATTGATTATGCTTATAACATTTACTAACAATTAAAGTCTAGTCTATACGTTAACAAAAAACTGATAACAACTGATTACTGGCTTCAATCCGGCCAGAATAATTCTCACTATAATTATTTCTTCTAGTTCTATTTTCTATTTCAACTTATCGCGCATCAACAAATTTTACAACGTCGTTTTCAATTGGAAAAGTGCCTAGAACACTGGCATCATTTTAAGTTGACGATTTTTTTCATGTCCATGAATTATTTGTCTTTCCTCTGGTGATACCTACGCACTTGTAAATAATTTATTTTTATTTTATTGTGTAAATGATCTAGTACTGAGTACTGTATATAATTTAAAATAAATCGATTCTACCTCTACTGTCTTATCGATAGTTGGTACCATTACAGTCACGTCAATCCTCTGAAAAACACATACTATATTTTAACGCGTTTTAAGAACAGATACAATTTAATCTTTATCATTAATTAAAAATAATGTAATCTTTGTCATAAAGTTATTAAAACGATGCTTATTATTGGATTTTCCAAAAAACGGATGCGTTCAGCTAAGGAGTGGAATTCCCTGCTGGAGTCTGTGTTTTCCGATAGCTACGACCTGGGAATCTTTAAGTCAAGAGTGAAAAGGTTACTTCTAGGCAAGCGTGCTCCATCTTCGACCACATCATTGCTTACCATCAGGTGAGATGGTGGTCAAGCGCGTGCCTATCAATAGTAAAAAAAAAAACGAGTTAATAGTTTTTCTATTCATCTACAGTCTACGCTCCACTCTTTACTCTCGCCACTAATTTGCTACAATCGAAAAAAGAGTTTTTGTCTTCTTTGGTTCATAGCAAAATTCAATCTAATGTCTATTAAAAATTTTAGTAATAATGATATCCTTTAATATTTATCTTAAATTAAAAGATACTTATTTCTACTTAGTAGAACATAGTGAAGATGTCTGTGCGTAACATTATTTGTTTTTCTTCCATACAGGTCACCGGTTTCTTGTCGTCGGGTATTTCAATTTCAAATTCATTCGGTATTAGCGAGATAAGTCTGTACCTCGAAATAGCAAATCATTCATTGTTGAGGTAGGTACTCGGATATATTTTGTTACAAAATTTCATTTAATACATCCATGAGTGCAAAATAGTTTGAGATGCTCTAATTATAAAATCATTAGAAACGCCAACTTCATCTAGTGCTCTCGATTGTTTCTGAGATTTTATGGCTTGAAAATCGTTGTGTCTCAGTACAGTTTGTGATCAACATTATCTTAACCACGTGAATATTCGCTAATAGTGGGTTAGATAACGTTGGTCACAGACCTTACGTCTAAAATAAGGGAATTAAACTACAAATGTTTTCTTAGAAGATCCAAGATTGTGAAACCTTGCAAGTTAAGGTTATTATTATTTTCTTAGAATAATCTGGTGTGTATTAAGTAGGATGTTCAAGTTGACCTTGTAGTGTATATATATAAAACAAAGACGGGTTTGTTACAACACTTATAACTCGAGATCTGCTGGACCGATTTTCATGATTTTAGTGTTTTTGGATTAGTCTTTATCCGGAATAGCATAATAAGTATTGAAATATTTAAAAAAAAAGTAAGTAGGTAGTAGGTAGGGTAGGTAGGGTAGGTAGGTAGGGTAGCCAGTTGACGGGAGCGAAGCCGCGCGGGTCAGCTAGTATCTATATATATAAAACAAAGACGGGTTTGTTACAACACTTATAACTCGAGATCGGCTAGACCAATTTTTATGGTTTTTGGTTCGTTGGATTTGTCCCCGCCCCGAATAGCAGAATACATCTTAAAAATAATGAAAACTCGACGAAAACATAATTATAAAAGATGAATCATTTTCCCTTAATGTTACTTTGTTTCGTACCTGTCAAACATTTGTTGTCCATCCTGTCAAATACTATAAGTAATGGTTGACATGCGTTCAGAAATAATGACAAATGATTAACATTTACGCGTGCGTTCATAAATTTATTAGTAGTCTATGTTCTAAACTATTGTATTTCTGAAAACAATTTCTAAGATTTATTTTATAGGTTATCGAAAACGTAAATGTCTTTTTTATGTTGTCTATGATTTTTCTAAGATTAATAATAACAAAGGTTAAAAAGTGCACTATAAAAAGTAATAGTCTATGATCTAAACTAATGTATAGCCTGACCAGAAATATAATAAACCTGTCAGGAGGTCGCTTTCGTGTTTTAACTGACAATCTTCTATCAAAATGTATGACGAAAATTAGTTCTTAAAAATTCCGTAATATGGCGAGGTTTTTTATTTTTCTGGTCAGGCTTAGTCATCGCATCACGCGTGAACGGCTGGACCGATTTCGATAATTCTTTTTTTTGTTGTGTTCGATCTGGTCAGGAAAAGGTTTTAAGCTATATATTATCACGCTATGTGCTTTGGAGGATGAGTAATATTCAAAAATGTCTGTATTAACGACTGGCTCATGGTTCGATCTCCAGCCAGCAACAGCTATTATTTTTGTATTTATTTTATCTTTTTAACTGTATTTTTACACCATAATTTTGTAAAAAACATAATAAAATGAGGAATTGATTAAAGAAGCCACGACATTAGCTAAAATTTGTTCAACTTCCAGTGAAGTAACAGCTCAGGGCCAAAAATTATCCGTTGCGGGTGGCACCCTTCAGTGGATCATGGGAAACTATAGATCCCCAAGCAATGACGCCAGAGACAAACTCGCGAAGAGATTTTCTGAAATGATACTGATGGACCGGTACCCACTTCTCCTCTTACCTTTCATACTGATTCGTACATGAATTTGTTAGAGATCGACTGAACTTCAAGACAACAAATAATCACTTACAAATTACAGGCAGTCAAAAATGGCAATGTCAAGCCTATACTTGCGAATAACCAAGCGACTTCTCAACCCAAGTCGAAATACCCCCCGAATGATAATAGGTATAATTCCGGGTCATTGCCCCCTAGAAAAATATATTTTCAATATAGGTACTGCGGCACGATGGATCGATTATTTAAAAAAGGTGGATGGCAGCGAATGGACGCGGACTGCACAAGACCGGGATTTGTTGGCTCTTTTTGGGAGGCTTACATTCAACAGTGGACGCCAATTGGCTGAAATGATGATGATGTTGATGATAGTTGCTATAGACAGCCCAATGTACAAAGGTTGTTCGATACCGAGAAATCAGTCGCCGACTTCGTTCTGGAAATGAGGTCTTTGCTACCCGACGTGCAAACATTCTCGGAACTACGAGGGCGCTTAGCGAAACCTATATGCGTAGCTTCGCTGGCTAACCTTGCCCAAGCACAACGGAGTGAATGGGAGTCTAAATGCGGATAACGGAATCTCAACTGTACTCTTTCCGTTGCGATGGTATTCTTTCCTTCTGGATAGAGTTTCCCATTTCAACTTTATGTAGCTCAACCGCGTGTTAACAATTCCAGCAAATTTCTTCAACATCGTGTATAGAAAAGCGTTATCATTAAAACGATTCTCATTACGAAAACTGAACAGAAGAGGTGATACAGACTTGCATGCTAAGGAGTCAAGCAAGGCTAGAAGTTTATTGTTCGTATATCTTATCTCACAATGGTTGCTGGTCGCTCACAATGGGCCTCATCAGAAGGCTTAAAATCACTCAAAGGGCAATAGAGAGGGCAATGCTTGGAGTTTCCTTGCGTGATCGAATCAGGAATAATGATATTCGTTCTAACCAAGGTTGCCGGACGTACCAAGGTTACTAACACAGCCCGAAGGATCGCCAAACTAAAGTGGCAGTGGGCAAGGCATATTGCTCGCAGAACAATGTCGATGTCGATGGGACCTCAAAGTTCTGGAGTGACGACCGCGTATCGGAAGAGACGCAACGTTGTGGCGACGCTTGGGGGAGGCCTTTATCCAGCAGTAGAGGTCTGTCGGCTGATATGATGATACCTTATCTTAGCGATCTTACCTAGCGACATCATACTGTATGTCATACACACAAACGAAGTCACGTGCAACAGCTATCTATCTTTTTCTAATCTTCTAATGTATAGAAATCTCGGGTCACAGTGTTTGTTATCGAACTCCTCCGAAATGGCTTGACCGATTTTTATGAAATTTTTGTGTTTATTTATATATGGCAAAACAACGTTTGCCGGGTCAGCTAGTAATTATATAATCATGACTGCTGGTTCACTTGCTAATTCCAAATAAGTCGTACATGATGGGCCCTATTAGAGAGTCATCAATCTTCAAGGTTTGGCAACGCTTATCGAAATCGGTCGACCATTGAATAACATTACATACCGAGCAGTGCATCTGTTAGTATACCTTGGTAATTCAGGCCATGTGGCTGCACCTTGTCTTCAACAGATTTTTTGGTTTTTTGAAAGGAGAAGCGAATAAAATGTCATTGATTACTCTATCCTTACCAAAAAAGCATAATTCAGTATGCAGACGATAAAGGCATTGTTTTGTATGTGAGCTTAATTAACCCAACTTAGCCTTCAATTCGACTCATGGTGTGTACGTGTCATCAGAAAATTGCAAACGTTACGTTGTAGAATTGTAAAATGTCGCGCAGAATTGTAAAATATGTTTTTCTTAATAAGCCACGGACGTATTGGAAACTATTGAATTTGGTTAGGATTTATTTATATATTATAAACAAAACTATTTTTTCATAGTATATCGAGAAATCATAATCTAATAAAGATTTATTTAACCTCACATAAACATGCATGTATGCTCTGCGTGTTTGGTCTGGCCCGAGTAGTCTGTGAAGCTTGGCTTTGTGGACTGATTTCAATGTTCTGAGGATTTGTGCATATGGACATGCATGAAGTATATCTACCTCGTAAACAAAAAATGTAAATGTTGTACTTACAGCCTTGTAAGTACAACATTTAGCAGCCAACCTATCTATCGAACAACAATACGCTTGGATCATTCCCCGTTGGTCTTACTACACACCAAATAATTATCAAAAGTTTACTAACGAAGCTTGTTTCTTCTGTCATCAATGTATAGACGCCATCACGTCAAGCTACTACAATCCGTCAAATACCTACAAAAGATTTTCAATTTTATCGCTGGAGCATTAGATTCAAGGTTAATTGGGAAAAAAATACAGTTTCGGGTACCTTGATGTGCTGCCGTCTGTACCAAAATTTACAAAAGATAATTATTACATACCCCGTGGTGAAGATTTGAACTTTCATCGCTATTTCGTTAGTTCTGAATCGTTTAACTTGTTGAAGTTGTTTTTATAATCATTTTCAGTTCATTTTCCAGTGATAGATAAAAACTATATTGAAATATTATAAGTATAACGCTTTGTGATTACTTGTTTGCATTTTATGTTCTTCAATAAGAATAATTTGCAAGATTCAAAAGACGATCCATTCCATTTTCTTCATCAATTCAAATATAACAATAATTTAATTTATTTGGGACCTTCACCATATCAGCTGAAAGACGACCACTGTTGGACATTGGCCTCCCCTGTAATGGGGGATACTTTACAATCCATAATTTTGTAAGAAATCTCACAGTCAATGCCGCCAGTATTCTGAACACGTTTCGGAATCACATCAATGTAGAGAAGTATCTTTGGATTCTATTTTGTTCTTTTCGATTTTATTTTGTCTATAAATATATAGGGACTAACCTAACCTAAATTACCTACTAGTAACAAACATAAATATAGAATCAAAAACCAGCCAAGTGGTAGTCGGACTATAACACGGAGGGTTCCATACCATAAACCGAAAAAAACACGTTTCTAGTAGGGAAGCCCCCATTATTATTATTTTTTTTGTTATATCGGCAATGGATATACACACGCTGTGAAAATTTCAACGGTCTGCCTACTACGGTTCTTGAGATACAGCCCGATGATAGACCGACGGACGGACTGACAGAAGCTCGATATCGAAATGTTTATTAACAGAATAGACTAGCCTCTTGATTAAGTCAGTAGAAGTTGTGTTAAATAATTCTAAGACTTCGCTCTGGGCACTATCCATCAGCGAAATTTGCATTCCTTATGAAAAAGCTGATTCGCCGAATTGCAGAGAATGTGGCCTTATTGAGGATGTGCAACATTTGTTGATGGATTGTGTCCGGAACAGGCGCGAGAGGAAGTCATTCATGAGGGAATTAGACTTAAAATGTGTGTGTCCCTGACCGGTACGTGTGGAGGCGGCGGCGACCGCCATTGCTGGCCGTGCCTGCTGCCAAAACCAACTTGCTGTCAAAAACACCCCTCACCCGCACAATATGTGTATTAAATGAGGTTCATGAAAGGATTGACATATTTTCGTGCAATTTGAGTGAATTAGCAAGAGTTTTGTTGAATTCTGTTAGTTATAGTTAAATATTAATATTCTGTGTTAAGTGATTACGTTTAATTTTATATTTTAGGTTAAGATTTAAATAACATTAAAAAAAGGTTTCGTTGTTATTATGATATGATGATATTGTACATATAGGTATATAGATTATATTTTTAATAGAGTTTAGTGTTGTTCTTTTTTTACTTTTTAATGTTTAGATTTTATATTTATTGCGTGAGTAATTTAATTTTTATATTTGCAAACCACTATTGTATTGGGGTCATCCTATAAAGATAGAGTGTGTAAGTTAAATAAATAAACAAACTTGACGTGGGATTAATCTAATGGATTCTGTCTCAACCAACTTCAGAAGGTACCTACTAAAAAGTTATGTAGATTAATAACAGTCCTTCATCAGTGACTTCCATCGATATCACAGTGTTGTCTAAGATATTGTTTTGATAAGATGTAAAGGGTACGATGGGGCTGGTGGCATATTTGTTTAGACAGAAGTCCAAAAAAAAAAAAAAAAAAATAAGAGAAGAAAAAAAGACCGACTAGCTGATCATTCATTTTGATCGTGAATTTCGTTCGTTATCGGAAGCAATCGGTAACTTTGTCGAGACTTCGCGCCCAGAGGGCCTAGCATAGTATAGTAGACGTATAGTATCGATACGTCTAATTTTCCATAGCTACAATACACAGCACATAATATTTATTTGAATTAGATACTATAATCATATTTTTGAATGATATAAATTGTATATGTCCCATAAAATTAAACCAAATTACTGTGGGGTTGTAGTTTTTCATATTCGAAATTCACTTACGTTAACGTTACTATACGTCAAAATATTCGTGCTAAGCCCTCAGTTCTCTACACAATTACTCTAAAGATTAAGAAAATGCCTAAAATCAAAGTTGTTGTATTGTAAGCTTGTTGTATCATTAAGTTGTTGCTGTTTCTTGTTTGCTACGAGAAAATATAATAAAAGTTTTTCACCGTATATTTTTTTTTCATTAACAAATTAGATAACATTTTTTTAAGTGGTAGCTAAGCAAGTAAAATTGGTTAACTGTAGAAAGAGTAACACATTTGTCACGCTACGACGAAAAATATCTACATCATCTCATCATCATCTGCCTAGCCTTTTCCCAACTATATTTGGGGTCGACTTCGAGAGTCAAGCCGGATTTAATAATAATAATAATAATAAATAATAATAATAAATTTATTCAAATAAAAATGTTTACAAAAAAGTTTACATTTAGCCAACAGTGATAAGATTTCCATACAATTATGATGCCTGAAAATGAACTAAAACTAATATATTATTATTATTATAGGTGCAAGTTATGGTGCTTCGGAATTGCAATGTTATGTAGCAACCAGCCCGATCTAGGTTAATTTAAACCTGTGTTTCAGGCCACCACTTTACAATTCAATTACATTGGTGCAGTAATATTTAAAGGTTAACTAAATAAAAATAAAGAATCTTTTAACAACTACGAGAAAAAGCTTAATAAGTACCTTAATATCTAAAAACTAAGCTTATGTAATTATACAAAAGTAAAAAATTACGAGGGAAACAAATATCATCATGCCAAGATTTCTAGACGTTGTTCTGTGTCTGTGTAATGTAGAGTCTCTAAATATTCACACAACATTTTACTACATTTTTTATACCTTACACTATAGAAACTTAGAACCTTGTTGAGCCTGTTATATAGAAAAGGTCCCAAGAACAGATAAAAACGATTAGCAAACGCATGTCTAGTTTGAGACTTAATGCAAACCAAGTCCTTTCTTCTTTTGTCAGAAGGCACAGGATCAAAAGGAAGTGCAGTGTGCTGGTGAAGTACTATGTTTAAAATAAATAATTGCCGTACTGTAAGCACCTTACATGCTGCGTAAAGCTGGTGCGTAGGAAATCTAAAAGGGCGAAATGTAGCAACCTTTAGAATTGCTCTTTGAGCACGCTCTAACGGGAGTAAAATTGTTTTTGCCGCACCACCCCAAGAAGTTATACAATATGTAAGAATGGATTGACACAAAGCTAAATAGACCTGTTTAATTAATTTAAAGTCGGCTATGTTCCGTAAATTCTTAAAAACATATATTAATTTGCGCACTCTCGAACACAGTAAATCGATATGTTTACGGAAATTTAAATTTGAGTCAATGGTGACACCTAGATATTTTAAATGGTCAGCTATAGCTAAAGTGGGGCAAGAACATGCAGTGTCAGCATACGTGCAACAATTATGTGCGCGAATGTTTAGATTAGTAAGCGGTATGTTAGTATTTCTCATTGTAAATATAACATAATTGGTTTTATCTGTATTTAATGTTAGGAGATTATTACGGAGCCAATTAGTCACAATGTTAAAACCATTTTGGGCGTATTCATAGACCTCCACTCTTGATTTAGCTGAAAATAATAGAGCGGTGTCATCCGCATAAGATATTATCACACCATTTTGGAGTGAGAGGCTGCATAGATCATTAATATAGATTAAAAATAAAGTAGGGCCCAAAATGCTACCTTGTGGTATACCAAAACTACTATTTTTAAGTTCAGAGCTTGTGTGCTGACCAATCCTAACACACTGATGACGATCGCTGAGATAATCAGAAAATAGCAGAAGTTGTTCACCCCTTATCCCAAGTGTTTCAAGCTTGTGCAAAAGTAAAGTACAAGAAATTGTGTCGAAAGCCTTGGCAAGGTCTAGGAAGATCCCAATTGTGTGCATACCATTGTCTAGGTTGGTAGTAACATAGTTAGTCAATTCGTGAACTGCTTGGCTAGTTGATCTTTTGGCCCTAAAACCAAATTGACTGTCTGATAATAGTCTGTTATCTTCTAGATATTTTACCAATCTACTGTTTATAATTTTTTCTAAAATTTTTGAGAGGCCTGTTAACACTGAAATGGGTCTGTAGTTATTCACGTAGTTTTTATCTCCAGATTTGAATACAGGTGTGACCACAGCCTTTTTAAGCAATTTTGGGAATATTCCTTTTGATAAGCATAGACGAAAAATGTGGGTTAGAGGAGGGGCAAGTAAGTATTTAAATCGTTTAAGTATATTATTAGGTATGTCATCCCACCCAGTAGCACAAACATCCTTTAACCCGTTTATAATTCTGACTACTTCATTAACGTCGGTATCTAATAAAACAAAAGAATTTAGTGTAGAGGATGTCGTGGTCGAGTTTTGTTGGGAAATAATTCTTGAATTTAATGATTTTTCAGCCAAGTTTTTTCCAACGTTAACAAAAAAATGGTTTGCTTTATTGATTGCTTCGGATGGGCTTATCTCTGTTGATAGTATATCAAGCGGAGGTTCGGCATTTTTTGATCTAAATGTATGAGTTTTAACAAATTTCCATATAAGTTTACTATTTTTTCCCGCCTTCTGTAATTCATTTTTATCATACTGATTTTTTAGTTTTTTCAAAAGATTATTACAGAAATTCCGATACCTTTTATAAGTTACAGAGAGTACTTCGTCATCAGGAGCGAGTTTTAATTTTAGGTGCAGTTTGTCTCTATGCCTTATACAACGAACGAGACCGGGTGTGATCCAGGGCTTAATACAACTATACTTTCTAGGCATTGTTTTAGAGAACGTGTTTGTCCTTAATGCAGATTGTAGTGAGTCTATGAAATACTTTAAACAACTATTTGCATCGTCTGAATTATAAACAGGGTCAAAATTAATACTGCGTATGTCCTTTTCGAGATTTGTCATATTGACTTTAGTGTAGCTACGCATGCAGTTTTTTCTAGGTGAATTTATTTGTAATGATAATAAAACAGCTTGATGATCAGTAAGCGTAGAATTAGTAACCAATGTTTTGGATGGATTTTTTGATTTTAGAATGATATGATCTAAGCATGAGCCACTCTGATGCGTGGGGTGATAGTGAGCTGGTAGGAGTCCGTGAAATGAGCAAATATTGAGATAATTATGTACATGAGTATCTGTTTTTCCGGAAGCAATGTTAATGTTAATATCACCCAAAAGTATAATGTTTTTAAAAGATGTAATGTTTTTTAAGTTAGTGTCGAGTGAGTCCAAAAATCTGTCCATATTTTGAGAAGGAGGCCTATAAATAGCCACGACTACCGTGTCGGGAACAATTTTAATTATTAAACAATTACTGTCGAGGAAAACAGGTTCCTCCCTTACTGTTGTTAAATTATTTTTGACATAAACTACTAATCCATCGTTCTGGTTTATGTTCCTGTTAGTTCTGTAGGAATAGTAACCGTCAAGAGATGGTAAGTTGGCCACCTGTTTTGACAACCAACATTCTGTTAAGACAAGAATATCACAGTTTATGTCAATGTTCTGCAATAACACTTCAAAACCGTTCATGTTACGATTTATGCTGCGAATATTCTGCGTAAGCAGGGTTAAGGTTTTGTCACCAGAAGGAAGAAGGTGTTTACAGTCCTCAACATTACAAATTTTAGACTCCGACACAGAAAAACTATCTAGATCGCAAATTAGATGATTTGTCATGACAGTTACAAAAAAAAAAAGAGAAAAATAAATACAAGCTACCTGTTTATCTGCTAACTAAATAAAGTGTTAAGTGGCGCTCTTAGGCGCCTTCATAATCTATTGAGTTTATGTAATTCATTTCTGCATGTTTGCGGGCCGGGCAACCAACATCACCAGTTGGATGGTCACATTTTCTCTTGAAGCGCTTGCACGTCGCACATTGAGGGGGAGAAACTTTGCTGCTGCAGTCCTTGAAGGAGTGTCCACTCTCTCCACAGTGGTTGCAAGTAGGATTCGTTTCCCGGCAAAACTTTGCTGCGTGTCCGAACTGCTGGCAATTGAAGCACCTGGTGACTATTGTGAAATCTCTAACAGGGCATGATGTCCAATTGATGAAAATTCGGCTCTGATTAATTATAATTTTTCTTATGCTAGCGGGTAGTTCCAAGATGTAGTTGCAAGTGGGAAGATCTTTTTTACCCGATTTATGGCTTAATTTGATGCACTCAAGGAAGGACTCACGAGTCATATGCGGTAACTTGTCTGATAAGTTCTGCTCGTAAATACAGTCGAATACTTCCTTTTCAGTAAGGGCTACGGGGACACCAACGACAGCTATCCTAGGGCGGCGTTTAGAAGGTTCTTCTATTGTAAGTTTTTCCGAGTTCTTGAGTTTATCAATATCGCCTTTATTTTCGGTGCTGATCAGAACGCCCCCATTCTTTACTTTTTTCAGGCCACGGACATGAAGCTTAAGTTGTTCTGGGGAGATGATCTTTTGGACAAGTGACTTGGTGTCGTCACTTGTTTGGGTCTTATCGCTCGGATAAATGGCGACTGATCTCAAATTAGCAGGACGGACGAAGTTATCCGTACCTTTCTTCACCATGCTAGCGTAAGAAGTATTCATCGATGGATTCAACTTAGCCTCTACAACCTCTCTGAACTGCTGAAGAGAGTTCACAACATTCTGGTGAGCCTGAAGGTGTTGGATTGTGGTGTGAGCCTGGATCGTTTTTGACTTCAAAGATTGGTATAAAACGGCCATCTGAGAAGTCCCACTGGAGACTTTCCGGCAGAGAGTGGTAACTCGAAGCTTCTGATCCGAGTTCATTTTCCCATCACCGACGATCGTGCAAACTTCGTTCAGAAGCCCATCTATAGATCCTAACCACTTCTGGATCTCCGAGGTACTGATGACTTCAGTCGGCAATTCTTTTTCCGCGGGTGCTGGTGGGTTTGGGGCGCTCGGTGGTACTGGTTGGGTAGGCGTCGGCGGAGGACTTCGTCGTAGTAATTGGCTACGACCAAACGGGCTCGATCCTGGGTTTGACATTCTAATAGAAACACTTTATTTAATGTTTATAAAAACTATTTAGTTCATCTTGCTTAATCGGTAAAAACCTACTGACACACGCGACACACTTTAATGTTACACTGACGGAGCAATAATTATATTTATTTATCGTAATTGTTATTACATAATAATCAATTACAGAAAACACGTCCGCTTTGTCTCGCGTCTCGTAAAGCGATCCAGCTGATTAGCGCGATTTAGCTGAGTACTAATATTTTACGAGGAGTGGCTACCTACCAGACCTCCACAACCCATTAACTGGGTAACACGGTACTTCATGGCAAGACTGGAGTCAGATTTACTGGCTTCTGACTGCCCGTAACGACTGCCAAAGATCTACAAATGACAGCCAGGACCAACCGCTTAACGTGCTTTTCGAGGCACGGAGGAAACTCGGTGTGTCAATATGGGCACCCATCCACGTTGCTTAACCTTGAAGATCGACTTGCGGCTGTTATTATTTAGCCACGAGCTCCTCACCGACGAAAAATAAGTTCATAAATCAATGAAATAACCGAACATTAAAATATTATATTGTGAAAGAGTTACCGCGGTCCTGGCACGCAAGGATGGGTTTTTGTCAGTAAGAGTCTGTGGTAGCCTTTTACTCCACCTAAAGCGGAAGGAATCATAAGATAATGTCCCATCTTTGAGCTACCGATATTTCTACAGTATAGGTCCCACGATGTCTTGCTAAAGATATACTACGCCACTAGTTCAGCTTAAAGTATAGCTTCGTCTTTAAGGTGGATGCTCCAGGGTAGCCCGCGAAATTCAAATATTTTTATGTTTTTTGCAATTTGCCGGTCAGTGTGAAGCTGTATGTGTAGTTCGAAAGAATGAATATTTCAGAAATAATCATTCTTTCGAACTACATGAACTTAGAGGGCTATATTGATGATTAAAATGGTTATAATTCTTTAGATAAATACGCGTTACGGTCGCGGATCGCATTTGGTTCTTATACAGCTTCACACTGACCGGCAAATTGCAAAAAACATAAAAATATTTGAATTTCGCGGGCTACCCTGGAGCATCCACCTTAAGCTGAACAACAAATACTAATATTATTCATACAACAAACTATATGTTTATAGTGTGTCCTGACGTCATCCATTATCTCTTCATCTAAACACTCAACACATCGTTAAACATAGTAAACTACATTCAAATTATGTGAGTGACATCGTAGAATTAATTTTCAAATTCAACATAATGCAGTTTTTAAACAAATTATGGCATTTAACGTAAAATCTAAAATGTTCGACCTTGGTATTACCAAAATTGCGCAAAAATACGTAAAATTTTAAAACAACATTAGGAAGAGACTTTAACTTGCACGCTCTAATCGACTCTGTGATGCTGCTTTTAAAAAGAAATCGGATATTTCAAACACAACTATAATATAAGCCTTTACTTTTTTTACAATAGTAATTATGACCTTAATCTAACGACTGAAACAAGTCAATGACACCGACAACTTAGTCTGTTTGACCAAATTTGGCTAAAGCCTCCTCCATTTCTATCCACTCTGTTCTATTTTACGCTCTCCTGGTCCATGTTTACCTAGCTATAATTTTTTTCGTCTTTGTATCTTTGCAACTGTCATTTTTTTTTTTTTCAAACATAAATATCGCGTTAAAAATTCGAGCTAGTACGAAGAAGCCCAGGGAATATATCTGCTTGAAGGAAACCATAATATTGGCTAGAAAATACTATGTTCTTAATATTGCACCTGAATTCTATCAACATTTTAAGATAAAAACGCTTTTAATTTGTGCTTAATGTATCGCAAACGTTTGTAGTTATATGTATGTATTCGGTCGACATACTAAACAGTACATAAGCAAATATTCGCTCTTACAAATAATGTAGGCAAATAGACGTAACAATAAACCAATTAAACAAACATGGAATCGTTATTTATTTATCTTCTAAAACAAAATTTTGTGTATTGTATAGGTTTATGTTTAAAAAAGACAACTCAAACATGAATTTGAGAACTCCAGTAAGAGTTTAAGTAAATAACCTTCATTTTAGAATTTTCCTATGAAAGTTGTAAACAGACACATTATTTTTATCCATAATTCCTATTTTAAACTTTTGACCATCAGATCTCACCAACATCCCGTCAACCATTTTTCAACATCTAGAAGGCTGAATCAAAAGCGGCTACCTGGAAAAATAAACCGTATCTGGAAAAACTGTCATCCAGTTGCATTAACTGTCCACTTAAAAAACAACAAATAAACTTTTTGAAGTTTCACTGCAACTACACTACAGAACAAACAACGACCAAGCACTAAAAAACCCATTTTCAAACCACTAGGCGTTTTGAAACTAGAATTTTCGGTTCTCGAAAAAACCCCACTCCAACATCACTTCTCGTTTTTCTGTGGTCGAGTTCACCTGACATCCATGGCACAAAATAAAAAAAGCGCAGAAGGTGGGCTTCATTCAATGGCTGGATACAGGTACGCGTCTACATAGAAGCGTACGTACGGTATTCTCAAAAAATAAATATACTGTCGCAAAAAGTTTTACTCGCTGTATGTGAGGCGTATCTACGAGTATGTGTGCTTACCAATTCAATCGTCGTGTGGAATGAAGTAATAAATTAAGCACATACATGAAACACAAGCGGTCATCACCATCATCATATCAGCTAATATGGTATTTTACTAATACAATCAAATTAGTCCGTCTGATAGATTTTCAAAAAATATTCGACATGTATTTTTTCCTTTTTCACGAAAACAAAAAATAAAAGAGATACAGTGGGTTGAAGACACGCATGACGTCATCTTTATTTACGTGAAAAAAGAAAAAAAACGTGTCGAATATTTTTGGAAAATCTATCAGACGGACTAATTAGATTGTTTTAGTAAAATACCCCATTGCCGTCCACTGCTGAACGTAAGCATCCTCCAACGAGCGCCAACCGTCCCGGTCTTGAGCAGTTCGCATGAATCCGCTGCCAGCCAGATTCTTCAAACCATCGATCCATCAAGCCGCAGGGCGTCGCTCACTAAGTTTTTGGGACGTTTACCCATATGCGGTCTCCATTCTAACACTGTATGTCCGTCTGCAGACATGGCCGGCCCACTTCTACTTTCGCGTGCAGATTCTAAGCGCAATGTCAGTGACTTTAGTTCTCTGGCAAATGCAAATTCTATCCACCAGAGAAACCTCAAGCATTGCACGCTAAGCAGCCTTGAACGGTACGGTGGGTAGGTAAGCCAAAATCGATGTGAATGTGTCTTTCACGGCTGCACTAAAAATCGGAATCGACCTTCTGTATATATTTTGTGTTCACACTACGTTTGGAGAAAAATCGTCATAACGATTTTGTCGCACCCGCTAAAACATTAGTGCACAACTAATGTTTTAGCGGGTGCGACAAAATCAATAGTTACAAGTTTGTGCTGAATGTATAGGTGAATTTTATTTTCAGGTGAATAAAAGTTAGACTAATATTACGAAATAAATAGTTGCTCAAGCTATTATGATAGACTAGCTTTTGCCCGCGACTTTGTACGCGCATATCCCTTTCCCGTATAGCCTATAACTTTCTTCGTAAATGTGGCTATCATAATTATGCAAAAAAAAAATCCAAATCTGACTGGTAGTTCATAATGAGATCATTGATTTTGATCGAAGTTCGCGTCCAAGATTGACTTCCTGCCCAGCTGATGTAAACCACATAAAATAAAATAAGCAACTCTTCACTATATATCAATTTATAATAAAAATAATGCCCTTACATAGTACAATAAATAAACTTGTTCTATCTAAACTTCGCAACAATTTCGCTAACTGCCGCATAACACCCAGAAAATAAGACAATGATATAAAATATCAACAGTATCACGTTTTTCCATAAAATATAGGAGAATCTGCCCATCCCTCGTTCCCATTGGTGAACAGTTTGGACCACTACTGGGATAAGAAGGCCCAGAGTTGAGAAGAAGATGGCACCCACGAGACCGATGAGGAGTTCTAGGTCCGGTACTGCCAATGCTAGAATAACTGAAACAAAACATAATATAGAGTACAGTAGGTAAGTCCAAAAAGCTGAGAAGTTCTGGAGGAGCAACCGCGTACCGGAAGATGCAGCGTTGGGAGGACTCCCATAAGACGGACCGATGACTTGGTGAGGGTTGTGGTTAGCCGATGGATCGGTTGTTGTGGCGACACTTGGGGAAGGCCTATGTCCAGCAGTGGACGTCTTTTGGCTGATATGATGATGATAAATAGTAAGTTTTCCAACAAACAACAAAACAAATAAACTGTTATGAAATGAAAAATAATAAGTTTCAATAATTAAGAAGCAGTTGACCGCCAGACCTCCACTCTATTTTATTTAGTAGATATGGTTGTCAGCGATGAGATCACCACGGAATTATAATTGTTTAAAGAACTGTATTCTGTCTAACTATCTCATGTTTCCGGTTTTTATTGTCTGTTAAATTCAACGACCTTAACGTATACAAAGCAAAAAGAACGCCATTTTCTCCTTCCATCCCTCTGGCTGTTAGCCCCTGGCAGCATCATCATCATCTCAGCTTAAAAATGCCACTGTTGGACGTAGGCCTCCCCCAAGTGTCGCCAGTCTATGCTTCCTGTATCCAGAAGTTTCTAGCTGATTTACCAGGTCATAGGACCACCTTGTAGGGAGCCTTCCAAGGCGTGAAACCCCATCAACTATCTGTTCTAACAGCAATATGCTTTGCTCACTGCTACTTGTTACTGTCCTGTAGTATGCCCCTGCTGACTGACACCTACCACTGTCCTTTAGCATGCTACAGTCAATCTTAGACAAACATAATTAAAGCCACCTACCAGTCAACGTTACGCTGAGAGTTCTGAGCATGATCTGGCTAATGTTATAGTAGTTCTTGCTGAACCTGGGCTTGATCCGCGTCCATATGATGTCCATTGGAGCATACATCTGAAGGCAGTACGTAAAGAACACTGCTACAGCCACGAGGATCTTTGCAGTCAGAGCCAAACTGAGAACAAAATATTATATTAGATAAAAAAACAGTCTGATAATCGGTAGATTTTTGGAGTTCTTCTAACGTGTCTTTGAATAAAATACCTACTAAAACTATTACAGTGTTTCTTTTTCGTTGCCACTCTCTGGGATTTCCTGTATTTTGGGTGCGTTCACAAACATGTAAATTCACATACACAAACAGCCAGACGCGGAACAAGTATCTATAGGCTTTACAAATATATTATGTCCCGTGCGGGAGTCAAACCAGCGACACGCAGCGCAGCAGCCAATCGCTCAATCACTGTACTATGCCAACCGTGTCGTCATTTAATGTGTCAGTATCAATACAATTTACTTTGAAAGTCAAGAGTAAGTTTTTTGGTGTTAGTCCATAAAATTTCATCATGAAAATAAGGTAAAGTGAAAATTAAGTGATCTGGCAATCCAAAAAGGTGTTCACTCCAACACAACGATGTATTCACGGTGAATTCTTTACAAAACTTACCAGTGACGTTAGTGCGAGTTTTCTAATGTTCTCGATCGCGTTAGCGTAAACGTCAATTTGTATTGAAACTGGATAAGCGCCGTCTGGTGACAGTAACGGAAATCCTTTTTTTTTCTATACAATTTGACATAAGAGAACGTTTACGTTAACGCAATCGAGTGCGTTAAAAAACTTACTCCAAGCCCTCAGTAGTGCTATTCTGTAACAACATTTTCATGTCTCGACAGCAAAATCCGAGGTGAGTAGGTATCAAATTACGTCAAACGTAAGACCTTTATGTTGTGTGCAATAAAGCTCAATTTGTGAGGTTTGTCACTCAGGTGAAGCTCGATATCGAAATGGTTATTTACAGAATAGACTATAGCTGCTGATTAATTTTAAACATGACGCTGGCGTCTCAATCTTATCATAATAACGTTGTGACATGGATATTATTATAATGCTATGAGACCTAAGTAACTACAGTTCTCTGTACTCACTTCAGACAAAACTAAAACCTTATTCATTTATGTCTAAGTAATAAATTGCTTTAATTTATTGAAACAGATTCTCCTGAATAACGTTAAACATAAACCTACTTGCCACATACCACATGATCAAACTCAATTCATTTTACTTCAGCCGTTGTTTGAATACCTAGTCATATTATTATATAATCTGGCTTTAAGCTTAACTCTTATTTACGACGAAAATGTTTTCAAATAAAATAACGTTTGCGTTGCTAAATTAAACATGATTGTTTGTATATTTTTCCAGTTCACTGAACTTTCAGTAGGACTAACAATCAACTGAATAGACAGCACCACGTTTTGAATGCACTGTCAGTTATTTCAAAAACTTATATTAGAGAGATAACTACGAGTATTATAGAAGCAGTACATATAGGTATAGTATTAAAAAATATATCCGATTTCCAAACAAAAAAACACTACAAAGTATAAAATAAATTTAATTTCGGTAGTTGGTGTGTGTGGTTATTTCGGTTTTTGACATCGACTTCCAAAATTAAAGTTATTTTATACTTTGAAGTGTTTTGTTTTTTTTTATTTTTGGAAGTTGTTTATATTTTTTTTGGAAAACAGTTTATTTTTCACTTTTTAGTGGTAGGTTACCTTTTTTAGTATGGGAAATCATCAAATGACTCCTTCCGGTACCTTTTTTTTTTTTTTTTTTAGTATGGGAAATCATCAAATGACTCCTTCCGCTCTGGGCGGAGCGGAAGGGAGTGTCAGACTCTTACTGACTAAAACCCATCCATGTTCCTCCCAGTGCCCTTTGCGTTCCAGGGACGCGGCGTCTCTTTCGAACGGATTCCGCACCCCGGCAGGCACTGGCCCTAGCGGGCCCCGTCTTCCTTGCTGACAGCTCCTTGAGGCGCGCGTGGAACACAGCGCGCCGCCAACCTGGGCCTGGTTCTGATCGGACGGCGAGCCACCCAAAGCTCGCCGTCCGCAGGCCCGCGCCTACGGTGGCCGGAAATCGCCCTGCGACCCCCGACGCCCGGGACGTCTTCTTCTGTTGCGGCGGCTGGGTCGTGAGGTTTCCCTCTCTCTTACACGTTCGGCCTCCTCCTTTGCTAGCATTACTGCTTCGCAGAAGGAGGTGATCACTTTCCATGCCTCCTCGCTCCGGACCATAGATTGAACCAGGGCCGGCCGCGAGAGGTCGCCGCCGCCGATCGCCTCAACGAGGATCCGGCGGTTCTCCGCCCAAGCAGAGCAGACCTCCACCGTATGCTCCACCGTGTCCACCGTATGCTCCACCGTGTCCTCCGGGCGATCCTCGCAGTGATGACACCCGGGCGTCTCCTCCCGCCGAATCCGAAACAGGTATCTCCCGAAACAACCGTGTCCGGTGAGTACCTGCGTCAGGCGGAAGGTAAGGACGCCGTGACGCCGCTCCAGCCACTCCTCAAAGAGGGGATTAATCGCCTGGATTGTGGCGTTCCCAGCTCTGGGTTGCGACAGTCGCTGTCTCCATACCGCTATGAGATCTTGCCGGAGCTCCGTCCGCCTTGCCGAGATTTGCCGCGGCAGAGGAGTCTCGCCCCGGCGTAGCGCCTCCACGCGCCACTCGTAGATGAGCGCGAGGGCTCTCGCCTCCAGATCCCATGGCGGCAGTCCGGAAAGGAGGCTGGCTGCCTCGCCAGAGACCGTGTGGTATCCCCGGGCCAGCCGGATGGCCATGACCCTCTGGGATGCGTTGAGGTAACGGGCAGGTCGCTTCTTCAAAGTGCCCACACTGGCGCCCCATAAAGGGCCATGGACCGCATGACCCCCGCGTAAAGCCTCCGGGAGGAGGCGTTTGGACCCCCTAGATTGGGCAGAAGCCGCTTGACGGCAGCCCCGGCTCGCCCAAGTCTGGGAGCCAAACGACGGAAATGTTCGACGAAATTCCACCGGCTGTCAAGGACGAGACCCAGGTACGTCATCGTCGACCCGACACCGATGTAAACCCCTCCTACCGTTATTTGAGATCCCGATGGTGGCCTGTTCCGGGAACCGTGGAAGCACATGGCTTCGGACTTGTGAAAGGCCACCTCGAGACCCAACTGCCGGATCCTCTCTACGACAATCGCAACCCCGCGTGTCATAGCGTCAGCCGCCGCCTGATGCGACCGCCCCTGCGCCAGGACTAGCGTATCGTCAGCATAGCAGACAACACTGACGCCACTAGGGAGATCAGCACGCAGCACCCAGTCGTAGCCGATGTCCCACAGAAGCGGCCCCAGAACGGAACCCTGTGGAACACCACACGACATCTCTCGCCGGTTCCACTCTCCCAGGTGACCGGGGTAGATGACGGCTCTGTCCGTCAAGTAAGCCTCGACTACGCGACGGAGGTAGGTCGGCACCCGGTGATACCGAAGTGCCTCCCTAATGCAACTCCAGGGCAGGGTGTTAAAGGCATTGGCGATGTCTAGAGACACCGCCAAGACGACTCCGCCCCGGGAAACTGCGTCCCCTGTCGAGAGGGCTCTCACGCGCATGATGGCGTCTACCGTCGAGCGGCCCGTGCGGAAACCGAACTGGTTTTCTGCCAGATCCGGCCCCACCCTCACTAGGTGCTCGACGAGGCGGTTTGCAATTACTCTTTCAAAGAGCTTGCCCACCTCATCGAGCAGCACGATGGGCCGGTATGTGGACGGAGAGTCCGCAGGGCGCCCCGGCTTCTTAATGAGGACCAGTTTCCCCGTCTTCCAACGAAGTGGGAACTGGCCCCTCTCCAAGCATGCGCTTAAGAACCCTCTTAGTCGAGGCCCAAGAGCCTCCAAGGCCAGGACCCAGGCTTTTCCAGGTAAGCCGTCGGGTCCTGGGGCGGTATTTTTGGCCTTCAGCCTATTAACCGCCACTCTCAGGTCTACCTCAGTCACCTCAGGGGCATCGTCATCGCTGTCAGCGTTGTAGTCCGCATCGGGCACCGCAGGTGGCGGAGCCATAGATGGAGGAGTATGTTCCCCTCGCGAGAGGAATAGAGCGCTCACCACTTCCTCCACCAGCTGGGACCGGAGGCTCTGCGTCAACGGGGGGGCCCAGGTGCGAAGCTTATTCCGCACCATTTTGTAGGGTCTTCCCCACGGGTCCCCGTTCAGAGACTCCAGCATCTCTTTTCCTCAGATCCTTGGCCTCAAGAATCCCCGCTCGGAGGGCGGCCTTCGCTACTTTATACTCCTCGTACAGCTCCGCCTCTCTGACCTGCGAATCCGGAGGGCGGATGCGGAGCCTGCGGTGCCTGGTGTACCGGCGCCGTGCGGCAACGCCTGACGCAGCGTCGCCAGCTCTTGCGACCACCAGTACACCTGGCGGCGGGCGCGTCCTGGCCTAACCCGGGGCATTGCCACGTCACAAATATCGGACATGGCCTCCCGGAACCATTCTGCTTCGACGTTGATGTCAGCAGGCCTGTCCGGAGGTGACACCCAGGCCTGCACGATCGAGGCTTCCAGGAGGAGCTCCCGGTCCAGCTGCTTCAGCGCCCACCGCGGACCACTTGGGGCCTGCCGGACTGGCGCAGTTGAGGTCTGGGTGGAGAGGTCAAACCGGATATACCGGTGATCGGAATAGGTCTCCACCTCCTCTAATACACGCCAGTCAATGACACGTGGTGACAGAGCAGGGCTGGCGAATGAAATGTCCACCACGGACTCCCCCTGCATCCGCACACACGTAGGGACAGAACCCCGGTTTAGGACGACCAGGCCGGTCTCCAGAGCCCAGTCCTCCACCATCCTGCCCCGCGTATCCGTATAACGGGAACCCCAAGCCAAGTGCTTGGCATTGAAGTCCCCGAGAACGAGTACGGGGAGGGAACGATACCCGGCGACGACGACGCCCAACTCCGTAAGGGAGTTTTGGAACTCGGCGAGAGTTCGGTTCGGGGAGAAGTACACTCCTACCACGACAATGTCCCCGAACCGTGCTGCTACGCAACCCTGTCCTCTCCTGGCGCTTTCGAGAGATGGGGTACCAGCAGCGGCCGACGAAATTAGGGCCACTGAACCGTTCAGGTCCTCCACCCAGCCATCCCTGGGCGGGACAAAGTAGGGTTCAGCGACCACGGCGATGTTAATCAACCACTGTGCCATGCTCTGGACCAACAGGTCCTGAGCGGCGGCGCAGTGGTTGATGTTCGCCTGGAGGAAGCGTAATGAAGCCGTTATTGGCACTCCATTTCTGCCTCCTGAGTCTTTTGTGAGGACTCACTCGCGGCAACCAAAGCGACGGCGGCGGCAGTGACGGCGTTGGTGGTGGCAGCAGCGGCGACGGCAGTGGCGGCGGCGGCGTCGGCAGGGACGGCGGTGGTGGAGGGCTTCTTTTTGCCCCCGGTTTTGGCAGGTGGAGCGCAGGCCTTGCTTTCAACCCAGTGATCGGCCGGTTTGCCAGATGCCGCACATACAACGCAGTGCAGCGCGGCATTACACGAGTTGGCTTTATGTCCGGGCCGACCACAGCGGAAACAAAGATCGCTGCGGTCCACCTCCGAGGTGCACTGGACTCCCACGTGGTTGCCCACTTGGCAGCGGAAGCACCTCAGAGGTCTGGGTTCCAGCAGTTTGACCTGCGCAGATACCCAGCCCACCAGGAGTCTTCGGCCCTCCGATATTTTCTTGGCCGCCATCACGGGACAGCTCACCACAACGGTTCGCATGCCCGTGCGGTCAGGACGTATGGTGCCTGCCTTCACCTGCTCTGCAGAGCACCCCCCAGTCCTGACGACGGCGGCCACCACCTCCTCCTCCGTGACGGAGTCGTCCAGGCCTATAATGCGCATATCAACGCACTTGGTAGGCCTGGACACTCGGACCTCGTCCGCATTTAAGGACGCTCTAAGCCTTTCAGCCAGAGCGTCAGCGGTCGGGCCACTGGCTGCACCGGGGATCTCCAACATCCGGGCCCCAGTCATGGTCATCCTGTGTCGGAGGCCCCCAGTAATGCCGAGCTCCCGAAGGTTCACCGCCTCCTTTGCCTTTATAAGCACTTGGCTGTACGTTACGCCCCTCTTCTCCGCGTCCGGCTGTAGTGTGATCACTACAGCTGCGGTCTTAGGGGCACGGAGCCTGGCTGCGACACTTCGTTTTTTTTTTTCGCCGTCTCCTCTCGCGTTTCTTGGTCGCCCTGGTTGCCTTTCTCGCCTTCTTCCTCTCTCCGACTACTTGCCATTCGGCCGCAGGAGAGTTTGAAGACGGGGGCGCCTGTTGCACAGCTGGTGCTGGAGCTCGCGCTGCCTGTGCAGCCACCCTACCTGTCTTTGGCTTGGTCGTTGCCGACCTAGCCCCTCGGTTGGTCTGACCGGATGACCCCGGTTTGGCAACCACTGTGGCTGCATACGAGGCTGCCTTCTGCTGGCCCGACGCCTTTTGGCTCGCCGCCAGGGGGGGGCGCAGGATGATGTTCTCCAGTACAGAGAACCGTGCTGCGAAGGCAGCCATCTCCTGCCGCACTAGGTTCAGAACCTGCTCCTCCACAGGCACGGGCTGGCTTTTCCCCCTTGAGGTGCCTCCTTGGAGCCGTCTCCTCGGAGCCTGGCCAAGTCTGCTTGGAGCTTTTCGTTCTCCTTTTGGAGAAGCTCCGTGGCGGTCGCCAGGCGGGTGACCTCCGCCCGCAACTTGGACATTTCATCCGATTGGGGCCCGCGGAAGTTGGCCTCCGCTGCCGCCAAAATGGAGGCCGCCGCCGCACTTACGGCCTTGTTTTTAGTGGCTTGCTTCCTCTTCAAGGCCACATCGCGGACGGCCGCCTCCACGATCTGTACAAACCTGGCCTTATTGGAGCCGCCAGCAGCGTCTAGCTCACTGCCAGAAGACCCCGAGATAGAGGCCCTGCGACTGTTCGCTGCGGGGTGTCGCCCCTCCTCGGCAAGCTTTGCAGCTCGCTGGGATGCAAGCCCCCTCCCCTTGCCTCCGTCTCGGCCTCTGCCCCGTGCACTAGTGGGGATCTTACGGGCTGAGACTGCCTCTCTGTTGGAAGACGACCCTTGGTCATCCTCCGGCCTGGGTCGCTTACGGAAGAACTTGGAGTTCTCCGAAGCAGCCTCGTTTCCCTCGTGTCCAGAGCTCGCCGAGCTGATGCCAGACGCAGAGTCGGAGTCTGACCCCGCATCTCCTTGACGCTCAAGCGAGCCCTTCCTCTAATGATTGGATCCCTCCAATCCAAGGGCCTCCAAGGGGAGGCTCCCGCCTCCGCACTACGTTCGCCCGACATCTTGTCGGGCTTACTAAAATTAACGCCGATCATCTCCTTAAAGGACGTTGCGGATCGGGAGCCTCCTCGGCTCTTGTTGCCACTGGCAAGCGGTTCAAGACAACCGTTGCCCCCCCCAGAATACGAGGGGCATCACGCCTCCGAAGGAGACGTGGCGGATTCTCCAGCTGCTGAGCAGCTGGTACCGCCCTGGGGTAATGCTTTTCCGTGTGTCTTATTCATTTTTTTTTCTTCCTTTTAAAGGGTGTGGTCCCTATATTCTCCTCCCTTCTCCTCCCTTTTCTTGCTTGCTCACTGCCCTCACAGTCACGTCTGATGAGCAGACGCGTACCAGAGAACAGTGAGCAAGATTCCTTCCTATGAAACGCACACCGTCCGAAAACCCGAACATTGCTCAAGTCTCCGAACGGTGTGCCCTTCTCGTGTCCCTCTTTGTCTGGTCTCTCACTTGAACCTTTCCGGCATGAGTAACTCTACCGGCAGAGCTCCAAGATCACTGAGACACACAAGCCCCACCACGACGGCAACGTGGGGACACACTCGGTGGGGAGTGGTATGTACCTGCGTATTCATTCACAGCGTACCGGCGTGATGTTATGGTATAAACTGGTGTAAACAATAAACAGTCATGCGATTTCAGCAATCCCGATCCATTTGCTGCCATTTATTGAAAAGTTCCGTTGCTTACCTCCGAAATTCTTCATCAGATCTTTACCAAATTGAAATGGGAACTCCAGGAAAATACTTTTTTTTTTTACTATTTTTAGGCACGCGCTTGACCACCATCTCACCTGATGGTAAGCGATGATGTGGTCGAAGATGGAGCACGCTTGCCTAGAAGTAACCTATTCACTCTTCACTTAAAGACTCCCAGGTTGCAGCTATCGGGAAACACAGACTCCGGCCGGGAATTCCACTCCTTAGCTGTACGCATTATGAATGTGTTCCCACAACGTCTGTGCGTGTGGGTGGGATGTCCACCATGTACCGGTGGCGCATCGCCGTTTGTCTTGTGGTGCGATGATGGAACGGGCTTGACGGAATTAAATTATGCAATTCTGTCGCACATTCCCCAAAATGCAACCGGTATAAAACCGACAAACTAGCAACTCGCCGTCGATGCTCAAGACTTCGGAGCTTCGTCGCGACGAGCCTCTCATTGCCAATGATCCTCTTGACTCGTTTCTCAATTGACTCAAGGGCATCAAGCTGGTATCTTTAGGATCCGTCCCAAAGATGAGAGCAGTATTCCATAAACGATCGAACTTGCGCTTGATAGAGTTTGAGCAGCTGTTCCGGCGTGAAGTACCGTCACACCTTTGCTAGGATCTCCAACTTCCTTGCAGCCACTTGAGCTTTTGCCTCTATGAAAGGGCCAAAATTGAGAGTAGATGTTAATGTAACCTTAAGAAGTTCAAGTTGGTTGGTTGGTTACTCTTCCAAACACAAAAAAAATCGTCCAAATCGGTTGACGATTAGCTAAAACATCGCTGAACATTTATCATGGGATCCCATCATTAGCTCAGCAACATGAGATGTTGATTACCAGGCACAAATATCTGAATTGCGTTAAAAAGTTTATGAAAAACATATATGCCTGTTAAATTTGAGGGTTTTCCTCGATTTTCATGGGATCCCATCATCAGATTCTGACTTGGTGACAATGAGGCCACTTCAGGAGTATAGGTTTTTAAAATAAAAAAATAATTTTAAAATCGATCCACAATTGGCGGCAGCCTCCTCCTTTTTGAAGAAGTCGGTTAAAAATCCATAATACTTTTTAGCGAATAGTGACGTCTCAAGTCCCCAAATAAGGTAAAGATGCCAAAGCTCCTCATTTGTAAAATCGATAGATAAACATCTTAATCAATCTTAGTCAATACTTCAATATTGATATCGTTGGATATTTTATTGCCTGAAAGTTAGCAGCATGGAACCTCATTTCACTTCCTTGTCCTCAACCTCCATCACTCAAGTTGCAAGAATAATAAGAAAAAAGCTGTACAGCGGCAGCATAAAATGCACCTCAGCAATATACGAGGTCTGCACTCGCACCACTCACAGCACTCTTGTTCCTGTCGGAAACGCAGATCGGATGTCCGTCGGACGTGTCATACCTGTCTTATCCAGGGTTTACCCTGGAGCACAACTTCAGACCACGCGCAGGTATGCAAGTACGCCCGGCACGACATCTGCTATCGGCGTCTCCGTAACCTTAAAGACTCCAGTTTCTCAACGCTGTGGGCTATAGTAGACACAAGCCTGGACCAAAATTATCTACGCCTGCGTCTACCGTTAGTACAGTGGTGATTTGGAGGAAACTGGGCTCACATAGCACCTCAGTGAGGCGGCGGATCCGGCTCAGCAGCGGTACCCTTCTACCCACCATCAGGAGTGGCTCTTCCCATACCAGTGCACTGACCATTCTGAACGACAGACGCGGAAGCTAGTGCTTGCGTTAAATCTTACCCAGCTGGTCCAGAGAGCAACGAGGGTGCCGGATGTTGATTCGCACACTGCCAATTGCTTGGACCTTTTGCTGACAACAGATCCAGACCGCTATTTGGTGTCGATTTCTTCACCACTGGGTAGTTCCGACCACTGTCTGGTGAAGTCTGTGTCCGTCTACTCCCCGCCCGATCCTGGCCCAAGTGGCTCCCGGCGGGTATGGCGATACAGGTCAGCAGATTGGGATGGCATGCGATTTTTCTTCGCATGTTACCCTTGGCAGCCTACTTGCTTTTCTTCGATTGATGCTTCGTCATGCGCGGACACCGTGACGGATGTGTTACGGAGGGGAATGGAGTACTACATTCCGTTCTCTGACATAACAATGTCTGGCAAAGCTCGTCCATGGTTTGGTGCCGAGTGCAATCGCGCTGATGCGCTTAAACAAGCGGCGTACTTAGCATGAGTCGACGCTCGTCCGCGCGTATCATAAGTTCCTGGCGTACCTAGAAGCGAATGATATCCTTAGTGACCGACAATACGGGTTCCGCCGAATTCGGTCAACTGGAGATCTTCTAGCGCATGTCATTCACATCTGGAGAAAGGCCATAGAGAAGCACGGGGAGGTACTAGCGGTCTCCCTTGATATCTCGAAGGCCTTCGACAGGGTCTGGCACGATAGCCTTATTAGTAAGCTTCCTTCCTTCGGTCTGCCCGCCGGTCTGGATTGGATCGCAGACTTCCTGAGGGATCGGTCTATCCGAGTGGTCATAGATGGCTGCTTGTCTAGACTGCTGGATATTAATGCCTAGGTTCCTCAAGGGTCGGTGTTTCGGCAACACTGTTTTTGCTACATATTAATGGTCTGCTTCAACCTGGTACCTTTGGGTATGCAGACGACAGCACTAATGCTGAGAGATACGTGTCCAACGCACGAGCCTTTGGGTTGCAGATCTGGTCTCTCCGGGAGGCTATGGTTGAGCGCTTGAATGTGTCCTTACAGGCTGTCTCTGAATGGAGTGATGCCAATCTGGTCAAGTTCAATGCTGCTAAGACCCAAGACGGTCTATTTTCCGCAAAAAGGAGCCAACTTCTCCCAGCTCCATTTTTCCGAGGTGAAATTTGGGCTTCTTGGGGTTACATTAACATCTGCTCTCAATTATGGCAATTTCATAGAGGCTAAAGCTCAAGTGGCTGCAAAGAAGTTAGGGATTCTAGCAAAGGTGAGACGGTACTTCGCGCCGGAACAGCTGCTCAAACTCTATCAAGCAAGTTCGATCGTGTATGGAATACTGCTCTCATCTTTGGGATGGATTTGCCAGATACCAGCTTGATGCCCTTGAGTCAATTGAGAAACGAGCCAAGAGGATCATCGACAACAAGAGGCTCGTCGCGACGAAGCTCCAAAGTCTTGAACGTCGACGACGAGTTGCTAGCCTGTCGGTTTTCCACCGATTGCATTGTGGGGAGTCTGTGATTCCTGATAGCTACAACGGGAGTCTTTAATTCAAGAGTGAATAGGTTACTTCTAGGCAAGCGTGCTCCATTTTTGACCACATCATCGCTTATCATCAGGTGAGATAGTGATCAAACGCGTGTCTATCAGTACTAAAAAAAAACAGACTTTATTTCATTTGTCTTTTCGTACATTTGTATTTCGAAAAACCGTAATAGGTAGACGGTTGAAATTTTGACAGTGTGTATTTCTTACAAATAATAAAATAAAATAAAATAAAATTAAAAATTAAAGGGAGCTCCCATGAAAGAAACGTGTTTTTTTCGGTATTTGGTACGGATTCCTTGTTGTGAGAGTCGAACTTGCACTTGCCTGGTTTTTAAACTTGTTTCTATCATTCAAGGAGATGCATTAGTCCGGTCAAATTAGACCAGAAAATATGAATGAAGGTACAGTAATTCGCATCCAGCTCTAAATTGGTAGGGTTGTTCAAAACCGACACCTGTCGTGCTATTCTGTAACAACATTTTCGTGTCTCAAGATGAGTTTAAACATAAGACCTTTATGTTGTGTGCAATAAAGTTCACTTTCTGAGCTTTGTCACTTCAGGGGAAGCTTGATATCGAAATTGTTACTTACAGAATAGACTAGCTGGGAAAAAATTACTCGGGTCAAAGGTCACAAAAACGGATTTTTCACGATTTTCTGCAAAACAGTAAGTTATCACCAAATTATTAAAAAAAAAAAAAAATAATTACATAAAGCATACGTGATTTGAAGATCACCTTTTAAGCAAGAAGATGCTTGTGTTAGGTGACTCCGCTCTTCCCCTTAACATTATACAGTGTATGCAATTGAAAATTAAAAGGAAAACAAAAGAGAAGAAAACACAAAAAAGGAGCGCACTTGAGTGAATTATGTAAATTGGTTTTGAGTGTATGTGCATGAGAGTGTATTTTAGTGTTAATGTGTGTGTGCGTGCTTGAGTGTATATACTAGTGTAAGTTTGAGAATTTAATTAATTTAACTGCAAATAGATATAAGTTTACGTTTCAGTTTGGTTAGGTCTAGGTTTAGGTTAGCCTTGCGACAGTGTCTTGGGATCGAAGGAAGCCAGGGAACAGCTCCCTCCACTAACGATTTTGTTAATGCGGCTCTTTATGTTACTGGACAGATTATGGAAGCAATGTTACCCTGACCTCAATGTCGTCATAGGATTTAGTCTAAAGCCAGTCAGTCACAACTAATTTACAGTCATGGAGTTTCAGAGGGTGGATGTGTAATTCTTTATTAAATAGGTTGTATAAGTGGGAAGATTGCCTTGCATACTGCCTCAAAATTTTGTATCAGATAATTAATAAAAATGTCTAGATACTTTTTTCTTAAGAACCACAGTTTCTGAGATACAACGATTGAAAAAGTTGGAACCAAGCCACACTTGAACTTGGTAATATACGTAAAAGGTGTTGATGAGCAGCCGCTGAGGTTGGAGGAAGACAAGCTAATTGCACTTGTTTTTTATTTAGAGTATTTTTAACGAAACATGCCTATCGAAACTTATCTAAGCAAGTGGTTTTTTCAGGAGCTCCATACTAAAGAGAAGCAAGCGAATTCCGTTGGTGATAACTTCTTGTGGAGTTGAATTACTCTTTTCAAACACTTCTGCGCATTGCAATTTATTTCCTCTGATTTTTTTATATATAATTGTATGGATTGCTTTTTTTATCTGAATTAAACTGATTAATAACAATAATTGAACTAAATCTTGTTTTTCAAACATTTTAAAAACAGTTGTTTTACCCCACCTGATAAACGCAGGTGTCGTTCAAATTAAACAGAATCACAACAGTTTCGTCTAACAGGCCTACCAGACGAACCAAGTCAAAAAATCGCGCTAGGTACTCTACCTCAAAGGTGGCGTGGAAACGTGTGCATATTATGACAATTACAACTCTTTCAACTATTTGTTTTCAGCTGTTTCATACTATTTCATTGGCTAAATATTGCATTTTGTATGAAACATCTGATATTTTTCTAGAGATTTCAGTGTTTTCCCAAAGTAAAAGTTGCTTATTATCATGTGTACTTTCACTGCCTAAGAGGTTGCTGGTGTTTTACAAATAACCCTGAACAGTACTCGGCGATAAATATTGAACGTCGACCTCGATCGAGACAATCGGCTAATTTCGGCTTCGTAGAGCGTTATCTATGTCGCACACTACCTATGTGACGTTTTGTCAGTCGTTGTTCAAGTGCGGTCGCGTCCAGTTCAAAATATATATTTAGAGTTGTTAACACCCCCAAATTAAAATAATTTTAAGTTGTACTATGCCATTTTCAGGAAAAAGAGGGAAAACTTTACGAGGTCAGTCACGTAAAATTATCGACAATGTTTATAAATATTTTGTAACCGAAGCTGACAGATAAAAAAAATGAAGATGAAAATGTAATTTGGTATTTTAAGATGGTTTAAGAGGGAGTTGCAAATGCCACTGGAATTTCAAGAAGAACTTTATAATATAATAATAAACGAAGTCGGTACTGAAACACATTCTACTGAAATTAAGTTCAATTTTGTTTGGATATGGACGATTTTGATTATGATGTTGTTCGAAGTATAGTGTATAATTTTCACTTACGATTTAATGAACTGCCAACAGTAAAATCATTAAAAGCTAAATTATCTGAAGCTATTAATTACAATGGGTCTGAAAAGACGTTGAGAAAAATACTTTACGAGATGGGATTTCTGTTCACTAAAATGGAAGATAATCGAAAAGTTATAATGGAAAAGCACGATGTAAGTCTCAAACAAATACCTCGATATAATACGCAAATTTCGCGAATCAGGAAAAAATATCGTCTACATGGATGAGTCATACATCCCACACTAAAGGGAAATCTTGGAGTGATGATAAGAAAAAAGGAGTAAAAAAGCCAATTTCAAAAGGTCAACGTTTGATAATAGTTCATGCGGGAAATGAAAAAGGCTTTGTACCCGGTGTCTTTTTAACGTATATATCCACGGACACTACAGGTGACTATCACAATGAAATGAATAACGATAACTACGAAAAATGGCTGGTTAATCAATTAATCCCAAATAAATCCAGTGATTCTGTTCTAGTTATCGACAACGTACCCTATCACAACAAAAATGTTGAAAGACGGGGGGTCTTTCAACATATTTGTTGTGAAAGGGTGCGTAACTCAAACACCATTAAACAGGAAATGATCAACTGGTTAAACAAACACGAAATTTCAGTTGATCAGAAATTAACAAAAACGCAGATTTACGCTATTATGTCAGCACAAGGAGAGGTATACAGAGTTTTCCATGGACAAAGTTCTTGCCAAACATGGGCACACTGTGTTGCGATTGCCACCATATCATCCAGTTTTTAATCTAATTGAAAATATATGGTCTCAACTGAAAGGTTATGTAGCCTCTAGAAATGTGGGTATGAATTTAACTACAGTAAAAACATTATTGACTGAAAAAGAAAACATGATCGGGGCTGAAGAGTAGAAAAAGATTTGCGATTATGCAATCAAATGTGAGAATGAATATAGAAGCATTCAACACGGTTTAGGCAAATACACTGATAGACAAGTGATAAATACGGCTGACAGTGACAGTGATATTGACCTCTTTGAGAGCACAGACAGTGAAATGGAAGTAATTGAGAATTAGAATTATTATTATTTTTATAACAATGTCTCATTCTAACAATAGGTATAATGGTGTTTATTATGTACACGACAGCTGTAATTTTCCAAAATAATTAAATACGTAAACATAATGTAAACATGTTTTTTTATTTTTTTATTTTACCCCAACCTAAGGAAAGAACACACTTACAGAAAAATTGGTGCATTTCATACAAAGAATTATCAACAGAAGCAAATCGTAATTGTTTTAAAAGCTCCTAATAGATACCGGACTGTTTGTATTTCGTGCGACAGAGATAACGCTCTACGATGCCAAAATTAGCAGATTGTCCCTTTCCAAAGGTCGATGTGCAATATTTATCGCCGGGTACTGTACAGGGTTATTTGTAAAACACCAGCAACCTCTTAGGCAGTGAAAGTACACATGATAATTAGCAACTTTTACTTTGGTAAAACTCCGAAATCTCGAGAAACATATCAGCTGTTTCATACATAATGCAATATTTAGCCAATGAAAATGTATGAAACAGCTGAAAACAAAAAGTTGGAAGAGTTGTAATCGTCATAATATGCACACGTTTCCACGCCACCTTTGAGGTAGAGTACCTAGCGCGATTTTTTGACTTGGTTCGTCTGGTAGGCCTGTTAGACGAAACTGTTGTGATTCTGTTTAATTTGAACGACACCTGCGTTTATCAGGTGGGGTAAAACAACTGTTTTTAAAATGTTTGAAAAACAAGATTTAGTTCAATTATTGTTATTAATCAGTTTAATTCAGATAAAAAGAGCAACCCATACAATCACAAATAAAAAAATCAGAGATAATAAATTGCAATACGCTGAAGTTTTTAAAAAGAGTAATTCAACTCCACAAGAAGTTATCACCAACGGAATTCACTTGCTTTTCTTTAGTATGGAGCTCCTAAAAAAACCACTTGCTTAGATAAGTTTCGATATGCATGTTTCGTTAAAAATACTCGAAATAAAAAACAAGTGCAATTAGCTTGTCTTCCTCCAACCTCAGCGGCTGCTCATCAACACCTTTTACGTATATTACCAAGTTCAAATGTGGCTTGGTTCCAACTTTTTCAATCGTTATATTTCAGAAACTGTGGTTCTTAGGAAAAAAGTATCTAGACATTTTTATAATTATCTGATACAAAATTTTGAGGCAGTATGCAAGGCCATCTTCCCACTAATACAACCTATTAAATAAAGAATTACACATCCACCCTCTGAAACTCCGTGACTATAAATTAATTGTGATTGACTGGCTTAAGACTAAATCCTATGACGACATTGAGGTCAGGGTAACATTGCTTCCATAATCTGTCCCGTAACATAAAGAGCCGCATTAACAGAATCGTTAGTGGAGGGAGCTGTTCCCTGGCTTCCTTCGATCCCAAGACACTGTCGCAAGGCTAACCTAAAACTAGACCTAACCAAACTGAAACGTAAACTTATATCTATTTGCAGATAAATTAATTAAATTCTCAAACTCACCCTAGTATATACACTCAAGCACGCACACGCACACTAACACTAAAAATGTTGCACACTCTCATGCACACACACACTCAAAACCCATTTGCATAATTCACACAAGTGCGCTCCTTTTTGTATTTTCTTCTCTTTTGTTATCCTTTTAATTATCAATTGCATACACTGTATAATGTGCCTGTGCTCTTGGCCACCTTACCTTGTTTAACTTTTCTGTGTACTTCGTAATTGGCGTATTGTTTTTGTAATAATTTTAAGTTATTTTACTGTAAGCTGTGAAGCTACCTTTCATAAATAAATAAATAAATAAATAAATAAATAATGTTAAGGGTAAGAGCGGAGTCATCTAACACAAGCATCTTCTTGCTTAAAAGGTGATCTTCAAATCACGTATGTTAATGCTTTATGTAATTGAAATAAAAAAAAAATCATTTAATTTTTGTCTGAAATAATTTTATGATAAAACTTACCGTTTTGCAGAAAATCGTGAAAAACCCGTTTTTGTGACCTTTGACCCCGAGCAATTTTTTTCCAGCTAGTCTATTCTGTGAGTAACCATTTCGAAATCAAACTTTCCCTGAGTGACATGAAATCGTCCATATCCAAACAAAAATGCTTTTTGGTCTCCCTTTTTTTGGAATGCTGAACTTAATTTCAGTAGAATGTGAGTACTGACATCATTATATATATTATTTAAAGTTCTTCTTGAAATTCCAGTAGCATTTGCACCTACCACCCTACCTTCTTAAAATACCAAATTACATTTTCATCTTCATTTTTTTAATCTGTCAGCTTCAGTTACAAAATATTTATAAACATTGTAGATAATTTCGCGTGACTGACCTTGTAAAGGTTTTTAGATTATTCCTTATATTTGTAGTAAAAGACGGTATTACTTGCCAAATTCTATAGTTCTAGGTAACGGGAAATACTCTATAAATTTTAAGTTCCTTGAGAGTGTCGAAATATAAGTTTTTTGCGGCATAAAGGACCGTACCTTTTTTATCTTAACTAAGAAGTTCGATTTTTCCACAGCTTTAAAGAACGGTAGACTGTACATGGTTTTAATTTCAACTTGATACGAGTACCTCCACATGTTTCTGAGATAAAGGGTCTTGACAGACAGACGGACGGACGGACAACAAAGTGATCCTATAAGGGTTCCGTTTTTCCTTTTGAGGTACGGAACCCTAAAAATGAACGCACAGATGAAGATTAATCAACAAAATAAAATGTTCATTCAATGACAAGAATACAAATCGATGTCAGGGTCATTATCCCTGGAGTGTTTGTCAACAGCTGGTCAAAATCGTTTAAGCTTTAGTAAAGAATTAAAGCTTATTCAACAGTAAGAAAACAACACTGCTGTTGCTACCAAGTCTGACTTTATATACGTTTATTCCTCGGATAACGTTAAGCAGCCACATGTCGATTTCCCACACGAAGATGGAAGAAAGCTTGTAAAGAAAAGAATGGCTGGAGCCAGTGTTCGTAAAAATGAACGTCTGATGTATGATTTTTTTATGCATGTTCGGAAAAATCGGAATATTTTGATGCTCATTTCGTGAGAACTGAAAACAGCTGGATCTAACCGTCTCATTGATTTCAGAATAATATATAGAATAGAAAAACACTTATTCAGCACAGACACAAACGCACAGCGATAAAGTAAATAGGCAGTCTATCTTGCTTTCGTCAGTAATAGCATAACATTTAATTTTATAATACGTACGATGGATGCGAGACGCAAAGGACCGGTTGTTGTGGCGACTCTTAGAAGAAACCTATGTACAGCAGTGGACGTTTTTCGGCTAACAATAACATTTAGACACGAAAAAATTACAATCATTCAAAATCAGGTACAGAATCCCAGTTAACATAAAAAAGAATGATCGGTATTACATACACACATTCAAACATATAAAGGAGACGAATTCAATGGTCCCAACCTTTCAAAGCGTTACACTCATCATTCTTCGACGATCTCGATTTGAGGGTGAAATTGTAACCTGGTCCGCAAAATCTGATACTAGATTGAGGTCACAAGTTGAAGGTTATTTGCGTAAGGTAGACCTCAATTATTGCTATTCATAGCTACAAATTGAAGGGACTGATCCTGAAGGTCTGGTCAAATTAATACCTATAATGGAATACGTGTATTTGTACAACCTTCCACAGCGATAATTGTTATAGTATAAAAACATTAATTATGTCTGTCTTCATAGGGATAAGCAGTATATACTATTAAGATTATAAGGATGACATTGTAAGGATTTGCTTGTACATCTTTAGTAATGTTATTGAAAAGTTAGAAGGAACATAATTTATGATGCCGTGAACGTGTGATTAATAAAACATACATAT
Source organism: Lacanobia oleracea (assembly GCA_950371165.1). NCBI lineage: Eukaryota > Metazoa > Arthropoda > Insecta > Lepidoptera > Noctuidae > Lacanobia > Lacanobia oleracea. The sequence goes on along the minus strand of OX493391.1, from coordinate 23,333,163 downwards.
CGTCGCAGTGTTACGTGGACTCACCATAATGGAAAAAAGAAGGACATACTTATAAATATTTCCGACCAAAAAAAGTTCAATTTAGTGGTCGGGGGAACCGCAACTTTATCTGCCATATTCTGGCTGTTTTAGTAAAATATTCACAAAGAAACAAAACAAATAAGTAAATAAACTCTTGTCAAAAGCCAAGCAACAGTAAAATTTGACATTTCGAAGACCTCACGCTACAGTAGCGCCTCAAGCGGCAAATTCTTACGCGAAAGTCTTGTTTGTTTCGGATTTGCCTTGAAAGCTAACCAGATATGAACCTTTTTGCACTTTAATAAATAAACATTGCTCTATAAACCTTTCATCCTCAGGTAAATTCAGCGTGATGCTCCCAAGCACCCCTTCTCCATACTTCATGTAGCCAAAGATCCCGACAACGCCATACAATATGGCGACGAAGATCATAGTGACATTTAGAACACTGGGACAACCGAGGAAGTCTTGAGGCTTAGCCATCTCGTTCTCCACTGGCATGACCACGTTGATGCCTTCCATTGCAAAGATTGCTGTGCTGGAAATAAGAGAAGGAATTAATGAGTTGGTTTCAACGGATACCATTTTAGACTACATACATTAAATGAGGACAGATGGATGGATTTTTGCTACTCTTTTGCTTTAAAACTACTGTAAAGATATTGATGAGACTTAGTTTAAGGAACGATGAATTCTCAGTCATTCAGTTTATTGGAATTATTTATTTATTATATTTAATCGTATAGGTACGGAACCCTAAAAAATAAAGTATGTGTGAAGCGCTGGTTAAAGCAACGATGAATTCTCAATCGTTCAGTTCATTATATTTAATCGATAACCTATACCGATAATAACATTTAATTCATTATTGGACGTGACTGACACTTAGCCCGCATACGTGCGCACTCGCTGCCTGCCGTAGCGCGACTGTCCTGGGTTGGATTAAATCCACCGTCTACACAGATGCAATCGCCGCGCTCCATCCGTGGATGGAAGTGCGCGTCCTTCCTCCAAGGGCGTTGAAGGTCAATCTAAAATTTGGATGACATCTGCCGTCTACACGTATGTAATCTAGCAAGGTCACCTTGGATAGAATTGGATGGAACGCTAGATTACATCCATGTAGAAGGGGTTTCAACTTTGAAGTCATCGTCTATGACGCCGATACAGCTACCATAGAAAACAGCGTTTCTGTGAGAGGGACAGATATATTAATAATAATATAATAATATTCCACACAACTATCACACAACGCCATCTAGTCCCAAGCTAAGCAGAGCTTGTGTTATGGGTACTAGACAACTGATAAACATACTTATATATTTCTAAATACATACATATTATAGATAAACTACACCCAGACACAGAACAAATGATCATGCTCATCACACAAACATTTGTCCTGGGTGGGAATCGAACCCACAACCTCTGGCATAGCAGTCAGGGTCACTAACCACTAGACCAACAGGTCAGTCGAAAATATATTTGCTTAAAATAATTATATCTCCTTTGTTTTTCGAGTAATTTTGATTCTATTTCCACTGTTAGTATTATATTTTTGTAAACTGTATAGATGAAAAATATATTTTTCATGCATATTTCCTATTCAGTGAAGTTTAAAAGCAAACGTAGTCGAGGGTGAGAATTTCACATTTTATATCTAACCTTGTAGACCAATACCATAATTCCACATTATATAATTTGATCCAGGGAAGTGAAAAAGTAATTAATTTTGGTCAGTTCATCCCGTTACCTCATTAACGTTTGTGGTCTGTTTGTCTGTATATGAGTTTCCGCGTAGTGTTTGCTTCTATTGACCGCTCCCTGAGACAAGTCGTACTCGTATTTAATGGGTTAAATACGAGTGACATACATATACAATACATGTGGCTTGGTAAAAATGTACCTACCAAATTTACCAAGCCACATGACGTCACGCGTGTCTTCAACTCGCTGTATCTCCTTCATTTTTTGTTTTCGTGAGTAAAGAAAAAATACGTGTCGAATATATTTTGAAAATCTATCAGACGGACTAATTAGATTGTTTTATTAAAATACCCTATTAAATATCTTCTGAGACTAATGTGCAATTTGTGATCACACAAAATCATTTGTGATTAATTAAGATATTTGTATTTAATTGTATTGTTTGTAACATCAGAAAAAAGATGTCAGACAATCAGTATCAGTTTTATATCATTATCATCATCATCTGCCTAGCCTTTTTCCAACTATGTATATTGTGGTCAACTTTCAGTCAAACCGGATTTTGCTGAATGTTGATAAATTAAAATAAATGGAAAAAATTTAACACAGTTTTTAGTACGTCTAAATAAAGATATCGAAGCAAAAAAAGCACTGATTAAAGTGATTTTATTTTGACCCAAAATAATAAATTGCCAAATTTTTCCTTATTTTTATTTTTACCTTTGTCTTAATTTTTGTGGTCTGAACAATTTCTAAAAGTTTGTCCATAAATTTAAATGGGACCAATCAGAGAACCGTAAAGTATAAAATGCAATTTCATTCAAAGTAGATGATCCAACACAATAACAAATTGATGAGCTTGTGTAAGCTAACGTGGAATTTAATATAAAGTTCAACTGTGAAAGGGATCCGGAACTGAACTCAAATTGAATTTAAACAGTAAAACTTAATTTCACTTTATCGAATCCCATGTGTTTATGCTCATTATTGGCATTGTTTTGAATTCTTTCATCGAAAGACGTCCACTGCTGGACTTAGGCCTCCCCCAAAAGGTTGATCGCGGTGTATGTTGTTGATTTTGAACCCTTTACACACCCCTACGACTAAAGTAAAACATAGGTAATTAGGAGACAAGAGATAAGCTTTGGACTTTTAATGAATTTTAAATTTTGTACGAGTTTCACGATAGCTACAATTTTAAAAAATCCGGACAAGTGCGAAGTGGACTCGGCCACTGAGGGTTCCGTGAAAATTTGAAGGTACTTTAAATAAAGACAAATTTTTTTAATGACTTAATTACAAATGTATAGTTTTCAGATTTTTCCCCATACTTGTAGTCATCATCTGCCTAGCCTTTTCCCAACTATATTGGGGTCGGTTTCCAGTCAAGCCGGATTTAGTTGAATACCAGTATTTTACACCCAACCACAGATCAACCTTGGCAAGCGTTGTTTAACCTTGAAGATCGACCCGTGCGGCTGTTTTTACCTTACCACGACCTCCTCATGTTTCCCTATACTTGTAGTATGAGACAGTATAATTTGCGAAATCATAGTTCTAGATCAACGGAAAACACATAAACGGCCGTATCTTTTTTACGTTAACTTAGAAGATTGGTTTTATCACAGTTTCAAAGGATTGTAAACTTGAGTATACTGTTTTAGTTTCAACTCGATACCTTGATACATGCGTTTCCGAAATAAAGGGTTTTGACAGACAGACGGACAGACGAAGAGCAAAGTGATCCTATAAGGGCTCCGGTTTATCCTTTTGAGATACGGAACCTTAAAAATCATCAATTTTAACTCTTTATTTTTTTAAATTACCTTAGAAAAAGCGGCCACTTCTCCACACTAGACACCATCTCAATATTACTTATTGGTGGCAGATCCGTGAACGTATAGTAACACGTTATTCCAAACGTAACCACGAGGCACACGTTAGCCAACACTGAGAATGGCACGAGGAACTTCAGGTGTCTGATCTGAGTGATCAGGATAAGTGGGAGTAGAAGGATCCCGCAATAGACTTCGACTTCATATTTCGTAGATGGTGCGAAGTGATCAAAAATCTGGAAATAAAGGTTTACTGTTAATTAGATAATAAAAGAAGGGAAAATTGTTCAGGTTTTAACATTCAGAAAAATATTCCCGGGAATCTCGCGGCATGTCCATTTCGACATTGTCATTCAGGTTCATAAACACAAATTCCACTACTCTATGCTATTTCAAAGAAACTGCCGATTGTGAAATTATTTGCAGATTGCGATGTTTTGTTGTTTTCTACGCTCATCTTGACATTGTTAACCTTTCAACAACTTCTGATAGTATTTTTTTTATTACTTACCTACTGACTCCCAATAATTATGTTATTAATCCTTCACTCAGTATACTATATTAAGACTAGCCTCTGCCAGTAGCTTCGCCCGCGTGAAATTCGAAAATGATTTAAAGGGAATATTCCCGGGACGAAAGTTATCCTACTTATAACCAAATCCGTTTAGCTGTTAGGACATAAAAAGGTAATAAATACACAGATGGACAGACAGAGTAACTTTCACATTTATATTAGTACTATCTTTTGCCCGCGACTTTGTACACGCATATCCCGTTTTTTCCCGTTCCCATAGACATTTCGGGAAATTCTTCGTTAGTGCTACTCTACACTCCCCAAGAAACCTCATCTGCCTAGGCTTTTCCCAACTATATTAGGGTCGGCTTCCAGTCAAACCGGATTCAGCTGAACACCAGTATTTTACGTGAAGCGGCTGCCTACCAAACCTCCACAACCCATTAAATGGGTAACACGGTATTTCTTGGCAAGACTGGAGTCAGATTTACTGGCTTCTGACAATCCGTAACGACTGCCAAAGTTCTACAAATGACAGCCGGGACCAACAGCTCAACGTGCTTTCCGAGGCACGGAGGAAACTCATTATGTTAAGATGGTCACCCATCCACAGACCAACCTTGGCAAGCGTTGCTTAACCTTAAAGATCGACCTGTGCGGCTGTTATTCTTCAGCCACGAGCTCCTCACACCTACACTCCCCATGAAACCTACATTCAGCTTTCTACGACCAGTAGTTTTGGCTATGTGTTGTCTGTCAGTCACTCAGTCACTCAGTCACCCAGTCACCCAGTCAGTCAGTAACGGAAGAATTTTATACGTCATATTATGATAAAGTATGGATGTATTTGGCTATAGTGTGTTGATTAAAGGGGTTTGAACTATATATTATGACTATACATCGAAATACCTTGGCGACGTGATACTTTAGGCCACCATGTTCAATTTTTGTTTGTTGAAGTATCCTCTACACTCTACTATGCATGGTGCACATCGTGCACTGCAAGTTTAAAAAAAAAGAAAATGGTGACAGAGGGGCTATACTACAATGGTTCTATGCCCTTTAGTATAAATGTAAGCTGCCCAGAATTTCTTTTCTGAAATTATCAAAGCTACGGCCCTCGTTATCCCACACAGTTATCCTATTGTCCGTGCAGTAATTCTAAACTTAGTTTATTTTACAAAAGATAATAAGTGCAAGAACCCTACTCCTACAGTTAACATATAATTCTGTTTATTTTTTAACTGTAGGAGTAAGGTCGTAGTAATTCATAACTTAGTTTATTTTACAAACGATAATAAGTGCAAGAAGCCTACTCCTAAACAAAAGGTCACAGGTATACACCTGTTCCTTTGACCTCGAGCCGTACTTTGAAAACCCACACTAATGGATAATGGTCTTACTAGGCGATTAAAATGATTTTGTATGAACTAAATAGCTAGCTAGGGATTCCGGTGGCGTGAGCGGACCGAGCGACTGATGCAGCGGTACATTGAGCTGCGTCAGTCGCAGCTTCGCGAGGTTCTGGTGCCGGAAAGGCTGAACTGGCTCTCACGCCCTTCCACCAGCCTCGTCACTATCGAGGCCATCATAATCATAATCATTTATATTTAGAAATCTATACTAATATACTCGTATAAAGCTGAAGAGTTTGTTTGTTTGTTTCTTTACTTGAACGCTCAGGAACTAGTGGTCCGATTTGAATAATTCTTTCAGTTTTAGATAATCCATTTATTGAGGAAGGCTATAGGCTATATATCATCACGCTTAGACCAATAGGAGCGGAGCAGTGATGAAAATTGTGACGCAAGCGAAGTTGCGCAGGGTAACTAGTTGGTACATAACGGTCTTAAGATTAATTATAGTGGTCTCTTCACATTCTGCCAATTGTGGCGTGCAAATATCAATTATTTTATTTTATTTATTTGTTAAATGAACCATTATTGTCGATCTTATTATTGGAAGGTAAAATAAGTTACTAAAACTAACAAATACACTAAACTAAAAACAATCTAAAATATAGCATCAAAAAATTCATCCTCAACGCTGTCAGCTGGTAATGTGCCCAAGAGACCGGCGGCATTGCCACGTTGAATGGCAATGCTTAATCTTAAAATGCTTAATTGGTTAAATAAATAAATAAAATAAATTACCAGTATTTCAGATGTCTCGGTTAAAAATAAAGTCATAAAAACACACAAGTTATCCGTCCATCCATCCGGCCAGTACTCGACCTGTGGCTCGGGAGAAGGCACGGCTCCTTGACATTTCGTGTGACGCAGGTCCTCTCGGGGCATGGCTGCTTCGGGAGGTTCTTGTGTCGCATAGGCAGGGAGCTGGACGCTCGGTGTCACCACTGCGTTGACTGTCGGGAGGACACGGCGCGGCATACGCTGGCAGAGTGTGCCGCTTGGGAGAAGCCACGCCATGCCCTCATCTCTGTGGTAGGCAGTGATCTCTCGCTGTCGGCCGTAGTTCGTGCTATGGTCGACAGCGAGGAGTCTTGGGACGCGCTGGTCTCCTTGTGCGAAACAGTTATCGCGCAGAAGGAGGCTGTGGAAACGGAGAGAGAGATCTCGACCTCTCTCCCAGCCCACAGCAGGCGCATCGGGCGTCGGAGGAGGGCATATGCTGCCCTCTTTTGGCCCCCCTAACTGGGTCCAGGGTCGGCAGACTTGAGGATGTCCGTCGCCCCTCATTCATTCGGACTCGAGGTGGCGGCGCGTGGTGTTCCCGTGCGCCCCTCTTTGAAGTCGTGGGGGGAGTCAAACACCTCACTCCCTCGCTGACCCGTGGTGGCCCGCAGAAGCGGGCCGGCACCAGCGGGGGATTACGGAAGTCGCATTAGTTCTCGCGATCTCCGGTTGTTGAGAGATGGAGCACCGGGTTGGTTTTAGTAAGGACTATCATGTTAGTTAATGGTTTGTGAAGGTCTGGTAGGGCTGCCTAACAGTCCTTCACAACCCATTAACTTCACAAGCTCTACGTAAAATATTAGTATTCAGCTGAATCCGGTTTGACTAAAACTCTAACTCAAAGCATTTATTTTAATTACACCATTTACACTACTGAATTTTCAAGGTCGTTCGGTCAAAAAGATGAAGCTATTTGCACGTTCCAAAGCATAGCTTTTAAAAAATAATAAAATTGTTACAAAATTATGGAAGTTACAAACCGAAACGACCCAAGAGGTTCATCGAGTCGAAGCTCCAAAATCGTGAGCATCGACGCCGAGTTGCTAACCTGTAGATTTTCTGCCGGTTGCATTTTGGGGAATGTACATAATCTATTATAAATGTACATATATTTAATTCCGCCGTCTTTAGGCGGATATACCTGAGAGTAGCTGATTTTAAAATGAGAATCACGTTTAAACGACTTGTCGTAATTTAAAAAAAAATATATATTATATTAGACCATTTTTTTTAATAACCTGATAATTTTTATATGAACATTTTGAGTTTTGTTCCTTCAACATAATGTAAGTTAATTCGTAAAGTTATGTCTCACACAGACATAAAAACGATAAATTGAACCAAAACTGCCAGGCGTATTTTTATATTTATACCATTTCAAAGACTATTTAATTATCTACATTTTGACATACCTACGGTTATTTTCTTAAAATCTTAAATTAAAGTAAGTACAAAAAACTAATAAATTGTGGGACGCACAGGTGTTAAACGAGTCACGTTTTGCTCTCTCAAAGTCGCTAGCGCATATGGTCGCTTTAACGGCAGAATGGATTTCGATGAAACTAGGTACATGGGTAGACCATGCTCTGAAATAGGATACTTTTCATCACGGGAATATTATGTTCCTGTGGATAATTTTTGCGGAAATAATAATTTTTGCGAATCCAGTTAATACGTAATGACTATGAAAACAAAACTACAAGTTTTATTTTAACCGACTTCTTCAGAAAGGAGAAGATTCTATGTTCGGTTGTATATATATTTTTTATGTATGTTCATCGATTTATCCGCCAATTATAGACAGATTTCAAAAAACATTTTTTTATTCGAAGGCCTATACTCCTGAGGTGGTCTCATTGTCACCAAGTTAGAATCTGATGAAAATCGAGGGAAACCCTCAAATTTTATAAGCACATACAATGTTTTTCATAAACTTTCTAACGCAATTCAGATATTTGTGCCTGGTAATCATCATCTCATGTTGCTCGCTGATGAGGAAAGTTATAAGTCAGGATCTGATGATAGAATCCCATGAAAAATGTTTGTTCAGCGATATTTTTGCCTTTAATAATTGTTAATCGAATTGGATGATTCTTTTTTGTTTGGAAGAGTAGTTTCTCGGATTGGTCCCATTTAAATTTGGTGAAGATCTAATGAAGAACTTTGGAGGTAGGCAAAGGAATTCTTCAATAAATGATAGCAAATGAATCAGGATATCTGAAATCGCATGTTCGACGATTGTTTACACCAGTTCATAACATAACATCACGCCAACACGCTGTTTGTGAAATAAAAAAATCTTTTATACAAAAAAATAAAAACGTCTTCCAAAAACTACAAAGAAAAAAATAACTTTAATTTGGGAAGTCGGTGTTCAGAAACGAAATAACCAAAAACACCGACTTCCGAAAGCAAAGTTATTTTTTTCACTTTGTAGTGTTTGCAATGCATATCAAATTTGAATAATTAAATGTTTCGTTGTGAGTCAAATACAGTTTACTTCAGTATAAATAAAATGTTTCATATGAGGCAATGTGTTTGAAGTAGACAAAATTCGGGTTTAGTATGAAATTGTGTTTCAAGATATTTCATTGAATTTGACGTTGTGTACTTGTTTAACAATTAAATCGTTTAGCGAGACACAATTTTGGTAACAATAGCACTTCGTTGCAACATGATTATAAAGATAAAGGTCGTTACTGACAGGCGCCAGGCGACAATGAATGAACATGGTTCTATGTATTAGAAACATTTTTCAAGAGCCTTTAATATGTGGAGATTTTTAATATGTTGCTTTAATTTTTTATTGCAGAGAGAATAATAGTAAGCGTTTATATTGTTCTAAAAACGAAATTAAAATGGAAACAACCCTAATATTTTCAAAGTTAGAGTGGACACTGAGCAGGCGTCGTTTGAGTAAGCTCACTTCATCGTCAACAAAGTCTAGGTCAAAGATGACAGAGACAAAGTCTACGATAGAGCGAGCTTACCCAGAAGGAGCCTGTTCACTCTAACTATGAAGAGATTTGTTTCCGAAGCGGAATAACATTGCGATACTTCTTAGTAGTATATTTTCATAAAGTTGCGCGAACGTCAAAGAGCAGTTTGTCGCAACCCGAGAACTCTGAAAGCGACAGAGTTATAACGTATCAGATTATTATCGAGAAGTTATTTTCAGTTCAATAACGAGCTTCCCACGCTTTTCAAATCAGAGGATTTTTTTTTTATAAAAGACCAGCTTTTGCTTGCTACTTCGAACGCGCGTATCCCGTTTTTCCCGTTCCTTTTGGAATTTTGGAGTAGGGAACTTTCATGCCAAATTTCAGCTTTCTACTATCTTTATTTACAACTATCATAACGATTTAGGATATTAATAAAACCCATTTTTATGGTTGTCTCTCCAATTTTTTCCGAATTTAGCGCTCAATCCCAATTGTTTTGGGTACAAAGATTACATAGAATTGTGCACACTTCTATATCTAAACTAATATATAAAGCTGAAAGTTTGTTTGTTTGTTTAGTTGAACGCGCTCAGGAACTGCTGGTCTGATTTGAATAGATAGCCCATTTATCGAGAAATACTATATACGAGTATTATCAGACCAATAGGAGCGGAGCAGTAATGAAAATTGTGACGCAGACGAAGCTGCGTGGGTCAACTAGTTTACAAATATTTTGGTCAAAAGTTGTCTGAATTCTGTTTTATAGGTAAATTAAAAGGTTTAAATTATCCTCATTTTCCCTTTCAGTCATAGTTTCTCAAAAAGCAGATAATCCCTGAATATTATCTATTTTAATCTTCCTCCCTGTGTGCATCTATACTGATATATAAAGCCGAAGAGTTTGTTTGTTTGATTGTTTGTTTGTTTACTTGAACGCGCTAATCTCAGGAACTACCGGTCCGATTTGAAAAATTCTTTCAGTGTTAGATAGCCCATTTATCGAGGAAGGCTAGGCTGTATATCATCACGCTAAGACCAATAGGAGCGGAGCAGTAATGAAAATTGTGACGCAAACGAAGTTGCGTGGGTCAACTAGTACTAATATATAAAGCTGAAGAGTTTGTTTGTTTGTTTACTTGAACGCGCTAATCTCAGGAACTACTGGTCCGATTTGAAAAATTCTTTGAGTTTTAGATAGCCCATTATCATGACGCTAAGACTAAGAGCAGAGCAGTAAAGAAAATAGTGACGCATATGAAGTTGCGCGGGACAACTAGTCTAAAAATAATCAGTAGATAAGCTCTAAAGGGCTATAAAAAGCTCCAAATTATGTTTATTTTGAAAGCAACTTTGTTCATTCGCCCATTATAGAATTGTATCATTATGACACCGCCCACTGTGCAACCTACAGTAACAATTTAGTTTGAATACTTTTATCAACAAAATAAAATTCAGAGGCCAATGTATAAATATTTCTTTTCATTTCGATATGGAAAGTATATTGTAAAGTTAGTTTAATTTCAGATGTAGCTCTATTTCCATCACCAGCAGAAAGGCTATTTAAATTCGATTACCGACTTTGGTTGGGTGCCAATTGGTTTCCAATTATTTTGTTGACCTCATTTTCGTTTGTCAACATTGTCAAAAATTTAAAATGTAATGGATTTTAATTGAACCATAGAGTTTCGGTCTAACACGCACCGTGTTTCTGTCGCTGAATAAGGGAATATTTTGAATTTGATTTCTAGAAGCCATCTTTTATCATGATTAAAAGATGGGATCAATCCATGGCCATGGTGACAATAGTAGCCATAATCGATATAGCAATTATTTTCTCAGACGTTATGTAAGTATTCAAATATATTTATTATACATTATGCATGTCGCAACGCCGCGCCGTAAGGGTGCTTGGCATTCAGATTGTTCAGCCAGTTTTGTAGTGCAAAAATAAAACAAGATGGGTTTCATTATTCCAGTAGCTCTTTGTTTTAATTGCAGATCACAATAACTACAGACTAAATTGCAAAACGTAGGTAAATGCGGCGAGTTCGAAAGCAACGACCGTCCTCGACCGCGCTCGTAACACAACTGCCGGCCGGGTTACATTGAAGTTCTAATCCATCTAACCTCAGATGTCGCATCATCATATAAGTCATTTGCCGTCCACTGCTCTCCCTCACTTCCCCCATATTAAATTAATTACATCATTTAATGAAATTTAATTCAAAGGTTGACTGAGAATCCTCTGAAATTTTTTGTGTGCGTAAAGTGTTAAATAAATTAATCAATCAAGACTCAAATTAAATGACGTCATTATGCCAACGCCACTACTGATCAAACGGCGCCGTTCAATGAAAAGGCTAGGCCGCTAATTAAACGGCTGGTTAAGCCAGTTGATACGATATAATAACCAAAAAATCAGTCGGGTTGCAAACCTCATTACGCCAACGAAATATTTGCTTATCATCTGTAATGAAATTCTCTATGACATCGTAGTATCGCACACACTCATTCTAATTATTTATTGACGTTACGATACCGTAACGCAAATACAGTTCCGAGATATCGGCCCACAACTTGAAACTATTCGCAGACCTACCTATATTAAATTCATAATAATAATATATATAATAGTGGTGGTGGACCGAATTGTGAGGCGTGCAATGATTGTAGACATAACCGTCCCGCATGACGAGAACCTCGTGAAAGCCGAGAAAGACAAACAAATCAAGTATATTGACTTGGCTCGCGAGGTTGTCGACATGTGGGAAGTGGACTCCGCAATCATTGTACCGATAGTCGTATCGGCCAATGGCTTAATAGCCACGAGCCTCGACCAACACCTTAGGAGGCTCTCGTTGGGCAGCTGGATCAAAGGCTTGATTCAGAAAGCGGTACTTCTGGACACGGCTCGCATTGTCAGGAGGTTCCTTTCTCTGGAACCCTGTATAGTTAAATGAATAAAGGAAATATATATAATAATGTGGGTTGAAAGTGGTATGCTTGGCAAGGAACAAATTAAGTATAACTATTTTTTTTGGCTAATAGCTGTCAAACGTGTGCGTATGTGTTTAAAACGCTATATGAGATTTCTTTTTCTTACAATTATCCATACCATCATCATCATCATCATCTGCCTAGCCTTTGCCAACTATATTGGGATCAGCTCCCAGTCAAACCGGGTTCAGCTGAATACCAGTGTTTTACGTTGAGCGGCTGCCTACCAGACCCTCACAATCCGCTGGGTAACACGGTACTTCATGAATAATAAAAAAAGGGTTGGACTACACAAGGTAGATTGAATATTATAGTAAAAGAAACTGGGACAGTAAATATTTCTGCATTCTAAAGCAATTTTAATTATTCAGAATAAGATATTGGCACTGCTCCGTATACAAAAATTAACTCTATGGTATATATGGTCAGGGAAATAATTTTTAACACTATACTTGGTGGACAAACATTAAAGTAAAGTGTAAAGTGTTAACACGTCCAATGGTCAGAACGTTTTCGAAATATTTTCTGTGCATTGAGTGGAATTCCCTGATGGAATTTGTACTTCATGATTATACAACGTAAGGGTCTTTAAGAGTGAATTGGTCACTTTTAGGCAAGCATACTCTATCGACAACCTCTTCATTGCTTACCATCATTGTGAGATAGGCGTTCAAAAGCAAAGCTATCAATATTAATACAATAAAAATAAAACCAAAGCACACCATGATCATCATACAATATACGATACTTTATTGTTTGTGTGCCTGATAAATGGTTTCATTCATACTGAAATTTCAATTTATTGGATATTGTTTTCAAAGGTGGGAAATAATTCACACTGATTACGCATTTACACTGACACTACAGCCTTTTCTAAACTATGTTGGAGTTTCCAGTCAAACCAGATTCAGCTGAATAACAGCATTTTTTACCAGGGATGCTCGTTTGTGATTGTCAATATTAGTCAATACGCAAGGTGATAATCAAACTGACTAATCAAAGTTGTAGCGGGAAGTTTGTGTAACAACCAGTCAATAGAAATGCTTTTAGTTTTGACAATTTCACAACATTCATTATGTTGTTTATTGTGTCGAGCAGATATTTTTTAGACATACAAATATTTATGGATCAGGAGTATCCTTCTAAATCCATTGAATTGTATCCTGCGCTTATGAAGCTGGTCATCTTTCTCCATGCGCAGTAACTGTAATAAAAAAATCTTCTCATACTTACTTTACAGAAATTGACTTTGGGAAAGTCACACGGCTGAGACATGTCAGGTTTTCAATCTTAAATCAATTGGTTATCCCCGATGACCGATAGTTCGAAATAAGAATTTGAATAATTCATCTAGAAGTCTGAGGCACTAAACATTGTTGATAAATGGCAATAGGATTGCTGCCTCACGGGGTAACCCTCTGGTTTATTTATTTATTGGTCTTATACTCACATCTTTGAGCGAAGAAGCGATAAATATCACGTATACGCTTGTCCCACCGAGACATACACCGGCCATCGCAGCGTCGACAAAGTGCCTGAAAAATTTAGCACATTTTAGATATGTTTCATTTCAGGTGAAACGGAGAAAGTAGTAGAAAAGCTACTTCCATTAATTTCTTTGATACATTCTTTACAGTCCAGGCTGCTCGTTTGTAGAATGCATTGCCGGTCCCAATAAGACGCGCTTAATCGTTACCGGTGTTCAAAAGACTCGTGAGAGAGCATTACCTGTCGCTGTGATATGTTTGTCATTTATTTAAAAACGAGACTTTTGCTAATAAACAATAGTAGCCCACCGGTTTCGGGAACACGGTCCATTAACCACCGTCGACCAAGGCTCCAAAGAGACAATCCTTTTAATAATACAAGCTGTGTCCAGGAAAATCGCTTTCTCAATCAAGCTCTTGATACAGCCGCCTAACGAGAAACTCCCAAGGTGATAATCAAGACTCGTAACTGTTAAGCCATTATAAAGCTAAAGGCTGACACGACTATCAGTACAATGATCATCAAGTTCACAACCAGTATGTGTGCTACACTTGTGCTACACAGCTAACTTTGTGAGTCAAGTCATGATACTTGATTTGTACAATTAATTTAATTGTACAACAATGAACCTTTATTTATTAAAATTCTATACCTAGTCGAAAACATAACACTGATTTAAACATAGTCCATAAGTAATAGTAAATGAAGCTGATATGTATTGAATGCCTTTCGTCCACGTGATTTTATGCCAAGCACTGTACTCGTATTACTCGTACTTAAAATTAAATTCAAATTGAATTTAGCAGATGCACTGCATCCATGCATGCGCCTTCCATGCAATTGAATACTTATGTCTGATACCAGAAAGGCCATTTTCGTTTAAGGGACATAAATCATGAGGGTTTAATTTCGCCAAGCACGTTCCCATCAGCTCCGATTGCTCAAAATAATAATAATGATAATCGACGACCATCTGTCGAAGCTGGCGTTACGCGGTTGGATAATGGGCCTGATACAGAAGGCAGTACTCTTCGACACGGCTAGTATTATGTATGAGGAGGTTCCTTTCTCTGGAGCCCTAACCACCAGTAGCTTGAACTCTTCTCCCGACACCGACGGACTACTTTTTATAGTTTTAAGTGTTTTTTTAGGATATATTTAAAAATGTAATCTACATATATTTAAAAATAAATTAAAGGAATGATAATTGCGTTCCAATCAGACTACAAAACGAACGGATATGCGCCATCGCACCGACACGTGGTGGACATCCTGCCCATGTGCAAATAACGTTTTGGGAATTTTTTAATTTTGTGTAATCCTTCATGTCAAAGCTGGCTTCAAGTTGCCAGCGACAAAGCTCACTGGCACTCCTTGGAGGAGGTTTTTACCCAAAGGGTACAGATTACCAAAGTTTCTAAATAAACTCAGTATAATATAATTGTTTAAAAAAATTGTAATTTGCATGGAATAAATAAAGCTTTCTATTCTATTCTATTCTAATCCTTCATGATTGAGCCCACTTCGGACTGGGCTGGGTGTTAAAAACGAGACATGAATTTAAAATTATCATATTGACGTACCTGATATGTTTGGAATAATGTTTCAATTTCTTTGGACCTTGTTTGAACACTTCTTCACATGTATCTGTATAGCTAAGTAAGGGTACTCTGGATTTCTTGCAAACTTCACGTGAGGTTGATACCTGTAACAATCAAGTACTCATTTTCACTCATTCAAACTGGGATCAATTCGGGTTGTTGGTTTTCAATTTTGTTTTAAGGATGGCAAATAATCAAATGACTGCTTACTTGCTACAGAGGGCCACCCAGAGGGCGGAGCGGAAGGGAGTGGCAGATTCTTACTGATTAAAACCCATCCGTGTTCCTCCTAGTGCCTTTTGCGTTCCAGGGCCGCGGTGACTCTTTCGAACCAATTCCGCATCCCTAGCAGGAGCTCTGCTACCCGTGTGATAGTGAAACCAAAATGTTATCTAACCTACAACTACATACCCAATGTTTCAAACTCAAACCAGCCAGACCCATTTTATGAAAGTTATCTCCAGCGCAGAACGCACGAAAGCTATTAATTTGAAGAGTGTGCCAAAGGTAAACCTTCAAGTCATGTTTGAAATAATACGTCGCTTCCAGCACTTTGTAAAGGGGTCGACAAACGACGACGACATGACTTAGCTAATGAAAAAGTCACATGTACGAGTATGTATGTGTATAGGGATGTATTATAAGTGTATCGTACTGGGTCAAATCTAGACATGCGGCAGCGTGTCTAACCAATAGTTCAAAGAAAAAAGAACTGGCGACGCAGCGAACCATTTCGAGCTACTTTTGACCCCTTCACTAATCAAAACCTATTTAACCTACATACATGAAATTTGGCACATTTATTAAGAGTTTTTAGCTTATCTAGAAACCAAAATTTCATAAATGTAGCTCAAACAGTTATTGATATGTATATGATACACCTACATTCGATGAACCTATATTTACCTTATATCAAGATTATCTACTGAACTTGGCGCCCAGTTAGATCTCAACTCTTTTTTCGCTGAAGTCGACAATCACGGATATTATTAACATTGAACTTTGGTTCTCTTTTTCACATTTATGTTTTTTATGGGATAAAGTTATTGCTGAAGTAGGCAAGAAATAATGAACATTTAGGTTCGCGGTAAAATTGTCTACAATAACAAAATGATCTCGTAATATTGATGCGAGAGCTACAGTCAAGTAGGTACGATTTTAGGGTAGTGCAAAGTTTGGTTCAGTTTTTCCATCTGAGATTTCGCTGTAGTATAGCCTCGACTATGATTTTTGCCCGGTAAAGCTATAAACTCTCCTGCTGTATGAGACTCACAGGAAACTGGTAAAATATGGGTGATACTAAACCTGACCCTTCGGGAAATTCATTCCAGGTGACATATTATGTGATATTATGGATCTACTGAAGATTAGTACAGTAGTTTCCGAACTTAATTCAATTTTTCACGTTATAATCCCTTTTTCACGATACTGGGGTTGAACCTACTACCATTGATCTGGCAATCACCGGCAATTAAAGCTCATTCAAATCGTCCATTAACCTGAACTCTTTAGTTCTTAATAAAATGCTCGTGCTTTTGTCGTTTCGCTCTAAAACAATGCGTAACAGGATTTCCGCGATGAAGTGTATGATTGAATTTGCAGTTGGAATGCGTTTATTGGAAAAGCTTTTGCTTATTAAAGTTGAAAAGTTACGCTCTCTGAAACCTTTTCCATGGTATGATAGAGTTGGCTTCCAGTAAAACCGGTTGCAGCTGAGTACCAGTATTTTTCATGGATCGACTAACTATCAGAGGGGCTAATATTAATCACGCAACAATCTGTCAGATTTAATTTTCATCTTTATCGCTAACGCATTAGGTTCAAGGTTGATTGGGAAAATTTTACAGTGACGGTTAGCGTGATTTGCTTTCTGATTCTGCTAAAATGGCCTTTTTAGACCCACTGATCGACTATTTTTTTGGCAAGATTTGTGTCACTTTTGCTGGCTTCCGACAATTTGTAACGACTGTCAAAGATCTACAAATGACAGCCAAGATATTGGTCCTGGCTCTAACTCCGTGACTTGGAAATCACGTAAGGCCATTGAGCCTTACCTGCTTTCTAAGGCCCAATGGCCTTACGTGCTTCCCAAGGCACGGAGTTGACTTGGTATGTATTAGATGGTCACTATCAACGGAATTAACTTGACAGATGTCGCCTCGTGTGGGAGTTATTATTTAGCTGTGATCCTTTTATTATAATAAATGACCCCTCAAGACGTATTACGTTCATTCTGTATGTATAATCGTAATATTATTAAGGAACTATAAACTTTAACTTACCAAAATGTGCACGCAATGTGTAGCTATAATTCCAACGAGAACTGTACCAATACATCCAGGAACCAACCCGGTGTTCTTGAATGCAGCTGGCATCGCAAGCAACCCTGACCCTAAGGATGATTTGAGTAGGTGAAAGAATGCGCCTAAAGTCCTGTGGATAAAAAACTTGAATTTTATGTCATGGTATGATACCTTTGATATATACCTTTCAGGAATGCATGAGATTAATATTTGACTATTCAGCAACCCGCACTTGGCTCGCGTAGTGCATTAGGTTGCTTTTCTACCAGAGATGAGCAAGGATGCATAGCGAGGGATGTGTTTGCTTTGACTGCCCAGGGGCCTTACTATAGACGACGGGGCCCACTAGGGCCAGTGCCTGCTGGGGCTGCGGACTTCGTTCGAAAGAGGCACCGTACCCTGGAACGCAAAGGGAACTAGGAGAAACACGGATGGGTTTTAGTAAGAGTCTGACACTCCCTCCTGCTGTACCCAGAGCGGGAGAAGTCATTTGATGATTTCCCATCCTAAAAAAAAAAAAAAAAAAAAGGGCCCTTATTATGACGTGTAAATGCCATCAAGATTAAGCTGTGAAAAAGGGATAGTGTAATGCGTCTTGTAGAACTCCGTCTTCCTCCCACACCATTATGATGATGTTTTTAAGATGTCATAATAGGTACCCAGTGCCTTTTTTAGAGATTGGGGCATTAAAGGCTATCTATTCCTGTGAGTCAAAACTGAAACAAAAAAAAAATCTTCTATTTCATACTAAGACTTTGAGTACAAACCAAATCAAAGATTTTACCCAGAAAGCCACTAATCTGAATGAGTGGTCAAACCAAGACCCAAGTCCAAGATTGCAGGACCAACTTGACTCCTTTTTTAAGAATGGAAAATCATCAAATCTCTCTCCTTACGCTCTGAGCTGTGTGGAAGGGAGTAAGAGACCCTTATTTGGTAAAACTCATTTGTGTTCTTCTTAATGCCCTTTGCGTTCCAGGGCAACGGTGAATCATTCGAACAAATTCTGCAAAAAGAATTTTGAGAAAAAATAAAGTGTAGGCCTTTGCTCTGCCATTGGCACCACTATATTCTAGAGTTCTGGAGTGGCGATCGCGTACTGGAAGACGCAACGTTGGAAGGCCTCCCACAAGGTGGACCGATGACTTGGTGATGGTTGCGGGTAGCCGATGGATGCTAAACGCGTAGAAACAGTCGTTGTGGCGACGCTTGGGGGAGGCTTATGTCCAGCAGTGGACGTTTTTCGGCTGATATGATAATGATGATGATGATGACCACTAGATTAGACTTTTTTTGACATGGCTCACCTTTAAATTCACCACACTAGTGCTGGTTACTGCTTAATCAGACTATCCTTTGGTGACCTCAAATTAATTTAAGACCCACAGTCAGGGCTTCTGGATTAAAGTAGATAAGATCTCAAATAAATAGGACCTACTATGATAAAATACTAAAAGGATTCATTTCTATGAAGGCTGTTTTTAATGTTCATGATTTCTTTCGAAGAAAAATGTCCCCAAAAGATAAATAAGAAGTCTTTTATTTGTAAACGTCCTTTCTTAAAATTGCAACAATAGTTTCTTTTCTAATAAAATAAGATTTGAAACACTTCTATTTACAGCTTAAATATTTTGCAATCTAAAAGAATTCGCATTCCTAAAGAAATATAAATGTCTTGTTATCTTTTTGAGAACGTAAAGATGTCTTGGTAGCAAGTTTAACTTGGGATGACAAGGTTAGGTTAAGGATAACGTTATCGCTTTGATTTAATTAAAGAAAGGGAAAATCTATAAGTCCGTGATAAGACCTGTTGTAATGTATAGATCAGAATGTTGGGCTGCGAAAAAGATGGATGAAAATAGATTGCATGTAGAGGAGATGAGAATCGTGAGATAGATGTGCGGAGTAACGAGAATGGATAAAGTGAGAAATGAGTACATTAAAGGTACTTTAAAAGTGGCGGCAGTGACGGAAAAGTTAAAAGGGAATCGCTTGTCTTGGTATGGTCATGTGAAGAGGAGGGATGAAACGCATATATCTAGAAGAGTTATGAACATAAATGTGGATGGATGGAAAGAGAGAGGAAGGCCAAAGAAAAGATGGATGGATTGTGTGAGGAGCGATATGAAAGAAAAGGGAGTTAGTGATGGAGTGACGACTGATAGAACAGAATGAATGAATAAAACGTGTTGCGCCGACCCCAAATAACATGGGATAAGGGCAGGAAGATGATAACAAAGTAAGGTATAATGGACAGATTTTTTTATTTGCACTGTTGTAAAGGAGGTCATGAGAGAACATACTAGCTGCCTCCATCACACTTAGACAATGAAGGCTATAGTTTTTGTGCTCAACAGTTGGCACCACTGTTGACTAACGTTCTTTATTATAGTGTTAACGTAGTTATTACGCGCATGTGAACAAAGTTAGAAGGAAAATAAAAAATAAAATCAAAACAAATCAGTAGATAAATAAACTCGCGTAAATAGCTAACCAACAGTGAAATTTGTCAGTTATGTTTAAAACCTCACGCTACATTAGCGCCTCTAGCGGTGAATTCAAACGCGATGAATGAGGGTTCATTCGAATAAAACAGTCTATAATATTAATATTACAAAAAACATTTTACTCACGAAGTAGGATGAACAACATTTCTGTGTTCAAAGGGATTGTATTCGTCTTCCTTGTCGTCCTCTTTTCTGTCAAGTGTGATCGTTGATTGTGTCGTCGACGGAACATTTTCTGTGCTGCTTCGTACACTGTAATTTATAAAGTTGCGATTAAATAACCGTACAAAAAATAAAATAATGTAGGTGCATTAAACGTGAGAAGAAGGTCAATGAAAATATGATCTAAAGAGCAGGGGGTCTAAAAAGGCCACTTTAGTAGAATCATAATATTAATCACATAACAATCTATCCAATTTAATTGTCATCTTTATCGCTAACGCTTTAGGTTTAAGGTTGAATGTCAGGGCCTTTGAGGCGGTTTAGAAACTCTGACACTAGGATCTGTGGGGTCTTTAGGCCTTACTGCCCACACGATATCAAGAAGAAGATTACAAAAATCATTTTCTAACTTTGCCCATGTGATTATCATCATCTGCCTAGCCTTTTCCCAACTGTATTGGGGTCGGCTTCCAGTCAAATCGCATTTAGCTGAATATCAGTATTTTATGAGGAGCGGCTGCCTACCAGACCTCCACAACCCATTAACTTGGTAACACGGTACTTCATGGCAAGACTGGAGTCAGATTTACTGCCTACTGACTATCCGTAACGACTGCCAAAGATCTACAAATGACAGCCGGGACCAACGGCTTAACGTGCTTTCCGAGGCACGGAGGAAACTCGGTATGTTAAGATGGTCACCCATCCACAGACCAACCTTGGCAAGCGTTGCTTAACCTTGAAGATCGACCCGTGTGGCTGTTATTATCTAGCCACGAGCTCCTCCTAACTTTGCCCATGTGGTAAACAGTATGTATTCTTCGTATTTATAGTCTATCCGGTGTTTTAATAAAATAAGAAAATGTCTTCTTAGACATCTAATCCATTGATTCAAACATTTGATATTATGACTATCATGTCCTATTAAGGTACGCTCTTTGTAATAATTGTTATAAAATTAAAATGATTTAAATTTTTACAAAATATTATTTAGATATCCTTATTTTATTATACATACCCGTGTTTTGTAAAAATATAACTAAATATTATGTCTCCATTGGTGGCGACAGTGACGGAAAAGTTCAAAGAGAATCGCTTGTCTTGGTATGGTCATGTGAAGAGGAGGGATGAAACGCATGTAACTAGAAGAGTTATGAACATAATTGTGGATGGATGGAGAAGGAGAGGAAGGCCAAAGAAAAGATGGATGGATTGTGTGAGGAGCGATATGAAAGAAAAGAGAGTTAGTGATAAAGTGACGACTGATAGAACAGAATGGAAGAAAAAAACGTGTTGCGCCGACCCCAAATAACATGGGATAAGGGCAGGAAGATGATGATTATATTGTCTCCATTGTATCTATAATATTTCTACGTGAATGTTTGATATTTCAAACTTGTCTAAATTATAGTATTTAACTTTTCGAATATTCTTATAAAGGTTGGCATTGAAGTTGACACACAGTATTATCATTGACTAAAGGGTGCTTTATCATTAATCACTTACACATTAAAAATATTAAGAACCCCCGGTTCTTAATTTTTTGTCTGTATGCAATAATCTCAAAAACTACCGAACGAATTTTCATACGGTTTTCGCCAATGGACGAAGGATTCATGAAGAAGGTTTAAGTGTATAATTCAATAAAATTTTGTGGAAATTGGCTGAAATGGGACAATGTTTGTTGAAGATGTCAAAAAAATAGTGCCTACTGGGAGCCTACTCTGCTACCCGTGTGAAACCGGGCGGGTTGCTAGTACAATTTATAGAAAACTAGCTTGTGCTCGCTTTCTTCGTCGTATCCTCGGTGCTTACTCGCCCGAGAAAATCTCCAACCAAGATCTGTGGGAACGCTGCGGTGAGACTCCGATCGACCAGCAGATCAAACGCCGCAAGTGGAACTGGATCGGCCACACGCTCCGAAGGGATCCTGAACACATACCGAGGCAAGCTCTAGACTGGAATCTCCAAGGAAAGCGTAAACGTGGTCACCCCAGGCAGACCTGGCGCCGGACGATCATTGCTGAAGCGAGGCAATTCGAAAAGACCTGGAGCGAAATAAAGCGCGAAGCTCAAGACCATTAGGGATAGCGGCACACTGTAGACGCCCTGTGCCTCATCTAGGGTACACAGGAACCTAAGTAAGCTTGTGCTCGCGACTTTATAGGTCGTTTATTCATTTGTTTAACATAGGTACAATTATAATGGTACGTTAAAGTATAATAAAATAAAGAGCGCTATGTTACTTCGTACGCACTCTTTATTATTTTGATATACCATTATTATTATACCGCAAGTCTTTTCACGTTCCGAAGCAAAAACATACAGCAAAGAAATATACTGCCTATGTTTATGGAACACAGATGTATGCAAACGATAAGGGTGCCATACACTGGAGAAAAATCCACCAAGGACGTATCTCTGACACCATTACATCCAACTACACCTGCGAGAAGGTACTAGCAAACATTATTATTTAAGTCTCATATCAGCGAAGTATTTTTGAAGTATCAATTAATAAAAAAAATGACCGATTCACAACAACAACAAAAATCGTGGAAAACTAGTTAGTGATTCGTGTGTGTCAGTTTTCCACAAATTGAACTTTTTAGTTTTCCGTGAATTTAATATTTTATTTTGTACGTGAAACCTTTTGAAACCAATAGCGTAGCTCCGATGAATTTATAAAACAATATTTTATCATAAATATTTTCCTGGACGACCGTTCATGTTAGGTGCTCTCCCGGCTACATCACTCTATATTATAATATTATATTATAACTTTCCTCGTCCTTTGCTCGCGTAATATAATTGTTGATTTTTTGGGAGCTCGTCATAAGATTCAGAGCATTTATTTTCAGAGATATAACAAGTAAAATAAGTAGTATTAAGGAAAAATTATTCGCTTGTGATTTTTGTCAAAATTTTCCTAAGTTCTGATCGGAGAATAATAAACCTGTATTAGGTTTCAGGTTATTTTACTGAAAATATCAAACAAGTTCGTCAGGCAGAGTCTAAAATATATTGGACACGTAAGATGGTACAATTTTTACCAGCAACGTGACGTCACGCCAGTTTCAATTGCGACCACAGCGATAGCCGTGCTGTTGAAAACGATGGTTTTAAACGGTCTGGACTGAGGTTTGATACTTTTCTATTTTATTTTTAACTAGATGACCCGCGCAACTTCGTCTGCGTCACAATTGCCATTACTGCTCGGCTCCTATTGGTCTTAGCGTGATGATATATAAAGCCTTCCTCGAGAAATGAGCTATATAACTATGAAAGAATTTTTCAAATCGAACCAGTAGTTCCTGAGATTAGCGCGTTCAAGCAAACAAACAAACAAACTTCAGCTTTATACATTAGCCCATATACGCCCGCTATCCCTATTTGGGGCCACTTGTTTAAGTACCCACATATTTTCAGTTTTTTAAACTACCTTTTATTTTGATTAAGATTCGTAGTGCCGACGAGTGTGACTTCGTGATAAAAATTATAGTTGTGTGATTTACTGGACCTAGTGGTTGAAATTGGTGGTTTTATTTACTTCAATAAGCAACTACGTGATAGACCAAAGGTAAGTCATAATTTTTCATCAGTACTTTTTATAGCTTTTGAGTTTTTTTCACTTGCCCATTGTTTTTACTAGTAAGTAATGCTATTATGTTAGATACTTTATGAGATATGACCATTATGGGAGATTTTTTAGCATGATGTCCCCAAATGGGTCCAATGGACTGATTGCTTATATATTATTTTTTTTATTTTGCAGGTTCAGTGTCGGTGTGAACAATGACGAAGAGATCGTTCGATGTTGCAAATGACTTTCAAGGTCTCGAGGAAGCCATAGAGAACGTTTTGAATGATGAAGATAATCATGATGTCAGTTATGATTTGGTGGTAATTCGTCTAGACTCGAGTATTCTCACGGATATAGCGATGAAGATGATGTCCAGCAAAACATACTTCCTCGTGATATTCCAGGGAGAGTTGAAGTGTTTGAGTCCAGGAATGACGACAAATTGGATAGTAGTGATGATGATCCGTTACAAAGAAATAGGCGAGTTGACATCCAGGAACCACGTTGGCGTAACAACGTGGTTCCTGGATGTCAAATGACTTTCAAATAACTGTTGTTGACATCAAAGTATTTTTTGGCATTCTGATCTTGACTGGTTTCAAAAGCAATGTCAAAGAACAGATTCTTAGAAATATCGAAATTCCTGCATTTCTGCATTTTTTTTTAGCTGCTGCTGAATCCACCGATAAAATGTTCTAAGTACGACCACTTGCTGATATACTGATAAAAAACTTCCTTCAGTAGGGTGTAGTCCACGAGCATCTATCAGTAGATGAGTCCACAGTAAAATATTTTGGACGTCACCCGGCCAAGCAGTTCATAAGAGGAAGAAAAGTAGATGTGAACATCCCGTTTGTCTACCTACATGTTAGATTTGGCTGTAGTTAACGCCTGGCAACTCTATGTCCTGGCCGTCGAAGAAAAACTAGACCAGCTTCAGTTTCGCCGAAGTATCGCCCGATTTTATTTGAGGAGTGTAGGAACTGAAAGACCTGATGGAAGACGTCATAAACCTTCACCAGTGGTACCAAGTATGAATCTAGATGGTGTTGGACACTTCCCTCAGAAATTGCCAAGCCAGCTACGTTGCGTAGAAAGCCACATGAAAGCACGTTGGTAATGTAAAAAATGCATCAAAAACATTGTGCATTGAAAAAGAATGTTTTGAAAAATATCACACAAGAGCCCATTGGCCCCATTTGAGGACGGTATTATTATTTTTTTTAGAGAAGGTATTTTTATTTTTTTTTGCAGTAATATGTCTTACTAGCCTCCCATAGTTACGTCAATAAAGTTTTTTTCAAAATTGTATTGCCAGTTTGTATTTGGGTCCAAATGGGTTAGTATAGATGCGTATGTACAAAGGTATCTAGTTATTTCTAGTTATTATCTTTATGAGTTAACGGATAACAACATGACACCAAACACCTTTTAATTGTCTGCAGTCGTTTTAAATACTAATTAAATAATGACGGCACTCAACTCGCTTTGTAGGACATGTTTACATTATTCTTTAATCGTTTGTTCATCTTATTATTGTAAGTTTATGCGTTACATGAGTTCAGTATTTTTTTATTAAATTGAAAATACTTAACTCATGGGTAATTTTACATTTCTAGTAATTAGTAAAGCGATAATCAACAAAAACTCAAAGCAAATTAATTCATCATCATCATCTGCCTAGCCTTTTTCCAACTATTTTGGGATCGGCTTCTAGTCAAACCGAATTCAGCAGGCTGAATACTATACAGTTTTAATGAGTTAAAGCTTAAATTAAATTAATTGAGAAAACAAAATTATAATCTCAATTGCATGATGAACCTATTGTGCTGACGCACCTTAGGTATTTGTAATCCTAAAGTTATAAATATTGATTTTTTAATTAATTTTAATTTAGTTACTTATGTGCATCGGTCATTTGGCAAACATTTTATATTTGTTTGGTGGAACGCGCTTGTCTCAACAACAACTGGGGCTACTTACTATGCCTGAAGTCCGTAGTTTTGGGCTTAGTTGCGGGCGTATTCTACTCCGTATCACCTACGGACTTACAATTAGTCCCGAACTCGCAACACAATTTGACAGTCTGACAGTTTGACTGTCAAATTGTGTTGTCATTTATTCTTAGTGGTTAGGTGATACGGAGTAGCTGCAACTAAGCCCGAAATTCCGGGCTTCGGGCTTAAAGAGTAGCCCCCCTGGTTCAAAATTAAAAAGGTTATATAACATAACGCTACGACCAATAGGAGCGCAGCATTAATGAAACATGTGACGCAGAAGAAGTTGCACTGGTCAGCTAGTTCTTCATAAAAAGATCCATACCGAGTTGTTTTAACCAGGTATATATCTGTTTCAATATCATACTGATTACTGAGGCCTATACTATGTTCTACGATAGATCGGAAGTCATTGACCAATTACGTGCGATCTCTTCACGCTACTTGAGTTGGCTCTAAGTGATTCAATAAATCATTGGACGGAGTTCCGTTTAATTGTTGATTTTATAAGATGTGTTTGAACAAATCAATGAGATGCTTTGTATTATGTGTAATATTAATTATTCCCATATCACACAAACTGCACAGCTGGATAGGACATGGCTGAAGGCGGATCACTGTGTGACCCAATTTCTGTGGCCTCACCTTTATGTCAATGTTCTACAGATGAGCATGAATACGAACAATCCGCACATCATATTTTATGGGAGTGTATTCTTTTTTTCTATTTGTGATGGGTTTGCCCTTGACTCTCTCTCTGACCTAGACTACTAGGTCAGAGATGACAGAGACAAAGTCTTTTTACCCAACTACGGCAAAGTCAAACGGAAGGGTTATGATTTTAGCATGTATGTATGTAAATCGGGCTGGTTTCCGCAACTCCACGACTAAGCGCGATGATTTTAGCATTCTATGTATGTATGTATGTTCCACTCTAGCGCCAAAACTATCAATAGATTCCTCACAATGTTCTAGGTGACATAGGCTAAATACACTATTACTAATTGTTGTAATTATGGTGACCTTGACACGAAAGTTCTGTAGACGAAAAAAATAAATTTCAGATAATTGTGACATGTTTGGTATCAAAAGAAAGGTCTTGACGAGCAAATAACAAATATGTATGTACCTATCTCATATTGTCTAAGTAAACGCATATGTTTAAATTGCTAACAAAAAAGTAAGCAATTTGTACGGCCTAGTTGTACAATGAATAGTGAAAAACAAGATTAAAATGATACCAACGCGAAGTTAATCAAAACTTTAGTCTTTTTACGATTTTTTATGCCACTCGTTAGAAGAAAAATACATAAAGCGAAATATTTATGTTTTGTATTTTTTTGACGCTCGTTAGGTGGTGTTGGCGTCGAAATAAATCACGTCAAGGTTTCATCTTCGATGTCACAGCATCCCCGTAATGGGACGTAGCGAGCGGTCATGACCCTGCCATTGGCAATCACTCAGCCTGTAAAAACCGGCCACTCACTGTGTACTTTAGCTAAAAATGCTCAAATTCGTCGAGCTTTTTGGGCAGGCGCATCCTGCCCAAAAAGTAATAGCAACAGCTCATACGCAACGTATGTATAAATGCTTTTTGTGTACTGCAGACGCGCTGCGGCGCCTTTATCTCAGTGTCGCTTCTTCACAACACCTCGGCAGTCATCCGGTTGGGTTTGTTTTTTTTTTATTTGTTCTAACTACGAAGGTTAGCTTGCTGTCTAATCGAATGCAGCAAAATAGCAGTATTTTACATGAGGTGACTGCCCATTTGACCTTCATAACCCTCTAATATAAAAAACAAAAATTATAATCTATAAATAACATATATTTTGCAGTGTACGCGGTGGCGCGGCTAGGAAGCATGCTTTCTGGCCGCACCACCAATTTTGTTAAATATCTCGCGAATCTTTCTTCTTCTTCCTTTCTTTATTTAGTAAAATAATGAACATATTATGTCCACTTATTCTTATTAACCCTGATTCAAAATGCGACTGTCGCGCGACCAGAAAGTACCACGCCGATTTTCAAGCTTCTGACTACTCGTAACGATATAAACACATACAGTATATTCATACTGATTGATACGTATTGGAAGTAATTTTTGGTCAAAAACAAAAATAAGAAAATGGGAGCCTAAAGTTCAATTTTATTAATATTCGTGAATCAGTGAAAAAATAATTGAGATTCAAATGGGCGCCAAGTTCTGTAGATAATCCCGAAGTAAGGTAAGAGATGTCGTGTGGTGTTTCACAGGGTTCGGTTTTGGGGCCGCTCATGTTGGACATCAACTACGACTGGTTGCTGAGCGCCGACCTCCCTAGTGGCATCAGTGCGATCTGCTACGCTGAAGAGGGTCATGGTCATCTGGCTGGTCCAGGGATACCGCAAGGTCTCCAGCGAGGTGACGAGCCTCCTTGCTGGACTACCGCTATGCGATTTGGAGACGAGAGCCTTCGCGCTCGTATATGGGTTAAGCAAAGCTGGGGCAATACTCTTCTACCGCGGCAAATCCCAGCAAGGCAGATGGGGCTCCGGCATCATCTCATGGTATGGAGACAGTGACTTTCATCTCAGTGCGGCGATAAATCTCCTCTTTGAGAAGTAGCTAAAGAGGTACTACGACGTCCTCACCTTCCGCCTGACGCAGATATTTACCTGCTTTTCGCGTCCGTCATGGGAAGCGGTCACCTCCTTCTACGAAAATGTTTCGATAATGTTTCCAGTGTAGGGAAAATCAGAACCATTGCTCGACTAGCACTAGCAATACGGTCTTTCGAACCGCGAGAGTGCGAGTCAAATAAATAAAATTGACCATTTTGTGAAATGACTGCCATGGATATTTCATTGCAAGTGACAATGCAATTTCTGTTACCTGGCCCCAGAAACAAATTTACAAGTCTAGACTAAATACTATTAAAACATTCATTAAGAACGGATGATGAAGCGTTCACTAAGCCCACTACAGCGTTTACCCCCCAATTTCCACTGTAGATCTGAGGGACTGGTTTTTTACTAATGAGCAGATTCAACACTTCTCAGTCTCTCTGACTACGTCAAGGACGCTGCATCATGAGGGTTGCACAAAAGTTTTCGGGAGTCCAGATTACTGATAAATAATTAATCTTCCAATGACTTTACCTTGCTCAATGCCACGTAAACTTGGCCTTTTGCTAAAATACATTTGCAAATGTGTACAACAGCATTGTCTAAAGTGCAGATTTGCTGTTGGAAGTTTCCCCCCCCCCCCCGTTCATGAAGGTGAGCCAATGATTTTGTTATTACTGTCTGAATTTATTTCGTGCTAGTTCAGATTTTGCTAAATTCTTCGCCATTTACATTGCCACACCTACCGCTGACACAAAAGGTTGTATATCAATATTCGCACAGCGTAAAAGTAATAACCTCATGTTATAATTAACCTGATAGTACCTGGACAGTGCCTACAGGACATCTGAAATTGTAAGACTTTGCGAACGTGTAAACTCTTAGCCACCCTGTACGTATGTATTTGTAAATTTATCTGCAGAATGATGTTCTGTAATCAATGGACATTTATGTATAAACTCTACATAACTTTCGTAATATTATGTCTTTTCGACACTACTACCCAAACCTCACTCATTTTATTCCCACTACTACTGACACTGAGTGTCATCAAGTCAAGAGTTAATTACTGATCTATTTTATCAGTCTTATTTTTTTTTATTTGTAATGGGTTTGTTCTTGACTCTAGTCTATGTCAGAGATGACAGAGATAAAGTCAACGATGGAGCGAGCCTACCCAGAAGGAGCCTGTTCACTCTAACTTTGAAGAGATTAGGGTTGTAAGCTTGAGGAAACACAGACGCAGGCAGAGAGTTCCACTCCTTTGCTGTGCGCATTATAAAAGACGTTTGAAAACGCCTAGTGCGAATTGGTGGAATAGCCACAAGGTAGGGATGGTAAGATGCAGTACATCTGGATACCCGATGGTAGAAGGGGGCCGGTGGGATGAGGTCGTGGAGTTCTTGGGCACACTCACCGAAGTACAATCTGAAGAAGACCGACAAGCAGGCAACCTTACGGCGATGAGCCAAGCTATGTAGCTTGGCATCCACAAGTGTTACGTCGCCGATGAGCTGATACTTAGCTGAGCCATCAGGATCAGACTTGTGCTTTGTAAAGGGTTAAAAGCTGTCCAGGCCTAAAGTATCGCTTCACCCTATTTAGGATGCCCAGCTTTTTGGCCGCAGTTTGGGCTTTGTACTCGATGATGACGCCAAAGTTGAGACTGGATGTCAACTCCATGCCTAGGAGCTCGAGCCGATCAGTCACAGGAACAGATGCACCCCGAAAAGTAGGAGCACGGTCAAAACGACTCCTTTTTGCGGTAAAAAGACACGCCTGTGTTTTGGTGGCGTTAAAAGTGACATGTACCCCTATTCTGTAACAACATTTACGTGTCTCGACAGCGGAATCCGAGGTGAGTATAAACATAAGACCTCTATGCTGTGTGCAATAAAGTTCACTTTGTGAGCTATCTCACTCAGGTGAAGCTCGATATCGAAATGGTTACTTACAGAATAGACTTGCAGATTGTCATCACTCACTCGAGACAACGCTTAAAGTCAAAATTGTCCGCTCTACCATGGCCTCTCTCAAGGAACAAACTTCAACCCCACTGGTTGTTGCGCTGGACGAGTATCTCTCTGAAACCGTACTGTCATCTGCGTAGCCAACAAGACCAGGCTGAAGTAGGTCATTGATGTGCAGCAGGAAAAGAGTTGCAACGAGAACAGACCCTTGAGGAACTCAGGCATCAATAGCCATGAGGTCAGAGAAGCAGCCGTCAACGACCACTCGGATCGACCGTTCACTCAAGAAGTCTGATATCCAGCAGCAAAAACCAGCTGGGATGCCATAAGCAGGAAGCTTGCTGAGTAGAACTGCGTGCCAGACCCTGTCAAAAGCCTTCGAGATAACAAGCGACACGGCAAGTGCTTCGCCGTGTCTCTCAATGGCTTCGCCCTAGCAGTGCGTGACATACACAAGAAGATCGCCAGTTGACCTTCCCCGGCGAAAGCCATATTGACAGTCACTGAAAAGATCGTTGTCTTCAAGGTAGTTTAGCAGCTTACTGTTCAGAACTCTTTCCATGACCTTGCCAAGGATGGAGGTAATGGCGATTGGACGGTAATACGCAGGGTCAGCACGGTCTCCCTTTTTGGGCACCGGTTGCACATTCGCAAGCTTCCATGATCTTGGCACCGTTCTTTTTAAAAGAGAGAGGTGGTCCAGGGTATCAACACAGGAGACAATTCAAGTGCACATTGCCTCAACACTCTTGCTGGAATTCCGTCAGGTCCACTGGCCTTATTCACGTCGATCTCCGGCATCGAAGAGTCACAACTAGATAAAGTTGGTGGTTGCTTGGAGCCAGCGTCCAGACGCGAATTGCCTGCAAAGAGAGTTGCAAACAAATTTGCTTTTTCTCTTGCAGAGTGAGCCAGCGAATCATCAGGTTTTAGCATTGGAAGCAAAGTGGGTCGACAGAAATTCGTTTCAACTGCTTTCGACAGGGACCATAACTGCTTACTACCCGGAGGGGGCAAAGCTAGTTTGGCCCCGATACGTCGGACATGGTCAAAACGCGCCCTACGAAAAACCTGCTTGCAGAACTTCGCGGCAGAATTAAAGGCTTTATTCCTCGCGCGAACCCTACGCGCTTTAGCCTTTCGGTCGCGGGCCTTGATCCAGACTTGGTAAGCAGACTCTTTACGTGCCTCAGCGTGGGCGCATTCTGCATTATACCAAGGCCGGGATTTGTGACCGAGCGGAATGTCGGAGAATGGAATAAAATACTTCATCCCCTGCCGAATCACATCCGCAATCACATCAGCGCAGCACGAAGGGTCACCCGAGGAGAAGCACACTTTCCGCCAAGGATAAGATGTAAAAAAGTGTCGCATCTCATCCCAATCTGCTGACTCGTATCGCCATACTCGTCTCGTGCCTCTAGGACTCTCATCAGGAGGAGAGCAGGCCAACACGGATTTCACCAGGCAGTGGTCAGACGTTCCCAGCGGGGCTGAGACTGATACTGATTGACTGCCCGGAACTATTTACACAGTCATAAAGTTTATTAAAGCGGAAAAGTATAAAATAAAAAATAAGTTAAAAAAACTGTGACCCGACTACGGAATAAAAGGGATCTGAAAAGTTCGAAACAAGAAAATATTTTAGACAGAAAATAAATCAAACCAGAGGCACAAAGTAGTCACGACAAGGCCGTGGTCGCATATCATCGTTAGGTGTTCCTGGCACCCACATGGCATGTGACCACGGCTTTATCATGACTATTGTGAACCTCTGTATTGGTCTGTCTGTAGCGGTAGGATCTAATGTGTAAAATCAAATGGACCGACCCTCGAAAAGAGCGGCGCGACAGCGGCGCGAGGGCGGGTAACGGGCGGTGCGCGCCAGTCGAGCGGTGACCACCCGCGCGTCTGCATTGCAGTGTTGTGCAATTTATTTTCTTCTTTTGCCCACAATAAATCGAGCGTTAGGAACAAAATAATATGAATGAAAAAAATGTTGTTGCCGTTGTCAGACATTTCGTTTGCGAATAAAAACAAACATCTCGACGACACAACCACGAACACAACACTAAACCGCTATAGTGCCGCGCAATATGCCCGCTGGTTTCGAAAACAGATCTACGTTGCCCACCCTGCTCCCGCGCCGCCGCCGTTGCCGCCCCGGCGCCCGCAAAACTCGAGGCATAGGCCTTAAGGATTTGTCTCGGTGGGTGAAGATCGATCTTCCACCGGCTTTTAGGCTATAACGACGGTCAAAGCGAATGTTCAAATTCGGACGGTGTCAAAGGCTTATGTGCTTGCCGAGGCACGAAGGAACCACGGTATGCAGGTAATGGATGTTATCCTATACATGATTTGACTTCAGCAAGCCTAGTATACAGCGGACTGTTCACTGGAGCGGAGAGGAGAGAGGTGTAGCAGAGTTGTGCCAATATTAACCAATGGATTTGCATGAAATCTCCGCTCCGCTTCAGTGGACAGGGATTTACGAACTAGTTTCAAAATCATACAAAAGCGGAACGAGACAGTGGATTGGGGAAGTACAGTGGGAAAGCGGGGTTCGGGGAAGTGGAGCGAGGAAATGAATCGGGAAAACACAGTAGGAAAGCGACTAACCGATCATTCAGTCAAATTACTCATCGCGTGTCTTACTCATGCTTTGTACATTGTGCAACTCCGCTCCGCACTACCCCGCTCCGCATCAATAGACATACGTATGTACCCAAAGGGTAACCAACGGAACCCTATAACTAAGCCTCCGCTGTCCGTCCGTCCGTCCGTCTGTCTGTCAACAGGCTGTATCTCAAGAACCGTAATAGGTAGACAGCTGAAATTTTCACAGATTGTGTGTTTCTAATGCCGCTATAACAAAAAATAAGGATTATATTACGGAACCCTTAGTGTGCGAGTCCGACTCGCACTTGAATGAATACGGCGATATTTTTTTTTGAGGATGGTTCCATAGTAAAATGTTCCCTGTTTAGGGTTCATTTGGGGAAGGATAACCAACGGAACCCTACTACTAAGCCTCCACAGTCCGTCCATCTGTTCGTCCGCCTGTCTGTCAGCAGGCTGTATCTCAAGTTCTCAGAATTTTTGTTCAAATCAAATAAATTAAATTTTAATCTAAGTCGTGTCGAAACTGCATATTGTGTTGACTAATTAGAAAATGTGACAAACCTTAGCTGAGACGAAACGCGGAATGCGGATTTGTCCTATCTAGGCCTGTTATATTTTTTCACAGTTTAGTAGAATGCTTGGAGTTTCCTTGCTTGATCAATCAGGAATATCCGCAAGAGAACCAAGGTTACCGACAGTCCGAAGGATCGCCAACCTTAAGTGGCAGTGGGCAGGGCACATTGCTCGCAAAACAGATGGTCGATGGGGCCGAAAAGTTCTGGAGTGGCGACCGCGTACCGGAAGACGCAACGTCGAGAGGTCTCTCACAACGCACCGATGACCTGGTGCAGGTCGCGGGTAGTCAATGGATGCGAGACGCTCATGTCCAGCAGTGGACGTCTTTCAGCTGATATGATGATAATGATGAATAGAACTGCCTGTTTATTCTGACAACCTTCAGTTGGAGTAAGCATGAAGGTGAAATGTCATGTCATCTTGTTTGTATGAATTGACAAATCACTTCATGATTTCTTCATCTAAATTTACACGGTGAGATTTCGTATGCCTTTACAGAATCGCACTTCTGTGAAGGCATAGGATGCAAAGTCCATTAAACCTCTCTCAAAAAAGGAGGATCCAAGGGAGAAGTTGGATTCTCCAACCAGGCGGTTGCTGGGTCTGGTAAACAACTGTCTGATGGTTGTTGTGCGGTGATTGTAAATTGAAAAGGCGCTTTCCGAACGGTGTCGGGCTGCCCCGTTTCTGTAGCGTATCAGGGATGTTCACAATGGCACGAACTGATTGTTTCCACGCTTCTATGCGTAAGCGGTGCACTTCCCTGGTGCGCCGGATGCGGGCCAGTCCCAATGATATCCTGACCATGATCGCCAACAGGCTGGATTGCCATTATGTTGGAATGGAGGAATTGTATAATCTAATTCAGCCAAGCCTGTTCCATCATCGGACCCCAAGACGAACGATGATGCGCCACCAGTACATGGTGGTCATCCCACCCACACGCACAAAACGTTTTGAGAACACATTCATAATGCGTACAGCTAAGGAGTGGAATTCCCTAACGGAGTCTGTGTTTCCTGATAGCTAGAACCTGGGAGTCTTTAAGTCAAGAGTGGTGGAGGTTACTTCTAGGCAGACGTGCTACATCTTCGACCACATCATCGCTTACCAACAGGTGAGATAGTGTTCAAACGCGTGCCTAAAAACAGTAAAAAAAAAATGTTTGGCATAGCTGTGGCAGGCATGTTGTTCTAGTGCCGGTTAGAAGATTATAATTATTGTGTTTGTTTATTTTTGGATGTGTAAAAAGCATATATTAATGAATTAATGAATAACTTTATTTAATTCAATTGTATGTTTTGTGTTGTTCATTGAAATTTTGTACCAAATAATGAGTCTTATGTTACTTGAAAATGAATAAACTAATAAAAATAACATGTTAAAGTGGCAGTACAGATGCAAAACCCGATAAATTTCCTTCACTCACTACATGAATGGTTACTACAACGTCAAGCATAGACTGATGGATCACCATAAATACAGATTATGCAACGCAATACTATCTTCAGTCGTGGGTGTTAGGGAACTCCCTTTAGTTGGGGTAGCGGAGAATTTGATATTTTTGTTGATAGCTGCATGTCTTTTAATGAATATTTACTAACCCAAATATTAGTTTGATTTTCTACTGGATTCTGAAAATGTATGAAGAGTTGTAGTTAGGTTATGTTACGATACGTTATAAAAAATCTGTAGATGTCCTAAAAAATCTGATTTTCGATAGCCAATAATATATATGTCTAGTCATACATATTTTGAGAGGAAACGTATAATCTAAACACATGGCTCGCTGGCTTCGTTCATGGCTCTATGAAGTTTTCGCGTATCGTGGTTGCATTTACAAACATTTAAAACTCATACAAATATCCAGATCCCAAAAAACAATAATGCATTCAATAAGGTCTAACATTAATTATTATGGTGTTAGACATAAGTATTTAAATAGCTGATAAGAATGTTTACTACAGATAACATTTCCAAAATGAGCCTTTCGATTTGTCAGTAATATAAAACATACCAAGGAAGAAAAGTAATCTTACCTAATTATGTACGTCGCGTCAAAGATCTACTTTTAAATTATACATTGTAAACGCTAGTAAAGGTAAATGTACTCGGCGTACGCTTTGCTAGAGTACCTATGTTGAGTACATTTTTATACAGGTTGAGTCAACGGATAATTTTAGGTGTTTAATGTTTGAAATCTCGTTTTTATCTCTAAAAAATTGTAAAAAGACTTATTTGTTGTACACTTTCTTTTTATTTGTGATGGGTTTGAGATGGGTGGCTTACAGTGTAAGTAGTTTTTTATCCCAAAAATTGATTGATAAAGAATATGCCTTTGTCAAGTCCGCATATTTATGCACAACACTCTGTACGTTGTGTTTACAAGAACAAATAATTAAAACTCTTTTTAAAATAATTTTTCTATGGTGTTCTTCTTAGGGTTCCGTAGTAAAAAAGGAAACCCTTATAGTCTCGCCATGTTCATCCGTTTGCGGTTTAACTGAGACTGTTGCTGAACTAAGAGAAGGCAGTACACAAGACCGAACGAAGCGAGCTCAAAAATGTGTGCACTTCACCTCTGAGGTTTGATTATATTTTGATCATTAATACCTTAATATTCTTTGGCTGATTAACGAAGAAAAGCAGAAGAACTAAGAGGGCGCAGAATGCAAGAGCGAGGGAAGTGAGGTCGAAATTTTTTGCACCCCACCTCGAACAGGTTTCATTACATCAACCACTTCGGGGTGACCGTAACAAAAAACTGTTAACGAACGGTCAGATGTCATACCTACACGGGTGTCACCCGGGGCGGAACGCCCTCACCAGCATCCCTAGCTGCGCTACTAGGTACTTGTTTAGAATTTTCAGTAGTTTTTTTTTTATTAAACAAGACGTTTTTTTTTAGCAAGTTTGAAGAATCACCTTATAGGTAGAGATCAAAAGTACAGGATTAGAAGATTTAAATCAAGGAGTTTTTTATCTTGCAGATACGAGTGCATTTTAGCCATTTGATGAATCTGATAAGTGTTAGTACATATTATAATATGAAGATTCCACAATACGCACTATCGTGTTATCATTGTTATTGTAATTGTTTTATATGGGTTTGATAGCCTGAAATATTTTTTTTTATTGCTATTTCTTCTTTTATAGAATCATCATGATTATCCATAGCCCGACTTTTACCACGGCTGAGCCTCTTGTTTCTTGTACCAATCCCCAAGTTCCTGAGCCAGCTTCATCTAAGTTTTGCCAGCGATGGAAATAATGGCCTCCGTCCATCGCGCGACCACCAGTCCTCGGACGCCAATCGGTCACCGTCTTACTTTACCATCATCATTTTCTTGCTCCTATCCCACGTTACCTACTTGAGGTCGGCGCAACGTTTTTTTCTTCCATTCTGTCCTATCAGCCGTAACGCTATCACTAACTGCCTTTTCTTGCATATCTCTCCTCACACAATTCCATTCATCTTTTGCGCTCCTCACATAGTCCATTCATCTCATCTTTACTCTACATGTCATCGCGCTATAAAATCATACGTTAGAATTTTCCCATGGAAGAAACAAAAGTTTGATTGTTGCTTGTGTCCAGCGTGTGACATCATGCCTTTATTTTCCAAAAGCATCTACTTAGCCTTTTCCCAACTATATTGGGGTCGGCTTCCAGTCAAGCCGGATTTAGCTGAATACCAGTATTTTACAAAGAGCGGCTGCCTACTAGACCTCCACAACCCATTAACTGGGTAACACGATACTTCATGGCAAGACTGGAACAGCTAAATCTGGTTTGACTGGAAGCCGACCCCAATATAGTTGGGAAAAGGCTAGGCAGATGATGATCTACTTAGCCTTTTCCCAACTATATTGGGGTCGGCTTCCAGTCAAGCCGGATTTAGCTGAATACCAGTATTTTACAAAGAGCGGCTGCCTACTAGACCTCCACAACCCATTAACTGGGTAACACGATACTTCATGGCAAGACTGGAGTCATATTTACTGACTTTTGACTATCCGTAACGACTGCCAAAGATCTACAAATGACAGCCGAGACCAGCGGCTTAACGTGCTTTCCGAGGCACAGAGGAAACTCGGTATGTTAAGATGGTCACCCATCCACAGACCAACCTTGGCAAGCGTTGCTTAACCTTGAAGATCGACCCGTACGACTGTTTACGTACGATTATCTAGCCACGAGCTCTTCCCCAAAAGCATACCTACCTATACCTAAAGGCATAAATTTAAGTAAATAAAGACTGAATTAGAATGTATTAGAAGAAATTGATGGGCTTTGTGACCAGACTAATTATGCACAAATATATAAGTATACCTATACAAACAAACATAAATGTAAACACAAGTATATACAAACACAAATGTAAATAGGAGGGCGGGGTCGTTTAGACCTTACTGCCCACACGATAAGAAGAATGTAAATAAATCCTCCTGACCGAATTGCAATCACAGTAACTAAGCTCAACGGAGATTCGTCAAGCCCGCAGGCTGTTCCTTGTTACTATTACAGTCTAATGGGATGGAAATCAGTCACGGTCAGGGAGAGATCAGCCGCAGAAACGGCGCTTAAGGCTCAAATCACACCGAGATGGCAGCGAAGCGGCGAGCAGTTTCAGTGTCATATAATTTTAAACTTTATCTTCATTACTATAACACATATAAACGCGGGAGTCGTCGGGGTGCTCGCGGAGTCGCGGGCGGCCGCGCGACCGTTTCAAGTTTCTCAAGCGATCAAGCGATACTATGTGTTATATTAATGAAGATAAAGTTTAAAATTATATGACACTGAAACTGCTCGCCGCTTCGCTGCCATCTCGGTGTGACTTGAGCCTTCCTCGTACATGCTTTTCGAGGCATGCGGGGGTCACCAACTTCCCGAATCCGGGCTGCTTGTGAAAAATTCAATTGTTGTAAATTTCCTTGGCGTACGCTAACTTAGTAAGTCCGTCAAGTACATTGTTATACAAGCTGGGTCAGCTGTTGCAAATTAGTTTAGGTGTTTGGTGCAAACACAATTATCTCGTTTCCAAAGTGGATTCGATTTGAAAATGTTTGTACAGTGTATTCTTCATGTTTATTATTTTGCTCGATGCCATTTTAGTCGTCTTGCAAAAGCGGCCCACTTAATGTCACCAACATAAACTACCTCTAGGCGCGATTATTTTTTAAATAATGGGTAAAATAAAAATAATGAATGAATAATACAATTATGTTAAAGTTCATTTATCAAAACAATGTCACCGTTTCATTCCGCGCCATACTTGGAACACAAGGCTTGGACTGCGCTCGCTCCTGGATATTTCAAACTACGTAATGCCTCATAATAATGTATAATTATTTAAATTGTTCACACATCAATTCAATGAAAAAATTTGAAAAGGTATAAAAAAACGAATAAGTAGTTATTTTGTATTAAATTTGAATTTTTGACGTTGCAATTTGAATCATTCGTTGCATTTGTTTTAATTGAATTTGAATCTGGACATTGTGATTTTTGAATTGAACTTAAAGGAGATTGACCGAAAGCAGTCTAGCAAAGATGCATGAAGGAAAATCAAATTAATATAGAAATTATTTGCTTATTTTTTACAAGCTTTTCACTTCAGGAATTTTGTTTTCGTATCCGGAATTATGATTTTAACATAAACAGTAAATTAACGATTGCTAGGTACATTAGTCATGATTGACATTTCGTTCTCTTCATTTGTACGAGTTACGTAAGTATGAACCTTTAGACAAAATCTTTACAAAAATGATACTAAACTCATAAATAGCTATATAATTAGTAATATCATAACCATATCGTACTGTATATGTATTTCATCATTCCAATAAGATAATATTTATTGTTGTGTTTCGTCTCACGCAGATGCAACTGTCAAGCCAGATGACAGACGGACCGGCCGATAGGGATGGCAATTCTTCCTAAACAAGAACGATTTTTAAATATATTCGAATCGAAGTCTAAAGAATCGATTCATTAATAAATAAGTTCTATCTGACTGAAGTTGTCGTTTTATTTCGATATTGTCACATCAACGCCGCAAGGCCATAAAAAGCATGAATATTACATTTTATTTTTCAATTAGCAACTGTTCACTTGTTTTGTTT
Source organism: Lacanobia oleracea (assembly GCA_950371165.1). Lineage (NCBI taxonomy): Eukaryota > Metazoa > Arthropoda > Insecta > Lepidoptera > Noctuidae > Lacanobia > Lacanobia oleracea. The sequence goes on along the minus strand of OX493391.1, from coordinate 23,293,411 downwards.
TTAACTAACATTGTTGTTTTGTACCTCCATGAGTGATCTGTGGTCATTTTATAAGTTACGAGTAGGTTAGACATAATTTATAGGTTATCTCCGTATTTGTTTAATTACTTCAAAATCCGGGTATTTGTGTGAAAATTAACACTTTTGTTTAATAGTATATAAAGCGTAGTCTATAATAAATAAAGATTTAGGTATTGTGTTTCAACTTTAGACGGATTTCCATTCATCGTTGGTCATGATCCTTTGACATTATAATTTCAAGATCATTTAAATTTTGTATTTTTTTTTTGTTGTTGTTTTCAACTAATGTAGGTACGTCTTATATGGCATAACATGGAGTAACCTAATCATTGATTGCAAGAACTATATTATGCTGTACTCATGTTTTGCAAAATAAATATTTGTATCTATCTATCTACAAGGACTGATATAAATAAAAGTCGCCTTGCATATCTTCCATCAAGGTGAACTACTTTGGAAGATCCTTTCTACGCTAAGGTTTCTTAAATTATTTTAATATGTTTGAGTACAATATTCAATATCTCTAAAACATTGTTAGGGAAGTATGATTCTATACTGGCATCTGCACTCAAGTCAAGACTTTTTTATCGAAACAGAATGTCAACAAAAAAAAATCGACACATTCCGAACGGACATCGTAGGATCAAATTCCAATTCAACAGAATGTTGCACAGAATTCTCATCTAATTACTAGAATCGCAAAGATGCTGTGTGACCGTCCTTGTTTATCTACTATGTTTGTCATGTATGTGAGACTTGGTGCTCATTTGGAGTGAACACGCGATGACAAGCGGGAGCGGGCGCAGTGGCGGACGCGATTGGTTTTCTCAGTATTATTTATAGTACCTGGATGACCGACTCGGTTTTGTTTACGACGTATTCTAAAAGTGAAACCTAGCTAGATCGATTTATCACCCCCGAACATACAAAATTTCATGAAAATCGTTAGAGCTGTTTCCAAGATTCTGATTATTTCAGGTGATTTTTTTAATTGTAATTTTTTCAGGGCCAAATCCGAAACTACGTATCAGGAATATCGAAAAACACTGAAAAGCGTCTCAAGTCCGATTTTGATGAAAACTAAAACTGCATCATTGGATTTTTGAGAAATCGTTTTTGCTACCCAGGAATCGATCCAGTTTACAGGATTTTTTTTTAATACAGGGTGTGTTTTGGTGAACAACACACACCCTGTATTATTACACCATCCGGAAGTGTAACTAATAGGGATCAAATTCTGGGAAGCAATAATACGGCTAAGTAATATAATAAGAGATAATTACAAAATCTGTAATATTTACACGATATAATATAACAACTAACACTATTTTGTTCAATATAATGATCAATTAATATAGTAAACGATTGATATAATTTTAAAATATTTAATTTTTACAAGCATAACATACATTGAATGTAAAATCGTTAGATATACCGCTCAAATAACATAAAACCCATTTAGTCGAATGTGATTAAAACGCCTTGTTAAAAACACAAACCAGAATTGCATGTAATATACACATTATAACTTAGTCTGGTCTAATTATATTGATAAGTGACCAATATCACTTAAGTTGCATGAGTAGGTACCCATTTTTAGTAACTGATTATCACCTGCCAGGTATGCATGTGTTGCAAGCAAGCATGCAAGCAACCATTCAGCATACAAGCAAGCAAGCATGCAGCATACAAGCAAGCATACAGCAGGCATGGTTACTGTCACGGCTCCAGCGCTGTGGGGCTCCCGCAGCCCCATGCGAGCTAATCATCGCACATGGTTTAATCGCTCACCACCACAACTTTGGCTTGCTGGCCGGCCAGCCTCAACCGCAGCGGCAGGCGTTATTACCACCTGCTTCTCAGCTCGTGGGCCTCACCCCTCCACGCCTACGCGGGGTTAAATTACACTCTAAGGGTAGGGCAGACAAGACTACGAGGAGTCGGTTTTGCAGCGATTCGTTTCTATCACTAACTTTTGTAGCATGACATAGTTTTTGAATTTTTAAGACTTTATTATAGATTTTAATCGACATAATATCCAAATACATTTTACGAAATAAGTTTTAGAGTATATGAATGTCATATGTTAAGAAATTATATCAACAGTTGGTATATCTCACGTTTATTTTATCTTGTAAACGTTATTGAAATGAAAATATACCAAATAACTTTATATGAAATGAGACGCACCCATCTAAACCGTAACTGATATTTTATTTTTATTCCAATGATGCAGTTGTAGATTCTCGGGCCTGATGTTGATGGAAACTAAAACTGCAGTAGGTACTGATTAAAAAAAAAAAAATTGTCAATATTTTTTCTAAGAAAATTAAAGAAGTTTTTTAATTTTCTATTTTTTATTTCCGTCCGATGGATTTCCAAAAAAATATTGGACACGTATGTGAAAGTATTGTTTGGAAATGTAACAGACGGATTAAATAGAATTAGTATTTTTCTATCTATTAAAGTACCTTATTATGTTTGATTATCAAGCCCGCCGACGCTACTGCGCTAGCAATTGACGCTATCTACTTCGCATCCTTGGTTTGTAAGTAAGTAATTACATTATAATTGGAACAAGTTTTGCTCAAAACTGGTTTTTAGACGTACCTAGGTAGGTTAAAAATAAGTATAAAGATTCAAACAAGCTATTTATTTATTTTATTTAATGTGGTTAGATATCTCGTGAGAAAATTTAACTGATAGTTTTATTTTTTTAAATTGTAATGACAAAAGCAAAGTCTACCATGGCAAGGCTCGCTAGCCTACCTAGAAGGAGCCTGTTCACTCTAAATTTGTTATGATTATGATTAATTTGTTTGATTTGATTTGATGCTTTCTTTTTGTGTGCATTATAAAAGACGTTTAAAAACGCTTAGTGCGAATTGGTGGAAAAACAACAAAGTTGGGATGGTAAAATGCAATGCGTCTGGATTTCCGGTATGACTGGATGAGGTTTTGGGCACACTCACCGAAGTATAATCTGTAGAAGACCGACAAGCAGGCAACCTTACGGCGAACAGTTAATTTTACAACAATAGAAACCCAGTCTGAAAATGAATTATTTATTGTGTCTGGAAAAATTGCTTGTTTTATCTTATTGTGTCTACATGTACATTGTTCTGCATAAAACTGCTGCGAAATACTGACCTCCGACACATCATCTATCAATATATAAACATGTCGGGTTTTTCTTGAGTCTGCAATTAAAACTACAACTACTACATTGAAAACACAAACGCCTTGGCGTTTGGTAAACTCTAAGAGTAGATATGGTGTCGAATATGGACCTTGGTGCGACAGTGTTCGTTCGGGCATGAACCGCGACACATACTGGCCAACAACTGCTCGTGTTTCCCTCTATGTTCAGAATCTGACATAGTATAAAATCTTCCGTTACTATAGCGATTGACTAACTGAGTAACAGACAACGTACGGCCGAATCTACTGGACGAAGAATGCCAATTTTTTGGCATGTCGGTTTCTTGGTTAGGGTAGTTGCACTTGGAGAGGAATTCCCGAAATTGCTATGAAAACGGGATATGCGCGCACGAAGTTGTGGCCAAAAGCTAGTGCTTGTATTAACATAATATTTCAAAACCAAAACTACAAAGTTTAGAAAGCTGAAATTTGGAATACAGGTTTAATTTATAACTATTTCATACCCTTCTGGGAAATCACCAAATGACTTATCCCGCTATGGGAGGAAGTGTGAGACTCTTGCTGAAAGCAAAGGTAGTGTCAGAATCTTACTGACTAAATCCCATCAGTGTTACTTCAAAATCTCCCGGCAGAACTTAGAATCACCAAAAAAAAAGTATTTTTGGATATTTCAACTTTTTGCAGGAAAATTGAGGGGAGATCTTTGCCTCTTTTGAGATAATGCGGCCTGCGATAGCCCATTAAGAAACATAATATCTTTTTAGTTTACCTATACATCAAAATATTGTACATATGCCCCGTACATTCAAACAAGTTTCCAGTCATCCTTCACCTGGGAATAGAATAGAATACTCTTTATTATGTACACCATATAAGTTACAGAAAAGATAGATGAAGAAAACATTACATAGGGTGACACAATGGGCGGCCTTATCGTCTTTAATTCAAGAGTGAATAGGTTACTTCTAGACAGGCGTGCTCCAGCTTCGACCACATCATCGCTTACCATCAGGTGAGATAGTAGTCAAACGCGTGCCTATCAATAGTAAAAAAAAAAGTCAAGGATATAACTTCATCTTTTTCCTTGGTAAATTAACACGTGTTGGTGCATATCTACTTATTAACTGCAGCATTGTTGACTTGGTAGTTAAGATACGTGAATAGTAGCTACAGGGTGTGAGCAAAAATACGTGGAATAACTTTATCATGATCAAAAATAAGCTTACTTAAAAAAAATTACCATCGAATCCAATTATTGTACTCTCGTTGAATTTCGATGAACTAATTTCAAAGTTAATTCCCTGACTACAGACATTTCAGCGGGTCTAAGGGGCTACTGTAGAAGAATTATATTAGGATCATAATATTAATCACACAACAATCTATCAAATTTAGGAGAGAGACCGGACAGCCGTATCGAACCTAATCCTGCTATATAAAATCGTAAACGGTTTACTAAATGTTCTCGATCTTTTAGCGGAATTAAGTATAGCTGTACCTCGGTACAAAACAAAGACCTAGTCGCGAGACAATAACCTTTGCAACAATTGCAAGAAATACTAACCTTGGTAGCACCACACCTATGAACCGTCTTATGGGAAACTACAATAAATTCGCTACACGAACCGATAGCATCGAAATATTTTCTAACTCTTTCCATATATTCCGTACGAGGCTTTTAACCAGCTCGGAGTCTCAAGACCTCTTTGTGACACGATCCGCCTAGTCATAAAATTGTGTACACTTTCAATTCCGTGTGTTTGTTGTTGCTGCCAGCCATAGGTTGCTATATAATGTGAATAAGTCTGAACTCATGGTTTTTGAGGCTGTTGGCAGGAAATGTTCAGAAAATGTACCACCGATAAAAATCGGCGGGTACATCAGTTTAAATACTTGGGACATTTAATTGCTGACAACCTTAGAGATGATGCTGATGTTGAACGGGAACGCAGGGCATTGGCGGTTCACGTCCCAGTCGCCGCAACAGAAGAAGACGCCCCAGGCGTCGGGAGTCGCAGGACGATTCCCAGCCGCCGTAGGCGCGGGCCTGCGGACGGCGAGCAGTGGGTGGCTCGCCGTCTGATCAGAACTAGGCCCGGGTCGGTGGCGCGTTGCGATTCCAGCGCACCTCAAAGAGATGTCAGCGTGGAAGACGGGGCCCGCTAGGGCAGGTGCCTGCTGGGGCTGCGGAATCTGTTCGAAAGAGGTGCCGTAGCCTTAGAACGCAAAGGGCACCAGGAGGAACACGGATGGGTTTTAGTCAGTAAGAGTCTGACACTCCCTCTTGCTTCACCCAGAGCGGGAGGAGTCATTTGATGATTTCCCATCCTTAAAAAAAATAAATAAAAAAAAGGGCATTGGCGGTACGGGCGAACATGTTGGCCCGTAGGTTTGCTCGATGTACAGAAGCGGTCAAACATATGCTATTTAAAGCATACTGCACATTTCTGTACTCGAGCGCCTTATGGATCAGCTGTACCAAACGTGCCGTCAATGCGCTGCGCGTCCAATAATAATAACGCGTTATATCTTATAAAAATGCAACTAACGATATCCAACCCGTCTATTGATCATTAAGTTTTCTGTTAGTGCTGTGCACTTCTGTAAGTAATGAATTCACTATACCTAATACTGTATGTGATTTATGTTTGTGTATGTATAAGTAAGTTGTTGAAGTGCCTTATCAATAAAAAAATTAATAAATAAATTTCATTAACATCTAATCTTTATCGCTAAAGCATTAGGTTCAAGGTTGATTTGGAAATTTTACAGTTTGAATTGCTAGATGATTCTGCTTAATTGTATTTTGTAAAGAACCAGTAGTTTCGGCGGTGCGTTGTCTGTCAGTCACTCAGTGACTCTCAGTGCGTTGTCTACAGGGTTTAAACGAACCTTACATAAATGGCATGACGGGACCTACATTATATATGTTCGCTCGCTTCGCTCGCTCACTCTAACTCCCGTCATATCATTCGAACCTAACCTACCCGTGTCGGGCTGCCCTATATTCTGCTATATTTACGACTATATTTATTACTTTTGACTTCCTTTGACCAGTAATAATAAATAATAGAGAAAGGGATTAATTTATCAGATTGTCTACACGATTAATTTAGTCGTTATACTTATATAGCTTTATCCCGCGAAATCTCGCTCATACCCTGGTTTCTTCCGTTCCCGTAGGAATTTTGGGAAATTCTCTCTTAGTGCTCCCACGCTAAGTAGTTTTGGCTGTGCATTGTCTGTCTGTCACTCAATCACTCAGTAACGGAAGAATGTTTAAACATATTGATGACCAGTCACTAGGTATAATAGCTAAATTATTAGTATGACTAAAATCATCACTACATATAATATAAAAATCTTTCTTTCTTCGAAAGAAAGAAAGAAACTTTAATTTCTGAAGTCGGTGTTTTTGTGACACCGACTTCCGAAATTAAAATTTCTTTCTTTCTTTCGAAGTGCAGTGTTTTGTTTTTGGAAGTCGGTTGTATTTTTTGTAAAAAAGATTTTTATTTTTCACTTTTTATTCGTACAGTCTTTTGGCAACATTATCTTACCCACCCTAAAAACAAACGAATTTGGACCCTCTGACAGTAAAATTAAGGTTTATTCAATATATACGAGCTTATCAGACAAGTGCTCGAGGACTTGATGAACAAATACAATAATAATACAGACACGCAAATTTGATCTTTAACACGTAACGTTAAGGTAAACCCACCCAACATTGTCGGAGCCACCGGTATTATGTATCATTTTGTTAAGCTATTTTAATCATTATCTCGTCGACTTTAAAGTTGAAAAGCTTTTAAGTAACTTTATATAATTACAACCCAATCTTTAATTTCGCGTATTCTCGACAAGTTCTTGTGGCTTAGCGGTTTGATGCTAGATTGGCGACGAACAACATGTGGGTTCGAAAACACAGTCCACATAGTATTGGTTCCTTTTTTAATTAGTTGTAATGACAATCAATTAAAAAAGGAACTACAATATTGCTTGCATTATTAAAGAACGACCAATATGATTTACGCCTAATAACTTATCTTGTAAACAGGTGGGTAAATTAAAAAAAAACTTTAAGTTTAGAGAATTTAAATTTACCAAGAATGGTTGGATACGAAGTAAAGCATACATTTGCTTTGTGAGGTAGATAATAAATTCATATAAGTGACAAAAGTTACACTACGATTAATAGCAGTGACTGCGCACACACATTTGTAAATCGTTCCACATAACTCGTTAGCAATTTGGTGTAAAAAAGCATCATGTCGCAACTTGATGACTATACCAAACATAAAATCATATTTTTACGCTAGCAGAATGTTGGAATTAGAGAGATTGGTCGTCGACTTAATAAAGCAGTAAGTGTTTTTTTTTATACCTATTTTATTTTATTGATTGTGATTAACGCGTAGTTTACTCCTTACAAGTTACATACACGGTTCCAAAAATGATTTTTTTTAGTTTTAGAGAAATACGGTTGTTGGGAAGAAAATGTTGTGATCTTCACTGATGAAAAATCATTTAAATCGGACAAAGATGGACGTAAAATCTTATGGTGAAGGAAAGGAGAACGCTACAATGAGAAGTGCTTGCTACCTTGTAGAACCAGCGGTAGAATAACCCTGGGCTACTGGGGCTGGATGTCGTCTATGGGACCTGGTGAATTGGTGGAAGTTGGTGGTAGGTTTAATAGTAGTTTGTATTTGGAGATTCTGCGTGACATCATGCATCGACTGTGCGAATTGCCTATCCAACATCACATATTTATTTCATGCACGATAACTGATCCATCCACCGTGCAGGCATTGTGCAGGATTGGTTAGCTGCTCAAGAAGGTGTGACAGTTATTAATTGGCCATCTAAAACTCCTGATTTGAACCCTATAGAAAATCTATGGGGTCAAATGGTTTTAAATTGGGACACAACGGAAGTGCGAAACAAACACAACTTGGCTGAGATCGTGACATCGACTTGGGAGCACATGAGAGGCAAAGATTTGTGTTGGAATATGGTGCGCGGTATGCGTAGCCGCTACAGCAAGTTATAGCAGGGGACGGTGCGCCAATCCGCTACTAATAATTAATCTAGTGTCTAGGCATTTTTAAACACACCATGTAAGTAAATGCTCAATGGATTGACTGTTAAACCATTAAAATGTTGCTGATTATGTGGTGATGTTATTGTTATAAATAGATTTTTCTATTTAAATAACATGTTTATTCACTACATATAGGCAGCTATAAATCTGTAAAGCATTTCACAGAAGAATTCATTTTCTCGACAAACATTTAAGCATAAGCACACCTTTTTTAATGTTTATAAATGGTTAGATTTGATTATGGCATACTAATATAAAATGTATATTAATTTGGAAATATATGAGCATTTACTTACTTTGTCTTAACTAAGTGTTTTAATGAAATAATAAACATTTTAAACTTGCAATTGTTTAGTTTTATTTCTATTCAAACAGCCCTTTTGAAAAGACAAGACCGTACGTCGTCCATTAAAGAAATGTACAATAAATATTATGAAATAATAAAAAAAAAACAGCTGAGCAAAAAGCTATATTTAGGTTAAACTTGGTTTGAACGTAGATAACGATGAACATCGCACTACCTTAGTGACCGCAAGACCAACTCAACTTTTATAAGGCTCATAAAAATTTGATCTTAGTTGTAATTTCTAGCCGCAATATTCTAAACAATTTGAACCATATAGTATACTTTCATAAAGTTTATTCTTGCACAGCACAAGCAGCCAACCTGCTCCTCGTGCAAATAGATTATTTTGTATTTTAAATAATCACTCCATTGAGACATCATAATAAAAAAACCACCTATAAAATAGAAAATAAAAAATTGTAAAGAGACGTTGTTTTTGCAATTTATTAAGGCAAGGTAAAATATGTTTGCGCGTAGTCACTGCATACCCTTAGTAGCATTTGAATACCAGTTTTATAATGAATACAAATATTTATTTTTCAACTACCCACTTATTACAAGTTATGCGAAAATATTACCATTTTAGAAAGTTTATATTTGAAGGTTATCTGTCTGTAGTTCTTTACAATAATACAAGAAATAGTTTTGGAATAAATTCTTAATTGAAAGCAAAACAACATCTTCGTCGCAGGATTTGATCTCGCAACTTTTTTTTCTCAGTCTTATACACAGATCACGAGACCAGAATTACTTGAAAGCAATTATTAAAACAAGCTATTACACTAATTATATTATAACAAGTTGTTATAACTTAAAACCTAATGCTAACGTTTTAAAGATCAAATTTGCGTATCTGTATTATTATTGTATTTGTTCATCAAGTCCTCGAGCATTTGTCTGATAAGCTCGTATAAATTGAATAAACCTTAATGTTACTGTCAGAGGGTCCAAATTCGTTTGTTTTTAGGGTGGGTAAGATAATGTTGCCAAAAGACTGTACCTAGGTACCATTAACAGCGTACCGGCGTAATTTTATGTTAAGAACTGGTGTAAACACTAAAAAAACATGCGATTTCAGCAATCCCGATCCCTTTGCTATCATTTATTGAAGAGTTCCGTTGCCTACCTCCAAAGTTCTTCATCAAATCTTCACCAAATTGAAACGGGACTAGTCTAGGAAAATACTCTTTCAAACAAAAAAAGATCCAAAAATCATCCAAATCGGCTGACAATTGGCTAAAGTATCGCTGAACAAACATTTTCATGGGATCTCATCATCAGATCCTAATTTATACCTTTCATCATCAAGTCAGCAACATGAGATGATGATTTCCAGGCACAAATATGTAAATTGCGTTAGAAAGTTTATGAAAAACATTGTATGTGCCTATAAAATTTGAGGGTTGCCCTCGATTTTCATGGGATCCCATCATCAGATTCTGACATGATGACAATGGGACCAATTGAGAAGTATACCCTTTCAGATGACATAAAAAAAATTCAAATCGGTTCATAAATGACGGAGTTATGAGGTAACAAACATAAAAAAAAAAAAAAATACAGATAAATTGAGAACCTCCTCCTTTTTTTGAAGTCGGTTAAAAACAAATTCCTCCACCGCGTTTGTCTGTCTATTTGCGATAAACTCATTAACTTCTGCATCGATTTTCATGCTGTTTTCACCAATAAATAGAGTGGTTCTTGAGGAAAGTTTTAGTATATAATTTGTCTAGAAAAAAAACAATAGGGATTTTTTAAGAATACTGGAGCGCGAACGATGTTGCGGGCGAAGAGTTAGTAATAGTTATATCAAAATCAAAACAGAATCAAAATTATTATAATTATTTTGACATAAAAAATTCATGCCGCTCTGTTCCCTACTGTATTAAAGAGGTATAAGTGCACGAATATTAACAATGAGTCTAGTCACTGCCGGCAGACGATCATTCTAGACAATTGCAGATGAGAATAATATAAAACAATCTATTCTCAATCGACAATCAGTGTTAATATAGAAGTCAAATAGATCAAGCGGGGTTTTTTCCCTACTCTAAATAATTACCTAGACGTAACGGTTTTATTAATTGATAAAAGTCATAATGCCTACAAAGTTTTTGGTCGTGGATGGTTTGTTAGTTAGTTGGTTAGTTTTTTAGTAAGAAATACGATAGTCTAGAACTCTAATTGTTAAGATAAACCAAATCGACAACAATATGCAGATCATTCGTCATCGTTATCTCCGTTAAAATTTAACCACAACAACGACTGGTTCAATGTTGTCGGCATCTAAAATTTTTATCAGCGATACAATTCGATAATGATTGTTTAAAATTCCGAAACTTTTGGTTCGTGACATTTCGGTGCATGTCACAATCATACATCATCATCTGCCTAGCTTTTTCCCATCTATATTAAGGTCGGATTCCAGTGAAACTGGATTCAGCTGAATACCAGTATTTTACATGGAGCGGCAGCCTACCAGATCTCCGCAACCCATGAACTGGATAACACGGTACTCCTAGGCAAGACTAGTGTTAAATTTTTTGTCTGCTGACTATCCGTAACGACTGCCAAAGATCTATTAATGACAGCCGGGACCAACGGCTTAACATGTTTTCAGAGGCACGGAGGTGTCTTGGTATGTTAAGATGGTCACCGATCCACACATCAATCTGGGCTACTGTTCCTTAACCTTGAAGATTGACCCGTGCGGCTTTTAATTGGCCACGAGCTCCTTAGAATGTCAGTCAGTCATAATAACATTGTCGCTTTCTCTCGGCCTTTAGAGGCTCAAGTCTAGATAAATTACATTATAATAGCGGTAGCGTGGCAAAGGCGACCAAAACGTTAGAAATGAATGGGCTTGACAAACACTGTCGAAATATCACGTGATAAATCAATATAATATGTAATATTTTGCCGGATAATTGCAAACTACGTAAGACTACAAAATACCTTGACAGATTGTAAACTCTCGATAGTTGACAAATTATCTGAATGAATAGAAATTTTGTATTCTATAATATCTTCGTGTCTTTCCGAGAAATTGTGGACTGAATACATAATCTATACTAATATCTATACTAATATATTATATAAAGCGGAAGAGTTTGTTTGTTTGTTTGTTTACTTGAACGCGCTAATCTCAGTAACTACTGGTCCGATTTGAAAAAATCTTTCAGTGTTAGATAGCCCATTTATCGAAAGAAAGGACCAATAGGAGCGGAGCAGTAATAAAAATTGTGACGCAGACGAAGTTGCGTGGGTCAACTAGTAAATAATAAACTGAATAAAATTTATGGCAACCAATCAGCATTACTCTGGTCTTTACCTGTTTGGTGTGATAGTTAAATTGGAAAATTGACCCCTTGTTAGTCTTTGTTGGTGTGAGCTCACGTGTGAAAATAACAGCCTTGTTACCATCTTCACTAACTCACAAAATCGAATAAATTGTGACTTGTGCTCTGATTGTTCGCCATGTTGGTCAGTCCAGTTTCTCGAAATGACTTTGAGAGATTATAAACTGTCAAATTTTGATGCGTAAAAAAACTATTCCAAATGTTCAGTTAACAATTTTTCGGGAGTTTACAATCTCTCAAGTTATAATTTTTATAATGTTACGGAGTTGGCTACTTTCCGGTGACATATACCTACTAATAAAACACTTTCGTTACAGACTCACTAACAATAATAAACCTGAACAAGTTTATATCAACGTAAACAAAACTAGATAAAGGAGATCTTTATTTAGTCCTTGTCTATTGACATTGGTTTTAATTTATGGAAAAATCCAACCATTTATTTTGTACAAAGCAGGTACTTTATTTTTAATACAATCGACACGACTTGCACAACAAAAACTGGTTATTTAGTTACCTAAGTTAAGTTCTTACTACAAATCGATTTCATCGTTAGTATGTTTACGTCAAACCATTTCGCTTGCTCAATCGGAGAAATTCGAAACAATAAATAAGGCAACATTTTTAGTTATTTGTTAACAAATCCGCGTAAAAATGAGGAGCTCGTGGCTAAATAATAACAGCCGCACGGGTCGATTTTGAAGGTTAAGCAACGCTTGCCAAGGTTGGTCTGTAGATGGGTGACCATCTTAACATACCGAGTTTCCTCCGTGCCTCGGAAAGCATGTTAAACCGTTGGTCCTGGCTGTCATTTGTAGACCTTTGGCAGTCGTTACGGATTGTCAGAAGCCAGTAAATCTGACTCCAGTCTTGCCAAGATGTATCGTGTTACCCAGTTAATGGGTTGTGGAGGTCTGGTAGGCAGCCGCTCCACGTAAAAACACTGGTATTCAGCTGAATCCGGTTTGACTGGAAGCCGACCCCAATATAGTTGGGAAAAGGCTAGGCAGATGATGATGTTAACAAATCCGCGTATAAACGTAATATAAAAGACGTATATTGTCGGCATATCAAAAGGCTTATTTAGCACAGACAGTGTTTACAAAAAGGCTATAAAACGTAATAATGGATACTTAATCAAACTGTAATTATCTTGCTCTCTCTACTGTATCGTTGAGTCAGCTAATGTTCTCAGTATCAAACGGTAAATAAATACATACTTGTAAATAGATAGTACCATAATTATATTTATGAATCAATCATTTCACTGCAATCCTCAAAAGCCACAAGATTGGTATCAAACACTAGATTTTACCTTTCATTTTCCATATTCATATTCATCACAGCACAATTGTAAACTTTGTCACTGATTAAATAAAGTTTGTTTTAGCGTGTCACTTGTTCACATTTTCGACGTACGAGTCAAGACGTCCGTCAGGTGGAGTAGCTGTTATCTGACGAGCGATCGTAGTAAGGTTTTCATAACTGTAGGTTTGGAGTTAGAGTGGGGAGAGACGGACGGACAGGTAAACACTTCACAGACTATGTCGAACGACACTGTTCACGATTAATTGACTATAAACTACCCAGCTACTTTATTCCTTTGGTAGCTACAACTTACTTTATATAGGTACGGCATGTTTAAGAGGCCTATTACAAATTCCCTGTGTTTTGCGTAAAATTACGAACTTTGGCTTTCTTATTCTCAGAAACTAAAATATTTGAGAAGAATGCCTATGGCATTAAGTCCGCCTATGTACATCTGTGTGCTGAAAGTGTTAAATAAATAAATTTAGACAACTTTAGCTTATTGTGTAGTTGAGAATAGTAATTAGTATAGTGAATGGCGGCCTCACTTTTCCCATTTTTCTCTTATCTATTTGTAAAAAGCTAAAATTCCGAAGTAAGTTTCTCATGAAAAGCGCGTAGGCACTTTATAGAGCTCGTGAATTGAATTACTGTACTAATACCAACCAAATGATATGAAAATTATTCCTTTCAGAGATGTTTCGTTCATAGCGGCCTCAGAAATTTGAAATAAGTATGTATGAACGCTTACAACCCTAATTTCTTTAAAATTAGAGTGAACAGGCTCCTTCTGGGTAAACTCGCTCCATCGTAGACTTTATCTGTCATCTCTGACCTAGACTAGAGTCAAGAGCAAAACCATAACATATAAAAAAATCCTGTCTGTTAAAATATCCCATTCAAATCAATAAAAACAAACGTTTTAACAAAAAAATAAAAACCGACTTCCAAAAACAAAACACTACAAAGTAAAATCATTTTTGTTTTTTTTTACCACAAATACAGCGTGCCGGCGTGATGTTATGTTATGAACTGGTTATAAACAATGAACAGACATGTGATTTCAGTAATCCCGATCCATTTGCTATCATTTATTGAAAAGTTCCGTTGCCTAAGTCCAAAATTCTTCATCAGATCTTCACCAAATTTAAATTGGACCAGTCCGAGAAAATACTGTTCCAAACAAAATAGAATCATCTGAATTGGTTCACAACTAGCGTAAATATCGCTGAACAAACATTTTTCATGGGATCCCATCATGAGATCCTGACTTATACATTCCATCATCAGCTCAGCAATATGAGATGATGATTACCAGGCATAAATATCTGAATCGCGTTAGAAAGTTATTGAAAAACAGTGTATGTGCTTATAAAATTTAAGTTTTTTCCTCGATTTTCCTGAGATTCCATCATCAGATTCTAACTTGGTGAATATGAGACCACCTCAGGAGTATGAGCATTCAAATATTTTTTTTTTTTAAATCGGTCCACAATTGGCGGAGATATCGGTGAACATTAAAAAATAACAAATACATACAGTAGAACATAGAACCTCCTCCTTTTTGAAAAAATCGGTTAAAAACTAGTAAAAACGCTCAGAACTAACCGTTCTCCTTAATACATTAATATTATTACGTAAAATTCATACCAAAATAAACCATATTTCATAATAAATGATAATTTTATAATTATTCATTAAAAATATCTAATGATGATGATGAAAAGTCAGCAGTTTAATAAATAAAGTTTTTAATAAATTAATAATAAATCCCTAAAATAAACGTTATTGCAACTGCCAAATTTCTACAGAATGCGATGAGTCGGGCCTATGTCCAGCAGTGGACGTCTTTCAGCTGGCATATCATATCAAAACTACAAAACTGCTGTGCTGTGTGCTGCTGCTGTGTGTGTGTGTGCAGCAGTTTTGTGAGTAAAATCGCAATTCTGTGATAGAGCTCTTAAATGGCCGCTGTAGATGATTAAAAAAAATAATGTATTTATTAAAAAAAAGCTGGTCTATTTTGATAACATTCTCATCTTGTAAACTTAGGTGGAGTTACCTTGCGGGGGGGGGAACTGTCATTCTATATTGTTTGTATGGATTGACCGCTCATTTTATGTTTACTTCGATTAAGTTTTCACGTCGACATGTTTACCAGAATCACAGTGCTGCTGGACACATGAGAAGGAAGTCAAAATATTGAAACTAGTTTTTCCTGAAATTTGAACTTGTTTAACCGTTGTTCTGAATGTTTCATTTAGGTGTGATTTATGGTGACTATAATCCGTTATGTTTTTTTTTGTATGGATTTATTTTACACGTTAAATGACGCTTAGATGTGCCACAACTTTGTTTGTTATAGCTCATCATCTGCCTAGCCTTTTTCCAACTATATTGGGAAACAATCAAACTGGATTTAGCTTAATACCAGTATTTGACGCAGAGCGGCTGCCTACCAGACCTCCACAACCCATTAACTGGGTAACACGGCACTTCATAGCAAGACGGGAGTCAGATTTACTGGCTTCTGACTATCCGTAACGACTGCCAAAGATCTAAATATGACAGCGGAGACCAACGGCTTAACGTGCTTTCCGAGGCACGGAAGAAACACGGTATTTTAAGATGGTCACCCATCAACAGACCAACCTTGGCAAGTGTTGCTTAACTTTGAAGATCGAACTTTAGTGGTTATAGCTGATCTGCGCAATTTCGTCTGTGTTACATTTTTCTTGAATGCTGCGCTCCTATTGATACCTCAATCAATGGGCTATTCAATGTAAATATTTTTTCAATCAAACCAGCAGTTTCTGATATTAGCGCGTTAACCCATACAAAAAAGAAAGTTCAGCTTTATAATATTAGTTTATACTATATAATATTAGTATAGACCGATCACGTGTTTACAGACGGTCTATAAAGTTCTTACATCCATTTTGAGAGGAAAGATTAACCATCATATTGACAGTAATTCAATAATGTCTTCTTCTCAGAATGGATGTAGGAACGGGTCCCGCGGTACTAAGGAGCTGCTCCTCATCGACATAGCCATTAGCCAACAGGTTCGACGTTTCCGAAGAGATCTGTCGACATGCTGGATAGATTATAAGAAGGCCTATGACTCGGTGCCACATACATGGCTCATGAGGGTGCTGGAGCTGTACAAAGTTGATGCAGTTTTACGCACCTTCCTGATGTCGTGTATGGGGCAATGGAGGACGGTTCTTCACTATCCAGGGTGTCGACAGACCCAGGCGAACAGCGAACCGATAAGGATCGAGCGTGGCATATTTCAGGGTGACAGTCTGAGTCCACTGTGGTTTTGTCTGGCCCTCAACCCTCTCAGTACATTGTTGGAGGGTTCGGGCCAAGGCTACCGGTTGAGAAGAGGTGGTCAGGTCATTTCGCACCTCCTTTACATGGATGACTTGAAACTCTTTGCTCCTAACAACTTGCAACTGATGAAGCTACTGAAGGTAACAGAAACCTTCAGTGGCGCCATCAGGATGGAATTTGGTTTGGACAAATGTGCGGTCATGCATGTAAAGCGAGGGGAGATTATGGAATCCGTGGGAACACAACTCTCGGATTCCATAGACCTTAGATCCCTCTCCTCAACCGAAACTTACAAGTATTTGGGTATGTCGGAAGCGTTAAGCATCAGTGCTACTGACATGAAACAATCGTTGAAGGAGCGCTTCTTTGGCCGCCTGAACAAAGTACTTAACAGTCTTTTATCAGGCGGAAACAAGGTGTGCGCCTTCAACGGTTTGGTCATGCCGGTTTTGATGTATTCTTTTGGCATACTCAAATGGACTCAGACGGAACTTGACGCCCTGGATAGGAGGGTACGTTCACTGCTTACCGCAAATCGGATGCATCACCCACGGTCATCGGTGATGAGGCTGTATATCCCGCGGAAGTGTGGGGGTCGTGGCTTCTTAAATGCTAAGACCCTGCACAACCGCGAGGTATGCAGCCTTAGGGAATACTTCCTAGAGGCCGACGTGGGTATGCATCGAGATGTGATAGCGGTGGACAAAGGCCTCACCGCGCTCTCCTTGGCTAACGAGAACTGGCGCAAACCTGTGGTATTAGATACTAACGACCGCAGGGAGATATGGCAGAGCAAGGAGCTTCACGGACGCTTTTATCGGGTCCTACATGGGCCGGATGTAGACTTCTTAGCGTCCGTAGCCTGGCTTCGTTTTGGTGACCTCTTCGGGGAAACCGAAGGTTTTGTTTGTGCAATTATGGACGAAGTTACGATGACTAATAACTACCGGAAATACATTGTGAAGGACGGTACGGTTGACATATGTCGGGCATGTCACCGGCCCGGGGAATCCATCCGCCACATTATTTCTGGTTGTTCTAGTCTGGCTAACGGAGACTATTTGCACAGGCACAACCTTGTAGCCAGGATTATCCACCAGCAACTTGCTCTTAAATACAATCTTGTGGAATCGGAAGTACCGTACTATAGGTATGTGCCCGACCCAGTTCTCGAAAGTGGTAGTTGCACATTGTATTGGGATCGGTCTGTCATCACTGACAGGACTATTGTTGCCAATAAGCCTGATATAGTGGTGATAGACCGACTAGAGCGTCGCGCAATGATTGTTGATATAGCAGTCCCTCATGACGAGAACCTCGTGAAGTCAGAGAAAGATAAACAAACGAAGTATCTTGACTTGGCTCGCGAGGTTGTCGACATGTGGGATGTGAACACAGCAGTCATTGTGCCGATAGTCGTGACGGCCAATGGCATTATTGCCAACATCATTCTCGTTCATCATTCATCATTCTCGACCAACATCTCAAGAGGCTCTCGTTGGGCAGCTGGATCAAGGGCTTGATCCAGAAAGCAGTACTCCTGGACACGGCGCGCATCGTTAGGAGGTTCCTCTCTCAGGAGCCCTGACCACCGGTAGCTTGGACCCTGTTCCCGATACCGGTGGGCTACTATTCTTTATATTTTTAAATGTTTTTTGTTTTTTTTTAGAAATATTTAGTATGTACATAGATGAATAAATGAAATAATAATAGTTTATTTCTCCTCCACAAATAAAACAAATGAATAACTTAATACTTACAAAATAAAGGAACTTATCTCCTATCATGATGACTTAACTATGTAGGTAAGTATTTTTAGAAATGACTTAGAGTAGTTATTTAAATAATATTTTATTTGTGGGATACTGGTGCCTAAACTAAGCCGAGGCCTGTATTTTAGGACACCAGGTCCCCACCTAATTGCTTGAGATGATATTACGTAACAGTTGTTATGCTCCAAAACTATAACAATAACCGAAGAAAAGTACTTACATTTAATTATTTTTTTTTAAGTTTAGATGCGAGTTGTTTGTGGCTAACTTATAATGGCTACACTAACACAGGTTAATTGGCACGTCTAAACGACTAGTCCTAGTTTTTTGAAAAAAAAAAAAAAAAATATGACATTAAACTATTTTTAACTAATTTAAAATATGAAAATTTTGGAGGTTATTCGTTCAACACATTGTAATTAATCTGTAAAGTTGTCTCCCAAGGACATAAATACGACCATCGGACCAAAACCTCCGAGCGTAATTGAACAGAATTGGCACTGTATTGGCAGTTCAGCTTGTGAAATATTTTTTACATCAATCCAATATTGGAGGACGAAACAGGCGAGAGCCAAACCTCAATTTATGCATGCATTTATGCGTGCAAGGATGCGCAGCGTGTGATTGTAAAGAACCAATAAACTTGCTAGCGCAAAGCGAGGCTAGATGGTCGATGGGGCCGAAAAGTTCTGGAGTGGCGACTGCGAATACGCATTCGTCGGAAGGCCTCCCATAAGGTGGAACAATGACCTGGTGAAGGACATGGATAGCCGATGGATGTCCAAAATTCCTACTGGGTTTATAGTGTCAACTATAAACTTGATCATCCTTACCCTATAAAATTCTTAGTAATCACTGCAAAATCAGGAGTACATAGGTACGTTGCCTGATCTTCAAACCAAAAAGCCGGACATACCGGCCAGTTCAGCCGGACAGTTAAAAGGCCGGACACCCTTAATTGTTTAGTCTTAGTATTAATACGTCATTTTAATTATTACCGACCATAAAATTTACCTGAAATTCTAATGAAACAACAATAAAATTGAATGAATCAGTATTCTTTATTTTGAACCGACTTCAAAAAAAAGAGGAGGTTCTCAATTCAATTGTACTTTTTTATGTAGGTATAAATTAGGATCTGATGATGAGATCCTATGAAAAATGGTTTTTTCAGCGATATTTTCGCCAATTGTCAGCCGATTTGGATAATTCTTTTTTTGGTTTGAATGGATATTTTTCTTGACTGGTCCCATTTGAATTTGGTGTAGATCTAACGAAGAACTTCGGAGGTAGGCAACGGAACTCTTCAAAAAATGATAGCAAATGGACCGGGTTTGCTGAAATTGCATGTTTTTTTAGTATTTACACCAGTTTATAACATAACATCGTGCCGGTACGCTGTTGATGGGTACGTAGGTAGGTACCACTAAAAAGTATTTTTTTTTTATATAAAAATACAACCGACTTCCAAAAACAAAACAGTCATCTGCCTAGCCTTTTCCCAACTATTTTGGGGTCAGCTTCCAGTCAAACCAGATTTAGCTGAACACCAGTATTTTACGAGAAACGGCTGCCTACCAGACCTCCACAACCCATTAAATGGGTAACACGGTATTTCTTGGCAAGACTGGAGTCAGATTTACTGGCTTCTGACAATCCGTAACGACTGCCAAAGTTCTACAAATAACAGCCGGGACCAACAGCTTAACGTGCTTTCCGAGGCACGGAGGAAACTCATTATGTTCAGATGGTCACCCGAAAACGTATAAAATAACTTCGGAAGAAAGAAAAGAACTTTAATTTCGGAAGTCAGTTTCGAAAAATGAAAAAATAACCAAAAAACCTTGTACTGTTTTGTTTTTGGAAGACAGTTGTATTTTTTTTAATCTTTCAATATTCATTACTATATTTAATTAATGTAATTACAATAGTGGTAATCCGTTACTAGCGAGACAAGGTGATGTTAGGCGGAGCGAATAACAACACATGACAAATGTAAAAGAAAAGTACTCAAATTCAAAAGCATTACAAAGACTGACTGAACACGCAGCCATAAAGCCTGGCTGTGTCCCGGCTACACTAGGAACACAACACCACACAACTAAACGATCTGGTCGTACGCTAACTGGTCAAAGTAGATCGTTTTGAGGTCAAGCTAAGTCAATTTTGCAACGTAATTCCCAGGTGGACTGTACAAATTCGTAAGGTAGATGCGTATCCTCTCATCTACCTTACCAATTGGGTCAGAATTCAAGATCCTTTTGTACAGTAACTGTCTAGTTACTATACTAAATGATCCTGAATTTCGCTTACGCAAATCACGTAAGGGATCAGTACTTCAAAAGACTGAATAATTTATATTCTTGTTTACAAGTCTACTCGTTTTAGCGTCAATCTATTTAAAAAACCTTGGTATTAAGCAAGATGGACAGTTTTCTATGAAATTTGGTCCAACCAACCAAGAGTATAAATTAGTATTAACGGAGCAGTGATCTGCAAAACAGACATCAATTTCAAAACGTGTTTAAGACGTTTATAAGTTTCCGTACCCGAAGTGTAACCAACGGAATCCTATTACTAAACGTCCGCTTTCCACCTGTCCGCCTGACGGACGGGTGTATCCCAAGAACCGTAATAGGGAGTTGGTTAAAATTAGTGTGTATTTTTATTGCCGCTATAGCAACAAATAATAAAAATTAGATTAAATTAAAAATAAAAGAACGCTATCATTCCAGACACGCGTTTTTTTTCTTCAGTTTATGCGACAGAACCCTTCGTGTGAGAGTCCAACTCGCATTAGACTGGTTTTTAGTTATTTTCATAATGTTTTTGTCTTATCTGTGATTACAATAATATAACAGGGAATATCATCATCATCATCATATCAGCTGAAAGACGTCCACTGCTGGACATAGGCCTCCCCCAAGCATCGCCACAACGACCGGTCCTACGCGTCCCGTATCCATCGGCTACCAACGACCTTCACCAGGCATAGAGCAACACAGGCCACCGGCGAACCGGAGCGGTGGCCTGTGTTGCTCTATGTCACCAGGTCATCGGTCCACCAAATAAAAATATTTTGTATCTGTTGGAGTGGTGGGATGGCAAATAATTAGGCTAGCAGTAATATTGACAACGTTTATTCGTTGGAAGATAATTTAGGAAACTTTACATCTTAGTCGTGTTACGAATTACAAGCAAGCGACGCCATGACAGTTGGCAGAGTTAAAAAGACACTGTAAGGTGGCGCTGTATGTAGCATAGTGAAAATCAAGTTTATAATATTTACCACAGATTACAACACACCTCCTTAAATTTATAATCTTGATCTTTTACATAGACAATATTACTATAGACATATACAGAACTACTACTAGGCACACTACACTACATTTTATGTTCTAAATTAATTTTAAGCCCATTCTGTTTCTCAAAAATTTGGTCTTATCTAAACTTTTAGTTAACATGTCTGCTAAGTTAAATTCTGAATCAATTTTTACAATATCAATTATACCCTTTTCATAGTTTTCATTTATATAATGATACTGAACTTCAATGTGCTTCGAATTTTTAGTAAAATTTCCATACTTAGCAATCGAAATTGCACCTGAATTATCTTCATACAGTTTTATTGGCTTATCAAATTTAAAATCGAATGATTCACTTAACAAGTTTTTGATGAAAAGTACCTCTGTCACTGCTTCTGACATGGCAGTATATTCTGCAAAAGTTGAACACTTTGTTACTGTACTTTGTTTATGTGTTTTCCAAAAAATTAAGTTACCAAATAATCTTATTACAAAACCTGTTGTAGATTTTCTATCCACATTATCTCCCGCATAATCAGAATCTACCATACAATCTAATAGTTCAGAGTTAACATTGTCATAGTATGTTAACTTTAAATCCTTAGTCTTATACAAATATTTTAAAATTCTCATTGCATATTTATAATGCGTCTGATCATAACAACTTTGATATCTGCTCAAGTAATTAACACTATATGCTATATCTGGCCTTGTGCCTGTACTAATATACAATAACTCACCAATTATATTTCTATACATAATGCTATCATCTACTTCTCTAGCTTGTTCTAATTTTAAATTTGTTTCCATTGGAGTATCATACAACTTAGTATTTTCCAAATTATATTTTACAGCCAAAGATTCAATATACTTTGTTTGACTTAAGGTCATTCTTTTCCTATCATTATTATAATCAATATCTATGCCAATATAACTTTTAATTTTTCCTAGGTCTTTCATTGCAAATTTTTCCATTAAACTAGTTTTTACCTTTGTTATTTTATCTTTATCTTTACAACAGATTATAAGATCATCGACAAATATTAGTATGTATATTGGATCTTTGCTCGTACTGTTTACATAGAGACAGTAATCATAATTACTTCTAACAAAATTCGATTTTTCAATGAATTTGTTGAAACAATCATACCATATTCTAGGGCTCTCTCTGAGACCATAGAGTGCTTTATGCAATTTGTAAACTTTATTATCTCCAGTTTCATAACCTTTCGGTTGATTTATAAATACCTCTGACTTTACATAACCATTTAAAAAAGCTGTCTCAACATCCATTTGTTCTATAAATAAATTGTTTTTACAACTGTATGATAATAAAACTTTCAATGTTTGCATTTTTCCTACTGGTGAATAAACATTTTCAAGATAATCCTTTTGCTGAAATCCACGTACTACTAATCTAGCTTTATAAACATTATTATTTTTCCTTTTAAATACCCATTTAACATCAATAACCTTTTTGTCTTTTGGCCTTTCAACAATATGCCATGTGTTGTTTTTGTTTAAGCTATTTATTTCTGAATCCATCGCTACCTGCCATTGCTTACAATCGTGGGAGCTCATCGCCTCCGCAAATGTGTTTGGTACATTTGCATCAATGTAATTTACATAAATAAAATGTGATACTGGATTACCATATCTGGAAACTGGTTTTATCTTTCTTTTTGGCCTTTCTTCCGTTACAAGATTATCCCTATTGGTACTTAAATTTTTATCATTAACATTATCTTCCACAGTATTATTAGTAGAACTGGTTTCATTTGCATCCACATAATCTTTATCAATATCAGCTTTAATTTTTTCATTTTTAATATTTGAAGTTATATTTTCCAAGATTCTATCCTTTTCATCATCAACTTTTTCTAAACAAATTAACTGAGTATTTTCCTCGACTACCTGTACATGTCTAGCATTGATTATTCTATTATTCAATAAAACTCTATAACCATTTTCATTATAACCCACTAGGACTCCTAGTTGGGCTTTATCGTCCCATTTACTTTTTCTTAAAACTTCTGGAACCCTGACATAAACTCTACTTCCATAAATCTTTAAATGCTCAACATTTGGTTTAATACCAAAAAATATTTCATAAGGAGTTTTATTCTCTACTGTATTAGCAATTGTTCGATTTTTTAAGTATGCTGCTGTTTTTATAACTTCGGGCCAATACCTTCTGTGAATTTTAGCTTCTCTCATTAAGCATCTACCAATATCCATAGCAGATCTATTATATCTTTCCGCTACTCCATTTAATTCATGGACATAGGGTGGACATGGTAATAACTCTATGCCTTTTTGTCTAATGAAATTATAAATATCTCTATTTAAATATTCTTTCCCATTATCACACTGTATTTTCTTAACTCTTTTATTAAATTTATTTTCTACTAAATTAACAAACTCTATAAAACAATTTACAGTCTCTGCTTTACTTTTAATACAAAAAATTCTAGTACACTTACTATAGTCATCAATAAATGTCAAAAAATATTTTTCTCCACCATAACCAGTTGTGTTATGTGGGCCATTTAGATCAGTATGTATCAATTCCAGAATTCCAGTAGTCTTAGTTCTATTATTTTCAAAAGGTACATTGGCCATTTTGCTTTCAATACAGTTTGAGCATTTCATTTCCATGCTTTCAATCTTATCTGGCAAACCTTTTACTAATTTGTTGCTTATCAACTTGTTTAAATATTGAAAGTTTACATGACCAAGTGCCCTATGCCATTTCTCTTTATCAGTTAATTTTATTGAATTTACATACATGTCATTTTTATCAATTTTTGAAACAAAACTTTTTATACAATACAAATTGTTTATTTTGTTAGCAACAACTATTAACTCTCTAGATTGATTATAAATTTTTGCATTTTCATGTCTTGCTACTATTGTGCAATTTTGGGTTATTTTTGCAACGCTTAACAAATTTTGTTTAATGCCTTTTACAAAGTATACATTTTTTAAATCAACTTGTTTTATAGTATAATAATTTTTGAAATGGACTTGAACAGTACCTACTTTGGTTGCTTTTAACAATTTACCATCTGGCAATTTCACATCAATGGGATTTTTCAAATCTACATAATTATAAAAACATGTATCACTTTTAATAATATGATCTGTACACCCACTATCTAACAACCAATCTATCTCATTGCTGTTATCATATTCCCCTTCGCTACACCCTGTTATCTGATTTACTAATGGATTGCATACCTGAGCTGTCCATGACTCGGATGCTGAGCCGTCTTGTTGAGTGCTTGACGACTCACCTCTGGGATGACCCTCACCTCTGGGGACACTTTGACCTCTGCCAGGGCCGCAACCTCGATAAAATCCTCTGTTGAAACCTCTTTGTTTACCTCGCTGGTGTTGACTGGTTGGACCTTGGTAGCTTTTCTGACCGTGCCAGCAATCCTTCTTCAGATGGCCGGTCTTTCCACATACATAACATTTTGCTTTAGTTTTTGCTGAGAATGTGCTCATATTGCTTTTCCTGTCTGGATCACTAGTGGTCATAATTTTTTCTTTTATTTTAGATTTCACATAATCTACTGTTCTTTGTTCTTCCGGGATTACATCAATAAAATCTCCAATATAGCTGTAGTTGGGAGGTAAAGCTCTGAGTAAGTACCTCATCTTCTCAGGTTCACTTATATTTCCACCAGCCGCTTTAAAATCATTGATTGTTTTCTCGAACTCAACAAAAAAATCTTCTATTGTATTGTAATTGTTTAATTTAATCTCTTCAATTTTTCCCCTACATATTATTTGCATTGCGGTAGACTGTGTCAAGTACATCTTGTCAAACTTTTTCATAATTTCGTAAGCTGTTGTACATTCACTAATATATTCTAGTTGTTTATCGGAAATCGTGCTCATTATTATAGTCCTTGCTTTTAAATCCATTTTCTTCCAATCCGCCTCTAATTGTTAAAATTTTTCCGGCATCACGCCAATGGCGGGCTCGTTACATTCTTTGTATTCTAGCAAAGTTACTAACCTTAATTTCCAGCTTGAATAGTTTACCCCATCAAAAATGGGCATCATTATGTCTTCTACTTCTGCTTGTTTAGCCATTTTGGTGATGATAATCTATTTATAACGTATTTTTTCTGGACTTCTAATTTTCACGAGGCGCCAACTACTTTGCACGTGGCCTTTTTTTTTGAACTTACGAAATTTCACTTATCGAACCACCCAACCACGCTCTGCTACCATGTTGGAGTGGTGGGATGGCAAATAATTAGGCCAGCAGTAATATTGACAACGTTTATTCGTTGGAAGATAATTTAGGAAACTTTACATCTTAGTCGTGTTACGAATTACAAGCAAGCGACGCCATGACAGTTGGCAGAGTTAAAAAGACACTGTAAGGTGGCGCTGTATGTAGCATAGTGAAAATCAAGTTTATAATATTTACCACAGATTACAACAGTATCTATGCAGTTTTTCTAAATATATACAGAAATACAATACTAACTTTGAAAATAGAATCCAAATTGTTCGAAAAACAAACGAGATAATAATATAATTATTTTAAACAAATATATCTGTCCCTCTCGCGAAAACGCTGTTTTTCTATGGCAGCTGTATAGGTGTCATGGACTTCAATGTTTATATCGAACTTCTCTTTCTAACTGTAATCTTTGAAGCTTTATAACTTCATCGCTGATGAAGATATTTCAAAAATAATTTTGTGATTGTTTAATGATAAGCTATAAGCTAATAAGTATTTAATTTTATTTATTTATTTTACACTTTCAGCACACAAATGTACATAAGCGGACTTAGTACCATAGGCATTCTCTACCAGTCAACCTTTGGGTGATAAAAAGAATAATGGTAGGTGCAATAAGAAGAATTGAAAGCGATTGAAATTATTCAAATACTATTAAAATGACCAATAAAATACATATACAAATCAGACAGATCAAACACAAACAAATCAAATCAGATGTATACATATAGAAGATTTCACACCTACTACTACTATTTTATTATTATTATATAATAAAATAGTAAATCTTAAGGTGTATGTTTCCAATTGGCACAAAACCTATTGAACAGATTTTGTTCAAATGTTCCATATACTAACCTTATAGGTACGGTGAGGAGCTCGTGGCTAGATAATAACAGCCGCACGGGTCAATCTTAGAGGTTAAGTAACGCTTGCCAAGGTTGGTCTGTGGATGGGTAAACATACCGAGTTTCCTCCGTGCCTCAGAAAGCACGTTAAGCCGTTGGTCCCGGCTGTCATTTGTAGATCTTTGGCAGTCATTACGGATAGTCAGAATCCAGTAAATCTGACTCCAGTCTTGCCATGAAGTACCGTGTTACCCAGTTAATGGGTTGTGGAGGTCTAGTAGGCAGCCGCTCCGCGTAAAATACTGGTATTCAGCTAAATCCGGCTTGACTGGAAGCCGACCCCAATATAGTTGGGAAAAGGCTAGGCAGACGAAACCTTATAGGTACGGTCAGGTTATAGGCTATCTATATATTATCACGCTATGTGCTTTGGAGGATGAGCAATATTAAAAAATTACTGTTGTGAACGAACTAGTCCATGAATTGAATTAGTCCATGGTTCGAACTGATATCATTTTTGTATATTTTTTCTTTTTTAAACTGTATTTTTAACCGACTTTTTCAAAAAGGAGGAAGTTCTACTTTCGGCTGTAGGTATGTATTTTTTGTTTTGTTTTTTATATATGTTTATCGATTTCTCCGCCTATTCTGGACCGATTTAAAAAAAAAAAATTATTCGAAAGCCTATACTCCTGAGGTGGTCCCATTGTCACCAAGTTAGAATCTGATATGGAATCCCATGAAAATCGAAGGAAACCCTCAAATTTTGTAAGCACATACAATGTTTTTCATAAACTGTATATCGCAATTCAGATATTTGTGCCTGGTAATCATCATCTCATGTTGCTGAGTTGATGATGGAAGGTATAAGTCAGGATCTGATGATGGGATCCCATTAAAAATGTTTGTTCAGCGATATTTTCGCCAATTGTTAACCGATTTGGATGATTCTTTTTTTGTTTGGAAAAACATTGTCTTGGACTGGTCTCATTTAAATTTGGTGAAGATCTGATGAAGAACTTCGGAAGTAGACAACGGAACTATTCAATAAATGATAGCAAATGGATCGGGATTTCTGAAATCGCATGTCTGTTGATTGATTACACCAGTTCATAACATAACATCACGCCGGCACGCTGTGTTTAGTGAAAAATAAAAAACTTTTTTACAAAAAAATAAAACCGACTTCCAAAAACAAAACACCAAAACAATTTCGGAAGTCGGTGTTCAAAAACGAAACAACTAAAAACACCGACTTCCGAAATTAACGTTATTTTTTACTTTATAGTGTTTTGTTTTAGGAAGTCGGTTTTATTTTTTTACAGCATAATATTTTCAAAATAAAAAAAATCATTTTTTATTCCACATTTTTCCAAACTGTTAAGTGAGGAATTGTTATAAGAAGCCACAATAGATTACAATATTTCAGAAATTTTACCTTAACAATGTTTATGATCACGCTTTAATTTCAAGGAACTGAGCAGCAAAAACCTATGACATAAATAAGATCTCTTATTTCATTTCATTGGTGTCAGTAGTCATAGACCATCGGTTGACCAGACTGCACGCAGGAAGAGTTGGTATAGGTACGAATCTCAGTAGACGTAATTATTTTTGGATTTTATTTAACTTATACATTTCCTACTTTTATGATTCCTATTTTACCTTATATTTTCAAATATTGTTGTTGTATTTTGGTCATTTTTTTAGCATTTATCCAAGTATGCCAAATATTGCCAAACTGTTAAAGTATGATTAACAGAACCTTTTTCTCATAATTGTATTCTGTTTTGTTGGAATCACGTTAACCAAGTACAAAACCAATGTAAATACACATAAACCTGTTAGGAATTGTAACAATCTTCTAGAAGAAATCAACGTATTATTTTACGTAATGCAGGTATACGCAGTGCCATCTATTGACCGACATACTATATTACTATCGAAAGCATGAAAATTACACTAGAAAATATTTTTTTATATATTACTTTAACAACGTCTTAAAAAAAGTAATACTTTTAATGCCTTAAAACAATTTCATTCTGAATGCACATAATATTTCTATTAATAAAAATTTAAACAAACTCCGAGCTCATATTTTAGCAGTTCAACTACATATTCCATAGATGGCGTTATGCATTTGATCTCATTTTTTGCATTGCGGTATTAAGATTAGAATATTGGTCAACCAGCGCGCGCTTACTTTTGCTAAGCTTTGCTAAAGTTGGCTAATACTGTTTTTTCACGGGCTTGGAGGCAGGCGTCACATAATCACCCATGTGCAGTTGGCGAATTCCCATGATAGAGGAGTCGAAAGTATTGCATTAGCTCCGCTTAAATTGGTTTCCTGTGTTTTAAAAACATAAAAATTGTTTCGACTTGCGTTCCTGTTTCGAAATAAATAAAAAAACAACTTGATTCATCAGTTAGTTTCAAGAAAATTGTTCAGTTATTTTAAAAGATAGCCACAGTACATAGTGTAGCACTAAGTTTTGATAAAAGCAGACACCAGCTTGTATTGCGATTGTTACCACTGGTGTGCCTCCGAAACGAAAACATCTCAATGTTTCACAAATATGACTGTCAAATTGTCGTATGTGGATGTACACCTGAAATAAACAATTCATTGTTTCGACGTACCAATTTCCATTGTTAACATAATTATCCATCGTTATTATAAAGACAAACTGGTCTCACGTACGCAACGTATGCAAAGCATTATGAAATCTGGATTCTTGATTTTATATGAAAAACTATACTAGAAACTATAATAGAAACACACTTATCGTATACGTTGCGTAAGTAGGACCAAAGGAATTCCCTTATGTTTTGAAACAAAGACTTCAGTTTCAGTTCTTAGCTTATATATTATAGATAAAAACTAGCCTTTTTTTAAAATGGTGGGGCCGACCTACAGTCTGATTTAATGCAGCTGATTACCAATCTATATATATAAAAACTAGTACTTCAACCGCGACTTCGTTCGCGCGAGTTTAGTTAGAACTCCACAAACTTTATCTCCCATCTAATCTCATATATGAAAATTAAGGAGATGATAGCACGGAAGACGGGGCCCACTAGGGCCAGTGCCTGCTGGGGCTGCGGACTTCGTTCGAAAGAGGTACCGTTCCCTGGAACGCAAAAAGCACTATGAGAAACACGGGTGGGTTTTATTCAGTAAGAGTCTGACACTCCCTCCTGCTGTACCTAGAGCAGGAGGAGTCATTTAATGATTTCCCATCCCTACAAAAGAAGGGCAGTTCGTTCACTCGCAAGATTTTTCTAGTTAGAGTTTTTTTGAAACCGTTGTAACTTTTAAATGAAAGGTCCGATTTAGATACTTTAAAGTGTAATTTAAATGCACATAACCAACTAAAACCACTAAATCACCACTATTCCATTTCACCCGAGTTTTTATTGAATAATTTGATTAAAAAGCGGTCATTGTGACTTAACCATAATAGTAAGATACATACCCTTGTGGACATTTTTGTGGAAAACTGTAGTACATTACTTTGCTCTATTGTCAATAGTTTCCACACGGTACGCGATATAAGGATCTTTTAGTATGTTTTTCACACCTTGGGTTACATTATCGAAGTTTTCATACGAATCCCTAACTTTTTTTAAATATTCTATAGCCCATGTGCATCAGAAATAATTAAGGACTCTTATGGTAAAATATTTTTTCAAATCGGTCCAGTAGTTTCGGAGCCCATTCAATACAAACAATCTTTCCTCTTTATAATATTATTATATAAAATTTATATAAGTGTAGCTGAATCCCTATTTCCCTTGGTCATTGCATCACGCTTGAACGGCTGAACGGATTTCGATAATTCTTTTTTGTTGTGTTCGTTCTGGTCAGGAAAAGGTTTTAGGCTATATATTATCACGCTATGTGCTTTGGAGGATGAGCAGTATTCAAAAATGTCTGTTTTAAATGAATGGTATATGGTTCGATCCCCGGCCAGCAAAGCTATTATTTGTGTATTTATTTTGTCTTTTGAACTGTATTTTTACACACTAATTTTGTAAAAACATAATAAAATAGATTTTTACGCACTTAAAATAACATTTAAGTTTATAATCTACATTTTTCCTAATAGTTTAATGACGAATTGTTATAAGAAGTCACAACATATTACATTATTGCAGATACTTATGCGTCTAACCTTAGCAATGTCCTTAGCAATGTTAGCATCACGCTATACTTTCAAGGAACTGAAAAGCCAAGAACCATGACATAAATAAGATCGGCTATTTCAATCTGTCAACAGTACTCATAGACCATCGATTAAAAGATTATTTTCGAATTGTGTACATATTTTTAAATTATTCATTTTTGTATTTAGTTTTTAAAAGTACCATTAACAACTAAAAAATATGATTTGATGTAATTCCACGACAAAATCATATTTTTTAGTTGTTAATGGTACTTTTAAAACTTCTTAAAAAAGTGATTCTTTTAATACCTTTAAAATATCGTTCTGAATGAACTCCTTTTAATTAAAATAAAACAAACTCCGAAATAATATTAAGACAGTTTAAACTGTCAGACTGTTGATGTGAGTTTGACTGTCTGAGTTTGATCAGATTCCATAGATGACTTTTTGCATTTCATGTCATTTTTAGGGTTCCGTACCCAAATGGTAACCAACGGAACCCTATTACTAAGCCTCCGCTGTCTGTCCGTCCGTCCGTCTGTCCGTCTGTCGGTCAGCGGGCTTTATCTCAAGAACCGTAATAGATAGAGAGTCGTTTGTTTTAATTATTTGTAATGGGTTTGCTCTTGACTCTAGTCTATGTCAAAGATGACAGAGACAAAGTCTACGACGGAGAGAGCTTACCTAGAAGGAGCCTGTTCACTCTAACTTTGAAGAGATTAGGGTTGTAAGCTTTTGGAAACACAGACGCATGCAGTCTGTGTTATTCAAAATTTTCACCGATTGTGTATTTCTATTGCCGCTATAACAACAAATAATAAAAATTTAGGTTTATGGTTACGGAACCCTTCGTCTGCGAGTCCGACTCGCACTTGGCTGGTTTATTTTTTAATCGTCAACAGGCGTGTGCATACATTTGCTAAGCTTAACTTGAGTTGCTCAAACATTACGGGCCAGGGATCACGTCATACCACCCGCGAGCAGCTGGCGAAGTCCTATGATAAAGGAGCAGTGAATAGAATTGAATTAGATTGGTTAATCGGATGTCTAACTGTGTTCTAAAAAAATAAATCGTTTCGATTTGTGTTCCTCATTCGGAATTAATTGAGAATCAATTTTGACATTTGCAGTTGCCAGTTTTGTCTCCGAGAATAAAAAAACAGACTTTAGTAAGAACTTAGGTAAATATAGTTGTCAGTACAGTCATTGTGGTAGCGTAGAACCAGGATGACATAGTTGGAAAACCAGATATGATTCATTTATTTGAATAAACAAACTTATAATTCCAGTAATTGATGACTTAATAATCACAAAGGTTACTTTATTTCTAATGGATATACTGCCACATAATGTGCAATCGCCGATGTATGCGAGACGCGCAGGACAAGTCGTTGTGGCGACGCTTGGGGGAGGCCTATGTCCAGCAGTGGACGTCTTCTGGCTGATATTGTATGTATGTATGTATATCGGGCTGGTTTCCGCAACTCCACGACTAAGCGCGTATTTTGCGTGCAGGTGGGACAAATGCGTCATTCGATCCACCCCAGCTCCCCAAGGAAGGCCAGAAACGCCTTGGTGTTAATAACTATCTCGCAGAGGGTACCTGAGTTTCCGAAGTACTTTGCCCTGTAATCCGCAACTACCGGGCAGCTTAGAAGCAGGTGTGCTGCTGTCTCATTCTCCTCCATGCAGGCTCTGCATAGCGGGCTGTCAGTGACTCCTATAGCATAGAGGTGTTTATTAAAAGACCCGTGGCCAGTTGTTACGGCTGTGACTGACCGCAACTGTTGTTTAGTCAGTCTTAGGGCTTGTTTTGTCACTGCGGGTGGCGAGGGCCTACCGCTCGGTGGGCTTTTCGGCGGCGTGCGCTCTGGCGGGCACCCCTCCTTGGGAGTTGGAGGCATGGGTGCTCGCCAGAGTGTACGAGTGGACGGCGCGGCGAAAGGCCCTGGGCGAGCGCCCCGTCGCGGAGGAGCGGGAGGCCGTGCGGCGGGAGGCGAGGGACGCTATCGTCGTCCACTGGACGGAGGACCTCGCCTCCACCACCTTTGGCCGCCGTACGTTGGACGCGCTCGGTCCGGTCCTGCGAGACTGGCTCGAGCGCTCCCACGGTTTCCTCTCATTCCGTCTGGTGCAGGTGTTGTCAGGCCACGGCTGTTTCGGCAAGCACCTGCACCGGATCGGGAGGGAGGAGACCCCGGCGTGCCACGACTGCGGCGTGGCAGAGGACACGGCTCAGCACACCCTCGAGGTGTGCCCGGCTTGGTCTGAGCCGCGCCGCAGTCTAACAGCGGAGATCGAACAGGACCTCTCATTTTCCGGCGTGGTCAACGCCATGCTAGAGAGTGAGGGGTCCTGGGCAGCTGTCGCCTCTTTTTGCGAGGATGTCATCTCGCAAAAGGAGGTGGCGGAGCGCGCGCGGGAGGACGACCCTCTCGCTGCGCCGCTCCGCAGGCGCAGAAGAGGTCGGAGAAGACGCCGTCTTCTCCCTCCTCATGGTGGTGATGGGCGGGCGATAGGCGCGGGGGCGCCTCCGCCCGCATTGCACTCCACACCACCCTCGCCGGTCATTCCCAGCCCTCCCCCTGAACGGGGAGGACTTGAGGGGTCCGCCGCTTTAGGCGGGTTGTCGTCGGAGGAGGACTGGACGCTAAGGCTGCGCCGATCTCCCAGTCCTCTTCCACTCGGACGATGCGGGAATGCCGCTGGGTCGTTTTAGTGGGTATACCGGGTCAGCCCGGGGAATCTCACATACCCCTCCCGTTCCCCCGACGGGCGGGTATGCGTAATGCATTTTTTCCCAGGTTAAAAAAAAAAAGGGCTTATTTTGTTAAACGGCCATTTATAGAGGGAAGTGCCTCTTTGGCCAGCCTACACTCACTATAGTCAACTCATAGCTTGTGATGTTTATCTCCGGTAGTTTCCTTACCAGATTGCGTAAGTACCCGAAAGGCAGCGGCACGATGGGCTCAGGTCCCATCGCTGACAAACTCGACCCCCTTCGGGCGAGTTCATCCGCAGCGTCGTTGCACTGTGTCCCTTAATCCATTGAATGGTTACTTTGTTGTGTCTACCAACCTGGTTGAGACGTTAGTGACACTCGAGAATCAACCCAGAGTTCACTGTGTGGCTGTTCAGAGCTTGCAGGACGGCCATGCTGTCCGAAAGTATGCGTATTGAGTGGTCCTTAACTTCCCTGGTTAGGATGGCTGATGCCGCCAGAGAAATGCCCATGCATTCAGCCTGGAACACTGTGTTGTGGACCCCCAATGGTGTGGCTATGTGGATATTGAGATCCTCTGAGAAGATTCCCGCACCAGTACCTGTACCTGTTTTTGATCCATCGGTGAAGATCCGCAGCTCGGCGGGGCAGAGCCCCTCGCACCGATGATCCTCATGCAATTGGATTTTGTATTTTTTATCGAAGATAAATTGCTTGGGTGCCCGGTCATTGATTGCTTTTGTTATGGGGAGTTCATTGTTGAGCTCCTCGAGCAGAGCGGTGTGTCGTGTTTCTCTCTTACTCCAGAGACCTAATGTTTTAAGGCGTACTGCTGCCATCGTCGCTTCCTGTTGTATAAACAAGTGTAGCGGAGGGAGCCCGAGTATGGCTTCCAGCGCCGCAGTTGGAGTAGTCCTCATGCTCTGGCTGATATTACGAATATACAATCAAAATAAGCTTAAGTTCACTATCTTCATTGTCATGTTTTAACACGCAAACTGATTTCGGTCCGAGTCAAATTGTTACTTCCAGCCTTTGTGTTTTAATAGGTCTTTACCCATGAAATTGCCGTTTTGTATGAAAAAATTTAAACGATTTTTTTTCATGTTTTTTTTATTTGTATTAATCGAAGTAATCACCCATGCAATCAATGCATCTTTGCCAACGCAGTGGCAGTTTATTGATGCCCTTCTTAAAGAAATCAGCTGGACGGGAGGCAACAAATTCTTCAAAGGCATTTTGTACTGCCTCTCGGGTATTGAATTTTTTTCCCGCCAAGAAGTTATCCAAATTCTGGAAAAAGTAGTAGTCTGTAGGCGCAAGGTCTGGTGAGTAGGGCGGATGACGGAGAGCTTCCAACCCCAGTTCTTGCAACTTGGAGACCATCTGCTGTGCAGTATGAGGTCGCGCGTTGTCGTGCAGGAGCAGCGGAGGCGAGCGATTGACCAATGCTGGTTGGAGAGCTTCTCCATCATTGTGTTCAGTTCTTCACAGTACACATCTGCAGTAATGCTCATCCCGTTTGGTAAGAAGCTGTGATGAATCACACCGGCGCTAGACTACCAAACAGTGACCATCACTTTTCTAGGGGTAAATTTTCGTTTAGGGCATTGTTTAGGTGCTGAACCAGGATCCAACCAACTTGCTGAGCGCTTGCGGTTATCAAACAGAATCCATTTTTCATCGCAGGTAACAATGCGGTTCAAAAATCCTTCATTTGTGTGTCTGTTGAACAGTGCAAGGCACGTCTCGACGCGTACTTCGCGCTGGCGATCATTGAGTTCGTGGGGCACCCATTTGTCAAGCTTTTTTACCTTGCCAATTTGACGCAAATGGACCAATATTGTTTTGACGCTAACGTCGAAAGCTGCTGCTAATTCAGCCGTAGATTGTGTATCATCAGCTTTCACAATCACCTTTAATTCGTCATTGTCGACCAAAGTCTTCGGACGACCGCGAGGTTCATTTTTCAGGTCAAAATTTCCAGAACGGAAGCGAGCAAACCAATAACAGGTAGTGCGTTGGTTTGTAGTGTTAGCTCCGTAAACGTCGTTGATGTTGCGTGCCGCTTGTGCCGCGTTGCTGCC
The DNA here is from genome assembly GCA_950371165.1 of Lacanobia oleracea. NCBI lineage: Eukaryota > Metazoa > Arthropoda > Insecta > Lepidoptera > Noctuidae > Lacanobia > Lacanobia oleracea. The sequence goes on along the minus strand of OX493391.1, from coordinate 23,257,602 downwards.
ACGACGGTATTCATGTTCCATAATTACTCGAATTTTTAACGTATCCATGATGACGAAAAAGATTGAAATGCGATGAAAATGTAAAACTAATCAATAAAAAAATGACTACTTTTGGAAAAAAAGAAACTATGTTTTTAAAATAAAATTAATTTGAAATTAGAATTCTTAGCCAAACAAAAATTATTTTGATTTGAAATTGCCAGTACTGCAGAACGGCAATTTCATAGGTAAAGACCTAAAATTACTTCCTAAAACAGTACAATTAAAAATGACATGGGTTCGAAAACTATTTGTCCTTCTAAAATAAATTATAGTAAATATCTAAGGTGTTACTTATAAGTGCTCCTTATACGATCAACAAAATGCCAGTGGAAATACCCTCCTTTACTGCTGCTCGGCTGTACTTGCAGTGCCTCTAAGTATCCAAATATCTAAAGGCATTGCAAGTACTGCCAAGGAGTGGAATTCTCTGCCGGAGTCTGTGTTTCCTGTGTTGCAAGGAGGACAGCATCAATGCCCAACCTTTTTTATTTTTATTTTAAATTGATAGGCACGCGTTTGACCACTATCTCACCTGATGGTAAGCGATGATGTGGTCGAAGATGGAGCACGCTTGCCTAGAAGTAATCTATTTACTCTTGACTGAAAGACTCCCAGGTCGTAGCTATCAGGAAACACAGAGCTCGGCGGGAGTTCCACTCCTTAGCTGTACGCACTATGAATGTGTTGCTAAAATGTTTACGGAACATTTTCACAATGATGTTGGGTTGACTTCCAGTCCAACCGGTAGCAGCTGAATACCAGTGTTTAAACACTGGTATTCAGCTGGACATTATCATTATGTTTTTTTGCGGTCAGCAGTGAAAGTGAGTAGCTTTAAAAAGTTGAATACTTTCTCGGGTCGGCTTCTCAATATCATTGGATATTTTTTAGTAATGCCTCAAGTAGGTAAATGTATGAAGTACTAGTGTAGCACATATATATACAACATGGTTGGTTCGGTTGGTTGGCCCAGTGGTTGCAGTGGTCGTGTCGCGGGTTCGATACCTGCATGGAACAAATATTTGTACGGCCTATATGTAAAGTTGTTCCGGGTCTGTCTGTTTGTGTATGTGAGTTTATATGTTTATGAGAGTACTCACGATACAGGAGAAATTCTTAGTGTGGGACAATGCTTAAAAAAAAGAAAAGAAAAGTCTGCGGGTCTAAAAAGGCAGAATCAGAAAGGAAATCATGCTGCCCGTCACTGTCCAATTTTCCCGATCAACCTTAAACCTAATGCGTTAGCGATAAAGATAAAAATTAAATTTGACAGATTATTGCGTGACTAATATTATGATTCTAATATGATTCTCCTACAGTGGCCTTTTTAGCCCCCTGCTTCGTCCAATTGAACATGGAGGAACATCTGACTTCTGGCAAAACTGTATAAGAGAGCTATATAAAGTAGGCTATGAGAAAACCAACCTGAAGAGAAGTCTACCTCTGCAACGGAGAGAGTAGAGTAGAGGAGAGACTCCGCTATCCGCACCATGTCAGACTCCTATTCTCCAGTCAGTCCTGGCAAAGTTAGCCAGCCTAGCTCCGCCTAAATGCACGGATGCTTTACAGGTTTGGCGGAGCGAGCTCACCGCTCGGAGAATTTGTTCACGTCGGGCAGCCTCGGCATTACTTTTTGGATGACGTGGGCAACTTCTGCAAATTGGGCTGTCTACAGCGCCTATGTTGAAAAATTATGTTTTTTAGAAGGCAATGTAATTATACCTATTACTAGTAGACGCGCGCAAATTCGTCTACGTCACAATTTTTTTATTACTGATCCGCTCCTATTGGTCCTAGCGTGATGATATATAGCTTATAGCCTTCCTCGATAAATCGGACCAGTAGTTCCTGAGATTAGCGCGTTCCAGTAAACAAACAAACAAACTTTTCAGCTTTATATATTAGTATAAATACAGATTATCCGAAGGGTATTTCTTAGTTAGTCGCGTGTATAGGCTTAACGTTGCCAGTTTTGAAACTAAACAGAAAACAGTTTGTATGTGACTTTGAAAAGGGCTGGCTTTTACCTCGGACAGAGGATAAGCATTGCCATACAACGTGGCAATGCCGCCAGTCTCTTGTGCTCACTTCCAGTGAACAGCGATGTGGACGAATTTTTGACGCCTTATTTAAGTTAGGATTTCTTATTTTAAGTGTATATATTTTGTTTTAATAAACTTAAAAAGTTTTGTAGAAATTAAATACCTAAATAGAAATCACAAAACTTAATCGGATGATGTGTATTTTTCTTCCGTGGCGGTTTTCATGGAAATATATTCTTTATATTCTCCAGGAACATTCGTCAATATTATGCGTATTGATGATTGATGCTTGGTCGGTGGGTTCCCCGTACATCTTGCACAAGAAATGAATTCCTGCTGTGAAGCAACGGGATAGCCCAGGCTATCTTCTAATATAACTGAAAAAAAATCTTGAAACTACTTGACGATTCGCTTGATCGACACAATTTTATGTTTTTAAAACACAGAAACCCAATTTCAGCGGATTTAATGCAATTCTTTCAACTTTTCTATCGTGGGACTGCGCCACTAACTTCCTTGTGGGTAATATTACGTGATGCCTGGCTCCAAGACTGTATAGGCCCAGTATTGGGCCACTTAAGCAAAGCTTAGCAAATGTAAGCGCGCGCTTGCTGACCAATATTCTGATCTTATTTACCGCAATTCAAAAAATGAGATCAAATGCTTAACGCCATCTATGGAATATGTAGTTGAACTGTTAAAATGTAAGTTCGGAGTTTGTTTCAATTTTTAGTAATAGGAATTATGTGCATTCAGAACGATATTTTTTTAAGGTATTAAACGAATCACTTTATTAAAACGTTGTAAAAGTCATTAATATAACAATATTTTCTGCTGTAATTCTCATACTGTCGATAGTAATAAGTCAGTCAATAGATGGCACTGCGTTATTCTAAATAATATTCCGTGTCACTATGCTATAATCTGCATAAATTGTAAGACATTTGCAACAGCCGGTTCTTGCTCGTAAATTTGTAGTTGCGTTTGTCAATTCATTTTGAATTCTGTGGTCGGGTGTTTAGAATTTAATTTGGGGTTTATATCGCTTTCTTAGGGTAGGGTCTTGAAATATGCAACAATAACAGAAAAGAAAGTCATTTATGTGCTTAAATTAAGTCTGTTTCTAACAGCAATTTCTTAGAAGATCTTTTATATATTTTGTGTTCTGTAAATGACAGCGTCTGCTTTATTTTACGGGAAACATTAATTGTGTTTGTAATTTCTTATGAAGGTATTTTATTCTTTAACAAATCTTTACTTAAAGGCGCACCGAGCTTCTGGCTTTCGGTATTCAATGCAGTCCATGTATGTATGTGTGCGTAAGCGGAAGTAAAAACCATACATAAGCGATACAGAATTGGGAGTCCGACGGCCGAAGTGGGACTAAAGTGAATAGGGGGAAGCCAGGCAGCTCCAGCTGGAATGGATGGAACGCGCGTTGATTTAGGTATTTCGTTACACCAATTATGTATAGTTTCCTCGGTACGCTCTTACAAAAAACACAGCATCCCGATGGTTATATTTCGGATAATTTCTACATGGTATATATTAATTTATTTGACGACAGGTCTTTTTTGTAGTTCATATGTGGTGGCATTGAGGCCGCTGCAGACTAAATAGGGTTATTATCTACACTAATATTATAAAGAAGAAAAAATTGTATTTTTGCGTGTGTGTATATTTGTAATGAATAAACCCACCAACTGTTAGACCGATTTGAAAAATTCTTTTAGCAATGGATAGCTACATTATCAGAGAGTAACATAGGCTATATTTTATACCCGAACTCCCACGGGAACAGGAACAACGCAGGTGAAACCGTTGACGTCCGCTACTCATATATATTTGTGGGGGTAAAATCAAATGGAATTAAATCTATATATAAAAATGAATCCCTATTTCCCTTGGTCATCACATCACGCTTGAACGGCTGAACCGATTTCGATAATTCTTTTTTTGTTGTGTGCATTCTAGTCACGAGAAGGTTTTAGGCTATATATTATCACGCTGTGTGCTTTGGAGGATGAGCAATATTCAAAAATGTCCGTTTTAACGACAGGCACAAGGTTCGATCCCCGGCCAGCAACAGCTATTATTTTTGTATATATTTTATCTTTTGAACTTTATTTTTACACCAAAGTATTGTCAAAAACATAATAAAATGTTTTTTTTTTTGCACTTAAAATAACATTTAAATTTATATTTTACATTTTGCCAAACAGTTTAGTGGGGAATTGTTATAAAAACCACAACTTAATACAACTTTGTAGATACTTATGCATCTAACCTTAGCAATGTTTATCATCACGCTATACTTTCAAGGAGCTGAGCAGCGAAAAACCATGTCATAAATAAGATCGGCTATTTCAATAATTTGTCGACAGTAATCATAGACCATCGATTTAGAGACTTCCTTTCTAACGACTTAGTGTGGGTTCGAATCCAAAGTCATGATTATTTTAAAATTTTGTACATATTTTTAAATATATTAATTACCTTTCTTTTATATTTTTGCTAATATTTTTATACATTGATAACATGTTATTATTGTATTTTGTGTCTTTTTTTTGGCTTTTATCTTTGCCAAAATATAATCGCCCACATGTTAAATGATAATAATTAACAGAACGCATCACGTACAAAACCAATGTAGATAACTTTTACACATAAACTGGCTCGCTCCATCGTGGACTTTGTCTCTGTCATCTGACATAGACTAGAGTCAAGAGCAAACCCATTACAAATAAAAAAAAAAGGTATTGTGGCAATTTACATGAAATCAACATTACATAATGCAGATACCCATAATGCCATGTATTGACCTCAAGACAGCATGAGAATTACATCAAAACATATTTTTTAGTTATTAGTGCTACTTTTAAGACGTCTGAAAAAAAGGGATTCTTTCAATACCTTAAAAATATCGTTCAGAATGAATTCCTATTAATAAAAATAAAACAAACTCCAAACTAATATTTAGACAGATTCCATAGATGGCGTTACGTATTTGATCTCATTTTTTGCATCGTCAACAGGCGTGCACTATATTTGCTAAGCTTAACTTGAGTTGCTTAAAAATGAATCTTTACGGGCCTAGGGCCTGGGGTCACATCATACTACCCACGAGCAGCTGGCGAAGTCCCATGGTAGAAGAGTCGCGAAAAGAGTTGAAATAGATTGGTTAAACGGATGTCTAACTGTGTTCTAAAAACTTAAATCGTTTCGATTTGCGTTTGCGATTCGAAATAAATTGAGAATTAACTTGATTCATCAAGTAGTTTCTTAACTTAGTTGTTTGAAGAATAGCGCCATTCATACAGCGCAAAATAATATGGGTATAATTTAGACGGTCACCAAAAATAATATTTTTAAGACTCTAAGCCTAGGCACCAAAATGGATCAATGTCACCAAATTCTATCCAACTCAACTGTGATTGGCATAAAATGTAGGCTTGGGGTTACAATCTGGATAAAATAGGTTAGGTTAGGTTAGAATTGTGACCAACCGCGCGCGAGCCGAGCGAGCGAAGCGAGCGGTGCCGCGGCAGCGGCCGGCGAGCGCTACTTCTCGAATATTATTTGGTGACCATTTATCTGTTTTGGTATCCGTTTAGAACTTTTTTGGTAGTAAAATAGGTACTTTTTTGGGCGGTGTTCCGTGTTCCGGACCGTCTAAATTATACCCATATTATTTTGCGCTGTATGAATGGCGCTATTCTTCAAACAACTAAGTTAAGAAACTACTTGATGAATCAAGTTAATTCTCAATTTATTTCGAATCGCAAACGCAAATCGAAACGATTTAAGTTTTTAGAACACAGTTAGACATCCGTTTAACCAATCTATTTCAACTCTTTTCGCGACTCTTCTACCATGGGACTTCGCCAGCTGCTCGTGGGTAGTATGATGTGACCCCAGGCCCTAGGCCCGTAAAGATTCATTTTTGAGCAACTCAAGTTAAGCTTAGCAAATATAGTGCACGCCTGTTGACGATGCAAAAAATGAGATCAAATACGTAACGCCATCTATGGAATCTGTCTAAATATTAGTTCGGAGTTTGTTTTATTTTTATTAATAGGAATTCATTCTGAACGATATTTTTAAGGTATTAAAAGAATCCCTTTTTTTCAGACGTCCTAAAAGTAGCACTAATAACTAAAAAATATGTTTTGATGTAATTCTCATGCTGTCTTGAGGTCAATAGATGGCATCATGGGTAACTGCATTATATAATGTTGACTTCATGTAAATTGCCACAATACCTTTTTTTTTTCTAATGGGTTTGCTCTTGACTCTAGTCTATGTCAGATGACAGAGACAAAATACACGATGGAGCGAGCCGGTTTATGTGTAAAAGTTATCTACATTGGTTTTGTACGTGATGCGTTCTGTTAATTATCATTTAACATGATTGTGGGCGATTAATTATTTTGGCAAAGATAAAAGCCAAAAAAAAAGACACAAAATACAATAATAACATGTTATCAATGTATAAAAATATTAGCAAAAATAAAAAAGAAAGGAAATGAATAATTTAAAAATATGTACAAAATTTTAAAATAATCATGACTTTGGATTTGGACCCACACTAAGTCGTTAGAAAAGAAGTCTCTAAATCGATGGTCTATGATTACTGTCGACAAATTTTTGAAATAGCCGATCTTATTTATGACATGGTTTTTCGCTGCTCAGCTCCTTGAAAGTATAGCGTGATGATAAACATTGCTAAGGTTAGACGCATAAGTATCTACAAATTTGTTTTTATAACAATTCCCCACTAAACTGTTTGGCAAAATGTAAAATATAAATTTAAATGTTATTTTAAGTGCAAAAAAAAACCATTTTATTATTTTTTGACAATACTTTGGTGTAAAAATAAAGTTCAAAAGATAAAATATATACAAAAATAATAGCTGTTGCTGGCCGGGGATCGAACCTTGTGCCTGTCTTTAAAACGGACATTTTTGAATATTGCTCATCCTCCAAAGCACACAGCGTGATAATATTAGTAGTAAAACCTTCTCGTGACCAGAATGCACACAACAAAAAAAGAATTATCGAAATCGGTCCAGCCGTTCAAGCGTGAAGCGATGACCAAGGGAAATAGGGATTCATTTATATATATATAGATTTAATTCCATTTGATTTTACCCCCACAAATATATATGAGTAGCAGACGTCAACGGTTTCACCTGCGTTGTTCCTGTTCCCGTGGGAGTTCGGGTATAAAATATAGCATATGTCACTCTCTGATAATGTAGCTAACCATTGCTAAAGAAATTTTTCAAATCTGTCTATCGGGATCGGCAGTTGGTGGGTTTATTCATTACAAATATACACACACACAAAAATACAAATTTTTCTTCTTTATAATATTAGTGTAGATAATAACCCTATTTAGTCTGCAGCGGCCTCAATGCCACCACATATGAACTACAAAAAAGACCTGTCGTCAAATAAATTAATATATACCATGTATAAATTATCCGAAATATAACCCATCGGGATGCTGTGTTTTTTTTTAAGAGCGTACCGAGGAAACTATACAGAATTGGTGTAACGAAATAACTAAATCACCGCGCGTTCAATGCATTCCAGCTGGAGCTGCCTGGATTCCCCCTATTCACTTTAGTCCCACTTCGGCCGTCGGACTCCCAATTCTGTATCGCTTATGTATGGTTTTTACTTCCGCTTACGCACACATACATAAAAGGACCGCATTGAATACCGAAAGCCAGAAGCTCGGTGCGCCTTTAAGTAAAGATTTGTTAACCACAATCAAGAGATGGTTAGGTTATTTTAGAAGATAAGCCTATGTTGTACGTTTCTTCAACATTAATTCATTACTTCTGTGAACGGGGAATCCACCGACCAGGCACATCATTAATACGGATAATATTGACAAATGTTTGTGGGAAAAAGAAGGAAAATATTTCCATGAAAAGGCAAAGGAAGATAATTATATTACCATCCGATTACATTTTATGATTTCTATTTAAATAATTAATTTCTTAAAAACTTTGCAAAGGCACTTGGTTGAAAGTCACATGTATCTAACAAACTGTCATAGAAGCTGAAATAAGTTTTCGGTTGATTGCTCCAGCATGAAGCTTAAAACTGTTCAATCCCAAGTGAAGCAAGAGCTCAGGGCCAAAAACTATCCGTTGCGGGTTTCACCCTCCAGTGGATCATGGGAAACTGTAAATCCCCAGGCAATGATGCCAGAGACCAACTTTGCGTAGAGAGTTTTCGAGACGGTACTGCTGGACCTGTACCCACTTCTCCCTTTACCTTTCTCACTGATTTGTACATGAATTTGCCAGAGATCAACTTAACCTCAAGAAAACAGATGATCATGGTCAACAAATTACAGTGCAGCATATACATGCGACTAACTACGCGACTTCTCAACCCAAGTTTAAATACCCTCCGAATAATAATAGGTATAATAACGGGTCATTGCCCCCTAAAAAAATATCCTATATAAAATATATTTTTTTAGGGGTCATCGTGCAGTCAGCACGATGGATCAATGATTTAAAAAGTTGGCTGACAGTGGATGGACGTGGACTGCACAAGACCGGGATGGTTGGCTTTTTGACAGCCCAATGTACAGAGGTTGCTTCGATACCGAGAAATGAGTTGCCGACTTTATTCTAAAAATGAGGCCTGGGCTACCCGACGTGCAATAATCCCCGGAAGAATGAGGACGCACAGCAAAACCTACGTGCGTAGCTTCCCTGGCTAACCTAGCCAGAACTCCTAAGCACAACGGCGCGAATGAGAGTCTAAGTGTTGATAACGGAATCTCAACTGTACTCTATCCGTTGCGGGGTTAGTCTTTTCTTCCGGATAGAGTGTCAGCTCTATTGCGTGTTTACAACCCTAGCAACTTTCTTTAACATCGTGTATAGCAAAGCTTTATCACTAAAACGTTTATCACTAAAATTACGAAGGTCGGTCAGCTTTTTAAATAGAAGAGGCGATACAGCCAATGCCTTGCATTCTAAGGGGGTCAAGCAATGCTAGAAGTTGACTGTTCGTATATTTTATGTCACAATGGGCAATGGAGAAGGCAATGCTTGGAGTTTTCTTGCGTGATCAAATCAGGAATGATGATGAAGGATCGCCAAACTAAAGTGGCAGTGGGCAAGGCATATTGCTCGCAGAACAGATGGTCGATGGGCCACAAGGTGGACCGATGAAGGTCGCGGGTAGCCGATGGATGTGTAACGCGTAGAATCGGTCGTTGTGGCAACGCTTGAGGGAGGCCTATGTCCAGCAATGGAGGTCTTTCGGCTGATATGATGATAATCTTATTTTAGCGATCTTACCTAGCGACATCATTTTACTATACGACATACACGCAAATGAAGTCGCATGCATCTTTTTCTAATCTTCTAATGTATCATAATCACAGTGTTTGTTATCGAACTTGACCGATTTTTATGATTTTTTGTGTTTATTTATGAGGCAAAACAACGTTTGCCGGGTCAGCTAGTAAATTAGATAGTTGTTATTAGTCAAGCAGAGCAATTTGTAATATGCTTATTATCCTTTATAGGTACTATAAATACGAAATAATAAGTTATTAAGAATTTCATAACTAAAAGCTATATATTTTCTATCGATTTACCATTTTTAATTGAATCTGTCAAATGATTGGTTTCCAAATTAAAAAAAAAGTAATAAAAGAACTTTTGCCACGTGTTCATAGATCGTGGGCATAGTTGCAATCATTTGAGTTTAAGATTGAGTATCGTAAAAGAGAGCGTGTGTGAAATGTTACTGTCAGAGGGTCCAAATTCGTTTGTTTTTAGGGTGGGTAAGATAATGTTGCCAAAAGACTGTACAGTCATCGTTAAAGTACTTTTTAGTATCGGTTTTCCATACTGATTCATTATTAAATTTACTTTAAAATTAACATTGAAACGAGAAGAAGATAGGCCACTGGTATAGATACAACCTGTGTCGTCACCGGTGTATAATGTTGTTTGTGTTGCATGTTTCAAGTACAGTTAAATATTTTTTTTTAATATCGCTATACATGACATGGTACTAGGTACACTACCATTATGAGTGGTATTGAAAAGTTTTTGCTCAAGAGGAAGAAATAAAAAGATGAAGCAAGAGAAATAGGAAAAAAAGCCGACGAAGCCTAAAAACAACTGAACCTAAGTGACAGTCGGGCATTTTGGACAGAACATTGCTCGCAGAACGGACCAACGGAACCTCGTATCTATGATCAGGACCGGGTTGCGGGATTACGCCGAATGAAAGAAGTACAGAACTGGTCAGCCGACGCGACGTGCGTCACTTGGGCTAGGATTGTGTTCAGCATTTGAGGTACTTAGGCTGAAACAATGATCCTAGGTAATAAAATTAGTCTGTCCTTGTAAATCATTTCATTTACTAATTTGATAATGATGATAAAAGGAAAGATACGACCACGACCTCATTCCACCGCTTCGGCAGCCCTCATCGTAACTTGCAGTGCAAGTTACCATCCCTACCTTGATCCCTTCCACCAATTTGCACTAAGCTTTTCCAAACATTCTTTATAAAGCCCACAGCAAAGGAGTGAGACACTGTTTCCGAACGCATGCAACACTAATCTCTTTAAAGTCAGAGTGAACAGGCTTCTTCTGGATAAGCTCACTCTATTGTCGACTTTGTCTCTGTCACCTTTGACTAGAGTCTAGAGGAAACCTATCTATGGTCAAAAAAGTATACTACGTTATTATCACAGGTAAGTCTGTTGTGGCCCACCGGAAGGCAAAGGCAAGAAGCCTCCTTTCAAATTTATTTTATCTTGGGCAATCTGAGCCCAAGGATAATATACAAAACCTTATCTAAATTTAGACCTATTCCAGATAAACATTAATTTGAGGCATTTTCATAATTTACTCCAAAAACCTGTCCAATTATGGCCATTATCCAATTATATGGCTTACAATTAACAAAATTTCGTTTTATCTCAGTTGAAATGCCAAAACTTTATTACTTTTCTGAGAGGTATTTTAATGTTTCTTCGCAAAACTTTTTACTCTGAATGTTTTGATGAACTAAGGGTGCCTGTCCTTTACAGCGGAGTTTTAATCAATGGAATTGCATAAACTCTCCGCACCACGTGAGTCACTGACATTTTGACTGACATAATTGGTTAATATTTCTCCGTTTCTCCGCTCCGCTACCTCGCTCCGCGCAAGTGGACAGGCAACCTAAAGGTGCTTCCTAACTTATGTGGAAGGCTTAGAACTTGAAACAGGTTTTTATGTCCAGTTTCAAACGACATTGTTTATATGTTTCTTTAAGTCCAGGAACATAAGGCGGCATTGCAAGAAACGGTATGGTAGGCGTCAGATAAACTTGCAAAAAAGTACACTGACCCGAACAATAACAGATGAACCTTTTATTTTTTTTTACTAGATAACGTAATGGATCACGATAGAAGTCAATTCAGGACAATTTTATGGCATTATTTCTGTTTTTAGGGTTCCGAACATCCGTGAAAAACGAAACCCTTATAGGACTCGTACTCGGGTGTCTGTCTGTCTGTCTGTTCGTCGGTCATAGAAAGTTTTCTCCGGTTTTACTAGACCAATTCTGTTGAAATTTGGTAAGCAAATGGGTTTCTGTGACCCAAACAAGGACGTTTTACGTAAATAAATAAATCTATAGTATGGGGTTCACCTTTGGGGGTCAAACTATAAAAAAATAAAATCAAAGTATATTGTGTGACATATCAAATGATAGGGTTTTAATCGTATTTTTTTTATAATTTTAAAATAAATATTTTTGAAGTTATTTAAGAAATTAGACCAAAAATGACCATTCGCCCCCTTATCTTCAAAACTACATTGGAAAAAAAATGCAGATAATAGATCTATATCTAAAGATTACAGCAAAACCTTTAAAAAGTCTGTATTGTTAAAATAACATGTTAAAAAAATGAAATTGGTTCGGAACCATTTGCACACGAGTCCGAGTCGCATATGGCTAGTTTTTTTTTATATTAAAAACCTCAATAAATTTATATGGATCTTTGATCGTTATTACACATATGGCTAGCGCCTACTATAGTTTAGCTGCAAGAAAACACCTTGCAATTTTTTCTAAGATCATCAACATATACAGGCGCCCTTTGCTTTCCACTGGTGCAATTAACTAACGTGACGACATGTCATAACATCGATATGTCTGCAATTATGTAAATTGAATTTCAAGTTAATTACTTACAAAATTTTTGGATGAAATTCTCTAAATGATGGTTCAAATCGCATCGAAATACGTAGCTCAGTTAATAATAAAAACGCGGCCATACAAAAAACGACTAAAATTGAGATTGACGAACTTAAAACGGAACTTAAAGTTAAGTATTTTGACTAACTCTAGCTCCCTCCAAAGTTCCCGAGCAGGTGCGGTCGCTCTTTGTTCAGCAGTTAGATCAAATGTCCATTATACAAGCCGATGATTAGATCAAAAGAATAGTAATAAATAGATATATACTAAACGAGCGTTACAGGAAGTGTTTTTTTAACATAAATTTTTTTAAACCAACTAAATGAACTAACAAACAAAATGAACGAACTGAATTAAAATTAAATATTTGATCAGTTGAAACATAACAACCTGTAACAGAATAAACGAAATACCTCTCAAGGGGTCAGTGAACTCATCACTATGAACAACTTTCACTATGGGACCAACACTGAAATAGCGAAAAAAAATGGAACTCCACCATACGCGCGCATAACTCAACAAAATGTACTGAACAGCTGTTTTTTTTTTTCGCGATTTCAGTGTTGTTCCCATAGTAAAAGTTGTTCGAATGATGGGTACAATGACCCCTTAAGAGTTATTGCGTTTATTCTGTAACAAGTTGTATACCTATGGTTGACACAAACCTTAATGTTTAAAGATTTGAGTTGCTCAAAACTTTATAATTATCTCTGAGTCGTCGTCCTTTTGGTGAATGTCTAAATCTAAATTAAAATAAAATACTACTGAATTTAAAAAGTTTATAGTCATTTCGACTTCTGATGCTCCGCCGCTATTTGCAAATTAAAGATAATAAACATATTTATTTACTTCAAAGTTATTTGAGAATTTAGATTTAAAGGTTTGCTTAAAATATCTGTAAGAAATGTATTTATAGTTTCTATCTATTTCTCCAGTGCTTATTTGTCTTCTAAAGAAGAGTCAAATGAGAAACGTGGACACATTGTGTAAAGAAACAAAGGTTTAAATAAACTATAGTAAGTGAATGGATAGTGAAGTATGTACTTTTATAAGATTAAATACTCTAGGTATAAAAAAATGCCGTATGGTGTCGGTCGGTGCCGTATAGTGCCGTAAAAGAATAATACCATCCCATCACTTTCCGTGGGTGCCGTAAGAGGCGACTTCGGAACTTACCCGAGAATGGGCAGCAACGTTCTTTGTAAAACGCAACACCATACACTGCGATCGCCAACCCGCCTGCCAACCGTGGCGATTATGGCAAACCCCCCCTTTTGGGGGAGGCCTATGTCCAGCTTTGGACGTCTTTCGGTTGTTATGGTAATGATGATGATGATAGAAAAATGGAAATTACTGAATATAAAACAAATGTATTCGACCCGATGCATAGGTACATTTTCGTATACATTAAGCTTCATACACGTAAATAGAAATAATAGAATAGTCATTAAATAATCAGTGTAGTATAGTATTGTTTCGAGATAATACTTGCCTATTAGCAGTAGTTGTTTTCAAGTAAGTACGTTAGAATAATTACACGGTCTAATTAAAAAAGATGCATTGTTTAGACGCAGGTGTGGTTCCACTGGGAACGGTTTATTACGACACCATTTTTTATATCTCCAACCTTTTTTAGTTCGTAGCTAACTCAACTAATAGCTACATTAGTCAACCATGGTTAAATATATTAGGCACCTCAATTAAGGGTAATAGGTAGGTAGGTAATATGCATTTTACTATGTTTTGCTTGACCAATGGTCAAAAAATAAGTATTGATTAAAAATTTATAACAAAAATCGCTATTAGGCTGCAAGAAAAAACTTCATTATGCTTTACTTGTATCGGCATGAACTATTCATAAATGTTTTGCCTGAATACAGTATTTTTTTCGATATATAGGCACATAATTATATTTCTAGGTTCACATCAGTTACAAAATATAAAATTTTTACATAAACTGATTTAGTAAACTACGCTAGATGTTACATAAATACTAATCTTCTTTATTGCGTTAGTTAATTATTTACTTTAACAACGTAGAAAAATAATTATTTGGTATAGTGCGCGCGGAACAGGGGTGAGGGGCGGGTTGCCGACTGCTCGTAACGCACATGAGATTAGACAGTGATGACCAATCTCGAGATATCGTAAACAATAATTGTTCAATTATAGAAAAGAATAAATAAATAAAAAATAACTTTTAGATGTTTATATTGTACCAATCTAATTTGTAATTAATAGTAAAATAAACCAACAATAAATTAAGTACATGAAATTATTCTGACATATCCTCTGAATCACTTGATTTTGAGCTCTCTGAACTTGATTCAGAATCATCCTGTAACTTTATAATGATTTCGTCCATCATAGTATCAAATCTCATATCATGATTTCAGTATTCTTGTTTGTTTTTTAGTACGTGGTCATCGCATTTTTGCCATTGTTCGGCAGAGAATTCGGAAAATAGCCTTGTTAGTATTGTAATTTTCTCGTCCAATGTAGCGTTAATGTGATCTCTGGCCAGGCAATTTTTAATGTTTGCCCACACAAGCTCCATCGGGTTGAGGTCTGAGAACAGTATGACCTGCAGCTTTCAGAAGTTCGTCAACAGTGTATATTTTTTTCTGATTGGATCCTATTAATCAACCTCAAGAGTTCGGCTTTGATCATCGTGGGAGAAAATGGCACGTTATAATTTTACAACCAGTTCTGCATATTAAGTTTCAAACTGGACATAGTCGACTTTTTTCTCAACTTACACACAATGATAGGCAGCATTATCCATAACTATGACTGAGTTAGGTGGAAGTTTAGGTATGAATTTTTGATCAACCCAGTTGTTAAAATTTGTAGAGTTCATGTCTCCATGATAATCCCTCTTTTTTTAATGTGATTTAAAAATTAGCAAAGCATCGTCAACAAGCCCGTTCCGGCTACCAGCGTGAACTATTATTAAACGCCTTCCTTTGCCTATAGCTGTATAAATTCCAGGCTCCGACGAAGATTGCCAACATTTTTGGACATTGTGACTTTGGTTAACGTAAGTTTCGTTCAAAAAGAATATATTTCGTTTGTCTTCTCTGAATTTTCTTATGGCCCTCAAATATTTCACTCGCCATTCAACAATGTTTGGTCTCTTTATTAAAAGGGATCTCTTCGAATTACATTTTTTAAATGAATATCCCAGTTTGTGCAAAAGTACCCTTAAAAATTTAATCCGCAATCTAAAATATTATCCTTTTTTAACACAGCGTTTAGTTTTTGTAGACTTGGATTTTTTTTCTCTACCATATAAAACTCATTTATTTTTGTTCTTATCACTCCTAAATCAAAATCATTAACTTGTATTTTCTTTTTTATTTCTTTTGGTCTCCGCGGAGAACTAAATTTTGCTTCACGTTTTACTTTCAGCAATCACTCTCCTTATGCTTCGTTCTGATATTCCTGTTGCTTCTGCTACTAATTTATGTATATTCGCATCAGTTCTATATTTTAAACTATTGACATCAGCTTTCCGTTTTTTAAAAAACGTATGCACTTTAAATATTATTTCCTTAGATTGTCTTTTTATCGGCGGACAGATCTCGCTATTGCAATCTCATGTGCTTTTTGTCTAAACTAGCCGGAACTTTCAATGCGTGTTGCCGTCGCGAAGTACGGCGCCGCACTGAGTAATGACAGCAAGCGCCCCCGCCTCTCCGTCTCACCGCTCACATACCTAAGGCGCGGCCAACTAGTTCCGCACGCATTATAGTACATAATTACCTACTGCTGTTTAAGGTCAACTACAAACGACGCGATTAGTAAACCTTGGTGGCGATGAACAAAAGACAAAAAGCAAACTTTACTTGCCAAACAGCATCTCAAATCAAGTAGACTGCAAGTCAGGCAAAAATTTTGTCATACATTTCCTCTCGGGCGATAACTTGTAAAAATTTGTTGGGTAGTGGATTAACTCACCCACCGAATTTGACGTTCACAAAGCTTCATGATATAACTCTCTCAACTATTTTACAAGTTTTTGCCTGGGAGGAACTTGGTCATGGAAATCTGTTGTGGGCTCGCGGACGGAATTCGGCTGTCCAAAAATATATATGAATAATATTTATTTTGTAAGTAGCTTGTAAATATCACTTTATCATAACAGTCATCCTTTTTGTCTATAGCTCCCACGATGTTTACCAACCAAACAACCAAAATTGTAGAGCGTAAAATTTGCGTCAAATTTTGAAACGTACATTTTCTAATGCGCTAAACAGTTTTTGATATAGAAGGCGGAGAGCACGCAGTGCTCACTCATACTGTAATATATGGTTAACCATGAATCTTGGTTAATAATAAATACCTTGTTTAAAGTTAATAAATCATTAAAATTGATTCTCCCAAGGAATCCTTTCGTTCTCTGCTTTGCTGATGTTGTCTTTTAATTCGCTCTCACTGTAACCACACACCTTGTTTTTCTTAAGCCAACATCTCATTTCCACTTCAGTTGTTCACATTAAAGATGATTACCGAATTAATTTAGCTGTTTGCAGCTCGCCGTCGTTCAAGTGTGACAAATCATCGGTAATTGCATTGAAACGGATGTTTAGAGGTAATTTGGTATCTTGTAACAGTAGTAAAATAAACAAGCCCTTTCAGTTGAAATGTTGGACCACATATACTTTTTGTTTTTTTTTTCCGCAAAAGTTAGTTTATAATCAAACTGATTTATTTAAGTTCAGAGTCCATGTTTAGATCACAGAAGTTCATATTACCTATACCCAACTGATTTAGTCCCAATGGTAGAGTCGGAACAAAATGGCGGTGACAGACGGACAGACAGTCAAACACACGAGTGTTCCTGTGAGGTTTCAGTTTTTCCATTAGGTCGTTTGGAATCTTAAAAAATAACATTATATCATCATTAAATATAATTTGCGTAACTCATAAAATTTGCGGAGACTTGTCAGAAAATAATGTAGTAATATATGGTAGGCGCCAAATAAATGTGCAATAATAATCATTGACCTAATAAATGTGTGCAGGACAGCCGCGTTATAGTCTTAGGTTTATAGTTAAGAGATAGGTAAGTGTTATTTCAAGTAATTATAATTCCGTTAGTCGGCAAAATATTTTTGGAAAGCAGCCAGATGTGAGGGACAGTTCGACGCTTTATAAAACGTTTGGGTCTTATTGTAGTTTTTTTAAGTTATTACGTATAGTTCAAGATCCCTTGTTTTGTGAGTTTTATGCCTGCCCATTAACAAAATAGTGTATTTGTCTCTGATATTTATTGGCAACAGTTAAAATTCCTTGTTTGTATTATTTGTAAAAGTTTCATGACCGTACCTATTTGTCTCTGTTTGTAACCCACGCCGAAAATAGTTTGTAGTTTTATGAATAAACGACCGTAGCGAGTACCGTTCTACCCCCACCGACTGGGGTGAAACTGACGCCAAAGACCCTTATAAAAGGGACCCGCGGGCCAAAACAAATCAGTTCCTCTCCATACATCAGCGCCTTCAGTGTCTTCATAGAGTCCTTTCTATCCACCACGAGACAGAAGGCTTGGCTCAGCAGGGACCGTACTCGCTACCATCTACAGAGGAAACAGTATTTTCATTTAAGTACATCCCACGTAGTAGCACCTTCTTCGCAGTGACAGCGTCTTGTCGCATTTCAACCCTCCAATCCAGCAACTTGTACGACCCATCGTGCAAAAAATTAATGTACATTGTACATTTATGAACAGAAATAAGGACAATGCTGGCCCGAATCGACTTATATCGTGATCTTTTACGTTTTCTAGTAATGAAAACAATTCACAAATTGGTCGGGTATCTACGAAGGCCTATTAGGGAACGGTCAATGTACTTAATCGCAAGTTTATCTGGCAACTATCATAACAAAATTCTATCCGAAAGAGACTGAGATTGCGTGTAACTTCTGTTTTACGGCAAGAGGAGACACGCATGACCGCACGTGCGTGATTATGTACAGTAGCATATTGTCGGCCAGTGTTACTCATCTCAAGGTTTTATGATATACAACCTGTAACAGAACAAAGGAACTCAACATTATGAACAACTCTCACTATAGAACCAACACTGAAATGGCAAAAAAAAATTGACTCGCCCATACATTTCTGTGCGCATAACTCGACGAAATGTACAGAAAAGATGTATTTATTTCGCGATTTCGCGGTTGGTCCCATAGTAAAAGTTGTTCATAATTATGAGTACAATGACCCCTTAAGAGGTATTTCGTTTATTCTGTCATACATTGTATAGGTAGGGAAAATGATAAAAATAAGGTGTATTATTGAATAGGGAATATGCATCAAAAACATATTTATTATGTATACAGTTTATCTAAAAATATACAAAAATATAATACTTACAGTGAAAATAGAATCAAAATTACTCGAACAACGAAAGAGATATCATTCATCATCTGCCTAGCCTTTTCCCAACTATATTGAGGTTGGCTTCCAGTCAAACCGGATTCAGCTAAATACCAGTATTTTACGAGGAGCGGCTGCCTACCAGACCTCCACAACCCATTAACTGGGTAACACGGTACTTCATGGCAAGACTGGAGTCAGATTTACTGGCTTTTGACTATCCGTAACGACTGCCAAAGATCTACAAATGACAGCCGGGACCAACGGTTTAACGTGCTTTCCGAGGCACGGAGGAAACTCGGTATGTTAAGATGGTTACCCATCCACAGACCAACCTTGGCAAGCGTTGCTTAACCTTGAAGATCGACCCGTGATATCATTATTTTAAACAAATATATCGGTCCCTCTCGCGTGAACGCAGTTTTCTATGGCAGCTGTATAGGCGTCATAGACGATGGCGTCAAAGTTTACATCGTACTTCTCTTTCTAATTGTAATCTTTGAAGCTTTATAACTTCATTGCTGATAAAGGTCTTTAAAAAATAATTTAATTATTGTTTACTAGAGCTAATAAGTATTTCATTTTGCAAATAAGAAATCGCATGCATATTTTTTTTTTACTAAACATAGGCACGCGTTTGACCTCTATCTCACCTGATGGTAAGTGATGATGTGGTCGAAGATGGAGCACGCTTGCCTAGAAATAACCTATTCACTCTTGATTTAAAGACTCCCAGGTTGTAGCTATCAGGAAACACAGACTCCGGCAGGGATTCCACTCCTTAGCTGTACGCATTATGGATGTGTTACCAAAACGTTTTGTGCGTATGGGTGGGATATCCACCGTGTACCGGTGGCGCATCGCCGTTCGTCTTGTGGTCCGATGATGGAACGGGCTTGGCGGAATTAAATTATGCAATTCCGACGCACATTTCCCAAAATGCAACCGGTAGAAAACCGACAGGCTAGCAACTCGTCGTCGATGTTCCAGACTTTGGAGCTTCGTCGCGACAAGCCTCTCATTGCCGATGATCCTCTTGGCTCGTTTCTCAATTGACTCAAGGGCATCAAGTTGGTATCTGGCAGATCCATCCCAAAGATGAGAGCAGTACTCCATACACGATCGAACTTGCGCTTGATAGAGTTTAAGCAGCTGTTCCGGCGTGAAGTATCGTCTCACCTTTGCCAGAATCACCAACTTCTTTGCAGCCAGGCTTTTGCCTCTATGTAAGGGCCAAAATTGAGAGTAGATGTTAATGTAACCCCAAGAAGCTCAAGTTGGTCGGTTATCGGCACGGTTAAACCTCGGAAAGATGGAGCTGGGTGGAATTGGCTCCTTTTGGCGGAAAATAGACACGCTTGGGTCTTAGCAGCATTGAACTTGACCAGATTGGCATCGCCCCATTCAGAGACTGCCTGTAAGGAACGTTCAAGCGGTCAACCATTGCCTCCCGGAGAGACCGGATCTGCGACCCACCAGCTCGTGCGTCGGACACGTATCTCTCAGCAACAGTGCTGTCGTCTGCATACCCAAAGGTACCGGGTTTAAGCAGATCATTAATATGCAGCAAGAACAGTGTTGCCGAAAGCACCGAACCCTAAGGAACCCAGGCATTAATATTCAGCAGTCCAGACGAGCAGCCATCAATGACCACTCGGATAGACCGATCCCTCAGGAAATCTGCGATCCAATCACACAAACCGGCGGGCAGACCGAAGGAAGGAAGCTTACTAATAAGGCTATCGTGCCAGACCCTGTCGAAGGCCTTCGAGATGTCAAGGGAGACCGCTAGTGCCTCCCCGTGCTTCTCTAAGGCCTCACTCCAGATGTGGATGGCATACGCTAGAAGATCCCCAGTTGACCGATTTCGGCGGAACCCGTATTGACGGTCACTAAGGATATCATTCGCTTCTAGGTACGCCAGGAGCTTATGATTCAGCACGCGTTCCATAGTCTTACAGAGTATGGACGTTACCGAGATGGGTCTATAATTCGACGGGTCAGCTCGACTACCCTTCTTGGGCACTGGCTGCACGTTAGCTTGCTTCCAAGCCTTCGGCACTTTTCCAGTCTCAAACGAAAGGCGAAATAGGCGTGTCAATATCGGAGACAACTCAGGCCCACAAGTCTTCAGAACAATTGCCGGTATCCTGTCGGGACCACTAGCCTTGTTCACGTCTAGGTTACGCAGTACCCTACGGACGTCCTTCTGATGAATGCGAATGTTTGCCATACTCGACTCGCATCCACCAGGAGAAGCAGGGGGCGTCGCGCCACCAGGATCCAGACGTGAAGATTCCGCAAACAAAGAAGCAAACAAGTTCGCTTTCTCCTCAGCGGAGTGGGCCAGCGTCCCGTCGGGTCTCAGCAGTGGTGGTAGTGAGGGGCGGCAGAAGTTCGATTCGACCGACTTAGCCAGGGACCAAAAAGCCTTACTACCTGCTGGGTATGAAGCAAGTTTGTTCCCTATTCGGCTAATGTGGTCAAACCGAGCCCTCCGCAACACTTTCTTGCAGGACTTGGCAGCCCTGTTGAAGGTTCTCTTCCTCCGACTCACGTCATTTGCTTTGCGCTTACGAGCGTCGACCCATGCCAGGTACGCCGCGTGCTTAAGCGCATCAGCGCGATTGCACTCGGCACCAAACCAAGGACGAGCTTCGCCAGATTTCGCTATGTCAGAGAACGGAATGTAGTACTCCATTCCCCTCCGCAACACATTCGACACGGCGTCCGCGCACGACGAAGCATCAGTGGAAGAAAAGCAAGTAGGCTGCCAAGGGTAACATGCGAAAAAAGATCGCATGCCAATACCATACCCGCCGGGTGCCTCTTGGGCTAGGATCGGGCGGGGAGTAGACGGATACAGACTTCACCAGACAGTGGTCGGAACTACCCAGTGGTGAAGAAATCGATACCGAATAGCGGTCTGGATCTGTTGTCAGCAAAAGGTCCAAGCAATTGGCAGTGTGCGAATCAACATCGGGTCTCCCTGGACCAGCTGGGTAAGATTTAACGCAAGCGCTAGCTTTCGCGTCTCTCGTCCAGCATGGTCTGTGCACTGGTATGGGAAGAGCCACTCCTGATGGTGCGCATTGAAGTCCCCCAGTAACACCAATTGGGCAGAAGGGTACCGCTGCTGAGCCGCATCCGCCGCCTCACTCAGGTGCTGTGTAAGCCCAGTTGTCTCCAAATCACCGCTGTGCGAACGGTAGACGCAGGCGTAGACAATTTTGTCTAGGCCTGTGTCCACTATAGCCCACAGCGTCGAGAACCTGGAGTCTTCGAGATAACGGAGACGCCGATAGCAGATGTCGTCCCGGGCGTACATGCATACGCCCGCACGTGGTCTGAAGTGGTGCTCCAGGGTAAAAGAAAGAAGAAAAGAAAGACGTTTATTTCCCCAAAAGCGACGCACAAAACACAAAAGAATAAGGGAATAAATAAAAACTTAACTAAAAACTAAACTAAATAACCTATTGTCACTAGGACTATGTCAGGACCGGGCGCAAGTCTTTGTTCACACCACAGACAAACAGAACATAGTTCCACCATCAAAACTTCGACAGATTGTCTATGGTGCGACCGCGGCGTCCGGTGCTGCCCGTCAATCGTCATTGACAAGTTGACATTAACCACAAAAATAAAATAAACAATAATTTACAATAGGTACAAAAATAAAATCGAAAACATAAATTAACAAGTAAGTTGTGCGCCGCATCCGAGCAAAAAACGGTCGTTGCTCAGCGTATGCCGCGACTCTGGACAAGCCCAGAAATCACAGCGCTGGTTTTCAGCAACCACCGGTTGAGTGGCATCCTGGCGTCCCTCCGCGAGTACTTATTTAAATAAACAATACAATGCAGGTAAACACTGTACATAATTAAATGAGTCAAATTAAAATTTTTAATACTAATAAATAAAATTTTTCTTCTTTGCAGGAAACATAACGAACCAAGATGTTCGACGATACACCATACATATCCCATCATTTCCAACACAGTATGATGGCGGCCATTTGCATATTTGCTTATCTAAGTGGTGAAATTGTCATATTCCCTGTACACAACAAGAGATGAGGCGCAGAAACTGTACTGACATGGTGTTGGTGGCCGAATGGATCGCAGGTCGATTGGAACAGCCATCGACACTTCGAAAGAGACATGTGGAGATAAACGCAATGCCCAACCCCTTCAAAGTTTCACATACACACAGCCACCATGCCCCACGAATATAGGATCAACCTTGAGGGTTAGAATACTGATTCTGAACTGGGCGGAATCAACCAAAGACCACCACCACTGCTGAACTTCCATTGCCTGTAGGCCATGACCCATGAGGTAAGCAAAAGTGCTGAATGTGAGCTGATTTACAGTACAAGTTATGTGGATTTTTGAATTTGCAGGAAATATTTTTTTAAAATGTTTGTAAAATGTTTTTTTGATTTCAGGACTCTGATTGGTGGAGGAAGGTCATTCCAACAGTGTGTGGCGGCATATTTGAAACTCCCCCTGAACGCTGCGGTCCCGTGATGTGGTGTGCAAAGAGGGTATGTGGAGAAACGTGGTTCATACTTGCTGTGTCTCCAACTTAGTTTCTCAAATAAATAGTGTGGTTTCTGTGTTGTGACAACTCCAAACAGTAAGCTAGCCAAATGCAACTCTCTCCTTGCTGCCATTTTCAAGATGTTATGGTCATTGATATAAGGAGTGACATGACTCCTACGTGGTATATTCACACAGAACCGTGCACATGCATTTTGTATGCGTTGTATTAGCTTTTCTGTTCTTGCTAACAGGCATGGTCCATACACCGTGTCACAATAATTTAGTCTTGATAAAACTAAGCTGTCTACTAGTTGTTTACGCAGATCAACACTCAGATGGGCTCTTATTGTATACAGAAGTTTTAACATATAGAAACAATTTCTCATGGCATTACTGATGTGCTTCTCAAATCTCAGCTCGGGGTCCATAGTCAGACCCAGATTGCATGCCTCCTCTACCCTATCTATTTTATCCCCTCTGATAAAAACTTCTGGATTGGCCGACAGCATAGCACTGATCATTTTCCTACTTCCCAAGACCATGAATTTAGACTTCAGCGGGTTCAAAACTAGTGAGTTATCATCTGACCATTCTACTACTCTTTCTAGATCTGCATTGATTTTTTCCACTGCCTGTTTTATATCCGCTGGCTTAAATGAAATGTATAATTGAATGTCATCTGCATACATATGGTATCTGCAATGATGGAAGGATTCAACAATATCTGCACTATAAATAATATACAAAAGGGGTCCCAAAATCGATCCCTGGGGCACACCACGTGACACCTGACGAGGAGAGGATAACATAGTTGATCCATCATCCCTCTGTACTTCCACGTGCTGTGACCTTTTTTGCATGTAGCTAGCGAACCACTCTACTGTTTCCGTAGTAAAACCATAATAGGCTAATTTGGAAAGTAATAGAGTGGTGTTGATCGCATCGAAGGCCCGTGAAAAATCAAGAAGTGCAAGGATTGTTCCCTCCCCCCTATCCCGTGCTTCCAGGATATTTCCCACTACATCAGAAAGAGCTGTGGCCGTCCCACGACCCTTCCTAAAACCGGAAAACCCTGGGTAAGACAGGTATGACACGTCCGACGGACATCCGATCTGCGTCTCCGACAGGAACAAGAGCGCTGGTTTCTCAGTCTCAAGGTGGTGATGGACTGCAGCGAGATTTGAGTGCAGACCTCGTATGTTAGAGAGGTGCACTTTATGCGAAAGGGCGTGCTGCCGCTGTACAGCTTTTCTCTTTTTTCCCTTGTTCATTGTAAAAGTGAGTGAGGTTGAGGAGAAGGAAGTGAAATGAGGTTCCATGCTGCTAACCCTCAGGCACGCCCTGGCAGGACGACATCTTTGGGGGACTAGTCTGGAGACTGCGGGGACGCCCGAGCCCCCCCGGAAATGGCCATCGGGCCCTTTCATCTGGTCGCCAACCAGCACGATGGTGCATTCCGGGATTTTTCGCCAGTTGACGGGGCAGCCTTTCATGTGTGGCTAGCACATTACTTGGGCCCCCAACTACCTGGCGGTCGGCCAGCGGCGCACCGTGCCTCGGATCCCGCTACCCTCCGCGACTAGTCTCCCGATACGCCCACGCCAGGGCAAGCCTGGTTAGTCTGCCTGCATTGGAACAACTATTTCGACCCAACTCCTCTGGATTGGCTACACTGAGCATCGTACCGGAACGCAGCTAAGCCGCTTGGCGGTACGTCTTTGCCCAGTGGGTGGTCACAAGCCATCGGCCGAAGCCTACCACCAGTTAGTGTCACCTGATTAGCACCACCCGGGGACCACGTGTAGGGTCTAAAATTTGGGTATTCTCCTACGGACGCGGGTGACCCGGCCCCCAAAAATATTCCCTATTGTTCAGTACCTAAACAAAAAATAACCTGACAAAAAATGTAGGTGATGGATATATTAGACTAAAGACGATAACACAAGATTTTTCTAAATTCATCATTCCGACTTCCCAAAAAGAGGAGGTTCTCAATTCGGTTGGTACTTTTTTTCTTGCATAAAATAGGATACCGTGAATACGAGGAAATCAAGCAACAAAACGTATCGTTCCAAAAAGTAAAAAAATATCGTAGTCGTCTAAATCTACGATGGATTACGTGATTGACATAAGTTTCATAATCAATCCCCTTACTTCATCTCTTGGAGATAATATTAAAATAACGCACGTCCGGTAGTTCGCTCCTGTAGATTTCTTAATTCGGGTCGGATTTAATGCCAAATATTGCATGTCTTAGTATACCTTTCGTATTCTAACTTATAAAAAGTGTTGGAAAAAGAATAGGACAGGCATATAACATCACATGCTAAACAACCGACAGCTATTTGTTACGGAATGTTGTATTAAATTTAGTCTGTGGAGACGCTTTCATTTGTTTTTGCAAGCGGTTAGTTGAGCAGTGATTTAATCATTCTACACTTTACACTTAAAGGAAATAAACTAAACAACCATGGACAAGAAAGTACCAAACAGTTTTTAATTACTACAATGTGTATTGGACAAAGATTTTGGAAACAATTTGTTATTTTACGAAACATAATTTCGAAGTTTGCACGCCATGCCGGTATATTTCTACTTGTTTCGAGTAAAAAATACAGTAGTGATGGCAAAATGTTGTTATAAATATGATTTAGATTTGTTACTTCATATGATGCAAGAAATACACATAGACGTGTAATTAGTAGAATAATGTGTTAAGCCATTTTTGAATAGGGTATGGTAGGTATTTCCATAAGTTTAAAAGACAATTATTTAAATTCATCATCATTTTATTATGAAAATCAAATAAGAACGTCAACATTAAATTTTCCTGATATTCCAGCTAGAGTAGACAATAGTGAATAGAACATGATCATGCATTTATTACTATAAAACACAGATATACATAGAACATTTAGATTTAATGAAAATCTTCCCAGAAATAAATTGTTTGCAAAAGTGTGTATTTCATTTGTACGATATACAGGTTGAACTTTTCAAGTGAACGTGAAAAACCTAATACGAAAATATGAAAGTAGCAAAAATTACTTAAAGGAGTCCCAGGTCCGACTTTTATGAAAACTAAAATAGCATCTTGATTTTTGAAAAATTAATATTCCTATCCAGGAAAATCAATAGTCAATAATACTATAGTTTCGATTTTGGCCGTTCGCACCCACCAGTAAAATTCACCCCAAACCAATTCGTATGACCTAATGTGTTTTGGCAGCGGATTTACTTATTCGTTGTCAATGAAAAATTATTCGAAAGAACTTCAGTTCACAAATACGTAGTAGAAACACTTTGCAGATATACAGGGTGCAACATCAACAATCACCACCTTGCTACGTAAATTTAGAAGTTCTCAATTTTGAACATCCCGCAGTGGTATTTTTTCGTCAGTTTTTCCAATTATTATTTTTGGTTTATATTTGCAGGTTTTCAACCTTTGCCTGTACATAATTACTATTCATATCTAACCTAATGCGATTTACGTCGTACCAAGGTTTTGCGTTGATGTCCGTATCCTTAGTGTACACAGAAAACAGTCTGTGTTATAAGGTTGGTATGACACAAAAATATCAGAAAATATCTACAGCGTCATCAACAATCGTTGATAATATTATAATTACAGGATAAGTAGGATTTTTTTTAAACTGTAGGTAAATGTAATATTGGTATTTTACATTGTTATAAAACTACTCAGACAGTTAAAAATTATAACGGAGTATTTATTTTTATCACAAATTCTTAATAACTTACTCTATATTTACAAAGCTTCGATTATTATACATTATAATTTAATTTAATCAGTTTATCGTTACACATTCTTTAAATAAATAACGCTCATAATAAATATATTTTTATAATAACCCCTGCTTCATCAGAAATAAATTATTTTTCTTACATTACATTTTTCCTTACTTTAAAGTGACTTGGTGATTTGGACCCGCTTTTCAAGCACCAAGTCGCGGGTTAAAAACCTGAAATTATTATTACAAAACTATTTAATAAAATGTATTTAAATTATAATTTTATATTGTTTATGTATAATGCGCATAGCAAAACAGTGGAACTCTGCCTGCGTCTGTGTTTTCAAACGCTTACAACCCTAATCTCTTCAAAGTTAGAGTGAACAGGCTCCTTCTGGTAAGCTCGCTCCATCGTAGACTTTGTCTTTGTCATCTCTGACCTAGACTAGAGTGAAGAGCAAACCCATCACAAATAAAAAAAAATAGTAATTTATTTATTATGATTACAAAGGTCATTGGACCAACACAAATATTATTTATTTTCAATTTTAATACATTATAAAAAAGCGGTGACAATTTGAAAGAAAGAATATCTCTTTTCTTTTGAATTAATAATATTAGCACGAGCCTATGTTACTTAACTGACAGTGACATTTCGACAGTTTTGTTACCCTCATACGTTTTCTGCTATAAAACAACACCAGTCGTAAAGTAAAACCTCGCCTGACAATTAAAAACACAAAAAAGAAACTATTTAATTAGCGTCAATCGTTACTAAGCTTTGCGCACACATACATTTCGGTGATTCATTTTTTTTTATTTTATATAGATCATATTAACAGGATAATTTAATATTGTATTCATATAAAAGCAATCCTTATTATTGATTTCAACATGGAGTTAGACCAAGAAATCAAAATGAAACGTACTAATATTAAAAACCAATGTGAGAATACCTAAAGTCCGGTAAAATGTGCGATTAACAGACTTTACCTATTTCCATTGAAAGGATTGTTTCTGTTCATTTAATCACGGTTTTCAAGCTTCTGAATGAGTTTTAATACTATCTCAATAACTCGCCAGTAAAATCTTTGTATTTAACAATTAAATAGTTATAAGAAGACATTATCTTTTAATTGTGCACAATTATTTAAATATAATATAAGCATTTATGTTTTATTTATTTTCATCACAGCACATAAAATCTCATCTTTAAAAAAAAAACAAAACTCTCTCTAAGTATCTTCTATATAAATTATTTTGTTGCGTATTCGTTACCTATGAATATATTATTTTTCACCAAAAAACAAATCTCTTGCAATATTTTACAGGGTTATTTGTAAAACACCAGAAACCTCTTAGGCAGTGAAAGTACACATGATTATAAGCAACTTTTACTTTGGGAAAACTCCGAAATCTCGAAAAAAATATCAACTGTTTCATACAAAATGCAATATTTAGCCAATGAAAATGTATGAAACAGCTGATATTTTTCTCGAGCTTTCGGAGTTTTCCCAAAGTAAAAGTCGCTTATAATCATGAGTACTTTCACTGCCTAAGAGGTTTCTGGTATTTTACAAATTACCCTGTATAACTACTACATAGAATGTAAAGAAATGGTGTGGGTAATATTTTAAACATATTTTAAAAGCTGCTTCTGCTAAGAAGTTAACTATATATTTTAAATACTAATCTAACTATATACACTTTCAATAACAATAAAAAATCCTAACTAAAACATCCAAAAATTCGTGCTTATCGCTGTCTACTGTCTACTGGAAATGTGCCCAAAAGACTGGCGTCATTGCCACATTCTATGGCAATGTCAGATCAGAGGATAGGCCTCAGACCAGAATAAAAGGTAGCTCTTGGGTTACACGAAGTGTCTACTAAGCGTTTAGAAATATGACTACACATTTTTGTCACACCCTGTATATGTAGAATATCAACTGTACACCGTAATATTCGTCACTTAAAAACAGTATTTCCTTTTACAAGAAATTACAATTTCAAGTTTATATTACAAAATACAACATTACTTACACCATTTTAAAGCACAAATTCGAATGTCACATCTTAAGTGGTACATTAATCACAACACACTTTAGGTAAAGCTTGCCTTACTCCTTCTGATCTATCGTCAGCTATTGGTTGACAATTTATTGGTGCACAGTCTGTGTAATAATAATATATATTGTTGACGTACACACGATGTTAGAGCAACGTTTTCCTAGCGTGGGATTAGAGATTGATAGATGCTCCGTTCCGTAGTGCTATTACAATACAGATCTACGTATCATAACATAACAGAAATTTATTTTTCTTGCTGGCTAGTTCGGTAAAGATGTTTGTTTGGTGCCTTCGTCTTCTGCAATACATAATCTGTTACAGAAGAAGAAAATGAAACAATAGCATAAACTATGGTAAGGTTTACTTAACATTAGTGCTAGGTTTGCAAAACGCTGTACTGTGTTTCCTGATATCTAAAGAAGTATGCGGTCCAGAGAGTTAAGTTCCAAAGGTCTCCATTGAAAAGGAGGATCCTCCGACCAGACACCACAGTGTCCGGTGGGCAACTGCCCGATAGTTGATATTCGGACTGTTGTAAATGTTCAGATTGCACGACAAATTCTGATAAAGTGATGCAGGATTTTGTTAGCAGTTCGCTGCTGGCGAGTTGTTTTTGCTGCCGTATTCTTGCTGCAAATTTTGCTTCGTTAGTTTTTCTTGTCGCGGCATTGATGTTAATACAATCTACCATCTGGGGGAATTTTAAAAGGTATGAAAACTTTAATAAGTTACTTCTAGGCAAACGTGTTCCATTGTCGACTTTATCATCACTTTCTATCAGATGAGATTATGGTCAAACGCGAGTCTAGTAATTATGATAAAAACAAGACAAGTTGAGCTGTAAATTATGGTCATGCCAAGTAAGTACCTAAACGCTCGTGTGTTTGATTGAACGCGCTATTCTCAGGAACTGCTGGTACAAATTGAAAAAATATTTTAATTTTGGCTACCCCATTTATTGAGGAAGGCTATAGGCTACATAAAATCACGCTTCGACCAACAAGAGTGGAGCATCAATCAAAAATGTTATAATATGTGACGCAGACAAAGTTGCTCAAGTCAGCTAGTACGTAATATCTTAAACACCAGTCTAGAAGATGGTAACAAGGAGCAAAACAACTCTTCACAAAGTGCACAGCATACGTCAAACCTTCACCATAACACTTAGTTAGTCACTAATAGTCAATTTGAACCCTTAAAACTAAAGCACTGCAGTCTTAAAGGTCATCACTACACTGTCCCTTACAATCCAAAATATACATTGGGCAGAGAGTCTAATGTGCACAATCGTATATCACCGACAAGTCAATATAGTCTTTTACTCATAAAGTGGCTGAGTTGGTCCATTGGACTTTGACGTCCCCGTTCTCGCCCACGTGATGCGGTACAGGAACTGGCTTCCTTCTTCTCCTGTTTCGATGACCTGAGAAGAGTAATAAGTTTTTAATATTTTGTCAAAAGTCGAAACTACCAATTTTGATCATGTTTGGCACATTTTTTGTACCCATGGCTTTTTCTGTAATCCTGTATTTGCAATCAGCCGATCAGAAAAATCCACGAGATTCGGTTCGGATTCGGGAAAAAATGTTTTGTTTGAACCCATTGTATGTCCTTTTTTTGTGTAGGCATACCTCTCATATAAATAAATAATGATACAATTTATTGTTCATAAAAATAAATATCAATTATTTACACGACACTGAACCCAACACTAGGATACCCTGTGTCGTTGGGTTCAGTCTCTTTCGTCTAAAAAACAGTGTACAATACTGAATTTTATACAGATTCTGGACTCATTTAAAACAAAAAAGTAAAATGATAAAATAACAAAAAAAATGTTACAGCAGTTGACAGCGCTTATCCAGAGAGTGTATGTGTTTGTGTTTGAGTTTGAAATTCCTAGACAATACGGGAATTTCAAACTAAATCTCTATTTCAAATAATTTTTATACAGGGTGTTCCAGAAATGCATGGTCGCATATTTGAGGGTTGCGTTCTGTATCGGATTTATAGAAAAGAAGCAATAGCAAAAATATAATTGTTTTTTTTTTCAAAAAATCCGACCGCTCCAGTTTTCAACCAGTCTGATGCAGTTGGTGGCATAAAATCTTTGACTGAACTAAAAAAATGTTGACCAACTGCAAGAACCTGCAAGAAAAGTCTTTCGGAAAGTCGGTTTGAACTTTTTAGTATTTTTTTTCCTTTCAGGTTTTTAGAAAAAAGTCGGTATGTTTCATTTTTGCCATTTTTTCCTTCTTCTATATTAGTTATATAATGTCACCGTTAAATGTGACCTTGCACTTTTGAAATACCCTGTATACTAATCACAGGTAAGGTAAGCACTCATACTTATAAGGTCAGTCAGTCAAGGAGATGAATCTAACAGCCGCACGAGTCCATCTTTAAGGTTAAGCAACGCCTGCCAAGATTGGTCTGTGGATGGGTGACCATCTTAACATACCAAGTTTACTCCGTGCCTCGAAAGCACCTCAAACCGTTAGTCCCGGCTGTCATTTGTAGATCTTTGGCAGTCGTTATGGAGTGTCAGAAGCCAGTAAATCTGACGCCAGTCTTGCCAAAAAGTACCGTGTTACCCAGTTAATGGGTTGTGGAGGTCTGGTAGGCAGCCGCTCCACGTAAAACACTGGTATTCAGCTGCATAAACTATATTGAGGTCGGCTTCCAGTCAAACCGGATTCAGCTGAATAGTCGTATAGTCAGTAGCAGTGTAGTCGCCATAATTGCTGTCCTGCTCCCGCGCCGCTGTTCGACGCCGTCGCCGGTACAAGTGCACTACTTAACTCGGCTTACTCGTACCAAACGGGTCTCCGTGATCAGCGCTGTGAGTAACTTGCTTTGTTTGTTTATATTGGCGACTTTTCTACTAAGAAGTGAAGCGCACACCACCGCCTAAGAGCCTATCTGCGTCGGATCCTAGCATAAATAAACCAGATGAAGTGCCACTACTTCCTAATGTCACAGTAAGAAGTGGCAAAAGAGTGCGCCTGGAAGAGGATGTCGTAACGGATTTCGAAAAATTTAAGATTGATGTTATGGAAATGCTCACAACGATGATATCCCCTCTGAGCTCAAGACTACAGGGTGTAGAAAAAACCTTATCAGACATCCTCTTGCAAAATTCTGAGATAAAGTCGTCAAATATTGAGATAGAAAGGTCGACTGACTTTATAAAAAATCAGATCTTTGAGTTCGAAAAGAAAATAAGTGGGCTGGAAAAGAAACAAAATGCTACCAACCTTATGCTGGCGGAACTAGACGAAAAGTCGGAAAACCTCGAGCGCATTCTGAGGAAAACTTCAGTGGAAATTAGAGGAGTACCAAAAGTAAAGAAGGAAAATAAACAGAATATCCTTAACATAGCCACCAACCTCATGAAAACCATAAGTCTTGAAACATCCTCTTCTGACGTAAGGGATGTATATCGTCTCCCTTCTAAAGAAAGCGCTCTATCGTCGACTGTTATCGTCGAATTCTCCAATACTTTCATAAAGGAAAGATTTCTAAAAGGTACGAAACTGTACAACTCGGAACATAAAACAGCATCGCTTAACTCTTCACATTTGGGACTGAAAGGCACAAGTTCTCTCTACTTTTCTGATCATCTTACAAATAGAACAAAACGACTTCACTTTCTTGCGCGGGATTTTGCTTCGTCTGAAAAATATCGTTTTTGTTGGATTGGGAACGGCAGAATTTTCCTTCGTAAGGAAGAAGGAGAAAAATACATCCTCGTCAAAAATGAGAACACTCTTCTACAGCTGCGGGGAAAATAACCAACTCCTTGTATTCTGTTTTTTATTTCACTTTATTTTACTTTATTGTCTGCTTAATGAAAAATTTCTAACTGTTACAGCGTTAATCAAACTCATACTCATCTACAGGCCGATCCCAGTTGTTATACACGGTACTTACACTAACACTCACATAAATCACTTTAACTCTACACAATACAAGTTCAAGCATATTACATGTTCAACAGTTCCTCCTTCACTTCTCCTAGCTACTTTGCGCCCTAAATACTTTTTAATTGAAGTCCGAAATATTAACAGAATCCTTTGTCCCCCTTACAGCATAAATGGCTAATCAGATTGATCTTATCGATGAAATTGATAGCACTGAAATATTCTCTAGCATTAAGCACAGTATTCCTGAACAATGCATGATAGACCTCGGAATTGTTAAAAATCAA
This sequence comes from Lacanobia oleracea, assembly GCA_950371165.1. NCBI lineage: Eukaryota > Metazoa > Arthropoda > Insecta > Lepidoptera > Noctuidae > Lacanobia > Lacanobia oleracea. The sequence continues at coordinate 23,224,315 of OX493391.1, read as the reverse complement.
TTTTCCATTGTACATCAAAACATTCGAAGCATTCAAAAAAACTTTGATAACTTTACGGTATTTTTAACCAGACTGAATTTTTTGCCTGATATAATAATACTTTCAGAATGCAGACTTAGTGATACTACTCCTAAAGTATATTTACAAGGCTATGTCTGTCATTACTCCTTAAACTACCTTAATCAAAACGATGGTCTTGCAATCCTCCACAAAAATGATTAAATGTCACAATTACCGAACCACCTTTCAAAGATGCTAACTGCCTATTGATTAGTATAAACACAGAACTTACAATTTGTGCAATATATAGGTCACCTTCTATTTATAATATTAAAAATTTTTGCGATTCTTTGGATACTATTCTCCAAACTTGCACTACATCAACCGTTGCAATAATAGGTGACATGAATATTGATATCAAGATTGGAACGGAAGACAAACGCGCAGCTGAATACCTTGCTGTCACAAGCCATCACGGCTTCTACCCGGGTCACCAATTTCCGACACGTGAACGTAATTGTCTCGATCATGCTATTTTTAAAACAAATAAATTCAATAAAACCGTAATCTGCGAAACTGGTTTGACAGACCACGACACAGTCTTAGTTAGTGTATCGATGGAAACACCAAAACTACTGTCTTCTATTCGCAAAAGTAAATACAAGACTACGATCGAGTATGCTAGTGTCATATCGGATATTGAAGATGCAGACTGGAGCACAATAATGCATCATTATGATGTAAATGAGGCGACAAATGAGCTTACAACAAACCTGCAGGAAATCATAACTCGACATACAAAAAAAGAAATAGTGCGGAACTCTAAGTCGATTAGAAGGCCTTGGATGACAGCAAACCTATTGAAATGTGTAAGGAAAAGAGATGCCCTCCATAGTGAAACAAGGAAAAAAGATAATATTGACAACCACACCCTACATCAACAGTACAAAGCATACAGAAACACTTTGTAACAATATTATACAGAACTTAAAAATCGTTCATGAAAAACACCTACTGGACCGCTCGAAAGGCAACAGCAAAAATACTTGGGTGGCATTAAAATCTATTTGTAACCTGAACAATAAGACATTGTCTAATATGGCCCTCCTAAATGCTAATCCTGATCCAGTGGTCGCGTTGAACATGGCAAATAATTTCTTTGCTAATATAGGAGAACAATTAGCTAAAGACAATTTACTGCGTCTAAAAAAATCAGAAACAGACCTAGCCAAATTAATCAAAACAACTAGCAACACGTATGCCTCACCAATTAACTCCTTTTTCATGAACCCTAAGGAGGAAGTGAAAGCAGTTCTGTCAAGCCTAAAAAATGATTCAGCTCCTGGATTGGATCAAATATCAAATCGGATCCTCAAACTCGCCCAGCACTGTCTAGCAGCTCCCATCGCGCACATTTGTAACTTAAGCATGTTTAATGGAAAAGGTCTCACCCCAAATGAAGACAGCAAATGTGTGTCCGATTCATAAAGGAGGAGATGCAACTATAGTGTCAAACTACAGACCAATATCCCTGTTCACGTCGTTGTCGAAAATACTGGAGAAACTGGTGAATAGGAAGCTGTTGACATATTTGGAAGATATGAATTTGCTTTCCACAAACCAGTACGGCTTTCGCAAGGGCAGGTCCGCGGAGGACGCTGTCACTAATTTAGTAGACTTTGTTGTTGGCCAACTAGACAAGGGACTAAGATATGGAGGCGTCTTCCTGGACCTTGCAAACGCTTTTGATACTGTGTCGAAACCGATCCTTTTCCAGAAAATGGAATGCATTGGCATTAGGGGCACTGCACTGGATTGGTTTATTTCGTATCTGACAGAACGCAAACAAAGGATCCGCGTAGGAGATTTTCAGAGTTCCCTCGCCAATGTTGGGTACGGGGTACCTCAGGGCAGTGTCCTGGGCCCTACTTTGTTCCTGCTATATGTCAACGGTCTCTGCTCATTAGACCTCAACAATGCACAGATCTTTGCGTATGCCGATGATACGGCTGTCATCTTTTGCGGAAAATCTTGGGAAGAAGTCTACAGAGCCGCAGAGTGTGGGATGTTGACTATCTCTAATTGGCTACAGCACAACTTGTTGACACTTAACGTTGCAAAAACAAAAATAGTTAATTTTTCAATTAATAAAAAATCATCTGCCCCTTCAGAACTATCACTCAAGTTTCATAGCTGTGACTTCTACCCGGGATGTACCTGCAACTGTCCCACATTTGATCAGATCGATTACATTAAGTATCTTGGTGTTTACATTGATAAACACTTGACTTGGTGTAGGCATATTGACTCCCTGAAAACACGTGTGAGAAAGCTTCTATACATATTCAGGAAACTGAGATCGATAGCAGACCACCACACTCTGAAAACAACCTTCTACGCACTGTGTCATGCAATCCTGGGGTATTGTGTTGTAGCTTGGGGCTCTGCTGGCTAGCATCCTTCTTACTGCTGAACGAGCGCAAAGAGCTATCCTGAAAACATCTTTTAAAAGCAGTTACGTTACGCTACAGATGCACTGTACCGAGAAACTGGTATGCTAACAGTTCGTCAGCTGTACATCAGGGCAGTCATCCTTAGGTTCCATTCCACAGCACCAACCACCATGGTACAAGATAAACGTTCGCGTAGACTACCAAAGTGGGAAAAAACGTTTTGTCATCGGGTGTTTGGACATAAAGCGTTCTCTTACATGGGGCCACACTTATACAGCAAAGCAAATAAACACCTGAAATTGTTTTCCATGACCAAGTTCTCATGCAAAAAACTAGTAACGGAATGGCTTCAAAGTTTAAACTATAATGAAACTGAACATGTGATATCAATCTATTAGCTAACTCAGTCCACCTATTAAACACATACACCCTCAGAAACTCGTAACCCTTACACACACACACACACCCTCACACACTCACACTCACACACACACACACCCAACTTCTTACTTACCTTCACCTGCACCATCTTTCATCAACTTACACTCAAACACACTCACACACGCACAAAAACATACACTCTCAGGATAAGCGCTGTCAACTGCTGTAACATTTTTATTTTATTTTCATTTTATTTTTTGCTATTATAATTTATATTTTTTAATTTTAATTTGTTTGTTTTAAAATGTTCTCTTTTAAACTCAATACTGTACACTGTTTTTAGACGAAAGAGACTGAACCCCACGACACAGGGTATCCTAGTGTGGGGTTTAGTGTCAAGTAAATGATTGATATTTACTTTTATGAACAATAAATTTATTTTTTTTATTTTTTATTTAATCATTCTACACTTTACACTTAAAGGAAATAAACTAAACAACCATGGACAAGTAAGTACCAAACAGTTTTTAATTACTACAATGTGTATTGGACAAAGATTTTGGAAACAATTTGTTATTTTACGAAACATAATTTCGAAGTTTGCACGCCATGCCGGTATATTTCTACTTGTTTCGAGTAGAAAATACAGTAGTGATGGCAAAATGTTGTTATAAATATGATTTAGATTTGTTACTTCATATGATGCAAGAAATACACATAGACGTGTATTTAGTAGAATAGTGTGTTAAGCCATTTTTGAATAGGGTATGGTAGGTATTTCCATAAGTTTAAAAGACAATTATTTAAATTCATCATCATTTTATTATGAAAATCAAATAAGAACGTCAACATTAAATATTCCTGATATTCCAGCTAGAGTAGACAATAGTGAATAGAACATGATCATGCATTTATTACTATAAAACACAGATATACATAGAACATTTAGATTTAATGAAAATCTTCCCAGAAATAAATTGTTTGCAAAAGTGTGTATTTCATTTGTACGATATACAGGTTGAACTTTTCAAGTGAACGTGAAAGACCGAATACGAAAATATGAAAGTAGCAAAAATTACTTAAAGGAGTCCCAGGTCCGACTTTAATGAAAACTAAAATAGCATCTTGATTTTTGAAAAATTAATATTCCTATCCAGGAAAATCAATAGTCAATAATACTATAGTTTCGATTTTGGCCATTCGCACCCACCAGTAAAATTCACCCCAAACCAATTCGTATGACCTAATGTGTTTTGGCAGCGGATTTACTTATTCGTTGTCAATGAAAAATTATTCGAAAGAACTTCAGTTCACAAATACGTAGTAGAAACACTTTGCAGATATACAGGGTGCAACATCAACAATCACCACCTTGCTACGTAAATTTAGAAGTTCTCAATTTTGAACATCCCGCAGTGGTATTTTTTCGTCAGTTTTTCCAATTATTATTTTTGGTTTATATTTGCAGGTGTTCAACCTTTGCCTGTACATAATTACTATTCATATCTAACCTAATGCGATTTACGTCGTACCAAGGTTTTGCGTTGATGTCCGTATCCTTAGTGTACACAGAAAACAGTCTGTGTTATAAGGTTGGTATGACACAAAAATATCAGAAAATATCTACAGCGTCATCAACAATCGTTGATAATATTATAATTACAGGATAAGTAGGATTTTTTTTTTACTGTAGGTAAATGTAATATTGGTATTTTACATTGTTATAAAACTACTAAGACAGTTAAAAATTATAACGGAGTATTTATTTTTATCACAAATTCTTAATAACTTACTCTATATTTACAAAGCTTCGATTATTATACATTATAATTTAATTTAATCAGTTTATCGTTACACATTCTTTAAATAAATAACGCTCATAATAAATATATTTTTATAATAACCCCTGCTTCATCAGAAATAAATTATTTTTCTTACATTACATTTTTCCTTACTTTAAAGTGACTTGGTGATTTGGACCCGCTTTTCAAGCACCAAGTCGCGGGTTAAAAACCTGAAATTATTATTACAAAACTATTTAATAAAATGTATTTAAATTATAATTTTATATTGTTTATGTATAATGCGCACAGCAAAACAGTGGAACTCGGCCTGCGTCTGTGTTTTCAAACGCTTACAACCCTAATCTCTTCAAAGTTAGAGTGAACAGGCTCCTTCTGGTAAGCTCGCTCCATCGTAGACTTTGTCTCTGTCATCTCTGACCCAGACTAGAGTCAAGAGCAAACCCATCACAAATAAAAAAAAAATAGTAATTTATTTATTATGATTACAAAGGTCATTGGACCAACACAAATATTATTTATTTTCAAGTTTAATACATTATGAAAAAGCGGTGACCATTTGAAAGAAAGAATATCTCTTTTCTTTTGAATTAATAATATTAGCACGAGCCTATGTTACTTAACTGACAGTGACATTTCGACAGTTTTGTTACCCTCATACGTTTTCTGCTATAAAACAACACCAGTCGTAAAGTAAAACCTCGCCTGACAATTAAAAACACAAAAAAGAAACTATTTAATTAGCGTCAATCGTTACTAAGCTTTGCGCACACGTACATTTCGGTGATTCATTTTTTTATTTTATATAGATCATATTAACAGGATCATTTAATATTGTATTCATATAAAAGCAATCCTTATTATTGATTTCAACATGGAGTTAGACCAAGAAATCAAAATGAAACGTACTAATGTTAAAAACCAATGTGATAATACCTAAAGCCCGGTAAAATGTGCGATTAGCAGACTTTACCTATTTCCATTAAAAGGATTGTTTCTGTTCATTTAATCACGGTTATCAAGCTTCTAAATGAGTTTTAATACTATCTCAATAACTCGCCAGTAAAATCTTTGTATTTAACAATTAAATAGTTATAAGAAGACATTATCTTTTAATTGTGCACAATTATTTAAATATAATATAAGCATTTATGTTTTATTTATTTTCATCACAGCACATAAAATCTTATCTTTTAAAAAAAAACAAAACTCTCTCTAAGTATCTTCTGTATAAATTATTTTGTTGCGTATTCGTTACCTATGAATATATTATTTTTCACCAAAAAACAAATCTCTTGCAATATTTTATAACTACTACATAGAATGTAAAGAAATGGTGTGGGTAATATTTTAAACATATTTTAAAAGCTGCTTCTGCTAAGAAGTTAACTATATATTTTAAATACTAATCTAACTATATACACTTTCAATAACAATAAAAAATCCTAACTAAAACATCCAAAAATTCGTGCTTATCGCTGTCTACTGGAAATGTGCCCAAAAGACTGGCGTCATTGCCACATTCTATGGCAATGTCAGATCAGAGGATAGGCCTCAGACCAGAATAAAAGGTAGCTCTTGGGTTACACGAAGTGTCTACTAAGCGTTTAGAAATATGACTACACATTTTTGTCACACCCTGTATATGTAGAATATCAACTGTACACCGTAATATTCGTCACTTAAAAACAGTATTTCCTTTTACAAGAAATTACAATTTCAAGTTTATATTACAAAATACAACATTACTTACACCATTTTAAAGCACAAATTCGAATGTCACATCTTAAGTGGTACATTAATCACAACACACTTTAGGTAAAGCTTGCCTTACTCCTTCTGATCTATCGTCAGCTATTGGTTGACAATTTATTGGTGCAGAGTCTGTGCAATAATAATATATATATTGTTGACGTACACACGATGTTAGAGCAACGTTTTCCTAGCGTGGGATTAGAGATTGATAGATGCTCCGTTCCGTAGTGCTATTACAATACAGATCATATACATAACATAACAGAAATTTATTTTTCTTGCTGGCTAGTTCGGTAAAGATGTTTGTTTGGTGCCTTCGTCTTCTGCAATACATAATCTGTTACAGAAGAAGAAAATGAAACAATAGCATAAACTATGGTAAGGTTTACTTAACATTTGTGCAAGGTTTGCAAAACGCTACACTGTGTTTCCTGATATCTAAACAAGTATGCGGTCCAGAGAATTAAGTTCCAAAGGTCTCCATTGAAAAGGAGGATCCTCCGACCAGACACCACAGTGTCCGGTGGGCAACTGCCCGATAGTTGATATTCGGACTGTTGTAAATGTTCAGATTGCACGACAAATTCTGATAAAGTGATGCAGGATTTTGTTAGCAGTTCGCTGCTGGCGAGTTGTTTTTGCTGCCGTATTCTTGCTGCAAATTTTGCTTCGTTAGTTTTTCTTGTCGCGGCATTGATGTTAATACAATCTACTATCTGGGGGAATTTTAGTAGGTATGAAAACTTTAATAAATTATTTCTAGGCAAACGTGTTCCATTGTCGACTTTATCATCACTTTCTATCAGATGAGATTATGGTCAAACTCGAGTCTAGTAATTATGATAAAAACAAGCCAAGTTGAGCTGTAAATGATGGTCACGTCAAGTAAACGCTCGTGTTTTTGGTTGAACACGCTAATCTCAGGAACTGCTGGTACAAATTGAAAATATCTTTTAGTGTTGTATAGCCCATTTATTGAGGAACGCTATTAGGCTATACAACATCACGCTTTGACCAACAACAGCGGAGCATCAATAAAAAATGTTATAATATGTGACGCAGACAAAGTTGCGCAAGCCAGCTAGTACGTAATATCTTAAACACCAGTCTAAAAGATGGTAACAGGAGCAAAACAACTGTTCACAAAGTGCACAACATACTTCAAACTATCACCATAACACTTAGTTAGTCACTAATAGTCAATTTGAACCCTTAAAACTAAAGCACTGCAGTCTTAAAGGTCATCACTACACTGTCCCTTACAATCCAAAATGTACATTGTGCAGAGAGTCTAATGTGCACAATCGTATATCACCGACAAGTTGATATAGTCTTTTACTCATAAAGTGGCTGAGTTGGTCCATTGGACTTTGACGTCCCCGTTCTCGCCCACGTGATGCGGTACAGGAACTGGCTTCCTTCTTCTCCTGTTTCGATGACCTGAGAAGAGTAATAAGTTTTTAATATTTTGTCAAAAGTCGAAACTACCAATTTTGATCATGTTTGGCACATTTTTTGTACCCATGGCTTTTTCTGTAATCCTGTATTTGCAATCAGCCAATCAGAAAAATCCACGAGATTCGGTTCGGATTCGGGAAAAAATGTTTTGTTTGAACCCATTGTATGTCCTTTTTTTGTGTAGGCATACCTCTCATGTAATAATAAATAATAATACAATTTATTGTACATAAAAATAAATATCAATCATTCACACGACACCGAACCCAACACTAGGATACCCTGTGTCGTGGGGTTCAGTCTCTTTCGTCTAAAAAACAGTGTACAATACTGAATTTTATACAGATTCTGGACTCTGAACATTTTAAAACAAAAAAGTAAAATGAAAAAATAACAAAAAAAAATGTTACAGCAGTTGACAGCGCTTATCCAGAGAGTTTGAGTTTGAAATTCCCAGACAACATGGGAATTTCAAACTAAATCTCTATTTCAAATAATTTTTATACAGGGTGTTCCAGAAATGCATGGCCATATTTGAGGGTTGCGTTCTGTATCGAATTTATAGAAAAGAAGCAATAGCAAAAATATAATTGTTTTTTTTTTTCAAAAAATCCGACCGCTCCAGTTTTCAACCAGTCTGATGCAGTTGGTGGCATAAAATCTTTGACTAAACTAAAAAAATGTTGACCAACTGCAAGAACCTGCAAGAAAAGTCTTTCGGAAAGTCGGTTTAAACTTTTTAGTATTTTTTTCCTTTCAGGTTTTTAGAAAAAAGTCGGTATGTTTCATTTTTGCCATTTTTTCCTTCTTCTATATTAGTTATATAATGTCACCGTTAAATGTGACCTTGCACTTTTGAAATACCCTGTATACTAATCACAGGTAAGGTAAGCACTCATACTTATAAGGTCAGTCAGTGAAGGAGATGAATCTAACAGCCGCACGAGTCCATCTTTAAGGTTAAGCAACGCTTGCCAAGATTGGTCTGTGGATGGGTGACCATCTTAACATACCAAGTTTACTCCGTGCCTCGAAAGCACCTCAAACCGTTAGTCCCGGCTGTCATTTGTAGATCTTTGGCAATCGTTATGGAGTGTCAGAAGCCAGTAAATCTGACGCCAGTCTTGCCAAAAAGTACCGTGTTACCCAGTTAATGGGTTGTGGAGGTCTGGTAGGCAGCCGCTCCACGTAAAACAGCTGGTATTCAGCTGAATCTGGTTTGACTGGAAGCTGACCCCAATATAGTTGGGAAAAGGCTAGGCAGATGATGATTGATGGCGTCAATGTATAACTGATTCAATCGCGAGTTGACACTGTTGATGGCAACATAAAGTTAATTTTAGTCTGTGGAAAAATTATTATAAAGTTTTTTTTTTTTTTGTTTTTAAAGCATTTAAATAAAACTTTCTTTAAAAAAGGTTTAGGTCTTTTGAGTTAATTTTTTCGATTTACTCTCAATAAGCCATTTTATTTGTTACCCATATTGTAGAAGTGCATAAAAAATAACTATTCTACCATCTTGGATGGTCCGCCATATTGGATTTTTTTTATTTTTTTTTACTATAGATAGGCACGCGTTTGACCACTATCTCACCTGATGGTAAGTAATGATGTGGTCGAAGATGGAGCACGCTTGCCTATTTAGAATGACGTCACAACGTTTACTGTGTAATGTCATCCAAACTAAGCGTGTATACAAAATTTCAACTCAATCGGTTGAAGATATCTGCTTCAAAATTGAGTAGCAAGATTCCACCCAAACAAACATACATACATACGAGTACATTGCAAGTTTAATTTTTTTTTTTTTTTTTTACACATAAAATTTAACAAATTTCTCTTAATCTATCTCAGTTATACAATGGCAATTTCTAATAACTAATGCTTAAGAGATTACGTTGACGACTGTACTAGTATAAACTGTGTCACAGTCGACAGCGTCTTCCTCCCTGTGTATATTAATAGCATGCCTCAGCCCTCATTGTTTCAATACAAAAAGATAAAATAAAAATATAACTATTACGTGTTTGGAGGTAGCGGTACAGAGAGTAAAGTCCCGCATACCCCCATTGAAAAGGAGGATCCTCCAACCAGGCGGCTGTTGTGCCTGGCGGGCTACTGCCCGATAGTTGATATTCGGGCTGATGTATATGTTCAAATCGCACGGTAAACTCTGCTTGCGCGATGCAGGATTTCAACGTTGTAGTTCGCTGCTAATCGGATAGATGGCGTCGCGGTACTTTTTGTTGCGATGTAGATTTGCTTCGTAGGTTTTTTCTTGTGGCGGCCCCGACGCCGCCACACGTGTAACTTTTTTTTTTGGTTTTCGAAAATTGTGAAAAATAAACAAACTAGCCTGTAACATGAAAATTTGTTCGTTAATACAAGTACCTGTGCGTAGTGTGGTGTGTAGTGTGGTAAGTAGTGTGGTGTGTAGTGCGGTGTGTAGTGCGATGTGATGAGCTGGTGAATTTGTGAACAATTATAATGAATCAACTGTTTACAATTTCCTCTGCTTCAGAATAGTCCAATCGCTGAAGCCAGCCACGTATTATGTCCTTGCACTTGTTGATCGGTACAGGAAAGATGTTATTAGCTCGATTCGCTATGTTATAAATGTGGTTACTTATAACATAAAATTGACGACCAGCAAGCGCTGTTCTATGAGGCGTTGATGAACAAACTCTATACTTATCACGCTTTAAGATCGGCTTATATGCAATAGTTTTGTGCTTACGGAGTATGGTAGACAATATAAAAAGCTGTCTGACAGTAAGCACACCACATTCTCTATATAAGAGATTAGTGCTATACCTTTGCGGTAGACCAAGTATGACCTTCAAAACAGCCCTTTGTGCTCGCTCTAGGGGAAGTAAGATGGACTTGCCGATCCCGCCCCAAACAACAACACAGTACTGCAGTAAGCTCTGAGCAAGAGCGAAGTAAACACACAGCAAAGTTTCCCTATCAACAGAATTCCTGAGTTTTCTGAACGTTGGTATTAATTTTCTAGTGCGTGCCGTTAACTGATTAATATGTCCTGACCATTTTAGTGTGTTGTCTATAATGAGACCCAGATATTTTATATTAGTAGTGCGAGTTAATTTAGGGCAACTACAAAATTCTGGAAGGTCACAAGTATGTGCAGTAACAGAGAAATCTGGTGGGGGCTGTGTGTCAGTGTGGTGAGAGAAGGTCATATACTTGGTCTTATCGACATTCAGCGTTAGTAGATTGTCATCAAGCCAAGTCATTAAATCTCTCAGCGCTCTCTCTGCGTAGTACTGTGCCTCTTTCCAGTCCCTTCCATGCACTATCAACGCAGTGTCATCAGCGTACGTAATTATATTACAGTTTGGTAGTGACTTCAAACACAAGGTGTTGATGTACAAAAGGAAGAGCGTGGGTCCAAGAACGCTGCCTTGCGGTACACCGAAAGAGAGAATCGCCTGTGAACTTGTATATTTACCTATCCTAGAACACTGGGTTCTGTTAGAGAGATAGGAGCGAAAAATTTCCAATGCAATCCCACGAATGCCAATGGATTCCATTTTTGAGAGTAATATTGGAACAGAAACAGCAAAATGCATTACTTATTTATTTTTATTATACCAGTCATCCGAATTTAAAAAAAAAACAAAGTCTATAAGTAGTTTATATTGGGTACATTAAGTGGACCGCGATTGTAAGACGATTAAAATGGCACCGTGTATTTATCTCTAAAACGATATTTGTTTTATTTCAAAGTCAAGTCGTATAAATGTCTTGTACATTTAAAGTGGGCAGGTAGGTACCTAAATATATAGTACATTTTATAAGACGTTTAAATAGCTGAGTTTCACACTCGCCAGTTCACAAAAATCTCCAAACGACCAAAAGGGATTCGATTGAAACAAAATTATTTTTGCCTACATAGGTATAAACATATTATGCCCGAAACACACACGCACATTCTCACACGTTATTTTTAAGTAATCCACTTAAAGTTAACCTAAAGCGTAGGCGTACAAGCAGAAGATTAGTCAATCTAGTTTAACACCATCTAAGGAGGTAGAGATTACATGAAGTTATTTCACGAGCTACCTAATTATTTCGCCTCTGGTTTCTTACGTGGGAGGCTACCATTCAAAGGATGGCCATGTGATACATGTAATTACTGAAGGCGTTCATTACATAACTTAAAAATAGATCTAACCTACTACAGCCTGAAGCTTGTAAGCTTTTAATAATCTTCAGAGGTAAGATTAATGATGAACGGGATTTAATTCGTAACAAAAATACACCATACTTGATTTATTTAAAAAAATACATGAAAAAATTAAAATCAGTGTAGGTAACATAAAAGCGACAAGCTCAATTTTTCAAGTGGAGTGTCGGAAAATTGTGTTATAAATTGCACAAACAACCACTATTATTGGTTTGAATTGAAAGGAACATGATACAAGCGCCCGTGGAGTTGTATAAAAGTGTACAATTACGCTGCAAGGTTGAGCATTGTTAACGTTTTTACGTAAGAGTAATTGGATCGAAGGACGTCTTTACCTACTGTGTAAAAGGTGTTTTTTTATTCCTATTACGCTTTATAAAGCTCTAACTTGTTGTGCAGTACATTAGTAGTAGTCAAGGAGGAGTAACGTTGGAGCAAGATAGAAACCTAACAAATGAAGAGTAGTACTAAGGAAGTTGCAATGAAAACGTATGGCAGAAAAAGCTTTAAAAAAAATATTTTATTTAAATGCTCAATGCAAAGGAATAAAATAAAATTTTCCTTAAAAATTTTAACTATCAACTCATAATACACAATTTATATGATCATAAAAGCTTGTCGCGAGATTTGCGTAAGAACCTATGGGTATTTAATTAAAAGCGAACCTTTTTATGAAAAGTTTTTTTTGCTTTTAATTAGTTTTTACTTTTTAGTTATCGCTGGCTAGGTTTCTGAGCCTGTTCTATTTCGCCATCTTGGATGTTCCACCATATTGGATTTAGAATGACGTCATATCATTTCCGAGTTACTCTCAACAAGTCCTTTCATTCGACAACCATATAATAGAAATGTATTAAAAATAACTATTCCGCCATCTTGGATGGTCCGCCATATTAGATTTAGAATGACGTCACAAAGCTTATCGCGTATTGTCATCCAAACTAAACGCGTATACAAAATTTCAGCTCAATCGGTTGAAGATATTTTCTTCAAAATTAAGTATCAAGATTTCACCCGAACAAAAATAACATACATACATACATACATTGCAAGTTAAATAAAAGCTTTTAATTTAAAAAGAAGCCAAGTGTGTATTATTGAGATTTAGACATTAAAAAGGGTATTTAAAGGTACATACGAGTATGTGCATAAAATTCAAGCCACTACACGCTAAAACAAATAGTGCTGTAACAACTCCAAAATATTTTATTCTTGATTTTAAAATTTTCAATATGAATCTGATTTAACAGACTCAGACAGCGTGGTGGAATGCGCTTAAGGCTTCAATAATCAGATAACTTTAAAAACGAAGGAATTGAAAGTTTTTGCGTAAAAAAATGTCAAGCTGCCCCTTACATTCTTCAATAAAAAGTTATCTGAGTATCGATAAAAATCAACTCTAAAGTGTGTGTATAATTCTTATAGATCGGTCGTTTTGAAAAAGAAAACAGCGGAATATAAAACGTTTTTTGGTGAAGGTTTTTATAGGTAATATCAGCCTGAACTGCAGGTGTCACTTTCGCACTTTACTTGGTAGGGCACAGCGCGACAGCATCGGCAATAGTTTCTTCAAATACCTATTTATCAAATTTCTCGGGAATAGAGTCCCCTCTTAAGGTGGATGCGCCAGGGTAGCCCGCGAAATTCAAATATTTTTATGCAATTTGCCGGTCAGTGTCAAGTGTTAGCCGTAACGCGTATTTATCTAAAGAATTATAACCATTTTAACTAACAATATAGCCGTCTAAGTTCATGAACCCCCAAAAAGATGATTTTTCATGAAATAACCATTCTATAGGGCTTATAAACTGGTTATAAACTTGTTTATAACAAGTTTCACTACGAGACCTAACCTGAAAACTCAATGATATCTGTTATTTAATGCAAAATTATTTATTTAACCAATGGAAATTAATGAAATGAATGAGTTTTCAGAGTTGATTATTTTCATAATGCAAATTAACCAATACAAGGAAATATAGACACAAGGACATGCCAATGATGATTGAGCGTCTAGGATGATATGGAAAGTCAATTCGTAGGTTATGACAAATACATGGTTGCGGAATGAGTTCGAAAGACTCACCACGGCCCTAATTTCCCAATGCAAAAGGCATTAGGTGGAACACGGATGGGTTTTAGTCAGTAAGAGTCTGACACTCATTCATCATCAGACAGGGAGGAGTCATTTGATGATATTAAAACCTTAAAAATCGTTTTGGCGGGTACCTGTGTGTGTGGTCGCGCGACCACCGGCGCGGGAAGCGCGGGGTGCACGCCGCTTCCCAAAGCAGTGCTGTGTGAACCGCTGCTAAACACAATCCTCACCTTCCAGTCCATCCAGCTCTAGAACAAAATAACATAGTTTCTTTAGAGAAATGAGTCGGCATTAATAAGAATTGGAAGAAAAAGTGCAATAGACAAAGATCACAGTGAAGGTAGAATTCTATACATATTTAAAACTAGCTGACTGTAACTTCGTCTGCGTCACAATTTTCATTACTGTTCCGTTCCTATTGGTCTTAGCGTGGCGGGTATATATACCTATAGCCACCACGATAAATGGGCTATCTAACACTGAAATATTTTTTCAAATCGGACCAGTAGTTCCTAAGATTAACGCTTTCAAGCAAACAAACAAACTCTTCAGCTTTACATCTTAGTATAAATACGCTGCTCCTATTGGTCATAGCGTGATGTTATTTAGCTTATAGCCTTTTTCAATAAATAAGCTTTCCATCACTAAAATAATTTTTCAATTCAAACCAGTATAGTTCTTGAAATTAGCACGTTCAACCAAATAAACAAACTCTTCAGTTTTACAATATTATAGTATAGATTCTATGGATACACTACCTACATAAATACGAAAAAAAATATTCCGTCAGTCACAAATATGAATTTCGAAATAGGTACCGATTTCCATAATTATTGCGACTGGTTCAAAATTCCTGAACTGACTGACTCCGATTTACCATTCACCCTACTTTGTAAAAAATATGAAATTTCAATATTCCTAACGTTTATATTTACTATTCTCAAAATACCGAGTTTCAATATATCGAATAACAAAAAGTCCGACTTATTGATAATTCGAAACATCAAAAATACAAATTCCGGTTATTAAAGTACCGATTAATTAGAATTTTGAAATAAAAACGCCTTGTTAGACTGAATAGCAAGACAAATAAACACAATTGCTCATCAGAGAGAAATATATAGGTACATTATTATGTTAGTAGAGGTAGCATTTAAAAAACGAATGATAGATGCGTTTTGTCATTAAAAGAAAAAACTATGCAAACAAGCATACTCCATGCATGCAAGAAGCATGAAGCAAGCATTCAGCATGCACGCAAGCGAGCATGCAATCAAGCATGTAGCATGCAAGCGAGCATGCAAGCAAGCATGCAGCATGCGTGCGAGCATTTAACATGCAGCAAGCATGGTTTCTGTTACGGCACTGGCTTTTGTAGCTCAATATATTGACTGTTTAAGACAATTTTTTCCTCTCTAATCTCTAAAATCGGCAAGTCATTTTTCGGACCGAGAATCCATCGAGCATTTGATTCTTCGAACGTATGACAAACAAATCGAATTTACAACTTTTGGCAAAATAAATTTCGTGATTTTGAGTACCTAATTCTTAGATATTATGAAATTCGGACTTTTGAAAACCGGAAATAAGGATTTCGAAGTATTTGGACGTTCCTAGATTCTATAGCCAAAGTCAAAGTTAAAACGTTTATTGCGAAATAAGTGTACAATGGTGTTATAGTTTGTTAGTAGGTACTTATAGCAGCCTTTTACAAGCGTCATGGCTTTCCATCAGGTGATATTTGTGGTCAAATGCATGCGGCCTATTAATACTAAAAAAGTGAGCATATCTATTTCAAAAGCATAGTTTGCGTTAGTGGTCTTAAAACAAAACTGTACTATCTCAGGTGCAAATTATAACGGTACTAACACCCTTCAAACGGGAACACAACAACACTACTTGACTGGTGTACTTGAAAACGTATTCCTCAGATAAGCTCCTTTACAAAGAGGTCTCTAAGTAAAACTATGCACGGAACACTCGGAAACCACGTCAAAGGCAGAGATAGAAACGATAGCTTTGGTAAAACATCTGAATACGGGCATTCCGTAGGTAAGTTGAATGCAAATTTGTTGGCGACCACGGATTGCGAACAAGCTTTTGAGACAGAAATGTTGCAATCAGTATTGTTCCGAAGTTGAGAATTGGGTTTTATTGTGCACAGTTCGACAAAGTGAGACTCGAGGAGCTCGTGGCTAATAACAGCCGCACTGGTCGATCTTCAATGTTAAGCAACGCTTGCCAAGGTTCACTTATGGATGGATGACCATCTTAAAATATCGAGTTACCTCCATGCCTCGGAAAGCACGTTCAGCCGTTGGTCCCGGCTGTCACTTGTAAATCATTGGCAGTCGTTACGGATTGTCAGAAGCCAGTTATCTGATTCCAGTCTTGACAAGAACGTGTTACCCAGTTAATGGGTTGTGGAGGTCTGGTAGGCAGCTGTTCCATGTAAAACACCGGTATTCTGATGAATCCGATTTGATTGGAAGCCGACCCCAATATAGTTGGGAAAAGGCTAGGCAGATGATGAGGTATGCTTTTGGGAAATAAAGGCATGATGCCATACGCTGGTAACAATCAAATCAAAAAAGAGATGAATGGACATGGACTGTGTGGGGAGATATGGATATGCAAGAAAAGGCAGTTAGTGATACGACTGGTAGGACAGAATGGAATAAAATCCAATATATTTGGGAAAAGGCTAGGCAGATGACGAGTTCGACAAAGTAAGATACTGCTTGTTTAAAACTTTTCAGTGAGATTATTACGAAACATCAACAATGCAGTCTCTAGGCGACGAATAACAGCGATGGATGTGAAGAACCATTTACGTATTTCTAAAGAACGATCATATTCGCATCGCAGTTCCAATGTGTCAAAACGACCTCGGATGACTCTACATTTTCACATTATTGGTATTTTGATAGTCGTTGAGATGAATATTGGGATTTTCGAAGATATTATTTGATGTCACAGTTCCATTTGTAAAAAAAAAATACATATTTATGAATAAACATTATTATTATTACTTTTTAGGGTTCCATACCCAAAAGGTAACAACGGGACCCTCTTACTAAGCCTCCAATGTCCGTCCGTCTGTCTGTCCGTCCGTCCGTCCGTCTGCCTGTCCGTCAGTCCGTCCGTCCATCCATCCGTCCGTCTGTTTTTCAGCGGGCTGTATCTCCAGAATCGTAATAGGTAGACAGTTGACATTTTCACAGATTTATGTATTTCTAATGCCGCTATAGAAAAATCATAATAACGAAGTTTTATGGTACGAAACCCTTCGTGTGCGAGTCCGACTCGCACTTGGCCGGTTTTTTAATTCAAACTAATATCATACATTTGGAATTAACTTTGTCTGTCTGTTAACTTTTTATGACTGAAGGGATTTGCATAAAACTTGGCACACAAGTAGACCATGTCCTAGAATAGGACACAAGATACTTTTCATCCCGGTAATATACTCCCTTGGTATAATTTTCAACTTAAACGCGGGTGAAGCCATTGGCGGCAGCTAGTTACTAATAAATATGCACAGATACTTGCCTTTTCAATTTACTTTTGACATTGAGTGGCTTTGGTTGCCACATAAAACTATACAATTAACATTGCGACCTGAATTCAAACGATTTAAATTCGAAAATAAGCCTTATGACAAAAAGTTATAACTGATTTTATGTCAACACAACAACGATAGGAAGAATTGTTCCGCCTCTGTTCAGTCCACTCAGATCAAACGGCAATATCAATCAAAATACATTCATACTATGATAGACGTCAGATACCCGAGCGATAGCGGTCAATGACTCACATACATTTATTGACTTTCTAAATAAATATTTAAAAAAAATATGTATATTATAAATATATATTAAAAACAGAAATAATGATTTATAGCTGTCCTGAATCGTCTTCTATCGTGATTGAAAAACGGGTCATAATTTATTGTTCATTATTTATTGTACGAAGTGATATTAGGAAAAAGTCAATGTAGTTACTTTATTGCACGTTTATCTGGCGCCGACCCAACTATTCCTCCGCTTCCCTACATTCCAATATCGAGCAGATGCCTGAAGAGTACACTCGACCTACAAAACCAACTCAAATCAATTGCAAGCTCGGTTTAGAAAGGTGAACAAAAACTGACTGTCTAACTTGTCCCATTTTTCCTCCATCACCGTTCAAAACTTTCTCCAACTTTGGATCTAAATCACAGCCAACATTGGCAGACATACGTGACATTATAACACCGATTATTGTTGGTTCTACGTTAAAAACATGTATCCATCGAAGTCTGCTGAATGTAACTTTAAATTATTGGTATTTGGAACTACTGGCATGTGTCCAACATTGGATTTACGGATTTATATAACCGCTGTTTATTTTTTTTTAATAGAAAATCATCAAAGGACTTCTTCCGCTCTAGGCGGAGCAAAAGAGAGTGTCGGACTCTTTATGACTAAAACTAGCTATTGCCGGCGACTTTGTACGCGCATATCCCATTTTTTCCCGTTCCCGTGGGAACTTTGGGAAATCCTTTCTTAGTGCTACGCTCCCTAAGGAACTTACATGCCAAATTTTGGCTGTGCGTTGTCTGTCAATCACTCAATTAGTGAGTAAAAGAAGAATTGTATATTGATGTTGATTCAAAAATGCCTTATTTGTGTTCCACTTTCGAACAAATACCGCAACAAGAAACCTATTCTGTACACTGTTTCGCTGAAGTACTCCCTAACGACTGAACCTGATTTTTTCATGATTTTTTTTTGTGTGATTCAAAGCCAACGTTCGGGCAGGACATCGTCTGTCGGGACCACACTAGTACGTGATATTTTCAAGAGTTGAATAATGTTTTACTAGAAAAAGATTTATACAACTTCGTGATTTTCACTCATTTCAGTCCCTAGAGAAACTGATACGCAAAACCGTTTTTTGCAGGCCAAACTTTTGTACTGTTGTTTTATGAGCAGATGCAAATGATAAAAACAGTGGTAGAAAGATTTGAATAAACAGAAAATACCATTTCAAAAACATTCTGCCTGATACATAACGGTACCTAGACATAACATAAAACTTTATGTGTATTTCTGTGTATAGTTTTTAGTAAACATTGATTTTGGCTTTAGAGTTCAGTGGCATATTAAGTTTAATGATATGCAAAAAGGTAGCGTCCAGACATATCGACTTTTTTGACTTTTATGTAGGTATCAGAAGTCAATGTAATAGTAGTTTACAATTTTCTAATTTCTATAAGTTCAGCCATGTTTGATAATTTTACTATAGCTTGTGTTACAAATAAGGCACTACGCTTTAGAACAATAAAATTTAATTAAGGAGATTGTGCCATTAAATGAAGCGCATTATTTATTCAAACATGAATCAAATCTTCGACCGTGGGCACATTTTGCTTACAATTAATCGAATTTCCAGACAGAACGTCAAAATAAGATTTGTTTCAGCTACCGTAACGAGTTCTTGGTACTCCCAACTTATAATGATGACTAACAACAACAACAAACAACAATTGTAGATAGGCCAATAAATAAATAAATAATAAATAAAAATAAATAATAGGTCTTTACCTATGAAATTGCCGTTTTGTATGAAAAAATTTAAACGAATTTTTTTCATGTATTTTTTATTTGTATTAATCGAAGTAATCACCCATGCAATCATTGCATCTTTGCCAATGCAGTGGTAGTTTATTGATGCCCTCCTTAAAGTAATCAGCTGGACGGGAGGCAACAAATTCTTCAAAGGCATTTTGTACTGCCTCTCGGGTATTGAATTTTTTTCCCGCCAAGAAGTTATCCAAATTCTGGAAAAAGTAGTAATCTGTAGGCGCAAGGTCTGGTGAGTAGGGCGGATGACGGAGAGCTTCTAACCCCAGTTCTTGCAACTTGGAGACCGTCTGCTGTGCAGTATGAGGTCACGCGTTGTCGTGCAGGAGCAGCGGAGACGAGCGATTGACCAATGCTGGTTGGAGATGTGCCAGCTTCTCCATCATTGTGTTCAGTTCTTCACAGTACACATCTGCAGTAATGCTCACCCCGTTTGGTAAGAAGCTGTGATGAATCACACCGGCGCTAGACCACCAAACAGTGACCATCACTTTTCTAGGGGTAAGTTTTCGTTTAGGGCATTGTTTAGGTGCTGAACCAGGATCCAACCAACTTGCTGAGCGCTTGCGGTTATCAAACAGAATCCATTTTTCATCGCAGGTAACAATGCGGTTCAAAATTGCTTCATTTGTGTGTCTGTTGAGCAGTGCAAGGCATGTCTCGACGCGTACTTCGCGCTGGCGATCATTGAGTTCGTGGGGCACCCATTTGTCAAGCTTTTTTACCTTGCCAATTTGACGCAAATGGACCAATATTGTTTTGACGCTAACGTCGAAAGCTGCTGCTAATTCAGCCGTAGATTGTGTATCATCAGCTTCCACAATCGCCTTTAATTTGTAATTGTCGACCAAAGTCTTCGGACGACCGCGAGGTTCATAAGCGAGCAAACCAATAACAGGTGGTGCGTTGGTCTGTAGTGTTAGCTCCGTAAACGTCGTTGATGTTGCGTGCCGCTTGTGCCGCGTTGCTGCCACGACGGTATTCATATTCCATAATTACTCGAATTTTTAACGTATCCATGATGAGGAAAAAGATTGAAATGCGATGAAAATGTAACACTAATCAATAAACAAATACCTACTTTTGGAAAAAAAAACCATGTTTTTAAAATAAAATGAATTTGAAATTAGAATTTTTAGCCAAACAAAAATTATTTTGATTTGAAATGGCCAGTACTGCAGAACGGCAATTTCATAGGTAAAGACCTAATACTCGTATTTGAAACAAAACGGTGGGGTGGCTGCTAACAAAATTATACTGCTCGTGTTTTTTTACTAACACTAGCAAAGAAATAAGCGTCCGATAGCAAGTGTCAGCGTTTACTGGATTTATACTATTGTAGCTTGATTCTACGCTTTTTTTTTATAAGTATGGGAAATCATCAAATGACTCCTTCCGCTCTGGGCGAGGCGGAAGGGAGTGTCAGACTCTTACTGACTAAAACCCATCCGAGCTCCTCCCAATGCCTTTTGCGTTCCAAGGCTGCGTCTCTTTCGAACGGATTCCACACCCCGGCAGGCACTGGCCCTAGCGGGCCCCGTCTCCCATGCTGACATCTCCTTGAGGCGCGCGTGGAACACAGCGCGTCGCCAACCCGGGCCTGGTTCTGATCGGACGGCCCGCGCCTACGGTGGCCGGAAATCGTCTTGCGACTCCCGACGCCTGGGGCGTTTTCTTCCGTTGCGGCGGTTGGGTCATGAGGTTTCCCTTTCTCTCACACGTTCGGCATCCTCCTTCACTAGCATTACTGTTTCGCAGAAGGAGGTGACCGCTTCCCATGCCTCTTCGCTCTGGACCATAGATTGTACTAGGGCCGGTCGCGAGAGGTCACCGCCGCCGATCGCCTCAACAAGGACCCGGCGGTTCTCCGCCCAAGCAGGGCAGACCTCCACCGTATGCTCCACCGTGTCCTCCGGGCGATCCTCGCAGTGTTGACACCCGGGCGTATCCTCCCGCCGAATCCGAAACAGGTATCTCCCGAAACAACCGGGTCCGGTGAGTATCTGCGTCAGGCGGAAAGTGAGGACGCCGTGGCGCCGCTCCAGCCACTCCTCAAAGAGGGGCTAATTGCCTGGATTGTGGCCTGCCCAGCGCTGGGTTGCGACAGTCGCTGTCTCCATACCGCCATGAGATCCTGCCGGAGCTCCGTCCGCCTTGCTGCGATTTGCCGCGGCAGAGGAGTCTCGCCTTGGCCTTGCGCCTCCACGCGCCACTCGTAAATGAGCGCGAGGGCTCTCGCCTCCAGATCTCATGGTGGCAGTCCAGCAAGAAGGCTCGCCGCCTCGCCAGAGACCGTGCGGTATCCCCGGGCCAGCCGGATGGCCATGACCCTCTGGGACGCGTTGAGGTAACGGGCAGGTCGCTTCCTCAAAGTAGGCGCCCAAACAGGCGCCCCATAAAGGACCATGGACCGCACAACCCCCACGTAAAGCCTCCGGCAGGAGCCGTTTGGTCCCCCTAGATTGGGCAGAAGCCGCTTGAAGGCAGCCCCGGCTTGATTCTACGCTAGTGCGACTTTTTTCTTTCTAAGGTTCCGTACCCAAAGGGTAAACGAAATCCTATAACTAAGCATTCGCAGACCGTCGATCTCCGCGTCTATCAGCGAACTTTATCTCAAGATCCATAATAGGTAGACAACTGAAATTTTTACAGATTGTGTATTTCTATTGCCACTATAACAACGAAATAATTAATTTTAAGGTTTATGGTACGGAACCCTTCGTGTGCGATTCGACTCGCATTTGGCCGTTTTTTATTTTTGTTAATCCATATGAGCTGGTATTTTTATTATGAAATTCATTTAACAAAAAAAAAAATCATAAAAAAACACGAAGTTAAAAGATAAAGTTAAGCCATTGCTTGGATGCCATTAAAGGTCGCAATGTTCATGAAAGCTTGTAATAAATTCTTATTAATAATACCATTTTCAAAGGATCAGGCCTATTAGGGAATGTCTAATATCTTCAGAACGTACATTTCTTGAATATTTCACTAATTGGATCATCATGCTCGGTTGAATGTATTGAAAGATTACGTCTGAATGGAATATTCAAACAAATTAAATCCTTTCTCAATACCGTTTTGAAATGCTACTGGTTTTCAAGTTAAAAGATTTGGGAAATATATTTATTAGATTTATTATTATGGATACCACTAGCTTCTGCCCGCGACTTCATACGTGTGTAACCCGATTTTTCTGTTCCCGTAGTCATTTCGGGAAATCCTCTCTTAGTGCTGCTGGCTCCTCTACAGTCCCCAAGGTACCTACATGCCAAATTTCAGCTTCCTGCGACCTGTAGTTTCAGCTGTGTGTTTTCTGTCAGTCACTCATCAGCAACGGAAGAATTGTATATATTCGGATTTTAAAGAGAGAACACATTAATTTGTTTATTTGGCACACACACAAACACACCACATTAGAACAAAATTAAGGAGACTTATTTTTAAAATATTTGCTGTTGGTGTTACATATGTTGTTGTGCTTTTGACTAAAACGTATTTCTTCTATTTTATGATGGCTTGTGTTTAAACACCGCCCAAAAATGTACCTATTTTACTACCAAAAAAGTTCTAAACGGTTACCAAAACAGGTAAATGGTCACCAAATAATATTCGAGAAGTAGCGCTCGCCGGCCGCTGCCGTGGCACCGCTCGCTTCGCTCGCTCGGCTCGCGCGCGGTTTGTCACAATTCTAACCTAACCTAACCTATTTTATCCAGTTTGTAACCCCAAGCCTACATTTTATGGCAATCACAGTTGAGTTGGATAGAATTTGGTGACCGTTGATCCATTTTGGTGCCTAGGCTTAGAGTCTTAAAAATATTATTTTTGGTGACCGTCTAAATTATACCCTTTTATGATTACTATCTCTTTTTAGAATATTTTGACGTGATATCGCCTTATAAATCAGTGAATGCCGGCTGTACGCACGAAAAAGTATCACGTTCCGAAATTAATGTTTTGATTTAGAATTTGAGTTTATTCTCATTTTGATTTCGCATATCTCCTTTCGCTTGAGGCTGTCTTTATGACATTAAATATTCAAGAAAAGATAGTACCCGGTCGCAGGAATATTGCTTTCAGGTATCTACGTTAACCAGATCGAATGGTATAAGGCATATCATTCAATTCCGTTGCCATGGTTATAGTAGGACTGCTACTACTCAATAGCTATCAAAGTTTCATGAAATGTACGACCTCGCTAAAAGACAGTGCGGCAGATGAGAAATGTGCTCTGTGGAGGCACACACACCCTCCCTCTCCATACTTTATCTGCCCCCTGGACGCGAACTTCAGTGGTCAATCTGGAAATCTCTTAACCAACTGCGGACCCAAGTTGGCTGCTGTAAACATAACCTGGCTAAATGGGGCATTTGCCACACATCCCAAACGCAGTGCCAGTGCGGAACCCCTTCACAAGACATGCATCACCTCCTTAATTGCCCGTCATGCACAACTACCTGTACCATCCAAGATTTGAACGACGCCAATGATAGAACTGCTCAAATACAGGTTAGACAAAATTTAGTAAGAGTCCATTGACACGAAAAGAAGGAGAACAAGAAGCTATCGCACAACCTAAATTTTGTTTGAAATCGAAAAGCTTTGTTTCCACAGGAACTTGAAAACATTTCCCGATTTTGATAACAACCATAGTTTCCAACGAATTTCACTTTAGCTTTATCCTATCCAACAACGAAATAAATTTTTATGTGCTCGTATTGTTCGTAAAGTTTACAGGAAACCACAGATTTTTTCGCAAGATTATGTGAAATCAACTGACTCTTGAGGCGTATGCCTCTAGTGGAAATCTAGCAGCTGAAATGTTGATGATAATAATAATAATATAATAATAATATTCCACACAACTATCACATAACGCCATCTAGTCCCAAGCTAAGCAGAGCTTGTGTTATGGGTACTAGACAACTGATAAACATACTTATATATTTCTAAATACATACATATTATAGATAAACTACACCCAGACACAGAACAAATGGCATGGCATGATCTTCATGTTTGTAATAACAACAGGCGTAAACAATACTGATACCAAAACCCACATGTCGCCAGTTAAATGTATCTCAGTTGGACGTAATAGAGTATGAGCTTAATACTTTTAACCAGGCAAAAATCCAGACTCTTTTTTGCTCGTAACACTAACAGCAGAGAACCTTTAAGATTGGAGGATAAAATATTAATTTCAGAAGTGATATCTACAAAGAATTTAATAAATGGGCAGTAAAAACGATCTCATATTTATCAATATTACTTTTTCACATTTTGTTCTGAAAGCCTTTTTAATATTTGATGCAATTTGCACTGATTTTTATCAAATAGTAATAGAACTGAAATTAATTGTAGGTATATATATTTTTTTTGCAATAATATATCATACCTACTCGACTCGTATAATAATTCAATTAAATTTAGAAATGAAACCAAATCCTTATGAAGTAACATTTTTCCGCATGTGGTTACCACTTGCCACAAATTGTAGCAAAAACGTTTGCCCATTTTAATTACTTAAATTCGCAAATCAAATTTATGTGACCAGAGACATTATTTAGTAGGTATTCTGTTCATTATTGTTGTTATTGTTTGTTACTAACTCATTACTAACAACTTATAGGCATATTATGCCTGAAATAGAAATTGTATTTATTTATTTTGGCGAGAATTCTGTACATACTACTACATAGGTAGTGCGTTCTAGATGCCATAGATACAGGATGTCCCAGCGTAAAGCGTAATACGCTTTATTATTCATCGTTCATAAGACATGTATTGTGAATCTGAACGTTGATATCATCGGTACTATGTTTGAGGGGAAGCTGTGTTATTGCAAGCGTTTGACGTCAATTTATGAAAACCGAAAAAGGCGCTCCAAGAAAATTTCAATTGAACATACGAGTATTTCGCGAAAAAACGTTGAGGTCATAACTTCAATAGCGGCCACACACGTTATTTTTACTGCTTTTTGAATTGGCTTTTACCTTCTCTTCATATTTTTGGGGTTTCGTTTTTGGGGTTTTTCTTCTATGAGGTTTCAAGATGAACATACTTAAAATACCCGAGGGTGGGAGGTGAGCCGGCAGTAGGGGAGGGGGGAAAGGTACCTTTTTCAGTTTTTTTTATTATATCTCAAAAACCATTAAAAATATCTTCTTGTATACTTCTACATTTTTTATCCACATTAAATTTTCTATACATTATGTCATTTACATTTAACTGTTAGGATCAATACTTTAGGAGATAGAGGGTATCTAAAATCGATCAAATATTTTTTTTCATAAATCATACAAAGACGATTGGTAATTTCTGACGACAGAGTTGAGACCTATCGTAGTTTTTTGTCATTTAAAGTAGAGCAAGAACATCTTTTTTTTTTTCGTTTCGATGGCTATTGCATAAGTTTAGGTCTTTACTTATGAAATTGCCGTTCTGCAGTACTGGCCATTATAAATCAAAATAATTTTTGTTTGGCTAAGAATTCTAATTTCAAATTAATTTTATTTTAACAACATGGTTTTTTTTTCCAAAAGTAGTCATTTGTTTATTGATTAGTGTTACATTTTCATCGCATTTCAATCTTTTTCGTCATCATGGATACGTTAAAAATTCGAGTAATTATGGAATATGAATACCGTCGTGGCAGCAACGCGGCACAAGCGGCACGCAACATCAACGACGTTTACGGAGCTAACACTACAAACCAACGCACCACCTGTTATTGGTTTGCTCGCTTTCGTTCTGGAAATTTCGACCTGAAAAATGAACCTCGCGGTCGTCCAAAGACTTTGGTCGACAATGACAAATTCAAGGCGATTGTGGAAGCTGATGATACACAATCTACGGCTGAATTAGCAGCAGCTTTCGACGTTAGCGTCAAAACAATATTGGTCCATTCGCATCAAAATCCGGCGCGACCCTCACAGGCTCGTACTGGATGTCATGCCAAGGCTGGCTAAATATAATAAAAGTTGTTTGTATATGTGTGTAGAGATATTTAATAAGATACCGAACGACCTAAAAATTTTAAATACCAAAAAATTTAAAAGTAAATTGTATGATTGGCTATCCACTAATAGTTTTTATAGCATAAAAGAGTTCTTTAACAAAAAAATTAAATGATTAATTGTAAGTAAGACATTTGCACGCTTATAATGTTAAGCAAAAACATGCATGCTCAATATTTTAATTTTTGTACCATCTTTTATACCATGTTTTTATGCAAATAAATTTTATTATTATTATTATTATTATTGGCAAGGTAAAAAAGCTTGACAAATGGGTGCCCCACGAACTCAATGATCGCCAGCGCGAAGTACGCGTCGAGACGTGCCTTGCACTGCTCAACAGACACACAAATGAAGGAATTTTGAACCGCATTGTTACCTGCGATAAAAAATGGATTCTGTTTGATAACCGCAAGCGCTCAGCAAGTTGGTTGGATCCTGGTTCAGCACCTAAACAATGCCCTAAACGAAAACTTACCCCTAGAAAAGTGATGGTCACTGTTTGGTGGTCAAGCGCCGGTGTGATTCATCACAGCTTCTTACCAAACGGGGTGAGCATTACTGCAGATGTGTACTGTGAAGAACTGAACACAATGATGGAGAAGCTGGCACATCTCCAACCAGCATTGGTCAATCGCTCGTCTCCGCTGCTCCTGCACGACAACGCGCGACTTCATACTGCACAGCAGACGGTCTCCAAGTTGCAAGAACTGGGGTTGGAAGCTCTCCGTCATCCGCCCTACTCACCAGACCTTGCGCCTACAACTACTACTTTTTACAGAATTTGGATAACTTCTTGGCGGGAAAAAAATTCAATACCCGAGAGGCAGTACAAAATGCCTTTGAAAAATTTGTTGCCTCCCGTCCAGCTGATTTCTTTAAGAAGGGCATCAATAAACTGCCACTGCGTTGGCAAAGATGCATTGATTGCATGGGTGATTACTTCGATTAATACAAATAAAAAAAACATGAAAAAAAATCGTTTAAGTTTTTTCATACAAAACGGCAATTTCATAGGTAAAGACCTATTATATAACCTTGAGTATGTTTTAGGGTTATATTTATTTATTTTATTATTCAAATTCCAGATTGGTCTATGCGCTTTGATAAGTAGTTACATAAAATGTTGTAGATTACAAAATTATATTTTACTTTATGTGGTTTATGTGAGTTTGGGACTGGCTCCAAAAGGGAAGCCTGGTTTTTGGCACTGTCTAACTTTCGAAGATCCGGAACCTACCAGGGTACGAAACCCTCGATGAGAGTGTCTGACACGCCCTTTTTCATCTATTTTTTTAATACAGATATATAGTATAGTTCAGAATAATCTTAAATTAGATCACTGCGGTAATGGAACGACATTTATTGCTAAAGGAACACAACAACGTAATTTGGCGCTGATCTTAAAAGCCTACGTATGTTGTTTTAATCTTCACCATTGAGTGGTTTACAATTTACTTATTCGAGTTGATAAATTACGCTCGATAACATTTAAACATTTCAGAAACATTTGTAGATGGCTATTTTGATTAAATAATAATAAAATAAAAGGTATAAGCAAAACTAAATATAAACGGGCTAGCGACCAAGTGTTAAGTGGTCCAGAATTAAAGTATATGTACAGATCTAACATAGACATTTAATTAGATTGAGTGAGTGACATGGTCAATTTTTATACTGAAATTGTTGGTTGCATGATGAGCACTTGGAGTGATGAAAACTTAACTATTTGATAACTAAGCCGAGAAACAATGAAATCAGACCTTGAATTGAAGCTAAATATTGAATTTGCATAACAGTTCGTTGTGTCCTAACTATTAATGACGAAAATTCAAATTATAGTTACGCTGGCGAATATTATAATAACATTGAGGGTAGGATTTCAACCCTTAACAAAACTGGCTCAAGGGGAATCCTTGAAATAGAACCTTGCAACTGTGTTTATTTAATACATATTCATAAAAAATATTTTTAGGATTTGACCAATGTCGAGGTCTCTTGATATAAATTAAAGAACCGAGTTTTTACCCGTACGTGTGAAATAATATTCGTCTGACATTTTTAATTCTAATTTGTAAAAGATACACTTCAAACCACCAAAACAACGTTATTCTTGAAAATTGTAATATTGCTGCTAAATATTTTTGTTTACTTTTATTTTTAATGTTTAGGTTTTATTATGTTTATATTGAATTGAATTGCAACACAGGTGTTCAGCTACATCTTTAAATTGTAAGTTGTCCCCGATTTAGTTGAGAAAAAGATTAAATAGATGGTCAAAGGGCGAGGCCACAACATTGCGTTGCGGCGTCGCATCGTAAAAATCTACGACGCATTGCAATCGCATTGTATTGCTGAGTGACGTCATTTTTGCGATACGACGTCGCAACGCAGTGTTGTGGCCTCGCCCAAACGCGTGCCTATCCATAGTAAAAAAAAATACTTCACTTACGTGACCGCACACAATGAAAGCTCATTTTATATCTATCTTTGTTTTTAAGTCAACCTCTGATAAGGTGGAAGCGCCAGGGTAGGCCGCGAAATTCAAATATTTTATGCTTTTTTGCAATTTGCCGGTCAGTGTGAAGTGTTTGTTGAACAAAATACGATTCGCGACCGTAACGCGTATTTGTCTAAAGAATTATAACCATTTTAATCATCAATATAGCCCTCTAAGTTCATGAAGCCCTATTGAATGGTTATTTTATGGAAAAGTCATTCAATAGCGCTTCATCGCGAATCGTATTTTGTTCAACAAACACTTCACACTGACCGGCAAATTGCAAAAAAACATAAAATATTTGAATTTCGCGGGCTACCCTGGCGCTTCACCATAAGGTAACTTTTTATGGATGGGTAATCATCAATCATCTCCTCCCGCTCTGGGTGAAGCAGAAGGGAGTGTCAGACTCTTACTGACTAAAACTCATCCAAGTTCCTCCTAATGCCCTTTGTGTTCCAGGGCCGCGGTGACTCTTTCGAACAAATTCTACAACCCTGGCAGGAAGGATAATTACGAATGTGTTGGCTGGGCTAGATTTATACTGACAAAAACATTGAATAAAAAAAAAAAATCAGATAATACCGCAGACTAGCGACTTACTAGCTAAATTGTTATCAGGCAGATGACAATAGATAGCCTTGTTCCATCTATGATGGGATTGGCTTCCAATTTCACAGAGAACAAAGGTATACTAGTATGAAGACCAACTGGACCTTGAAGGTCGAGAAGTTAGAGCCGCGTCACAACACCAAATTCAAGTCGTTTGTGGTGCGGGTTCCGACACAACATCTCGACAGATTCCTAAAAGAAGAGTTTTGACCGAAGGGTGCAGTCTGTTGACGTTTACGTGGTAGGCTACGCGACACCGCGCAGCGTAACATGACGCCGTCACTTCGTGTGTCTTAGTGTCTTTGTTCATGCTTTATTATTAGTATATTTTTTAATTTTGTTGTAAATAGTATTAAAAATGTGAAAGTTTGTGAAGAAGGATGAGTGGATGTTTGTAACTCTTTCACGTCAGAACGCCTGAAAGGATCTTCATGAAATTGGGCACAGAGGTAGGTTGTGGATTGTGAGTGGATTTTCGTCATTCAAGCGGGCGGTGCCGCGGGCGTCGGCGGTCCGCGTGTTGTTAAAAAAATTGATTCATTTCATTGAATTCCCGAACAAATACTTCCACTGAAGAACAACTTGGCAAATAAAGAACTTTCAGATGCACTGAGGAGCGGAGATTATGGAGTTAGAAAGTGCACTCTCAACTCAGTAAGTAACTACGTGAGTTTGAAAGTTACAACGAAGGTCCTTGAGGTGCAATTGGCAATGGATTACTGTTAGAAAAAGAAAATATAGTTATCTGTTCCTGAAGTGCTTTCTTAGGGTCCCGTACCCAAAGGGTATCCAACGGAACCCTATTACTAAGCCTCCGCTGTCCGTCCGTCCGTCCGTCTGTCTGTCAGCGGGCTGTATCTCAAGAACCGTAATGGGTAGACAGTTGATATTTTCACAGATGATGTAGTTCTATTGCCGCTATAACAACAAATAATAAAAATTAAGGTTTACGGTACGGAACCCTTCTTGTGCGAGTTCGATTCGCACTTGGCCGGTTTTTTTTAAGTACCTATGGAAAATCATCAAATGACCCCTCCCGCTCTGAGCGGAGGGGAAGGGAGTGTGTTCCAAGGCCACGGTGACTCTTTTGAACAAATTTCGCAACCCTGGCGGACATTAATTCATGGCAATCCCTATGACAGGACTACCTTACAGTTGAGTAAACTGTTAAGCGAAGGTTTAAAATTACGAGCCAAAACATGTTTACCGTTTATTACAACTTAGTCAACTAGAAACATAAGTCAGACAAGTAGAAACAATTAAGTAAGTCGTGGAGAATATTGTACTATGTGTATATTTTAGTAAGTGTCTGAAATATATTAATGTGGAATAAACTTAGAAATTTAGATACAACATAAATCACTATATAGTTTAAAACAAAGTCGCTTTCGCTGTCTGTCTGTCCCTATGTATGCTTAGATCTTTAAAATTACGCAACGGATTTTGTTGCGAGTGATTCTTGAGGAAGGTTTTAGTACATAATTTGCACCCATGCAAAGCCGGGGCGGGTCGCTAGTTAAATTATAAAATGTTGATCTCTTCACCTCAAATTGTGAAATTTCATAAATTTATGAATTTTGAATTTTAATGAAAATACACTTAAGATTATATCCACTCAACTAAATAAACGAAATTTGATCAAAAGTCACACACCAGCTTTGAGTCAACAAACTCTAATTGCCTTTTCTAACTGCCCAGTTTCCGGGTTTCCAAAAGCCCAAATGTTCACATATATAAAGCTTTCAAATCAAAGCTTTCTGTTGAACGTACTGTGTTTACGGAACCTGAAGCTAAATACAAGTCAGACCGTCTGGAAAATTTTCAAATGACGTCCACGTGTAGAACCTAATTAGAAATTAAGTGCTAAAAGGTGACAAGGGAGTCTTTAATTTGCACGTCAAAAGATAGTACGTACTGCTGAAAAACTTGATGAACCAAAGTGAACATAAATGAACGCTTTTTGACTGCATTTCATGATTTTTAGGGTTTCCTACCCAAAGGGTAACCATTAGAACCCTAATACTAAGTCTCCGCTGTCCGTCCGTCCGTCCACCCGTCTGTTTGTCAGCGGTATCTCAAGAATCGTAATAGGCAGACAGTTAAAAATTTCACAGAATGTGTATTTCTATTGCCGCTATAACAACAAATAATAAAAACCAGCCAAGTGCAAGGCGGACTCGCACACGAAGGGATCCGTACCATAAACCTTATTTTTTTATATTTGAGTTGATTGAATGAAAGGTAAATTGCAAAAAGTTTCAACAGTACTACTCTGTCAAGAAAGTACCG
This sequence comes from Lacanobia oleracea, assembly GCA_950371165.1. NCBI lineage: Eukaryota > Metazoa > Arthropoda > Insecta > Lepidoptera > Noctuidae > Lacanobia > Lacanobia oleracea. The sequence continues at coordinate 23,192,111 of OX493391.1, read as the reverse complement.
GGAAAAGATCAATAATACACAAAATGTCTGTTATTCATCCAAATTTATTTTATCACCTTCAAAGTATGCTCCTTTAGAAACGATACACTTGCGCCAACGAATAATCCATTCATCAAAACATTTTTTAAACGCTGCTTCCGGAATTGAGTTGAGTTCTCGCCGCGAATTCTTCTTTATGTCTTCTATCGATTGAAAACGGTTCAGTTGGAAGGCGCCACTCCGAAGCTTGTTGACTAGTTTGCATGTCAAACTCGTAAACGCACGTCTCGTCACCAGTAACAATGCGTTTCATGAATGTTGGGTCCGAACTGACTCGTTCTAGCATGTCCTCAGCGACTTTCATGCGATTGAGTTTTTGGAGAAAATTCAGATCTTTTGGGACTAGCCGAGCAGCAACATGTTTCATACCCAAATGATAAGTTAAAATGGTACGGATCGACTCGTGAGATACAGAAAGTTCGGCGGCTATCTCTCTCAGAGTTGAATGGGGATTTTCAGTCACTATTTCCTTTACTTCAGTTGCAGACGTTGACGGCCTACCAGAGCGAGGCAAATCTTCCATCACATCTCGACCGCTTTTGAACGCTTTGAACCACTCATAAGCACGAGTTTTTGATAAAGTCGATTCACCGTAAGCCTTCTGTAACATTTTCAGTGACTCCGAACACGAAATTCCATTGGCGATGCAAAATTTAAGACAAACTCTTTGTTCGATATTTTTGTCCATTATGAAATTCGCAATACACACTATATATGATATTACTAAAACCAGCACTGTATTTAATATAAATAACAGATGCAACTCAAACTCCGCGCCAAAATGGAAAACAGTTGTGCCAATCTAACAACTACAAAAAAAAACAAAAATTTGAATTTGGAACCATAAACAAATCATCCATTCCCGATACTTTTTTGACTGAATGTATATTTTTTATAGTTTCGGAAAAAAGTGGCTGTGACATACGGACGGTCAGACAGACATGACGAATCCATAAGGGTTCCGTTTTATGCCAACTGGCTACGAAACCCTAAAAATTAAGGTTAATGGTACGAAACTTTCCGTGTGAGAGTCCGACTCGCACTTAGCCGGTTTTTGGATGTTCAAGTTGAGTGACAATGTATATTTTCATAATAGTTCAGTTATGAGTCCAATTCTACTTATAAGGGTTTCGAACATCCATAAAAAACGGAACTAAGTATCTCGACGACACAACCACGAACACAACACTACGCCGCTATAGTGCCGCGCGATCTGCCCGCTGGTTTCGAAAACGGGTCTACGCCCCGCTCCCACGCCACCGCCACCGCCGCCCCGCTGCCCGCAAAACCCGAGGCAGAGGCCTGAAGCTTTACTCGCTACTCGCTAATCGCCGGCGGTGAGGCAAGTGCACTCAATCTCCCAAGTACTACAGTACACTCTACTCCACTATGTTATAGTCGATTTCAAGTTAACCCGCTGCAGTTAGAAACCAGTACCTACCGTTATATTATAAAGCAAACTTACTAGCAAGAGTTTGTTTCGCTGAACGCGCTAATCTCAGGAACTGTTGGTGCGAATTGAAAAAATATTTTAGTATGGATAGCCCATTTATTAGGTCTGGTAGGTTGCTCCGCTCCGTAAAACACTGGTGTTCAGCTGAATCTGGTTTGACTGGAAGCCTACTCCAATGTAGTTGGGAAAAGGCTAGGCAGATGATGGATAGCCCATTTATCGAGGAAGGCTATTATAACATCGCGCTTCGACCAATAGGAGCGAAGCGTTAATGAAAAATGTGATGCAAACGAAGTTCGAGTCAGCTAGTTTTAGATGAAGTGACTGCATTTTTGACCAAAACAGATCGCAATTTAGTTACTGTATTAAACTATGGTTGATACTACTCGACTAACCGAAGAATATTCTGTCATCCAGTGCCTGACAACCTGAGTTTTACTGAGTGTAATCACTGGTTCTTAGAATGTTTTGGGTTCTGTCTACCCGAACGACTATCAATGAGCTTTAAATGATCACTGACTTAACGTGTAACTACTAATTATAATCAAAATATCACGTTCAATTTGTTATTTATCAGTGAAATTAGTTACGTCTCGCGCACATGTTGGCAGCTCGTATCTTCGCTAATGTTATCGTAAACACAATAATGTAAACAACTAAATGAGGATCAAACAGCACTTACAAACAACCTTGTCAGTCAAGTATCACGAGAAATGCCAAGAACACGGCTTTTGTATGTATTTCCTCGGAAACACAACTTGATAGAAACTTACGTATGCCTATCTGTATCTATGGTAAGCGTCAGATAAATATACAATAACGGTCATTGACACATAATTATAATAATAATAGTATTTATTAGCAAATACGACAGACACATACATTTCACATCATTGTCACATGGGGGAGAAAAATTGACAAAATTAATGCGCGAAAGATTGTAGATACTTTGCCCAAGTACAGTCAATACAAAATTTGGGCCCTGCCTCCTAAACTAGGAATATCCTGTATCTTAGGAGCACTTGTTTGCTTCCTCTTGGCTCACCAATGCCCCACCGTTGTATGGCAAATGGAACCTTTTGGTTCCACCGGTGTAAATGACAGGTTAATATCAAAAACTTTTTAAAAAGTCGGTTTTTTTGTTTTTTTTTTGTTTTGAACACCGACTTCCGAAATTAAAGTTATTTTTTACTTTGTAGTGTTTTGGTTTTGGAAGTCGGTTTTATTTTTTTGTTAAAAAGTTTTTACCATAAACACAGCGTGCCAGCGTGATGTTATGTTATGAACTGGTGTAAACAATCAATAGACATGCGATTTCAGAAATCCCGATCCTTTTGCTATCATGTATTGAAGAGTTATGTTGCCTATCTCCGAAGTTCTTCATCAGATCTTCACCAAATTTAAATGGAACTAGTCCGAGAAAATACTCTTCCAAACAAAAAAAGAATCATCCAAATCGGTTAACAATTGGCGAAAATATCGCTGAATAAACATTTTTCATGGGATCCCATCATCAGATCCTGACTTATACCTTCCATCATCAGCTCAGCAACATAAGATGATGATGATCAGGCACAAATATCTGAATTGCGTTAGAAAGTTTATGAAAAACAGTGTATGTGCTTATAAAATTTAAGGATTTCTCTCGATTTTCATGGGATCCCATCATCAGATTCTAACTTGGTAACAATGGAACTACTTCAGGAGCATAGGCTTTCGAATAAAAAAAGAATTTTTGAAATCGATCCAGAATTGGCGGAGAAATCGGTGAAAATACATTAAAAAAAAATACATACAAACGAACAAAGAACCTCCTCCTATTTGAAGAAGTCGGTTTAAAACAGAATAAAAACGAAGCTGTCCTGAATCGACTTCTATCGTGATCCTTTACGTTCTCTGGTAATGAAAAACGGTTCCTACTTAATTATTGTTCGGGTTTCTACGAAATGATATAAGGGAAAGGTCAAGGAACTTTACTGCTAGTTTATCTGGCACCTGCCATAATAATTATATATACTATAATAAAGCTGAAGAGTTAGTTTGTTTTAACGCACTAACCTCTGGTACTATAAGTCGGATTTGAAAAATTACTTTTGTATACTATAGCTACATTTATGAGGAAGGCTACAGGCTATACGGGAACGAGAAAAACGGGATATGCGCGTACGAAGTCACGGGCAAACGCTAGTAACAATATAAACAAAACGGGTAACGTGATAGTAACATACAATGTTGTAGCTTCTAAACACGAAAACTAATTATTTTCAGTAATTAATAGCGCATCAACGCTTTAGCTGAATATTTTGATAAGATGTTTTCGAATAATTATAGAGCCTACGCGTATAGACACACACAAAGTGCTCGTTTATGTAATAGTTTTGAATTGTTCAACCATGTATAAACTAAAAGATGTAAACATAGTTTATTTTTAAAATTGAAGAAACCAGCCAAGCGCGAGTCGGACTCGCACACGAAGGGTTTCGTACCATAGAACTTAGTTTTCAGCTGTCTACCTATTACGGTTCTTGACCTATAGCCCGCTGGCTGACAGACGGACGGACGTTCGGACAGACGGACAGCGGATGCTTAGTAATAGGGTTCCGTTGGTTACCCTTCTGGTACGGATCCCTAAAAACTGCCCAAGTGCGAGTTAGACTCTCTCATGAAGGGTTCCTGAGATACAGCCCGCTGATAAATAGACTCAAGAGTGGACGGACGGTCAGCGGAGGCTCAGTAGTAGGGTTCCGTAGGTTACCCTTTGGGTAAGGAATCCTAAAAATGTTGATAGGTTTGTTGAAATGAAAAACATATTTATTTTGTGGGATTGCTGTAAATAGTAATATTTGTATTTTATTTGTTATTATCATTTGTTTGCTCTTTACTCGTGTAGTTAATATGTTCTAAAGCAAATATTTTACTTTGTCAAACAATTTTTAATCAATGAGGCTATTCCATAAATTCAGTTTCGAATTTCTTGGTATAATATCTTAATGTATGCTGCTTTCCAAATACGAAGGGTGGACTCTTCTATAACGAACAAATTGTCTTAAGCCGCTATAAAATACTTATGTGGAATTTATTGACGTATAGGTACCGTTAACGTAAGTGAATTTTGAATATAAAAAACTACAACCTAATATTTCAACATAATATTATTGTTTTGATTTTATGCGTTCAAACACAATTTGCATCATGCAAAAATACGAACATAGGCTCCAATTGAATTGTGTGAAACGCGCATTATTATATTTAGATAGTTATAGTACTCGTAAAATTTTACATTACGTAACTGTAGTTACGTCAAAACATTCGTTCTCTAAGGCTCTTTGATGTCATGCGCTCTCTTTAAAACACTCACTGAAGCATAAAACTCAGAAAAGTCAGCCAGCCAGTCAGTTTGTATTTTTATTTAAAAATACAAACTGGCTGGCTTAATGGCCCGTGTAGACGTAAAAATTTTAATATTAATATAAGTGAATACTTATATTAAAAATAAAAATATTGAGGAGCTCGTGGCTAGATAGGACGTCGATCTTCAAGGTTAAGCAACGCTTGCCAAGGTTGGTCTGTGGATGGGTGACCATCTTAACATACCGAGTTTCCTCCGTGCCTCGGAAAGCACGTTAAGCCGTTGGTCCCGGCTGTCATTTGTAGATCTTTGGCAGTAGTTACGGATAGTCAGAAGCCAGTAAATCTGACTCCAGTCGTACCATGAAGTACGTTGTTACCCAGTTAATGGGTTGTGGAGGTCTGGTAGGCAGCCGCTCCTCGTAAAATACTGGTATACAGCTAAATCCGGCTTTACTGAAAGCCGACCCCAATATAGTTGGGAAAAGGCTAGGCATGATGATGACTTATATTAAAATTTTTGTATGGATATCTTAATTCCGAAATAAAAGTTTCATAATAATAATTATTATTAAATGAGAACTGGCGCAAACCTGCGGTGCTTGACACTATCAATCGCAGGGCGGTATGGCAGAGTAAGGAGCTTCACGGACGCTTTTTCCGGGCCCTACATGGGCCCGACGTAGACCAACTAGCGTCCGTAGCCTGGCTGCGTTTCGGTTATCTTTTTGGAGAAACCGAAGGTTTTGTTTGTGCAATTATGGACGAAGTTATCATGACGAATAACTACCGGAGATTTATTGTGAAAGACGGCACGGTCGACATATGTCGGGCATGTCACCGTCCGGAAGAATCAATTCGCCACATTGTCTCTGGTTGTTCTCGTCTAGCTAACGGAGAATACTTGAATAGGCACAACCTTGTCGCCAGGATTATCCATCAGCAACTTGCTCTGAAATACTCTCTTGTGGAGTCGGAGGTGCCATACTATAGGTATGCGCCCGACCCAGTTCTCGATAATGGCAATATCACATTGTACTGGGATCGGTCCATCATCACTGACAGGACTATTGTTGCCAATAAGCCTGATATAGTGGTGGTGGACCGAATTGTGAGGCGTGCAATGATTGTAGACATAACCGTCCCGCATGACGAGAACCTCGTGAAAGCCGAGAAAGACAAACAAATCAAGTATATTGACTTGGCTCGCGAGGTTGTCGACATGTGGGAAGTGGACTCCGCAATCATTGTACCGATAGTCGTGTCGGCCAATGGCTTAATAGCCACGAGCCTCGACCAACATCTTAGGAGGCTCTCGTTGGGCAGCTGGATCAAGGGCTTGATTCAGAAATTGGTACTTCTGGACACGGCTCGCATTGTCAGGAGGTTCCTTTCTCTGGAGCCCTGACCACCGGTAGCTTGGACCCTGTTCCCGATATCGGTGGGCTACTATTTTTATATTTTTAAATGTTTTTGTATTTATTTTATTCAAATATTTAAAAATATAATTTATATACAGTACCTATGTAACTGAATAAAGGAGATAATAATTAAAGCATTTAAAAGCCGCTGTCGGTGGTCAGGCAGGGGCCAATAAGAACTATTGGCCCCATAGTAAACGATTATCAGCCCACTAAACCATCCAAACCCATCATCATCATCATCATCTTTTGTTTCCATATTCTGCAATAGTGCTGATCCAACCGGGGATTGTCCTTGGGTATACTTTCACAGTATATACAGGGATAATCGCCGGTTGGTTCTCCATTCCATTAGAAATGTCTAACGGGGACTCTGCGAACTGGCTTCGGCCCCTCGTACGCCTACCAAAGCACCGGGACTTCAGGGTCCCGAGATTGTTCAAGACATACCTTAAATAATAATAAAAGCAGACAGGAAGTAGGAAGTTCTTCTCTCGGAAGCCCTGACCACCGGTAACTTGAACCCTGTTTCGGATACCGGCAGGCTATTATTTGTATATATTTTTTTAAAATAGAAATATTAAAAAAATGAAAATAATATGTTGCAAAAATTAATAAACAGAATAATAATAATTGAGCAAAAGAAAAAAATAAGGTGAGATTACTTGATTGAATACATTTTTATGGTTTATATAAATACCTGTGCGTCCAGTGTGGCTTCCTCTAATCACGCAGGCAGTAGCATCCTGGCTGGAGCTCACCGGAGGAGGAGTAGCCTGCTTGCACTCTGACTTCTCAGGAAAACAGGCCCTGAAATATTCAGGGACGTTAATATATCGCCGGCAATAAACTTAAGCGACTCGTAAATACGGTTCGATACCCTCGTTCGAATACGTAATTATTTGTAAAGTACTTTGGTGGAATTGAACATGTTTAGAATCTTGATGAAAAATCGCGTTGAAGTATCGAAAATCAATGTCTGTAAGGCTGCATTTCATTGTTTGTTTTCTCAAACATGCTTATAAATTTGAGCACTATTTTGACAATTTTTTTCAAGATATATCGAAATTACTTTACTGGATTTGGCCAGTACATGCGAACAGCGACCGTCAAAAGTTGTATGAAAATGCATATCTGTCGAGGTTTAGCGGCCAAATAAATTACATAGTAAACTCATATCTGCCGTGTTAATTAAAAATGGAACGATCTTTTACTCCGAAACATGGCAACTTATCAAACATAACATACATAATCAGCCTATATTGTTCCCACAACTGGGACACAGGTCTCCTCTCTTTCGAGCGGGAGGGGGCTATAATCCACCACGCGGGTCCAGTGCGGGTTGGTAGATGTCACATGTCTTCGAATTTTTGGTTCTAGGATATGCCGGTTTCCTCACGATGTTTTCCTTCACCGCTTTGTGAGCTTTGGTGAACATTTATGAAATAATTTACACAAAGTAAAGCACCTGTCTGTGTTTTAACCTACGACCCGCACCACCACTGCACTCTATATCACTACTTATCAAAGGAGGTAATTTATCAATGGTTTTATTTAAATTTCAAACTGGATTACAAAATATAGTAAGCTGTTTTTTGATAAAAAATAACAAATGAACACGTTCGTCATTGATTTTGAAAAGTAATTGGATATTAATTTCCGCGCATTATTTGAGAAAATTCCTGTACAAGCCTTGGCCACAACGGGGCATTGATGGACTTACGTATGTGTGTGCCTCGGCTTCACCTCGACCCTCATTTACACATTCATCCATCAATGCCTCTTTTGCTGGTCACTGCAGTAATGTACTATAAAAACCAATGCGCTGAGCAAGGCTAGGTTAATTAAGCAATTCTATTGGATCTTTACAATATCGCAATGCATCCTCGCATATCTCTGCTAGAAATCCGTTTCCAGAAGAGATATGCGATATATGCCTTACGGCATGCCATCAAATTGGAATATTTAGAAATCACTGCGACAAAAATGTTTCCATTTGTAGTTGTGGTTTAGTTGAAGTGTGACGTGTCAAAACTGTCAGAGCTTCTTTGTCAAAATCATAATCATCTGCCCAGCCTTTTCCCAACTATATTGGGGTCGGCTTCCAGTCAAACCGGATTCAGCTGAATACCAGTGTTTTACGTGGAGCGGCTGCCTACCAGACCTCCACAACCCATTATATGGGTAACACGGTACAGCTTCTTTGTCAAAATGAAGTTTAATAAAACGAGTCTTACACGGTTTGCGATTGCAATGCGAATGTGACTATAGCAGGTGAAATGTCTGTGAAAATTTCAGATGTCTACCTATTACGGTTCTTGAGATAAAGCCTGCTAACAGACAGATGGACGGACGGACGGATGGACGGATGGACGAACGGCCGTACGACGGAGGCTTAGTAATAGGGTTCCGTTAGTTACCCTTTGGGTACGGAACCCTAAAAACGATTCCTAATTTACTTTTGGATACTTAAGAAGAGACATTAGGGAATGGTTAATGTACTTAATTACAAAATCTGGCGCCTACTATAGTATTGTGAAGGGCGCATTAGTTACTACGGTTGAACTACAAGAACCATACTCACGGCTAAAACAAAAAGCCATTTTCAATACCAGATTGTTGCCGTAAAACTGCGGTTGACGGTATACTTGTAAATTGTACTAAGTGTTGTTCAAATATTGTAAAGATCTTACAATATTTGAACAATACTTAGTAGAATTTACAAGTATACCGTCAACTTCAAGATTCTTGATAAAACCACATCAAATGAAGCGCAAAACGGCTTACCAATGTTTATCAATTCGTTCTTTCAGGTTTCATAATTTATTGGACAGGTATTTGTTATTGTAAGAAATAAAAAGGGGTTTGACTTTTTCTATGGGAACTGGTATAGCCAACCCCCCCCCATCACTCCAACTCCTGAAAGCCAGAATCAATAGAGCTAAGCCAATGAAACCCGAAGAGTCCTGGAGAAACGATTCAACTATCTTGGATCCTACAACGAAATTAATCCGAAAAGTACAGCGGAAGAGTAGGAAAAAAAATATAATTATCACTTCTCTCCGTATCAAGCAGGAGACAGAATAGAACTAAGCCAATAGGTACCAAGGGACATATACAACTGGGTTAAGCCCCGTTGCCAAGCACCACGGATTATATCTTACCAATAAAACTAATGGGTCCTAAAGTTGTGAGCTACTTTTGATTCCAGTAATAGGTATGGCAAAATCGCCTGAACGCACGGAAATTTGTTCTGGTTTCTACAAGGTCTGTATGATAATCTACTCCAGATGTAATCTGAACACTATTTAATATAATATTGCGTTCAGTTTGCCAAAGAATACACTCCCATAAGATGTGAAGTGTGGATGGTTCGTATTCATGGTCAGCTGTACAACATTGGCATAAAAGCAAACAAAAAAAAATTGGCAACATGGCGCTGAGAAAAAAAAAATTTCGTTAGCAAACCTGGTACTGTCACTCTAATCCAATGGTGTCAGCCTATCGAGTTTTCAAACTGTATACACGCTTAATATTGAAACTGATTAAAATTCCCATCACATAATAAAACGGGCTGAAAGCTGTGACGATGAAATTGAAAATAAAACTCATAAATTGTTTCACAGAAATTGCATGCGAATCCCAATGGGATCAACTGAGCATCTTTGCATTCAAAGTGACGAAATTTCTTCAGAAGCAGAAATGAATTCGGACGCTCCAGTGAATCTAACTGAATCGACTCAATTCAACAGATATCATTCATATTGTTAAGGTTTATCGCATAAGTTTAAATTGAAATTTCGAACGTGTTTTGGGGACACAACTTGTTCAGTCAACCAAACAATAAAATATGAAGGATTGTATTTTCTCGTATTAAGGTAACATGAGTTGTGTGGAACTCGCCATGCGTAAAATTTAGTCACACAGTCATCGATACTGACATTTCAAGAAAAGTTGAAATTATTTTGCAACTGTTCGTGTATCATGTCAAGTTTGGTTGACAATTGTTGTTTGCTGTATGAAACTTTAAATGCCTAAGTACTGTCTAAGTTTAACTTAGATGTAATTGACATCGGTGAAACCGCTTTGAGAGTATTGGTTATTGAAGCCTCACGTAGATCCCTAGGCAAAACGCGTATGATTTATTTTGCATCTCTGCGGCCCTGGAGTAATATCTAATCTCGGTCACTACGCTACTTTGCCAAGTCTTTGTAGGCAATATAACCATTAAATTTGCTTAAAATTACAACTACAGTAATAGACATTTAATCATGGCAAATCGTCAAATGACTCCTCCTGCTCTGGGCGGAACAGAAGGTAGTGTCAGACTGTTACTGACTAAAACCCATCCGTGTTCCTCCTCTATTAGCATTACACGGCCGCGATGACTCTTTCGATCAATTTTCGTAACCCTGGCAGGCACTGGCCCTAGCGGGCAATTAAAGGCAACATAACACAACAAACATCAACATCAACATTGCATGCAAACCACACTGTTCTGAATGATACATTTTATCCTTATACAAATCTGCAGAAACTATGTATGTAAACATTGGACACTAAAACAATACAAATTATGTTTGTTGCCCTCAAACCGTTAAACCACCAAATCGGTTCTGATGCAAATTAGATTAGCAGGTTTAGGAAATCAAAGGAAATAAAGGAATTCCTGAATGCCTTAAACGGCAAGGAAACTTTCTAAATATTAAGTACTTTCGTTTTCCTAATCGGTGACTTAACAGTTACCGTTGCATTCAGTGAGCAAGAAGAAATAATTTTATAAAGAAATCAACATTACATAAAGACGTCCCGTCTCTTCTCTTCCATTTCTTGCGGTCAATTAAATATTAGATGAACATTTTCAAAGCGTTTTGCACAAAGCGACGGACGCATCTGGTTAACAAAATAATTTTCCTGCTTTATTAAATTTCTTTCTTGACAAATACTGAATACGAGAATAAGGTAATATTTATCTTTTTTAGGGTACCGTACTGAAAGGGTAACAAATGGAACCCTATTACTAAGCCTTCGCTGTCCGTTCGTCCCTCCGTAAATTTTCACAGATTGTGTATTTCTATCGCCGCTATAACAAAAAAAAAAAATGAGGGTTTATGGTAAGGAACTCTTCGTGTGTGGGTCCGACTCGCACTTGGCCGCTTTTTAACAACGAGTAGACATCATGTTTTCAATGTAGATGGTAGACAATCGCTTGCGTATTTAAGTCCAGTACCAACATCATCATCATCTGCCTAGCCTTTTCCCAACTATATTGGGGTTGGCTTAATTCTAAATTCACCCAGTCAAGCCGAATTTAACTGAATACCAGTATTTTACTTGGAGCGGCTGCCACCAGACCTCCACAACCCATTAACTGGGTAACACGGTCCTATACCAACGCGACCGAATAATTTGTAGAGTACCTAAAATCTGAGTTGCTATTCTAATACTCGCTTCCAGTTTCGGTATAACCCAGCTGTGATAGTCGAGACGACAGCCGTTCCATGTTAAATATGGATATTCAGTAACATCTGCTGGCTAAGGTTCTTGTCTCACTGGCAGCGAGGAAGCGAGTAGCTATCGACTATTTGCTCGCTGAGGAAAGGGACCAAAGATATAGATCTCGTGTGAGTAAGGCACATACATTCATAGTTGATAACTGGCTGTTCACACTGCCAGCGAGCGGCTCTTACCTCTAGTTGATCGCATTGACAAGAGATATCAAAGATTATACTCGCTCAGCGACATTCGCTCGGCTCCCTTTTTTTTTCTTTTTTTAAGGATGGGAAATCATCAAATGACTCCTCCTGCTTTAGGTAAAACAGAAGGGAGTGTCAGACTCTTACTGACTAAAACCCATCCGTATTCCTCCTAGTGCCCTTTGCGTTCCAGGGTACGGTGCTTCTTTCGAACGATGTGCGCAGCCCCTGCAGGCACTGGCCCTTGCGGGCCAGTGCCCGCATCATTTTTGCTGACAGCTCTTTGAGGCGCGCGTGGAACACAGCGCGCCGTCGACCCGGTCCTGGTTCTGATCAGACGGCAAGCCACCCAAAACTCGCCGTCCGCAGGCCCGTGCCTACGGTGGCCGAAAATCGCCGTGCGACTCGCGATGCTCGGCGATGCTCCCTTGGCGATCAGAACTCAACAAACAGCAGCAATTTCTACCTATAGTGCGGGCCAGAGCGAGTATTACGAGTAAAAGCCCGTCGCACTTTTCACTCGCTACTCGCTGCTCGTCAACACGTTTCGAGTTTGAAGCTTTACTCGCTACTCACTGATCGCTGGCGGTGAGACAAGTGCCTAGAACCCGACCCTAATCTGGTTAAGAAAACTTTCATCAGATAATAACTGTGAGTACTAAATAATTCTCTTGTGGAGAATCTAGCGAATTTTGTTTAAGAGTTAGAAAAAGTTCTGAAAACATTTTATATAATAGGTAGGTATCAGTTCTCTCAAACAAAATAACGTATTCGTCTTGTTTTATATGACACCTTTTACCTTGAAGAGAAACTTGATCGTTATGTTAACTGTTTATTTCCAATTACCCACTTATATACGAAAGGATAAATAAATGTAATAAACAATCTTGATGAGTTTTTTTAATCTCTTTTATTTAAAACTCAATTTAAAAACAAAATGCAATTAAAAACCAAATAAAAACATGTAAATACAACAATAACGATTACTAAATCATGAAGTAGTTTATTTTGTTTCAGGGTGCTCTCTCGAAAAGGCTTAAAAATGGCGTGCAGATGAAGCAGTTTTTCGTCGACATTTCCTGAGAAATTACATCTGAAAAAAATGGGTAGTAATCTACATGATATTGCACGTAACTTGGTTTAGCCAGAATTTATGTATTGGTATCGCATAATAGGAAAAAAAAATCACCAAATCAACTCCAAATCGTTGAGATGAAACCATTTTACTCCTTCATTTTTTAACAAAAGACTACAAAAATAATATCTACTACTGTGCAATACAAACGAAAATAACTTGGTTTTGTTACTTTTTTAAAATATGTATTTGTTTTATTATAAAAAAATTAAAACACGGGTAGCGGAGTGGCGCGCCGAGGTGTAGTTAGCTCCGTTTGTATGCACAAGGTCATTGGCAAATATACAAGCCTTAAGTGTTCAAGTGTAAAAAATCACATCAAGATAGTTCACTTTTATTTAACTACCTAAACTTTTTTAGTATAGACTAGCATCTGCCAGCGGCTTCGCCCGCGTGGTCCCTAGAGAAAAAGGGGATAAATGTAGCCTATGTCCTTTCTCAGGCTCTAGACTTTCTGTGTACCAAATTTCATTTAAATCGGTTAAGTAGTTTTGGCGTGAAAGCGAGCCAGACAGACAGAGTTACTTTCGCATTTGTAATATTAGTAAGGATATTGTGTTTATAAGCATTTCGTAAAATTAATGATAGCCACGAAAAAAAAATCAATAATTTTTTCCTATTAAATTAGTAGCGTTATATTTCGTCCGCTTTTCATTAAAATTAAACGTACAAATACATCTGAAACTTGGCACTTAGCTGGCCTCTTGTTTCAACGACATCCGCCTACAAAGTCGGTTATTTCCGGATACTGAGTTATTTCTACCCAGACAATGACGAAGGTATAATAATAATTCTTGCTACTTGAATACTCAAACATGACGAGATTACTGTATAAATTAGTTTAATGTAGAATATCGTTCATTGAACTTATGAAACAAGGTAGTTGAAGTTAATGGCATGTTCAAATATATACTACCTACTTGGGGATGGTGATATTTATGTGAAGGCAACTTTACTACCATCTGGAAATGAAATAAATTTAACTTATGAACCTTGCATTGACTGCTTTGTTGACGTTTCGTGCACCACGAGGGGTTAAATAGACCCCGGTAATATAAAAATCGAACTGCTGGGGACATAAGCCTCCCCCGGTTTTATCATAATCGCCACGCTTGGCAGGCGGGTTGGCGATCGCAGTGTATGGTGTTGCGTTCTACAAAGAATGCTGCTTTCCATTCTCTGCGAGTCCCTTAGTCGCCTCTTACGACTCCCACGGAAAATGATGGGATGGTTTATTCTTTTACGGCACCATTTGCCGAAAAACGTCCACTACTAGACATAGACCTCTCCCTAGAGTCACTACAACAATCGGTCCACTCACCGGGTAATCATTTGTGACTACCAACCGGGTCGCAAATGATAAAAAGGTTCAATCAATTTATTGGATACTAACATAGTTTGTAAGTCCTAATACTAACGCTATATGGATGATTTCCGAAATAAATTTTATTATTATTATCATTTATTATAATTCATATTTAACATTCTTCCCTTACTGACTGACATACAACGCACAGCCGAAACAACTTCTTGTGGAGAGATCGTATCCAAATAAACACATATGAGATAACGACTTTGGAGTTACTGTCCAGTTTACGGCGAGGAAGCGAGTAGCTATTGACCATTTGCTCGCTGAGGAAAGGGACAAAAGGTATAGATGTCGTGTGAGTAAATGAGACACATACATTCATAGTCGATAGCTGGCTGTTCACATTGCCGGCGAGCGGCTCTAACCTTTAGTTGATCGCAGCGACAAGAGCTGTTAAAGATTGTACTCGCTCAGTGACACTCGCTCGGCGATGCTCGCTTGGTGGTCAGAAAATCCAAATTGCGGTAATTTCTGCCTATAGTGCCAGCTGGAGCGAGTATTGCGAGTAAACGCCCGTCGCACTAAAGCACTCGCTGACAGCCGAGCGTCAAAACTATCGAAACTTTTCACTCGCTACTCGCTGATTGCCAACTGTTTCGAATTTGAAGCTTTACTCGCTACTCGCTGATCGCCGGTGGTGAGATAAGTGCTTACTGGCCGCATCGTATAGTCATCATATTGTAAACTGTTCTTGTAAAATTTTGAATCCCCCAGAGGGCTTAGTGCAAGTCGCGTTAACCTAAACGTTCACTTATGTCAAATTGTATAGAAAAAAAAGGTTGTCCACTATTGTCAGCTTATTTAGTTTCAATACAAATTGACGTTTACAGTTACGCGATCGAGAACGTTAAAAAACTCGCTTTATTAGTGGTGTTTTAGTGGTTGTCTAGTCAACCATGTTTGAAGTTTTTCGTGACAAAGGATATTTAATTACATTGTGAAATAGTAAATGCTATCTAGGTAAACCCTGCCTTATTTTTTTGTGGGTTTTATATTTATCGGTTGTTTCTGAAAACTTATTTAAGCCTATTTTTAGGTAAGCCAAATATATCACATACCACTCTATTTTCTCATCAGAAGGAAATTTCTTTACCTAAATCAGTAAGTACGGCTTGTTGCCAATAAAATCGAAATTGGCTTTCAATATTTCTTATTATTAGCAATAAGTAACACCTGTGCCTGCGAAAGAAACCTTAATAACTCTCGACAATTTCCACATTTTTCTCGATCGGTAAAAATTTGAAATAATTACACCTGTGACAGCGTTCAGTCCTTGTGGCAATTTTACGTAAAAATTTCTTAATAAAATTGAAAAAGCAAAAATAAAATGAATGCTACTCATAAAATGAAAACTACTGAGCCAAACTGAATTAAATTTTTACGGGACCAAATGACAAGTATCGACATCGAACTAAAAATAATCACAGAAATCGGATCAGAAACCTCGAAGTAATCGGTGTGCATACGTGCATACATAAAAAATACCAACCGAATTGAGAAACTCCTCCTCTTTTGGAAATCGTTTAAAACTGAATATTGAATTGATGCTAAAAAAAAGGACAGCAATTTGACAGAAAACAATAAACTTCATCCCTAAGTTATTTCGGTTAGGACCTGCGGTCAGGCGCGACCCGATATTGTGACATCCTGCTTTTGATTTGAAAATTGATATTTTTTTACAAAAATGCTGTCAACTTGTGCTCCTACGTCTGCGTCACTTCTGGCTTTTCTCAAAAGTTTTATTGAGAATTATTCGATCACTATTGTTTTTTTATTTACAATCATGACATTATTATTTTTTTAAATACATATTTCCATCAGCAATGAAGTTATAAAACATCAGAGATTACAATTAGAAAGAGAAGTTCGATATTAAAATTGACGTCAAAATCCATGACGGCTATACAGTTGCCATATATAACAGCATTTTCACGAGAGAGACAGACATTTACTTGTTTAAAATAATTATATTTCATTTGTTTTCAAGCAATTTTGGTTCTGTTTTTACTATAAGTATTATATTTTTGTATAGTTTTAGATAAACTGTATAGATAATAAATATTTATTTCATGCATATTCCCCATTGTGCTCGCATGTTTGCGCCACTCCTGGCTTCTCTCAGAAGTCTTTATTGATAGCTATTCAATCACTATTACTGTAAAGAGGCTCTAGATAAGTGAAATTCTGTCAGCAGTAGCGTGATAAGCGTGATGAAGGCAGTTGTCTAAACGTTGAAATGTATGGGATTGACAAACGCAGTCGAAATGTCACGTGATCACTCCTTTATATTTTGGCATTTTGACAATCGCATTCTTTGTTAGATTGGCAGTTTGTCTAAAAGTCTCATGAAGCAATCCTTGTAAGATAAACAATTATTATCATGAATAGGTAGTAGCATACATCGAAGGAGCTCGTGGCTAAATAATAACAGACGCATGGGTCGAGCTCCCAGGTCAAGCTACGCTTGCCGAGGCTGGTCTTTGGATGGGTGACCATCTCAACATACCGAGACTCCTCCGCGCCTCGGAAAGCACGCTAAGCCTTGGTCTTTTAGATCTTTGGCAGTCATTACGGATTGTCAGTAGCCAGAAAATTTTACACCAGTCTTGACAAGAAGTACCGTGTAACCCAGTTAATGGGTTGTGGAGGTCTGGTAGGCAGCCGCTTCACGTAAAATACTGGTATGTACTTGAATACGGCTTGATTGGTAGACGACACCAATGTAGTTGAAAAGGCTAGGTAAGCAGGTAGTAGCATAAATAAATAAAAAGTTACAATAATCTTATGTGCTAACTGAAACAGCACGCACAAAATTTGGTAAAACAAAACCAAAAAAAACTCAAAAAAAAAAACAATAAAACACAATATTGTAATCTCTCCAATGCCATTTTAGCTTGGCAGCCTTTTTTCAGCCATGTACACTAGGTACGTGCCGTGACCGCTGGACAATAATAATAGTCTTACAGTGGAAACCCGAGGAGAGATGACGCCACTGAGGCCAGCCTAGAAATACGGGGTTAGACGACTTATGCCCGGTTTCTGGTTTCTCATTGGTCGTTTATTTGTCCTCACTTCGGGGTCTCAGACAACTGTTAAAGGTGTGTGAGGTTTATGCTCTGGAACATGGCCTGAGGTACAACGAAAGTAAAAGTGAGTTCATGTTATTTAAATGTAACAACAAAAACAATATCTTTATAACACCTATATTACTTAACTGGGTGTTACACAGTTTAAATATTTGGGACACATTGTTACTGAGAATTTGAATAACGAATTAGACATTGAGAGGGAACGCAGGGCATTCTCGGTGCGCGGTAATATGTTGGCACACAGGTTTGCTCGGTGTAATGCTCCTGGCATTCTGCCAGACGTTCTACACGAGCGGCCTGTCGGAAAACTTTACACAAAAAGCCTACAATGCCTTGCCCTTGCAGTATAATAATGCGTAAAAAGGTTGCGTCCGTGGTGCGACGAGTACGGGGTAATAGTGTCCTGAGGATGATTGGCGAGAGAACCGATACTGTTCTGCTCAGTAGGTTCACTAAACTCCATTTGTTGTGGGACCGGTGAGCCTACTGTGCAGGGGTAGATGGTGTGTAGTTTCTTCTTTTTTTTAATTTTTAATAACTAACGTTAGTTATCAGCAAAATTCTGTTACCAACTCTTGCCTATAATATATTAATTTTTTGTCTGAAATATTTTTTTTTATGGCGTTATGAAAAATTGCTTTAACGGAGATAAACGAGCAATGAAAACCTTATAAACCGGACATTAGACACCTACCGTAAGAACTTATTCAAGGTGGCTCAGGACAAATATACCTGTAAGGATTTTGGGGAGGTATTTGCCCAGCAATGGAGTAATTAAAAAAAAAAATAATTTGGACCTTGTAACACAAAATTCTATTTTTTTGTCACCAGAGGGCTGGGTTTTTCTTCGGCCAAAGATTGAAGCATTGCCAATCAACGCGGCAAAGCTGCCAGTGTTCTGAGCACTTTTGCCATTCACAGCGATGTGGATTATTTTTTTAATGCCTAGTGATTTATTTTGTTTTTATACACGTTTGTAAATAATTTCGTGTTAATTAGTTTAAGCATGTAGTTTAGTTACGAAACAACAAGAACAATATTTGTTTTATGTTGTAACGTGTGTTTGCCTTTCTGTATCATTAGGTATTTATCTCATGAAAGCTAGAAAAAGCCATACAAAGAAACGTCTTGGTGTAAACTCGTTCAAGCAGTTTATATTCCCGTTGAGACAAATGTAGCTCTCGCAGACATTGTGTGACAATGTGGACCTCTCTCCTGAGAGCTTTTTGTATCTATCATTTGTTTTTTTTTCGCGTTAAATGTTAGCAAGGACATTTTTAATGTCGTTTGTATTTTAGGTACTCAAATACTACATGTTGTGTGTGTGTGGTTTCGACCACTATAGTCAGAAATTAACCCCAGTGGAACGTACTCGCGGGATAAAAAGGATAAAATAATATCTTATGTTTTAATCCAAAACACGGACTACTCGTCCAAATCCACCTTGACCTTCTGGCTCTGGAGAAGCGGAAGGGAGTGTCAGACTGTTACTGACTAAAACCTATCCGTGTTCCAGCAAATGGCCTTTGCGATTCAGGGCCGCGGTGACTCTTTCGAAGAAATTCCGCAACAGCAGCCTTTTTTTTTAAGAATGAGAAATCTTCAAATGAGTCCTGGGAGCTCTAGGCGGAGCAGAAAGGAATGTCAGACTCTTACTGACTAAAACTGTATGTTATTTATTTTACTAACTATTTCTAACTTGCTCAAACTTACACTACAAAATCTCCTGCGTACTTGTCTTATCCGTCGTATTTGACTACCAAAATTTTGGGAGGATTACTTTCTCCTGCGGTTTTGGTCCTGTGGCCTCTTCCACAGATTTTGTATTGAGAATGAACCGGGCTATAAATAGTCTTTGGCACTTGGGAACCGTGTATCTTTTTATCAGTGATTGTTTGTTTCTAATCGGATATAGTCTATTGGTTTTCTACCGGTTGCATTTTGGGGAGTGTGCGATGGAATTCAATAGTTTAACCCCGCCTAGCCCGTTCCATCATCGGACCTCAAGACGAACGGCGATGCGCTCAAGTACATGGTGGACACCCCACCCTATGAATGTGTGGGAACACATTCATAGTGCGTACAGCTAAGGAGTAGAATTTCATGCCATCGTCTGTGTTTCCTGATAACTACAACCTGGGAGTCTTAAGAGGAAATGCTGGCGGCGAGACTCGAGGTTTGACTCTCGACTATTTTCTCCTCCAAAATTGGACCGATTTTAGAGATATTTCACAAACTGTAAAAGAAGGATATATATTGTATCCTTTTTGATGATTAATTAACCACATAAGCGCTAGAAATCTCATAAAATGTTTAAAATTGTCCGATAAATCACTGTCAACAGCGCCCTAGTGCACAAATGTGGCAACTATTAATCAAAAAAGGAAAACATAAAGACACAGAAAACATCCTTTTCCTTTTCCCGCTGTCAGAAAAATCCGTCAATTTACCGATATCCAGGGTAGCCCGCGAAATTCAAATATTTTTATGTTTTTTGCAATTTGCCGGTCAGGGTGAAGCTGCATGTGGACCAAATGCGATCTGCGACCGTAACACGTATTTATCTAAAGAATTATAACCATTTTAATCATTAATATAGCCCTCTAAGTTCATGTAGTTCGAAAGAACGAATATTTCAGAAATAATCATTCTTTCGAACTACATGAACTTAGAGGGCTATATTGATGATTAAAATGGTTATAAGTCTTTAGATAAATACGCGTTACGGTCGCAGATCGCATTTGGTCCACATGCAGCTTCACCCTGACCGGCAAATTGCAAAAAACATAAAAATATTTGAATTTCGCGGGCTACCCTGGAGCATCCACCTTAATAGTGTGGTTAATGTCAACTTGTCAGTGACGGGCAGCAACGGACGCCGCAGTCGCACCATAGACAATCTGTTGAACTTATGTGATGGTGGAACTGTGTTCTGTTTGTCTGTGGTGTAAACAAAGACTTGTGCCCGGTCCTGACATAGTCCTCTAGTGACAATAGGTTTTTTAGTTAAGTTTTTATTTATTCCCTAATTATTTTGTGTTTTGTGCGTCGCTTTTGAGGAAATAAATGTCTTTCTTTCTTTCTTCTTTCTTTCTATACTTTTTATTCGGTTTAGTTTAGTTTAGTTTTATAGAGCACGCTTGCCTACATCATCGCTTAACATCAGGTGAGATTGTGGTCAAATACGTGCCTATCAATAGTAAAACAAAAAAAAACACTTTCAGACTAATTATTTTTCGTTTCTACCATTACTATACCAAACCAAGACTAAATACATTAAGCAAACGAAAGGAAAACAATAAACAATGTTTGTCAGCTGTAAACTTTCTTCTCAACCTCTGGCCTGGACTTCCACGTTTACAAAATTATCATAGAAACGTTTATCATTTTTCGCTCTTTTTGTTAGCGAAAACTTTCTTGAAATATGTGCGGTTTAGAAGAAGGTAGCGGGGATAGAAACACAAGACCAATCTGACCCGACTTCCAAAATGTAGTAACTGGGTCAAATAATGCGTCTTGGCAAGACTGGTGTAAGATTTTTTACTTTCAGAGTACACGTAACGTCTTAACGTCTGTGAAGGATCTACTAATGGCAGCTGGGATTACTACCGGGATAACGGTGGGTCCCTACCCGAAATCGCAAAAAATCTCGATCAAGTACGTGTCGGACTCTCACACGCAGGGTTCCGTACCATAAAACTTAATTTTTATATTATTTGTTGTTATAGCAGCAATAAAAATACACAATCTATGAAAGTTAAAATTGTCTTCCTTTTAAGGTTCTTGAAATACAGCCCGCTGACAGATGGACGGACGGACGGACGGTCAATGCCGGCTTAGTAATAGGGTTCCGTTGGTTACCCGTTGGTACCCTCAAAATTGACTGCGTATTACTCGACAAAAATATACTGAACAACTGATTTGTGTTTCTGGTCAAAGACGTTTAATTCTCACAACGAAATACGTTTCACTTACATGAGAACAAATTTAAATATAAAAAATACAACCGAATTGAGAACCTCCTGTTTTTGAAGTCGGTTAAAAACTAATCACTGTCCTTCGACACTCGGGCTTGCAATCTAACTTATATTATTATTAACTTGCATTGTATTTTATAAATAAGGTTAGTGGGGTACTCCCAAAATCTAAGTTGTGCCACTACGCGAAAATAACCTGCTCGACGATAATGAGTGCGGTCCCGTTGTCAAACTGCAGATAAGTTGACCAGTAGTACAACTGTTGTTTACAACTGCTATTTTTATGTTATTTTTCGTATTGATTTTACGTAACATTAGAAGCAATAATCTTTTATGGTTAATTAATATTAATATTTTGAAGAACGTATTTTTTAGTTTGGTCTTAAAATCTTGATCGAAATCGCAACCCTTATCTCGTCTGGTAATTCATTGAAAAGTTTTACTCCCCCATAAACAAGTGATCTTTTTTTTAACTTGAGTGGTTCGCGTTCTAGGAAGAACGATGTGATCTTTTCGACTACTGTTACGGTTATGTAATTTATGTGTTTTGATGTGATTTGTGTATGTATAGTTTTTATTAAGTATTTTTGAATGAGTATGCAGGTACAGTATGCGTAAAGCTGTTTAATGTTCATGAGTTTCGTATCTTTGTATATTTTAGTTGTAGGTGTTAGGTAGTCGTAGTGAAAAAGCATGTTAATAATTTTGTTTTGTGCAATTTGTAGGTCTTTTAAGGATGTTAAAGGTGCGTTGCCCCAGATTTCGATTAGGTACAGTAAGTGTGGCTTTACTAGAGAGTTGTATATTGTCTGGCGTACACTATATGGCAGACAGTGTACAATATTACGTAGTGAGCCCAATAAAGATGTATTTTGGATCTGATGTAGTCGATTTGAACCTTCCTATTTAGACGGCAGTCTAGTCTTGACCCAAGATACTTCTCATGTTGTTTTAGTATTTGGTTTTTAGTTGTAAGAGGTGGTATTTTATTATTTTTGGATTTTAATATAACGTACTCGTAGCTTGTCAAGGATGCATTGATTGTTAGTGGATTTTGTTGAAACCAGGACGGTGAGCTTAGACTTGATCTATCATGTCAGCCATAGAATCACCAAAATAAAAAAAAAACAGGGTATCGTCCGCATATAGCAAAATATGGCCGTGCATTGGAATGTTATGGATTGAGTTTATCTATATTAAGAAGAACAGTGGTCCTAGCAGCAATCCTTGGGGAACCCCAAACGTGATATTGTGCGGTTTACTTTTGTATTCTCCAGTTTTAACTACCTGACACCTGTTATTCAGATATGATTCGAACATTTTAAACGCTTTACCTGATACGCCTATGTCTTTTAGCTTTTGTAGTACCTAGTATAGGATGGCTTACTGTATCAAAAGCCTTTTTAAAGTCGATGAATAAGCCTAATGCCATATTTTTTTCTCGGTTTCAGTGTCGGCTCTACCGTAAAAGTTGGCCAACACCACGCCATTTTAATTTTAATTTTGACATCAGGCTATCATTAATAGTAAGTTTGGCTATCAGTACTAGACTGAGGCGGATCGCTAATAAATAATACAATAAAAAAAAAGATAAACATTGCTCCCTCTTCAATAATCTTGCGGTAATTTTGTGACACACTTATATTAATTTCAGCTGTTCAGTATGTACATTTTGTCAAGTTATGGAAACACAAATGTATGTAGGCAGCCAATTTTATTTCCTGATTTCGGGTTTGGTCCCAAAGTAAAATTTGTTTAATTATGACATGTGTACTTTCACTTCCAAAAAGTTTAATAGTGTTTTACAAATAACTCTCAATGTATAATATATTGATAATGATTATTTTGATTAGCCAACAATGAAAACTATAGTGCATTTTTTAATCTCAGAGACTAATTTGACATTTGAAGTGATTGTTCTTTCTTTTTTCAAGATTTTTTTCTTCAGATTTCAAAGATTGCACCAATAAAAGTATGTATCTTGTGGACCTAGTCAGATGACTGGGTCCACAAGGACCTGGGCTAGGCAGATGCCTAGCTTTTTCCCAACTATATTGGGGGCGGCTTCTAGTCAAGCTGGATTTAGCTGGATGCCAGTATTTTACGAAGAGCGGCCTATCAGACCTCCACAACCCATTAACTGGCTTCTGACTATCCGTAACGACTGCCATAGATCTACACATGACAGCCGGGACCAATGGCTTAGTGTGCTTAACTGGCACGGAAGAAACTCGGTATGTTAAGATGGTCACCCATCCACAGACCAGTCTTGGCAAACGTTGCTTAACCTTGAAGATCGATTAATTAACTGGCAGAAAATTTAAGCTTCAATTAAATTATACGGGTCAACACTGTGTATTTGATTAACTTCCAGCAGAAATATTCCAATTAATATTCTGATGGGTTCTTCATAAAGATCAAATAGTAAAAACAAAGAATGGAGAGAACATACTTCCCTATTTCATTTGAAATACCAGTGTCACCCTGGGGAGACAGTCGAAATGTAGGAGATTTAATTAACTAAATGTGCCCGCATTTTACCGCTAAAGTGTCATTGTAGAGTTGAGCAAAAGTGGGTGAAGAAACAAAACGAGGACGATGTAGTTTGGCATATGAGCATAGTTTTATTATTTAACCGCCGCACATTTCAACCTTTGAAGTTAATTAACACTTGCCTAGGTCAGTCAAAAGATGGGTGACGAATTATTTATTTATTACATACCTAGACTATTTCGTGTCTTGGAAAGCATTTTGGTCTCGGCTATCATCATCAATACTAATATTATAAAGAGGAATGTTTTGTATTTTTGTATGTAACGAATAAGCTTAAAAACTACTGGACTTATTCGAAAAGTTCTTTCAGCAATGGATAACTACATTATTAGCAAGTACCATAGGCTATATTTTATACCCATACTCTCACGGAAACGGAATCCTACTAATGGGCTCAGCAGTGGGACACTATAGGCTCATAAAAAAAAACCGGACAAGAGTGAGTCGGAATCGCGCACCGAGGATTCCGTACAAGTTTGTACGCACCTACGTATTATAAATAGTTTGGGAATCAATTCTCGCAATTTTTTTCGAGTTTTTCCGAGCTAAGAATCAATCTATAGTAAGGTCTATCTATGGACCATTTCGTAAACTGATGAAAGTATTTGACAGCGGAAGCCGTTAAAAGAATGTATGTTACGATTGATAACGATAAGGTATTAATTAATTAATACCTTTACTATTATTTTGGTACCTACGTATTAAAAGTTTAACAAAAAACTCAACAATTTTTTATAGTGGTATTTTCATGCATTTTATTTTTTCTCAATAGATGGTGCTCTAGCTAGGAAGAAACGTCCTAATGTATTTTTATCAGTCAGAACTTAAAAAATCAATATGTTTTGAGTTTGTGGGTCGATTTTGATGAAGTAAACGGTAAATGTTACTCGGGATGACACTATTTTTTTTAAGTACTTAGATTTTGAACAGTGGTTGGAACAGTGTTTTTTGATCAGTGGTTTATTACGCTCCATGCTTGATTACGTACTTTAAATAAAGACTTTCTAATAAACTAATTGATTTTCATGTTTTCAGACTTTCCCTATAGTATAACACAGTATTACTTGCCAAATTTCATAGTTTTAGGTCACCGGGAAATACCCTATGAATTTTGATTGCCTTGAGAGTGTCAAAATATTCGTTTTTTGCGGCATAAACGGCCGTATCTTTTTTGTATGTTAACTTATGAGTTTAGTATGTTTTTTCACAACTTCAAGGGACCATAGACCTGAGTATATGGTTTAAATTCCAACTCGATATCTCCATGCGCTCCCCGAGATAAGGGATAAAAAGGAACGGACGGACAACAAAGTGATCCAATAAGAGTTCTGTTTTTTTCTTTTTAGTTATGTATTTTTGTTTTTAGTTATATTTATATGTTATGATAGTCAAAATCAAAATCAAAAGGTATTTAATCAAACTAGGCTGAAAATCAGCACTTTTTGAACGTCAAAATTTACATGAAGACAGTCCCCCAAATCGCCCGCCCGTCAGTCACCACTTACTAGTCATTTAGCTGGGAAGCTAAATGACTAGTAAGTGGTGACTCAAGCATACAAGATTAATTAAAATGAGCCTCCTGGAATAAATAGCGTGCCCGCTTACACGTGCAACAATGGAATTTAACCATAAGCTGTGACCCATAGTCACAAGTGATAAACTAGGACTATCGCAGTTAAGTTATAACAATTAAAAGATATAACAATAATAAATCAAGGTCAGCAAGACGACCAGTCACCACTATCAATTTGTCGAGGTCACTAGGTGACACCACTTAATGCAATACAACTCATAAAAAAACATGTTGATGAGAAGATTATGTCAATAAATAAGTAAAAAACAAAAATGAACTATACGGTCAGAATAATAAACAATGTCATCTTAAGCAAGTAAAAAATCTATGAAAGAACATTTAGCATTGTCTCATGTTCAACACAGTAACCAACTATTTTTATCGTCTAAGTAGTCGTTTATAGAATAGTGTGCCTTCGAAATAAGGTTAGATTTCACATTCGCTTTAAAAGGCCAGTCTAGAAAAGAAACAGGTAACTTATTATAACGTGGATACCGAGCCCTACAAAGTGGCCCAGAACCTTACGAAGACCGTGTAAAGGAGCATGTAGTTTGTAGTAATTTCTGGTGTTAAATCTGTGGATATCACTAGTTTTGGCGTATAAATGTATATTTTGCCTATTAAACAGTATGTTGGCAAAAATGAACTGCGAAGCAACCTTGAGAATACCTGTATCTTTAAAAAGTTGCCTTAAAGAGACTCTGGACCCCAGCTGGTATATCGTTCCTACAGCTCGCTTTTGTAGGACAAATATACTATATTTTGTATCTCAGCAGCTTTTCCCCACAGGAGCATACCATAGGACATAACACTATGGAAATAACTAAAATAGACTAACGAGCTGTGTCGACGTCAGTAAATTATCTAACTTTCCTGACGGCGTAGACAGCAGAGCTAAGCTTTCCCGATAGTGTTGTTATATGAGGGCCCCATTGAAGTCTGTATTTATTGCATATATCACTGTGTCTAATAAAGTCAAATTGAATAAAAAAATACTTGTGTCAAAAACCCGACCGCCAAAAACCCTTTCCAAGCAATCTGGTGCAGCTGGACAAATACACAGGTGACTTGAAAAACAATGTCCTTATTTATCTTCATACAGCCAATTTATTTGACTACCGCGTGGAGTGATATTAAATACGTAGAAATCAAATTACTTTGTCCAAATTGAAGTAAAATGATCTAATAAAATACAATCTAAAGTTTTAGGATCATTTATTTTTAGAATTCAAATGAAAAATCTGGGTTTTATAACGCCAGGCAGATTTATGGATTTTGATATCAAATGAAAGTTGGAATAATACCTACAGTGTTTTAAGTTTTTATTTTGTTAAACCTTTGTACTAGATCAAATTAATAGTCCTATTTTATTGTATACTTTTTTGACATGTTTTTGTTGGTCTCTTAAAAATCATAACATTTTTTGGAGATTTTAGGTGTTATCTACCTTTTTGTTTTTTTAAGGATGGGAAATCATCAAATGACTCCTTCCGTTCTGAGCGATGAGGTAGGGAGTGTCCAACTCTTGCTGGCTAAAACCTATCCGTGTTCCTCCTAATACCCTTTGCGTTCCAGGGCTGCGGTGACTTTTTCAAACAAATTGCGCAACGTTATCTGGCTTGTGTTTAATTTCTTCTTTTTAGGAGTTTTTTGTTATTACCTACCGTTATTATGTCTTTTAAGCGTTTCTAGAGATATTTATTTTTAAGAAAATTCAACCAAATGTCCTGTTATATACTCATCGTATATAACTGGACATTTGGTTGGTTTTCCATCACTCGTATCCATGTCATAGAATAGATGGTGTAAAGAAATGAATGTTCGCATGTACTTGATTGAATAAAATTGTCTTTTACATTTTTTTTTTCATTTTTGTTTACAAAAATAATATTTTTTGGCGCGAGTAGAAACATTACAACATTCTTCACTTACCCAAATATCCTGAAAGACTTGATCAAGCTGATGAAGGCCTGCTTGAACTTCCTGTTCATGAAGCAGTAGGTGATGGGGTTGCAGCAGGAGGAGCAGTAAGCCAGCAGCTGGAGCAAGACCACACCTTTGGAGCCTATGTACTGGTACAGCTCGTCTGGGTAGAATAGGTAGATCTGGAAGAAAAATTGGAGTAAGGAAGCTTGAACTCAAGATGTATCATGTTTATAATGTATGGTAATAGCCAGATAAGAAGTTCGAATATTTTTTAATGGGAACTGACAGCATCCAGCCCTCATTTTTTTTTCACGATGGGTAGGTACTATCGTTTTGTTCACAAATAAAATAAACCTAGTCGCTTTATAAAATGTTTACGGTAGCCACAAAAGAGGACATACCTACTCGTATAAGGCGGCAAATGGAGGTATATTATCCTCTTGATGATAAGCTCAGGAAAGGTCGTCTGACACCCATTGTCCAGCAAAGATAACAAATAATCCACCAAATTTTCAAGTTTTGTACCTTGGGTCGACATTTTGTGGGTTTTATGAAGTGGCAACATTTGTCTCGTTTATGAGTTGAAATGAACTAAAAGGTACATCTATGATATGGTAAGCCTTTCAGATAGTGCTTAACGATTCGTATGTAGAACAAAACGAAATAATGGTCAAAAGTTTGTTTGTAGAAATTCGGCCAGAATTTCTGCAAACAAACTTTTCTTAGTAAAAAAGTAATATAGACTAAAAAATCTAGGTTACTCGCCAATCACAGAGAAAGAAATGGCCCTTAAAGAAACCTTCCTTCTTTCGCAGTCGGGTAAAAATAGCAGGCTGGTTCAGCGACGAACAGCTGTTTGATTTCCCAATTTAATAATTTTCCTTGACAGCTGTCAGCTTGACATTGTTAACACCATGCACTCGGGTTCCCGCCAAAAACTAAAAAAGGCGGTCTGGTCGAATCGATCAAAAAAAGTCAATATGGATTTGGAGAATTGTGACAAATCATGAAAAGTAATACAGTGAGAGTTAGTGGATAATTGTTGTTCATTGTCCCCACATACTTGGTGGATATTAATTTAGGTTATTTTCCATGATTTAATTTGATTAATCAACTTATGATCGTTCATTTGTTTTAAACTTCTTGCCTGCAAGACCCATGCGATATTAGATACTGTGATGTGTTTAAACTCATTAAGGCTTCGACCAGTATCAGAGTTTCGTCAAATAACGGTTTCTTAAATAAAGCTTGGCCAACACCAACCTAATTGTTCAAGAAAACGTTTTAAGATCGGTTGATTTAAACTTTGACGAAAATTAAAAGTTTTTCATTCATTATTTTCATAACAAGGCTTCTTAATAGCCTGCTTTCGAGTTTTAAATGCTACAGACAAAGTTATAAGTAGAGAAGGAAATATCCAATTTCGATTAATTTGTTCAAAGGAGAATGTTTTCTATTCAAACTTCGTTAAGTGCTACTTTATAGTGGTGTATTTCAGTTAGTTCAATGACTCTTGACTTTTATACAAAGGAAATAGTCGTGGAATATAGGCATGTTGACGTCAATAATGATCGTCCAGGTCGTTTATGAAACGTCTTGTTTTTATTCAAAGAAAATTTTAATTTGTTGTTCGCGTGATTGTGATTGCCAAACTGTAAAATAGTTTACACTAGTCCAGACGAGGGGCAGCCACAATCGTTTTGTTTTGTCAACAATGAGTAATGATTCATTACATTTGGTTTCATACGATAACAAGTTACGCACTTGTGAGGATATAGACCGAGATCCTTCCACATATTTAGAGCGCTAGAAACGTGCAAAGCGAAAATGGAACAAAGATACGACTCCCCTTTTATCTTTCAGGTTTTTATGAAAATTGGTCGCATTGTCGCGTCGCATCTTGGGCAAGCTTACGCAGGTGGTATGGTGGGTGCGAAATATAAAATACATGAGATTGCCGTTACCATCCATACTAGAGTGACATTTGATAGAGCTTATGCGGGCCATACCTACATGTTCCAATAATTTGATCAAACGGGATGTTTGATCACTACTTGAACGTGTGTTGCCCCCATTAGCGTGACATGATAAACATTCTAGACACAAGCGAGCAATTATCTATTGTTTTAACCTAAGGAACCACTTCTCGTCTCTATAGTCCGCTACAACTCGCGATGCACTATGGTCTCCAAAACGCGTCCACCACTGCGCCCGAACCCGCCTTAGTCCCTGCACGTTAAGTCTGAACAAGGTCTTAAGGTTGGCGTACATTTAATGACGTTTCAACATAGCTGTAGTAAAAGAATTAAAATAAAAGGCTTCCCAGAAATCGATTAAATGCATGAATGTCTTAAACCTGTGACCTTTTGCGCCGTTCTGTGGCTAGCCTGGGCAATAAACTATTGATTCAAAGTGGTTCAAATATTTGAGGGGAATAGCCACTGAAATATTAACGATCATTGACATTTTCTTCGAAAATAGCCATTAGGGTAATAGGAACTATTTATGTTTCTACTTAGAAATGAAAACGACTGCGTGCAAGCAATTGTTAAGTGTTTGTCGGTAATCAGAAATCACCAATAAAAACGAAAGTTAGTCTATAACTCCGTAAGATAGTAATAAATCTTTATTTGATCATATTTTCTCGATATAATGTAAACAGATCATTCAAGACAATAAATTTTATCCAAATTCAATAGTTTCCAACATGTATTACTATTTTTGAGAAAAATGAGTTTGCAATTTCAGGTGATATTTGACAATGTGACGGTATTTGCGATAACCCGGTGACGTATTAAAGGTTTTTTCATTAGTAAGTTCTTGTAAGCCCTTTCTATAAAGTAATAACAAACAATTCAACATTAGTTAAAACAATTACCAAAAAAAAAAAACGTTTAATAAGAAAATATCGACAAAATATAAATTCATTTTTAGTCTAGCCCATTGCATTCGAAACATAGAAATATAAAAAAAAGCAGGAGAAGTGGCAAGGGGGCGTGTTAGTGTCCGCGCGACATGCTCACGTTTATCTTGTCATAGGCAAATGGCCGTCTCGGCGAACTAGTGCGCTTATGACCGCGATTGTGTTAAATTATAAGAATTCCGTGTTATTCAGTGCTTTCTTCTAAAAACCGAAGCCATTACCAAAATTTTGTAAATAAATAAATTATGAAAAACTACAAATCGTATACAGAGTTGATACGACAGAGGGGCATTCAATTAAACTACGTATACTATACGTGTTCAGTATTAATTCGATACGGTACAAAAACAAAAAGCGCCAAAAATGAGAAAATATATTTTTTCAAACAAACTAAATAGCTTACATATCAGAATAAAACGCAACCACCCTTTGTAAATAAAATAAACTGACCGTAACACAAAGTGGCAACGTCGCGCGCGCGCGGAGCGCGTTGTGCGGTATCTCGTGTGCTCGGCGGGGGCCGGGGCGGGGGCCGGGGCGGGGGCCGGGGCGGGGGGGCGGCCGGCGACTTAGGCCTCCGCTCGCGCTGGCTTTTATGTTTGGTAAGGTTGTGAAGTACGCGCACAAAAATAAACACAGTAAATTTTTAAACTCTCGATGTGTCGTCCATTCACATTAATGCATAAATTATACTGACGGAGAATATTGTTATTTATTTTTCTAATTAAATCACTGTTCGTCGCCAAGCACTTTTGTTTGCAATAGGGTATTTTACTAAGAAAATCTAATTAGTTTTGGACGTTTAGTATTAATATTGGACACGTATTTTAGCTTGGTAAATTTCGTATATTTTTAACAAGCCAGATGACGTCACGCGTGTCTTCAACTCGCTGTATCCTCTTTATTTTTTGTTTACGTGAAAAAAACAAAAATACGTGTCCAATATTTTTTTAAATCTATCAGACGGACTAATTAGACTTTTTCAGTAAAATCCCCATTGCGGCTGTCACCATACCTTTCTCTGTACGTTCGCAGAGCTAAAACTGCGTTTCCACGGCATTCTGACGCCGTGTAAGTTACACGAGGCATTGTTTTACACTTTAATTACACACACACAACCAAAGTTTAATTACGTGTCCTACCACCATAAACAACAGTCAATCACAAAAAAATCAATCACTAATAGGTACTAAATAATAATAATCCCAAGTTACGTGTCCTGTCACAATAAAAATAAGAAATACTGTCTAACTTATTTAGTGTCCTATCACAATAACAAAACAAAATCACAATTATTGTTAGCGCGCGAATTTGACAAATCGTACGTTCCGAAAGGACAGCGTCGGCGCACTGAAAACTCAAGATTTTTAGAGGCCCCACTTATCGATCGCGAAAAACTTGGATGCAACAAACTGACCTATTTCCCTTTCTGTCAGTCGCGCTATGTTTGTCGCTTTCGTACTGAAAGTGCAAGTGTGTGTGTATTTATTGCTTCCTTGTTTGCATTGCCAATTTTTAGTGAATGTCCTTCGACATGCGTCAGAGCGGCAACAACGCATCGTAGATTTATCGTTGTAAGGTGCATGACCTATGCTTAGACATAATCAGCTGTTAGAAAAGATACATAGTGTTCAAACGGTGCAAAAACTTTAAAAATCATTTGTGCCTAAACTACTGCTCCTATTTAATTAATTTTTGGTACAGAGCTTGAAAATGGTACCTAGTAGATGCAGTTTAAAGGAAAGCCCTCTGTCGTATCAACTTTGTATGTCTAGCTTTTACTATGTCATTCTTCTGTTCAAATATCACAGCAACTGTACTATTTTTGCAAAAAATACACTGCTCCTTAACCACTACCTAAGTACGAACAAGTAAAGTAAAAATCACAAAACGATATTTTAGTATGCGGGGATTCATCGCGTATTACGGCCGCTGCTTCTTGCGACGAGTTAGTTATGTCCTTTGCAGATCCACTTAATTATGTAGGTTATCGGCAATAATGTCGACTGACGAAGGAAATTTTGCTATAATAGTTTATTTTCAATTTGTCAACCATTTTTACTCGGTTAGAAGATCGAAAAATAACGTTTTATACTTAATTTTATTATATTACAGCGTAGTAGAGAAATGCGTTTCTAACTTTTGTAAATGAAGTTAATTAAATTTTATGTTAATAATCGGTGGAGTGTTTTTAATATATTCTGAAAATGCCATTTTTTATTTTTTTTATTTTTAGGACCGCTAAAATACCTTTTTTGTATAAATGGAAGATTCGATAACTTTCCAGTTTAGTCAATCACTAGCGTATAATTATGAATAATAAATGACTTTTGCACAGCACAACGATAGCGCGAGCTGTTTTTGTGTGAGTAAGTTGTACGGTGCATGGTAAATACACACTGTTTGTGAATGGATAAGGTTTATAAGTATAAGTTTAATTTGAAAAATAATAGGAGGTATTTTTTGACAGAGAGATTTTGCAAGAGAAGATAGCGAGGAGATGATAGAAAAAAAGAAAAAAAAATGTGTTGAAACAAATCCTGCTTTTTTTTAAACTGGCTAGATATCTTCTATCTTCTTCATTCTGCCAGAATTCGAACAACACCCCAAGCAGTATCCCTGGAATTTGCACCAATAGAGGTAAAATCTTGATGCTCTAGCGTCTGCAGGTACGACGATCTGGAGTATTCCTCGACGGACATCATCAAACAGCAAGTTATGAAGCGAATTTGGAAAACTTATAATTTTAAGATAATGATTTAAACTTATTTAAAATATATTATCAAGAAGAAACCAAGTAAGACGCAGTGCTGGTGAACAAGTTATAGACGCCATAATTCTAGCTACAATTCCATTGGCATTTGGATAAATTGCTATGACGATACAGAACTGTTGCAACTGAACTAAAACTATTAACGTTATATTAGTTTATCGATTTTTAACCATTAATGTGGTCAAAGATGTTTTCTTTTTAGTTAATTCATTTATCTGAATTCGAGAAAAGGAATAGTTATTAAGTTAATTTGTTTTTTGCAAGTAACAGTTGTTTTAGCGATACTGTGAGTTTTCATATTTTCTATTGTAGTCGTTTTCTAACCATTGTTTAAATACCAGAAATATAATAATGAGGTCCCTCATAATTTATTTAAAATAACGTGCACGTTACGTCTGCGGCTAGAATACGTTAAATTTTAAGTCTGACTTTTGTACTAAAGAATACATTCTTATGTCGAATGTGTTAGCATTGTTGGTTGCAGGATATTAACTATTACTATAAATAACATAATGATTTTTACACGTTGTTTATTTTGTATCTCTTAACAAAATTATACGTATTTAACACGAAGTTAAGTTTTTTTCTTATAACCTTACAAATGGCGCCCGACCCATATTGTAGTTAAGAGATTCCTGAATACGAATAACGCAGGACTGGTCGATGGAGCGTCGCTTGGGAGGGACTATGTCCAGTGAACGATTTTCGGCCGAAATAATGACGGTAATAAAATTAAATGACATAATTCATTTGCATCCTTCAAGCTTCTCTAAGTGTTTTATTTATGGTGTCATATCAACTGTTATGTGCTTATGAAAGCCAGCGCGCTAGTATGACACAACCTTCATTTGATGGGTAATAAACATTTTATGGGTCTTTTTAAAAGCATTTTGCCGAAGACAGTTCTGATTTCTGAAATAGGTTTTCTAAATGAATTCTAAGTAATCCGTAATGAAAAAGCCTTATTCCTTGGGTTGATTTCCTGATATTCAAAAAAGCCAGTTATTTTAGGATATGTAGATTGCTTCTGCAAATATCAGTAAATGAGATTTAGTGTGAGCTTTGTGTACCTAACGTTAATTTAAAAGGAACGGTACAGGATACGGCGACACTCATTTTAATCAAATATTCTGAAGCTATTTTTGTAATGGTTATTTTGGTCATGTTTTTATTTAAAGGAATGCTGAAATGAATATTATGTAGGTAATATTACACATCAAACTCGGAGGAGCTCGTGGCTAGATAATAACAGCCGCACGGGTCGATCTTAAAGGTTAAGCAGCGCTCGCCAAGGTTGGTCTGTGGATGGGTGACCATTATACAATAACGAGTTTCCTCCGTGCCTCGGAAAGCACGTTAAGCCGTTGGTCCCGGCTGTCATTTGTAGATCTTTGGCAGTCTTTATAAATAGCCAGTAAATCTGACTCCAGTCTTGCCATGAAGTACCGTGTTATCCTGCAGTTAATGGGTTGTGGAGATCTGGTAGGCAGCCACTTCAGGTAAATAAAAAAGAGAAATCTTTATTTAAAACAAAATGCTTCTTAAACAATGAATTGTGTTTGGAGCCTCCTTTTAGGCAAACAATGCCTGTGTTAGGAGATTTTATTATTATTATTATAGTTGGGAAAATACTAGGCTGATGAGTTCTGATTTCTGAACACATTAAATTTTATATTGAACGTTAATAATGCTGATTTTATTATTACGAATATATCCAAATTTTTTATAAGACTATAAATATTTGTGAAATAATCTTTTGAAGATTTATGTTATGTTTTTGAATAGCTCATCTGCCTAGCCTTTTTCCCAACTATATTGGGGTCGGCTTCCAGTCAAACCGGATTCAGATGAATACCAGTATTTTATTGGAGCGGCTGCCTACCAGACCTTCACAACTCATTGACTGGGTAACACGGTACTTCATGGCAAGACTGGAGTCAGATTTACTGGCTTCTGACTATCCATAACGACTGCCAAAGATCTACAAATGACAGACCTGTTTTTGAATGACTAATGAAACTCATATGACGGTAAGCAGTTACCGACGTATCTATATTATTATAATGCAGAAGAGTTTACATGTTCGTGGTTCGAATTGAAAAAATATTTTAGTGTTGGATAGCCCATTTATTAAGGTAGGCTATGGGCTATATAGTAAAAATAATATAAAACAGTGAAACCACCAACACCTAGAAGTAAGTGAAAGGCTTCCATTAAGGTACGCAAGTTTAAAAAAAATGGTTTTTCGTTTGTGACTCCTGTAGGTATGCGTCCAAAATTATTTATTTCACTAAATAATGACCTTTTTTCTATAGCAGCTGGCATAACCCCCCGGGGTAGAGTGTCTCGTTGCCGAGATATTTGAAGATTAAGTCGCCATGTGAGAACATGAATTAGATTAAATTCTTGCAATAATTCTTGGCTTGATTTAAAAATTTATGTAAATTGAATATATCTATATCTATCATTTCAAGAACTTATTAACATGGTTTTCACGTGCTTTTATTTTTACTTTCTCGAATTAATTTATTAAGTCAAGTTGGGACTATATTAAAAATTTATCTAATGCATGTAAGCACATAATTAAGTGATTTAATTATAGTTATGATTGTTACATGGTGACTTACTTCGAAATATCTCGACACCGTGACACTTTAGGGCACCATTTTCCTATTAGTTTTTTGAAGGGTCCTCTACCCAAACTGCACGTTAGATCGTGCGCCGCAACTTAAAAAATATCTGCGGGGGCTTTGCCACAATGCTTATTTGCCCTTTACATACAAAGTTACGCATCACATTTTCTATTCCAGATTTTTCAAAGCACTACATTGTAGCAAAACTCTTTCCCCCACTACGAGTACCTTCCTGTTATGATATTGAGAACTATCGAATAAACCGGAAAACGTTAAAGGCGGAAAGGCAGTCCCGTACCTAAAGGTGCCATTATCCAACGAGAATACCGTCAACAAAGGCAATATCAGCCTTTTATCGCAACGCGTTTACTTCCTAGATTGGACTTTTATGCCAATCTTTTTAGAAGAGTACGTTGGAATTCGTTGACTATTGAGTAGGGTTTCTTTTGACATTTACCTTTTTCGTATTAAGAACTATTACTACAATTACATTCAGTCAAAAAAGTATCGGGAATGGATGATTTGTTTATGGTTCCAAATTCAAATTTTTGTTTTTTTTTGTAGTTGTTAGATTGGCACAACTGTTTTCCATTTTGGCGCGGAGTTTGAGTTGCATCTGTTATTTATATTAAATACAGTGCTGGTTTTAGTAATATCATATATAGTTTGTATTGCGAATTTCATAATGGACAAAAATATCGAACAAAGAGTTTGTCTTAAATTTTGCATCGCCAATGGAATTTCGTGTTCGGAGTCACTGAAAATGTTACAAAAGGCTTACGGTGAATCGACTTTATCAAAAACTCGTGCTTATGAGTGGTTCAAAGCGTTCAAAAGCGGTCGAGATGTGATGGAAGATTTGCCTCGCTTTGGTAGGCCGTCAACGTCTGCAACTGAAGTTAACATCGCAAAAGTGAAGGAAATAGTGACTGAAAATCCCCATTCAACTCTGAGAGAGATAGCCGCCGAACTTTCTGTATCTCACGAGTCGATCCGTACCATTTTAACTAATCATTTGGGTATGAAACATGTTGCTGCTGGGCTAGTCCCAAAAGATCTGAATTTTCTCCAAAAACTCAATCGCATGAAAGTCGCTGAGGACATGCTAGAACGAGTCAGTTCGAACCCAACATTCATGAAACGCATTGTTACTGGTGACGAGACGTGGGTTTACGAGTTTGACATGCAAACTAGTCAACAAGCTTCGGAGTGGCCACTTCGTGGCACCCGTTTTCAATCGATAGAAGACATAAAGGAGAATTCGCGGCGAGTACTGAACTCAATTCCGGAAGCAGCGTTTAAAAAATGTTTTGATGAATGGATTATTCGTTGGCGCAAGTGTATCGTTTCTAAAGGAGCATACTTTGAAGGTGATAAAATAAATTTGGATGAATAACAGACATTTTGTGTATTATTGATCTTTTCCCGATACTTTCTTGACAGAGTAGTATATTGTTTTGTATGGTATAGGACGTAAAAGAATACCACCATCCCATCTCTTCCCGTGGGTCTCGTAAGAGGCGACAGGGCTTCGCCAGTGAATGGGCAGCAGCATTCTCTGCAACAGCTACACTGTGATCGCCAACCGCAACCCCCTTTGAGGGAGGCCTTTGTCCAGCAATTGACTTCTTTCGGTTGATATGGTGATAACTAATATTATTTTATGAATGCGAAACTTTGGGTGCAAAATGACATACATAAACGCGGGTGAAGATGGTAGCAGAAGTTGGATACATAATAACATACTTGGTCGTGACTTTACCTCCAATATGTCCAAAAAGGTACCTCGCTGTAATCTAAAAGTTGTCATGGTATGAATGAAATTTGATAAAGGACCTTAAGAATAAGGGAAGATTCAGAACTCGATAAAAGGATTTTGGGAAGGAGAATATGTTTTGATATAGGATGATTATCAAGATGACAGCTGATATGTAACTATCGTTGAAAAGGATACGCTTAGCAACCCTCAAATACACCCATGCTATTTTACAAGGCCGTTTTCAATAACCTATCATTTTGCGGATAGATAGCTGTTCCCGAAAACAAAACAGTTGGTTGGTGCGGAAAAGAACGGTGACATTGTTTTGATACGTAATCTTCATTAACAGGGTTTTTAGTAATTCTAATGCATTACTTATTTCTAGTGTACCAGTGTACAGAAGCCAGCAAAAGTCGATAAGAATTCTCACAACGTATTAGTTTGACGTTTAGTTTGACTTACGACCTTCTATTTTCAAGTTTTCGCTAACAAATGATTGAAATTCACAATTTCATCAAATTAGCATAAGTCAAGATGGCCCAGTGATATAGAGCATACAGATTGAAGCGCAAATCAGTGTGCCGCAAGTTCAAATCCCACGCAATTGTTGACTTTTTGTAAGTTCTTACCCGATTGGAAGTTATGGATTAGCATTACATATATTAAATTATTCTTTAAATTGTTCACACATTTCTTAGAGTTAGAAAGGTAGATCACAAAAAAACTAAATAAAGAATTAGATTTCTGCGAGGTAGACATGATTTTTAACTTGACCGAATGAACTGTCGTTTGGTTGTAGTTGTTGGTTAGTGACGTGTGGTTAACAGTATTGTAATATTCGCAAAATGCAGGCTAATATTAGTATTAAAGTAAGGGCGACTATCATTGGGCTGCATAAAAGTGGTCTTAATAAAACACAAATATCTGAAGAAACCGGACTGAACGTGAGTATAATAGCTATTAATGAATTGTAACTTTATTATAAATTAATCTTCTAAATAAAATGTATGCCATTTATGAATCCATCCATCGTATCTTTATGAGGCTTAAAAGAGAAATACATAAATCGTTGGGTTTATTGGATTTATAAATGCAGTTTTATTTTAAAATTATATTCAATAATTGTTAACATTTTATATAATGAAAATGAAGTCAAGTAGGTATAGCTGCATAATATATATATATTTTTGTTTTAGAAAATACTGTAAGTCTTTGGATAAAAAGATATGAGGAAGAAGGTAGCCTTGCTAGTCGAAAGAGAAGTGGGAGACCAAAGCTTATTAGCGAGACACAGGGACCACATATGGTGGACGTATACGAAATGAATGGTTTCGCACCAACGAGACATTTTACGGAATTATATGACATCTCGATGGATACTGTTTGCCGTGCACTTCACGCTGAAGGCGTGCATCACAGAAAACCTGCTAAAAAGCCGTAATTGACAGAGAGGCACAAACAAGAACGATTACGTTTCGCACGTGATTATTTAGATTTTGACTGGAATACTGCGGTATTTTCAGATGAAAAAACATTTAAATCCAGTCAAAAGGGCAGGCTTCACTTATGGCGCAAGAATAACACTCGCTGGTGTGATAACAACGTTATTCCTAACACCGAATCAGTTCGACTCACAATTAATATGTGGGGATGGATGAGTGCAGCAGGACCAGGAGAACTGGCTTTCATTCCTCCACGCGCAAACAGTTTATCTTATGTGGAAGTGACTCAATTATGCTACCTACTGTGCGCAACATTTACCCAGCTGATGAGTTAGAATTTCCGTTTGTCCAGGACAATTGTCTTATTCACCGAGCGAGTATTGTGCGTGAGTGGTTTCACAATCACTCGGAAGTAATTGTTATTCCATGGCCAGCGCGATCACCCGACCTCAACCCCATAGAAAATCTGTGGGGTTTGATGGTGCAAAGGTGGGACTCGCGGAATGAGAGGTCTACAGAACAATTAAAAACCCATTGCATGGAGGTGTGGGAAAGTTTAAGAGGGAGCGAAATATGCGGTAATATTGTTGGCAAACGTCTACTTGACTGTATCGAAAATAATAGGGGTTATACAAAGTATTAAGTTTTAGGAAAATCAGTCGGTGTAACTAAATGTTTAGTAGGCCATTTTATTTTAACATATCCGTGATTATTCGTTAACAAACACTGTATTATATTGTGTTTACTTTCGTTTAAAACAGCTATATCTTTTAACTTGTGCCATCGCCTTATCCTAAGAATGCAGTGAACTCGCTATCAATTTTGTTGACAATAATCATGATTCTATTTTATTTTTTATTCTTCTACCCGCACTGTTCTAACATATTAAATAGTTCAATTTATTTTTCTCATCTAATTGACGATTATCTTGTGAGAACTAAAGTTCTTTAAAAGAAATTGAGTTTTAGTTTCAATCTTCTTTTCGTCAAGAAAATGAACAATTAGGCTATGACCTCAATACATTCATTGTGACGTTACATAAAAATAAAATGTTTACAAAGTCTAAATCATATATCACTTTTCAATAAATAACTGGATATAAACAATTATATTTTATTAAATTTTTAATATCCTTTCATTGTTACGTTATTCATATTATGAATGGTCTAAGTGGGTATACTTCCAACAAACTTTCTTACACGTAACATAGATAACGGTTACAAGATAACTTTTTTGTCTAGGTAACAATTCGATGTCACAATTCTCATAAATGTAAAATTTGTAAATATAAAGAATAAACATTTTTATTAAACACGTCTTTTTATTTCCAATTTACAGCATCGAAAAGATGTAACAACTAAATAATTGCAAATTACGAATGTGATTCTTCTTGTGGTTAATAGATCATATTCGTAATTTGCAACTATTTAGTGCAAAAAATGCAATAGTATTTTTCATAGAAATATAAAAAAAAACAACTTTATTAATATATATTGGGAATTTTCAAAGTAAGAAATAACCGCAACGGACCGACCATGATTTGAACTCGGGCTACGTTATTTGCGAATCCAACACTTAGTTTATACGGCTACCAGCTGCACATGACATATTTGCGCGAATTTTATCAATGCAATGGTAAGAACAAGTCGCCTCTGTGACTGTGTGATGCGTATTCAATGGCACAGACAAATAATAATGATGTTTTTAAGCTCGGTGCGACGACAGTTCCTTAGTGTGTGTTATCTGTGGAATGTGGTTACTCATACACACGCACACATACTTCCGTGCGTATCGTGTTCGCTCGGTTCGTAGCAATGTAATCTTTAGCGTTCAGATGGACTTTTGCGGCCTCACGGTACCTATTATCATAATTAATTATTTTAAAAATAATAGCGCCTAGAGGTAGTTTATGTTCACATTAAGTGGGCTGATTTTGTAAGACGACTAAAATGGCACCATGTGTACTCCACAAAGAAAATTATTGAAAGTACCTAGTACTCTCATACAATCTCATACTCCATTAACAACTTTCAGCTAATGGAGTATGAAATGATAAGGAAGGAATATAATTTATCATTATTATCCACAGCACGTTCGCAGTTAAATAATTAAGATTTCAATACATAATCTTTATTTAAATAAATATAGCCTACTTCAATAGAAAATACTGGAACTCGTGTGATCGATTCAATTGGTTGTTTGTCTCTCTCATATAATTAAGGAAATTGCTACCATTCATAGAAACTACACCATTAAATAACCTGACAATTTCAAGTGAAACAGAGTAATTACGTAAACGTCAATGCGATAACGATCTATAATTACCGTAATCGGCAACTCCGGAACCTAGTTATATTTCAATTAAGAGGATGTATTGCCTATTGAAATTCGTGGAACATACCGCGTACATGGTTACTGTGGTACATTTGAGTGTCCGATCAGCGACTCACACAACAAAACACCAAACAAAATTGCACTATTACATTTTGAAAAAAAAAATGAGTTGGTATTTTTTCTTTTTCCGAAAATTGTAAAATGTGTTTGTTAAAATGAGGTCTGTCCTTTAGTTTGCCATGTATTATTACTTCCCAGAATTTGATCCTTATTGGCTATACTTTCGGATGGTGTAATAATAAAAGGGTGCAAAAACACACCCTGTTTTTCAAAATCAACTGGTTCGATTCCTGGGTAAGAAAAAGATTTTTCAAAAATCCAATGATGTAGTTTTAGTTTCATCAAAATCCCTTATAATTTCTCTTTGTCTTTTTTATTCTTATTTTTTTTATTTTCTTTTCCCTTTCTTATTAAGTAATTGTAAATTTTAATGCCATAATTATTATAATAATTTCATAGCTATATTTTAAAAACATCAGTTATTAGAAGGTTTATGCCAATATAAAGAAAGAAAGATTATTGATTCATGTTTCCTTTTCCGCGATATGACAATATGTAATCATTTAACACTTAAGTCACATTTAACATTTAAGTGTTACGCTGTCAGCGATAACAACTATCACCCAAATCTAATTTTTTATGGGATTGACTATGTGAGACGCTATAACCTTAGGACCAATTAAAATTTTGTAAACAACGTTCGCATTAGCTTCGCAGTCGCAAAAACATCTAAGTTTTTATAGATTCCGACTGAAATGCAATTGCAAACGTTGCTTAAAAATAGTAGAATTGACTCTCTCATTGATTGTTTCGTCATATGTTGAAGAAAATAATCTTTTCTAAATGTTCGCAAACCTGTAGACAACTGACATTCTGTCAGCTGTAGCGTGTCAAAGGCGATTTCCAAAACGTCAAAAATGTATGGGATTGACAAATGCTGGCAAAATCACACGATTATTTCGACGATCGCATTCGCAGATAAAATGGCACTTTTTCTAGAGCCTCAGGTTTGCAAACCTACGCAATCAAAATCAAACTCAAACTAAGCTGAAAATCAGCACTTTTTGAACGTCAAAATTTACATGAAGACAGTCCACGAAATTGCCCAGCCCGTCACCACTTTCTAGTGTTATAGCTGGGAAGAAGAAGTAGCGCAACCAATTTCCCAGCAACATAACTGTCTGTTAAGTTTGATGAGCTTGAATTTATATAACAGTAAATAAAAAGTAGGTAATCTAAGTTAATTTACCCAATAAAAGATCAGGAAGGACATTATTCAGAAGCAACACCCAGCGCGATGGTTATGTTGACCATCTACCTTCAAGTCTTCTAAGCATGAGAAAGCAGTCATTTGATGATATCCCACCCAACAATAAAACCTTTTTTTTAAAGGCTTGCTCGACCTCGATCACACCTAATGGAAAGCGATGCATGAGTTCTATGATGGAGCGTGCGTGCCCAGAAGATATCTGCTTTCCCTTGTTTTGAAGGCAGACGGGTTATAAGTGGGT
This sequence comes from Lacanobia oleracea, assembly GCA_950371165.1. Taxonomy (NCBI): domain Eukaryota; kingdom Metazoa; phylum Arthropoda; class Insecta; order Lepidoptera; family Noctuidae; genus Lacanobia; species Lacanobia oleracea. The sequence goes on along the minus strand of OX493391.1, from coordinate 23,149,097 downwards.
TCTCTTCCACTTATAAACCGTCTGAGATACACACAGACGCTGGCAGAGAGTTTCGCACTTTGGCTGTGCGTACAGTATGTTCATGACAACCAAGGACGTACCCTGTAGTACGTCTGGTATTCTGGTAAAAGGGCGATGGTGGGAACAGGTCGTGGAGTTCCTCCGCATACTAATACTGAACGATGACCATTTTGTGTGTGTTTTTCTTTTTCTATAACAGTCTCGTGGTTTCTTAACTTTACGAACTTATTCATTTTGAGAAAATTTATAAATAATAAATCAGCAAGATTGATTGGTGCTAATATTTTAAGCACAGAAAACGTCAAGATTATGAAATGCTAAAACATTTTTTTTCGTGTTATTCAATGACTTTACGTCTAAATAAAATATAATTATTATCTATTCAACTAGCGCTGTGGCTCTGTCTTGCACAAGAGTCCTCGCATTATGCTGAGCGATGGCTGTTCAGCGCGAATGTGACTCATATCTTCCCAACTTTCATAAAATTGTAATTTTGTTTAATTTATTTAGTACATGGAGGACTTACAGCTACTGAAGATAAACAAGATAGGAAACCGTGTCACCAGCAAGCCAATAACAAATCCTCACGTATAGAAACATAATGTAAATTATGGCGTGAGCACAATATAAAAACACACCGCTTAAATTAAACTAAGAATAATTTAGTTACATACTTGCTACTTAAAGAATTTGAGGCTGAAGCACTTTCTCGCTGAATTCACAATTATTGTGAATGGATCCAAATCATAATTCTTGCAAATGTCATTGAAATTACTGCTTGCGCGCACAATATAACTTTTCCGCCTATAATTTGAAGATGTATGAGCTATACGTATGGGTGGATTTAATCGGAATGGTTTGCTTGGCACTTTAAAAAACATTTTGACAATAACTCAGGGTTATCAATATTGTTATTGAGGATTCTCAATAGAAATAAACAGTCAGCAATTTTACGTCGATCTCCCAGTGGTAGCAGATGGTATTTCCTGCAGAGTCCAAGATAGTCAGTTGACCGATATGGAATCTTTTGATTAAAGTAAAGATATTTTATGAAACGTCTTTGGATGTTTTCAATGCAGTCAATATATTTATGATAACGTGGATTCCATATCTGAGACGCATACTTTAGCGGGCTTCTTACAAAAGTGCAATACAATATTTTTAGTGTTTTAGCATCCGTAAAACACTTAGAGAGACGTATTATGAACCCAAGCAGTTTAGAAGCTTTTTTGACAATTGAATCAACGTGTGTCAAAAAGTAACTTAAGTACGAATAGTATAGCACCTTGGCAAGATCTGGCCTGCTAAAGTATAATATATATATATTATACTTTAGCAGGCCATATATATATTTATAAGTAGTAGTAGAAGTATAAAGACATTTAACTTTTTTTTTTTGGTATGCGTCAGGCATGAGTGTCAAATAAACGCTTTTTCTTTCTAATCTTTGACAACGAAATCATTCTTTTTATTTGGACGGAAGTCCCAAACTAGATAAAGTCTGCAGCTTAGGGACCAATAGTTTACATTTTTTCACAAAAGCGAGTAAAATAAAAAAAAAAATACTAGTAGCTATCATAGCAGCATCATTATATCAGCCGGAAGACGTCCACTGCTGGACATAGGTCCTGCGCGTCTCGCATCCGTCGGCTACCCGCGACCTTCACTGGTCATCGGTCCACCTTGTGGAAGGCCTTCCAACGTTGTGTCTAGTAGCTATACTATATAAAATAATGAATGCAACTCTTTCTTTAACTTTTAAACTAGTCTAATGTTTTCTACTTGATCCTTTAAAGTTCGTGCTACTACTCAAAGTTTGTGGCTTAATAATTTGAAAACCAACTTCTTCATATTATTCTAGTCAGCTTTAAGTGGTAGTAAACTACCACGAGTTTCATAGAATAAACTTTTCTAGTTAAGAATACTAACGTTCCATAAATACGTCATCTACTAGCATCTACCGCAAAGGAAATCTATTTTTGATATAAAACTTATAAAAAAAATCGACATCTTTTTTAAATCATGTACTCGTACCGTAGCTTCCAAAAGTGGACTAGCATTCTCACAAGGCAATAGATTGACACTTCAGTTCAACTTACGACCTTCTTTTAATAAGTACCTTCAATACACACACATTTCTTTGCAAATTAATGTATTTCATAAATTCGACCAATTGGGTACATGCTATGATGGCCTAGCGGTTATAGTAGTCGATCATACGCATTGAGCCGGGGGTTCAAATCTCACGCATGTGATGGTTTTTTTTTAATATTTAAAGTTAATTGTTCTAATAATCAAGCTAATGAATAGTTCCTTCATACGTTCGTCTCGTTCACTAAACTCGTAAAATTTTGTGATAATACCCTCAGAAAACTGAATTTATAAATGATTAAGGTAGATGCAACTCATTCAACGCGACAAATAGAACGTTGTTGGTTGGTTATTATTGTGGGTTAATGCCGTGTGTTTAATCTAATATCGGTGTAGTTGTTCATTTTAAAATGCAATCAAATTTAAATATTGAAATGAATGCGAATATTATTGCGCTGCGTAAGAGCGGACTTAACATATCACAATTAATATCTGATGAAACCGGACTGAGTGTGAAAATTATAATTTAACTAGCGTCTGCCAGTGGCTTCGCCCACGTGGTCCTTAGGAAACATACTCCCGGGATAAAATTAGCCTATGTCCTTTTTCAGGCTCTAGTCTAAATGTGTACCGAATTTCATTTAAATCGGTTTTGGCGTGAAAGCTCAATAGACAGACAGAGTTACTTTCGCATTCATAATATAAGAAAGGATTATTTTATCAAACATTTATCATATTATAGTGCCCTGTATTTTAACTATAGTGTACTGCTGATCCTGGTAGTGATTTTTGAAACAATTACAAACAAACAATTGAATATACAAGAGACATTATGATGCCCCGCGCCGACAGTTCGACTGACGGTGAAGTATTAAGTGATATCATGTTACCTACTGTGCGCAACGTTTAGCCTACTGATGAGTTTAAACAGATAACTTTTGTCCAGGATAATTGTCCAATTCATCGTGCGAGTACTGTGGCGTGAACACCTGGAGATAAAAGTTATTCCATGGGCAGCACGTACTCTTGACCTCAATCCCATTGAAAAACTGTGGGGTCTGATAATACAGCGATGGGAAGCACGGAATGAGCGATCTGATGAGCAGTTGAAGTTGCATTGCATGGAAATATGGGAAAATTTAAGGGGAACAGACATATGCGTCATTATTGTAGGATCCATTCGTCAACGTGGATTGCATTCTTAATATTAAATTACATATAAATTAAAAATAACCAGTTAGTATTATTTTGTTAGTTTCAATCTTATATTCGTAATGAAAATGAATACTTAAGCTTTAACCTCAATAAGTCCTAGTAAATACGATTTGTTTACTTAGAGGTTTGAAATAAACAACTTAAAGTTAAAACGAACTCACTCGCAGTAGAATAAAAATAGTAATTCTGTTTAATTTAATTGTATTGTGACAACGAGTTTGCACTTGTTATATTTACGTGGGTTGATTTGGGCAAGTTAGTTGTTATTTGTTAGATTACCCACTAAGATAATAATATTATTAACTTGACTTATTAGCTACTTACCTTCACTAAATATGAACCAAGTTCATACGTAATTACATACTCCGAGTGTGTGAAAGAGCGACTACATGTTTTTTTTTTTCGTTCGACGCCACTGTGTGAATGAGATGTCCGTTCAGTGATCAATGTGTTCCGCGTTCATACATCACTTATACACACAGACGCAGGTACGGCTTGTACCGCGCGTTCACAGCAATACAAACTTTAGCAGTCTACTGCACTTTTGAGCGATAACTGTACGTAGGTACAGTTATGCTTCGTACTATTTTAAAATTGTTAACTGGATTCTGCTTTATATTGAGATTTGTGTTTATCAAAACGGTTTTCTCGGAGATAAAATCAATTTTGAGCAAAGCTCGTTATACGTGCACTTTATTATCACTGTATTATAATGTTAAACTATCTAGTTTGATACACACATAAACTAAACGTTACAATAATTCGCAAACAGATATAAAAGAAACACACTTGTTCACTGCAAAATGTTACGCGCCGATGGCTACTCTCCTTTCAGATTGACCGCTATGGCCGAAATCGGTCAGGAGAGTTAATAAATTAAGAAATACTCGTATTATTTCATGCAATAGATTATGATAATAGCAACTAGCTTTTGTCCGCAACTTCGTACGCGTATATCACGATTTTTCCAGTTCCCGTAGGAACTAAATTTCAACTTTTTACGACTAGTAGTTTCGTCTGTGCGTTGTCTGTCAGTCAGTCACTAACGAAAGAGTTTAATTTGTATAGATAAAATTGCAGTTTGTTTAAAACCTATTAGATTAAAATACTTCCTCTCTTTTCCATTGTTTTCTAAGCTAATACTGCAAACTGAACTTTGTTTATTCGAGTAGTCAAGTGAATCTTAACAAACTTCCAATTGAATAAACAAAGATCTGACTTTGAAACTGCTTGACTTAGAAGTTGGTTAACTATATAAATAACTTTGGTCAGAACCTGGTAAGAGATATGCAAATATAAAGGGGACACTGAGAAAACGATACGTAATTGGCATTTGTTTGATCCCTTGCTACATCGTTATTAATTAACTTTTATTTCTATAATTAATGTGTAAAATATTTAAGGATTCATTCACTCTTTTTAAATCATATACTTTAGGAACACGATTACTTGTAGTTTCCTTGATAAAAAAAATCCAAACGGGAATCACATACCTGTAAGTACATATGCATCTAAATTATTTCCTTTAATTTATATTATGTTATTACTAGGACCCGGGCAGGCTATGCACGGGTAATATGTTTTTTCACGCTTTTTGAAACTTGGCAAAACATCGGCTTTTTAACACTAATTATTTATAATTTTAATTATAATGTATTACATTGAAACCCTATTTCTCTTGGGCACGGCATTACGCGTGAATAGCTGGACCGATTTCGCTAATTCTTTTATTGTTGGATTTGTTATTCTTCCGGAAACGTTAAAAACACTAATTTTTTAAGTTCGGTTATGGTACGGAACCGTTCGTGTGCCATTCCAATTCGCGCTTCACCGATTTTTAGGATTCCGTATTTGCACAAGAGACTTGTTTCTCTCGGTTTCTTTGCGTGAGAGTCCGACTCGCACTTGGGTGGGTTTTCAGAACATTTATCAAAATGCTCTATTGTTTACAAAATTAGTCACATTTATTGATACATAGAGAGATCCAAGAGACAAGGAGGATTGCAAACAAACTTCGGATATTGCGTTGCATAAACTTTCGAAACAACAATTTTAATAAAACAAGTCATTGTGAATGAAGATTTATGTATTTAATTAAAAGTTTTTGTAGTGCATAGTGTGAGTTTTCCGAGTGATTAATCTTTGCAAAAGCTCATCGGCAAAGAGCAGAGAAAAGAGTTTCACACGTACCACAGCCAATCCACGTCCATCGCGACAAAATATGGTCTAGCTGTGGTTACGTGTGAATAGTGTAGCTGCAGAAAGAGGTCAAACGTCTATCTAACTCGGCTGAGCAGCGTTCGGGAAGCTGCGTGGTATCTTCTCGTCCCACATACCACAGTCTCTCAAGATGAAAGTCTATGACCAGTGCGTGTTGCCAGTGATGACGTAAGGAACTGAAACGTGGTCGCTCACAATGGGCCACAACAAAAGGCTTAAAGTCACTCAAAGGGCTGGAAGAGGGCAATACTTGGAGTTTCCTTGAGTGATCGAATCAGGAATGATGATATCCGCAAGAGAACCAAGGTTACCGACATGACCCGAAAGATCTAATGCAACTTAAGTGGCAGTGGGCACACATTGCTCGCAGAACAGATGGTTGATGGAGCTGAAAAGCTCTGGAGTGGCGACCGCGTACCGGACGCAACGTTGGAAGGCCTCCCACAAGGTGGGCCGATGACCTGGTGAAGTTGAAGTTCGCGGACAGCCGATGGATGCGAGACGCGCCGGTCGTTGTGGCGACGCTTGGGGGAGAGCTATGTCCAGCAGTGGACATCTTTCAGCTGATATGATGATGTTGACGATGAATGTCGCTGCTCGCTGAGGCTTCTTGCGTACTTAAATAATGTGGATGTGTTTACGATGTAATCAGCCGCTAGTTTGCGATGATGCTGGCTGCGTAGTGGTTGCGACGTGGCTGCGATGTGGTCGGTATCACACATGCGGTCGATAATGACGGTGAAATGTGGCCTGTGTGAATTTAACTATTAATTATTTTCACACAAATTAGCTTTTGCCCATGTGGCGTGGTTTTGGTGTGGTTGTGGTACGTGTGAGACAAGCCTTAGTAGCAACTACGCAGTTATGAGAAAATTGTATAGTTGTAAGATAGTTCTAGAGCTAATAATCTTGAGAGAGCGTCGGACAATGACGTTCGTTTGCGATGTTTTGTTTTTCCCTTTGCTGTACCAAGTTTTCATATTGCTCGAAGTCAAAGTCAAAGTCAAAACGTTTATTCCAATTAGGCCATTAAACGGCACTTTTGAACGTCATTCACATTTCAAATATAAAAAAGTTCTGAAGTGACTCTACTGTCCATTCGGAAAGGTAGATTCTTATGGAGAAGAATGGACAAGAAGTTTCTTGTCCATTAAAGATTAATTGAAAAGAGTAACTATGGAGTTCCATAGTTACTCTTTTCAATTAATCTTTTACAATACTTGGTAAGTATACAAATTTTTTTTTATATGTGAGGACCATGCACCTAGGGTATGCAGAGGTAGACTTATCAATTTTCTAAATAAGTAGGTACATGATACTCACACATTTACAAATATTGGAATGACTAATTAACAGTGTGTGAGTTAACAGAAAAATACAGACACAAAAAGAGACAGAACATCTATAAAGTTAATACATAAAGCAACCAGTTTGATTTTGTCCACAACATTGACCGTCCTATGGAGCAGGACCAGCATGCTTCCAGGCATTCTTATCCTGAATGTAATCTTCTAATTTGTAATAAGCTTGTTTACAAAGTGTGCTTTTGATATATGCTTTAAATTTTCTTTCATTTAGTTCTAATATGTCACAAGGTATTTTATTGTAACATTTAACACAGTACCCCATGAAAGATGTGTGTACTTTAGCTAATCTATAAAATGGTTGATCTAACTTATCTTTATTTCTAGTATTAAAATTATGTCTATCACTAATTTTACTAAAAAGATGGCGATTTTTCCGTACATACATTATATTTTCATAAATGAATTGGCAAGGGACTGTCATAATATTAATCTTTTTAAAAAGTTCCCTTAGAGAATCGCGGCGGCGCAGATTATAAACATTATCGAACATTATTATCCCTGAAAATATATATTTTTTTTTTTTTACTATTAATAGGCACGCGCTTCACCACCATCTCACCTGATGGTAAGCGATGATGTGGTTGAAGATGGAGCACGCTTGCCTAGAAGTAACCTATTCACTCTTGACTTAAAGACTCCCAGGTTGTAGCTATCGGGAAATACAGACTCCGGCAGGGAATTCCACTCCTTTGCTGTACGCATTATGAATGTGTTCCCAAAACGTTTTGTGCGTGTGGGTGGGAAGTAAGTGACTTTTATGTTAGAAAATTCCAACAAATATAATTGAGTGAGAAGAAAAGGATATTGAAGTTTATAAGGCGCATTTGTGGAAGAGAAAATAAATAAGTATGTTATGTTATAGGGCCGTGTTCGACCACAATCCTCACCTAATGGAAAGCGATGATCACATTTTTTATGTTTTTTTTTTTATTAATTTTGGGTTTGCTCTTGACTCTAGTCTATGTCTGAGATGATAGAGACAAAGTCTACGATGGAGCGAGCTTACCCAGAAGGTAAGTATTTTATCACTCTTTAATTAAAGATCCCTTGTGCTTTCATGAAACACAGACTTCTGAAAGAATATTCAGTCCTTAGCTGCAAAATTTAATTATTTGTGTGTGTATGTATAAATAATTGTTTTTAATTTCGGAGGTTTTTACATAAAACACATTTATTTTCACTGAGCACCGAAAAATGCCATTTTTTTCGTAGCAAAGATCTCCGTAATGGTATTTATTTATTAATTTATTAATGTACACACAATAAACTTACAAAAGATAATAACATACGAACAAAAGAGCAAAAAAAAAAAAAACGTGGAAAAGAAAAGTGCAGTGTATAGCCAAGTCTTTAAAGTAAATCATTTTACAAAGATATTATACAAGCAAGGTCCAAAACATTGACAAAAAGACGTCGCAAGAGAGGTCTACACCAGTTTTACGTCGCCAATGAGCCTCTTAGCTCTGCGTTCTACCGAGTCAAGTGGGGAAAATTGGTATTTAGCTGAGCCATCCCAAAGGTGACTGCAATACTCTATGCAGGATCACATTACATAACATAACCCACTGCTGGGACATAGGCCTCCTCTCTTTCGAGCGGGAGTGGGCTATAATCCACCACGCGGGCCCAGTGCGGGGTGGTCGATGTCACATGTCTTCGAATTTTTAATTCTAGGATAATATGCCGGTTCCCTCACGATGTTTTCCTTCACCGCTTTGAGAGCAATGGTGATTAAATAATTTACACAAAGTAAAGAGCCTGTCTGGGTTCGAACCTACGATCTAAAACTTGTAAGTCGCAGTCATTACCACCGGGCCATCTCTGCACTATAAGAATAAGGAATGCAGGATCGGAATTGTGCTTTGTAATGAATTAAAAATCCAGGCGTGAAGTATCGCTTCACTCCATTGAGAATGCCCAATGTGCCTTATTATCCGTCCAAAGAATAAAAAGTCTAATAGTTAGCGTAGTATAGCTTGGGATCTACGATACATCAACGATAACAATTTTATTGTCAATCGATGAATTTGATTGACATGCGCTACTGAAATGACGGTGAGCCTTAAGCTCCATATACCCGCTACTTGGCTAGGCAAGAAAATCCGTAAGAATAAGGAATGCAGGATCGGAATTGTGCTTTGTAAAGAATAAAAAATCCAGGCGTGAAGTATCGCTTCACTCCATTGAGAATGCCCAATGTGCCTTATTATCCGTCCAAAGAATAAAAAGTCTAATAGTTAGCGTAGTATAGCTTGGGATCTACGATACATCAACGATAACAATTGTCAATCGATGAATTTGATTGACATGCGCTACTGAAATGACGGTGAGCCTTAAGCTCCATATACCCGCTACTTGGCTAGGCAAGAAAATCCGGTTAATTGTAGAACCGTTCACTGACTGGTTGCCAACATATCGTCGGTTTCTGTCAGTTCACAATTTCTCGAAATGACTTCGAGAGATTAAGGTCTATCGGATTTAGGTTTCGAGTAAAGTAAAGTTCCTTTAAAGTGTTCCAAAATTGAATGTTCAGTTGACAATTTATCGAGAGTTTACAAACTCTCAAAATATTTTATAATCTTACGGAGTTTGCAATTTTCCCGTGACACACGTACTAATATATAGTAGGTCCAATTTAACCATCGGGCTGGATAAACTAATCATTATTAGTGCTTTGAACATTCACTTTCCAATTATTTAGACCGGTTCAATGGGTGATCAAAGGGGAAATTGCAATGCAACAAACAGATTAGTTATCTGTTGATTGTTGTGAGGGGGTAGGGGGCCACTTATATTCTCTTTGATTCCCAAGAGGACCGTCCAGGTATCTTCTCTGCTTATTGGAAATACTGTACCGCTCAAAGGTATCTGGCCACCTGCACTTTGTGAGGACACAGGTACACCTGAACACAAAGACAAGTCTAAAATTTGAAAACAAAATCGTTTTATGTTTATGGAATTGCTAACAGACTTGCTAATGAATTCGTTTCATCACTACATACAAAATTCTTTCAGTTCAGTCGTGGTAACAGTTGTCCTCGGATGTGTGTCACTGCTTGGACTTGTGATTATTTGTGATTGGTCGACGGCCTTGAACTTCGATTCCTTGTCACTCCTTCGGGACATTGTATCGGCGGCCCCTTCTACTGGGTGGTCCTCGAGAGAGACAGCTGTCTTTTTGACGGTTAGACTACAATCATTTCGAAGTTATTTAGGTTTAGGGCATTTCTTTTTTGTCTGATGTGTTCACTCCAGGTTAGTCTTCTGTCAATATGGAATCCCAAGTATTTAACAAAATCAGAATGGGGGAGAGCATGGTTGCCAAATTTGACAGGAGGACAATCAGCTTTCCTAAGTATGAATGTGATGTGGTGGGATTTCTGGGCGCTTGCTGTAATACGCCATTTGTTGAGCCATATGTGGGTCGCGTTCAATGACTTTTGAAGTACGTAGCTCGCCCGTTCAGGTTTCGCATTACTTGAGAGAAAGCTATATCATCAGCATAAGTAGCCACTGTGACTTCAGAAGATATAGGCATATCAGATGTAAATATGTTGTATAAAACTGGACCCAACACAGAGCCTTGCGGAACACCTGCATAGATATTGTGGAATGAAGATCTAGCATTTTCCTGTTTGACTCGGAAAAAACCAATTAGACAGGTAGGATTCCAAAATCTGGAAGAATGAATAAGGTCCAAGTAGCTTAATTTTGCACAGCAGACCTTTATGCCACACGCGATCAAAGGACTGTTGAATGTCCAGAAACGCAGCAGAACAGTATTCCTTTCCCTCAAAGGTTTCTCTTATGTGTTGGTAAACACGGTGAACTTGTTCAACTGTGGAATGCGACTGACGAAAACCAAATTGGTGAGATGGGATGACAGATTGGTTATCGATAATATTCTTGAGCCTAGTGAGAAATAGCCTTTCCCATAGCTTAGAGAGGATTGGAGTGAGGCTTATTGGCCTATACGACAAGACCTGGTGTTCTGGTTTGCCAGCCTTGTGGATCATAATTATTTCAGAAATCTTCAAAAGAGTGGGGAAATGAGAAGTTCTCAGTATGGCGTTAAATAGATTCGCCAGGAACACAATGACTTTGTTTGGTAGTTGTTTTAGAATAAATGGAGTGATTAGGTCGAATCCAGGTGCCTTTTGCGAGTCGAGAGATTTGATTTCACGGGTTATTTCTCTGGGTGAAATTGGCCTTATTGGAACGCACATTTGAAAGTTACGATTCAGAACTTCGTCAATTTTACTGTCGTCACTCATACCTTCGTTAGGCTTAAAGACAGAGGCAAGATGGTCTGCAAAGACTTCTGCTTTTTCGCAGTCAGTGCGTAGCCAAGAATCTCCATTTTTCAAGGGAGGAAAAGATTGCTGAGGTCTGGTAAGATTTCTGGTTGCCTTCCAGAGAGAGTGGTCATGGTTACTTTGAGGTGACATCAGTTCTAGATTTTTTTTGGTTGTTAAATTACTGAGTCATTGATTAATTTCTTTGGTTCTTTGGTGGCGTAATTCAGATGCTTTTTATCCACTGAACTATGAGACAGATGCCAGATTCTTTGCAGACGACGTTTTTCTTGGAGTTTCAGTCAAATTTCCATAGGAATTGTGGCGCAAGTTGGGGTGCCTTCAATTCAGGTGTGTTGGTCCAAGCAGCCACCTAAATTAGGTTCGTGATGTAAAGACAGGCTTCTTCAACGTCGTCAGCCGATTTTAAGGGAACAAAGAGAACAGTGTTGGATTCCAGATATTCCGTAAAGCCTTGCCAGTCTGTTTTACGGTTGCATAATGACTCGGTAGGATCTTTTACAATTACTGTCGAACTAAGAGTCACGATCACTGGAGTATGGTCCGATGATCTGACAAGGCTAGATTCGATGCAGGTGTACATGTCGCTGATGTTTTTTGAGATGAAGAAGTCTATGAGATCTGGGCATTTGTTAGAGTCAGTTGGCCAATATGTAGGCTCACCAGATGTAAAAACGCGGTGACGATTTGCGTCAATGCACTGCATGCCGTATAGAAATAAGAAATATTCCTTCAAAAGATAAGGAGACTTTCGAAGATCTATCAAGCACCATTTGTATGATCGGGAAAACAATTAGAACACCGATCTCTGCTGCCGATCTTCGAGATATCTACCGCCTTCCGGGTAAGTCGGACTCGCCTCGCCCAATTATAGCAGAGTTTCAGAATATTAATATGAAGCTGACTACTTTGTCCTCCGTTCGAGGTTTCAATAACTCTAAGAAAACCGCGGACAAACTTAACACCGAGTTGATCATCATCCCCGGCAGCCGTCAACCAGTATATATAGAAGTTCTAAGAAATTATTTTACATGTGTCGAGAGTTTGCAAAAGGAAATGGATTTAACTACTGCTGGACCTCAAATAGAAACATCTATCTGTGCAAAGCTCAAGGTCAGGCTAGAAACTCGTCGTCGATGCTCAAGACTTTGCAGCTTTGTCGCAACGAGTCTCTCATTGCCAATGATCCTCTTGGCTCGTTTCTCAATTGACTCAAGGGCATCAAGCTGGTATCTGGCAGATTCGTCTCAAAGATGAGAGCAGTATTACATGCACGATCGAACTTGCGCTTGATAGAGTTTGAGCAGCTGTTCCGGTGTGAAGTACCGTCTCACCTTTGCCGGGATCGCCAATTTCTTAGCTGCCACTTGAGCTTTTGTCTCTATGAAAGGGCCAAAATTGAGGGTAGATGTTAATGTAACCCTAAAAAGCTCAAGTTGGTCGGTTATCGAAACGGTTGCACCTCGGAAAGATGTAGCAGTAATTGGCTCCTATTGGCGGAAAACAGACACGCTTGGGTCTTAGCAGCATTGAACTAGACCAGATTAGCATCGCCCCATTTAGAGACAGCCTGTAAGGACACGTTCAGGCGCTCTACCATAGCACACACACGAGCAGCAAGAGCTGTTGGGTCTCAGATCCGGTCTCACCGATGGAGACTCCAGATACTTGCAATGCCATCTATTGAGAAAAATAGTAGTAACAAATTTGTGAAAAAACACAAAAATAATTGGAAAAAGTATTGGAAAGCTACTTCCTTACCTTTCTACGACCAGTAGTCAGACTCAGTCACTCAGTAAAGGAAGAATTTTGTATGTAGTGGTGATGAAACGAATTCATTAGCAAGTCTGTTAGCAATTCCATAAACATAAAACGATTTTGTTTTCAAATTTTAGACTTGTCTTTGTGTTCAGGTGTACCTGTGTCCTCACAAAGTGCAGGTGGCCAGATACCTTTGAGCGGTACAGTATTTCCAATAAGCAGAGAAGATACCTGGACGGTCCTCTTGGGAATCAAAGAGAATATAAGTGGCCCCCTACCCCCTCACAACAACCAACAGATAACTAATTTGTTTGTTGCATTGCAATTTCCCCTTTGATCACCCATTTAACCGGTCTAAATAATTGGAAAGTCAATGTTCAAAGCATAAAATGGTTACTTCATCCAGCCTGATGGTTAAATCGGAATTAACGAAGTCACTACTTATGAATAGTGACCGATTTTAAGGATTCAAACATTCTTTCACTTACGTACATATTAGTACGTATATCACTGGAAAATTGTTGCTATTTCACCGATGCGAATCGGTGAAATAGCGTTTCCAAACGTTTTTCATAATGCGTACAGCTAAGAAGTAAAACTTTCTGTCCGCGACTGTGTTTCCAAATGCTTACAACCCTAATCTCTCTAAAGTAGGAGTGAACAGGCTCCTTCTGGGTAAGCTCACTCCATCGTAGACTATGTCTCTTTCTTCTCAGACCTAGACTTTCAAGAGTAACCCACCTCAAATAAAAAAAAACATTCAGCTCATTCCCGTACAAAAAGTTGTTCACATTCATGTGTTTTGTCGCAAACTTTAAGATTGTCAAATCCATTCAAAGATATTTCTATTCTATTCTAATAAATATGCAATATTTATGCAATACTGAAATAAATATATTCATCTTCTATCATAATGGTCCTGCTAACGGTAACTAGAGCTTTTCTGGTGAAACGTAAACCTCAAGACCGTTCGCGATGAAAATTTACTGTGGCCGCCCTTTGCCCCAGCTAGGGGAAAAAGGATCTCAAGACAAGTACGACAAGAGTTTTTTTCTATGTTGAGCACCCACGTATCCACCGCGCTTGTTATTTTTATTGCATACTTTACTAGCGCCTCCTCGGCTTCACACGGGTACAGTTTTGTTTTTTTACACGATAGAAAAGATAAAAATCACTTCACCCTTAATGTAACCCCACAAAAAGAAATCCATGGGAGTGAGGTCCGGAGATACTAATACTAAATAATAATAATCCCAAGTTACGTGTCCTATCACCATAAAAAACAGTCAATCACAAAAAAAAAAACACTAATAATAAATAATAATAATCCCAAGTTACGTGTCCTCTCACAATAACAAAATAAAATTACAATTGTTTGCGCGCGAATTCCACAAACTGTACGTTCCGAAAAACAAGCGTCGGCGCACTGAGGGACTTACCGATCGCAAAAAACAAGGATGCAACAAACTGACCTATCTCTATTTCTTTCGCTCGCTTTATGTTAGTCGCTTTCGTAGTGAAAGTGCAAGTGTGTGTGTATTGATTGCTTCCTTGTTTGCATTGCCAATTTTTAGTGAATGTCCTTCGACATGCGTCAGAGCGGCAACAACGCATCGTAGATTTATCGTTGTAAGGTGCATGACCTATGCTTAGACGATAATCAGCTGTTAGAAAAGATACATCGTGTTCAAACCGTGCAAAAACTTTAAAAATCATTTGCGACTAAACTACTGCTCCTAATTAATTTATTTTTGGTACAGAGCTTGAAAATGGTACCTAGTATAGGCAGTTTAAAGGAAAGCCCCTCTGTCGTATCAACGTTGTATAATATTTGGTTGTTGTAATTTTATGTCAAATATTATTATTTCAAAGACTATTTACTTGAATGAAACCTATATCACAGCAACAAAATTCAATGAATTTTATGATCACATTTTTTTATTTAACAAACTTATCAAACAGTAGAATTACTTTTTAACGAGTATTGTTTGTCCGGTGTTTTTTTGCACAGTATTTTATACTTTAGTGAAATGTAATTATAATTAAATATCATTATATTATAATATGGTAATGACATACTTTTAAGATGGAAGAATTTTATTCGGAATAATTTAACTACACATATTGCCATTTTTATAAAATAGCATTTAACCTATTTCATTTTGGTTAAATGCTATTTCATAAAAATATATGATCTTAAAATATCAACATATGTGCTACAAAATTTGTGACAGAAATGAATCGCTGTAAAACCGACCCCGCGTAGTCTTGTCTGCCCTACCCCTAGAGTGTAATTTAAGCCCACGTAGGCGCGGAGGGGCAAGGCGGACCGCGAGCTGAGAAGCAAAGGAGAAGCTGCGGTGGTGAGCATTATAACCATCTGCGACGATAGGTTCGCGTGGGATCGCCGGAGCCATGCCTGCTGCATGTTGCATGCTTGCCTGCATACTGTGTTGCTTGCTTGCATTCTGCATGTTGCCTGCTCGTTTGCGTGCTGCATGCTTGCTTGCTTGCATGCTGCATGTTGCAAGCCGCATGCTTGCTGCATGTTGCAAGCCGCATGCTTGCTGCATGTTGTAAGCCGCATGCTTGCTGCATGCTGCATGTTGCATGCCGCATGATTGCTGCATGCTTGCTGCATTTATGTTGCATGCTCGCTTGCATACTGCATGCTTGCTTGCATTCTGCATATTGCATGGTCGCTTGCATATTGCATGCTTGCATGCATTATGCATTTGCATGCTCGTTTATGTGCTGTATGCTTGCTTACTTACATGCTGCATGTCGTTTGCTTGCTGCATGTTTGCTGTATGCTTCCTGCATGCTAGCTGGTTATGCTTGTTTATGCTTGTTTGCATAGTTTTGCCTTTTATTCCCATCGCCATTTGCCACCATTGCAGCTTCGCGGGGTTCCGTCGAGCGGGCCCAAATGAAAAGTTTTACTTGAGCAGAATTTACCCGCATTTTGTTTGTGACTGCGATGTTGTAATTTTATATGAGGGATGCATTTTGTCAAACGTTTAGAAACTGTCAGTTGATGAAATGTTTTTCTTGGTAACAAGTTTTATGTTAACTACTCATTATGCGGATAAAGAATATTTAATTTGTAATTCTATGATATCATAAATATCGAAACAAAGTTTATTTGTAACAAAAATCTATGTATAAATTTATTCAAAGTAAGTATTCTGTTTATTGATTATTGTATGAAATGATAATACGATAAAAAAATTATGTGAAATGAAATTCTATGAAACTATCTTCTATAAAACAACGTACAACCGATAAATTTAAGCTTTCTGTGACCAGTGGATTTAGCTGTGCGTTTTCTGACAGTCACTCAATCAGTCAGTAAATGAAGAATTGTATACATTAGGATAACCTTCAATAGCAACCAGAGACGCAATGGCTTTTAAAACTATTAATTCAATACATGCTTGCACTGTACTGTTATAGAGTCGGCTGGTGGCGTAATATAATAACCATCCCATCACTTCCCGTGGGTGTCGTAAGTGGCGACTAAGGGACTCACCAGAGACTGCCAGCAGCGTTCTCTGTAAAATGCAACACCATACACTACGATGCCCAACCCGCCTGCCAAGCGTGGCGATTATAGCAACTCCCCCCCCCCCCGCCCCATTTTGGGGAAGGCCTATGTCCAACAGTGGACGACTTTCGGCAGTTTTGATGATGATGATGATACTCGTACATTGGATGCAGTTTCACACGTGTGACACCTACATGTGAAACTAATTTAGAGATAGGTATAGTACACTAGAACAAAGCGATTGATATACATACAGAAAAGTAACTTTAAATGACTTGAAATGACATTTCATCACTTTTGTGTTCCCCGGAGAATCAAGAAAATTTCCTTTAGTTAGTTTATTATAGTTTCACATTTCACAAGTCTCTTGTAAAAGTAATGGACTTGCCTACTGTCATAGCACGGGCATAAGCCCAGATTCCAGGCTAGTAATATAAACCTAGATTAGAAAAAAAAAACTGCCGCCCCCGGTATACCAAACTCTTTTTTCGATTGTACATGCTTTGTGCTATAATGTACTGAATCATTAATCAGTGATAATCTGGTCATAATAGCACAATATAATATGAGCATCGAAATTTAATTAATCTAATATGGCTTCAATGATAGTATGACCTAATGACCGTTATTAGTTTCGACAAAATATAGCCATACCAAATTATTTGGAAGAAATTAAATGAGACGTCAAAGAATGGGGTATTTTCCAGAAAAAACTTTTTTACAAAAAAATAAAACCGACTTCCAAATACAAAACACTACAAAGTGAAACATAACTTTAATTTCGGAAGTCGGTGCTTTAGGTTATTTTGTTTTTGAACAGGAAGTCGGTTTTATTTTTATAACCGCCTTCTTCAAAAAGTAAGATAGTAAGTAAGATACATACAGCCGAACATAGAACCTCCTCCTTTTTGAAGAAGTCGGTTAAAAAGTAGATAAATAACTGTTTTCATTAAATAAATTAATTACAATATTCATGTCAGGATGAATTTGCATACTACTATGTACTTAAAAGCTTTTTGAAATCATAAAAGCAGAAAAAAATGAAACAGCAAACTAGATTTCGTTACAACAAACAAAGCTCACTACACACAAACGCGATGTTTTGATCCAAGCCATGGATCAAAGCATCGCGTATGGTTTATCTACATCACGTTCATACTTTTTAACACGGGCGTAGCGAGACACATTTTAGCGTTCCGTTACGTCCGAATAAAAACTGAACCCTTGTATTAACACTCGCAGTCCGATATGTGAAACGAAAAGCCTTTTTGTGAGAAAATTAAAATAGGTAAATGAATGTTTTAAGTAAGGTTACAAAATATGTAGATGAAAATAATATAACCTCTTATCTCCAAAACTACTGATTCTAAAATATTGAAAGAAAAAATGCAGAAAATAGTTCTTTAATTAAAAATTACAGGAGAACCTAGCAAAGTCACAGTACAAGTATTTTTTTTAAATTACGTGTTATAAAAAATTCGTACGGAATTCTTTTCGCACGAATCCGGCTCGCGCCCGTTTTTTTTTTTATTAATCAAAAGATAGACTGAAAATGGACATCTGAATGCAGACTCATGGATCCACAGAATATGGAAATACCACGCAGGCACAGTGTTACTGTTTACGGTGGTTCAATGGGAGTGAAATTGCATAGAAATCGTGCGGAGGGTTGGGCTGTAAGTGGGTGGAAGATATTATATTCCAGACAGGTATACTGAATTTCTATATGACATTAAATTTTTGAGTTTAAAATTGCTTCAATGATGTCGCGGTCGCGGTAATAAAATATCCAAATACTCGTACTTATTACTTATTGTTATATTTCTATTTTACATTGCCCTGGTCTCGCCCCCTACTATTGGGACATAAACGTAACTGGCAGAATGTGGGTGTATATTGTCTGCAATACATCTCTGCCTTAAACTTTAGGATATTTATTTTATAGATGCTTAAATTTTATTTCATTGACGTGAAACAACAAAAATAGCTCCATTTTGTCATATACAAATAAACAACAACAAAAAACTAACAACACACAGAACATAACACTACTATACTTCATACACAACATACATAACACACCTGCAAGCAAGATTTTATTTACATTTAAATAGTAACTTCTGTAATTTTTATACATATTATATTTCTTTTTTGTGCGTATTGCTTTGTATTTCTTTGCTACGGAAGAGCGGGGCTTCCCAACACAGGCATTACTTGCTTAAAGGGAAGCTCCAAATACTAATAATATTGTGTAATATTAGTGTTTGTGTAAACTTTAACAATAAAATATTTTGTATTTGTATTTGTATTTTTGTAAACAGTAACCTTGTAAAATTAAATTGATTAATAATGTTTTATGAAATAAACTAGAATAGATTAGAATATAGTACTCTTTATTATGTACACCATATAAGTTACAGAAAAGATAGATGAAGAAAACATTACACAGGGTGACACAATGGGTGGCTTTTTCGTTTATTCCGGTTCCCGTAAGAATTTCGTGTAATCCTCTCTTAGTGGTCCCCTACACTACCCAAGGTGCTGAAAATTGCATATTATTACCAATACATGTCAAATTCAGCTTTCTTCGACCAGTAGTTTCAGCTGTGCATTGTCTGTCAGTCACTCAGTCACGCAAAAGTTTTATAAATAATATTGATTGATTTTGAATTATTAACTCTTCCCACTCGTATAATGTAGACATCATTTTTTCGCAGGCCCTGTTGAAACACTGTTTGTAGCTGCACTGTAGGAAAGGTATCTTTGTTTTGCTTTCCGGATTAAAGGAATACTGCAACTGTATTTGGATCAAAGCCAGCCTAGTGAACCGACTTGTGTAACGTACTGTTGATTAGGTTTTGCAAACAAACTATTTTAGTATAGGGTAGGTTTCAATCGGGATTGGTTTCGAATAAATGTCGAACAGGCCGTTGTTAGAGGGAATTTTTTTGAGTTAGAATTTAGAATATGATTTTGTTTTGGCAAGGAAGTAGAGAGTGGGAGATGTCAGGTAGAAAGGATTTTAAGGAAGTTCAGGAGAACTTCTCTAAAAGAACAGAATGAAGAACAAAATTTCTATGAGTTTTTTTATTTCTTGTACCAATAAACTTGTAACTTATAAGGAGACTAGCTTTCGAACTAGCTCAAACGTATTTATCCCGTTTTTTTCCCTTTCCTTCAGGAATTTTGGGGAATCCTCTTAGTGTTTCCCCACACTCCCCAAGGATCCTACATGCTTAATTCATCCACTTTCTTCAACCAGTAGTTTCGGCTGTGCGTTTTTTTATCAGTGACTCAGTCACTCATCAGTAACGGAATAATCCTAGTAAGATATAAAAGGCTTGTGTTTAAACACCGCCCAAAAAAAGTACCTATTTTACTACCAAAAAAGTTCTAAACGGTTACCAAAACAGATAAATGGTCACCAAATAATATTCGAGAAGTAGCGCTCGCCGGCCGCTGCCGCGGCACCGCTCGCTTCGCTCGCTCGGCTCGCGCGCGGTTGGTCACGATTCTAACCTAACCTATTTTATCCAGTTTGTAACCCCAAGCCTACATTTTATGGCAATCACAGTTGAGTTGGATAGAATTTGGTGACCATTAATCCATTTTGGTGCCCAGGCTTAAGGTCTTAAAAATATTATTTTTGGTGACCGTCTAAATTATACCCGATATAAAATTCTTCCAGTACTGACTGACTGAGTGACTGACAGTCAACGCACAGTCAAAACTAATGGTCGTAGAAAGCTGAAATTTGGTATGTAAGTTCCTTGGGGAGTGTAGGGGCACTAAGAGAGGATTTCTCGAAATTCTAACGGGAACGGGAAAAAACGGGATATGCGCGTACTAAGTTGCAGCCAAAAGCTAGTTTTATATATTAGGATTTCATAGCTTATTATTTGCTGGATTTCAAACCAAATTCACATACTAAATGAAAACGTATACCAACAAAACGAAAGAATTTGTTTTTCCGGACAACGTTAAACTAATCTGCAGCACGACGTGGGTTCATTTAGGTAAATTGACGCGCCTTCGGTTCGTATCCATCAAAGTTTTCCCCTACTAATGGATACCGTATTATGATAATGAAAAAGGGAAGGTGAAGCATGGTCTGAATATTGGCTCAAGGTTGTGAAAAGGTAAGAAATGCCAACAAGGAACTGGGTGTAGGTATTTACCACACACATACATGTTTGGGTCGATTGATGTTTTAAATACCATGAATAATATGTAATATATAATTATAATATGTAAATATAAATTCGAAAGTAACTGTCTGTCTATCTGTCGCGCTTTTACGCCAAAACTTCTTCTTCTTCTTCCACCTGGCGTTAATCCCGGCCATTGCCAGGGTCCGCCTTCCGACTGAGGTTCCTCCACTTTGCCCGATCTTAATCATCCTTCTCAGTCAGGCCATTGGCTCTCATGTCGAACTTGACGACGTCCAGCCAGCGCTTGCGAGGGCGACCACGAGACCTAGCCCCAAGGACAGCCATATTCATGCATCTCCGACGTACGTACTGTATAGGGCGGCGCATGATGTGGCCGTACCATCGCAAACGACACTCTTGCAGTTTTTCCCCCACGTCACGGACACCAAAACTACCTCGGATGAAAGAGTTGCGTATGCGATCGGATCGCATTACGCCGCTTATCCACCTCAGCATCTTTATCTCCGTGACGCGAAGCTCCTGGGTGTGCCTGCCTAGTGCTGGCCAACACTCGCCGCCGTACAGGAGGACAGGCCGTATGATGCATTTATAATTGCCCTTTGAGCTTCAGAGGCATTTTGAGGCCGCTTACAACGCCCGTTACCTCGCGCCACTTCGCCTAAACTGCGCCTATACGTGCTTGGACATCGTCGTCCACGTTGCTAGACTCGTGCAGCACGGACCCAAAGTACCTGAACGTATCGGACTTTGTGATCAGGTCTGAACCTATTCGGATGGTGTTTGAATCCTTGCTGCCATAGGACGTGTACTCAGTCTTCGCCACATTTAGTCTCAGACCAGTGTTTTCAAGCGTGTCCTTCCAAATGTTGACTTTGCGCTCAAGATGGGATTTGTTCTGATTAACGAGGGCGATGTCATTAGCATACATCATTAGCCATAGAGGCTGATCTTGGATGTTTGTCGAAACTACATCGAACACCACGTTAAACAAGAACGGGTTTAGAGCCGAGTCTTGGTGAAGTCCAAGGTTAGGAGGCGGTTCGGGAGGAAGATTATGGGGATGCTGTTTGTTAGACAGTTCCGCGAAGTATGTACACCATCTCTCCTTAACAGAGGGGGCATTATAGAGCAGCTTACCCTGGGCGTCCCTTACACAGATACATTTTCTAATGTCCCGTGTAGCTTTCTCCCGGGCACGCGCCAGCTTAAAAATAAGCTTTTGCCCCTCCGCAGTTTCCAACTTGTCGAATAAGGGTGACAGACTTTTGCTGCGGGCTCTGGCTACAGCTTTTTTGCAAGCGCGCTTAGCCGTTCCATATGTCTCCCTGTCATCCGGAGAGTTGGACTCTTGCCACTGTTTAAATAAAACCTTCTTCCGAGTTGCCTCCTGCTCCCCGTCATCTCACCACCTCGTTCTTTGTTTATTGTGCGGCCACCACGAGAAGTACCAAGGACGCGCTTACCCGCCGCGGTAATTGCTGAATGAATCCTACTCCAGATCTCTTGAGCGGACTCATGCGGAGCACTGATCTCGAGGTGTTCGATGTCCACGATGAATTTTGACGGTTTAGGACCATCAAGCAACCACCACTTAGTTGGAGGTTTGCGCTTCTCGATCATGTTTTTCTTTGGTACAACCGCAAAGTCCAGGACAAAGAGGTGGTGTTGAGCCGTTAGGCTTTCTCCTGGGATGATTTTGCAGTTGATAACCTTGCCAATGTGGCACCGTCGCACCAGCAGGTAATCTATTCGGGTTGAGTACGCCACCACCACGGTGCGTAATAAGATCCTGGGGCTTCTACTGATAGAATGTGTTTACAATGGCTAAGTCAGACACAGCGCAGGTCCTGAGTATACTGACTCCCTTTGCATTTAGTTGGCCATAACCAAAACCACCGTGAACACGTCCGTACTCTCCAGCAAACTGACCTACGTGAGCGTTGAGATCTCCCCCAGTCAAAACACCTTCAGAATTCGGAATAGCGCGTAATACGTCCTCGAACTCATCCCAGAAGGCCTCCTTTTCAGACTCACAGCAACCAGTTTGAGGAGCAAAGGCACTGATTAGGTTCGTTACCGACTCCTCGATCAGCACCCTAACTCGCATCAACCAGTCGCTGAATCGGTTTTCTTCAAGGAGTCCATCCTGAAGGTCTTTAGACAGTACTACGGCCACTCCGCCCCTGCCCGTTGGTGATCCGGTGTACACAGTCGGTACCCTTGCCCGATGTCACGAGACTTATTTCCCGACGTTTCGAACGTATGCGAGTTCTCTGCCACGTTCGGTTAGGGAGCCAATATTCCAAGTGGAAAAGCGAAATTTCCTTTTGGGTACTTACTTAGCCTAGCCCACTTGTCGCAGGTTTAGAGCGATGTGCCTGCGCGTCGTTGTGCGGCGACGCCCTAGACCGAGTACCCTTACTGAATTTGTCCCTGTTCATATTATTTATATGACTGAAGTTGGTTTCACATGGGGCGACCAGCTGTCTGACCTCCACAACCCTACGAGAGGGAAACCAGGTTCGCCAGAGCCTCGTCCGTTAGACAGCTTAGCTTTACTAAAATTAAATCTGTTCATAATGGAAGTGTTATGTCATCCATTATTAAACACAGTAGAATAATATTATGGAATATTATGTTATTTAAGTATGTGAAGTGAAAAATGACTGCCCTTATGATTTCACGGTCAATGTATACCATGTTTCTCATCTCAATTTATGATAATAAAAAAGGCACCTCAAGCTAACCATTATTATTGATTCCTGCTTCCTGAGCAGTGGTATGTAAAATTAAGTGGCATTCATGGAATGCTTGAAATAATGTAAGAAATTTTGTATATTGTAGTCAAATGTTGAATAACTCGAAATAATATTAATTGTTAGGTTACCAAAACAATGGCGAACTTTACAAAAGTGAGGTTAGTGTTAATAACGACCCATACTTGCGTTGTTTGACACCAATACCTTTAGAACTTCTGCAAAAGAGTACTGCCTAACACAATAAGCTTTAGTTAAACCCTTTATTACAGGTTAAACCTAGATAGAGGAGTTGTTTGACACCTTTAGTTTCTCGTGTTACTAAACTCTCGATAAACTCTATTTTATAGCCTATGTCTGCAATAATAGTCAATATAGCACCTTGAGTGGTATAAAAGAGTTCATTGCAATAACTATACAACAATAAGTGTTAAAAGGTGCGAACACTTTTATAAAGTCT
The DNA here is from genome assembly GCA_950371165.1 of Lacanobia oleracea. Classification (NCBI taxonomy): domain Eukaryota; kingdom Metazoa; phylum Arthropoda; class Insecta; order Lepidoptera; family Noctuidae; genus Lacanobia; species Lacanobia oleracea. Next base: position 23,125,171 of record OX493391.1, on the reverse strand, counting down.
TGGGTGTCACTGACACCAAAATGTTATTTAGGAGTAGTAGCTGACGATGAATAAACGCTCTTGTGCAGCTTTAATATGTTTTTAACACCTTACTATAGGATTTATACCACCTGTAGCGTTTACAAACTCTACTTTACAACGGTAATACAGATTAAAGTAGTAGCTGACGATGAATAAGCGCTCTTGTACAGCTTTAATATCTTTGTCACACCGTTTGTGTGGCTTTCTATAACTTTTACCTGTAAAACTATGGGCTTCTTTCGTGGTTATAAGTGAGTTAGAGCATGCTCTAACTCAGCTGCACAGGTATGCGTTAACACTTTTATACTCAAATGAAACTGATATACGAGTCTTATATAGGTTTTTTTAACGCTCTAGTGTTAGTTGGGTGGATGTTTGTTACTCTTTCATGTCAGAATTATTTAAAAAAATAAAATTTTATTCAATATCATGACGCATGATGTAGTTTGAAGTTATTGTATAGTTAGAAAAAATTGCTTGTGTTCCAAGGTCTGCGTGGAATGGAACGGTAACATTGTTTTGATATGTAAACATTATTAAAAGGGTGTTTCATATTCTAATGCAATATTTATTATTAAAAAAAATCGCACTAGAGGTAGTTTATGTCGGGTACATGTCATACTTTTTTAATGGTAAACTGCCTTGCCTTGCTAAATACGAGTAGTTTTGTTATTACTTCGGTTTATTTTTTAATATTATTCAACAAAATGCTACTAATTCAAATGTGTCATGCCTGCGTTTGTATGTGTATTAGGAAATTATCAACAAGTCAACACATTCACTGCCGTCTCGGTCACCGATGACCCACCAACAATACATTTTCTATTGTGTCTATTTGTCTGGCAGACAACGCTTTAAGCTTCTGGTAAGGCAAAACATTGATTACAAAAAGTGGTCTAAATAAGTAATCAAAATGTTGATTTTTTTTTTTTTTCATGTTTTGTTTTATTAGTAGCAATAATAGCGAATATTACCTATATCAAGCTTTCAGTACCTAAATATTGTACATGGTATTTGAGCGTAAATTAATTATTAAATTCCACGAACGAATATTATTTATAAATCAATTACCTTGATTCATAAAATATATAATAGTGGGTATGACACATTATAATAGTGAGTAGTCAAGAGTAAAACATCAAAATTTAAACTCTTAATTATAAATTTAATTAAAAATAGTAATTATAATCAGTTACATACATAAATGATTCAAACTATTAGTTAGTTATCTCTACCTGCCAGTGAAGTGTTTTCAGCTCCTAATCAGATACTTTATATTAATTATAACAACACCACACAATGGAAGCAATTAACCGCACCATCATGGATATGAGCAACATGTTCACTCAAAGGATGTCGGAATTTGAGAAAGAGTTGCAGAAAAGTCCATGCACCACAACAATTACCACCACAGGTTTGGCAGCGGAGTTTACATCGTTCCGGACTTTTATTGTACAGGCGCTCAGTACTCTCCAGCAACAAGTAGGCGTCCTAGCACAAAGCCTCGATAACATGGAGATGCGTGGGAGGCGGAAAATCCTACTGTTGCACGGAGTGTCGGAGGAGCCAAACGAGGAGACTGCACAGGTGGTGGCTCAAATTGTCAAGCAGCGTCTGAATTTGGACTTGGTTGCATCTGGCATCAAGCGGTGTCACAGGATGGGGCGCAGCACATCTCACAAACCCCGACCAATCCTATTTAAGCTGCACGATGTGGCTCTCCGGGATAAACTCTGGTTCAGCAAAACTAAGCTGAAGGGGTCTGGGATCACTGTTTCAGAGTTCCTAACTAAAGCCAGGCACAATGTCTTCATGGCAGCGCGGGACAGGTTTGGTGTGACCCAATGCTGGACTTCAGAAGGCACCATTTTCGTCCTCGATTCAAAAGGATCCCGGCATCGAGTCACTTCATTTGCCGAGCTGAATAACATCGCGCAGCAGCCGGAGCAGCCCTCAGGACAACCGGAGACTGGCGTCATTCAACCCGTCGCAGTGGGAAAGGCCGCTGCAGCTAAAACCAAGCGTGCTGTAGCCAGAAAGTGATCTTCTTTGTTTTGATTTGTTTATCTTTAATTTAAGTAGTCCAGGTGGTAGGTAGGTTTTTTTTTGCACTCAGTAGGTAGTTCAGCATAATATAGAAAATTTTAATGCTCCGCAACTTGTCTTAATTAACTTCCCGTTTTTTGTTTTTGTGTACCGTTTATTTTATTTATTTTTTTGTTGTTCTTCCTCACATCAATGTCAAATGTCAATGTCGCTATCTGTCACTTTATTGTTTGCGTTCCGTACCTCGGTACTTTCTATTTTAAACACAGCTTTACACGATCCTACTTTTTAATTATTTTTTTTTTTTTGTTTTACTTTTTCTTTTTTTTTTTTTTTGTATGTAACCTTGTTCATTGTTTTATACCTGGACTACAAAATCTAATTTTTGATTTTTTTTTTTTTGTTTCCTTTTGTGTAAAGCACAACTGGCAGGTGGACCTTAATATTTTTGTTTATTTGTACGTTTTATTGTTTTTATTATATTTATATATATATATATATATATGCACAGCCCTGGCTGTAGCAGTGATAGTGATACTTTCTTTTCTTTGAATAGTAATGATGAAAGCTTCGTAAGTGTTCCTTCCTTAGCCGACACGCTTGTCTCTGTATTTTCCGATGTCTCCCAGAACTTTAATGTAGTCCACATAAATGCCCAGAGTATTCCGGCTCATTTCGCTGATATGCTGGCCAATTTTGACTGTAAGAATATTCATGCGATTCTTGTTTCTGAATCGTGGTTAAAACCTTGTCTTCCGTCTTCCTCTTACTCTCTTCCAGGTTTTCAACTCATTAGGAATGATCGCGGGATCGGTGGTGGTGGTGGAGTGGCCATTTACCTTCGTAATTACATTCCATTTTCTGTTGTTAACATATCCGCTCAGCCACCCCCACCGAACGCCGGCGAACATCTTTTCGTGGAAGTGGAACTTCATCACTCTAAGATTCTTCTTGGGGTCTACTACTGCCCTTCTCTTCGGATTAATTTCTTATCTTCTTTTGAACTCATTTTAGAAGCCTTAATTCCCTCTTACAGTCATAGCATCATAATGGGCGACTTTAATACATGTCTCCTTAAAAATGACTCCCGCTCCACTTCTCTTCGCCGTATTGTGGAATCCACCAATCTCTCTATCCTCGATCTTGGTGCCACTCACCATTTTCCTAACTCTGCTCCCTCACTTCTCGATCTTATGTTTGTCTCATCTCTCGATCACGTAGCTAAACATGGTCAATGTTCAGCTGACCCTTTTCCTATCACGACCTAATTTTCACCTCTTATAAAATTCGTCCACCTAAGCACAAGTCCAAAACTCTTATGCTTCGCAATTTTGATGGAATGAATGTTGATCGTCTTCGGGAGGACGCCAGCAGCATTGGCTGGACGCCTCTTGTCACATCGTCGTCCGTCGACGAACAAGTTGAAATCTTGACCTCTACCTTGATTCAGCTGTACGACACACATGCACCTATTCGAGCTGTGAGAGTGAAACATCTTCCAGCGCCATGGCTGACTGATGAAATAAAACTTTTACTAAGTAAAAAAGCAGCCGCTAAGTTTAAGTTTAAAATTCGGCCTAACGACATCAATAAGGAAAAATATATCTCAATTAGAAACCACTGCAACAAGGTGTGTAGGAACGCTAACCGCCAACATGTCCATAGTTCTGTTCAAAATGGTGATCCAGCTAAGGTCTGGAATTTTCTCAAATCCTTAGGTATCGGAAAAAAATCTCGTGAAAGGATTCCTAAAGACTTAGACTTCAACTTGCTTAATAGTCATTTTTCACCTTCGCCCGTACTGGATAGGGCCACCAAAGCTGCAACACTAAGTCATCTTTCAAACCTTCCGATACCTGATTGTTCTCCTTTTGTCATAAGTCAATTCACTGCTAGTGATGTTAAAAAGAGTATTGTATCGATTACATCCAACGTTGTGGGTAGTGACTATGTCAGCCGTAAGATGATCATTCCCATCCTTGATGATATTCTTCCGGTCATCCTTTATATCCTCAACTTCTCTGTTTCCAGTGGAGTCTTCCCACAAGCCTGGAAACATGCCCAGGTTATCCTTTTACCTAAAAAATCACATCCTGATTCTTTCTCTGACTATCGTCCCATTTCCATTCTCCCATTCCTATACAAAGTCCTTGAATAACTCGTCCATCAGCAGCTTAGCTCATTCCTTTCCAAGCACAATCTGCTGAATCCCTTCCAATCTGGTTTCCGACATGGACACAGTACTACCTCAGCACTTGTGCATATTACGGATGATATCAGGTCAGGCAAAGAAATGGGGAAGTTAACGGCACTCGCTCTGCTTGACTTTAGCTATGCTTTTAATTTGGTTGACTTTGACATTTTGCTTGGAATACTGTGCTCTTTTAACATATCTCCTTCGGTAATTGACTGGTTTCATAGTTACCTGTTTGGTCGCCGGCAGCGTATTTGCATTGAAGAATCTTTCTCTTCTTGGTGTAACACCTCTGCCGGTGTGCCACAGGATGGAGTGTTATCTCCTCTACTTTTCGCACTTTTTATTAATGCTATCACTCAACGACTATCTTCTTTCTACCACCTGTATGCTGATGATCTACAAATTTACACCCCCTCTAGGAGAGCTATCTACTGCGATTGAGACGATTAATACAGACCTGGCTCGAATAGGTGAATGGAGCACTGAGTTTGGGCTGAAAATCAATCCAGCAAAGACGCAAATGATTATTGTTGGTAGTTCCCGAACCGTTTCAAGGATTGATTGGTCGACACTTCCCCAGGTTTCTTTCAATAACACTACTATTCCTATAACTCACACTGTGAAGAACTTGGGGATTTATATCGACAGCACTCTTTCCTGAACTAAACAACTGCAGGTCAGTCGTAAACTGTTCGCTTTGGCGGGCTCTCTGAGACGTCTTCGTAATTTTCTTCCCATCACCACTAAAATTGCCTTAGCACAATCTCTTCTTCTCCCAATCTTGGACTATGCTGACGCCTGCTATCTTGATCTCACCCAAGTCCAATTGGACAAGCTTGAGCGACTTCAAAATCTCTGCATCAGGTTCATATTTGGCTTGCGCAAGTCAGACCACGTTTCTGATTTTCGTACCAAGCTCAAATGGCTTCCTATTCGCCTTCGCCGGAATGCCCACATACTTTCTTTGCTTTATAATGTGCTCTTTAATCCTTATACTCCTTTTTATCTTAAAGAACGATTTCAGTTTCTTTGTGACACGCATTCTAGGTCTTTGAGATCATCGGAAAACCTTAAATTAAGTATTCGTATGCATTCCACATCCTTCTTTGACAAATCTTTCACTATTCAAGCAGCTCGTTTGTGGAATGCATTACCAATAGATGTGAGGCGCGCTCAAACGCTACCAACGTTTAAAAAATTGGTGAAGGAACATTACCTCTCACTATAACGTTTTTGTCTCCTTTCCCTGTTATATATTTGATATTTATTAGTATATTACTTAATATTGTATGTATTTGTTTTATATTATTATGTATGTCTCTCTATTTATATCTATTATTTATGATGTTTGTATACTGACCGCCCTAAATCTAACTTCTTTAGTTCAGTCCATCTAAAGGTTGTCTGTAAGAGATTGCCCTGTGCGATAAGACCGCCCATTGTACACTAGTTTTATAAGCGTTTTTACTGTGCTTGTTATGAGGTGTACAACAAAGTATATATAATAATAATAATAATACCTTATTTGATTAAAACGTCTGAAGCCCAATAAGTATTCAGCTTTAAGGTTGGGTTAGGTAAAAAGCTGAGAACGGGAGTAAATGGTTACATACAATTATGGGCATTTAGGTAACAAAGAGAATAGGATGTACTGCCCACTTAAGGCCCGTACTCTTTTCGACGAGAATTCGAGACTATTTTTAACGGCCCGATGGACAACTGTACCTAGTTCTATTTTTGCCTCGTCTCGCCATTCCATTTTCCGTTGAATAATTTGACATACATTTACCCACTCCTATCTCGTCTAGACTACGTCAAACGGAAAAGTTCTATATCAAAATAAAATAATCGATCGCACGACTCAACTGTCAAATTAAGCGCCAGAAAGGGTAAGCATAAACGTCAAAGTCATGTCAATATTACATAATGTATTTTCAGTGTATTGATAAAATAATCTGAAAAGGCCTTCAAGTCGCAATATCATCGACTCGCGCACTGTGAATCTGCCATCAATACTAACTTTGTGTAAAACGTATAACAGAGTAAAACACACACACAAAAAGCACAGCAAAGGAGTGGAACTCTCTGCCTGCGTCTGTGTGTCCAAAAGCTTACAACCCTAATCTCTTCTGGGTAGGCTCGCTCCATCGTAGACTTTGTCTCTATCATCTCTGACATAGACTTGAGTCAAGAGCAAACCTATTACAAATAAAAAAAAAAACCTCCTTTTAGGTTTTCTGTAAATTGATTTGAACGAAAACGTTCACAAATCTACACTCTAATTTGTATATATAAGACAATTTCTTGAAGTACCTACCTTGAGGCAATTTTATTTTTATAAAAAATGCTTTCAAGGTTAAATGCCGCAGACTTTTTTTATTCAGGAGAAAAATTCGGCAACAGAGGCTTTGTATCTGGAAAAAGCTCATGTCTGAATACATTAAATTATGTATCTATCCATTTACTGTTTTTTTAACCGACTTCAAAAAAAGGAGGAGTTTCTCAATTCGGTTGTTTTTTACGTTTGTTACCTCGTAACTCTATCATTTATGAACCGATTAAAAAAAATCTTGTCTGTTGTTTGTTGTTCTCGATTGGTCCCATTATCACCTAGTCAGAATCTGATGATGGGATCCCATGAAAATCGAGGGAAACCCTCAAATTTTATAGGCATATACAATGTTTTTCATTAACTTTCTAACGCAATTCAGATATTTGTGTATCATCGTTATCTCATATTGCTGAGCTGATGATGGAAGGTATAAATTAGGATCTGATGATGTGATCTCATGAAATATGTTTGTTCAGCGATATTTTTGCCAAGTGTCAGCCGATTAGGATGATTATTTTTTTTGCTTAGAAGAGTATTTTCAATTTGGTGAAGATCTCACGCAGAACAAGGTAGGCAACGGACGGAACTCTTCAATATATGATAGCAAATAGATCGGGATTACTGAAATTGCATGTTTTTTTAGTGTTTACACCAGTTCTTGTTTATTAAAAACTTAACCTTTTTTAACATTCCTACTGAGTCTGCTCTTTGGTAAATTAATTACTTTCTCTTCTATCTACAACCTCAGCATAAAATAAAAATCAATCGACCCTGGTGACTAATATTATATTTAGCCCAGCCTCTGTTACTAAAGAACTATTATGTTATTTCAGGCCCTGCTTGCCTACGTAAAACAATGGACCTAGAAACCTAATGTTCCTAAACGATCCTTAGTGTATATACTTAGTGATCTCAGGTGAAGACCTGAGTAAACAGAAGACTTAATGAAATTACCCTGAACATGTGAAGGCTTTCGTAGAGTAACAATGTTTGTTTTTAGTAATGAAGAGGAATGTGAGTATACTTGATTATGAAAGGTTTAACAAAAAAACCGTCCAAGTGCGTGTCGGACTCGCACACGAAGCGTTCCGTACCATAAACCTTATTTTTTTATTGTTTGTCGTTATTATAGCAGCAATAGAAATACACAATCTGTGAAAATTTCAGCTCTCTACCTATTACGGTTCTTGAGATACAGCCTGCTGACAGACAGACAGACGGATGGATGGACGGACAGCGGAGGCTCCGTACCTAAAGGGTGACCAACGAAACCCTATTACTAAGCCTCCGTTGTCCGTCCGTCCGTATGTCAGTCGGCGGCATGAACCGTAATAGGTACACAGTTGAAATTTTCACAGTTGACGTTTATTGCCACTTGAGTTCTTATTTTTCGAAGTGAATCGAAGAAAAAGTGTTTATGTTTAATATTCTTTTAACGTGAAATTAAATAAAAAATCCTATTTCTATTCTGACCCTGAGACAGAACTGTAAACGTGTCTGGGGTGAGAAATGGCTATCAAATATATTTTATAGGCCTGGACTGAAACCCAGCCGCGTTTGATTTGTTTAATCAAAGCCGAACGAAATAAATATATATCTTCTCTTCTTTCCAAAAGGCCTCACTGACCATGTGTTTTTCTAGCTCAGAATTTAATAAACAGAATTATTTAAAAGGATAGCAAACAGAGCGATGGTTTTTTTTTCAAACATTTTTGTTATTTATTTTAGATAGGTAAATATAATATGTAAATACCCCTCTTTTTTTTTTTAAAGTAAAGGCCTAGCTGACTAGTATATTTTTAAGTTTTATTAATATATACGAATATACAGAGTTTCGTAACATAATTATTGAACATTTTGACAAAGATCCAAACGTTTTATGATAAATACGACTTCGTCTGCGCTGCAATTGTTTAAGGATCCCTCATTTTTTTTCTAGTTCTAGCCTTTGTTACTCAAGGATAATGTAGCATTTTAATGGTGAAACAATTTTTGAAATAGATCTAGTAGTTTCTGAGTTTACTTGTTACAAACATACAAAAAACACAAATCATTCCTCTTCACTTCATGTTATAACATAAAGTGAAGTGTCAAAAAAAACATACATTCCACCCTATTTGTTAAAAAAACTACTACTTTCACTTTTATGAATAAACCTATCCGTGACAATCTTACCATGCTATAAAAGCCAAAATCTGTCAGGTCTAGAAATTTATTGGCAATCGTAGTCTCTAACCAGGAATAGAGGATTTACTAGGCAAGCGTGCTCCATCTTCGACCACATCCTCGCTTACCATCAGGTGAGATAGTGGTCAAACGCGTGCCTATCAATAGTAAAAAAAAAAAAAAAAAAAAAAATAGAGCTTCACTGATTGGCCACAGAAATTATTAATGGACATTTTAGATATATTCAATCATCATCTTCCTTCCCTTATCCCATATTACTTGAGGTCGGCGCAACTTGTTGTTTTTTCTTCCACTCTGCCCTATATACCGTCGAACTATTAAATATTATATTTTAGTCTTTGACTTAATGATTTATGTTGTTTCTATGGTTAAAAAAAAAACCAAAGGACTTTTGTTGTTTTGTGACTCTATACTCGAAACTATAAAAATAGTATCAAAGAAAAATTGTTTTTTCCTAAATTAATTTGTATGTTTTTAAGAAAGAAAGAAAGAAAGAAAAAGCGTTTATTTGCGCCAAGAGGTAATCTTTATAAATACCGATTCGGAAAAAACGTTATTTCAAAAATAGAAAGCTACAACTATTAAGTAAGTATCAAAACATGACTGACTAAAACTCATCCGTGTTCCTCCTAGTGCCCTTTGCGTTCCAGGGCTGCGGCGACTCTTTCGAACAAATGCCACAACTTCTGATGGACACCTAGTCGTCATTTTAATGAAGTAAAGTAAAACTGTACGAAAGTGTCAGTCCCTTTCAAGTAAAACTGTTAGTTTTCCATTAGCAATTCTTCGTGTCTACGCAACCTTGTAATTAATACGTAATGAGTTTTGATCAAACACCATACCAATATTAATTAATGGGGGTCATTCGTTGGGTTTTTCCGCATCAATTTATTATTGATAGTAGCTTTATATATTTTCCTCACTTTAATTGCTTACACTTAGCAATTTATCATTTTCTTTTACCAGTTGTAGAGCGATAAAAATTTGGAGTGAAATAAAAAGAGCTCTGCATAATATATTTTTGTTTTTAAATGTTGTAAGAAATCCGTTGATGAAAACGATCCAATTGTTTTGAGAGAAGCGTACTTTCATGTCCTTGAGATAAAGGTCCAATATAATAAAAAAATCTCACGTACCGTATTTATGACATGCAGTGGCGTCCAACACACGAAGAACTCCATAATAATGACGAACAGCATTCGTATTACCTGAAAGAAGAATATAATGTAATACATATTGACATTTTGAACGACAAAAATTATAATCACTATACACATCCGCCTATCGCTTCGGAAAAAACTTTACTCTTTTTAGAAAAGAGTGTGGTCAATGCTTTTGCAAAAAATAATTATAGTTATAAGGTTCGGCTGAGGCTCCCACAAACAAACACGACGTGACCCGATAAAGCAATGATGCGATAACATTTTTTCAAAGAAACGATTTCACGGGCATATTTTTGGCCAATTTTATGAAAGCTCTTTATCGCGTCACGCGCGCACCCGTATTCGTGACCTTCAAAACTACTGTGAGTAGTTCACGGTTCACCGAAATAATAACCAATCATCCTGTTGACAGCGGATATTAAATGGGTTTGGCTTTTAAGATTCGAATACTCCACTAAGTACACACTCTGTTTTCTTGAAGGTTATTCATTTGTGACTTAAAACAGATTTTGAACGAGTCGCTTTTCGCACAATTTAATTCAACTGGCAAAAGGCTGGATGTAGTTTCGATTTGCCAATATTTTGCTACGGACGGGAGCAAAACCCAAAATTGACAATTTGCGAGAAAAATTAACCACCTTAGAAGGGCTATATCTTGGTCCCTATTAGGTTTATAGAGCTGCGGTTGGACTTAATTTTTTTCAAATTTATGTGTCCAAATATGATTACTGAATAGTCCAATAAATAGTCGAGAATACATAGTTTTTGACTGTTGGAGCAAAAAGTTCGCGCTGTACGCGCGTGCGCACCGCGTTTAAGTTTTGAACTTGTGAATTTGGATTCTCACTATTCTAACTGGTTCATACAACAATCCAAAAAATCAGAACAACATCCGACTTTGCGAATTTAATTTTAATTTCCACAGGGCTATCATGTAGTATTTACAAACGTGACTAAAATATCTAGTGCCAAGAAGACGAAAAGTTGATGTCGAAGAGACGAAGACATTTAGATCTAGAAACTAACTTTCTAGTTAGTTTTCTAGATCTAAATCGTTGTTTTTACTTCAGGGAAATGTGAAGCTTTAGCAAATTTCTCCATTTCCTCCTCGCTCCGCTGTAATGGACAGGCACCTTTAGTCTATTTTTATTGTGGCAAACAGGAAATACCATATGCAGTGGAGGACGAATAATCCATCCATCCTTTTTTTTAAGATAGGAATTCATCAAATGACTCCTCCCGCTCTGAGCAAAGCGGGAGGGACTGTCAGACTCTTACTGACTAAAACCCATTCGTGTCCCTCCTAAATACTCTTAATGCCCTTTGCGTTCCAGGCCCGTAGTGACTCTTTCGAACAAATCCCGCCCCTGTGACTTTAGAGAAAGTTACTACGGCGATACCGATTTTTGGGATTAAACGCGTAAAATTTCGATAGAGTTCATCTCAAAAAATTACTACTTTTCGCTTCCCGAATGTCGTTTTATCTAAAGGTTTTTTGTATAGGTAGAGTAACCCAGTTTTTCCATAATTAAATCGGTTTCTGACTTCAAAATAACCGTCGTTTCAAGATTTTCTTTTACCAATTGTGTAAATGGAGTGATTTTGTGGCTGTTTGAGTTTCGATAGACAACTTTTTGCACAAAAATCAACCCGTGCAAAGTTCCATAAAGCTGTCAGAACAAATTACTGCTCGTCACGTGATGTGAACCGAATAATACTCAGTTTACCAGTTCAGTAGGTTCACATGGCACGAAATAGCGTATCTATTCAATTTCATGTGTTTTTTTTGGCAAGAATCGACCTTATGGGGTGCTTTTATTAATCATATTTAAAAATTAGAAAGAAAAAAATCTCTCTCGTGTGCAAAGGGTTCCAAATGAATTTCGTTTTTAGGGTTCTGTACCCAAAGGGTAACCAACGGAACCCTATTTTGCTGTCCTCCCGTGTGGCCGTCCGTCCGTCCGTCTGTCTGGTAGCAGGCTCTATCTTAACAACCTTAATCGGTAGACAGTTGAAGTTTTCACTAATTGTCTCTTTTTTTTTGCCGCTGTAAGAATAAATAATAAAAATGAAGGTTTATGGTCCATACCACCATCATGATTATCATTTAGGGTTCCATAGTCCTATGTGTGCGAATCCGACTCGCACGAGGCTAGTTTTTTAGATACTAAACACTTTCCATCATCATCCGCCTAGCCTTTTTCCAACTATGGGGGTCGGCTTCCAGTCAAACTGGATTTAGCTGGATACCAGTATTTTACCCCCACAACCCATTAACTGGGTAACACGGTACTTCGTGGCAAGACTGGAGTCAGATTAACTGGCTTCTGACTATCCGTAACGACTGCCAAAGATCTACTGTGCTGCTTCAAACAGAGCGGAAGGAGACATTTGATGATTTCCCATCCTTAAAAAAAACGACTATTACGCAATCACTGCATATATTGAACTATTAAATACTTTAAACTTGATACGGTGATATTTTTAGGGTAGTCAGCTGACAATTACTGGATGATTCAGTAATAGAACCAAAATGTAAGAACTTGTAAATGGGTTATTTTAAACCAACTAACAAAATAACTGTCATCTGGAAAAAATATTATTAATTGTGCTTACACATTAAATAATAAATTTTATTATTTAACAAGTTTTTACTCGCAACTTCGTACGCGCATCTCCCGTATTTCCCGTCCCAAAGGAATTTTAGTAAATCGTCTATTAGTGCTCTCTTATACTCCCCAAGGAAACTACAAACCAAACAACTTTCTACGACCAGCAGTTTCGGCTGTGCGTTGTCTGTCAGTCAGTCACTCAGTAACGGAAGAATTTTATATTCTAGGAAGGAGCATGTGCTTCTAAAGCCAAATGGGTACCTACCATAGTATCGTCTCATACGTCATCTGTCTGTTTGTTTTTCTATCATGTAAAGTATGCCTAGCATGGGTCGACGCTCGTACGCGCAAAGCAAATGACGTGAGTCAGAAGAATAGAGCCTTCAACAGGGCTGCTAAGTCCTGCAAGAAGGTGTTGCGGAGGGCTCGGTTTGACCACATTAGCCGAATAGGGAACAAACTTGCTTCATACCCAGCAGGTAGTAAGGCTTTTTGGTCCCTGGCTAAGTCGGTCGAATCGAACTTCTGCCGCCCCTCACTACCACCACTGCTGAGACCCGACGGGACGCTGGCCCACTCTGCTGAGGAGAAAGCAAACTTGTTTGCTTCTTTGTTTGCGGAATCTTCACGTCTGGATCCTGGTGGCGCGACGCCCTCCGCCTCTCCTGGTGAATGCGAGTCGAGTATGTCGAACATTCACATTCATCAGAAGGACGTCCGTAGGGTACTGCGTAACCTAGACGTGAACAAGGCTAGTGGTCCCGACGGGATACCGGCAATTGTTCTGAAGACGTGTGCGCCTGAGCTGTCTCCGATCTTGACACGCCTATTTCCGTGCCCAAGAAGGGTAGTCGAGCTGACCCGTCGAATTATAGACCCATCTCGGTAAAGTCCATACTCTGTAAGACTATGGAACGCGTACTGAATCATAAGCTTCTGGCGTACCTAGAAGCGAATGATATCCTTAGTGACCGGCAATACGGGTTTCGCCGAAATCGGTCAACTGGGGATCTTCTAGCGTATGCCATTCACATCTGGAGTGAGGCCATAGAGAAGAACGGGGAGGCACTGGCGGTCTCCCTTGACATCTCGAAGGCCTTCGACAGGGTCTGGCACGATAGCCTTATTAGTAAGCTTCCTTCCTTCGGTCTGCCCGCCGGTTTGTGTGATTGGATCGCAGATTTCCTGAGCGATCGGTCTATCAGAGTGGTCATAGATGGCTGCTCGTCTGGACTGTTGGATATTAATGCCGGGGTTCCTCAGGAGTCGGTGCTTTCGGCAACACTATTCTTGCTGCATATTAATGATCTGCTTAAACCCGGTACCTTTGGGTATGCAGACGACAACACTGTTGCTGAGAGATACGTGTCCGACGCACGAGCTGGTGGGTCGCAGATCCGGTCTCTCCGGGAGGCAATGGTTGAGCGCTTGAACGTGTCCTTACAGGCTGTCTCTGAATGGGGCGATGCCAATCTGGTCAAGTTCAATGCTGCTAAGACCCAAGCGTGTCTATTTTCCGCCAAAAGGAGCCAATTCCGCCCAGCTCTATCTTTCCGCGGTGAAACCGTGCCGATAACCGACCATCTTGAGCTTCTTGGGGTTACATTAACATCTACTCTCAATTTTGGCCCTTACATAGAGGCAAAAGCTCAAGTGGCTGCAAAGAAGTTGGGGATTTTGGCCAAGAGGATCATCGGCAATGAGAGGCTCGTCGCGTCGAAGCTCCAAAGTCTTGAACATCGACGACGAGTTGCTAGCCTGTCGGTTTTTTACCGGTTGCATTTTTGGGAATGCGCGACGGAATTGCATAATTTAATTCCGCCAAGCCCGTTCCATCATCGGACCACAAGACGAACGGCGATGCGCCACCGGTACATGCACCCATACGCACAAAACGTTTTGGGAACACATTCATAGTGCGTACAGCTAAGGAGTGGAATTCCCTGCCGGAGTCTGTGTTTCCTGATAACTACAACCTGGGAGTCTTTAAATCAAGAGTGAATAGGTTATTTCTAGGCAAGCGTGCTCCATCTTCGACCACATCCTCGCTTACCATCAGGTGAGATAGTGGTCAAACGCGTGCCTAACAATAGTAAAAAAAAAAAAAAAAGTATTCACCGAATCAGGTAGGAATTTGACAGAAAACTTGATCTTTAAATTCTAAAATGCATGAATAATATAATAGAAAGAGCATTTAAGTTTTGTAGTAGTTTTAGTGGTACGGAACTGTTTGGATAACTAGATCGATATTTTCCAACTAGAAACTGGCCTTTGTTGCAACACAAACTAATGATACAGTGTTGCCAATTACAAACTCAACTAAATAGGTATGTCAGTCGTCACAGTTTGCGCAGGCAATTTGAATGCAATTCGTCTGCTAGCATGCATTTCGCAATTGAGATGTAGGTCATCTCTACAAATAAACTGCATTTTGAAGTCACAACTTACTTAAACGCCTGGCTTTGCTTGAGTATATGTTTGAATTTCATTCATAAACAATGCTTTAAGAGCTTTTACTCCTAACATTGTTCCATACGAACTTCCTTATATCCTTTTTCTTCTAGTAATGAACCGGTATGAATAAAACTTATTTATTTATGTACACACAATATACTTAAAGAAATGAAAATTTTAAACAGAGAGAAGAGCACAAAGGTACTGCTTATTTCATAAAAAAATTCTTCCAGCGGACCTGCGACTGAAAAGTGGGATAAGATACGTAGACACAGTGTGTAAAGAGACAAAGAAGGAAACTTAAAATAGACTAAGCTAACTTAACTAAACATACAACTATTAATAAATATAAATCAAAATAAAATAAACATACTAATATACACAAATAAATTTACCTAAATACATAATTATAATAAATGCGTAGGTACCTATAATATATATTACAGTATAGAAGAGAGATAATGCTCTAGTGTGATAGTGTGTTAGTGCTCTTTGACGACTTTTTTGAACTTAGTAAGCATACGCAGAATATCCAGTTCTAAAAAGTTTCAAAAAAGAGCAACATGGCCCTTGACCTCCTTTTCAAAAACGTTAATAATTAACTTTAGACCTTTGGTGTCCCATTCCATTTGAAATGTCTAAAGAGGCCTCTGCGAGTTAGCTTCGGCCCCTCGTACGCCTACCAAAAGACCGGGTCTCTAGGTAGAGGGACCCGAGAAAGTAAAAAACTTTAGACCTAAATATCTAGCGTATGCGTACCAAGTTTCATTAAAATCAGCTCATTCATTTCCAAGAACAAGGACTCGAAAGTTTGTATGAAACATCGTTCTTAAGCGTTAGAGTAATAGTTACAGGGAAGATAATAATATATTATAAGTATACCTGTTAGAAAAAAATATTATAGTTTGAAAGTATTCTGAATGAACTTGTTTATACAATCTTTCGATCAACAAAAATCTTGTTAAACTGTAAAACAACAAAAACTCTCGTAATTCTAAAACTCTTCGTTTTTGCTCGGTCTACAACTTTTTTTGTCCCTAAAGTTAAGTAGGAATTATAGACTTATTTTCCTCTTCATTCTGTTTTCCTTCAAAAATATTAAATGTGAATTTTCAAGTCTCCTATAAAATTTTATTAAGGTTTTCTGTCAACAGCTCATTTAAGAGGCGGAGAAGTATTGCGACCGCAGGGCTTTCATTGAGAGTCATTCTGAATGCAAAGTTGATAAGTCAATCACATTTCTATTCAGAGCAGTAAAAGGATATCCTTGTTTTCAGGCCATTAAACATCATCAATGAGGTTTTATTAAATGAAATAAATTGATTCATCGTAAAAGAATTTCATCATATTGAAAAACCTTCGTTGAGTGGGCATTCGTAATGTGACAAACATTAAGTTCGTGACATATTTGGCATATTTGACCATGCCCGGGATGTGGACCGACTGTGGTCCATCAGGAGCTCAAAAAATATCAGTACTTACACGTCAGTCCGATCATAAGGGGTTGGCAATAACGAGTGACCTCTCGGACGTCTATCAAAATAAAGTTTTATGCAATTTTGTTTAAAGCGTCGGAGTTAGCTGGTTATATTTTTTCTTTTTTCACTATTGGTGGTGTTAATTTAGAGTTGCGTAGGTTGAATGTCTGTGTAGCTAGTTTAAATTGACATTGAAATAGTGCTGTTTCGAAACGGAATTATACTGAAGGCCCCACGTTGGGCGCCACTTGTAGAGTAATTTTCCAATCTGATCAACTATGGAGCCGCGCAGAGGAGCTCGTGACTAAATAGTAACAGCCGCACGGGTTGATTTTCAAGGTTAAGCAACGCTTGCCAGGGTTGGTCAGTGGATGGGTGACCATCTTAACTTAACGAGTTTCCTCCGTGCCTCGGAAAGCACGTTTTGCTGTTGGTCCCGGCTGTCAATTGAAGATCATTGACAGTCGTGACGGATTGTCAGAAGCCAGTAAATCTGACTCCAGTCTTGCCAAGAAGTACCATGTTACCCTGTTAATGGGTTTTGGAGGTCTGGTAGACAGCCGCTCCACGTAAAACACTGGTATTCAGCTAAAATCCGGTTTGACTGGAAGCCGACCCCCAATATAGTTGGTAAAAGGCTAGGCAGATGATGATCAACTATGGAGTCGCGTTCCGAGAAAAAGCGTGGGTTCTTTGGAGAGATGAGGTACAGAGAGTGAAGTCCCGAAAACCTCCATTGAAAAGGGAGGACCCACTGAACAGACGGTGATTGTGTCCGGTGTGGGCTACTGCCCGATATTTGATATTCGGGCTGATGTTTATGTTCAAATCGCACGGTAAACTCTGCTTGCGCGATACCAGATTTCGATATAGTAGTTCACTGCTAGATAGATGGCGTTGCGGTTTTTTTCGTTGCGATCATAGATATAATATTCCTTTTATATATTTCTATGGTTGCGATGTACAAGAAAAACCAAAGGAGCAAATAGCTCGGCTGGTTTTTCTTGTAGAATAGATGCCGCTACAGTTCCAATCTAGTTTCCAATAACGGCTAGTCAAAGCAAGAACATTTCGGTAACACCAGTCTTGGTAAGGGGGTACGGTATTAAACCGTTACGTACTGGATTGTGGAAGTCCGAGGGACAGCTGCTCAGCTGGATCCGGTTGGATGAAACCAAATCCAATTTAGTTGGAACAGGCTAACGGATTGATTAAATTCGACGACACGGTTGGCGCAGTGGTTGAGTAATTTGGTTGCGCTGCGTATCGCGGGATCGATTCCCACACGGAAAAATTATTTGTATGGCGTACAGATAGTTGTCCCGGGTCTAGCTGTTAATAATAATAATGTATGTTAGTTTTTATGTTTGTGATTGCACTCATACAGGAGAAATATCTACTGTGGGTCATTTAAAAAAATATATATATCGTTTGGGATTAAACTGGGTTAGAACTTGAAACGTGGTGAAAACGGAACTGTAACCCATATCATCATTTCCGTGTCCTTAGCCCATTTTATTGAGGGTTCCTACAGCATGTCTTCTTCTTCCGTAGGTATATTTTTATACCCAATTTATTTATGGTGATTTATTTTGTTGTTCCAAGGGTTACTTCCCGTCTCGTCATATTACCAACACTAACGTATAGTAACAAACAAACGGAAATGAATGAATAAAGATCAAAATCTTGACGCTACAACCTGGAAGTCTAAGTTCAAAGTGAATCGGTTACTTCTAGGCAAGCGTGCTCCATCTTTGTTCGCTTACCATCAGGTGAGATAGTGGTCAAGCGCGTGTCTATTAATAGTGGAATAAAACGCCATTTGTGTTCATATGTTGTTTTTTTTTGAGGTTATACAGACATACTCGTAGGCCCGGAACAACTATATGTAGGCCATACAAATATTTGTATGGCCGGGAATCAAACCCGCGACACGCACCGCAGCAGTCAATCGCTCAAACACTGCGTCAACCGTACCATCAAAAACACATTGTCGATTTGGAATAAGTTTCACTTAAAACAGAAACAACTAGATTAGAACACTGTCTGGAGTGATGAGAAAAATATCGCACTTCAATAGTTGATTGAAGACTCTATACGCGTACAATGTCAATAAAAATGTTCCTCTTGAGACAATTTATTGTTCTTACAACGGTGAGAAAAAGGTCTAAATTAGAGTTTCTTCTATATTTTAAGAGAGCCCACAAACGTATTGGATTTTGTGACTGTTCCTAGCTAGAAACATCTAACATACTGAATTGGTAGCTATTTACAGTGTGTTAGATTTTATATTCGGGTTTTACTTTTTTTAGTCTTGTATAAATAAGACCCTATTAATCCTATCACATAAAATTCTGTGATTGAGTGACTGAGTGAACGACAGATGGCGCACAGCTGAAACTACTGGTCGTAGAAGGCTGAAATTGCGCATGTAGTTTTCTTGTGAAGTGTAAAAAAAAAAATGAAAAAGTGTTTATTCATGAAAAAAATGCATTCAACAATTTATTGTTACTTCTGCCAAACTGCAAAGCAGTTTGTTGGCAGATGTAGCTCCTTTTACCTATCACATGCACAGTAGTGAGTACAAGTTTATATTTTCTCTACAGTGAGGCTCTGACAATATAATATATTGAATAGGTACTTGTTTATTTTATTTTTATAAGAGGCTTTTGTGACACAGCTATCTATATCGACCGGAAGGTTATTCAAAATAGTTGGAACCAAGTAGTTTCGACATCTTCGACCATAATAATTATTACAAGTGGGTACAACAAACTTTTTGAGTTCTAAGCACTAAGAGAGGATTTCCCGAAATTAAAACGGGAACGGGAAAAAGCGAGATATGCGCGTACGAAATCGCAGGCAAAATCCAGATATTAAAGCAGAAAAAGTTTAAGACAAATAGCTCTTTCTGATAAACGGCTTTACTTAATGTAAGAGTAGTCAATTTTAGACGATTTTACAATAGACACAACTATGTATTGCAATCTGTGGGTCTAAAAAGGACACTTTAGCAGAGCCAGAAAGTAAATCACGCTACCCGTCACTGTCAAATTTTCCCAATCAACCTTGAACCTAATTCGTTAGCGATAAAGATGAAAATGAAATTTGACAGATTGTTGCGTGATTAATATTAATATGACTCTGCTAAAGTGGCACTTTAAGCCCCCCTGGTATCTTAAGAATCTCCAGTTCTTTACGGACGATAAATTTGTAAATCGGATAAATTGGTTTTAGAACGACTTGCCGGATGTAAACTTGAAGTAACACCAAGTAGGTACTAGGATTCCCGCCAAAACGAAAGAGACTTGGTAGCATCGATCAAAAAAGAATACAACTTGAAGTGTAATACAGTGAGAGTGAGTGAATGCTTATTACTCACGTACTCAGTGGAACGTCATTTATTTTCCATCACTTAATATGATTATTTAATATGTAATCACTAAAAAAGTCAATCATTTGTTTTACTTTTCTTGCCCGAAAACCTACGCAACATGGCATTTTGAGACAAATATACCGTGATAATTACTAACAACCTTGTTACTTAACCTTGGACCCTAAGGTAAACAATGCAAAAATACAAAACAATAAAAATGTGACCCATTTACATTAAATTACCATATAACATTTCTGTAAAGCGAGCGATTATCTTTTTATTTCCTCAAGAAAGAACCTTGTATTGTTTTTGTTGTCTTCTTTTTAATGGATGTGTTTATAATAAGCTTCTCAAATCCTCTGAAGTGCTCGAAGTAAGAGTCAGACGTGATCTAACTTAAAAAATGTGCTTTCGTATGCTCAGAACAAAATGTTATTTTGCGTAGAAATCGCAATGAAATTTATGTCATAAAAGAAAGCTTTTGATTTACGTCCATATGTTTTTTTTAGAAGAGATTATTACGTACCTATGAAGTAAACTTCTCAACACCAAATACGACCTCTGAAATGGGGATTTCCTGAAACTGTTCAAGACTGACCGCTATTTTGTCGACATTGGCACCATTGCCATAAATAAAAGTAGAAAAGAATAGACTGCTATTTATTAACGTATAATTAGAATTTGTTAAGAATTCTCCTCTTACTAAAAATACTGTACTATACTAAAAAGACTACCTGTGTTGATTGAGGAATTAAGTGCGAATTTTACCAAGGAAACTGATCGCGATCAGCATACAAACCACGTTTATGAGTTGTCAGAGTCGTTATTTTCTATTGAATATTGACACTGACAGCTCTTGAACGCAGTTCAGATGTACTGATCGCGATCAGTTTGAATTGATGAAAATGGCCTTGAGTTCCCTTCACATAAAAAACGAAGGCCAGTCAAATAGCGAAAAAACTATCCTGCAAAGTCCGCACATCAGGGCTTGGTCTTTTGCAAATTTTCGTACTAAAATCGTTTGAGACTTCAATAACATTTTCAAGGAAACGCAAGTAGTAAATTGTGAAATTCTTTCAAAAAATAAGAGAGTGACATTAAATTCGACTCTAAACACGCGCTAAAAACATTTAAATAAAGAACGCAAGGTCTCCTTCCATTTTCTTTTTCAAGTTACATAGTTATAATATACATTTTTTTTAAGAATTCTATAAAGCAGTGTACTCACTTTCCTTTTAGCCTCTATGCTCTTATCAATGTGCGTGGATCTGACGACATGTCTGAACTCCAAGTCAACAGTATGCATACAATAAGATTGTGTGCTGGTATTGTCCACGTCAAGCCTTTGCTCCGAGTCGTCCTGTGAACAAAAGGAAACATGACAGATTAATTTAACTAACAACAGGGTTACTATGCATAGGTATGTTATGAACGAAGTTAAGGGTTATCGAGATAGGGTCTGCTTCTTTTCCTTTCTCTAGTTTTGGGATGAGAACACAACGTTATTGTTTTAAAATTAAACCTCATTACCGTCAAACGGTCACCCCGTTTGACGGTTATGAGACTTTATTTTCATAATTTTAGGTACGGGGAGTTGAATCGAAACAAAACGTGTTTTTCACTATAGTAACATATTACTGGGTTTCTAAAAACTCTATGTTTTTAAAAATTTCCATTTAATAAAATTAGAGACCGGAAAAGCTGCCAACAATGACGCAAAGACTCCCGCATGAAGGGTTCCGTATCATCGTATTTATATTTTTTTTTTTTGCAGCAGCAACAAAAATACACACTCTGTGAAAATTGAACCTGTCTACCTAATAGGGTTCATAAGATACAGCCCACTAACAAGCAGACGAACGGACGGATGGACGGACGGACAGCGGAGGCTGTATAGTAATAAGTTTCCGTTGGTTACCCTTTGATTACGAAACCCTAAAAACGTGAAAATCCCCTTCAAAGTTTTGTCCTACATTCTTATTCTCCCCGTCTGTAGGTATGTTATTGTTCCCACATTGCTTGTGTCAAATCGACAAGTCATCTTCTACTTTAGGCATAAAAAAAAATATGGTATGTGCGAATTGTTTGCTAGTCAGCCGGTTAGGATTGCAACTGTCTGACCAGAATACGCTGTAGGTACAGTAGCTTAGTTTTTTAACGTTTATTATCTACTGGCGACCCGCCCCGGCTTTGCACGGGTGCAAATTATATACTAAAACCCTCCTCGAGAACCACTCTACTCGTATCCATTAAAAAAGCCCGCATCAATTTTAAAGATCTAAGCACACATATCATAATCCGAGCATCTTTTTAGTGTTCCGTACACGAAGGATAAGCAACGGAACCATAGGGCCGAGGCTTTGTGCTAAGCCTCCGCTGTCCGTCCGTTCGTCTGTCTGCCAACGGGTTGTATCTCAAAAACCGTAATATGTAGACAGTTGATATTTTCACAGAGTATGATTTCTATTGCCGCTAAAACAACAAATTTTCCAATTTAAACAAAGGGAAACCCCCTTTGTTTAAATTGAAAAAACAAGAAACGTGTTTTTTCAGTTATTGGTACGGAACCTTACGTGTGAGAGTCCAATTCGCACTCGGCCAGTTTTTTACCCGATACTCAGCTGCATCAAGTTAGACTGGAAAACGATACCAACATAAATAGAAAAAAAAAGAAATAAAAATGTACAAAACAGATAAATATAAAATTCTTTAAAACTAACAGTAAGTACCTAATAACCCCCCTTCCCCCTATTTCCTAAAAAGGCTAGACAGGCCACGATTTGAACAGCATTTTATGAGATCACTCGTAAGTAAAGGAAGAATCCTAGTATATAAGACAGATAACGCACAGCCAAAACGACTGATCTTAGAAAGCTGAAATTTGGCATGTAGGTTCCTTGAGGAGTGTAGGGGAGAGACTAAGAGAGAGGATTTCCGCAAAGTTCTTAGGGGAACGGAAAAAAACGGGATATTCACGTACAAAGTCACGCGTTTTGCCTGCGCCTTCGTTTATAGTTAGTAGTAGCTAGTTTTATTTTGTATTAATAAGATAGATCTGAAATCGAAATGCAAAGAGATATGTCATTATCTTTTAACAGAACATATTTTATTATATTCTCTCGCTATATTTCTAAAATAAGAGGATTAAAAACTAGTTTTTCAGTCACCTATTTTGCTCATGAAAAGATATACCGCCATAATTTTCTTAAAAAAATAATATAAAAACTATGTCTATTTTGAAGTTAAATGAAATACGCGATATTATTTTCCAATATAATTTTGATAAATCTGGTCCAGTTTTTTTCAGATACAATGGAAATTTTAGGTAGAAATAAAAATCACTATCACTGAAAAAGCATTTCAGACGAATTTGAATGTACATGATATTTGTTATTCCTGTTGCTACATGGAACGTTTTTATATTTTTTTTAAGCTTGTTCTAAAACCTATTTTTTTTACCATACCTTTTAATAACACTGTTATTTCAATACGTGTTTTATTTCGTTAAAGCCATTAACATTTACATTCGTTCATATATATTGAATAGAGAATATTTATATTTTTACTTTATTGGGTGGCAACATGACAATTTTATTTCCATCAGCTTTGTGCTTATCCTTTTGATTATGCACTGTTTTAATCTGTAGGTACGTTATACGAGTATTATATAGCTGATTTAAGTTTGTTTGCTTCAACATGTTAAACTCAGAAACTACTGTTTCGAACTGAAAAAAACTTCGTGAACGAGTACGACTTGCACTCGACCGATTTTTTCTATTAATAGAGCGCGTTTGACCACTGTCTCACCTGATAGTAAGCAATGATGTGGTCGGAAATAGAGCACAAAACACAGACTCTGAACAAAGAGGTTGGCTTTTTAAAACAGTGGGAAAATTATAGGCTGTTAATAAAGGGAAATAATAGACTCCGTAACTATCACATAAACTTTTATAACATTGAGTTCCTGATCACGTTGAAACTAAACCAGTAATAATTAATTCACAAAAACTTAGCCACTATACCATAATAGTAATTAACAAAACTTTTAATAAGCTTTCCGTTACTAAAGTTGATTATATCGAACTTTAGTCGTTCCGGTAAGTTGTTGACGAAGTTCATTTAAATCCTGTCGATGTTGGTTACAATTTTTAGTCGAATAGTATGTTTTTTTTTTTTTTATTATTTAGGACCACAAACAATTACACTGACGGCTTACTTATTAGCTTAAAACATTATAAAAAAAAATCTTACAGTGTAACCAGCAACGTAGTCCACAAATTGATATATAAAGGATGTTTACCTACAAATTACCCTTTACAATAACAATTTTAGTCTATTTTACAATATTTTTGAGCAAGAAGTTAAGGAGATAATAGCAATTTATTAATCTGGATCCTAAAACTTGATCGTGAACTTGTGAATATATCTATATTATGAACATGAGTATCAAAGGAATACATTATTCTACGCAAAGGGGCGCGTTTGCCCCCCTTTGCGTAAAGGGGTGCAAACAAACAGTGTTTTCTAGTGGATCGTATTGAGGTTGAACGATAGGGTATACAGATATATATTTGGTTTACTAGCATATTACAGTTAAATTTGTTGCGTACAATATTATATAAGAGCATTATGTCTAAAAGCGTTCTTCTCAGCTTTAATTTTGGTAAAGAGAATTTTTGTAAAAGATTGTCGTAAGAGGACCTAGAGCGGTAACACCGATAGTTCGTAGTACGTAAGAACTTTCGCTGTACTGACTCGATTTGCTCTATGTATTTAGAGTAATGAGGGTTCCAAATGCATGTGGCATACTCCAACTGTGACCGAATTAAGGACTTGTACAGTAGAAGGTAAGACGCATGACGCTTAAAAACTTTACAAGTCCGCATCACAAATCCGTATAGCTGGTACGCTTTATTAACAATATGGTTAATATGAACGTCAAAATGCAGTTTGCTATCTAGATATACACCCAAATCTTTAATAACGGTTTTTTTTTCTAATTCGTTGCATTGTAAGACATAGCAATATTTAAAAGTGTTAATTTTTTTGGTAAATGTTATAACTTTACATTTTTGAGTACTTTATTGAAGTTTGTTATCTAAACAGTAGGTAGATAAGCGATTCAAATCATCCTGAAGTTTCCTACAATCATTTATGCAAGTGATTTCTCGATAGACTGGTCATCAGCATATAATAAAAAGTGTGTATGTTTGAAACATTTCTTTATGTCATTAATAAATAGCACAAAAGTAAAGGTCCCAAGATTGAACCCTGAGCTACCCCAGAAGTTACGTTTATAATGTTGTCAGATACGAAACCATTTAATATAATTCGCTGGGTTCGATTTTTTATGTAAGATGTAAACCATCGAAGTAGGTTGCCACGGATACCATTGAATGCAAGTTTCTGTAATAATAATTCATGATCCACCCTATCGAAAGCCTTGGAAAAGTCAGTGTAAATAGAGTCTATTTGTACCCTCATGTTCATGTTTTCAAATAAGAAGTTGACATACAAAACTAGGTTGGTAATTGTTGAACGCTGTTTAACAAATCCGTGCAGTTCCTCTATTATTATTTTGTGTAAATGGGGATAAATGTAATTATGTACTAAACGTTCCAGGACTTTCGACAGAGTGGACAGAAGTGAGATTGGGCGGTAATTGGTGACGTCATTCTTGCTACCACTTTTAAATACAGGAGTGACATTGGCCAACTTCCATATATCAGGAAGTGTACCCTCACGCAAGCTAATATTATACAGAATATGAAGTGGAATTGCAATTGTATTAGCGGTACATTTTAGAAAAAATGGTGTTAGGCCATCAGGACCTGGACCTTTAGTAATATCCAAAGTTTTCAGTTCTTTTATAATAAGGTCTTTGGATATATTCATATCTGACAAAATAAAATCACAGCTGTCACTGAAAGGAGAAGACTCAGGGTCTACTGCCAACCCACAGGGTTCAAATACTGATCCAAAAAAGCGAGAAAAGAATTCCATAATTTGTTCTGGTTGATCAGATACATGATCATTGTATGACATATAAGATGGAATGCCGGATTTTTTATGAAAAGTTTTTATAAATGTCCAAAATTTTTTAACATCGTCCTTTATACCATCCTCAACAGACTCTATGTATTTATCAAAACATTGTTTATTTAGAGACTTAAACCTGGCACGAAACATAGAAAATTCTTCGTAGTACATTTTATAGTTAAACTTCTTCCATTTAGTCCACGCTCTTTCTTTGTCTTTAAAAATATGTTTTAAAGAGGAATTAAACCAAACGGGAAAGTCATTAGATTTAATCTGACGTAACGGTAGGTACTTTTTAATTATCTCATAAATCTTTTCATAGAATATGTTCACTGCAAGTTGGACAGGCAGGTCTTTCAAAATGTTGTACCAGTCAATGTTTAGAATACATTCATTAATTAGTTTATAATTACCTTCTAAATAGCAATACTTAGGCGCTGAGTTAGACCTTAAAGACTTAGTTGGAACATTACATGAAACAAAAACGTAAAATGGTGGGTGGAGTAAGTCTATGGGAACTAATGTATTCTGGGGTGTTTGAAAATCACAGTTATTATCGTTGGTAATAAATAAATCTAATATTCGATTCATATTGTTCTTCAAGGTATTACGATGCGAGCTCAGAGTACAGTTTAAAAAAGTAGCTAGACGGTCACTTATTATGCTATCGATATCTGGGGTACAGGTAGAAGTAGAAGAAGTCTGCCAATTTATGTGAGGTAGGTTAAAGTCACCAACAATGTAGAATGTATCTAAATTGATGTCACAGTGTAACTCAAGTTGTAGAGCATTTAAGAAATTTAAATATAACTCATCTTTCTGATTGGGCGGTATGTATGCACCACATAATGAAAAATGGTTTCCCAGTACATTTAGCTTCAAAAAAACATATTCAATACACGGTAATAAATTCGTATCAGTAATATAAGTGTCCGAGTAAAATTTAAAGAAGCAACGTTCTACTACAATACCTTTGCGTACCGCCACCAACACACCGCCACCGTCACGTTTACCCGTTGCAGTCCTGTCCCGATCACAGCGATACACCACATAACGACAATCTATTATCTCACTATCCGAAATTGTAGGTATTAACCACGTTTCCGACAGCACAATATTGTCATAACTTTCGGCTAAGATATTCATGAAAAGCACATTGAGTTTTGTTCTAAGTCCCCGACAATTTTGGTAATAAATCGTAATTTTACTCGACATCGTAACAGCAAATTTTATAAAGTCTTACTATGGATGAATAAAAACTGATATCAAACTGAGAAGAAACGCGTGAATTTACATTGGTAACATTACCAACACTTTCACTGAAAATTTAAAAAGGAATTATATTTAACACTAAGTTACAATATTTTATCAAAGTAAACGGTCCAATCGTAAGAAACAAAAATAATAAATTACACATGAGGGTAGACAAAAAAGTATTTTCGCTTAAACGGTATGCAAGTAAACACATAGAGTAGTTTTTAACACAGAGACTGAACCAAACAAAAACAAGAACAATCATATTATTATTACAAACAAAGCCATAAAACGAATACACTCAGCTCAGAAATAGAATATTGTTGTTGAGATATTAAGTTAGGCGCAAATTTTAATTTTGGATAGGATCTTGTTCCGAACGTATGGCGATGACAGGCGACGTTTCGTTGGCTCTTGTAAGTATGGTTCCATGTTTGACCCACACGAATCTATAATTGTTCTGCTTTGCTTTCTCCCGCGCTTCCCGAAATAAAAGCTTGTTTTTCAATGTAAGGTGTTCATTTATGTAAATTCTATGAGAAGATCCTGTAATGCTCAATTCTTCCGAGGTAACGCCCTTTTTGAGACGAAAAGCTGAGATGAAATCGTCACGCAACACGCGGTTTGAAAATTTTACAATGATATTTTTCGGCCGTGCATTGTTACTGACAGCTGGTACTCGATGAATGGATATAATATCTAGTTTATTCAATGGATGATTAATTACATTCGCAATATTCTGGAAAATACTGGTGAGATTCTCCCCACGCTTCTCAGGTAAATTATGAATTTCAGCGTTACACACCCGCGCATGTTGCTCCATATCATCAATTTTTGCTTCCAAAGCTGCAATTTTGGATGAGTCCTTATTACAGGTATCTGACCGATTTTCAAGAACTGTGACACGCGTTGTTATATTTTCGGTTTTCTGCTTTAGTTCTTCAAAGTGCATGTTCATGAAGCTAATAGAAGACTTGATGTCATCAAGTTCTTTTGTGAATTTTGAGATCATATCTTCTTGTTTTGTAAACAAGGCTTCGAGTCTTGTTCGCGACGGAGCATTTTGATTTATATAACTCGCATAAACAGCCTTATGTACTTATATTCGTAAGCTCATATGTTTTTTAAGTTAGGAGCTTATATACTTAAATAGTAATAGAAATGTTCGCGGAGACGCATTTAACATTGTGTAACTCGCATAGATAGTACCTATGTACCTATAGTCGTAGGCCTATGTACTGAATTTAGAAGCTTATGTACTTGCATAGTGATAGTTTGTAAGCTATGTAATCAATTTAAAATCATATGTTTGTCGTTTTCCCCAAACACGTAAAAGATGTTCTGGGGAAAACATATTTTCATGGAAAATTAATACAGATAGGTAGGGCTACACATTTCCCCTACACATTCCCGATAGCACCCTGAGGGCGTGTTCTGATTGGCTGATGGAAATCAGCCAAATCGAAGGTACATGAAAAATAGTCATTTCACATTCGAACATAGTAGGGTGGTTGAAGAAAACCACCATGTACACGCACCTTCAGTGCTAAGTTTTTAGGGCATCTAGGAATTTAGGTCTTAAACCATAGGCACTGGAAAGCTGGCACTCAGCCCTATCCAGATATGTACACATCTTCATGGTCAGGCAAGGCATAAAGCCACAAAATAGATAAGAAGATAAACATAGTTTTTTATCCTCTCCCGGGTTCCTGACCTATAGTACCTCCACCCTTGGAGGGGTGGCTTGATAAGTTGTGTAGCTGGATGGAGGGATGATGCACCTACCCGAATATAGATAGTTTCATAGCCCATGGGGCACAGTTTTCCGGGGAATCAACCCCAAATAGTAAGCAAGCTCAAAACTTGTGATATTTTTGATAGTTAAATGCAACAAGCCCACTAGTGGGCAGGGTTGAGGGGTTGGTTTCCACCCCGTTCGACGGGGAATTTCGGGGGATTTGAATAGAGGTGCGTCAACCCCTATCCAGACCTAGAATAGACCTAGATATAGCCGAAAATGTCATAGAACCATAGTAAAAATTTGCAGTTAAAATAAACTGAAGCAGTTAGTGGTTTTTGGGCCTCGTTACGGTAAAGTAACCTCGTACCTTAGTAAATGGTAAAAAATAGCTAATTCGTAGTCACCGGCAGAAGAAATTATAGAATCTATAAATAGAATCACAGTACTCGCGACTTTGCCCTTAAACCATTAGCTGCAGTGTTGTCAAATTCCTGCCTATTATTTAACCCTGGTAAGCATTCACCCTGCACCCCAATCTACCCCGAAGACAGCAAGTACTTGGCAAGATAGAAGAACGTTGTACGTGTGGTGCGGAGAACCTTAGTTTCCGGTACAGGACGTCAGCGCGGCTGGACGCCGTCGGTCGGTCACAGTTCACTTCGGAGGAGAAGAAAAAGGATAGACCTACCCCATCACAACCCCGTTCCAGTCGATCACGCCCGTCCGGTACAAGTCTGGCAATTATATATGCTTGGAAGGATTGAAAATCATCTCGTAATGATTGAACATCAGAATTATTAGACGTACCTCTCCGATATGTAATCTGGGGGGGAGGCGATTCTTGTTCTATAAGAGAGTTATCGATGCTCATTTCTCCATGCTTCGCCTCATCATCACTACCATCATGTTGGTTATAGGTACTGTTTAGTTTATCCATCTTGAAGTTGAGGTCTCTGACTCACGTATTACTATGTGTAGATTAGAAACGGTAACAAGTAGGTACTTTGTAAACTCGCACTACGGCGCGCGGCGCGATGAAGTATTATTGGGTATGCTAAGCAGACACTTGTGCACGACCACAGCGACCCGCAGAACGAGACGGAATGATGACGGATTTTGATTTTTAACACTTCTTTTTTAGGGTTTCGAACACCCGTAAGAAACGAAATCCTTATAGAATCATTCAGGATCATCTGTATGTCCATCTGTCACAGCCAATTTTCTCCGAATATAATGATCCGGTTTTGTTGAAAATTCGCACTCATATGATCTTCTGTGACCGAAACACGGACGCGTTACGTAAAAAAAATAATAATTGAGTACGTTAAAAAAAAACTAGGCGAAAAATGACCATCCTCCCCCTTATCTCCGAAACTACTAAGTCTAAAACGGGCCAAATGCAAATAATAGTTCTTAACCTATAGATTACAGAAAGACATGTAACATGTTACAAAATAGAAATTCGTTCGGAATCCTTTGCACGCGAGTCCGACTCATACTTCTCCTCACCTATTGTATCACCAGCTGGGGAGGCGCTGCTAAAACTACTTTGACGCCCCTTGAGACTGCTCACAGAGCCATATTGAAGGTTTCTACCTTTCGGCCGATTCTTTTTCAACCAATGAATTATACAAAGTGTGCAATGTACTTAAAGTAAAGCAACAGTTTATTCTTCACACTGTCTTGGTTCAACGTCGTACGACTCCATATGTAGAAATGAATAAACGTCGCAAAGACCTAATCTGTACCATACCACCCGCACACACCGCTTTTATAAAAAAAATCAACACCTATCTTGGACCATCTTTGTATAACAAAATCAACTCACATTAAATGTGAGTTGATTTTGTTATACAAAGATGGTCCAAGTTTTCACAATTGAAAAGAGACGAGCCGTAGACTGGTAAATTTTACCAGTCTACGGCTCGTCTCTTTTCAATTGTAAAAAGTCTGTCCGTTCATTCATATCAAACCTAAACTATGACGAAACCGAAAATTATCTTACGAGTAAAAACATTCGTTAATTACTCCCACTGATGTACACATACGCACGACCACACTCACACAACACAAACACACACACAGACACGAAACGCACCCGCAGTCCCACCCACATATAATTGCATGTTACAGTTGTTTTTATTTTATTTTTTATTATAAACTCATTGTGGATTTTCTTTGTATAGTCATCTGGTAACTACCATTTTTGCCAATCTGCACATGTAACGCGTACCAAAACCTATATATACCGAGGGATCAAAACTGTGTCTTAGAAGACACAGGCTATTTTGTAGCCTAGCTAGGAGTACAGAGCTTCATCCACCTTATTGTAGATTACAATTTAGTGTTACCTACCTATTATTATTTAAATAAAAAAAGATGTAAATCTACAATCTGTTTATTTAAATAAATATTATAGTTTTTATTATGAATAATTATACTTGGCCAGTTTTTTTTTTGACGGTAAGGTAAGCTAAGCTTGGGTATCTGAGGTTCTAGACAGGATGCATTCTATTAGCGGTATTGAGGTTGTCAAAAAGCTAAGATAGTTGAAACTGATTTGCTAGTCAGTTGAAAACCAGTGCAGGGCAACTATATGGCCGCGGACACGAACTCAGCGGTGGCGGCAGTAGTGCAGGCAACGGCGGCAGCGTGGTGACGCAGACCTGTTCACGAAGCCAGCGGGCAGATCGAGCGGCTCTAGAGCGGTGCGCGTAGTGTTGTGTTATGAGAAGTTGCCTATCTATGACTACGTCACTGCAGACGCGCGGGCAGCGCTCGACTGTCGCGCGCCGCTCGTACGCCGCCGGCGCGCTGCTCCCGCGCCGCTGAGTTCGTTTCTGCGGCCGTATTGTTTCTTTTTTTACCCAGTACATACTCGTATTATTTACTAGCTAACCCACGCAACTTAGCCTATTACAGCCCATTATTATTATTATTATGTATAGCCCATTTATTGCCTTTCACAATAAATGGGCTATACAACACTAAAATATTTTTTTTTCAATTTGAACCAGAAGTTCCTGAGATTATCGCGTTCAACCTTACAAACTCTTCAGCTTTGTAATATTAAAGTCGGTATTCCATAATTACAAAATAACGATTTGAGATACGTGTCAAAAATACTATAAAACCGGTTCTACGGTTATCATTTGACTTTACGGTGTCGCCTCTCGACACCTCAGTAATATTTTTATGGCACTGACCCATCATAAAATTTACAGACTGTATACCAAATCGTAAATATGTTTTATGACACGAAGCGGTGTTAAAGCCATACATATGATAAATGTATTTCTGGATAAAAAAGCACGGAAATAAATAATACATACTAATACATAATAAGTTAGCGCAATCGTTTTGAATTTTCAGGCAAAAATTACTTGCGAGTTTTTTTTACTTGAGATAGGTTTGCTCTTGGCTCTAGTCTAGTTCAGAGGTGACAGAGTTATTATAAGTTATTTCATTAAGCACCAAGTTATTCAGTTTGCTGGTAATTACAGTATGGAAGCCACTCAAGTAAATAATAAATCACAGAAGCACTTTAAATAACGTGTACATCTACAATAGCGATACCTAAATGAGTACGTACGTGAGGAGCTCGTGGCTAGATAATTACAGCTGCACGGATCGATCTTAAAGGTTAAGCAACGCTTGCCAAGGTTGGTCTGTGGATGTGCGACCATCTTAATATATGCTTCGGAAAGCACGTTTAGCCGTTGATCCCGGCTGTCATTTGTAGATCTTTGGCAGTCGTTACGGATAGTCAGACGCCAGTGAATCTGACTCCAGTCATGCCATGAAGTACCGTGTTACCCAGTTTTGGAGGTCTGGTAGGGAGCCGCTCCGCGTAAATACTGGTATTCAGCTAAATCCGGTTTAACTGGAAGCCGACCCGAATAAAGTTGGGAAAAGGCTAGGCAGATGAAATGAGTACGTACGTGCGTAGTATTCTACATTAATATTTTGCCTTTAACCTATTTACCGAGATTTATGGTTGACCATTATTTAAGAACTTGTAAGCGCCGCGCGTTCTCCGCCCTCATTTAAAAAAAAAAAAGTTTGTAACGAAAGTTGTTGCAAAACTTACGCACTACAATTTTGATCATAGGTGTTAACTTTATTGGAACTATAGAAACCGAGATAATTGCTTGATTTTAATGGCACTATTTTTGTGATATTTGCCCATCAAGAACTTACGACGCAGACACCAGGTTTTATGAGACTTTTAATACAACATTCATAACGCCAAACAATAATATTATCTCTATTTCAGAAATTTACCCATATTATGTTCGATTGACTGGACTATACCTATGTTGTTTAAAAGTTTTAAAATGATCTCGAATACTGAATTTACATATAGGTATTCAGACAAAAAACAATATATTAGTGAAAGAGCAAAAAGGATTTAGAGAAAATCACACTATTGATATGGCACTATATGAATTTTTGTGAGTTATGCTTAATGTTGATAAGAACAACCTTGTTTGCACAATATTCTGTGACATGACCCAAGCGTTCGATTATGTTAGGGATGATATTCTCTTAGACAAACTGGAGGCATAGGGTGTAAGAAGCAACGTTCTAAAGCTATTTAAGTCATATTTAGAAAATAGAAAGCAACTCACGGAAATTTCTTCAATCAATACAAAAACTAAACGTGAAGAAATATTCCAATCACATGACCGTGTAATTAAACTTGGTCTGCACGTCGACACCTGTCTTGACTGGCGAAAGCAGGTCACGAGTGTCAGTCAAAAAGTTACCGGAACGTTGCGGTCGCTTTATCGTTTGAAAAACCTTCTCCCAGCTCACATAAAGGCAATGCTTGTACAGTCCCTAATTTTTCCCATGATTGATTATGGTGATGTGTGCTACTATGACCTGAATGCAGATCTCCTCAATAAACTTGACCGCCTTCTAAATAACTGCATTCGATTCGTTTTCAATCTCCGTAAGTATGATCATGTGTCCGCGCATCGTTCATTATTAAAATGGTTACCCATTCGTCAGCGCAGAGCGCTGAGGGCCTTGACTAGTCTGTTTTCCTTTCTTAATAATCCTTCTTCTCCCTCTTATCTAACTTCACAAATTCAATTCATTTGCTCTGCGCACAGTAAAAATCTTCGCTCTACTAATAATCTCCTTCTACGCTGTCCCATACACCGTTCTGGATTTATCCACTCGTCTTTCTTTGTCCAAGCAATCTTCCTTTGGAATGCGCTCCCTCTAAACATCAGGACGGCAACCAGTCAGTTGTCCTTTAAGGTGAAGGCACGTGAGTACATTCGCAAGAAGTTGGTGGAATCATCACAGCGTTAATTCGTTTAATTGGTTTTTCTAAACGTCGTTATTTTTTTTATATGTATGTATGTATCTATGTATTTATGATTGTATTTCTTTTCCACTCCGTTTGTCTTTCCTTTTAGTTGCACCTGCCATGTTGTCTCTGCACCATCCTAAGGTCGACTGGTAGAAAATGCCTAAGGCATTAAGTCCGCCTTTGTACAGTATTTTTACTAGTGCATCAAGTTTTAATAAAATAAATAAATAAATAAATAAATAAATGTGGAGTTCCCCGAGACAGTGTGTTGGGTCCTCCACTTTTCATATTGTATATAAATGACTTACCTAAATCTGTTGAACAATCTGTGACCCTCTTTGCTGACGACAGTACTATAACAATTCAATGTGATACTAAAGACAAATATAATACTGACATTAATAATTCTCTTAAATCAATAATAAAATATTTGTAAAATAATAATAAAAAAAAAATCTCAATAAAACTAATATTGTGCATTTCCGTCAACGCTTACCAACTTTATCTGATCTTAAGGTCCAATATAATGACAAAATAATTGAAGAAATCAACACTGCTAAATTCCTTTGAGTGACTATTGACAAAAAGTTAAATTAGAAGGAACACATTGAAATTTTAAGCAAAAAAAAATTAATAACTCTTCATATTATACCCTTTACAGATTAGTTGCTGTGCTTAACACTGACGCATTGCTAACAGCTTACCACAGTCTAGTTTCATCGCACCTAAGGTATGGAATTATCCTATGGGGCAATTTCACTAACAAGGATATATCTTTCAAAGCCCAAAAGCGCTGTATTAGGACAATGTTTAAATTAGATTCGACTGACAGTTGCAAGCCGTTTTTCGTTAATTTTAATATGCTAACGTTACCGTCAATGTACATATTAGAAGTTGTCATGTTTGTGAAATGTAATCGGCAATTATTTCCACGCCTGGTAGACAAAGTCAGTCGCAACACACGCGATAACACTGTGGTTTGCTCGCATGGTTCCAAAACAGCATTAATGCGAAAAAGTGTATTTTGCATGGCACCTTTAATAAACTTCCAAAAGAATGGAAGAAACTAAGCGCACACGTACTAAAAATGCAGCTAAAATTATATCTATTTGGAAAAGCTTATTACAGTATTTCAGAATTTCTAAATGACAAACTGTAATATTTTATTATTGTTTAACGAATGTTTTGTGACATTTTATAATTGGTTATTAACAATTCAACTATAGGAAAATTCAATACAAATTCATTTTATAGCTAGTTTGTCTGACAATTTAATATTAATTTTAATTTTTGTATGACTTATTATTTTGCGACATTTTATAATTTTGATAATTTGTAATTTGATTATTTATAATTAAGGACCGTTTAATACAAGTTTATTTATTTATTATTTAAATTTTAATTCATAGTGTCTGTGACTATTTAATAATAATTTTAATTGAATGACTTTCTACCTATATTTTGTATGCCACAACGGCCGAACATGACTGATCTTTTTGTTTATGAACAACCTGCATTCCTTTAATGTGTACTCATGTTTCTACAAATGAATGTCTTGTCTTGTCAGACCCGCGGCAAGGTGGTATTGGTGGGCTTGACGTCCGAAGTTCGAGCTTGGCGCAACACGTTCTCGACTTTCATTCGCACCTGTCAACTGTAACACTATAGTAGCCAGCACGAGTAATGAGCGCAGATCATTGGCGTATCTAGGGCTTCAATTCAGGGTGGGCCTGGCCCTCATCCTGAGATGCGACACCCACTAAGAAAAGTGACAACGCTCACAAAGTGAACTTTAATACACACAACATAAAGGTCTTATGTTTATAATCGCCTCGGATTCCGCTGTCGAGACTCGAAAACTTTGTTACAGAATATCACTACAGATGTGCCACACCAAATTTTTTTTTCGGCCTTTTTCTCCCTCTGAATCCATCTATCGAGCAATCTCACATAGGCACTTACCTATTTGAAACCAATAAGAGAAAAAGAATAAACAATCGCCTTGATTGAAAAATATTTATTTTACGACTATACGTTCAAGTTGTTTGAGCTTGACCATTACCTGAGCTGGTTTGTCCATTTGCGGACGTACGTGAACTTGCTGCAAATGTACAAGAAGGCTTACGCAGTACGGTATACCTACCTTCACACATAACCCAGTCATTCAGTTTTGCAGACGATAAATAAAACATATTATTATTCATCGTCGACTTTGTCTCTGTCATCTCTGACCTCAAGAGCAAACACATCTATACTAATAATATAAAGCTGAAGAGTTTGTTTGTTTGTTTACTTGAACGCGCTAATCTCAGGAACTACTGGACCGATTTGAAAAATGCTTTCAGTGTTAGATAGCCCATTTATCGAGGAAGGCTTATAGGCTCTATATCATCACGATAAAACCAATAGTATCGGAGCAGTAACGAAAATTGTGACGCAGACGAAATTGCGCGGGTAAACTAGTCTCAAATAAAAAAAAACAGGCCAAGTGAGAGTCGGACTCTCATACGTTTCCGAGATTTGACAGGCATACGGACGGATGTACGGAAAACAAAGTGATCCTATAAGGGTTCCATTTTTTTGAACCCGAAAATGCGAGGATCCCTAAAAAAACTAAAATATTTAAAAGATTTCATTTAGATACTAAATTACGAAATAAGTTTCGTAATTACATTTTTATATTTTTTTGTTGACCTAGGTTATAAAGTGTAATCTTTTTACCCACAGATCATCGTGTAGGAAATGCCATGTTTCATTTATTCCGCCTATGCACAAATAACTAGGTACTTTAAAATACATTTCAAAGAAATAAATAGATGCATCTCGATTCTGTGCTGCATTACGATTGTCAAAGCTTAATATCTCGCTTTATAGCGCATTATTATGCGCCTTAATTGTGGTCTATTCGTGTTTAACACAGCATGTTTAGAACTTGAGATCTAGAACTGCGCTTAAGAGGCAATTAAAGAATATTATAGCCAACATTAACCATTATATGCACGCACCAAACATAGAGGTTTCATTACACAGCCAGAATGCTGGTCCTGGTGTAGAATGCAATATGATATAATTAGCCGGTAACTGTGCATTGCTAACCGTTGCACCGTGTAAGCCTTTATTTAGTATACTTATACGAGTAGTTTCGGGAAATAGTCGTACCGTAACGTAATATGAATTTCAGAATAGCAAAATAAGCATTCGGAAACCAGCGACGGTCACTAGTTGTGACGCATATTACTGTAATGCTCCTAAACACAGGCTATTTTAGAGGACAGAGCTTCATCCACCTTATTGTTTGTTTATTTGAATAAATATTGTGTGAATTATGAATGCTGAATTAGATTTGACGCAGCCGTGTGGCACAGTTTTTTAACGTTTTAAAAATATTATGTTAATGTTTTTGTTTTGAACCGTTTCGTTTTTCTTTGTCCAGTAATCGTCTACCAAATTAATTAAAAAGAAATAAGGACAAACATAAAAGACATTTTATGTTTGTGCATTTTTCTTTTTAATTAATTTCTTACTCTTTGTTCTTTCAGTGATTCAAAATCGAATACATAAAGAAGAAAAAAGAGGAGATATGTGCGAGGATGCGTAACGAGGGTGCATAAATAAAGCGTTTCTATTGGTTCTTAATAAACATATCCCACGCTACGCAATACGCCACGGACACTGGAAAAGGTCCCAAAAACTTACATATAATGTCAGCACAAAGAACTAAGGAACAAATAAATACTAATTTGTAGCATATGGATACATCCGTTGTACTTTGAAATGTCCACATAAAGATGGTTGATAACAGTTGGACACGGCGCAAGCAAAGTAACAAGATTGCAAGGAAACTACGAGTTTGGAGGAACTATCAGTAGACATTGCTCGGTTGCACAAAGGTTACAATCGCAATTGAAGTTAGTATTCGAATATAATTTCTAGGTACTGCTGAAATTGAGACCGTGATCAGAGCTAAGGTTTTATCGGGTCGTGACAAATTCAGCTTTACGGACGTAAATATCTGTTAAATGAATCTATCATGGTCAGTATGAAACGTACTCTAACTTACTTTTTTACTGATATAACTTCTTTATATGCACTACTGGCCTGTTGGGCTAGTGGTTAGTGACCCTGACTGCTATGCCAGAGGTTGTGGGTTCGATTCCCACCCAGGACAAATGTTTGTGTGATGAGCATGATCATTTGTTCTGTGTCTGGGTGTAGTTTATCTATAATATGTATGTATTTAGAAATATATAAGTATGTTTATCAGTTGTCTAGTACCCATAACACAAGCTCTGCTTAGCTTGGGACTAGATGGCGTTGTGTGATAGTTGTGTGGAATATTTATAAACCTGTGAACGTTGAGAATTCGGTTTTTTTAAACAAATTTATGTCACTAATCGACAACATGGAGGTCAGGCAAGGACTCGTCCATTTTCAATAGCCTGCCATACCGTTGCTACACAATCGTTCGACTGCTTATGTTACAGAGAAAATAAGTAAGTTTAGCGGGTCTAAAAAGGCCACTTTAGCAGAATAAGAAAACAAATCACGCTACCCGTCACTGTCAAATTTTCCTAATCAACATTGAACCTAATGCGAAAGTGATAAAGATTAAAATAAAATTTTACAGATTGTTGCGTGGAAGCGAAAGTACCCTTTTTGACACCCCCCTTTCTATGGATGGGAAATCAACAAAAATGACTCCTTCCGCTCTCGGTGCTTTGCGTTCCAGGGCTACGGTACCTCTTTCGAACAGATTCCGCTGCCCCAGTTTTTGGCACCCCTGGAATCTTGAATTAAAAATTATAATACTTTTGCTTGTATTACGTACCTTCTGAAGTTTCTTTGTGTACCATTTCTTGCAGCATATTTCTGCTGAATTACTTTTTATGATCGGCGTCGTAGGTATCAGGTGGTTGCTCTTGCAACTCGTTACTGTGGACAAAGAAATAAGAAATATCAGTATTTTTCTACCATATCTTTTCCTTGCTATATTGAGGGTCTGCTTCCAGGATTATTGGAAACTAGCTTCTGTCAGCGACTTCACCTGCGTGGTCAGGGAGCACACTTCCGGGATAAAAATTATATCCTTTCTCAGGCTGTAGACTATCTGTGTACCAACACAGACAAACAGATAGAGTTACTTTAAAAAATATTCAAATAGCGATCTTTAATAAATTCTATTCCATGATGGGATTGTCACTTAACACTGTTTAATTATATTATTGAACAGAAATAGTCTCTGCTGCTTATCTTCCAAAACTAATTACTCCTTTATTAGCCTTTTCCCACTTTCGCTCGGGTAGTTATAAAACGAAGCATTAAATAGATTAAATGTCACTTAAAATTTGAAGTTTACTTTAGTACCTACTTCATCGTTAACACTGAATCGAATATTCTCGTTATTATTTACTATTCAGAATCATTTTAATTATTCTATCCCAATTTATTGGTAGTCGAAGCGACATATACATATTCTGCTTCGAGTCCATTTATCTTTATTTGCCGTCTTAAAAAGAATATTTACCAATCTATCAGTCGGCAACATCATTAATGCTCCGCTCCAAAACTAAAATAAATTTTCAGTTCGAACCAGCGATTCCAGAGATTAGCGCGTTCAACCAAACAAACAAACTCTTCAACGTTATAATATTAGTACTTCCTCATCTTAGCTACGATAAATACTGTTCCATTCTTCTATTAGTAAAAATCTTCCTTTCGCAAAAATAAATTAACGATATTATGTCGTGATCCTATTTTTACTTTGCTATCGTAGGAATTTCCGTTCATATTCATAGGCATACACCAACGCAAAAAGTTCTTCATTATCGTTGAATACACAGCAAACAGTTAAGTTAAATAGACTTCCATTAAAGGTCTGCCCACGCGTTCTATGGTCTCGTCATATTGGAAAATTGTGTTAGGGGTGAGATTCTGTAGACGAGGTTTTTTTTTTGTAAGACTTTGGGCGAGGCCACAACATTGCGTTGCGGCGTCGCATCGTAAAAATCTACGACGCATTGCAATCGCATTGTATTGCTGAGCGACGTCATTTTTGCGATACACCGACAATTTACACAAGGCTATCGACACAATTATCTCTGTGTGATACTTTATCCACACATATGGGCCAATTAGCACTTAATCTTAATGAATTGAAAATAGAATCACCATCCCTATACAAACGTAATCCCATTGGAAAGTCGTGCAAAGGAATTCATTACCAGAAGACCTCGGATAACGATTAAATTCAGTGTTTTCAATTCGAAATTCGAATTCCACGCGCAAAGGATTATACTAAAACAAAATCAATACCTACATATAAAACTCTTTCTTTACTGGTGACTAACAGATTTGCAGCTAACGCACAGCCAAAAAAGAAACAATTTTATGTATCGAGGAGTAGATTTTATCACATGTCAATACTAAATCAGCTCAGCCAAAAACCATGAAGTCAACCCACAAAAATTTAAGCTGAGCCACGGTAACTTTTTATGAACTATAAAAATCATTATCATCACCATCATAATCGTCACGCTTGGCAGGCGGGTTGGTGATCACAGTGTATGCTGTTGCGTTTTACAAAGAACGCTGCTGCCCATTCTCTGGTGAGCGTGGTGAGTGAACTATAAAAATAATCAATTCAATTATTCTATACTATGATTTTTCCACTTTTTTTTATTTATTCATTTAAAAATACTTACTCTTATTAATTTACATAGAAAGTTTTATTATGTAAATTATAAAATTAAGTATTTTTCGTTATTTTTAGTTGACAATTATGTAGACGCTTATGAATTCAACCATTTTTTTTTTCGTAATTGTTCCTTAATTTATCCTACACATCAATTTCATTCATTTATTTATATATCCTAAAGAGAGATGAAAATAACACACGTTTGATTTTTATGCCTCAAAAGCATGTATTTATTTCCCTAGTATAGTGTTAGATTGATTGTGATGATGATTTAAGTTGTGAAATATCTCTTAAATCGGTCTAATATTGGAAAAACTGTCGACAGCCAAACCTCGAAATATGCCTTTTTATATACAGTCTCGCCGCCCGCAAAGGCTCAGTAGCTGATTTTAAATTAAGCACAACGTATAAACGGCTAGTCGTAATTTTTTGAAAACCAGACTATTTACGTAATAATTTTAGGTATTATAAAAATTTTGAGTTTTAAAAGTTCAACACAGTTTGTGAAGTTTTGTCTAACGCGGACATAATAACATACACACACAACCTCC
Source organism: Lacanobia oleracea (assembly GCA_950371165.1). Lineage (NCBI taxonomy): Eukaryota > Metazoa > Arthropoda > Insecta > Lepidoptera > Noctuidae > Lacanobia > Lacanobia oleracea. The sequence goes on along the minus strand of OX493391.1, from coordinate 23,083,700 downwards.
GAGCGTATTTTAATGGAATTTGCACTATCTCAAAGACAATTTAACTATCTATATTTTGATATACGTTTATTTTTTTTAAGTCTTAGAAAGATAAGGAAAGCAAAAAAAAGCTACAGAATTTTGGGTCGCGCGGGTATGAAACGAGTGCGCGTTTTGTTCTTTCAAGGTCGCTGGCGTATGTCGTCATCTTAAAAGGATAATCCATCTAGTGAGGAATTTCAGTCTGAAGTAATACGGAATAGATATGACAAAGTTAGTTTTGGTCACAAAGGGATAAGGTGAGGTAACGAAATCGTGTGATCAGAAAAGGGTGCCTGTTCATTACAGCGAAGCAAAGTAGCGGAGTGGAGAATCAAAGTAATTTTAACAAATTTCTTACTATATTCCACATATTCCACACAACTATCACACAACGCCATCTAGTCCCAAGCTAAGCAGAGCTTGTGTTATGGGTACTAGACAACTGATAAACAATACTTATACATTTCTAAATACATACATATTATAGATAAACTACACCCAGACACAGAACGAATGATCATGCTCATCACACAAACATTTGTCCTGGGTGGGAATCGAACCCACAACCTCTGGCATAGCAGTCAGGGTCACCAACCACTAGACCAACAGGCCAGTCAAGGGTGCAGTAAAGGTTAGGGTAATATTATTAATGTAACAAACATAGACGAACACACATTGACACACACACATACTTATACGCTCACAAACACACACAGATAAACATAATTATACTAACTATAACTTTTGGATAATAATTATCTTTGGGTTCACCCATCGATGTACAATACCAAATGTTATTTACGTAAAGCTGATTTATAGAAACATAGGCTTGCAGCTTAGCTCAGGCACCAGTCTCCCAAAATGATATATTATAATTTTAACATTTTAATTGATGTACCTTTTCCAATTTTTTAATATTGTGTTGAAAAATAATTATATATATTATTAATTATTGTATAATTAATGGAATTGCATAAAATCTCCGTACCACGTGAGTCATTGACATTTTAACTGATATGATTGGTTAAAATTTCTCCGTTTCTCTGCTCCGCTGCCTCGCTCTGCTGTAATGGACCCTTAAGCTCTTCCATCTTAATTATTGTCTAGTTAGGTTATGGAGTACAGGTTGAAAGGCTCTAGGGTTTTTTTAATTATTTAGACTTTATTATCATACTCTTTTTATTAACAAAGGATCACCTCAAAAATAAATCAGAATAATTTCTCACTCGATTTAAAGGACTAAAACCTTTACAAATTTAATAAACTCTAGAATATCATAAATAAAAATACCTATTGAGAAACCTGGCAAGTGTAAGTTTCTTTCACTGACTGAAGTTTCTTTATATTACATAAAGTAATAGCTTTACTTTGAGGTCTTAATCTAAAGAATACCAAGTTTTTCTGAAAGCAACTCCAATTGACTGGAAGTGGACTACACGTGCCATGGATCCAGGTCAGATTTTAAATAGAACATAGTCCGATGAAAAGGCTACGTCAACAGTGTATGGGGTAATAAAGTTTATTTTACAGCGTGAAAACTCGCCAGTACTGAAAGTTTTTTCGATACATTTCAATCATTTGTGCTACATCTTCGACCGCATCATCGCTTACCAACAGGTGACATAGTGGTCAAACACGTGCTTATCAACAGTAAAAGAAAAAAAAAATACTGCTTAAACTTATGGATCAAATCCGTAAACACTGCGGGCCAAACGAAACGCATACACATTCAGTATTCAAACACTTACACCGTGTGGCCAGAATTACTGGCTCACCAACATAATTCAGTAATGTATTTACCGAGTATTACTGTGATATTCGTCACTCTCAATACTCAACCGAAGCACGTACCGACAAAATTGAGTCCTTTTTCCACACGTGTTTGTTGTATTACAGGTTTATTCATTTATTCAAATATAGGTCTGTGGTTTTTACATTGGGATTTTTATGGCAAGTAAGCAAGCGATGCGTCTGATGGTAAGTGATCTCCACTGCCTATGGACAACTTTTTAGGAACCATATTTGAATTAAAGTGGAGGTCTGTGCATAAAGGCTTGACCATAATAATGATATCACACTACATATCCATTTAGGAATTTTGGGACAATAATGTGATATATCTAAATGGCACCCACACCACTCCACCGTGGGGTGCGTGGTGTGGATGTCATGCATGGGATGCAGGACGGGTGTGCGTGTGTGTGATCCACACACCCCATCACTCATCTCCACATAACTTTATTTTGTTGTACCCGACAGGGCCCACAATTGTTTATTTTGGCCAAATGTTAATAATCTAAGCCTATATTGTGGAATGCAATAAAGAATTGAGTATTGACATTAAATGACTACATAATATAATTTTACTTCTACAAGGAATTTAAGCTTAAGTATATAATTTGTATGTATAGGAGGAGAAAGAGGAGGCCTTTGGGCAACCTGCAGTGGGCCACAATATAAGCCGTTACAAAAATTGCATGCTGCAGTTTTGTGTCAATAAATACTTTTATGGGATACCCGAAGGGAAACCAATGGAATCCTATTACTTAGCCTCTACTGTCCGTCCGTCTGTCTGTCAGCGGGCTGCTTCTCAAGAACAGTAAAAGGTAGATGGTTGAAATTTTTACAACGTGAGGTATTCCATTCCCGTAATAACAAAGTCAAAGTCAAAAACGTTTATTTCAATTAGGCCATTAAACGGCACTTTTGAACGTCATCATTACATTTAAAATAACATAGTGACTCTACTGTCCATTCGGAAGGGTAGATTCTTATGGAGAAGAACGGACAAGAAACTCCATAGTTACTCTTTTCAAATCAATGTTTTACATGTGCTGTGGTATACAAAACTTCTGTTAATATATGTGAGGACCATGAACCTAGAGTATGCAGAGGTAGACTTATTATATTTTATATTTTCATATATGAATTGGCAAGGGACTGTCATAATATTAATCTTTTTAAAAAGTTCCCTTAGAGAATCGCGACGACGCAGATTATAAAGAGCTCTAACAGCTTTCTTTTGTAAAATAAATATGGATTTAATGTCAGCAGCCCGACCCCACAGCAAAATACCGTACGACATAATGCTGTGGAAGTAGCAAGACCATACATAAAAGTAATGCTGTGGGAGTAAAATAGACCAAACGTGCGGTTTCTACGTCTGTTAGCTGTCTTATCTTCCTAACAGCATAAACGGCTGAGCTTAAACGCCCCGCTAGAGATGTTATATGAGGTCCCCGTTGTAATTTCTCGTCTAAAGTGATTCCCAGGAAAACCGTGTGATTAATAAACTCCAGTTTTTCTTCATTCAATATGATGTCACATTCGCTACTTCTAACATTTGGTAAAGTAAATCTAACACATTTGTTTTTTTTTTTTCATTTAAACAAAAAATTATTAAATTAAATATTAAAGGGTACAATAATTTAGCGGTATATGGCACGGAATCTTTTATGCGGGAGTCCGACTCGCACTTGGCTGGTTTTGTTTTCTTTCTTTCTATTGTAGATGAATATAACACTTGATAAAGCTGTTTATTGCAACAAACAACCAGCAATGAAAACAAACTGTATTGATTCATCCTACCCAATACATTAACAAAACCAAATACAAAATCTATTCCTTATGTAACTCAATTTACTGAAACGTACAACGTTCAGCTAAAATTACATGCATCCATGCCGCTTGCCTCCTCTTTACTTAGTACCAACATTGTATGCATATATATACATTTACATGTACAGCCGCTTTCATGAAACTGAAGCGTAATAATAATATGAGGACTTTTGTGGGCCGCATGTTACGCTCTCAACCACTGCAACTTCTGAAAGCCAAAATCAATAGTGGCGACCACCAGAAAAACGCCGAGCCAATAAAGCCTACGGCCAATACGGCCATTGAATACGGCAACGTAAGATTACGTAAACGTTACGTAAATTATTAGTATTTAGGGTTCCGATTCCGAACTTCAATGGAAAAACGGAAACCTTACGGGATCACTAGTGTCAGTCTATCATAGCAATTTGTTCCAAATCTAGTGAATTGATTCAGTTGTTTGGTTACAGATCATCATCATCATCATCATCTTCCTGCCCTTATCCCATGTTATTTGGAGTCGGCGCAACACGTTTTATTCTTTCATTCTGTTCTAGCTGACCCGCGCGGCTTTGCTCCCGTTTACCCTACCTACCCTACCTACCCTACCTACCCTACCTACCCTACCTACCCTACCTACCCTACCTACCCTACCTACCCTACCTACCCTACCTACCCTACCTACCCTACCTACCCTACCTACCCTACCTACCCTACCTACCCTACCTACCCTACCTACCCTACCTACCCTACCTACCCTACCCTACCTACCCTACCTACCCTACCTACCCTACCTACCCTACCTACCCTACCTACCCTACCTACCCTACCTACCCTACCTACCCTACCTACCCTACCTACCCTACCTACCCTACCTACCCTACCTACCCTACCTACCCTACCTACCCTACCTACCCTACCTACCCTACCTACCCTACCTACCCTACCTACCCTACCTACCCTACCTACCCTACCTACCCTACCTACCCTACCTACCCTACCTACCCTACCTACCCTACCTACCCTACCTACCCTACCTACCCTACCTACCCTACCTACCCTACCTACCCTACCTACCCTACCTACCCTACCTACCCTACCTACCCTACCTACCCTACCTACCCTACCTACCCTACCTACCCTACCTACCCTACCTACCCTACCTACCCTACCTACCCTACCTACCCTACCTACCCTACCTACCCTACCTACCCTACCTACCCTACCTACCCTACCTACCCTACCTACCCTACCTACCCTACCTACCCTACCTACCCTACCTACCCTACCTACCCTACCTACCCCACCTACCCTACCTAAAAAATTGTGCCTAATCTAATCTAACTTCTGTGAACTAAACCCGTGTTTAGCTCAGAAGAGTTTATCTGGTCTGGTGGCTTTATTAGGTCAGATATAGCTTTGATAGATACAGCCTACTATTGTGTCATACTGGAGCGTTAATCAGCAACCAACCTGATTTCCATTTATCATATATTAGCTCCGGAATCAAGGCCTCATTTTAACCATAAAAAAATCTGGCTATCACAAATATAATAGGGGTCTTTAAATCAAGTGACTAGGTTACTTCAAGTAGGGTTGCCAGGTTATCAAACCGAAAAGCCAAAGTTTTTTATCATTTACCTTTAATTCTAATAAAATTGAATGAATCAGTCTTCTTTTTTTTTAATAATTCAATATAGATTACTACATATATTTTTTTATAATAACAATAGTAGGTAGTAGTACGTAGCTAGCGATACAAGGTGAGGTAGGGGAGCGGAAATCAACACATAACTATATAATGTAAAAATAAAAATAATCAAACTCAAAAAGCTTAACAAAGCCAGACTGGCCGGATACCGTCTAATTTGGCCGGACACACAACCAAAAAGCCGGACACACAACCAAAAAGCCTGCAGCTTTAACCGGACGCTACTTATAGGCAAGCGTGCTCCATATTCGACCACATCATCGTTCTCCATCAGGTGAGATAATAGTCAAAAACGTGCAGATTAAAAAAAAAAAAAAAAAAAACTTTTATAGAATTCATTTATTCCTTAATAATATTGCACTTCTTTTATAAAGCTGAATTTTTCCGACTTCCAAATAAAATACACTTCGCAGAACGGTACAACGAGACAGTTGGACAAAAATGAGTCGAACCATTTTGAGGGTTCCAAACGTCGGTATGAAAAAAGGGAATTCTTATATTTATCATTCTTGTGTTTGTCTCTCTGTCAGTCAATCCATAGTTTTACAGAAATACATTAAACGTTAGGTAAACGTTAAGTGCCTGGATAGCCAAATCTGTAACTAACATATCTAGACACTCGGCAGCGTATCTACCCAATCGTTCAAAGAAAAAAGGAACTGGCGACGAAGCCAGCAGCCGTGTGTAATATTACACGAACCATACGAGTACAAGCTATTTTTGACCCTTTCACAACTCGAAACCTATTTTATCTATATACATGAAATTTGGTACGTTTTTTGATAGCTTGCCTAAAATCAAAATTTTATTAATATAGCTCAAACTGTTATTGATATATTAACGTTTAAAAACCGACATTTTAATGACTGTCTGTATGTGACTAATTTTTCCACTCACTCAATTTAGTTAAGTAACACTTAGCGCCTTTCAAAATTATAAGAGAAATATGTTATTTTCTCAGCAAAAGAATAAGTTTTATGATGAAAGGTCGTTTTTATAGGTACTTACGAATTATTTATAAAACTAAGACAACCGATAATAATATATTCCCAGTAGTTTGCAGGTTCCCATTTAAGCACGGTATAGAACGCAGGCCAGGGACTAATCATTATTCAGATCCAATAAGTCAGTTGGATTGCTTTGAGCCTAGATACCGATTGCACATGCGCTTCTTCTCATTTATTACTAGGTACTGGGAAACGAATGATGAATCTCGAGGTAATAAAGCAGTACTTGTTGAAGAATTGGAGCTGTAATTGGAATTTGTGGCTTGATTAATACCGGCAGATATGGTTTCAAACATTCGAGAAACAATCGCTATTTTACACAGTACGAACGAGCGTGCAAGTCAGTCAGTCATTTACTGGCATCGTTTGGACGTATCTTACAAGTGGGATAGTAGCTCGCATCCAAGTTACTTCATCATTTTTTGTTTTCACTCGCCTGAACGCCGACAGTAACTCGCACATAGCAACAGCTCGGACATCATACGCATTATTTGGTCGTCTTCGGCACTAGCTCGCCAGAGTCAGCGAGGTGGTTGCGAGCGGGACCTGTATTTTTTGTGTGCTGCGACTCGCAACAAACTGGGCAGCTACCATCACGGTGTAGACAGCTAAGGCGAGCTATTGACATACGAATAGACGATCCGAATAACTGTCTACTGTCTAGACAGCAGCTTGCACTGTGTAAACTAGCTACGAAGCTCTTGACAAAGTAATGTCAGCGATAATGCTTTTTGAAAAGTCTAATCTAAAATTTCATAGAATTTCACATTGTTTTGAGTGTCTTGTCTAAAAGCTTTGAGAAATGAGCTGTGAAAGTTAAGATTTTGCCAACGTGCAGCAGGCCCTATTCGATGAACTGTAACTAATAGGCAAAAGGGTGAAATTTGGCAATGTAGCGGCATCAATGCCACCAAAAAAAATCTAACAAAGCGGTATTGCAACAAGGAGTACTGCAGCGCCATCTAGCCCACCAACAGTGAACTACTGAACGAAATACTGCATCGTGGTATCAGAGTTTTCTGTGCAATTTGAAGAAGTACAACAATTCGAATATCAACCATCACGCAGTTGCGCACCGGACACAACAACAGTATGGGTGGAGGATCCTTCCTTTTCAACGGAAGTTTGCGGGACTTTACATCCTGTTCCGCATACCCCCTTTAACAGCATTTATTTCTTTAACTAGTATAACAAACACTTATAAAAATTATGAATGCACACAATTTTATTTCCGTATAATAAACCACTATTCATTCGTGGTTTATTATACGGAAATAAGATTGTGTGAGTCAGTCTCACACGGGGCGGGTTTATATCTTATGAAATGATGTTATATTTTTCGTCTAGTTTTGTAAATAATTTTTCTTAGAAAACATTGAAAAGTTAAAAATCAGCGATGCCTAACATTGAATTAGAACAAAAACTGTGAACATTAACGTCTGGGAAGATGAGTTTTTTAGGAAGACCTAAATAACTCAGATTTTCTTTTTTTACTATATTATTAGGTCCCACTAAACATATAATAAAAATAGAAGCACTTGTCTAGCCTAAGTTACCTATTACTTACCTACTGTATATTCTGATCTGATAATGTGGTCGACAATGACGCACGCATGCCTAGAATCGGAATACCAGACATACTGCAAGGTACCATCCGCACGAATGGTCGTACTCAGCACTTCTTCTCCATATTTATTATGCGCACAGCGGAACTCTACCAGCGGCAGCGTCTGTGTTTTCTTCCATATAAAATTCGTCTGGCTTCAAAGCAAAAGTAATCAAGCATCTTCTGGGCATGCTCGCTCCATCATAAACCTTATCCATCGCTTTTCAACAGACGTGATCGAGGTCAAGGGCAAGCCCATTTCTCAATAAAAAGAAAAACTTATTCACTTTCTGTATGCTATGAAACAAATAAATTCAAGATGGATGAATGAAATGAAAAGGTCTGAAAACCTAAAGTAAGAGTCATTCCTCATATTTTTTTTTTTTTTTTTTTTTACTATTGATAGGCACGCGTTTGACCACTATCTCACCTGATGGTAAGCGAGGATGTGGTCGAAGATGGAGCACGCTTGCCTAGAAATAACCTATTCACTCTTGATTTAAAGACTCCCAGGTTGTAGCTATCAGGAAACACAGACTCCGTCATCATATTTTAAGTTTAGGAACCTTCTCAATTCAAGACACAGACCTTTCTGAAATTGTACAATAACCGCCTACCTCATAAATTTCTAGACCGTTCTGATAAATAACTGAACATACCTTGCAAATTTCAAATTCTAGAAATGTAAGCCACGTTCTTCAAGTTACCGAACGTTTGATTTGCATAAACCTATAAAAAAAATCATCCTACGCAGAAATCGGTTTATATTCTCTGCGAGACGATTGATTGGTCAAGAAATACGTAGGTGTAAGGAAAATATATTTCCTTTTATTCTTATGTGTCATTTTACGTATCGTTCTGATGTTGACGAAGGTTTACCGCTGAGTGAAAATATAATTATTACTATTACATCTGAAAGTCTTACAATATTTTTCTTTATAACACTGTTTACTGATATAGAACACGTGTAAAAGTTTATAACTTGCTTTTGTCGGCAGCTCAGAATGCACAGGAACGTAATTAAAATGTAGCTTTGCAGTTATAATTCCTTATGTAATAGGGCACAAAATAGCATACTTTTAGTCGCTATACTGAATGAGTTATACTGTATACTGGCGATTTACAAGCGTTGGCGTCGAGTGTCTCACGATAGCGACCTTTGTCCCATGACAAGTATTTATTTTAAACCGACTTCCAAACACGGAGGAGGTTCTCAATTCGGTGGGTATTTTTTTTTATGTATGTACACCGATTAACTTTTCCGAGGTTCTTGATCCGATTTCTGTGATTATTTTTTAGTTCGATGCGGTATTCTTGTCATTTGGTCCGATAAAAATTTTATTCAGTTTGGTTTGGCAGTTTTAATTTTATGAGCATTTTTAATTTCCGCGTAGACAAAAGCTTCTAAGTATCACAACTTAAAAGTGAGAAATAAAAAATTATTTGCGAAAAATATAACCGTATTCTAAATAAAACACTACAAAATATAAAATAACCTTGATTTCAGAAGTCGGTGTTAAAAAAACAGAGAAATAAAACCAACAATGAATAATTATTGTTGGTTTTATATAAATAAAAAATGTAAATAGTATGTTCATTTATATACACATACTATTAATATTTTTTATTTTTCTATAAAAAATACAAAAAACATTAAAAATATAAAAAATACTAGCCCACCGGTGCCGGGAACTGGGTCCAAGCTACCGGTGGTCAGGGCTCTCGAGAAGGGAACCTAACGATGCGCGCCGTGTCCAGGAGTACTGCTTTCTGGATCAAGCCCTTGATCCTGCTGCTCAACGAGAGCCTCCTGAGATGTTGGTTGAGGCTCTTGGCAATTACCAGTCGGGGATCGCGGAAAGCCAATTAAGTTCTCGCGATCCCCGGCGTTGGTGAGAGATGGAACACCGGGGTGGTTTTAATCAGTAAGAGTCTGACAGACCTCTCCGCCCGCCCCAGGGTGGAGAACATTCATTAGGATTTCCCCCTCGCTCGAAAAGGCTCTTGGCAATTATGCGTCACGAATATCGGCACAATTACTTCTGTATTCACATGCCACATGTCGATAACCTCGCGAGCCAAGTCAAGATAGTTAATTTGTTTTTGACTTTCTCGGGTCCCTAGAGACCCGGTCCTTTGGTAGGCGTACGAGGGACCGAAGCCAACTCGCAGAGGCCTCTTTAGATATTTCAAATGGAATGGGACCGACGATTATCCCTGAATGCACTGTGTAAGTGTAGCCAAGGAAAATCCCCGGTTGGAGCAGGACTATTGCAGAATATGGAAACAAAAGATGAAACGCTATGGGTTTTGCTGGTTTAGTGGACTAATAATCGTTGACTATGGAAGACTATGACAATTAAAACAGCTTAAAAATAGCAGGGGATGACTTAAACACTCAATAAATGGGTCTCCGAAAAGGGTCGCTAGCACAAAGTAACGTAGCGCCAAGGGGGCAACATATCCTGAGGTGCTAGAGGAGTGGAGAGGTATACCACGGCTATCAGGACAATCCCGGAAGTACGGTCAAGATCCCTACCAGCACCTTACTGGATTATACGTCCTTCTCCCGAGCACGTTTGCTCTTGCGAATCTCCACTCAGACCGGCCGATTAAGGCAAGAAAGAGGTGGGAGCTCTGTTCCTCGTCAGTGTTAACTCCGGCCAGCCAATAAAGGCAAGCCGGAAATGACGAACAAGACTTCTTCCTGGAGATCAGGTCCGTGGGGTCGCTAGTGCCCAACAGTTCGCCACATTAATTTGTTTATTATTATATTTTTATTTCTTTTTATTATTATTTAATTTACACTTTATGAACACGAATGTACAGAAGCGGACTTAATACTATAGGCTCACTCTGCGTCACTCAATGCTCTCTTCCAATTGAGGTTATTCATTCAGTCTAAAACCATTTTGCAGTAAAGTTCCGATGGAGTTTTACATGAGCGCTGCTGCTATTATATGCGGCACGCCGCCGTTGTTATATGCGTAATGTTCTTAGTGACTGACAATACGGGTTCCACCAAAATCGGTCAACTGGGGATATTCTAGCGCATGCCATTCACATTTAGAGTGAGGCCATCGAGAAGCACGGAGAGGTACTTGCGCTATCTCTTGATATCTCGAAGGCGTTCGACTGGGTCTGGCACGATAGGCCAGATTAGTAAGCTTCCTTCCTACGGTCTGCCCACCGGATTGTGTGCTTGGATTGCAGATTTCCTAAGGGATCGGTCTATCTGAATGGTTATAGGTGGCTGCTTGTCCAGTCTGCTGTATATGTATGCCAGAGTTCCTCAGGGGTCGGTGCTCTCCGCAACATTATGCCTATTGCATAATAATGATCCGCTAAAACACCATACCTTGGAATGCAGACAACAGCACGGTTGCTAAGAGATACGTGTCCAACGCACGAGCTCGTGGGTCACAGATCCGGTCTCTCCCAATCCATCACATCTCACAATTCCACCCAGCTTCATCTTACCGAGGTGTACCCGTGTCGATAACCAACCGACTTGAGCTTCTTAGTGTTACGTTAACATCTACCCTCAATTTTGGCCCTTTCATAGAGGCAAAGGCTCAAGTGGCTGCCAGAAAGTTGGGATCCTTCAAAGGTGAGATATATCAAGGGATAGCGCTAGTACCTCTCCGTGCTTCTCGATGGCCTCACTCCAAATATGAATGGCATACGCCAGAATATCCCCAGTTGAACGATTTTGGCGGAATATTGTCGGTCACTAAGAACATTACGCATATAACAACGGCGGCGTGACGCATATAATAGCAGCAGCGCTCATGTAAAACTCCATCAGAACTTTACTGCAAAAGGTCGTTGTATCAGATTTAGGTTTTTGGGTAAGAGAAAAGAGTTAAAATATATTTATAGAAACAAGTTTTTTCATTGATAAAAACCTCTGAAAAATGCACGTTTTTTTGAGAAAGAGTATACATGCTTGAAGAAACCGCAAAAAAAGAAACAAATTAACTACTTTTCATTTCATTCGTTTTTATAACATGATTAGTTCAATTATGATTAGCTGTTTTTTTTACAACTGATCTACTCCATAGCTTTCGATTTCTTAAAATTCTCTAGTGCTATCTCTATCTCAAAATTGTGGTCATGTGCTTAAAAAATCTACTGAATAAGTAGTTTTCAAAATAATTTGGGGACATACAAAACATGATATAATTTACTAACGACTGAAAAAATAAACTTTATTTCATAACTGTTTATAAGAGTGCTGCTTTTTGTTAATATTTTGACAGCAAAAACATAAGAAGTTTCTGTGCGAGCAACACTGAATCAGTCAGCGGTTTGAATTAATTTGATGTTATGGCGCTAGGTTCGACGTTTTGAACTTTCCACGTGGAAGCATACGGGTTCCGCGTGAGGTGCGGGGTGCCCCATGGCGCTTTGAAGGTACCATTAATTTCAAAGATACGCCCTTAACCACAGGTGATGCAGAGAATAGTGGTAGGTGCAATAATGCTGTAAGCAAAAAAACATATTGAACTTTATAAATCGTTATTAAGACGGATTAGAACTGTCAATATGCTTGCCAAATGCATTAGTTTTCCTAAAAGACATGATGTCCCCAAATGACGTCCAATTTCCCCAAATGTCAATGTAGAATTTCATATTCGAACTGATCACATCATTTCACGTGAACTGTTAATTTAGATATTGACATAATTCTGATGCAAGTCACATTTCAAATGTTAATGATATTTGGTTGATTACCTGTTTATATACTAGAGGTAAACTCAGGGATTATTAAACTCGGGAATATATTGCTATAGTAGGCGTCAGATTAATGTGCAATAACGGTCACTGAACAAAGACAGTTATAATTCTTTGGATAAATATGCGCGGCCGCGAGTCGTTTTTTGTTCAACAAACTGCTCCACACAGACCGGCAAATTGCAAAAAACATAAAAAATATTTGAATTTCGCGGTCTTGTGGCGTTTCCACCTTAATTTTGTGTTTTTCTTGTATTGTACATAGAAGTATTCATAATGATATTTCCATAGAACAAAAGTATGGTATGCGTCAACGCATACCATACGCTCGATCAAACACACATTCGATATTTTGAACACTCGATATATTGAGTGAACGATATATTGAATGTTCGATTTATTAACCATTCGAGAGTATGAAAATTTGAGTATTTAGACTTTCGATTTGTCGATCAATTGATATTCGATTCCAAGTAATCGAATTTTGCATAGTACACCCTTGTAATACTGTATCATGCAGAAGTACCCTGAACATATAGAACATAAAACCATAAAGCCATAGGTTTCTAGAGTTAGGTCTTCTAGATTTATAAGCTTAGATGGGCTTGAAATCTGGTAACTTTTAAACACTAAAAGCAATATGAGCTTGTCAATGGAGAAGTTCCTATATTTTTTAATGAATTCTTTTTATAAAAATATCTAGTCGAATATATATTTTTCGATTATAGAAATTAAACTAATACCTAAACATAGGCTAGCTGATAAAAGCCCTAATTAATACATTCCAACAGAAATAGCTTTCCGAACGTACACGATAGCGATTCAATCAATATAATCAAAGCCGGGGAACTTGCACCTCAGTAGTACGGTTTTATTACGATTGGTACTCAACAGTATTAAAATGTGGAGCTCGTGGCTAGATAAATACAGCCGCACGGGTCGATCTTCAAGGTTAAGCAACGCTTGCCAAGGTTGGTCTATGGATGGGTGACCATCTTAACATATCAAGTTTCCTCCATGCCTCGGAAAGCAAGTTAAGCCGTTGGTCCCGGCTGTCATTTGTAGATCTTTGGCAGTCGTTACGGATAGTCCGAAGCCAGTAAATTTGACTCCAGTCTTGCCATGAAGTACCGTGTTACCCAGTTAATAGGTTGTAGAGGTCTGGTAAGCAGCAGCTCCTCGTAAAATACTGGTATTCAGCTAAATTCGGCTTGACTGGAAGCCGACCCCAATATAGTTGGAAAAAGGCTAAGCAGATGGACTCAACAGTATTAAAATAATATTACTTCGTAGGTATATCTAGGTTTTAATGTATCATACACAGATATTATTTTACAATAACCAGCCAATTTTTAACAGAGAATAATAAAAAGAGCAAAGAATCACTCTAAGAAAATTGCGGGTGCTTAAACATTGTTCATCCTCCCTATTTTTTACTTACAAACCACCAAAATACTCCTAAGTTGGCAGAAACTAAAATTTTACAAAAATGTTTTAGCGATAATGCCTCTTTTTGCAACTCTTCATGTTCAACTTTTATTTAACATAAGTCCTTCGGTAAATTATTTATGCAGAAACTGGTACCTTATGCAAGTTTAGACACAAAGTTCGGACGCACTTATATTTTATGCAAGAAGGTTTACCAAGTTTTTACAAGATTCGGTAACATTCACTCAGATTAAGCAACTCAGGTTTACATATAGGTAGGTAGGTAGAGATAATTTCATTCTTCGGTTCATCTATCTTTACTGTAACTTATATGGTGTACATAATAATTAGTATTCTGCCTCTATTCTTTTTTTTATTTGGAGGAGCTCGTGGCTAAATAATAAAAGCCGCACGGGTCGATCTTAAAGGTTAACCAACGCTTGCCAAGGTTGGTCTGTGGATGGGTAACCATCTTAATATACCGAGTTTCCTCCGTGCCTCGGAAAGCACGTTAAGTCGTTGGTCCCGGCTGTCATTTGTAGATCTTTGGCAGTCGTTACGGATTGTCAAAAGCCAGTTAATCTGACTCCAGTCTTGCCAAAAAGTACCGTGTTACCCAGTTAATGGGTTGTGGAGGTCTGGTAGGCAGCCGCTCCACGTAAAACACTGGTATTCAGCTGAATCCGGTTTGACTGGAAGCCGACCCCAATATAGTTAGGAAAAGGCTAGGCAGATGATGATTCTTTTTTTATTTGTGATGGGTTTGCTCTTGACTCTAGTCTAGGTAAGAGATGACAAGAAAACAAATAAACCTTTTCTTTTTTCAAAAAGTCTACGATGGAGCGAGCTTATCCAGAAGGAGCCTGTTCACTCTAACTTGAAGAGTTTAGGGTTGTAAGCGTTTTTATAAGTAAGATAGGTACTATTTGCAAAATAATCTCCTAACCCGTCTAAGCGTATCTTTTTTTTCTCGTTTTTTTTTTATATACTCATAAAAAGGTAGACCGACATGTTCGGCATTACAAACTTGTTTTCAGTATTAAAAACTTTCTCTAAAGAAAATGTGCTTTTATTTAAAATAGTTTGCCTGAGAAACTTCAGCTGCTCCGCCCCTAGTGGTATTAGCGTGATGATGAGGCCTTCCTCGTTAAAACAGCTATTCAACACTGAAAGTATATTTCAAATCGGACCAGGAGTTCCTGAGATAAGCGCGTTCAAGTAAACAAACAAACTCTTCAGCTTTACAGTATAAACAAGAAGAAGAAGATTTATCTCAAACAAACTATTACTAAAATTCTAGTTACTTGTTACCAGGTTTTGTCAACACAAAGTTTCCCTTTATCTTTTACCTCAGTTTAGCCTTGGTACTATAAAATTAGCTATTATAATTTTATAGCAAACAGTTTGTTTTCATGAGCTGACTAGGTAACTAAACAGGGGTCTTACTAATTTGTGCCAACGAACTAGGAAAATCAGTTTTAATAATTATATTTTATCTATTGTTAAGGACTTATGGTTACTTCAGAATACCACAAATCTACTGCTTTTATCTTCAATTTTGTTTATATTTGCATTGATCATTCAATTAAAACGAGAAATAAGTTTTTAAGAGAACCCAAAGGGAACTAACGGAACCCTATTACTAAGCCTTCGTAGTTCGTCCACCCGTTTGTCTGGGCTGTATCTCAAGAACCGTAATAGGTGAACAGTTGAAATTTTCACAGAGTGTGTATTTCTATTGCCGCTATAACAACAAATAATAAAAATAAAATAAAAACTAATGGGGATAAAATATACTAGTTTTTTTCGATTTATGGTATGAGAGTCCGACTCGCACTCGGTGTTTTATTAAGAAACGAGAAGAGAGCATACCTGTCGCTTTTCGTATTTGGCAAGTGCTCCAATATTTTTAACCAGCTTTTTCTAGTTAAGTCTCAAAAGTTTACGACGTGCTCAGTAATAAATTTCTGTGGCTTTCAGTATACAGTAATAAACTTAAGAGTTTAAGCTCTTGTCGATGCAGCAGTTTCCTCCTTTCCGCAACATCCGCAAAATTGCCATCGTATACATTTTTGCCCGACTGCCCCAGAAGAAGACTAATGATCTTAAATATTTTTTTTAAATAGAATTCTATATGGCTGGATAGATTTTATAAATATTGTATCAGGCTTTAAGTCATCTGCCTAGCCTTTTCCCAACTATATTGGGGTCGGCTTCCATTCAAGCCGGATATAGCTAAATACCAGTATTTTACGAGGAGCGGCTGCCTACCAGACCTCCACAACCCATCAACTGGGTAACACGGTGCTTCTTGGCAAGACTAAAGTCAGATTAACTGGCTTCTGAATATCCGTAACGTCTGCCAAAGATCTACAAATGACAGCTGGGACCAATGGCTTAACGTGCTTTCCGAGGCACGGAGGAAACTCGCTATGTTAAGATGGTCACCCATCCACAGACCAACCTTGGCAAGCGTTGCTTAACCTTGATGATCGACCCGTGCGGCTGTTATTATCTAGCCACGAGCTCCTCAAAGGCTTTAAAATTTTTGAAATATCAACAAAATGGCAGCCGATGTCGCGTAAGAAAAGTCAACTTTTTTAAGTCATACTGGTCCAGGGTATCAAAATAAAAGGCTCAAAGAAAAAAAATATATCAGGAAATAAAAAAAACAGTGTTTAGTCTTTTGGTTTTCAAGTCGGAATGCAGCCACAAATAAGTACAGTTGGTTAGGGCATCGTGATAATAACGCGCAGGTCACAGGTACGATCCCCTCATGGGCCACTTATCAAGTTATCTTATATTGACACAAAATATTCCATTAAGTTCTTACATTTTATCTAATACTGGTCTATTTTCGTATAATTTAAGGTTGATCTTCACATTTCAACGCCATAACGGGGACGTTTCCGGCCTGTGGTTCGTCACAACGTGGTCTGACACGTCCCGTACACGTGTGTGATCAAGTACATATTGTTCTAAAATATACGCATCGATATTTTATTGAGCTCCGGACATTGTGTAGATCATCTTTTATTCGGAATCAAAACAAGGCTGATTGATGAATTAACATTTATTTTTGGAGCTCAGCTTTTTGGATATTTCAGCAATGGTCGTAAAAATATTTATTTTGATCAAAGGTTTTAGGCATAATCTGAACCGTAGACCAAAACAATTACTTATGTCATGCTGTTTTCATATGTTCGTGTTGATTTTACCCACTTTGATACGCCTAGTAACTAATTTGATAGCTTACACGTGTCTCGCCAATACTTCAGTCTATTTTGAGAATGTGATAAAAAAAGAGGAATATAGATAGTTTATATAATGTGACTGTATGATAAAGTATTTTTCGCAAGCAGTGACGTGATAGGTATGGATATTAATAAAATTAAAAATAAAGTATTCCGATGAATTGAGAACCTCCTCCTTTCTGATGTTGATTAAAAATCAATCAATCATAAATATTCTTATCAATATATAAAATTATTTCGTTACTTTCTGATTGAGTGTAGGGGAGCAATAAAAGAGGATTTCCAGAAATTCTTACGGGAACGAAAAAAAACGGGATACGCGGGCAAAGGCACAAGCCTTTGCCCGCGTATCCCGTTTTTTGGTTTTTTGGATGACTAATTTCTAATTCGACACAATCGAACAAAAACAATGAAAACTTTGTATAAAGGCCTGTGATTTTTGTCATCTTTCAAGTTACGTACTTTTTCCAGCAATGGATTAGGATTCCCCAAATCAGGAGCATATGGAGTTGTTTGGTATCATGGATGTAAATTTCCCATAATTGAAAGCGAAAAATTGTAGTAAACCATGATTAAAAATTATAAATTGGAATATAGCTGTTTTTTAAAGCAATGCTTTCATTACATTTTACTCTGAATTCTATCTCCTACATTAGATATATTTTAGCACACCTAATAATTAAACATAACATCACTACATAGTACTCGTATAATACAAAGTCGCTTCCGCTGTGTGTCTGTCCCTATGTATGCTTAGATCTTTAAAATTACGCAACGGATTTTGATACGGGTTTTTTATTAGATAGAGTGATTCTCGACGAAGGTTTTAGCAACCGTGCGAAGCAGGGGTGGGTCGCTAGTATATAATATTCAACTAACGTAGACAGAACTTTGCGAGATCTTAAGAGGTCCATAGAAATCAATAAACTAATACGAGTAACAAGGTAGTTAATAGATTATTACCACGTCTGCACTTCCAACTAGGCGTGCAATCATAATTAAGATTCTCTGTAGAGATGCGAGCGCAGATTAATTTATATTAACACGTAAATTAATGGCTGGAAAGCTCCGGAGTCTGAGACAGCGTGAGGCGAGAATAAGATGAATTATAGCTAGGTTTGCTGGTTTGTTAGCGTAGTTCAGATTTTGCTTGATTATGGAAACTGACTAGATGCTGTCTGGAATACAGGGTTTCTTGATGCAGAATGCTTAGTGTGTTTCTGAAGTTATTGATTTTGTTGACTGCAGAACTAAGTTTGTATTTCGCTTATTGAATTAACCGACTTCTTCAAAACGGAGGAGGTTCTAAGTACGGCTGTATGTATTTTTTTTGAATGTATGTTTACCGATTTCTCCGCCAATTGTGGACCGATTTTAAAAATTATTTCTTTATTTAAAAGAAGAGAAGAAGAGTTATGTATCTAATAAATAAGCTAGTAATTAAAGTACCTACCAATAATACTAATATAGCATATAAGCATAATTTGTTACTAACTCATTACTAACAACATATGGGATAATATGTCTGAAATAAAGATATTTTTTTTTAAAGCCTATACTACTGAGATAGTCCCATTCATTAGACACAGTCGTCAGTGACTCATCGCACGAAGATGACGTCTAATAATATTGTAAAATGCAATCAGTGCAATTTAGTAGTTAGTGAGTTATTAGCCTTCATCCAGAATAAAGTAGACATTATGAACGAAGAAAGTTTAGTGAATCTGTGTGTGTCTAGTTTTTCTTCGGAGGAGATTGAAAGTGCAAAGAGCTTGCTTTTCGAATCAGTGCCTATTTCAAAGAAAAAGATTAACAGGAGGAAGGATGGACGCTCGAAGAGAGATTTATTTGACGTTGTAAGCCTTTTTAAAGAGACTGATCCGGATTTAATTCCAGTTTTTGTTGCGAGGGACTTACAGAAGCTACCTCCAGTTCATTTCGACCATGTTGATCCGACAAAGCTTTTGAAGGATATGTTGGTCATACAAAATGAAATAAGGATGATTAAGGAGTCATACGTCACTGATGAAAAGTTTAACGAAGTCAAAAATGAAGTTACTAATTTAAAAAATGCATCTTTGGTGTACAATAACTTTGACTGTTATGTTAGTAAAAAGAGAGGCGGAGGTAATAACATATCAAATAGTTACTTTTTGGATAGCGGGCCGGCCGGCCTACCCCACGTTTTGGACGCGGAACAAAATACAACGCAAGGTGAAGTTGAGCGCAGTGAGTCATTGCAGAGTGACAGTTGTGTCGCTAAGGCGCGAGCGCCGCCGCCGGTGCCGGGATCCCCAGCGCCCGCGCTCACGCGCCCCCCTGCGACGCCCAGCCCGCATGTTCCAGCGCTAGTAAAGAAGTGCGCGCGCACCGAGACTTTGAACGAGAATGCGCCGCTGCTGCCGCCGCCGGTTGAGTCATCAGCGCCCTATCGGGTGGATTGTAGTACGAGTGCTAAAGCTAATACGTGTTTACATAATTCTTTTGCGAGTGTAATAAATACAGAAAAGCAATGGAAGGTTGAGAAACCGAATGAGCAATGGGTTTTAGTACAACAAAAGAGATTGAAAAATCGTTTTAGTACTCTGGAAGGCAAAGCACAAAATACAGGCACTGGAAAGTTTAAAGCTGCTGACATACAGGTGCCTTTGTTCATCAATAATGTTGACAGAAACACATCAGGCACGGATATTGTTGACTACATATTAGAAAAAACCCGAGTTAATGTCACTTTGCAGAAGATAAAAGCGAGGGTTCAGAGGAATTATAGTTCTTATAAAATGCAAGTGCCTAGTGTGAAGCTCTCACTGTTTCTAGACGACACTTTATGGCCCGAAGGCATAACTGTTAGAAAATTTATTGAGTTTAAAAACAAGAATAATGGAACACAACACAGACAAGAGAATAAACAGAACTAAGTTCGTGAGCATCAACTGCTATTCTGTTAAGAACTCCATTGAATATGTCAGAACACTGTGTAACACGGCAGACTTTTTGGCTTTACAAGAGACATGGCTATTACCGGACGACATTCTATACCTAGGGGAAATTGATCAAGATTTTGCGTACGCCGGGAAATCTTCAGTGGACACTTCGTTGGGTATGTTGAAGGGTCGGCCATACGGCGGAGTGGCTCTTCTATGGCGTAAGAGTGTGTTTCACTCGGTTTCGGTTGTAGACTGTGAGAGTGAGCGCATAGTGGCCGTTAAAGTAGTGTTTGATGATCGCGAGTTATTGGTGATGTCGGTATATATGCCAACGGATAGTCATGATAATTTTGAAAATTTTGTGAGTTGCCTTGGCGAGATTAGTGCTATTATAGAGACTAGTGGTACTGACACAGTGTATATACTAGGAGATTTCAACGCTAATCCAGGCGCCTTATTTGGCAATGAGCTTTTAAAGTTTTGTGCTGAGCAACGGTGGACGTGTGCAGACATAGAACGGTTGGGGCTTAATTCAGGTACATATACATTCCTTAGTAATGCTTACGGGACTACGTCATGGTTGGATCATATCATCATTACCGAAGTCGCAAAAGACACTGTTATCGGCATAAATATACGGTATGAGATGTCGTGTTCCGATCATTTCGCTGTCGAACTATTATGTGACCTTAATATTTTGGTACCAAAAGTACAGGTGAGAGGCTCATTGCCGGATAAGGCTATATGGGGCGAAAAAGGTAAAGAGCAGCTCAATAAATATTTGTACATTTGCTCAACTAGGCTGCGTGATATAAATTTTCCCTGTGGATTGCATAATTGTGCAGATGGAATGTGTAATAATATGGAACACAGACAAATAATTGATAAAATGTATCATAATGTAGTGAATGTGCTTAGGGACGCTGCGGTAGCGTGCTCTAAGAGCATAACAGTTAAAAATAAAAATAAAACGCATGTGACAGGCTGGAATAAACATTGCAAAAAGGCATATCAGGAGGCTAGGCTTCGGTTTCATGAGTGGGTCGCCCAGGGCAAAAATGACTCCGGTCAGACATATGACCGAATGCGAAGTTCACGTAGTTGGTTTAAACGTCAGCTCAAGTGGTGTAGGGACAATAAAACTCAGATTAAGATGGACCTTCTTGCATCGCAGCATGCCACAAAAAGTTTTAGTAAATTTTGGAAGGAGACCAACAAATTGAACCCGAGGCCGAGTGTTCCAGTTAGTGTAGAGGGGGTTAGTGACACAGACCGAATTGCCAACTTATTCAAGGACCATTTTCGGGTACTTTCTCCACTGGTATCCTCGGCGATCACTACCGAGACGGAAGTAACTCGGCCGGAGAAACCGTTTGTTAGAATCACCGTAAAACAAGTTGCAAAGGTGATAAGAGACATGAAGCGAGGAAAATCCCCGGGCCATGACTCGCTCAGTATAGAACATTTGCAGCATGCGGGTGTTCATTTGCCGAGGGTGCTCGCTATGCTGTTCACATTCTGTTTAAGGCATTCATATCTCCCTGAGGCAATGATGAGAACTATAGTTGTCCCCATAATAAAGAACAAGACAGGAGACGCCTCTAAGCTATGTAACTACAGGCCTATATCACTTGCAACAGTCATTGGTAAGGTGTTGGACGGTGTTATTGATATTCAGTTACGACAACACGTAAAGATTCATGATGCACAGTTTGGCTTTCGCCCTGGTTTGTCAACAGAAATGGCTATACTGGGTCTCAAGAATACCGTTCGATACTACACTGACAGAAGCACACCTGTCTATGCCTCAGGATCTACCTACTGAATACATAAGTACCTACCTACCTACTGAATACCAAGCTACTCAACAACTTCTTAGTCTCCTGCAAATTAAATCAAATTGTTACTGAGCCAACACATTTTACAGATCACAGTGAGACACTAATTGATGTTGTATGCACTGATGCCCGTGTACGTGAAGTCTCTGTATCTCACATACCAGAGCTCGGCCAACATGCAGTTATATCTGCTGAATTTAATTTTAAGATTGAGAAGCCTTCCCCGCACTGGGTCACCTACAGGCCCCTTAAAGATATACTGCTAGACCAATTTAATAAGGATTTGAAAAGGATGGATTGGAAGTATATTGAAAGCCTGGAGGATGTTAATTCTATGGTAGAGACTTTCAATAATTATATTTTGAATTTATTCAATTTACATGCGCCCCTTAAAAGAGTTCTAATTAAAGATAAGTCTTTGCCATGGATAACAGACACTGTTAGGGAAATGATGAAGCTGCGAGACAGGAGTCATAGTAAGGCAAAAGCTACAAAAGCATTAAAACATGTTGAATCATATAGAGAGCTTAAATGTCTTGTTAAGGCTGCTGTCGAAAGTGAAAAACGTGCATATTTTAAGACCAACATAACCCAAAACCTTAAACAGCCTAAGGAGCTATGGAGTCACTTGAAATCCTCCATAGCTATCTCTAAAAAGCCAGAGCCCACCTTGCCGCACTTTTGTAGTGATCCGGAACAAATTAATGAACACTTTTTAGATGTGCCTGGTAGTGGAAAAGTTGCTACAGCCGACTTATCATATTTTGAACACCATAGATTTAGCAATTGTCATTTCCAACTTGAGCCCGTCCAGGAGGATGAGGTGCTACGGTTGCTGTATGGCCTGAAGTCCAATGCTCAGGGGTCTGACTCTATCTCCCTTGAGATGCTGATGATGACTCTTCCTTGTTCTCTTGCAGCCATAACAGCCATTATCAATCGTTCCATCACCACCTCCTCGTTCCCTGATCTGTGGAAATTGGCTATAGTTAGACCTATTCCTAAGGTACTTAATCCTACCAGTGTAAAAGATCTTCGCCCTATTAGTCTTTTGCCATGCCTCTCCAAGGTCCTGGAGAAGGTTGTCTCCAATCAGCTTCGGGCATACCTTGAGGAGCACAATATACTGCCGCTTGTTCAGTCAGGTTTTCGTAAGGGTCACAGCACAGCCACAGCCCTTCTTGATGTGGTAGGAAATACTCTTGAAGCCAGAGACAAGGGCATGGGTACCATGCTTATCCTACTGGATTTTTCACGTGCCTTTGACTCTATCAATACTTCACTTCTCCTCTCCAAACTGTCATACTATGGATGCCAACCTGAGACAGTTAAATGGTTTAAAAGTTACTTAACTCACCGATCTCAATTAGTCCGGGTTATAGGCGATGTTGACGGAGTCATAAAGTCCTCTGATCCTAAATGTGTAAACAGGGGTGTGCCACAAGGATCAATCCTAGGCCCGCTGCTTTTCATCCTGTACAGTGCTGACATTACGAACTGTCTGCTCAATGCAAAGTTCCACCTGTACGCTGATGATTTGCAGATGTACTTGGCATTTCAACCTCAGCAGGCTGTTGCCACTGTAAATAAAATGAATGAGGATTTGAATAGGGTCTCAGTCTGGTCAAGGAGAAATTCTCTGGTTTTGAACCCACTTAAATCTAAGTTTATGCTTTTGGGAACTAGAGATTTTTTAACTAAAATGAATAATGTCAGCTTGGACTTGAAAATTGACGGATGTTCCATTGAAAGGGTGCAGGAAGCCCGTAATCTTGGGTTGGTATTTGATGAGCAATTGCATTTTGAGACTCACGTTATGGAGGCTGTGCGCAACTGCTTCTACCGCCTCAAACTCTTATACCGTGTTCGTCCCTACATTAGTGTGGATATGCGTGTCATGCTCTGTGAGTCACTTATTTTATCCAAGCTGAACTATGCTGACACTGTGTATGGGGCGTGCATTCTTGGGAGGAGCGAAAGGTTGATCCAGCGGGTACAGAATGCTTGTGCAAGATTTTGTTTTAATGTCCCTCCTAGATCTCACATAACTCCATTTTTAAACAAGGGTAATTTGATGAGAATGTCAGAGCGGAGAAAGCTTCATCTGGCCACCCTGTTATTTGGCATAATTCTCACAAAAAAACCAGGCTATCTGTATAGTAAGTTAACCTGGTCGCGAGATGTGAACAAGGTCAAAACAAGAGCATCTGCTTACCTCCTATTAACATTGCCCCATAGGACTGCTGCATTCCGGGGAAGTTTTAAATTCGCGGCTTCTCGTTGTTGGAACGACCTGCCGCCACCGTTCCGTGCTATAAAAACAGTTGGTACTTTTAGCGCAAATTTCAAGCAACACCTACTGCGCTTTCAAAAAGAAATTACATGAACTTACCCAGGCTATGCACGCAGCTAGTATTGGCGATTTGGTCCCATGTTTTCAGTAAGTATAACACTTTTTATGATATAATACTACACACAGTCCTCAACTATTATTATTAATAATATTATTTACTATAGTTTGCCTATTCTAGATGCTACACTCTATTAGGCTTTTGTTTTATTTTGTAGTCTTTTGGTTACATTGCACTGCTATTTTTGTGTTTGATGTGTTTCTGAACATTATTTTGACAACCAACCATAGCCTCCCACAGTGCGCCCGCGCGTTCCGTCACTTGTCAATGGCACTGACAAATGATACTGGAGCACTGGGCCTTTGGGGTTTGGTTAATTTTTAGATTATTTATTGTTTCTACGTATTCCACAGTTTATTTCAATTTTTAATCAAACTTTCACACTCATTATTTTATTTGTTTTTATCTATTACTGGTGTGTTTCGTATGTGTATCCGTGACATCACATCGGGCCCTGTCATAAGACCAGCGCTGTGATATTTATTTATTTTTTAAATATCGCAGCATTTATGCTGAGACAGGGACCTTTTTGGCCTCGCACATTTTAATTTTATGTTAGCGTATTTTCTTTATGACTGTTTTACTTCATTTTATGTGTCTTGTGCGAGTCCCAAATAAACAAAATAAACATTTTTCTTTCTTTCTTTCTTTCTTTTATAAGTCTCCTAAAGTATTGGTATGGCAATCAGAGCAACTTGGTGCGATGGTCGGGGTCGCTATCGGTTGAGTACAGGTTGGAATGTGGTGTAAGGCAAGGCGGGCTAACCTCGCCGACTCTCTTCAACTTGTATATTGACCGTCTGATCCGTGAACTCAGTAGTGCCGGTGTGGGATGTTCGATTGATGGTGTGCTTATCAACAACATCAGTTACGCGGACGACATGGTGCTGCTGAGTCCATCGATCAGTGCCCTTCGAAAACTGATTTCAATCTGCGAAGGGTACGCGGTGGCACATGGGCTCAGATATAACGCCATTAAAAGTGAGATCATGGTGTTTAAGGCGGGATCTAAAACTTATGATACTGTCCCACAGGTCATGCTGGATGGCAGTGTCCTTAAAAGAGTCTCGCAGTTCAGGTATCTGGGCCACTGGGTCACTGAGACCCTTGTAGATGATTTAGATATAGACAGAGAGCGCAGGGCTTTGTCTGTTAGAGCTAATATGTTGGCTCGTAGGTTCGCGCGCTGTACTGCGGAGGTAAAGGCTACGTTGTTTAGGGCATTTTGCCAATCGTTTTACACGTGTAGCTTATGGGTCAAGCATACGAAAAAAGCGTACGACACCCTGCGTGTTCTCTACAACAATGCTTTCAGGGCGCTGATGAAACTGCCTCGCTACTGTAGCGCTTCGGGTATGTTTGCGGACGCAAATATTGATGGTTTTGCGGCGATTATTCGCAAAAGAGTTGTCTCCCTAATGAGCCGCATACGAGGCAGTTCCAACAGCTACCTTCAGCTGTTCGCATGGAGGATGGATCTGGATCTGGATTGCCCAATAATGCGGTACTGGACAAGGCTGCATGTTGAGCAATCCGGATCCAGACCTAAATATAGACTGAGATGACAAGAGTGTGTGTACACACACACACTCTTGACATCTCAGTATAATCTTTTTGCTAATTTGTAATAATCGAAATGTATAATGTTAATTGACTCATAATTAATGATTTTTGTGTTATATAATGTTTTTAATTGTATTCATTTAAATTTATTCTTGCTTGTAAAAATGGACTTGTTCTGAATTAAAATGATTTATTATTTATTATATTATTATTATTATTATCACCAAGTCAGAATCTGATGATGGAATCCTATGAAAATTGCGGGACACCCACAAATTTTATAGGCACACACAATGTTTTTAATGACATTTCTAATGCGATTCAGATATTTGTGCCTGGTAATCATCATTTCATGTTACTGAGCTGATGATGGAAGGTATAAGTCAGGATCTGATGATGGGATCCCATGAAAAATGTTTGTTCAGCGATATTTTCGCCAATTTTTAACCGATTTGGATGATTCTTTTTGTGTTTGGAAAAGTATTTCCCCGAACTGGTCCCATTTTAATTTGGTGAAGAGCTGGTGAAAAACTTTGGTATGATAGCAAATGAATCGGGATTTCTGAAATCGCATGTCTGTTGATTTTTTACATCAGTTCATAACATAACATCACGCCGGTGTTTGTGGTTTCCCTTTTTAGTGGTACGCAGTTACCACTAAAAAGTAAAAAATAAAAAACTTTTTTACAAAAAAGTAAAACTGACTTCCAAAAAAAAAACAAGTAAAAAATAACTTTAATTTCGGAAGTAGGTGTTTTTGGTTTTTTGACACCGACTTCCGAAATTAAAGTTATTTTTTACTTTGTAGTGTTTTTATTATTATACTCTATTGTACACAAAAAAGTTAAACGAAGCAAAGCTTATTCATCATAAAACCGGAGAATAAATGCTTAACCCTTATTCCCTTAACAAACGGAACTTGTACTGAAAATGCTAAACTATAAAATGTAAGCCATTAATTATTGCACGGTTCGTTGTACTCAACATTATGAACAAGTACAGTATTATGGAATCAATCCCGTAATCGTAGAAAAAAATGTACTGCCCCATTGACACATTTATGAGTGCACTAGTTGACCCGCGCAACTTTGTCTGCTCCGCTCCTATTGGTATTAGCGTGTTGATATATAGCCTATAGCCTTCCTCGATAAATGGGCTATCTAACAATGAAAAAATTATTCAAATCGAATCCGTAGTTTCTGAGATTAGCGCGTTCAAACAAAACAAAAAAACAAAACAAATTCTTCTGCTTCATATAGTTGTAAAGACATAGAATAGTATTTCGCTCGCGGCTTCGTCCGCGCTGCAATTTTTTTAAGGCTACCTTATTTTTCTAGTAATAAATATTATAGCCTATGTTACTCAGGGCTAGTGTACCATTCTAATTGTGAAAGAGTTTTTAAAATCGGTCTAGTGGTTTTCGAGTTTATCGTTACGGACATACAAATCTTTCCTCTTTATAATATTAGGGCAGATAACTTGGCACGTCGTTGTTGTTACACGTTTCATAATTTTTAAAGTTCTACTCACAATGTCTCTGCCACTTGAAGTTATGCTGTATCTCATGCCGCATACCCCTCCACAGCTTGGTGACGATCAGGGAGTACGCGACCGACATGATGAAGATGGGTATCAGCAGGAGTCCAGCGTCGATGCCAAGGTTGAAGGCTCGCTCTAACTCCAGGCTGGTCCACACTTCTCTGCATTTGTAAGCTGTGAAAGAAAAAGGCCGTTACAATTTTGGCAGAAACAAAGTTTAAGAACTGACTATTATAACAATATAATGATTGGACATGGCAGTTATTCAATAAGGAACTAACAAAGCACTTATGCATTTATCTGTGTAACAACTCGAAGAAGTACTAAATCAATAAATTATAATTTATTGATTACTAAAATTTATAAATCTCACTTTCTAAAACAGATTACATATTTTCTTTCCAGAAAATTCTAATCCTGCACGACCCTTTAAGAGCAGATTGAATAATTTCCTGCCAGCATGTATAAAGGTATGGCGTGGCGAGCGCGTACTGAAAGACGCAGCGTTGGAAGGCCTCCCAAAAGGCAGACCGATGACCTGTAGTGCTATCCTGTAACAACATTTTCGTGACTCGACAGCGGAACCCGAGATGAGTATAAATATACGTCAAACGTAAGACCTTTATGTCGTGTGCAATAAAGCTCACTTTGTGAGGTTTGTCACTCAGGTGAAGCTCGATATCGAAATGGTTATTTATAGAATAGACTAGCTGGTGAGGGTCGCGGGTAGGCGATGGATGCGAGACACACAGGACCGGCTGTTGTGGCAACACTTGGGGGATGCTATCTCCAGCAGTGGCCTTCATTCGGCTAAGATAATGATGATGTCCAAAGGCAATCATAATCAACATCATGAAAGTCCAGTCAACTTGACCTGTTCATTATTAGGGATATTTTTTTTTAGTTTTGGCGTAAAGTTAAACTAGTTTCAAGAAATTATGAATACTGAGATTTGCAAGAAGTTGTAAGTATTCAATGCAATTCAAATAAATTAAACCAACCTTCTATAATCTTCAAAATCTAAGAAGTTGGATTTGATAGCAGGATACAATATTGCTTTACGAATAAGTATGAAAGAGACATGAAAATAAATCTCTTTAGCAATTAGCCCTAAAGCGATATTTTATCCCTCTCTTCTCAGCTGTCAAATACGACATTTTCATGAATATAAGTGTGAGATTTTTTTTGATCCATGGTTAACTCAACTTATGCTCTTAATATTTTTATAAAAAAAAACATTAAAATGCGTTGTTTGATAAATTAATTAGTAACCATTGGTCAAGGTAAAAATTGGTCCAAAAACGCACATTAACGAAATTGTTTATACAATTTTACATAACCATTACTTGAGTTAAGTATGGGCCAAAAAACTCGCCCTAATACTTCGAAAACAACATTTTTTTTTTATCCTTTCGAAGTTTATTTTTATTTTCAAACCTAATGCAGTTTTAACCTGTTCTCAGATTCCAAGCCAATATTACTCGTGCGGGTTTTGTGTAAGTAAAGTAAGCCTTGTTATGCGATTAGCAAAATAAAATGTTCCGTGCTTTTTATTGTTTACTTACTAAAACCTACGGCGGGGGGGGGGGGGGCAAACGGCAATCCTGGATACGCCCCTTGTCTATAGCAACTACTTGATGAAAATGAAGAGATTACCTTTTCAAGATTTTCGTAACAAGATTATTCAGTTCTGTAATAGTGTATTTGGGGACCTGCATAGAAAACACTAATCAGATGTTGGTTCAAAATACCCAAAAATACTCTTTCCTTTACTTAAATGAATTAAACGTGGAAGCTTTCTGGGAATTTTAAAATTCACTATTTACATTTCATATCAAAAAGCTAAGCAAGTTAAATACACGAACGTAATTCAACAGCTAGTTGTTACAGTCCTGAACAATGTGCTTCAGTAAGACTACCTTAAACAAAAAATGTAACAGCAGTGTGCTTGCCAAGTTCGGGGAAAAATAGCTAGTCTGGCGCAATGGCCGTGAATCATATTTACACCATTTCAGGCAGTATTTTACTGAGCGCGGCAGAAAAATACCGAATCAAAATAAATGTAGGTACTAACAACACTTGCAAAACGAGATCTAAAATTGTAGATGCAATGATTTAGGTTTGTTTTTATTAGCAAAAAATATATTCTATCGTTCGACTAAATAAAACGCAATTTCTGTCTCCTGAATACATTTTTACCTTGATACTTATTTTTTTGTCATGTATATAGAATGCATCAGGATTCAGGATAGAGTTGTTACGCAGTGGGAGCCACAGAACGGGCGTCATCATCGAGGAAGGCCTAGGACTTGGAGGCGTTCATGACGGATTGGTTGAGGAGAGCGACACTCCGTGAAGACTGGTACTCCAAACCGCTTTTGAGTACCACTCTTCACGGAGTGTCGCTCCCGCGACAATATAGGCTGATAAAAATAAGCTTATTTTATCTCAATAATTTATTTACTTTGATGCATATGCCGTAAACAAGTGTTTAGAAACCTGATTCGAGTTTTGATTGTAATAAGTAATCTGTCATTCCATGCAAAAAACTGGTCTAGCTGCATTCAGTTACAAGTCTCACTGCAAGCCGAGCCTAAAGTAGATGGAAAAAGCTAGACAGATTTTGATCATAAATTACACTCAACTAACTACCGCCCGCGGCTCTACCCGCGTGAAATTATTGTGTCAACCCGTAATAAATTAAAGCCTACGTGTTATTCTGAGATAGCTATATTACTGTCAAGTATCATGAAAATCCTTTCAGTAGTTTTTGCGTACAACAGTAATAAATATCTATCAGTCTAGCCATCCTCACGATATTTCGCGTTTATAATGTGAGATCTCGTGGCCAGAGCCGCAATCATCATCATCATATCAGCCGAACGAGGTCTACTGTTGGACAAAGGCCTTTCCCAAGTGTCGACACAGCATCCGGCTCTGTGCGTCTTGCATCCATCAGCTACCCGCAACCCTCACTAGGTCATCGGCCCACCTTGTGAGAGGCCTTCCAACGCTGCGTCTTCTGGTACGTGGCCGCTACTCCAGAACGTTTCAGCCCCATCAACCATCTGTTCTGCAAGCAATGTGCCCTGCCTACTGCCTATTGCGGCTCTAAACTTTCGCCAAAGTAAAATTACTTTGGCGAAAGTTTAGAGCCGCTATAAAGTAACCAAACTAAATATTTCACGGATAACAAAAAATAAACTGCTTCAAATGATTTTGCAACTTTGGCCTAATAGCCCATATCTCCAAACATATGAGAATATGTGGCCGAGCCTTTTGCTAACGCTGCATATACGAGTATGCAAGTTTAACTTTGTTTATACTTGCCTAGGGAATGTTAGCAGACTGTGCTGAGCTCGCGAGTTTAATGAAATACGGTCGGCCGCTCTGGGCTTCATAATACGCCCATATTTTTCAGACGCTTTTCCTAGAACGGTCGAGTTTCATAATGGTTTATAAAGGTTAAATCGCAAAAACTTAAAACTTAAATTGCATAAAAAATATCGTGGTTTATTAAACTCAAACTTTAGCTTCACAAATTTAAGTTTGTTGTTAAAGTGAAGGTGTACTACGGTAGGGGTTTATATTACTTGCTGAAGTATGTAGGTTGCTCAATTTTGGGCCGAAATATTCTGCAATTGGAAACTACACTGTAGTAGCCAGAACATATCCTGGTGGTTATTTCTGTCTTACAATTCCTTTTGTTTTGTAGCAATATGTATACATTTGACATTATAAATACTCGTCTTACTATTTACAATAAAAATAAAATCATAAAATCTCCTTTTTTTTTACTATCGATAGGCACGCGTTTGACCACTATCGTGATGATGTGGTCGAAGATGGAGCACGCTTGCCTGGAAATAACCTATTCACTCTGCTGTACGCATTATGAATGTGCTACCAAAACGTTTTGTGCGTATGGGTGGGATATCCACCGTGTACCGGTCCTAACTAAAACACGGCGTCAAAACATTTGTCCGCATCGCTGTCGACTGGAAGTGAGTTAAAAGATTAGCGCCATAATATGGTTATTGCCACTTAATATGGTTGGTTATCTAGAACTAAAAGAAGATCTGTTACTTTACGGTTGGATTATTCAAAAAAATACCTACACAAAAAAAATTAAAACACTAAAGATAGCTATCCCATTTTTAAGCGAAAATATCGCTGAACAAACAATTTTCATGGCACAAATATCTGAATTGCATAAGAAATGTCATGAAAAAGATTCTGTGTGCCTATAAAATTTGAGAGTTTCCCTCGAATTTCATGGGATACCATCTCGAATAAAGACAGAATTGTTAAATTCGGTTCACAATGGGGTATTTTACTAAAAAAATCTAATTAGTCTGTCTGATAGATTTTCATAAAATATTGGACACGTATTTTTTATATTTTCACGTAAACAAAAAATAAAGGAAACAGCGAATTGAAGACACGCGTGACAGCATCTGGCTTGGTAAATTTGGTACATTTTTACCAAGCCAGATGACGTCATGCGTGTACATACAGCCAAACATAGAACCTCCTCCTTTTTGAAGAAGTCGGTTAATAAAAACTATAAAACCACGCAAAAATATCTGATAAATTTTTATTTACTAGAGAACTCATAATGCAAAGTTGTATAATCTCTTTTGGTGTGTGTCATGCTTGGTATAAATAATCGCTGTTTTTTTCATCATCCGATGTGGCCACCTTTAGCAAAACCAAAATAATCATCCAATCTAACTTATTATACTATACATTTCACCCCGATTTTAGATTCCAAGGCAATCCATCAAGTTGAAATGTTAATAACGTCGCGAAGTGAACCAACGCAAAGTTTTAAATGTAATTCGACATCTGAGTTTCGCATCGTGATTTATTCACGGATTCCTGCGTAAGTCAAGAGCCAGTAAGTTAAATCGAGTGATATGCATGAAATTTGCATTTTACTAAAGTAGAAAAAATCTTCGATCGATCTTAATCATCATCATTTCTGACAATATCTGTCCACTGCGAGGAAGGCTTACGTTTACGTAAGACTCCCCCAAAGAGCGTCAACTATCCCGGTCCTGCGCGTTCCGCATCCAACCGCTATCAGCGAACTTCTTTAAATCATCCATCCATCGTGCAGCAGGGCGTCCCACACTGGGCTGCGGAATCTATTCGAAAGAGGTACCGTAGCCTTGGAATGCAAAGGGCACCAGGAGGAACACGGATGGGTTTTATTCAGTAAGAGTCTGACACTCCCTCCTGCTTCACCCAGAGTGGGAGGAGTCATTTGATGATTTCTCATCCTTAAAAAAAAGGGGCGTCCCACACTATGTTTGACTCCATCGACCGTCTGTCCATCTGCAGTCATGGCTGGTTCACTTCCATCTCAACATGCTGATTCTACGCGCAATGTCGGTGACTTTACTTATCTGGCGAATGACTTCGTTGCGAATTCTATCCACAAGAGAAACCCCGAGCATTGCTCTCTCCATTGCACGCTGAGCAAACTTCAATTTTTGGACCAGTTTTATTATGAGGCGATCGATAAGCGAAACTTATAATTTCCAGCAACAGTAGCAGTTGGCAGTGAAGTCAGCTATAAGAAGGTACCGTGTTACCCAGTTAATTGGTTGTAAAGGTCTGGTAGTAGTCAGCTGTCTCCGGTTTGACAAAGCCAACCTCAAATTATATTTTTTTTTTTTAATATGGAACCCCAAAATCGCGAAATAAATCAGCTGTTCAATATATTTTGTCGAATAATGCGCACATAAATGTATGGGGGAGTCGCTTTTTCAGTGCACAATCCCAGTAATTTTCTGACACTTGCTTGAGCCATAGATGGACTATATTCTCCACCATCAGTTGAGTATCTAACTAGTCTGTCAGGAGTTGCGATGTTTACCGTCAATTTTCCAGCTTCGTGCGTGCGGTCCGCTCAACATCAAAATCAACACTGACCTAGTACTAGTGCGCCACAGTGTGGCCGCCGGGATCAAGATAACCGTCCAAGTCAATATTATTTTAGGCGGTCCACCTGACTGATATAATTATACAAAACGTGATTGGCTGGTTATGGTTATAAGTAGGTACTAGCTGATCCGCGCAACTTTGTCTACGTCACATTTTTATTAATGTCGAGTTTATATGTATGCTTAGTTGAACGCGCTAATCTACTCGCACGTGCTATCTACTGGTTCAAATTGAAAAAAATATTTTATTGTTGGATAGTTAATTTAAAAGAGGAATGCTATAAGTTATATAACATCAAACCACGACTAATATGAACGGAGAATTAATGAAAAATGCGAGGCAGACGATTTGCGCAGGTCAGCTAGTATTACATATTAATTACGCATATTTTAGCGTCACTTGTGAAAGAATTGCCTTACATTCACAGCCCACATTGCTTTCAGTATTTTGAAGGTGGGAACGCGGTTGTTGTGCCTGGTGGGCAACTGTCCGACAGTTAATATTCGGGCTGATGTATAAATTAAATATGGGTTCAAATCGCACGGTAAACTCTACTTGCGCGATGCAGAATTCTGACGTAGTAGTTCGCTGCTAGTTGGATAGATGGCGTAGCGGTTCTTTTTGTTGCGATGTAGATTTGCACCGTTGGTTTTTCTTCTGGCGTCATTGATGCTGCTACAGTATTAAAACAATCTATTTAGGTGTCTAGAATCCTATCCTTTTAAGTCAGGAACGGAAGTGATAATGAAATTCTTTCCCAGGCAATAAAACGCTTCCCACAGCGAGTGTAAGGCTTCAGGAATCAAGGCGTAAAATTGTAGCGATATTGTTCTATGTAGCATCTATCCCACGTTAAAATGTTCTATGTAGGCGGCGAAGATGGGTCTCGCAAATAGGCAACTAAAGGTCTGCCCAGCCTGATCTTAATTTTATGTTTCACTAGTTTGTGAGGCACCTTAATTAACATTTATTTATTACGACACGACTCAAGAAGAAATCTATTTAATTTAATTTGTGTGGCACTTATATAGAGTGTACCTCTATGTTTTGATACCCATATCACAGAGGTGCATAAAATTATTAGTCCGCATGTATGTTTTTCTTCCATTGGTCCTGCATTCAAAGCATTTTTTTTTTTCAAAATAAACCTTTCACAGGCTCTTTTGAAACGTCAAGGTCGGTCAGTCAAAAACATGGAAGCTATTTGCACGTTCCAAAGCGTAAATCTCTATGGAGAAGAACGTGCAAAAAACTCCACGGACACTCTTTTAAATCATGTTCTGTTTTACAAAATTCTAAGTTACATATACTTGTTCCTTCTGCATGTGAGGACAATGCA
This sequence comes from Lacanobia oleracea, assembly GCA_950371165.1. Lineage (NCBI taxonomy): Eukaryota > Metazoa > Arthropoda > Insecta > Lepidoptera > Noctuidae > Lacanobia > Lacanobia oleracea. The sequence goes on along the minus strand of OX493391.1, from coordinate 23,048,770 downwards.
AAGGAAAAAAAAGGCTTATTATAAGAATCTATACTAATATATAAAGCTAAAGAGTTTGTTTGTTTGCTTGAACGCGCTAATCTCAAGAAGTACTGGTCCGATTTGAAAAATTAATTCAGTATTAGATTGCCCATTTATTGAGGAAGGCTATAGGCCATATATCATCACGCTAAGACCAATAGGAGCAGAGCAGTAATAAAAATTGTGACGCAGACGAAGTTGCGCGGGTCACCTAGTTTAAAATATAAAGATTAAATTGAGCCAATGGCAGTTAAGACATGATCGGTTTCAACCGACGGCGCTCGTTCACAAACATGGCGCGTGTATAGGCACCTTTCAGCTCAACCATTTCGAAGGGAATCGAATGATCCAACCCACGCGCCGCCATCAGCAACAGATATTGAGTGTTAAAACTATAACTAATCACATAAAATGTAAATGACTTCATGGTACTCACATTTACAAAATTTGAAAAATATGCTTCTACTTTACACAAAACTATGGTTGTCAATGACCAAATAATGAAAAATAAATTAACAAAAACAACGATTAAGTTCTTACATCAAAAATAATAAATAAGTAATTATAATAATTATGTAAGTACCTATAAAAAAAGATAGTAAGCATCTCTTTCAAATATAAAAACCTAACAAGTGGACCCAAGCAGCTGTGTCTGTGGAGCAGGACCAGCATTTAGCCAAGCGTTTTTATCGAGGATATAATCTTCCAGTTTATAATACGCTTGTCTACATAGTGTGCGTTTTATGCATGCTTTAAATTTTCTCTACTTCTAAATTAGAGCTTTTGGCACCATGTGTAGTCTCCAGTAAATAATCAGTGTTTCGTTCTTTATTTCTATTAGTTTCCTTATTAATAAATTTCCAAACTGTCTTTATTTTATTTTCTGACGATTTGATCTTGTTGCTTATATATAGGGCTTTAGCTACCTTGCAAGTATTTCTGAACACTTTAGAATATTTGTTTACAAACTTATTAAAAGAATCAGTGTTTATGACAGGCTTAAGGGGGTATAGCTCATATAGTCTTTCCCTAAGCCAAAGTCAAAGTCAAAAACGTTTATTTCAATTAGGCCATTAAACGGCACTTTTGAACGTCATCATTACATTTAAAATAACATAGTGACTCTACTGTCCATTCGGAAGGGTAGATTCTTATGGAGAAGAACGGACAAGAAACTCCATAGTTACTCTTTTCAAATCAATGTTTTACATGTACTGTGGTATACAAAACTTCTGTTAATATATGTAAGGACCATGAACCTAGAGTGTGCAGAGGTAGACTTAATATTTTTTTAAATAAGTACATGGTACTTACATTTCTACATAAGTACATGGTACTCATATATTTACAAATATTGGAACCATTAATTAGCAGAGTGTGAGTGAACAGAAAAATAAAAACCCAAAAATGAAAAAGTAGGTACAAAAGTAAATACATAAACCAACCAGTTTGATCTTGTCTCCACCATTGATTGTCCTATGGAGCAGGACCAGCATGTTTCCAAGCATTCTTATCCTGAATGTAATACTTCTTATCCTAATGCCTTTAGTCGCCCAGTCACTAAATACATACTTAGGGAAAGTATCCTTAGACTTCTTTTCAAAAGTTGCATTGAAGTTTTGCCTTTAGAACCACTGAATATAAATTATCATAAAATTTATTAGCATGTTCAATATTATGGCCAAGAAAATTTAACTTATTTTGTAAGGTACCATTGAATTTAGCTAGTTTACCAGTTGTAACTGGCCTTTATTGTGTATGAATTTTTTCCAAGGTTGCTTTTAACTGAAATGTTACCAATTGACATGATCAGAGGGAAAGTAATTAACTATGGCTTTATCTAAATATTCACAATCGCAGAATACATTATCGATACAGGTTGAAGAAGTTGGTGTTACCCTAGTTGGTGCCATCTAAACTAAAGGGTTATGCACAATTTCAGGTTAATCTAAGGGCGGTACCACACCAATCGATCGACAGCCTCTTGATGTCATCGATCAATGGTAGAATAGATTAGTCAACGTCTGTTGACCGTTTCTACTACACCAATCGATCGATCGTCGATATTTTATGGCATCGATCGATGGTAGAATGAATAAGTAGACGTGAATCGATAGTTTCTACTTGTTTCTTTCATATGGGATCAGACCCACTAATCGATCAACGTAGATCGATGGCATCTATCGGCGGTCGATCAATTGTTTATCATCCGGTATCCATTGATCAGCCAAAACTATCACACCAATCGATCGATGGTATCGATGGCGTAGTAAGACGGCAAGTATTGGGGATAACTGTTTAAAATTTCACTTGCAAGATGTGAGACTCATAGATACCATACTTATTAACAGAGCAAGTAAAATAAATGCTTGTAAAACAATTATTTTCTGGAATCTGTCTCCTAAGATCACGGCTAAATATAATTATAACTGTTCTTTGACATTATTAATGAATTACTTTGTCCAAAGTGTTACATCCAAGTAGTACTGGGACACAGTTTCGTATGTATACCGAAAACAAAAGCTTGGGTTGACCCAGCTCAGACTTATATTATTGTTTTGTCTTAGTAAAACAATGTCTGAGATTTGTGTCCAAGGAGACATTTTTGGGTCATATACACGTTTAGATAAATTAACGCTACTCTTGTCTTTGGTCATCATACCCATATCTTTATTTTTTCAGACTTTCGGTATTTGATTACTGAAGATTTATCCATCGTATAGTATTTTTGGGTTCTATCGGACTAAGACGGTGATATGATTGTGTGCTAGAACCGAATGCTATGATCTCCAAAGGGCGAGTTGTTAAACGTTTTCGATCGTGTTAACGTACACGTTCGCTTATATCAAATTGTATGGAAAAAAAGGTTTTCGTTATTGTCACCAGAGGGCCTAGCACGAATATTTTGACGTATAGTAAATGTGAAAAACAACAACCCTGTAGAACGTTGGTTTATTAAAATGGGACTTACACAATTTGTATCATTCAAATATATGAATATAGCATCTAATTCAACTAAATATAATGTGCAAAACGTATCGTAACTATGGTAAAATTTTACGTTACGTTACTATACGTCAAAAATATTCGTGCTAGACCCTCAGACGATGCTTATTCAGTTTCAGCTTTAATAAATTAAAAAAAACTCGCACTGACGCTCACATTTCCTGGGATAGCGGTATCGTCATATAGCGGCCATAACACAGCGGTGAATGACGTCACTAAAAAGTTTCTATGTAAACACAGTAGCGCAGTTTCCTATAAGGCGGTGATTGACACCCTTACGTTTTCTATGAAAAGAAACGGTTCTTTTCATAGAAAACGTTCTAGTGACGTCAACGTCATAAACCCGAGCTTTAGACCACAGAACGTTAACTCGTCGTGTTGTTTTATTTGAACTTTTATTTACTTGTTTTTGGAGAGGAAAGTCAAGTTTTCTATTGAAAGTGAAAAATCATAATCTCTTTTCCTCGGGCTCTTTTAACATATTGACCTGTAAGGGACTACTCACACCTATTCAGCTGTATTCAGCTTATCATCATTATCATCTTTCTGTTCTTATCCCATGTTACTAGGGGTCGGCGTAACCCATTTTGTCCTATCAGCCATCATGCTATCAATAACTCTCATCTCTTTAATATCGCTCCTCACACAATCCATCCATATTTTCAACAGAAAACAACGATTTTGTGTGTGGAGACACGTACGCATCCGTTCAGCTTCCGCGTCTATTCAGCTTTCGCGGCAAACAAGTATATGAAGGCGCACAACTAAATTAATGGAGAATCCAAAATTTAAGTTACGGTAACAATTAACAAATTTCTGAACTTAAATTGATTGTGTAATTTTGTAATAAGAAGTAATTGTTAAATTCTAAATTAAAATGGTGATATATTTAAATTGGTCGAATATTAAAATATGAGCGGATAACCCCGAAATTAAGGAGCTTGTGGCTAAATAATAACAGCCGCACGGGTCGATCTTTAAGGTTAAGCAACGCTTGCCAAGGTTGGTCTGTGGATGGGTGACCATCTTAACATACCGAGTTTCCTCCGTGCCTCGGAAAGCACGTTAAGCCGTTGGTCCCGGCTGTCATTTGTAGATCTTTGGCAGTCGTTTGTATTGTCAGAAGCCTGTAAATCTGACTCCAGTTTTGCCAAGAAGTACCACGTTACCCAGTTAATGGGTTGCGGAGGTCTGGTAGGCAGCCGCTCCACGTAAAATACTGGTATTCAGCTGAATCTCCGTTTTCCGAACGAATTTTTTTTTACATGTAATTTTTTTAACACTATAGAATTCTTATAGATTTTCCTGTAAACATCTGTTGTCTTCATTTTTTTTTTCAAAAGTATAACTTTAAAATTGTTTATTATATGTTGTATGTTATATGTTTGCCAAATTTTAACAGAATCGGTCCAGTGGATCCGGAGAAAACTGGCTGGCGCTGACACGAATAAGATTAGTACTTAAGTATATAATCGCATCTGTCGCTAAGGCGAATACTGGTCCTCTTTTCCAAATACGTTTCGAGCCAACATCAAAATTCGCATGCGGGTCATGGAACATTACGCAGTAAACTTAGTTCCTTTATTGAGTTAGGAGCTTAATTAGCGCCTACAGGCTACGTTCCAACTTACTTAGGCATAAACTACATAGACCTTAGATATTAGTGTTTCTAATGTCATTAGTGGTTTCTACACATGAGTAAGATGTCTATTTACTAGCGGAATAATCGAGGTTGAAATAATCCCAATAAATAGGCTTATTAGACTGAAGGATGAGTCGCTAAGATGTCTGGGACGAAATACTGATCTAGAAACTTCGGTGAACAGTGGTGGCTAAGTGGGTACGGCGCAGACTTTCGAGATGATGGTTGTAGATTTGAACCCAGGCGCTTACTGCCAGAGTTAAGTCACCGCGGCTCTGGAACGCAAAGAGCTTTAGGAGGAACACGGATGGGTTTAGTAAGAAACTCACTTTCGCTACGCCTCATTCATTTTATGAATTCCTAGTGTAAAACCAGGGCAGGCGCTTGGCTCTGTGTAATTGATTTCATCGCCACTGTTCTCGATACAGTAAAGAAAAACGCCGCGATGAAACTGTACAGTTCTAGAGCCAAAAACTTGACTACATGTGACATCTCCAATCCATACTGCTGCCGTCACACGAAAATAGAATGTTATATCGACACAAAACAAAGTAACCGATTTTCGACCTTAAGGCGACGGCATACGCCAGCGACCTTGAGGGAACAAAACGCGCACTCGTTTCACACCCGCGCGCTATCTAAAATTCAGTAGTTTTTGTATTTTCTTTATTATTCTATGACTTTAAAAGAAAATAGCTATAAATCAAATGTAGATAATTAAATTGTACTTTAGATAAAGCAAATTCCATTAAAATATTTAGATTTTTTATATTCCATTAAAATATTTAGATTTTGGTTCGATTGTCGTTTTTATGTCCGTATTAGACATAACTTTACAAATTAATTACACTATGTTGAACGAATAAAACTCAAAACTTTCATCTAACATATCATTAAAAAAATAGTTTTATTTAATACTAGCGAACGTCAAGCGGTTTCACCCGCGTATTTCCCGTTTCCGTGGGAGTTCGAAAATAAAATATAGCCTTTGTTACTCCTTGATAATGTAACTATCCATTGCTGAAAGATTTTTATAAATCGGTCCAGCAGTTTTTGAGTTTATTCATTACAAACAAACACACAAAAATAAAAATAAATCCTTTTTTTAGTATTAGTGTAGATATATTTTTTTCCAAAAAATTACGACTAGGCGTTTTGACGTGATTCTCATTTTAAAATCAGCTACTGAGTGGTATCTGCGCCTTAAGTTATTTCTTAGTATCGAAAATTGATTACTTCGCTTTGTGTAGCGAGATGCGGCATTTCCTCTTAGTACGGCAGACTGGGCCCGCGTTGTGAACGATTTGTACCAAGAGATATTTAAAAAACCCTAAAGAAATGCTCAAATCGTTACCCACTCATTTGGAAGTGGCAAGACAAAGCTATATTTTGTTTTGTTCTGTATCTCGACCAAACTCTTTGGGACAAAAGAAGTTACGCCAACCGACGCCAAGATGAATTTATATTCATCTTGGCAAACTTTAAAGATTATTCTTTAAAGTTTTCATTCTTACCTTTTCAGGACTGAACTTATTTTCTGTATTGCAGTTTATTAAAACAAAATATGTACGCTTAAAATAAGAAATCCTAACTAAAATAAGGCGTCAAAAATCGCTGTCCACTGGAAGTGAGCCCAAAAGACTGGCGGCATTGCTACGTTGTATGATATCCTCTGTTCGAAGTAAAAGCCAGCCGGGTCACGCGAAGTATCAACTAAGCGTTTAGAAAGATCTTTAAATAAGGCATGAGCACTTGGACCCTACGATCCAAGAGTTTCAACTCCAAACGGCTCAAAAATATAATTGCCAACAAGGTTGTTATATTTTCACCGCTTGAGATTCTCAGCAGCCGTAACGGCAGTACCAGCACAGCACGACGAGCTTTGAAGATGGGATGGCGCAAAAGTATCGACACAAGTAGCGTCCCACACTAAAGGCCTACCCGTCTTCCATGGAATCAAAGACATACCGTCCGGTCGCTTGTCATCGTCGCGCGCTAGGCCATTGGGTTCTAGTAGGGCTGGAACGCCGACGGCGACAATAATGTCGCCGTCGGATAATGTCGTTTCGGGGCCTTAGTTAAAATATATCTATCTAATCATTTCCACCAACACGCACTGGTCCGGATGAATGATATGGATTTGGCATTATACATGGGAGAAACTTATACTAGGCCCCTAGGATTGTGCCGCCATAAAAAAAAACGTATCAAAACAAAACGAAGTAATCAATTTCCAACCCTAATTTAATTTCTTACAAAAATAAAATAAAATTAGTAGGTAATTAAAGGGGCTCCCATGGAAGAAACGTGTTTTTCGGTTTATGTTACGGAAGCATTCGTGTGGGAGTTTAACTCGCACTTGGCTGGTTTTTTTCTTATGACAACAGTATAGTTAACTACCTCTCACAGAGAAATTTTATTTAAATACATTTCCTTTTTTCTTTTTCTTCAATAAATTGATAAAGAAGTCATTAATAGAATGTTTTGTCCGTTATTGTGACGTGCGATGAATCACCCTAAAAACAAGTATAAAGCCATTATCAAGGAAATACCATCCAAAATTCTAATAACACATTTTTATGTCATCACTACACGTGTAAAGTAAAAACAGTAAATTATTCCGATAATACAAAAGCTAGTGGTTTCCGTTAATACAAAAGCATTATTGATGAATAAGATGTAATACCATAATGAGCAATGTCCTTAGTTTCATAACTAGTATTCTATTATCTGTGGTTTCACTATAAATCTACGTGAAATTCCTGGAGAAACTTCCAGCCATTGATGGATTGTTCCTTCAATGGCTGGCACTTTCCCTTTAGATATGCTGCAACAGACAGGTGCGACGCGATAATGTGACAGTACGTTTAAAACAACAACGGATAGTAGTGTGAAATCGCCTCAATTTTTTTTGAGAACCTGTAGTAGAAAACAAATTTACATGACGTAATTCGAATGACCAATGACTTTTTTCCATCATCGGTTTGCTCTGCGAATTAATATAAACTTCTCTTCTTTATTTATTACTAAATTAAATTGAGCTGTACGGTGCTAACATTTTCCTTGACGGATTCATGTTCTTTGTTGTAGAAATACAATTACGGTACACAGAATTAATAAATTAATTAGTACTAAGCGTTTCCAAACGTCTATAAAGCCCTCGGCAAAGGAATGGAACTCTCAATCTGCGCCTATGTTTCCAAACGCATACAACCCAATTAGGGTCCTACAAAGTGAACAGTCTTTTTCTGGGTAAGCTCGCAGCATCGTCGTCTTTGGCTCTGTGACCTCTGGCCGAAACAATATCAATATGGTCAATATGTATTAGTTTATTATTGTTTAAGATAATTTTTTATAACTATTTTAATTTTGTGTATTTTTTCTGTGGGCCTCAGTCGCCTGATAATAAAATGATTATTATCTCCTTTATTCATTTACTATACTATAAATATAATATATATATATATATATTATATTTTAAAATATTTGAATAAAACAAATAAAAAAAAACATTTAAAAATATAAAAATAGTAGCCCACCGATATCGGGAGCAGGGTCCAAGCTACCGGTGGTCAGGGCTCCAGAGAAAGGAACCTCCTGACAACGCGAGCCGTGTCCAGAAGTACCGCTTTCTGAATCAAGCCCTTGATCCAGCTGCCCAACGAGAGCCTCCTAAGATGTTGGTCGAGGCTCGTGGCTTTAAGCCATTGGCCGATTATTATTATTGTTAAACAAGAGTCAAGAGCAAACATACCTAAAAAAAGGTATCGACTGAATTCAAAGTAGAAATCGTACAAGTAAATAAGAATCCCGAGTTGAAAATAATAAATATTTTCTCTGAAATAGAGTCAGTACGTGAGTGCCTGGAGATCTCACATGAATGAAAAATGATACGAGTGAATGAATGATAAACTTAACTATTTGCTAAATTCGTACGTTTGGAAAATCATGGAGGGAAAAAAACTTCGTTAGACTTACCCCGAATAAATTTCGGATTTTTCTTCGCGCGGTTTTTGAACCTAATAAGATTATTTTCGAGATTTTGTATTCGTATTGCGTGTGATTCGAAAGATTTCTGTGTCCTAGTTTTGGAATAGTAATTTGTATTGCGGGGTAAGGTTTTTTGCTGGCTTTTGATACAAACTCGTGACCCGATTTGGGGTTTGGTGATTTATTTTTGAAGATCTTGCAGCATTATTTCTCATCATTTTTTGTGTGTGTGTGGTACCACTATGCAATTGTCACCAGTCGGTTGTTCTTTAAGGTACGTGAGCACATTCGCAATAATTTGGTAGAATCATTAGAGCGTTAATTCGTTGGTTTCGTTCCCTCTTAATAACGTTGTGAATTTTATTTGTGTATAATTATGTATTTATGATTGTATTTTTATTTCTATCTCTCTTATGTCTTCCTATAATTTGCACCTGCTATATTGTCTCTGCACCACCCAAAAGTCGACTGGTAGAAAATGCCTAAGTCGACCTTTGTACATTGTTTTTTGCATACAGTTTTAATAAATAAATAAAATTGTTCGTATATTCAGTCTCGACAAAGGGTTTGATCTACAGATTACCGGGTTGTAGACATCAGATTGACAGTTAATCGATGCTATTAGCAGAATGAACAGCCCAAGGACCTTCAGACAATGGAACCTTTTTTTTAAGGGGGAAATATCAACAAAAATGTCTTCTCTAGGCGGAGCTAAAGTAAGCATTAGACTCTTACCGACTAAAACCCATCCGTTTTCTTCCTAATGCCCTTTGCGCTCCAGGGTTGCGGTGACTATTTCGAACAAATTCCGCAACCTGGCCGAGACGAAGAAACCTATTAAATCTACACGTAACCAAACCTGAAGAACGAAAACCTTGAACCCTTATCGCGTGTTCATCAACATCAATAATTCATATTAATATAAACACAGAGGAAATAACACTAAATCAAAAATGACTTACGTACGAAATGATGAACTTAATTATTCAAATCGGCTTACTGAATAATTTCCAGATCCCGATTGCCTATTTTGTTTAGTTTAGAAAGGTCTTGAAGGCGATTTGGTTTTAGGCTTAGTTCTAATAGTCACGATATATTTTAGAATGACTTGTAATGGGTTGCACGCTTAGGTATTAGTAGGGTTGTAACTTCTAACTGAAAATGGCATACACCTCTACAAATGCGGAACATCTACATGAAATTGTACATACTCGTTCGCTTCTTAGTAAAAATCTATTACAAAAAAAAATGATTTTTAAAAATTGTTTTTTTTTTTTTTTAGGAAAATTGTTTGACATATAACTCGGATGTTTATGTTTTTTGCGCCAAATTGTACAAATTGAATAAATAGTTTTTTTTTGTTGCAAAATACATGCAAAGAATTACTTCTATTAGATTTACAACGGGGCATTTAGGGTCCGTACCCGAAGGATAACCAACAGAACTTTATTACTAAGCCTCCGCTGTCCGTCCGTCCATCCGTCTGTCTGTCAGCGGACTGTATCTCAGAACCGCAATAGGTATATACTTAAAACTTCTATTACGGAACCATCGACTTGCACTTAAAAACAAGATTTCTTTTCTGATTGTTTTCACTTTTGCCTCAGCTAAGAAATAAGCATTACGTTCATCCCTAGTATTCAGGTAATAATAGGTTTAGTACGCAACGTATTGGTATCGCACGACATTGTTATATAATCTGAACTAAGTCTTGCACGTCATTCAAGTTATTTTGGGTTATTTAAAGGCGACCGTGATTTATACAATATGCACATGGAAGCATTGCAGGTACCTGTTTCTATAAACGAATATAACATAGTCTACATTTTTCATTACAATTTTTTATTATTACTAAACTAAATGGCCTAGATATAAGCACATGAAGCAAGCCATTCCGGCCACTTTGAGACCGGCTCCCACAAATCCTGCCTTCGTGGACTTACCAGGATTTTATCGTTCATACAGAACCACAGAATATATTATTACTATCATAACCGTACATAAACTCAACCCTGTTTGATTAGGACTAAATTTAGGGAATATTTGTCTTCTTTGTAATTTCATATATCCAAGTGCTAAATGTACCATTTGTTGCAGGCCCTGGTTTTGAATCCAGACAGGACGTGTTTAACTTTGAGTGTTTTATTTCTTGAAAACTGCTCAGAAAGCAGTTAATGAAAACATTTTAAGGATCCAGTATTATCCTAGTAGTGGCAGTAGGGCAGTGGCAGAGCACATTGCTCGCAGAACAGATTGCCGATGTGGCCGAAAGGTCTTGAGTAGCGGTCGCGTACCGGAAGACGCATCGTTGGAAGGCCTCTCACAAGGTAGACTGATATCCTAGTGAGGGTCACGGGTAGCCGTTGGATGCGAGACGCACAGGCCCGGTTGTTGTGGTGACACTTAGGGGCTCATGCCCAGCAGTGGACGTCTTTTGGCTGATATGATGATGATGATGAAGTGGTAGTGGATCCGTTTTGTTGCAGGCCTTGTGTTTAAATCTAGACAGGTGCTTAACTTTGTGCATTTTATTTCATGGCAACTTCTAACAAATCGGTGAATGAAAACATTTATTTATTATTATTATACTTTATTGACATTTTAAGGATCATTGAGAAGGTCCAGTATCCTGGACCCATCCATTTTATATCTGTGTCATCCGTTCATCCGCACTGAGCCAGCGTGATTGCAGCCGTTTGCGGAATTTATACGAAAGACTCACCGGGACCCCAGAACGCAAAGGTTATAAGGAAATACACAGATGGGTTTTAGTCAGTAATAGTTTGATACTCCCTTCTGCGTCGCCCGGAGCGAAACAAGGTATTTTATGAATTTACATCTTTAAAAAAGCCTAATCCTTGACAAACGGTCCAAACATAAACAGTGCGAACAATGTACGTGTATATAGCTCATTTTTTTTTGTTTTTGTAATGTTTAGGATTTACGTCTACTGGACACACTCTTAATTTTTTTCTTCTTGTCTCTAATACTCAGTATGTCAAATAACAGGTATGCATGACGCATACCTGTTATTTGCATGGTTACTAAAATACCGATTTCAAATGTTGTGTGTATGATTAAAACTATAAGTAACAGTGCTGTTGGTTTGCTTATTATTAAATAAATAGAGAGAAGTCTTGCATCTAGAGAGGAAATGTCGGCCGATTATGCTAACTCTCGCAGTCATTCTACTCATTTGTGAGATTATAATTTACGAAGAGCAATTTTTAAACATTAATGTAGTGCGTGTGAGTTTTTTATTATCGCCGAGTAAATAATACGTACTAATTACGATTATTATTAATAGACTTTAAAAAAGTCAGGTTCACAATTCGATTAGATGACATAGGTCAGATTGAATTTAACTTTATTTATTTATTTTTAATAATTTAAATTTTCAAATTGATTGATACAGTTTCATCAATAAACCTCATTTCCTTTGGAACAATTTAATTGCTTCTGCTAATTGGAAGACTTTTAAAGAGGATCTCAATTCTGCCTCAATGGAGTTAGCTATCGGAAAATCGCTTCTGCGCTTTGGAGCTTTAACGTAAAAATTATTTTGTTAAAGCTCCAAAGGGAATTGCAAATTTGGAATAAATATATTTTCTTCCAGTAGCAACGGTGCAGAATATTATTCAATACATAATTTTATTGTCGAATTAGTAAAATGATAATTTTGGAATAATCGATATGTGTTATTCTTTGTTTTTAATGTAATATTATACAATTAAATAAAGGCAGTACCCCCTACTACCCCCTACCCCTCCCCCCCTATTGGCTTTTACTTTATTGTATTGGAGCTGACAACTTGAGCAACCGTTCCGACTTGTGGGTCAAAACCATGAGTTAAAGTTTCTCCTTTTTCAATTTTTAATAATGCTGGGTACATTGCTAAAAACTGGAAAATGGTTCCTCACGCAGAGCGGGAGGAGACACTTGATGATTTCCCATCCTTATAAAAAATCCTAATAGTTTTTAATATCCATTCATTGTTAATGCCCACGAAATTAATTTTAGTTAAGAACTAAAAAATGTTTCATAGTGTACTTTGGGAAATGTTTATGCTTGCAAATAAAATTTATTTCGGTTATACTCTCAGTAATATCTTGCATCGGTGCCCGGCCACTTAAGGAATGACAGAAAATAACAGGTGAGATTGTGGTCAAGCGCGTGCCTATCAATTGTAAAAAAATAAATATTAATAATAATTAATTTATATATACTGAAATCTATATAAGAAATGAAAAAAATATTTATATTGTGAAAATTAAATATTTACAATAATAAACAGATGAGTTACAAGTCATCTTAAGCCAAACCTTAAGAATCAGTGAAGCATCGTCGAGCGTCATACCTAAGTTGTAATGAAACATATTTTCATGAGTGACATGCGATAAATTAACTTAAGCATGGCTTAATTACAACTTGACACGTCTTAATAAGGTTACAAAGACGAAATAGATTTTGTTTCAGACCTTACGTGGCTGTGATGTGATTAGTATTTAGTGTAGTCGTGGGGAACAAGTTTGATGCTCCCACAGACAGGCCCGACGCGACAATTCATAGAAATTGTAACCCATATTTTTTTTGCCTTTACAAACACGGTCAATAAATTATAATTATCAACCTATTACAGTTAATAAAGTAAAGCTGGTTTAAAGATGGACGGACCGACAACAGAAATTTAGTAATAGGGTCCCGATGGAACCCAAAACAAAATAAAGTAGGTAAGGAATTTTACTGTATTGGTAGAGAAATTTAATACTGAAACTGCCAATAAAAATAAATGAAATTTTCAGTTCCACCAACGTCAGAAGATAAATGACTTTCATGTAAGTCATTGACAAACTGCCTACCTGACACTCCGACCTCTGAAAGAGAATTCTCATTAAGTAGTTTTTCGTGGACTGGACACCTAATTCGAAAAGGTTTTTCATGAACACCTATTTCACGAATAAATTAAATTCGTTTTGAATAAAATAAACAACAAAAAGGTCGGTTTTACTAAGCTCATTTTTGTTTTGAACTTATTCTTTACTGCTTGGAATGGAAATCCTAGGTCTAGAGAGCCTTTAGGCAGGATTTGATGATTACATTTGAAGCCTTTGAGACCTATTTTTATTTGTATTTTATTTTCTTTGAGAGTTAAAGGTTTAAAAGATGCAATATTTATTTATTAAAGCCGAAAAATTAAAAAATCATTACATCACAACAGCAAGGGTCGGTAACATTGCTAAATAAGTCCTTTGTGTTATTTCAAGTATCACAATATAAACATTGGCACATCAAATTTAGAACATTGCCATTAAAACATTTAAGTTGTAAATTCTTGAAAACGTAGTTAATAAATTGTTAGCCACTTTGACGTACATGAAGGACGAAAATATTCAAACAATTATTGTACCCTTTCTTAAGTATGGAAAATCACCAAATAACTCCTTCCGCTCTGGGCGGAGTGAAAAGGAGTGTCAGACTCTTAATAAACTAAAATCTAGCCATGTTTCTCTATTACCCTTTACATTACAGGGCCGCTGTGACTCTTTCAAACAATTTCCGCAACAATTAATGCACCTGGTTGTACATTATTGTAACGTAGGTTCTGTAAATGATTATATGTATTCTGAAAGTACCTACAATAAAATAAGAAAATCAAATATTGAGTTCAGTGAACCCTTGTGTTTGAATATATTTACTGAACAGAAGCCTTTTAAATAAGAAAGACTTTTCCTCCTTATTTAAAAGGTATAGACTCGATGGTTGGAATATTTTAGTCACGTATCATATGAAAACCATAAAAAATAACATCTTCAATATTATATACATAAAAGGCGCACGGAATATTTAAGTTTATTATTATAAGTTTACCAACCTTTTTTGCAACAAAAAAAAAACATTCAATAAGAAAGTACTAATGATGTTGATGTGAACGTATGACAATTTTTTTGCAAGTAAAATAAGTATTATTCGTTTACAGATTTAATAAAAAAAACAGAAATGCTACTTTCTATTTTTCAGCTAAAAAAAAATACTCTCTTGATCCATTCTCCGTACGACATACGATCTTCAACAAATAAAGAAGAAACACACAGGTACTATCTTTAACAAGCATCGTCATCTGCCTAACCTTTCCCCAACTATATTGAGGTCAGCTTCCAGTCAAGCCGGATTTAGCTGAATACTAGTATTTTACCCTCTTTAACAAGCGGTTTTACTAAAATAACAGAATGGTGAAACCATTACCCAATACCTATTAAAATATACGTCCTGCGTTACCCCGTTGAATAAATCCACCTACACGTAACAAAATTAACTTCACCGATAAACGAATACTACAGGGCAATCAAGAAAACACGTGCAGTCAGGGTCTATTTTCCAATGAACGTGATTAACTGGCTTATTCTACTTCTAAACCCTACTGACCCTATTGACTCTTCCAAAACTGTTTTGGGGTTTAAATGGAATTAAACTATAGAAACATTTTTGGAGTTTACTAATTAATGTATTGACCGTAGAGTTTAGACAGCAATGACTTTGGGGTTTAGTGGAATAAGCCGATTAATTTTTGTGCAAGCTTTCGGCTACCTACCTCAGTTATGCAATGTCTCACTCAGTTACCTACAGAGTATTATATTATCTGTGCCTACAGTATAAAAAGTTATTTACTGCAAACAAGTTTTTTCAAAATAAAAGAGAAGTTTTGAAGGAATTTTGTACTGCCTTTCGGATATTGATCTCGGATTCTTCGAAAAGTAGAAGTCTGTAGGCGCAAGGTTGTAACCTGCTCTTGTAACTTGGAGGCCATCTGCTTGGAGTATGAGGTCACGCATTGTCGTACAGAGAGGAGACAAACTAATGATCATAGCTGGTTGCGAGCTTCTCCATCATTGTGTTCAGTTCTTCACAGCACACATCTACAGTAATGTTTATCCCTTTGGTAAGAAGTTGTGATAAATCACACCGGCGCTAGACCACCAAACAGTGACTACCACTTTTCTAGAGGTAATTTTTCGTTTAGGACATTGTATAGCTACTGGATCAACTTTCTGATCGCTTGCAACAGTGCCCATTTCTCGTCGCAAGTGCACTAACAGTGCACTAAATTTTTGGACGGGTTCATTTTTCAGATAGAATATTTCCAGAACGGAAGCGGGCAAGCCAATAAAAGGTGGTTCGTTTGTTTGTAGTGTTCACTCCATAAAAACAATACAAACGGATATTGCGTGCCACTTGTGCCGCGTTGCTGCCACGACGGTACACATATTCCAAAATTACTCGAACTTCTACATAATATATTATATGGTGTACTGATGTACGAGTACACTAGATAATTACGCGCGAGCATAACCGGAGACGACTAAAATACAATTGTACAGCCAATATTAATAGACTATATCAATAATTAGTTATAAATACAAGTAATATATTTAATTATTTATTCTTTATATATTATATGTACGTGTACTTTACATACTGCTCATAACCATGATGACAAAAAATATTCAAATGCGATGAAAATATAACGCCAATCAATTAAAAAGTTATTGATTTTAAAAAACTCGCTAACTGTAATGCTTATTATTTGGTATAGAGGTAGGACTACCAAATAAACACATATATCTTTAGTTTTGCTTTGGTAGGAAAACGCTTGCTCTGTTAATCATTCTATGTAAACTATACACAATCTTAATAAAATAACCGTTTATAATTTGAGAGGAAACATTTTGGCACCAAAAATCAGTCATTGAACTATACATACATTCAGTCAAAAAAGTATCGGGAATGGATGATTTGTTTATGGTTCCAAATTCAAATTTTTTTTTTTTTTTAGTTGTTAGATTGGCACAACTGTTTTCCATTTTGGCGCGGAGTTTGAGTTGCATCTGTTATTTATATTAAATACAGTGCTGGTTTTAGTAATATCATATATAGTGTGTATTGCGAATTTCATAATGGACAAAAATATCGAACAAAGAGTTTGTCTTAAATTTTGCATCGCCAATGGAATTTCGTGTTCGGAGTCACTGAAAATGTTACAGAAGGCTTACGGTGAATCGACTTTATCAAAAACTCGTGCTTATGAGTGGTTCAAAGCGTTCAAAAGCGGTCGAGATGTGATGGAAGATTTGCCTCGCTCTGGTAGGCCGTCAACGTCTGCAACTGAAGTTAACATCGCAAAAGTGAAGGAAATAGTGACTGAAAATCCCCATTCAACTCTGAGAGAGATAGCCGCCGAACTTTCTGTATCTCACGAGTCGATCCGTACCATTTTAACTAATCATTTGGGTATGAAACATGTTGCTGCTCGGCTAGTCCCAAAAGATCTGAATTTTCTCCAAAAACTCAATCGCATGAAAGTCGCTGAGTACATGCTAGAACGAGTCAGTTCGGACCCAACATTCATGAAACGCATTGTTACTGGTGACGAGACGTGGGTTTACGAGTTTGACATGCAAACTAGTCAACAAGCTTCGGAGTGGCGCCTTCCAACTGAACCGAAACCGAAAAAACCACGCCAAAGTCGATCAAAAGTCAAAGTCATGTTGACTGTTTTCTTTGACTATCGCGGTGTTGTGCACTCTGAATTCTTACCGGAAGGTCTAACGGTAAATAAAGAATATTATTTGAGCGTTAGGCGGCGTTTATGAGAGCAAATTCGACGAAAAAGGCCAGATTTGTGGAAAGAAAATTCTTGGATTTTGCACCACGACAATGCGCCTTCGCACAAGGCTATCATTGTGAACGAATTTTTAACCAAACACTCAACAAATACCATCCAGCAACCACCATATTCACCAGATATGGCTCCTGCTGACTTTTTTCTTTTTCCTAAACTCAAATTACCACTTCGTGGCACCCGTTTTCAATCGATAGAAGACATAAAGGAGAATTCGCGACGAGAACTGAACTCAATTCCGGAAGTAGCGTTTAAAAAATGTTTTGATGAATGGATTATTCGTTGGCGCAAGTGTATCGTTTCTAAAGGAGCATACTTTGAAGGTGATAAAATAAATTTAGATGAATAACAGACATTTTGAGTATTATTGATCTTTTCCCGGTACTTTCTTGACAGAGTAGTATATATCTTTTACAATTTTATTATAAAAGTAATATGCTACCAGTGTTCTGGGCACTTTTGCCATTGATAGCGATGTGGATTATTTTTTTGATGCCCAATGATTAATTTTGTTTTTATACGCGTTTGTACATAATTTCGTGATAATTAGTATATATAGTTAGTAAAGTATTTATTATAGCAGTTGTAAAAATTTATAAAAATTAATAAATTACTTCATAATTTCGAGTAATAAAAGTAATAGTAAACCATTTATTTTTCGGAAACAATGACCCATAGATAATTACCCCACAACACTTAAAGACAATCTAATGACATTTCATTTATCAAATTCTGTTCAACCATACAACAATAATATCAAATTAATTCCACAAAATAATTTTGTTGGTAATTTTGACGTGTATGTTATGCAATAGAAACGTTTTGAACAAAACATAATTTTAACTTATAACAAAAAAAATATATTACTGGTGTGTTACGTTTGTACAAAAGATCTCTGAAACAACTAATTATGTACAATAAAGGACTGATTACTAAAAACAGCACTTTGACACAAAATATAACAAAACGGACATATTTAGAAATATGGCACTGTTGTATAATATAATTATGATAATCTGCTTAATTTTTATGCAATACATTCGTTTCTTGTATTGTCGCCGTTTTGTTCAAAACAAATCTGCGTTCACGCTGACTCGCGGGGCGCAACTAACAAAATGGCTGCTTTGCACTCAAAAAATCATCCAAACCGCAAAAATGCAAAAAGTATGGTTACGCGTTTTGGTAGTTATTTAAGCGAAAATGATGGGTGTCTTTTTTACCATAAAATACTGCTTAATTCTAGGCAAGCATGCTCCATCTTTGACCACATCATCATTTACTATCAGGTGAGATAGTGGTCAAGCGCGTGCCTATCAATAGTAAAAAAAAAAAATCATCAATTTGGATTTGTGGCCCTTTTGCATTTAAGGAGCGACCTGTTTATCTGAAATGACATCCAACATAAGTTTGATTTCACTTGTTTCAAAGAAAGTAAAACAGTTGAAAGTAAAAATAACCTTTATAGGCTTAGTATGGAAAAATAGGTCAAAACGTGCACTATACAAAAGACCATGCACAGTCGGTATTCTATCATAATTCCTTAAAGGTTCAACGTCTATAATTTTATTTATAGGCATACTTCTTATCACTCACGCGAATCTCAAGTTATACAAATTAAACACGACAAGCTTGCCGAACGAACGGCAAAGGTTGCACGCATTCAAATGATTGCTCAAAGACTTGGTGTGTATATAACATTCTATAGGCTATCGCAGACAGGTGCAAACGCGAACGACAGTGTGACAATGCATTGTTAAGCGACACACTCTCGCGAACGTAAATGTGGAACCAACCCACATTGCCGTTTCTCGTGATTTTCTCGCGTTCTCGCGAGATTCTCGGGTGAAAGTGAAAGATGTTTTATATCTGAAGAAAAATTTATAACAGCTTGCGTAAGAATTTTTTTTGCGCCGAATCTGTCGCATATAGTTGTATTGAAATGCACACGTTGAACCGAATTCGCGTTCCTTTTTTTCAATTTAATTCAATTCAATTTATTTATTTCAGATAAATTACAATGCCTTGCATTTAGTAAGTATTTAAACTTTTCATAATATGTTTTTTTTTCTTTAAGACAATTCTTTTGTGTTAAATTTCATTTATCATTTTATTGAAACCGCAAACACTTCACTTCCATAAAAATTATGGTCTTTCTACTAGTATTCATAACACTACTCTAAATCCACACATTCTCGTAAAAAAATTGTAGCAAATTAAGCACAAACCAAGTTAATAACAATGATTTATAGCCATTTATATCACAGATATAAACAATGAATAACGACAATAATTTGTTTGTGTCTCGGTTTATAAATGTTTGTAGGTAATATTAAATCAAATTATGAACTATTTATGTAAACAACTACCGTTACTTAAAGTTGGTCTTATCGTTCTTAAGATAAAGGGCCCGCAAGAAGATAAACACTCACTTTTTAAATGTGCGTATATTTTATAATAGATTTAGCCCGCGCATACCCCGTTTCCGTGGAAATTTCAGGAAATTCTCTCTTACACTCCCCAAGGAACCTACATGCCAAATTTAATCCCTCTACGGAAGAATTTTATAGTTCTTTCCTGTTGGGCTTCGATGATAATATTAATCTCTAACAACTCCTCAAAAAGGGAACTTATCGCCACAATAGCAGCCTGAACAAAACCACACGCCTGGAGCCACGTTTTGAAAAATTTTCAGGCGATATATAGAATAGAGTTTACGAAATACTCAATTTAAAAATCGGAGGAAAGCCTCATAATCCAACATCTCTATTTCATTTCAGCAAAGTCTACAACCTGTTCTAACAAGACCCGGGGTTTATATAAACCGACATACTTAATAATTAAAAGTGTTCCCGTGCATAATTATATATTTAGGAAATATTTTTAAAAAAACCTGCCTAGTGCGAGTCGGACTCACACGCGTAGAGTTCCGTACCATAAACCTTCATATTTTGTTAAAGCGGCAATAGAAATACACAATCTGTAAAAATTTCAACTGTCTACCTATTACGGTTCCTCAGATACAGCCCGCTGACAGACAGACGGACGGACGGACAGACGGACGTACAGCAGAGGCTCAGTAATAGGGTTCCGATAGTTTCCCTTTAGGTACGGATGCCTAAAAAGCGTAATTTAATTAGAGAAGCTGACACAGCTATAAGTATTAAGTTTAATTTAACGTACTAATAGGCATGAGATAGTATGTCAGGGTTGCGGTATTATTCGAAAAAGTTGCCACGGCCCTGGAATCAAAGAGCATTTTGGCAAGTGTGTTTTGGCCAATGGAGTCTGACATTCCGTAAGCGGAAGGAGGCATTTGATGATTTCCCATTCAAAACAAAAAACAGGCATGAAGTACCGACTAGACAACGGCAATCTACAAAAATAGGTTACTTCTAGGTAAGCGTGCTCCTTCGTTGACCACATCATAGCTGTCCATCACATGAGATTGTGGCTAAACGAGAGCATAAAATAAATCAAAACATTGTTTTATTTGATCCTTGCATTATTTCAACTTGACTATTTTTAAAGGACCCTATTTTTAGAAGCAATTGTGACAAAAGTCGTAATTTCTACACTAAACTATTTTCAAATTAGCTCCTTATTCGCTTAGTACCATCAAAAAACAAGACCTCAGACGAAAGGATCAAACGTAAATATTAAATATTTATGTTTGATCCTCTCATCCGAATGTATTAATTTGAACAAGCACTAAAACTCCGTTTAATTTAAAAGTCAAAGGTTTTCTACGAGACGTGTTGACTTAAACGGTGAATTCATCTCTGCTAGTTTGCTTTATTAAGTTTTAACCGTTGAAAAAAAGCAATTATTGAAGAATAAATTATACTTGGACCCGTTATTTCACTTTCATAAACGACTTGTTATTAATATTGTCGACCTTTGTCGCTTGAGTCGAATTAGAAGTGGAGCTTTAGTCTATCTGTACTAATGTTATAAAGAGGTAAAGTTTGTGAGTTTGTGAGGTTGTATGAGGTAATCTCTGGATCTACTGAACCGATTTTGAAAATTCTTGTATCAGTACAAAAGCCACGTTATTTGTGAGTGTCATAGGCTATATCGATACCTTTAGGCCCAAAGGGCGTAACCGCCATTTTGGCCAAAATTAGATTTTTTCTTTCTTTCTTTTATTTTATTTAAATTTGGGCTGTAAATTCAAAATATTTCATTTGTTATAACCGAAAACGTCGTAACAGGCAAACAAAATTGTAAACTTGGCTGTATATCCTGTGATCTGTCTCTTTTGGTGTTTACGCCTCTGGCTATTTTAGAATTTTGTTCGTACTTGTCTTATATAATCAGAGATTTTATCAAGTTTGGTGGTTACGCCCCAAAATAATCTAAAATATTTACAATTTAGCTTATACGCCCTATATTTTTGACGCAAGATTCATCTCAAGGTTTTATGGAGGTCGGTGATTACGCTTCCAAATGCTTTTGAAATATTAACAATTAAATTACGTCAGCTTATTATATTTTTTTACAAAAGCGTTTTGTACTTTACACTGAACCTGATGGCTCGTTGGCTCACTCTGCAAGTGAGAAAGCACTACTGTGTTAAATTTTATAATAATATACCAGTTGATATTCTGGAACTGAATGAGAGAAAATTTAAAGCATGCATAAAACGCACACTAGTAGACACGCGTATTATAAACTGGAAGATTATATCCTCGATAAAAACGCTTGGCTGACTGCTGGTCCTGCTCCACAGTCACAGCTGCTTGGGTCCACTTGTTAGGTTTTTATATTTGGAAGAGATGCTCACTCTATTTTTTTTTAAAGGTATTTACATAATTATTTGTGTTTTTGACATTCTCGGGTCCCTAGAGACCCGGTCCTTTGGTAGGCGTACGAGGGGCCGATGCCAACTCGCAGAGGCCTCTTTAGACATTTCAAATGGAATGGGACACCAACCGACGATTATCCCTGTATGCACTGTGAAAGTATACCCAAGGACAATCCCCGGTTGGAGCAAAACTATTGCAAAATATGGAAACAAAAGATGAAACGCTATGGGTTTGGCTGGTTTAGTGGACTAATAACTACTACTATGGAAGAACTATTGGCCCCTGCCTGACCATTGACAATTAAAATGGCTTTAAAATAGCAGGGGGTGACTTGCACACTCAATAAATGGGCCCCCCAAAAAGGGTCGCTAGCACAAAGTGACGTAGCGCCAAGGGGGCAACATATCCTGAGGTGCTAGAGGAGTGGAGAGGTATACCACGGCTATCAGGACAATCCCGGAAGTACGGTCAAGATCCCTACCAGCACCTTACTGGATTATACGTCCTTCTCCCGAGCACGTTTGCTCTTGCGAATCTCCACTCAGACCGGCCGATTAAGGCTAGAAAGAGGTGGGAGCTCTGATCCTCGTCAGTGTTCACTCCGGCCAGCCAATAAAGGCAAGCCGGAGATGAGGAACAAGAATTCTCCCTGGAGATCAGGTCCGTGGGGTCGCTAATGCCCAACAGTTCGCCACAAAACTGCCTTGCGGATACATATACATAATTATTATTATTACTTATTTATTATTTTTGATGTAAGAACTTAATCGTTGTTTTTATTAATTTATTTTTCATTATTTGGTCATTGACAACCATAGTTTTGTAAGTAGAAGCATATTTTTCAAATTTTGTAAATGTGAGTACCGTGAAGCCATTTACGTTTTATGTGATTAGTTATAGTTTTACTTGAGGAGCTCGTGGCTAAATTATAACAGCCGCACGGGTCGATCTTTAAGGTTAAGCAATGCTTGCCAAGGTTGGTCTGTAGATGGGTGACCATCTTAACATACCGAGTTTGCTCCGTGCCTCGGAAAGCACGCTAAGCCGTTGGTCCCGGCTGTCATTTGTAGATCTTTGGCAGTCGTTACGGATTGTCAGAAGCCAGTTAATCTGACTCTTCTTGCCATGAAGTGCCGTGTTACCCAGTTAATGGGTTGTGGAGGTCTGGCAGGCAGCCGCTCCGCGTAAAACACTGGTATTCAGCTGAACCCGGTTTGACTGGAAGCCGACCCCAACATATAGTTGGGAAAAGGCTAGGCAGATGATGAGTTATAGTTTTACTTGTTGGACATGAACGAGCATGGTGGTTGAGAGCATGTCATGCTCACTCAATGTCTCGCTGATGGCGACGCGTAGGTAGAATCATTCGGTTCCCTTCGAAATGGTTGAGCTGAAAGGTGCCGATACACGCGTCATATTCGTGAACGGGCGCTGTCGGTTGAGACTGGTCATCTCTTAACTGCCATTGGCTTATTTTAATCTTTATATTTGAAATTCTTATAATAAGCTTTTTTTTTTCCTTTGCATTGTCCTCACATGCAGAAGCAACAAGTATAATTATGTAACTTAGAATTTTGTAAATCAGAACATGATTTAAAAGAGTGTCCGTGGAGTTTCGTGGAAAACCGCCGCTTTGGAACGTGCAAATAGCTTCCATGTTTTTGACAGACTTGACGTTTCAAAAGTGCCTGTGAATGGTTTATTTGAAATAAAATGCTTTGAATCTGAATCTGAATCAAGACCCCCAGCATTCAATATTCGGACTCGCATTCTTCTTCCCAGCCTTAACACTAGGAAGTGGTGATGGCTGTCTTTATGTAGAACTTTGATGTTCAAAGGTGGAAACAGACATATCGAGGCATGCGCCGCGCACGCCTCGCGACGCACACGTTTTGATGTAAATTGCCTGGTTGGCCCTGACTCACTAAATATTAACGTTCACACATTGCGAAGCATGCGATGAGCGCCCGTGCGGTGCGCATGCCTCGCAATGTCTGTATCCACCCTAAAAAGTGCTAGCACTCAGCCTAATTTGAATAAATGACTATTGATTTTGCAACCATGATGCCAACGGGTCTGTTAAATGAAGTTCATCTCCGACATCTCCAGATATCCGGTTTTAAGGGTGTACAATACCATTTCAAATGGACATGACGTCCCGCCATGTTATGTTACTTGAAATTGAAAGGGACAAGGGTTTCCGTCCAACCTCATAGTAAATTATTGCGGACTTCTGTGAGGTTTAGTTTCACCCGAAAGTTCCTGTTTTGCTGTTGATCTGTGGGTTTGGTATGGTCTCAATTTGAAACGTATTATTATTTTATGTAGTGGTATATGAAGAAAGTAACTTAACAGTAGGTTTAATTTATTCAACGTAAACTGGATATTAATAATAACCTATATAATATATACAAAGCGATTCAAACAAGAATAGCATCGACTTACTTATTGTGTATCATAGCTGTTAATTCCAACCAGTTAGGTAGGGTGAGCAGAACAAAAAAAAAAAAAAATATTTATAAATTAATCAGAATCTATCATCGTCGTCGTCATCACTATTATCATCATTGCTGCTTTTTAATAATTTACGCACGGCTTCTGGACCTTTGCCATACAATAATATTTTGAAAATAAAAATATTATTGTATGGTTTTAAAAAACGAATTATAACTTTAAATAATTAAATTTTATATTTGGATTCTTTGATGTTCTACTCTGTCAAGAAAGTACCGGGAAAAGATCAATAATACACAAATTGTATGTTATTCATCCAAATTTATTTTATCACCTTCAAAGTATGCTCCTTTAGAAACGATACACTTGCGCCAACGAATAATCCATTCATCAAAACATTTTTTAAACGCTGCTTCCGGAATTGAGTTCAGTTCTCGCCGCGAATTCTCCTTTATGTCTTCTATCGATTGAAAACGGGTGCCACGAAGTGGTAATTTGAGTTTAGGAAAAAGAAAAAGTCAGCAGGAGCCATATCTGGTGAATTATTGGATTAGGTTGCTGGATGGTATTTGTTGAGTGTTTGGTTAAAAATTCGTTCACAATGATAGCCTTGTGCGAAGGCGCATTGTCGTGGTGCAAAATCCAAGAATTTTCTTTCCACAAATCTGGCCTTTTTCGTCGAATTTGCTCTCTTAAACGCCGCATAACGCTCAAATAATATTCTTTATTTACCGTTAGACCTTCCGGTAAGAATTCAGAGTGCACAACACCGCGATAGTCAAAGAAAACAGTCAACATGACTTTGACTTTTGATCGACTTTGGCGTGGTTTTTTCGGTTTCGGTTCAGTTGGAAGGTGCCACTCCGAAGCTTGTTGACTAGTTTGCATGTCAAACTCGTAAACCCACGTCTCGTCACCAGTAACAATGCGTTTCATGAATGTTGGGTCCGAACTGACTCGTTCTAGCATGTCCTCAGCGACTTTCATGCGATTGAGTTTTTGGAGAAAATTCAGATCTTTTGGGACTAGCCGAGCAGCAACATGTTTCATACCCAAATGATTAGTTAAAATGGTACGGATCGACTCGTGAGATACAGAAAGTTCGGCGGCTATCTCTCTCAGAGTTGAATGGGAATTTTCAGTCACTATTTCCTTCACTTTTGCGATGTTAACTTCAGTTGCAGACGTTGACGGCCTACCAGAGCGAGGCAAATCTTCCATCAGATCTCGACCGCTTTTGAACGCTTTGAACCACTCATAAGCACGAGTTTTTGATAAAGTCGATTCACCGTAAGCCTTCTGTAACATTTTCAGTGACTCCGAACACGAAATTCCATTGGCGATGCAAAATTGAAGACAAACTCTTTGTTCGATATTTTTGTCCATTATGAAATTCGCAATACACACTATATATGATATTACTAAAACCAGCACTGTATTTAATATAAATAACAGATGCAACTCAAACTCCGCGCCAAAATGGAAAACAGTTGTGCCAATCTAACAACTACAAAAAAACAAAAATTTGAATTTGGAACCATAAAAAAATCATCCATTCCCGATACTTTTTTGACTGAATGTATTATTGTTATGCTAATAAGATTTCTTTGCAAACTGCACTTTTCATGAGACATTTGACAGATAGAGTTCATTGTCGTTCCTATTTTTATTTGAATTGCATTGTAAGTAAGTGGCAAATTTAGTAAAACGAAAAGGTAAGTAACGTAATAAAAGAAAAATTTCACACAGCAGGTCACAACAATAATTCTTAATAATCTTCTTCGGCAGAAAAAAAATATACAAAACCTATTGATTAAACGCTAGAAATGTGGCGCAAAAATACTGTCATCTCTACCGACCTATGTAGCGTTACATCATTATCATGACAGCCGAAAGACGTGTACAACTGGACAGAATCCTCTCTCAAGCGTCCCACAACAATCGGCCCTGTGCGTCTCGCATCCATGGGCTACCCGCGACCCTTACCAGGTCATCGGACTCCCTTGTGGGGGGAGGCCGCGCCAACGCTGCGTCTTCCGGCACGCGGTCGCCACTCCAGAACTTTTCGGAGTAGCTTATATTCCTATAAATCAGTATTGGAAGGATTCAACCCAGCCTTTTGATATTCACAAACGTGACTGTCATCAAGAATTGTCTCTATAATGAGAATTATAAAATAATATACTTACAAGGAAAAGACCAAATATTTTTAGTACATTTGGCCCTTTGGGTCCCAAATAAATATCCTTTTTACAAGGGTTTGTTACGGTAACGCTTATTTACATGAATTATGTCGAGTCCTTAGGCCGAATGGGTAAGAGGGCAAAAATGTTATCAATATGACATATTAGTTTAGGAATTTTATCGTGTGAGAGTTCAATTTAGAATCCAGCTCCTGTTTTTGGTAGTAAGGCAAATCTTCGAGGTATCTTGTTTCAGCCATCACAACGTTATAATTATTTCTAAGAATGAAATAAAACTACAAGGTATTTGCCTAGGGTATTACGTCTACCATTGTATTGTAAGAAATTGTAAAAAGTTACCAAGAAATTAAAAAAAAAGAACACGATGTTCTTAATTAAGTAACCTTCTAGGAACACTTGCTAAGCAATTTTAGTAAGCTTTTAATTTTAATTATACGAATAATAAATTAAATAGATCATGGTTTTATATCTACGGTTGAAGAAAATACGAATTTCTTTTACGATTGAATGTTGACCTAATTTGGGCATGTATTTTCGTTTTAGTACAACACGAATCGAGATGAAACCTAAAATAAATAAATGTTGAAAAAAAGTATTCGTAGCAAAAAGAATTTAGATAAAAGGTAATCTAATCTTGCTGATAAGCATCTAAGTACTCAATTTTAGGTTGCAAAACTTATGTATTTTAATAAAATTC
Organism: Lacanobia oleracea; assembly: GCA_950371165.1. Lineage (NCBI taxonomy): Eukaryota > Metazoa > Arthropoda > Insecta > Lepidoptera > Noctuidae > Lacanobia > Lacanobia oleracea. Next base: position 23,021,274 of record OX493391.1, on the reverse strand, counting down.
TTAGTCATCATCTGCCTAGCCTTTTCCCAACTATATTGGGGTCGGCTTCCAGTCAAACCGGATTTAGCTGATTACCAGTATTTTACGCGGAGCGGCTGCCTACCAGACCTCCACAACCCAGTAACTGGGTAACATGGTACTTTATGGCAAGACTGAAGTCAGATTAACTGGCTTTTGACTATCCGTAACGACTGCCAAAGATTTACAAATGACAGCCGGGACCAACGGCTTAACGTGCTTTCCGAGGCACGGAGGAAACTCGCTATGTTAAGTTGGTCATCCATCCACAGACCAACCCAGGCAAGCGTTGTTCAACCTTGAAGATCGACCCGTGCGGCTGTTATTATCTAGCCACGAGCTCCTCCGACGACTATGCATGCGCCACCAAATATCATGTAGAAAAAATAGAATTTTGTGTTTTGGACGATCGGTATTCCTGATTTTAAGGGGCAGCTTGATGATAGAATGTCACTTTCAATTTGTTTAGAACAATGTTAAATTGGAGAATATTTTTCTTGTAAGATGAACACAACAATATGTGTTTTTGGGGACAACTAATGAGAGTAGGACTACGAGACTACAACGCATTTTATAGAAATTGTTCTCAATAAAGTCCCGAAGCATTTTTGTCGCAGATAGACAAACGGACGGACAGGGAAGGCTTAGTAATAGGGTTCTGTTGGTCACCCTTTGGATACGGAACCCTAAAAGCCTCTCATAAAATCCACATTCCATACTTGAAAATAATAAATGGGAAAGCAGCTGTCAGTCTGTCTGGCTGTTTGCTACAACATCACGTCTTAGCGACCGATTTGAATAAAACTTGGCACAGGATTAAACTCCATCCTGGATTACGTTGGGATACTTTTTATCCCGGGAATATTTTGCCTCTAAATAATTTTCGCGCCGGCAACCCACTATAAACCAGTAAAAACCAGTATAATAATTAATTTAATAATTATTGTTTTAAACAGTCCTATGGACTGCCACAGCTACCATCAAACCTACAGGACTACAAACAAACAGTGGTATTGTTTCTTTAGAAATATTTTGTATTAAATACACTTTTTTAATCTATCAGCATTATTTGGACGTCAGCAGCATCACTCATTCTAATGTAATCATGCCTATATCATGAATTCTGCTGCCTCATAACAACATAAATTAATTTAGTGTGAATAAACATCGGGTTTTATCTAATTCTAACAGGAATACACACCCCATACGGGAATGGAAAGCATTTTGTGGTTATCTTCTATTTGTTCACATTTCACGAATTACGAGCGAATTTGCGCCAAATTCCGGGAAATTATAACAGGACTTTATACAGACAAGTTGAATTATTCAAAAATAATTAATAACACGTTGATTTCATACCTGAAACCTAATCTAAACCAATTTCAAGCGTCATAAAAGTAGAAGATGGCTGTAGAATATGAAATTAATTTTTTTTTATTTAATTTTTTATCTATATTTTGTATAACTGTAATGAAAAACTACTGGCCCGATTTTAAAAATTATTTCACCAGATGGATGCTTTATTAATAATGAATGCAGGCTAAGTATATTTTATGTTCAGAAAGCGGACAAAGTCGCGGGTGACTAGATCTGAGACCAGTCTTTCCAAGAATTGCCTTGGAAAGGTCTCAGATTTTCTGGCTTCTGACGATCCGTAACGACGGCCATAGATCTACAAATGATAGCCGGAACCAACGGCTTAACACGGAGTAGTCTCGATATGTTAAGATGGTCAACCATCTGCAGACCAAACTCGGCAAGCGTTACTTAACCTTGAAAATCGATCCGTGCGGCTGTTATTATTTAGCCACGAGCTCCTTCATTTTCAAATTTAGTTTTAACTCGCCAAGTTAATTTTTTTTTTAATAATATTTCTAAATATTCCGAAATACCAGATAAGTTAATTTTGAACTGAATATTTAAGTACTTGAAATTCTAAAAAGACATTAGATGGTTAAACATTTTATTTTTCAAGACGTGTAATGAAAAATAAAACAAACTCAAACTTGTTTCATGACTATTGTTTTATAAAACAAATTCGAGTTTTTTTTTTACCTACAAACCATAATTCAGGTGAGTTTTTACTCTTTCTACACTCGTTTCCATTACGAATGTTTCAACTTCGTCTGTTTTCACTAAAACATCGGGGAGTTGCATCAATGTTACGTAGTAGAATTTTTAATACATTTCCCTGAGCATACAGAACATGAAAGTAAAATTAAATACCCGCTTCACTTTGCATCTAAAAAATAAACTCGCATTAAACTTATTTTTACTACATACACAAAAAATATGTTACATTTTTATTAGCTTTGTGATCCAAATCCTTACATTCGTTATCAGTGAAGTGAGTTATCTAAATAATATCCCGTATTAAAGAGCTTAAGTCTGTTAGCTATTTGTTATACGGATCGGCAATTTGAGACCGAAAACGAGGACATAAGCATGGTCTAATGTGGTTATATGTCAAGGAGCTTTGAAATATGATTTTATTCAGAGAAAGATGAACACGATCTTATTGGCTGGATATTTTGAAACTTTAAAAATAATAATAAAGGTCCCGCAATCATTGTACCGATAGTCGTGTCGGCCAATGGCTTAATAGCCACGAGCTATTAAGCCATTACCAACAACTTAGGAGGCTTTCGTTAGGCAACTGGATCATGGGCTCAGAGGGCTTGATTCAGAAAGTGGTACTTCTGGACACGACTCGCATTATTAGGAGGTTCCTCTCTCTGGAGCCCTGACCGCCAGTACTCTTTTCCCAGTCCAGAAGCCCTAGACATTGTGATATTGTGACAGCGGTAGCGTGGCGAAGGCAATAGGCTTGTCCACTGAAAAAATCTAATTAGTCAGTAAGATTATCAAAAAATATTTAACCCGTTTTTTTTCTTTTGTTACGTAAACCAAAAATGAAGAAGATACGACGCTTTTGAAATTCTCAAAACGTCGTATCTTTGTCACGCGTTCTGACGACACGAGCCAACATTCCCGAGTTTGGATGCGTTCTATCTTTGTCAATATTAATTGATTTACAAAAACAAAAATAGAAAGAAAGAAAGAAAGAAAAGAAAGAAAAGACGTTTATTTTCCCAAAAGCGACGCACAAAACACAAAAGAATAAGGGAATAAATAAAAACTTAACTAAAAACTAAACTAAATAACCTATTGTCACTGGGACTATGTCAGGACCGGGCACAAGTCTTTGTTCACACCACAGACAAACAGAACATAGTTCCACCATCAAAACTTCGACAGATTGTCTATGGTGCGACCGCGGCGTCCGGTGCTGCCCGTCAATCGTCATTGACAAGTTGACATTAACCACAAAAACAAAATAAACAATAATTTACAATAGGTACAAAAATAAAATCGAAAACATAAATTAACAAGTAAGTTGTGCGCCGCATCCGAGCAAAAAACGGTCGTTGCTCAGCGTATGCCGCGACTCTGGACAAGCCCAGAAATCACAGCGCTGGTTTTCAGCAACCACCGGTTGAGTGGCATCCTGGCGTCCCTCCGCGAGTACTTACTTAAATAAACAATACAATGCAGGTAAACACTTTACATAATTAAATGAGTCAAATTAAAATTTTTAATACTAATAAATAAAATTTTTCTTCTTTGCAGGAAACATAACGAACCAAGATGTTCGACAATACACCATACATATCCCATCATTTCCAACACAGTATGATGGCGGCCATTATTTTGAAATACTCTAACTAACAAAGTAAATATATTTGCAATTTATTGATGGTGGAAACTAGCTGATTGTCTAAAAGGCAAAATGTATAGGATTGACAACCGCTGTCGAAGAGTCATATAATCAACCCCTTATATACTTAGCACTAGCTGACCCGCGCAATTCGTCTGCGACACATTTGTGTCGCTCTTATTGGTCGTAGCGCGATGTTATGTAGCCTACAACCTTCCTCAATAAATGGGCTATCCAACAACAATAGAACTTTTCAATTCGAACTAAGAGTTCCTGAGATTAGCACGTTCAAGAAAAAAAAAAAACTCAACTTTATACCTCTAATTCTTTTATATTACTATAGATTTCGATAATTACATTCTCTGTTAAATTGGCATTTTATCTAGAGCCTTGTGTCCTCTCGCCACTTCTTTCTGGGTCGTCCTCGGCGGTGCTGTCCATCTTCTGATCCATTGTGTGAAGACTGCTGTTCAGTATCTAATCTAGAGATATTCTTAAAAGACGACTTTTGGCCGAAAGGTGTCGTATTTCGACGTTTACGTGACACTACGCAGCGAAACACGACGCCGACAATGTTACGTGTTTAGTTATAGTTTTAATAAGGTTTTTGCTATAATATGTATTAGTTTATTCTTGTTTAAGATCATTTTGTATAATTTAATTTTAATATTAAGTTTGGGTATTGTATCTATGGGCCTTTAGTTGCCTGATAATAAAATGATTATTTTTATTATTTCGTTTATTCATTATCTTAATTAATACATTTTTAAATATTTTTATAAAATGTAAAAAACATAATTATATATAAATTATTATTATTTTTAATGACTATGCAAGTGGCGACATATTATTATGATACAACATGCAAATTACCCTAAATATATTTTAAAAACAGATTTACAATATAATGTGACATTTGATTTTCATTTCAAGGTGGAATAGTCAATAAATTTAGTCAAATAGGTTTAACCTATTACCTGAGTAATTTTAGTATGTCCTCCAAAACATAGGCAATTTGAAATCGATCAACTTTCATAAACTACAACCCTTTTACGACTCACTATTGTTTCTTCTAATACCAAAGCAATCTGATATCGATTTTGTAGTTTTGAATAATTGGTAGATATGTTGTACGGTCGATTCTTCTCAGATTTACTGGTTTACTTGAAACAGATTCTGAGTTCTGTCTTTGTCAAATGTGTTTTTGCTAATTTTGAAGTACCTGTCAGTCTCTTGTCTAATTTACATAGAGTGTACTCGTACATTATTTGTTAAATAAGTAGTTAAATAATGATGATAGATACAATAAAATTATAATTTTAATCTCCATCCAATGATTCAGTATTTCCGTTGGAATACTGATATAATATTATTTTCGATATCAACCGTTTAATGTACATGGTGCCATTTTAGTCGTCTAACAAAAATCACTATGTGTACCCGACTTAAACAACCTCTAGGCGCAATATTTGGTTTTAAATAAATCATTAAGATAAGAGGTACGATACAAATAAATAATGCATTAGAATAATGAAACATCATGTTAATAATGATTACGTATGAAAACTATGTAACTGTTCAATTTCATAAATAATTATATTTTTTTTAATGGGTGTGCCATTGGATAGATGAAGTGGGTTGAAAATTCACCCAAACATCATGGCGGATAGCATGCGTTTGACAATTTTTCAAATTAATATCGAGGTGGTTTTCTTTCAAGTACCTAGCTGGACATGTATCTGGAATTTATTAAAACAATCCGATTTCTCATAATTCGAAACCGACAGGCCCTCTGCTGGGCTGCCTCTCGTTAGTTTTGGCGTTGCATCTTCCGATACGCGATCGCCACTCCAGAACTTCAATCATATTTGTATTTGGCACATAAATTAAAAGCCACTTACCATTCCCCCTCATCGGCTGCAGATCCGACACAATCATGATTGGAGAGTTCAAAATGATGGACAGGATCCAGACCATGGCTATCATCTTGTAAGCATGACATTGTGTCTGCCACTTCCTGGACTTGAGGGGTCGGCAGATCGCGAAGTATCTCTCCAGGGATATCGCCACCAGGGTCCATACGTCCACTGAGACTGACACCGCTGCGGGAGAAAGGGAAAGGTTAGTTATTCTATCACAAGACATTTATATTATTTTATAAAGACAAGCCATATGCCCCGGGTGGAATTTCAAATACACTTCCTTATTTGTATAGAAAAAGGGAATAAACGTTTTTGTAAACCTGAAAAAGTTAATAACTCTTTTACACAAACTAATTTTGCGCTAACCGCTAACATTTTCATTAAAATTAAAATTTATATGCTAAATTCTGGCATGGCGCTGTCAATGAATTTAATTATTTCATTTTTAGGAATGGAATCGATCATTGTCATTCTGCCCTAACCCTATTATTTGAGGTAGCACACTATGCTTTTATCTTCCAGACACTAGTCATCTCCTTTCTAGCTAGGAATACCCACTTTCACACAGTTAACCCATCGCTCTGCCTTTCAAATTTTCAAATAACTTACTTAGGCTTTGAAAACTTTAGCGTCTTCACGTCGGCAAAAAGGAAAAGTAATTCAAACCCACAGATAATCCACCATAACTAATCTTTGTTTAAAAATATTCTTCAACAAGTATATTATACTATTGTTTTTTCCTTGAGATAAAGACCTAAAGAGGCGTCAAATTAGGCCTAAAACTTTTAAACAAATTAGAACAAAGCCGCAACATAGCTCCGAACAAAACAGGCTGAAAAACGTAGAATAACAACTAACAGACGGACTTGTTTAGTTATTTCTAAAACACAAATGTCCTCATATGAAATCTAACCAGAGGGCCATACACGTAACACGTTGTCGCTTCGATGCTCTTCAGGCATTATTTGTTGTGTTAATTGATTTTATATAATATTTCAATGAGGGCAATGTCGAAAATAGTTTGACATTGCGCTCCGCCAGGATTATGTGCGCCGGCCCTTAAAAAAAAAGTAATTCCAGACTTTAATTAAATCAAACAATTACAACGAATCTAATTAAGAGATTAACAAGCATGCATGATCTAGCTATAAGAACGTTGTTTAGAACCTGCTAACTAAAGCAATATTTAAAAAGTAAAGTGCACTTAATTAGCATCAGTAATGCGAATATTACAGTTTTTTTTTTTTTTAAAACAATATTGCCCCAGTCTAGAAATTTCTCAGTATCGTGGGTGCGTTCACAAACATACAAACTCACATACACAAACAGCCAGACCCGGAACAACTACCTGTAGGTCATACAAATATTTGTTCTGTGCAGGAATCGAACCCGCAACATGTAGTACAGCAGCCAATCGCTCAACAACTGCGCCAACCATGTGGCCAGTAGTAATTTCATGTGTATTGTTAAATTTCGATGAGTAAAGCAAACTGCCCGTCTATTTTAAAGCGCAATACACACCAAAGCCGGCAACTTTTGGTCGGCGGGCTAACCGATGGCTTCACTCATTGCAAGTCGTCGGCGGGTCGGTGACTTCGGTGTGCATTGCCTATACCTACTCCAAATTTCAACCTTGAACCTAATGCGTAAGTGATAAAGATGAAAATAAAATTTGACAGATTGTTGTGTGATTAATATCTATTATGACTCTGCTAAAGCGGCCTTTTTAGACCCGCTGGTCATCCTTTCTTTTTAATTATACTAGTTTTATATAAATGTTACCGTTGAAGACCCTACGTCAACTGCTCAGTTACAGAAGCAGTAAAATAAAATACGTGAACAATAACAATTTGGTGTATTACGGGAGTGCAAGTTTAAAGAAAAACGCGTAGTGTCTTCGTCGTGCTAAAATGTAAAGAGACGCAAAGTTCGGAGTGGGAGGAGCCCGGTGAACCCATGCGTGCAGACAAAACTGGTGTTTGATAATCATGAGGCACCGTACTAGACCCAAACTTTTCTTTCTTTCTACTTTCAAATGCTTAAATCTACTGCTACCTTTTCCAATTTCTAGATATGGTTCCTGAATCTATTTATGGAACACCAATATCTCTACGAGGATCGCTTGGCTGAGTTCGTTGCGATATGTGCATGATTCTTGTTGATGTTTCTGCCAGCGGCTTCGTCCGCGTGTAAGTTGGAAATTATCCTAATAACGGGATACACACGATCAAGTACTTTAATCTAACAGACTGATTCTTTTTTCATTTCACGAGCTGAATGAAATAATTTTATAGCTCTAGGAAATAATATAACGGTAAAGTTTTTAAGTCAAAAGTTGTGATGCCTATACAGGCTGCCAAAACCGTTTTTTTGCGTTAGGGGCATACATCTTCGTTTCAAATTAATTTCTCTTGTTTAATTATTGGTCAATTGCCCGCACGGTTAGTGCAGTGGTGAAGCTATTAGCTGTTCCGCTGCGATCCCCGCACGGAACAAGTATCTGTATCATCATAATATCAGCCAAAAGACGTCACTGCTGGACATAGGCCTCCCCCAAGCGTCGTCACAACGACCGGTCCTGCCCGTCTCGCATCCAACGGCAATATTTGTATGGCCTACAGTTTCTGTTTGTTTATGTCAGTTTAAAATGTTTGTCAACACATCCAGGATACAGAAGAAACTCCCAGTGTGAGCAGTTTAAAGAAAATGTTAGTACTTTTAAATTATTAATATTTTTAATACACGTTCTGTATTACATTGTATAAAAAAGTGTATAAAAATTATTTGATAATTTAAAAATACAACAATAGTTAATAGGAACAACAATAAGTTTCCAGTTATTCTCGATCTAGCTAATAAAAAGCAGATATTCACATAATCGCGCTGCTTGCATAGGTTCTAATTATTAGTGCACGTTAATTTGTACTACGAGCCCGAGGTAAAATGTTTGCAATATATAGTAAATTGACTTTTAACCAGATTGTTAGCATTTATATAAACATTCTGTAACCTTAGGCACTTGTTTCACCACCAGCGATCAGCGAGAAGCGAGAAAAGCTTCAAACTCGAAACGAGTTGGCGATCAGCGAGAAGCGAGTGAAAAGATTCAATAGTCTTGACGCTCAGTTTTCAGCGAGTGCTTTTGTACGACGGGCTTTTACTCGCAATACTCGCTTGGACCCGACGACGACGCAGTTCGGATGTTCTGACCGTCAAGCGAGCATCGTCGAGCGAGTGTCGCTGAGCGAGTACAATTTTTAATAGCCTCCGTCGCTGCGGTCAACTAGAGGTAAGAGCCGCTCGCCGGCAGTGTGAACATCCAGCTATAGACTATGAATGTGTGTGTCTCTTTTAATCACATGAGATCTATATCTTTTAAAAGAATTTTCAAAATCGGTTCAGTAGATCCAGAGATTTCCCCCTACAAACTCACAAACTATACCTCCTTATAATATTATTATTGAAGTATAGTTTAAGTTACATTCACAGCCTACCTACTAATGTAAAAGAGAGAGTCAATAATGTACGAGTACACAAGGTACTCTTTCATCTCCCCCTCCTAGGAAATTGGTATCATTGAGTTTAGTTGAGCCGCTGAAGTAAATCAGAACAAATGTAATCTTGTTTTCGTGGAAACTTGTAAGTCAAGTAGGATGGTTTTCTCAATAACCTATTTAATGAAAAAATACGGGCTAAATTTCCAGCTCACTCAATTTTTTAACCACTAACGGAAGTTTCTGATTGAATTTCAAGATATAAGTCAAATAATGTATACTTAAACTAGCTTTTGCCCGCGATTTCATACGCGCATATCCCGTTTTTTCCCGTTCCCGCAGGAATTTCGCGAAACTCTCTTTCTGCTCACCTAAACTCTCCAAGGATGTGCCAAATATCAGCTTTCTACTACCAGTTTCTGTTGTTCGTTCTTTGTCAGTAATTCATCAGTAACGGAAGAATTTAAAATATCAGGATTTTAAGTGACAAAATTAGAAGCACACCACTGACCATCCCCTTTTTTCGCTTACCATCAGGTGAGATAGTGGCCAAACGCGTGGCTAACAAAAGGAAAAATAAAAGTTCTGTCCATCCAAAGGTTGTCTGGTAGTCCCTATTATTGCCATTTACTATTCTTATAATGTTGTAATCTAGATTTAAACTTTATAAAACTGAAGAACTCACCCTGTAGAAACGGGATTAGTTTGCACAGTAGTGCCCCAAAAAGGAACCGCCTGTAGATCTGGCCGACCAGTGTGAATGGTAAGCAGAATACACCCAGCAAGAAGTCTGATATCGCCTGTAACAATAATTTGTTTTATTAGGAACGCCAAAAATGTTTGAGCCCCGAACCCTGTAATTTTGTGAGTTGTGATTTGCGTAAAATGAGTCGGCGGAATTCGGTTTCATACTAAAGTCCAACTCATTTTGCGTCACCGTGTGGCACAAACAGAATTATATGAAACCGAATGCAGCGTAAATTCCGGCGATTCATTTTACGCGACTCACAAATTAGGTACTTTCGTTTGGCCTCACCCTCAAGGAAAATCGACCAATAGATTGTCGCCTACAGATTTGTTCGTTTTGTATGGACGTATCACTTCATACGAGCACTACACCTGAGGGCTAATTCTACTAATTTTTTAGAAATTTTTGCATTCACATCTCCGTCATTCATTTTAAAAGATTGTGATTGACATCTGAACGTGAAAACAAGTAGAATTGGCACTCAAAATCTCAGCTGTTGCTACGTGACTGATATAAAAGCGTTTTCTCATTCAGGTAGTCACAGTATTTCATATAAACTCGTAAGTCCTTATTCTGGGAAGTGAATGACCTGAAACGTTGATGTTATTCTGATGATACTTCATTAAAATCGGTTTATTCAATTCCAACAATAAAGACTAGTGAGTTTGTATAAAATACCGTGAGAAGTAAACGCTTTTAAGTGGTCCCAAAATAAACGCGTATTGGCAGACCACACAGCATCAAATTATCACACATTAATAAATTATCACTATTTGGGCCAGCCAGTCACCGTACTGTCTTGATATTTTAGGATGTTGTTGAGATAGATGCCAGTAGTTTTCACAAAATTTTTCAACTTCGATATACCTGTGCTAACGGTGTGGTGTTTGGAAAACCTCTTAATTCTTAACTTAAAGGTTTAGGTTACTTTAAGGTGCATTTTAAGGAGAAAGTCAATCAGTACGCTTTTAAAAAAGACAGCATTTGCTACAAATTAAGGGTAACGACTCCACACACCCTCTTGTCAGAGTTTTTAAACCGCCTTAATGGCCTCTGACATGGTGGTCAACGTATTGAGATGCACAACATAAGTAATTTTTTCCTAAAAAGTTTGAAATTGAACTTTAAAAAACCTTGATTATTTCAGGGCTTTCGAAAAGGGTTTATATTATTATGAAGGATGGCTCACTAGAAAATGGTACAATTAGAGAGAAGATGTTTCAAATGACTGGCCTAATTGTCAACAGGAACTACTTGTTTTCCATGCACATAGGAGGCAAATGCTAGCAGTGGCCTCTGCCGATCGGTAGTCTAATTGGGTCTTCCCATTAGGAATTTCTCAGTAACAGCCCGGAGTTTGGAAGTTGGTGGCCTCGGAAAGCACGTAAAGCTGCTGATCTTCTCTCAGGCCGTGTAAGATTGCCGTCCGTCGGACTATGAGCCTGTCCAGACGGAGCGTTTTGCGTGCGAGTAGTCGCGCGCTTCAATTTATTTTGCACCCAGATGCCGCGTTTTACGCGCGATGCGATCACCAACTTCACAAAAATGTTTGACTATTTCTTCCCAGTTCTTACGTTTAATGAGTCTATTCGAATAATCAGTAGATAGAAGTTAAGTGTCGAAGTTATCACGCTTCATTTCAAACAAAATACATCCACTTGTCACGGACATGCGCATATTACTGAACGTTCCAAAGGGGCCAGCGTGTTTCGACTCGCGCGGCGCTCGCGCTTAACACGAGCGAGTCCAGAATACCTGGGCAGGGTGTATACAGTAGTTCTAATACCTCGGGAACGCGCGAGTGTCTACGCGCGAGTGTTCTCGCGCGCAAAACGCTCCGTCTAGACAGGCTCTATTTGATTAAAGAAACAGAGAGTGGACTTAAATTTGCGCACACACTTGTGCATTATAAGTAATATCTTATATCAAGAATCTCTGTTGAGATTGGCCACCGTGATCAGAATTCGGGCGAGAGGGTTGTACTAAAAGTTTATAAGCATTGTTTTCAGAAATATGTACCTACAAAGATCATTTAGGGGTACATTTTAGAATAGAATAGAATAGAATAGAATAGAATAGAATAGAATAGAATAGAATAGAATAGAATAGAATACTCTTTATTATGTACACCATATAAGTTACAGAAAAGATAGATGAAGAAAACATTACATAGGGTGACACAATGAGCGGCCTTATCGCTAAAAGCGATCTTTTCAAGACAACCTTTGGATGGATTTCAACGATAACGGAAATATAGTACTGCAGGTAGTCTTAGGTGTACGAATTATATAAATAAATACATAATAGATAAATATATACAATTATAATTATGTTACAAATAAATAAAAAGCATAGGAATCGAGTGAAAACGATCAAACATAAAGGTAGTGATTTTAAACTAAACAGTTATTTTTTTGTGAATCCGTATACAGGATGAATTAGGATGGCCAAATCCGAAACTATGAGGAATATCGATAAACACTGAAAGGAATCTCGAGCAAAAGAGCTTTTTAGGGTTAACCAACGGAACCTTATTACTCCTCCGCCTCCGCTATCCGTCCATCCGTAAATCCGTCTGTTTGTCAGCGGGCTGTATCTCAAGCGCCGTAATGGGTAGATAGTTGAAATTTTCACAGAATCTATATTTCTATTGCCACTATAACAACAAATAATAAAACTTTAATTAAATTTAAAATTAAAAGGGGCTCAAGTAAAAGAAATGTGTTTTTCTCGGTTTATGGTACGGAACCCCCTTCGTGTGAGAGCCCGCGACTTGCTCTGTTTTTAAGAGCCATCAGAAACTCGAGCATAATAAGTTTCTAACAGTTCTAAACAAACATTATTATTAAAGCAAGCGCTGCCGCTGATGGCTGACAAATTACAAGCAAAGCGTGTTTTGGTCTGAACTAAAAGAAAACGACTCTCGGAATATTAAATTGCATTTATATCGGAATTCTGGAAATAATTTGCTGAAATCAGTTTTTCGATTGAATTTTCAGATTATTTTTCAGCTTTCGTAGCTGTCCGTTATATTTCTTAAAGTTGAGTAGGGTTTAACACAATATTGTTATTATAGGTATGTGTACTTAGGTTATGGTTGTTTATACAACCATGTCTTAGTCATCATCTGCTTAGCCTTTTCCCAACAATATTGGGGTCAACTTCCAGTCAAATCGGATTTAGCTGAATACCAGTATTTTACAAGGAGCGGCTGTCTACCAGACCTCCACAACCCATTAACTGGGTAACACGGTACTTCATAGTAAGACTGGATTCAGTTACTACTACTGACTATCCGTAACGACTGCCACAGATCTACAAAAAGAGCTGGAAACGGCTCAACGTGCTTTCCGAGGCACGGAGGAGTCTCGGTATGTTAAGATGGTCACCCATCCATAGACCAACCTCAACAAGCGTTGATTAACCTTGAAGATCGACCCATGCGGCTGTTATATTTTAGCCACGGAAAATGAATGGTTTATTATTACTGGATACAGCTAAATACACACAACACACACAGCCCAGCAACAGCTTAACGCGGTAGCCCAGACAGGACTCTCTAGGACTCTCTAGACTAGACGGCTAGATAGATTTTGGCTTCAGCACGTGCCAATGAAATGAACACGCAAACATACTTTGAGACTATGTAGGGTCTGTGGCCAACATTATCTAACCCACTTGACTATTAGCAAATAATAGTCAAGTGGGTTAGATAATGTTGATCACAGACTGTACACTTACGGGGTGGGGCAAAAGTAATTACCGTATGTTGTTTTGCTGCATTTTTTATAGGAATGAAACATTTTGGTATTGCTTGTGGATTATGTTTATTTAATGAACTAATATTTTTTCCATCAAGTTGAGAAAATTATATCGATCAAGCCGTTGCCGTGAGAATCAATGATCATACAAGCTCGTGTTATGGCATTTTCAATCACTTGTACCATTTTTTTTTTTAAGGATGGGTAATTATCAAATGACTCCTTCCGCCCTGGGCGGAGCGGAAGGGAGTGTCAGACTCTTACTGACTAAAACCCATCCGTGCTTCTCCCAATGCCCTTTGCGTTCCAAGGCTGTGGCGTCTCTTTCGAACGGATTCCGCATCCTGGCAGGCACTGGCCCTAGCGGGCCCCGTTTCCCATGCTGACAGCTCCTTGAGGCGCGCGTGGAACACAGCGCGCCGCCGTCTCGGACTTGGTTCTGATCAGATGGCGAGCCACCCAATGAATCACTTGTACCAGAGCTTCCAGCGATACGTTCTGGCATTCCTGTTGGACGCTCTTTGTAAAGGCTTCAAGAGTTTGAAGCTTGTTAACATAAATCTAGGACTTCAAGTAACGCCACAAAAAAAAGAGTCTGGAGCGGTTAAATCGAGTGATCTGGCGGCCAGTGCAAATCGCCAAAGCGAGATAGAGAGAAGATTAGGAGAAAAACGGAACGGCAGAAATTATTTGAAATTATTAGAAAGCATTTGCAAAATTGATAACGTCTTCCAATAGTGATTACTTTTGCACGATCTGTGTATCTGAAATATTCTGATAAAAGCTGAGTAATTGTTCCGTTTACTTAAATTTTCCTCGATTTTATGATTTACTGCTCTCTAGCGAAATCTAGTGAATTGCTCAGATCAGAAACTTTACAATAAGTGAGATTGACTCATGAAATGGCAGTATAATACTCAATCGATCATTTTATGAATCATAAAAAAAGTGTTTTCTGTAGTATATGAGTCTGGTTTATTCTTCTGACATAATAAAACACATTATGAGTGGTTTTGTGAGCTTGTGATGAAATTATGTGACTTTAAGAGCTCAATGTTGACCGATAATCTGGTGATGTGGATAGCTGATGTATGCGAGATATGCTAGACTTGTCGTTGTGGCGACGCGACGCTTGGGGCTAGTAATTTATAAATAACGCCGATACTAATTAAACCTAAGTAAGATTTAAAATAAAGAACTGTGGGAGGTCATTACACTAATTGATAAAAAAAGGGTTTCTAGGAAGACGATGATGAAACAAGACCGACCATCACGAATGTCCGTTGAACACGGATGTATTGAATTAATTTATTTATACCAATTACCTTTTAATGATGGGTACAAAATGCTAAGCGCACAGTATGCACGGCGGCGTGAGTCTGCAAAATAATGTGCGGTCCCGTATAACCACTTTTTTATTTAAAGCAAGGTTAATCGTTTAAGAGCTTTGCTTATTTTCGGTTTTATAAGAATTCAAAAAATATCACTTTACTGATTGCAAATCAGCATGGTTCTTAAAGTTTCTTAAGTTTTTTTGCTGCTGATATATTTTTGATCATATTTTCTCTCTTTATTTTAGAAGGTTTGATTAACTTTTCCTTTTTACAGATTTATTTTGTTTCGAGTTCATTGAATTTTTATTTCCAAATTGCACGAACCTTTAAATGGCCTGCACTTAAATTAAATGGCTTTCATTATTTAACTATAGGTAACTACGGTCGTTTTGAGCTCATTGAATGGTTTAACAAATCGATTTTATTAGGTTTAATTCAAGCGTGAACTAATTAAGTAGTTACGGGCATTATTCAATTAATTGGATTTTAGAATACTTCAGTAAATGTGCTAGATTTATTTTGCACTAGTATCTAAGAACATAAAAAAGGGTCTTAGACAGACAGACAAACAAACGGACAACGAGGAAGGACGAACACAGAAGGGTGAACAATGGTACTTTAAGGGTTTCTAGGCACAGAACCCTAAAAAGTGACATAGATATATCAAACTAATAATTTGAAATTTATGTGTTTATAAAAGTTAATTTCTGTAAGAACTGAATCCA
Organism: Lacanobia oleracea; assembly: GCA_950371165.1. Classification (NCBI taxonomy): domain Eukaryota; kingdom Metazoa; phylum Arthropoda; class Insecta; order Lepidoptera; family Noctuidae; genus Lacanobia; species Lacanobia oleracea. The sequence continues at coordinate 23,005,554 of OX493391.1, read as the reverse complement.
TTAGAAGAAATATTTAACAGGCATAAACTAAAATTAAAATATTATTATTAAAAAGAAAAAAAAAACACTTTTGTTAAACTATAAAAATCTTTCCATACTTTATTTATGTACTTTCACGACCATTTTTGTAAAGTACAAATAAATCTAAAAGGCACTCATGCAGTTTTCATTAAAGCAAGATAATCCTCATACTTTATTTTATGATAAATTGGATCTACGTGATGGAATGGAATGGAGTTTTTTTTTCTCAATCTTTCTGACTCTCGAAGGTGAGACAGGTGATTTGAAACAGAAGGTAAATGAACTAATTACCTGAAATGACAAAACATTTGTTTTGGAGTAAAAAAGGGCTTTTATTTTTCGTTGAGTGATTTATTTCACTTTAAACGGCTCATTTGCGATACTAAACTATTAATTAACTAATATAGGGGTAGTTGAAAGCTTGGGCCTATTTATGGTTCCGTGCTCAAAGGGTAACCAACGGAACCCTATTATTAAGCCTCCGCTGTCCACCCGTCCGTCTGTCTACCAACGGGTTGTTTCTCAAGAACAGTGTTATAGAAAGTGTAAGTGAAAGTGAGTTTGAGTTAAGTGGATATTTCTATTGCCACTATAACAACAAACAAAATATTAAAATCAAAATTGCAGGGGGAACACAAAGCTGTTAGGAATCCTAACTAGATAATATTAAGACCTAACTAGAGTAGAAAAAAAAATATTTTAAAAATAAATTCACCCACTCAAAAAGACAGTTTATTCAAGGGACCCATTTAACCAAATTAGTTAATAAAACTTTTCACGGTGCCCTTTCGAATAGAAATACCAACCGAAAAATTAAAGTAAAAGCTCGCCCTTCATGCCCTCTGATAACTTCCTCGAAGGCGAATAAATTGAAACCGATTTTAATTAAATACGTGGTGACAAAAGCTGGGAGGATTCAAAACGGCTACGACAACGAATTGTGTCGAGCAGTGTACACAATTCGTCGTAGTAGCAACTGTACATTACATTCGAAATTAATTTAGATAAAATAGAAATACGAAGAATTTTGTGATATTAATTTTACACCAATTACTTATTCATATCATTATATAACATTTCTTACTTAAACGACTAAAACACAATCGCGATTTCGAGGATGGTTTCACAGTAAAAGTTGTTTGTATTGATAAGTCACTGACTAATAATAATTGACATATTTCTTGTTCTAATTGACATTACTGGCCCAATTGACATTATTGTTCCAATTTATATTATTCCTATTTATTTCTATTTGACATTTTGTTCCATTTGAGATTTTTTTGTTTATATTTAATTTATTTTAATTAGAAAATTTAAAGTAATTTGCATACCCGCGTGACGGTAAAATATAGAGGACATATTATAAATGAAACACCTGTAACAATTACCCATTTTTGCAAATGAATAAATGATTATGAGTTTAATGAGATTCAGATTTTTCCTTATTTTGATATATTGCAGCATATGCCTAATTTTTTTGAGCTGAATCTGGTTTGATTGAAAGCCGACCCTAATATAGTTGGGAAAAGGCTAGGCAGATTATGGTGTAGCATGTACCTAATATACATGCATTTCTGTATCTATATTTATCGCTGCCTGGTTTTTTACAAAATTACATCCCTGAGGGGGTGAAATCTGATGTTAAGCTTTGTATAGGATAAGACAATATAAAACGCAAGTCGTTTAATAACACTGAGAGACTGATAGACCACGTAAAGCCTCATTAATTACTCTAGATAGAGTGGGCTTAAGAAAGGATTATTTTTTATTTTTAGAGAATAGAACCTTGTTGATAAGTTTAATAAAAATATACATCTGCAATTAAAACGTCAAAAATGAAAAGATAGATAATATATTATTATGTAAATAAAATTGATTTTTGTAATAAGACTGATAATAGGTATACAATTATAATTTTATATTTTAATTTACAGGAACATAGATCATGAAAGCAATAAGAAACTTTGCGATCCACAACGAGATTAAACACTCACATTTCTCTTATCTAGAGTGTCCTATTTGTATAATGCAAGTCATCGCGCGACGGAATCGCATTGTTAATTCGTACGATCGTTAGCCAATTAGGATAACCTTCAGTGTGGACTCTGAAGCTTTAGGAAGATGATTCTGCTCCGAGAAAACTTATCATCAGTTATGGGAAATAAAATAGCATTCGACGATTTAAAAGACTCACATACCTCGGTTGTGTAAACAAAACTCGAAGTGTTTTGTTTGTTGCGGAATTATAGAGCTAACCAAAGGATTTTATTTAACGTAAGACCTTTCACTTTAGTACAGCCTGTGACCAACATCATCTAACCCACTTGACTATTATTCGCTAATAGTCTAGTGGATTAGATAATTTTGGTCACAGACCCTACAAAAAACGCATAATTAAAGGCTAAATAGCAACAGAAGAACGAGTCAATCTTCAAGGTTACGCAACGATTGGCGAGGTTGGTCTGTAGAAAGGTGACACTCTTAACACACCGAGACTCCTCCGTGCCCTGAAATGTCATTTGTAAATCTTTGACAGTCGTTACGAGAAGTCAGCTATTTCTTTGTGTAAATTACAGTTTCAGATGTTTATACATATTGAGTGTTCATCAAATTACATAAGGGTTTATCAAAAATACGAAACTGAACCATCTCAATCGGTAACTCTGTATATTTTTCTAGTTTAATGCGATCCTATTTCGTAAGTCATTATTTCTATACAGCATCCGCATTATGAGTCTCGCTGGGAATTTAATCTTGTGCTATTGCATTTTTAAATTCAATGCTGCCTTTGGAAAGTCGAAATATAAAATGAAAAATATCCAATCTGTTTCTTAATGCTGCTTTGAATACAGCAATTTTACAGTAGTTTTATATGTTATGCAGACATTTTTTGTAACCTCGAAAAAAATTGGCAATTTGTTTTTTTCATTTTCTCAAGGATTTGCCGCAGTTTCATTGTACCCTAGGTCATGGGGTACATTGGAACACACCCTGGGGTGCAATAAAATACCCATTTTTAGACATCAAAACAAATGTAAAAAATAACAATTTAAACCAAAACAAATCTCAGAAATTTACAATACTTAGATTCCCGAAATATGTTTGTTTTTTTAATCAGTAAACTAAAACAATTCAAATTTTAACAGTATTTAGCCGAATTTTTGACTTTCATGCAGGCAAAGCTGCTGGTAGAAGCTAGTATTAAATAAAACCTTTGAATTAGGATGGCCAAATCCGAAACTATGAGGAATATCGATAAACACTGAAAGGAATCTCGAGCAAAAGAGCTTTTTAGGGTTAACCAACGGAACCTTATTACTCCTCCGCCTCCGCTATCCGTCCATCCGTAAATCCGTCTGTTTGTCAGCGGGCTGTATCTCAAGCGCCGTAATGGGTAGATAGTTGAAATTTTCACAGAATCTATATTTCTATTGCCACTATAACAACAAATAATAAAACTTTAATTAAATTTAAAATTAAAAGGGGCTCAAGTAAAAGAAATGTGTTTTTCTCGGTTTATGGTACGGAACCCCCTTCGTGTGAGAGCCCGACTTGCTCTGTTTTTAAGAGCCATCAGAAACTCGAGCATAATAAGTTTCTAACAGTTCTAAACAAACACTATTATTAAAGCAAGCGCTGCCGCTGATGGCTGACAAATTACAAGCAAAGCGTGTTTTGGTCTGAACTAAAAGAAAACGACTCTCGGAATATTAAATTGCATTTATATCGAATTCTGGAAATAATTTGCTGAAATCAGTTTTTCGATTGAATTTTCAGATTATTTTACTGCTTCAATTATTTTTCAGCTTTCGTAGCTGTCCGTTATATTTCTTAAAGTTGAGTAGGGTTTAACACAATATTGTTATTATAGGTATGTGTACTTAGGTTATGGTTGTTTATACAACCATGTCTTAGTCATCATCTGCTTAGCCTTTTCCCAACAATATTGGGGTCAACTTCCAGTCAAATCGGATTTAGCTGAATACCGGTATTTTACAAGGAGCGGCTGTCTACCAGACCTCCACAACCCATTAACTGGGTAACACGGTACTTCATAGCAAGACTGGATTCAGATTTACTACTACTGACTATCCGTAACGACTGCCACAGATCTACAAAAAGAGCTGGAAACGGCTCAACGTGCTTTCCGAGGCACGGAGGAGTCTCGGTATGTTAAGATGGTCACCCATCCATAGACCAACCTCAACAAGCGTTGATTAACCTTGAAGATCGACCCATGCGGCTGTTATATTTTAGCCACGGAAAATGAATGGTTTATTATTACTGGATACAGCTAAATACACACAACACACACAGCCCAGCAACAGCTTAACGCGGTAGCCCAGACAGGACTCTCTAGGACTCTCTAGACTAGACGGCTAGATAGATTTTGGCTTCAGCACGTGCCAATGAAATGAACACGCAAACATACTTTGAGACTATGTAGGGTCTGTGGCCAACATTATCTAACCCACTTGACTATTAGCAAATAATAGTCAAGTGGGTTAGATAATGTTGATCACAGACTGTACACTTACGGGGTGGGGCAAAAGTAATTACCGTATGTTGTTTTGCTGCATTTTTTATAGGAATGAAACATTTTGGTATTGCTTGTGGATTATGTTTATTTAATGAACTAATATTTTTTCCATCAAGTTGAGAAAATTATATCGATCAAGCCGTTGCCGTGAGAATCAATGATCATACAAGCTCGTGTTATGGCATTTTCAATCACTTGTACCATTTTTTTTTTTAAGGATGGGTAATTATCAAATGACTCCTTCCGCCCTGGGCGGAGCGGAAGGGAGTGTCAGACTCTTACTGACTAAAACCCATCCGTGCTTCTCCCAATGCCCTTTGCGTTCCAAGGCTGTGGCGTCTCTTTCGAACGGATTCCGCATCCTGGCAGGCACTGGCCCTAGCGGGCCCCGTTTCCCATGCTGACAGCTCCTTGAGGCGCGCGTGGAACACAGCGCGCCGCCGACTCGGACTTGGTTCTGATCAGATGGCGAGCCACCCAATGAATCACTTGTACCAGAGCTTCCAGCGATACGTTCTGGCATTCCTGTTGGACGCTCTTTGTAAAGGCTTCAAGAGTTTGAAGCTTGTTAACATAAATCTAGGACTTCAAGTAACGCCACAAAAAAAAGAGTCTGGAGCGGTTAAATCGAGTGATCTGGCGGCCAGTGCAAATCGCCAAAGCGAGATAGAGAGAAGATTAGGAGAAAAACGGAACGGCAGAAATTATTTGAAATTATTAGAAAGCATTTGCAAAATTGATAACGTCTTCCAATAGTGATTACTTTTGCACCATCTGTGTATCTGAAATATTCTGATAAAAGCTGAGTAATTGTTCCGTTTACTTAAATTTTCCTCGATTTTATGATTTACTGCTCTCTAGCGAAATCTAGTGAATTGCTCAGATCAGAAACTTTACAATAAGTGAGATTGACTCATGAAATGGCAGTATAATACTCAATCGATCATTTTATGAATCATAAAAAAAGTGTTTTCTGTAGTATATGAGTCTGGTTTATTCTTCTGACATAATAAAACACATTATGAGTGGTTTTGTGAGCTTGTGATGAAATTATGTGACTTTAAGAGCTCAATGTTGACCGATAATCTGGTGATGTGGATAGCTGATGTATGCGAGATACGCTAGACTTGTCGTTGTGGCGACGCGACGCTTGGGGCTAGTAATTTATAAATAATGCCGATACTAATTAAACCTAAGTAAGATTTAAAATAAAGAACTGTGGGAGGTCATTACACTAATTGATAAAAAAAGGGTTTCTAGGAAGACGATGATGAAACAAGACCGACCATCACGAATGTCCGTTGAACACGGATGTATTGAATTAATTTATTTATACCAATTACCTTTTAATGATGGGTACAAAATGCTAAGCGCACAGTATGCACGGCGGCGTGAGTCTGCAAAATAATGTGCGGTCCCGTATAACCACTTTTTTTATTTAAAGCAAGGTTAATCGTTTAAGAGCTTTGCTTATTTTCGGTTTTATAAGAATTCAAAAAATATCACTTTACTGATTGCAAATCAGCATGGTTCTTAAAGTTTCTGAAGTTTTTTTGCTGCTGATATATTTTTGATCATATTTTCTCTCTTTATTTTAGAAGGTTTGATTACTAACTTTTCCTTTTCACAGATTTATTTTGTTTCGAGTTCATTGAATTTTTATTTCCAAATTGCTCGACCCTTTAAATGGTCTGCACTTAAATTAAATGGCTTTCATTATTTAACTACAGGGAACTACGGTCGTTTTGAGCTCATTGAATTGTTTAACAAATCGATTTTATTAGGTTTAATTCAAGCGTGAACTAATTAAGCACTTACGGGCATTATTAATTTAATTGGATTTTAGAATACTGCAGTAAACGTGCTAGATTTATTTTGCGTTAGTACCTAAGAGCATAAAAAAGAGTCTTAGACAGACACACAAACAAACGGACAACGAGGAAGGACGAACACAGAAGGGTGAACAATGGTACTTTAAGGGTTTCTAGGCACAGAACCCTAAAAAGTGACATAGATATATCAAACTAATAATTTGAAATGTATGTGTTTATTAAAGTTAATTTTTGAAACTACTTAAATTATATTTTTTAGTTAATTTCTGAGACTGATTCATTAGAAGAAATATTTTACAGGCATAAACTAAAATTAAAATATTATTATTAAAAATAAAAAAAAACGCTTTTGTTAAACTACAAAAATCTTTCCATACTTAATTTATGTACTTTCACGACCATTTTTATAAATTACAAATAAATCTAAAAGGCACTCATGCAGTTTTCATTAAAGCAAGATAATCCTCATACTTTATTTTATGATAAATTGGATCTACGTGATGGAATGGAATGGAGTTTTTTTTTCTCAATCTTTCTGACTCTCGAAAGTGAGACAGGTGATTTGAAACAGAAGGTAAATGAACTAATTACCTGAAATGACAAAAAATTTGTTTTGGAGTAAAAAAGGGCTTTTATTTTTCGTTGAGTGATTTAAGATTTCACTTCAAACGGCTCATTTGCGATACTAAACTATTAATTAACTAATATAGGGGTAGTTGAAAGCTTGGGCCTATTTATGGTTCCGTGGTCAAAGGGTAACCAACGGAACCCTATTATTAAGCCTCCGCTGTCCACCCGTCCGTCTGTCTACCAACGGGTTGTTTCTCAAGAACAGTGTTATAGAAAGTATAAGTGAAAGTGAGTTTGAGTTAAGTGGATATTTCTATTGCCGCTATAACAACAAACAAAATATTAAAATCAAAATTGCAGGGGGAACACAAAGCTGTTAGGAATCCTAACTAGATAATATTAAGACCTAACTAGAGTAGAAAAAAAATAATTTAAAAATAAATTCACCCACTCAAAAAGACAGTTTATTCAAGGGACCCATTTAACCAAATTAGTTAACAAAACTTTTCACGGTGCCCTTTCGAATAGAAATACCAACCGAAAAATTAAAGTAAAAGCCCTTCATGCCCTCTGATAACTTCCTCGAAGGCGAATAAATTGAAATCGATTTTAATTAAATACGTGGTGACAAAAGCTGGGAGGATTCAAAACGGCTACGACAACGAATTGTGTCGAGCAGTGTACACAATTCATCGTAGTAGCAACTGTACATTACATTCGAAATTAATTTAGATAAAATAGAAATACGAAGAATTTTGTGATATTAATTTTACACCAATTACTTATTCATATCATTATATAACATTTCTTACCTAAACGGCTAAAATACAATCGCGATTTCGAGGATGGTTTCACAGTAAAAGTTGTTCGTATTGATAAGTCACTGACTAATTGATACTTCTTGTTCTATTTGACATTACTGGCCCATTTGACATTATTGTTACAATTGATATTGTTGTTCTTTTTGACATTTTGTTCCATTTGACAAATTCTTTTTTTTTTTTGTTTATATTCAATTTATTTTAATTAGAAAAATTTAAAGTAATTTGCATACCCGCGTGACGGTAAAATATAGAGGACATTATTATATATGAAACACCTGTACCAATTACCCATTTTTGCAATGAATAAATGATTATGAGTTTAATGAACCCTTCAGATTTTTCCTTATTTTGATATATTGCAGCATGTGCTTAATTTTTTTGAGCTGAATCTGGTTTGATTGAAAGCCGACCCTAATATAGTTGGGAAAAGGCTAGGCAGATTATGGTGTAGCATGTACCTAATATACATGCATTTCTGTATCTATATTTATCGCTGCCTGGTTTTTTACAAAATTACATCCCTGAGGGTGTGAAATCTGGTGTTAAGCTTAGTATAGGATAAGACAAAATAAAGCGCAAGTCGACCACGATAAGACCATCGATAGACCACGTAAAGCCTCATTAATTACTCTAGATAGAGGAAAGGATTATTTTTTATTTTTAGAGAATAGAACCTTGTTGATAAGTTTAATAAAAATATACATCTACAATAAAAACGTCAAAAATGAAAAGATAGATAATATATTATTATGTAAATAAAATAGATTTTTGTAATAAGACTGATAATAGGTATACAATTATAATTTTATATTTTAATTTACAGGAACATAGATCATGAAAGCAATAAGAAACTTTGCGATCCACAACGAGATTAAACACTCACATTTCTCTTGTCTAGAGTGTCCTATTTGTATATTTCAAGTCATCGCGCGACGGAATCGCATTGTTAATTCGTACGATCGTTAGCCAATTAGGATAACCTTCAGTGTGGACTCTGAAGCTTTACGAAGATGATTCTGCTCCGAGAAATCATCAGTAATGGGAAATAAAATAGCATTCGACGATTTAAAAGACTCACATACCACGGTTGTGTAAACAAAACTCGAAGTGTTTTGTTTGTTGCAGAATTATAGAGCTAATTCAAAGGATTTTATTTTACGTAAGACCTTTCACTATAGTACAGCCTGTGACCAACATCATCTAACCCACTTGACTATTATTCGCTAATAGTCTAGTGGATTAGATAATTTTGGTAAAAGGCTAAATAGCAACAGAAGAACGAGTCAATCTTTAAGCTTACGCAACGATTGGCGAGGTTGGTCTGTAGATAGGTGACCATCTTAACACACCGAGACTCCTCCGTGCCCTGAAATGTCATTTGTAAATCTTTGACAGTCGTTACGAGAAGTCAGCTATTTCTTTGTGTAAATTACAGTTTCAGATCTTCAGAACCATCTCAATCGGTAACTCTGTATATTTTTCTAGTTTAATGCGATCCTATTTCGTAAGTCATTATTTCTATACAGCATCCGCATTATGAGTCTCGCTGGGAATTTAATCTTGTGCTATTGCATTTTTAAATTCAATTCTGCCTTTGGAAAGTCGAAATATAAAATGAAAAATATTCAATCTGTTTCTTAATTCTGCTTTGATTACAGCAATTTTACAGTAGTTTTATATGTTATGCAGACATTTTTTTAACCTCAAAAAAAATTAGCAATTGTTTTTTTTCATTTTCTCAAGGATTTGCCGCTGTTTCATTGTACCATAGGTCATGGGGTACATTGGAACACACCCTGGGGTGCAATAAAATACGCATTTTTATACATCAAAACAAATGTAAAAAATAACAATTTAAACCAAAACAAATCTCAGAAATTTGCAATACTTAGATTCCCGAAATATGTTTGTTTTTTTAATCAGTAAACTAAAACAATTCAAATTTTAACAGTATTTAACCGAATTTTTGACTTTAATACAGGCAAAGCAGCTGGTAGAAGCTAGTATTAAATAACACCGTCTCGTTTTTGTACAGCGTCATATTTATAAGTCTCGGTTGCGCAACAGTAGTTTTCTTTTACAGTTATTGCTTCTTTTATATGACAGTAGCGCAATTTCTATGTAAGTAATTTACATAGATAAGGTTATGTAACTCTATTATTGTAATAGTGGTAATATTTAAAGTGAATAATAGATATTTGCATTCATTATTTTCCATTGGAAAGGGTGGATTCTTTAGGAAAGTACTTGTTGGTGTTGGGCTGTTGAATGCATTCGAATCATGCCGAGATCATTGAAAACGCTCTTTAGGACTTATCCAGACGTTTTTTAGTTCCCATGTGGATGTATAAATACCACTACAACAAAACATGACTAGAAAAAATCGCCAACAATGTTACGCCAGAAAAGTTATTAATTCACTCCGGAACAATACCTTCCCATATATGGCCATTAATTCGAAAACAAGAAGTAGTACTTTCATAAAAGCATCGTAAATTGGTTTTTCGCGCAGTAAAATGTAAAAAATCGCCATTTATCGCAAGGGCATGTAACTAGGTTCTATTTGCAACAAAGATTTTTGAGCAGCGTTGACATTTGATTCAAAAAGTAAGCAGTGCAATTGTTGTAGTGTTTTACTTCGCGGAAGAATCATGTCGTCGGCCAGAAAAAAGTAAGTAACTGTTTAATTGAGCAGCTTTGCAATTATCAAAGGTTTGTCGTAAATTTGGGTAAATTATACACTTATTCAAGTATTTAGAATTAGTAAATAATAAGTTACCTATACTATCTTTATAACTTTCGTGTTTCGAAAACGATACGTCGGGCAAATACACAGGTGAAACGTACTCAATCTGTGATTTTGGTTTTAGGCGGAACACACAGTTAACTACGAATGAAATCGTTGATTTAATCAATGATTTAACTTCGGCTGATGAAGTGACTGCAGCTGACATATACATTGACCCTCCAGGTAATGGAATTGTGTCAGATTCTGACTCGGGGGACGAAACAAATGTAAGTTTTGAAAATTTATCGCGTCGTCAACTTTTTGCACCTGCTGAACTGACACTTACTGGAACAAATATCAGTGATGGCAGCGAGTCTGAAGAATAAATTTTACATCCAAGCACGTCAAACCAGTCACAGTCTTTATCAGCTCGTAAGCGGGGCCGGCCATCACGAGCAATAGATAATACTCTGCCCCTACCTACACCGCCACCTCCGCCGCCAACTGTACCGCCTAAGGCAGCCCGAAAATGGGTAAAGCGAGACTTACCCCAAAATCATGATGAGTGGATTGCACCATTCTCAAGATCAGTAATTACTTTGTCTGATGCTTCAGAACCAGTCGATTTCTTTGAATTGTTTTTTAGCCACGAAGTTATTATGCACATTGTCCGTCACTCTGTTATTTATGCAGTACAAAAAGGAAACCCAGGGTTTATCCTCTCTGATAGTGGCATTTATTGTTTCATTGGCATTTTGATACTGTCTGGATATTCTCCACTGCCGCGACGTCGGATGTATTGGGAAAGTAACGAAGATACATACAATATCTTTGTGGCAAAATCCATGCGGAGAAACCGATTCGAAGAAATTTTTCGACATTTCCATGTGGCTGATAACACCCACCTTTGCTCTAATGACAAAATGGCTAAAGTACGCCCTCTTTTTGATTTACTAAATAAGAAGTTCCTGCAATATGCTGTAATGGAAAAGGACATCAGCATAGACGAATCTATGATACCTTACTATGGTAGACACGGTTGTAAGCAGCATATCAGGGGAAAGCCTATTAGATTCGGCTTCAAGACGTAGATTGCGGCCTTGCGTTTAGGATATTGCTTGTATGCCGACCTGTATCAAGGCTGCTTTGAGACATAAATAGTACTGGGTTAGGACAATATATTGTGCAAAAACTAATGACTGAGTTTCAGACTGTCTACGAAGAAACAAGATTCTCAGTTTTCATCGACAACTTTTTCACAGGATTACCGTTGATAACAACAATGAAAGAAAAAAATATATTAGTGACGGGTACAGTTCGTGGTAATCGTAGTGCCCTTTGAAAGACGACAAGTTATGTAAGAAGGAACAGCGAGGTTACCATGATAGTCGGCTAGATGTAAACAGCGGCATTTGTGCAGTACGCTGGAACGATAACAGTGTAGTGACTCTGTTATCCAGTGAATACGGCGTGGAGCCTTTACGAACTGCAAGGAGATACTCAGCTGCGCAAAAACAAAGAGTAGATGTGCCACAACCCAACGTAGTATACCAATACAATCGATTTATGGGAGGGGTTGATCGGTTGGATGCAAATATTGGTACCTATCGAATAGCAATGAGAGGAAAAAAGTGGTATGTTCCCTTACTTTTCTGGTTGGTAGACGTTGCAGTCAACAATGCTACCCTGCTAGCTCGCAATTACTCTAACGATATAGATACGCTCGAGTTTCGACGTAGCGTTGCCCGAACCTTACTTCAAAAGTATGGCAATGATAAGCAGCGTCCGGGACCTAGCAAACGGGTATCTACGAATGTACCTACATCATTGCGAAAGCATAACGCTGAGCACATGATCGGCAGGGCGGCTGCGATGTGCCTATTGCATAAGCCTAACAGTTACTTGTTGTCAAAAATGTGGAGTCAATTTATCTACATTCTAAATGTTTCTCTGCATTTCATTCTTCATTTTTTACTATAGCTTCTTGTGAATTTCAAATAAATAACTAATAAACTCATTATAACATATTTGTTTAAATTACCTATTCTGAATGTAGGATATTTGCCCCTTGTTTCGTTTTCGAACACCTCTCAAATACCTACTAAACGATTTTTTTTTTGCTAAAACTAGTCAATACTAATATAGGGGTTAAAACATATCATAAACATATCTGAAAATATCGAAAATCGGAAACCTAAAATAGTTCTGGGCATATATAGGTTAACATGTGCTGAACAATAATATGAATGTTTCAAATGCTTTTTGCGCAGTTTTCACATCCTCGTATCGTGCTTTTATAAACTATGTTCTACTTCACCTTTACAGTAGCAACTTGTTCGAAACTAGCTCATGCGGGAGATAAAAAGCTTTTACAGAGCTTGAATGATAGCTGAATTGAAAGTGGAGGAACAATAAACAATGTTTTCCGCGCTAGGACGGAAAATGTTAAAAGATAATTAGTTTTTTTTTTATACTCGTTTATTTCTAGAATCTGGTCCCTGCCTTTGCGATGTTATTTAAACGGCCACGAAAGGTTTTATTGGATGTCACGAACCTTAGATAATAGATTTAGATAGACTACAAAACTGTAGTACAAAATTTAAATTCGAGTATAGAGTACGAATTAACAATGCGATTTTGTCGCGCGATGACATACGTATACTTAGCGGGTGTCGAGAAGTGAGTCGCGTAAAATTATGCGTAATTTACGCTGATTCATTTTTACTCAAGTCCTGTTTGTGCCGCAGGGCGATACAAAAGGACTTTAGTATGAAACCGAATTCCACCGACTCATTTTACGCAATTCACAACTCACAAAATTACATTCGTTTGTCCTCACCCTATTTTCTAAGGATGAGAAATCATCAAATTACTTCTCCCGCTCTGGGTGAAGCAGAAAGGAGTGTCAGACTCTTACTGAATAAAACCCATCCGTGTTTCTCCTAGTGCCCTTTGTGTTCTAGGGCTACGGTACCTCTTTCGAACAGTTTCCGCAGCCCCAGCAGGCACTTGCCCTAGCGGGCCCCGTCTTTTGCTGACAGCTCTTTGAGGCACGCGGAGACCGTAGTGCGCCATCGACCTGGGCCTGGTTCTGATCAATCGGCGAGCCACCCAATGCTCGCCGTCTGCAGGCCCGCGCCTACGGTGGCCGGGAATCCCTGGGGCATCTTCTTCTGTTGCGGCGGCTTGGGCGTGATTTTTTCCTCGGAGCTCCGTCCGCCTTGATGCTATTTGCCGTGGCAGTGAAGTCTCGCTCCGGCGATGCGCCTCCACGCGCCACTCGTAAATGAGCGCGAGTGCTTTCGCCTCCAAATCCCATGGCGGTAGTCCAGCAAAGAGGCTTGCCGCCCCGCCAGAGACCGTGCGGTATCTCCGGGCCAGCTGGGTGGCCTTGACCCTCTGGGACATATTGAAGTAACGAACAGGTCACTTCCTCAAAGTAGGCACCCACACTGGCGCTCCATAAAGACCCAGGGACCGCATGACCCACGCGAAAAGCTTCCAGCAGGGGGCGTTTGGACCCCCTAGATTGGGCAGAAGCCGCTTGAAGGCAGACCTGGCTCGCTTAAGTCTGGGAGCCAAACGTCGGAAATTTTCGTCGAAGTTCCACCGGCTGTCAAGGACGAGACCCAGGTACGTCATCGTCGACCCGACACCGATGTGGCCTGTTTCGAGAACCATGGAAGCACATGGCTTCGGACTTGTGGAGGGCCACTACGAGACCCAACTGCTGGATCCTCTCAACGACTATCGCAACCCCGCGTGTCATTGCGTCGGCAGCTGCCTGGTGCGACCGCCCCTGCACCAGAACTAGCGTATTGTCAGCATAGCAGACAACACGCAGATTTAGATTTAGATATAGATAGATATAGATATAGATATAGATATAGATATAGATATAGATATAGATATAGATATAGATATAGATATAGATATAGATATAGATATAGATGATATAGATATAGATATAGATATAGATATAGATATAGATATAGATATAGATATAGATATAGATATAGATATAGATATAGATATAGATATAGATATATATGATATAGATATAGATATAGATATAGATATAGATATAGATATAGATATAGATATAGATATAGATATAGATATAGATATAGATATAGATATAGATACAGATACAGATATAGATATAGATAATGACATTTAAAAAGAAAAGAAGAAAAATCAGTTTATCTCATGTTTTCCAGTCGGATGGACGAAACACTCGGCTATTGCGGCTTTAAAACTAATTTATTAGTAAAACTTAGTAGGTCGAATGATTAATGATTCACGGCGACCTGCTAGTCTATTCTGTAAGTAACTATTTCGATATCGAGCTTCACCTGAGTGAGATAGCTCACAAAGTGAACTTTATTACGCACAAAATAAAGGTGTTACGTTTATACTCACCTCGGATTCCGCTGTCGAGACATGAAAATGTTGTTACAGCACTTGCCCCTTAGATTGAAAGGCTTCGAGTTGTAACAACCACTATTGTAGCTATAGAATTCTTTACTGAGCAAGAATTTGAATGGCTTGTCCTCTCTTGAATCCATTGAATGCCGTTATTTTCCAGACTATTGATTTTTCGATTTTTCGGAGAAGGTATTCAATGTGGTTTTAGACGAAATAACTTGTAAAACGATCTGTTCAAATATAAGGTACATAGGTAACTAAATATCAATATACTTGGTGACTTCGGAAATAATACGCACATTTTAAGTATGACAAATCTTCAAAAATTACAATGTTTCGAAAAAAAAAAAGTTGTACTACTTTAAAAAGATTATGATTTAATTACAAAAATGCATAGTTTTCAGATTTTTCCCTATGGTTGTAGTATAAGACGGTATTCTTTGCTAAACTACCCTATACATTTTAAATCCTTTGAGTGTCGAAATATTCGTTTTTTGCGGCATAAATGGTCGTATCTTTTTTACATTTAATTAGAAGTATGATTTTCACAGCTTCAAGGGACTATTGACTTGAGTAAATGGTTGTTATGGTTGTCAAGACGATACCTCCACGTGTTCCCGAGACAGCTCGGGAACACGTGAACGTATCGTCTTGACGACAAAGGAACGGACGGATGGACAGTCACTCTTTTCAATTCTTAACAACGAGACACATAAATGATGTTAATGTTTGAAAAATAAATAGTTTTAATTTTCGTGAAATATCTTCTATTAGGGTGAGGACAACGAGGCGGGGTCGTCTTGGCGGTGTCTCTAGACATTGCCAATGCCTTTAACACCCTGCCCTGGAGTTGCATTAGGGAGGCACTTCAGTATTACCGGGTGCCGACCTACCTCCTTCGCGTAGTCGAAGCTTACTTGACGGACAGAGCCGTCATCTACCCCGGTCACCTAGGAGAGTGGAACTGGCGAGTAATGTTGTTCGCGTGGGTCATGCGTCTATGTCTATATCTATATCTATATCTATATCTATATCTATATCTATATCTATATCTATATCTATATCTATATCTATATCTATATCTATATCTATATCTATATCGATATCTATATCTATATCTATATCTATATTTATATCTATATCTATATATATATCTATATCTATAAACAAAAAAATAATATATATAGCTATATCTACCGGGTTATTTGTAAAACAGCAACAACCTTTTAGGCAGTGAAAGTACACATGATTATAAACAACTTTTACTTTTAGACCAACTCTAAAAAACTAGATAAAAATATTAGCTGATTCATACATTTTCATTGGCTAAATATTGCATTTTGTCTGACTTACCTAAACAGCAATTAAAAGCCGAATCTTTACATAGTGTAAAACTAAGTCGCTTTTTTCTTCTATACGCTTATGTTTATATTCTAAACTACGCATCAGTCAATTTTTATGTTTTTATAAAAAAAGAGAGTGATTCAAAATAATTGTCTTAATATATACTCGTACGTTCTAATTTTTTTACGGAACGGAAAATATAGGATATGTGCATCCGAAGTCTCGGAAAAAAGCTAGTTATGAATAAAAGGCAGCCCAACTTGGTTGGATATGCTAAAAAACATATAAAATTGGATAAGTATGCTTTGTCCAGTAAGTGAGACAGCTAGTCTCAGACAAAGATCAGTAAAGTATATTAAGTAAGTACATTGTATATTAAGTGAAAAATAAGAGATATACCTACATATCTCATACGAAGGGATTGTTTTACGATATTGTTACTGAAACCCCAATAAAATAAAGTTATGCATTCTGGCTGCTGTCCAAATCCACATATAATGGAACTGGCAAAGCGAGGTTGTGACAACTTATGATAATCATAATATTTGTGCGAGTTAATTAAAAGAGAAATTAGTTTTTAATGTTAACCAAAATTATATTTGGACGTTGATTTTTAAACATTTTGCTGAACTTATATTGCTTGGGATTATATGCCCGATCGGCATAACCTCTCATAATAAAAGAAAAAAGGCGAAATGCTAGTCGAACTCACACTTGAAGGGTTCCGAACCATACTCTGCCTGCAAAACAAGAGAGAACAGGCATTTTCTGGGCACGCTCACTCCATCGGCGTGATTGTGGTTAAGAGCAAGCCCGTACCTAAATAAAAAAATAAGACATTAAAATACGCCCTTTTAGTTCACACACTACCACCTTTCATTGTAAATACTGCGAAAACTTTTACTATATATCTATTAACTAGTTGGCTCGCGCAACTTCGTCTGCGTCACAATTTTCATTACTGCTCCGCTCTTATTGGTCTTAGCGTAATGATATATAGCCTATAGCCTTCCTCGATAAATGGGCTATCTAACACTGAAAGAATTTTTCAAATCAGACCAGCAGTTCCTGAGATTAGCGCGTTCAAGTAAACAAACAAACAATCAAACTCTTCAGCTTTATATATTAGTATAGATTTTCGGTTCATACAATTAACCCGCTCATCATTCTTGATACTTTTATGCTGTAATATTTATTTACTCGTTAAAACTCGAATTACTATCATCAAGTGGGTTTCTATTTCAAAGGATTCAAAAACATAAAGCAAAGCCTCCTATTTCCAAATCATTTAAATATGTTAACGAATCTCGAATCAGAGCTCTGTACATAATGCGATCTTCATAATTAGATTACACCAAAGACCGCGTTTTTAAAAACCGTCATTTCATAAAATTTTACCACGTCCCAATTAAACTCAAAAACCGCATTTATTTTAGCCAGCTTTGTGGGTATTATCCATTTACACTTCCGTTTCATTCTGACCTCACGCGGGCAGCAATCACTGCGGTTGTGTTCGCACAACGTTTTGGTTATTTTTTGCATTCATTTATTTATTACTGGCTTAAAAAAATCCCAAATCTTTCAAAAATCACGGAATATCTGGATGGTAATTCTATTCCAACTGAACTGATTTGAATAAAACTTGGTAAACGTTTAGGCCATATTCTATAGGATACTTTTTTTCATCGAAATAATTATATTCCTTTGGGATTGTTTCCTCTTACACAGGTTAAGCTGACATTTTATCAGCTTTTAACAGATTCTGCCCACGACTTGGTACGCGTATATCCGGTTTTTCCAGTTTCTGCAAGGATTTTGAGAAATCCTCCCCTACAACAAAGGAATTTACATGCCAAATTTCAGCTTTTAGTCAGTCACTCACTCAATACCACCGATAACGGAAGAATTTTAAATACTCGTATTAGCATGATGATTAATTGTTCATTGGCATGTGTGTGGTCAGGCAACTATGTACTACTATTTGACTATTTGGCTCCGCTCCTGTTCGTCTTAGCATGATGATTTATATCCTATAACCTTCCTTGATAAATGGGCTATCTAACACTGAACGGTTTTATTTTATTATTAGCGCGTTATTATTAGCGATTAGCGCGTTCAAGCAAACAAACTCTTCCCGTCTTATTACAAAACAAGATCTAACTTTAGTACTGGGATTAATACTAGGTTTAAACCATGACTAAGTAAAACGTTATTATAAAACGAAGTTTATCACTAGTTCCTGAACTATCTATGGTACTAAAGTTAGTCCGCCGAGACCCCTAGTTTAACTTCGGTAGGTACTAAAAATATTTGACAGCTAATGTCATTAAAATATTGTGCATTTGTGCGTCTTTCTATTTAAAATTTGTTAAAATGGATATTAATATGATTGACGTCATGGATTTGGAAGATTTGGTCATGTTGGAGACGTCTCGGCGATCGTACAGGCATCGCTATCGTGTGAATCCATTTCAATTGAGTGACGAAGACTTTTAATATAAGTACAGATTCACAAAACGTTTTGGTCGGAAAATTGTGGATCTTTTACGTGAGGATTTAACTCACGACTCTCGAGGATGTCCACTGAGTCCTGCAATGCAAGTGGTTTGTGCATTACCTACGGAACTGGGCTCGACATGAAGTAAGTAAGTAACCTTGGTCAATGCTAACATAACATTAGACAAAATCCAAATATGTAAGTAATATGCCACTTGTTTACATGATACAAAACACTAAAATTTGCTAAATCTAAAGACTTATATTGTACCTTATTGATCGTTTTGAAATTAAAATAACATGTCATAACTGGTAATGAAGAAGACAAACAGTTACTATTATTGAAATCAGTTGCCAAAAATCAATTATTGTGTACACAGAGTACCTACTCAATAAATCATGTTTTGAATTTTACTATTAGACAGTAATTAATAGTATTATCACATAAATTATCTGAAAGCCAAACAAAACAAATCAGTTTGCATACCTGATATAACAAATTTTGTCAACTACAATGATAGATAAGCATGTCTGACTTATACCCTACTAATATTATTGTTTTATTCTAGATTCAAGACGATATTGCTGATTTACATGGTGTATCTCAACCCGCTGTCAGCAAACTTGTAAAAAGATAGCAGAGATTTTATCACGGATGTCCCGAAGATTCATTAAAATGCCTAATACTATAAATGAGCAGGAGGAAAGCATGAGGAAATTCCACAGGATCACTAATTTTCCTACAGTGATTGGGGCAATAGACTGTACTCACATAAGAGTTAAAAAAGTAAATGCTGATGGGGTCAGTTAAATATTAATAGAAAAGGATTTGCTTCAATCAATGTACAGGTAATCTTGAACAAAAATTTGTGATTGTCTCAATGTTATTGTGAAATGACTTTAGTTTGATCCAAAATGCTTCTTACAATAGAGAAAAACTTATTTCATTACCTGATTTACCAATGTCATATTAAAATAACAGAGAAAATGTAAAGTTCTAATTAACTGTCACTTTTCAGGTGGTTTGTGATGCTGACCTGAAAATCATGGACATTGTTACCAGATGGAGTGGCAGTGTATACTGTTTCCTGGTGAGGAAGACAACATAGAGCAATCTTCAAGTGAACCATCAGTACAAGATATATTCCAACTTCTGTTAGGGGAAATATTAGGAGAAGGCAGTTTATTGAAACTCATTTTTAGTAAAAAAGAAAATATTACTTTTAATCAGTATGTATTTTAAATTAGTAATCTTTTTACAATATATGGAGCAATAAGTACCTAAAAATAATAATTTCACATATCAGGATATTTTACAAACATGTTAATAATTATGATACATCAGTTGAACATAGGGGCAGCAGTGAATTACAGTTTTAAAATGAAATTAAACTTACTATTGTTTATTAAGTATAAGATTTTTTACTGTAATCTTTATAAAAAATATGCTTGGTTCCTGTAGACATAAAAAATTGTTTCTCTTACCAATGGCAGCATTTTTATTGCCAAAATGGTCATATAAATGTTTTTTTAACTAATTTTACTTGTGATAGCTACCTACTTCCGCATTGGAGGGTTTTCTATGTAAAAAGTTGTGAGATACATATTTGCTTAATTATTTGGTTAAGATACAAGAGCGTTATAATGGCCCGTGAACTATAGCATTCAGCCATACGTGTGTGGATGCAGAATAAAAAATCTACTTACATTTACACAATCTACCTATTTTGCAAGCTTGTTTTCTTTTTCTTTGTTGTGCTTTTTGTGTCAATATTCTTATGCATCGACATCATGCTGGTGCTTTCTGTATCTGTCGTTGGATTGGTTTAAAAAAAATAGATATATGGAAGTCATGGAAAAAACTTGTGTTCATATTGGATTGTAATAACGTATTTTACTGGCTCCTGCCCAAAATTAACGTTAAAATTTAGTCCACAGGAACTTAGTGCTTGGATAAAGTGCTAATTCCATCCAAATTCATAAAGCCGTTAATTAAAGCGTGATTATATTAGTAGCTATTTACCTTGCAAATACACAATATGCTGTTCTGGGTCTTCTTTGTGTATTGTGTGTGTAACTTCATATTGTACAGTTTCCGCATTAGTAGGACCAGGTTTAGGGTCAGTGAAAATTTCTTTTGAAGTTGGCACATGAACTTGAGTCTAAAAGAAATAAATTAACTTGTTTTTTTCACACCAACTGCTGTATTTTTTCTATAATTAGTTATGTTTGGTTATGTTATTAGTGTTATGTTATCCATGTCATGTTATTAGTTGATTGAAAATTATGTAAAATATCTAAAATTAACCAATTTCAATTAAATGTTTTATGATCTTAATATGAAATTTTATTTACCACTGCATCACTATCATAGTGGCTTGTTGGTCTAGTGGTTAGTGACCCTGACTGCTATGCCAGAGGTTGTGGGTTCGATTCCCACCCAGGACAAATGTTTGTGTGATGAGCATGATCATTTGTTCTGTGTCTGGGTGTAGTTTATCTATAATATGTATTTAGAAATATATAAGTATGTTTATCAGTTGTCTAGTACCCATAACACAAACTCTGCTTAGCTTGGGACTAGATGGCGTTGTGTGATAGTTGTGTGGAATATTATATTATATATATTATAGTCATTGACTTCAATGACAAAATCGTGAGGAGCAATCGCCATAATTTGTAAGTCCTCAGGAGAAGGTGATGGAGGTTTTTCGCCATCGCCTGTCTGCGTCTGTTCCCTTCTGTGTCTGGATAGGTTGATATTTACAGAGGATTTTGTAGATTTTTATCTTCTATAATTTAATATGCGCTGACTGCGCAATTAGTTGACGTAATATTTCCTGTAAATAAAAGAAAATTCACGTTAGGCAGTCTAAATAAGATGACACAAAGCTTTACTTCACTAATATATTAAAAAAAAACAACACATGGATTTTTTTTATTAAAAAAAATCCATGTTTTACTAACTTTTTCTTCGACACTCCAGTTTACACCCCGTTTTTTCCTGTGCTGTTGTACATTTTTTATTTCAGTCACTATTTAACTTTTACAAGTGATAGCGTGGCGGCTGATAAGACAGAACGGAAGAAAAATACGTGTTGCGGACCTCAAGTAACGTGGGATATGGGCAGGAAGATTATGATTGAAACAGACGAAACAAAGAATATTTTTTTAAAAAGACCGCCAAACGACAACTTGCCGCCATCTGAAAGTCGCTCCACTTCATGCTAGAGGTGTTAAAAAATAAGACAAAATGATTATAAAAAGTTCGTCAAAATACAAGTTGTACTTGTTCATTATATTATAAAATAAACAAAGAATAATTTATGATATATTTTTGTATTGATAATTAATTATTTAAGCATTTCAAGTGTTATTATAAAATCAATATTTAGAGAAACGGAACGTTGCTTCAAGTGGAGCCTGAATGAACGAATGAAAGAATGCCATTTATGCTTCTTATCTGTGGGTATTATTTAAACCACGGACTTTCTTTGGTACTAGCTAATCCTCGAATAGTCTTAGTTTTGTAATCGGAACACATTTTAAATCTGGTACTAGCGTTAGTACCGTAACAAACCTAGACTTGTTAGTCTTGGTTTAAACCAGTATTTAAGCCTTGTTTTGTAATAAGACGGTTCAGGTTTATATATTAAGTCAGACAAAATGCAATATTAAGCCAATTGAAATGTATGAAACAGCTGATATTTTTATCTAGTTTTTAGAGTTAGTCTCAAAGTAAAAGTTGTTTATAATCTTATGTACTTTCACTGCCTAAGAGGTTGTTGCTGTTTTACAAAAAACCCGGTAGATATAGATATAGATATAGATATAGATATAGATATAGATATAGATATAGATATAGATATAGATATAGATATAGATATAGATATAGATATAGATATAGATATAGATATAGATATAGATATAGATATAGATATAGATATAGATATAGATATAGATATAGATATAGATATAGATATAGATATAGATATAGATATAGATATAGATATAGATATAGATATAGATATAGATATAGATATAGATATAGATATAGATATAGATATAGATATAGATATAGATATAGATATAGATATAGATATAGATATAGATATAGATATAGATATAGATATAGATATAGATATAGATATAGATATAGATACGCATGACCCACGCGAACAACATCACTCGCCAGTTCCACTCTCCCAGGTGACCGGGGTAGATGACGGCTCTGTCCGTCAAGTAAGCTTCGACTACGCGAAGGAGGTAGGTCGGCACCCGGTGATACTGAAGTGCCTCCCTAATGCAACTCCAGGGCAGAGTGTTAAAGGCATTGGCAATGTCTAGAGACACCGCCAAGACGACCCCGCCTCGTTGTCCTCACCCTAATAGAAGATATTTCACGAAAATTAAAACTATTTATTTTTCAAACATTAACATCATTTATGCGTCTCGTTGTTAAGAATTGAAAAGAGTGACTGTCCATCCGTCCGTTCCTTTGTCGTCAAGACGATACGTTCACGTGTTCCCGAGCTGTCTCGGGAACACGTGGAGGTATCGTCTTGACAACCATAACAACCATTTACTCAAGTCAATAGTCCCTTGAAGCTGTGAAAATCATAGTTCTAATTAAATGTAAAAAAGATACGACCATTTATGCCGCAAAAAACGAATATTTCGACACTCAAAGGATTTAAAATGTATAGGGTAGTTTAGCAAAGAATACAGTCTTATACTACAACCATAGGGAAAAATCTGAAAACTATGCTTTTTTGTAATTAAATCATAATCTTTTTAAAGTAGTACAACTTTTTTTTTTCGAAACATGGTAATTTTTGAAGATTTGCCATACTTAAAATGTGCGTATTATTTCCGAAGTCACCAAGTATATTGATATTTAGTTACCTATGTACCTTATATTTGAACAGATCGTTTTACAAGTTATTTCGTCTAAAACCACATTGAATACCTTCTCCGAAAAATCGAAAAATCAATAGTCTGGAAAATAACGGCATTCAATGGATTCAAGAGAGGACAAGCCATTCAAATTCTTGCTCAGTAAAGAATTCTATAGCTACAATAGTGGTTGTTACAACTCGAAGCCTTTCAATCCAAGGGGCAAGTGCTATTCTGTAACAACATTTTCATGTCTCGACAGCGGAATCCGAGGTGAGTATAAACGTAACACGTTTATGTTGTGCGTAATAAAGTTCACGTTGTGAGCTATCTCACTCAGGTGAAGCTCGATATCGAAATAGTTACTTACAGAATAGACTAGCAGGTCGCCGTGAATCATTAATCATTCGACCTACTAAGTTTTACTAATAAATTAGTTTTAAAGCCGCAATAGCCGAGTGTTTCGTCCATCCGACTGGAAAACATGAGATAAACTGATTTTTCTTCTTTTCTTTTTAAATGTCATTATCTATATCTATATCTGTATCTATATCTATCTATATATATATATATATATATATCTATATCTATATCTATACATATATATATATCTATATCTAAATCTAATTCTGCGTGTTGTCTGCTATGCTGACAATACGAATGTAATTTTGTGAGTTGTGAATTGCGTAAAATGAGTCGGTGGAATTCGGTTTCATACTAAAGTCCTTTTGTATCGCCCTGCGGCACAAACAGGACTTGAGTATGAAACTGAATCAGCATTACGCATAATTCTACGCGACTCACTTCTCAAACAAGTACGTTCGTTTGGGCTCATCCTTAACCAGTATCATTACGAGCAAGTAATTAATTACTTAAATTAAAAAATATCAATATCGAAATATTATTTCACGTAGAAACATTTAAGGGTAAACAAACATAGACGGTATGTATAGTATCGATACCTGACCGAAAATTATTTCCTCGCTGTTTTATAAAATTGCGGTCAAAAGCCAATCAGTTCATCTGTATAATTTGAATTTACGAAATTGTAATTGTTTCATTCATAAATGTTTTTATTTTTAAAGAGGTAATTGTTAAACAATTAAACTTCACCAAGGTAAATTTTTTTGATTCTCAATTAATTATAATTATGTAATTAAGTTTAATGGATGTTTTTTAAGTTGTGTTCTGTATTGTTAAGTAACATTCAAGCAAATTAAGTTGAAAAAAGTGGACCTTACAACAAAAAAAAAAAAAATTGTAAGTACTATAAATACAGAATTCTAGAATTTGTTAGTAACTAATTTCTCCTTATAGTTATGGCCCAATGTATTATTCAATAAGAGGATTATTTTATGACAACGTAAGAAAAAGACGTTTAATACCAAATCCTACTAATGTAATTGATGTAGGTAAAAAAAATATTTTATAGGATAGTACTTTATAGAAAATTGTCTAGACCTGAATAAATCGGGTATTGCTATATACAATATATATTTCGTTCGAAATAAAATATGTTCAATGAAGACTGAATAATACAGATTCTACTTGGTTTTATTGCTTCATAAAAATAACAACTTGGGGGCATCAAAGAACTTTACCTAAAATATTACGAATGGTTTACGAGACGACGTACGCTGTACGAATACCTATATATAGTATATAATTAATAATATAATTGTATTAATCCGGTAAGACTAATACCACTGAAAACATCGCAAGGTAAAACCTTAAAAACTAATGTCACTACTGGAGCAATGAGGCATTTAATTATTTATAAACTGCTCTCCATCTACCCAAGTTGACGTTGCTTAAAGACCCAGAAAAAGGGATATCCTCTCCGAGCCTAGAACTTATTAAAGTTAAAATCTCTACAAGCCTTCATAATAAACCCCCAGATTGAAATAACAAAGAGCCCTACACACTGCCCTGTCGTAGCACCCAGCGAGCACGACTCGCTACGTCTTTTTTCTAATTACGGCAGCCTAAGGCCACAGCGGAACGAACACATAATGCAAAACTTGTTTTAATACTAACAAAATCTCAATTCGCAATTTTAAAAAAAGGAAATAAGTTTTTTTGCGCCGGCATGTCGAATAGAATCAATCGTCGTAATAGAATTTTGTACCCTGCATGGGTACAAAATTCTATTACGACTATTGATTAGTTGGGAAAGGGCTAGACAGATGATGCTATGGTCTGGTCAGTCCGTGGACTTCACCGATCCATTTGACAGACCTCGTTAGGCGTTCATCATCCTTAAAGTTCGACCCATTCAGCTGTTTTATTCAGCCTCAAGTCTGTCCATGTTATAATGTTCCTAACATAAAAACGTTGCATTGGTAAAAACAATAATAATAAAAATGTCTCTATATTTATGTACATACATCTGTTTCGATGCTTAAGGGATATCAATCAACCGTGCTAAGCTTATACCATTCATATTGGTTTAATTTACGCCCTAATGGTTTATTAAACCCAGGAGCGCAATGGGAAAGTAATAAAATTACAATGTGTATGTGGCTAATGTTGTTCCTATTTCATTTGCCATATTTTCACCACTTCGAAACACCATTTTGCGGAATGTTTATCACATATGGTAGCATTTTCATAAAAATTCAATATGTTGAGCTACAAAATTTTGTGACAGAAACGAATCGCTGCAAAACCGACTTCACGCAGTCTTGTCTGCCCTACCCCTAGAGTGTAATTTAAGCCCACATAGGCGCAGAGGCGGCGTATAAGCTCTTGTGGGGTCGCCGAAACCCCGCAGCGCCGGAGCCGTAACAGAAACAATACTTGCTGCATGTTTCATGCCTGCTTGCATACTGCATGCCTGCTTGCATGCTTCTTACTGGGATGACTTAAAACCACTTTTGTTTACCATCACTACCACCACCATAACTACCACACCACCGTGGTATAATGAATGTTCGAAAACAATACTTTGAGCAAATGTTATTTCGGCTAAGTGTAACTTTGGTAGAGAGGCGAAAAAAATCGAATTGATAGTAGGCCGATTGATATAGTGGCAGACGTGACTTCGATGAAGTAAAAAAAACGAAACGATAATAGTTTGAAAAGTTTTAGGTTAAATGAAATTCGGTCAGATATTTTTCAAACATATGATGGGTAACCTTTAATTATACTACCTCGATAAACAAGACATATTTCAACAATATCTCATAGTTTAAAAATACACCGCTAAATTTCCAAAGAAGCGAGTATTATTTTCATAAATTTGTATTCGAGGAGTTAATTTGCTAATGAGTTTCCAGAACCATATCAGTTTATTTTCAGAGTGGACTTTGTCACAATAAGAAGTTATGGCTGTTGGTAGAAAATTTTATTTCTTTATTTTTTCGTAAGACTTACAGACTAATATCCTTATAATGACAATAATTATAACTAAATTGCTATTAATAAGTCTCCACAGATAAATACAATTGATCCACTAACATTGTCCACGCCCACGACTTGTGTAGCAGATGGCTGTAATTTGACATCGTAAGCCAATAATAAGGCGTCATTGCCATTAAATTTCTTCTTCAATAAATATGGTTGGGTTGTGAAGGTCAGGGGCCGCGTCAGGGCAAGGGGTCGTCGGCAATGCCATCATGAAATATAGCTAGTAGAATAGGGAATGTGTATACGATTTTTTTATTTGTAAAATGAAATACTTATTAGCTCCGTCAAACAATCATAATTTTTTTTTTTAAATACCTTCATCAGCGATGAAGTTATACAGCTTCAAATATTACAATTAGAAAGAGAAGTCCGATATGAACTTTAACGTAAAGACAATTACTTTTATTACGGTTGCCATAGAAAACAACGTTTTTGCGAGAGGGACAGACATGTTTGTTTATAATAATTGTATCCCGTTTGTTTTCAAAGTAATTTTGATTCTATTTTCACTGTTAGT
Organism: Lacanobia oleracea; assembly: GCA_950371165.1. Classification (NCBI taxonomy): domain Eukaryota; kingdom Metazoa; phylum Arthropoda; class Insecta; order Lepidoptera; family Noctuidae; genus Lacanobia; species Lacanobia oleracea. Next base: position 22,977,950 of record OX493391.1, on the reverse strand, counting down.
ATTATATTTTCGGATAAACCGTGTGAATCTATACTAATAATTATACAAATCAGAAGAGTTTGTATGTTTGCTTGAACGCAATAATCTCAGAAACCACTGGTTCGATTTGAAAAATTATTTAAGTACTAAATAGCCCATTTATCGTGGAAGGCTAACATAACATTTTGCTACGAACAATAAAAGCGACGAACGACGAAGTTGCGCGGGTCAGTTAGAGCTAAAATATAAAAGGTTGATTACATGACTCTTCGACAGCGTTTGTCAATCCTATACATTCAGTCAAAAAAGTATCGGGAATGGATGATTTGTTTATGGTTCCAAATTCAAATTTTTGTTTTTTTTGTAGTTGTTAGATTGGCACAACTGTTTTCCATTTTGGCGCGGAGTTTGAGTTGCATCTGTTATTTATATTAAATACAGTGCTGGTTTTAGTTATATCATATATAGTGTGTATTGCGATTTTCATAATGGACAAAAATATCGAACAAAGAGTTTGTCTTAAATTTTGCATCGCCAATGGAATTTCGTGTTCGGAGTCACTGAAAATGTTACAGAAGGCTTACGGTGAATCGACTTTATCAAAAACTCGTGCTTATGAGTGGTTCAAAGCGTTCAAAAGCGGTCGAGATGTGATGGAAGATTTGCCTCGCTCTGGTAGGCCGTCAACGTCTGCAACTGAAGTTAACATCGCAAAAGTGAAGGAAATAGTGACTGAAAATCCCCATTCAACTCTGAGAGAGATAGCCGCCGAACTTTCTGTATCTCACGAGTCGATCCGTACCATTTTAACTAATCATTTGGGTATGAAACATGTTGCTGCTCGGCTAGTCCCAAAAGATCTGAATTTTCTCCAAAAACTCAATCGCATGAAAGTCGCTGAAGACATGCTAGAACGAGTCAGTTCGGACCCAACATTCATGAAACGCATTGTTACTGGTGACGAGACGTGGGTTTACGAGTTTGACATGCAAACTAGTCAACAAGCTTCGGAGTGGCGCCTTCCAACTGAACCGAAACCGAAAAAACCACGCCAAAGTCGATCAAAAGTCAAAGTCATGTTGACTGTTTTCTTTGACTATCGCGGTGTTGTGCACTCTGAATTCTTACCGGAAGGTCTAACGGTAAATAAAGAATATTATTTGAGCGTTATGCGGCGTTTAAGAGAGCACATTCGACGAAAAAGGCCAGATTTGTGAAAAGAAAATTCTTGGATTTTGCACCACGACAATGCGCCTTCGCACAAGGCTATCATTGTGAACAAATTTTTAACCAAACACTCAACAAATACCATCCAGCAACCACCATATTCACCAGATATGGCTCCTGCTGACTTTTTTCTTTTTCCTAAACTCAAATTACCACTTCGTGGCACCCGTTTTCAACCGATAAAAGACATAAAGGAGAATTCGCGGCGAGAACTGAACTCAATTCCGGAAGCAGCGTTTAAAAAATGTTTTGATGAATGGATTATTCGTTGGCGTAAGTGTATCGTTTCTAAAGGAGCATACTTTGAAGGTGATAAAATAAATTTGGATGAATATTTTTCATTCTGTGTATTATTGATCTTTTCCCGGTACTTTCTTGACAGAGTAGTACATTTTGTCTTTTGGACAATGGGCTAGATTTCACCATCAAAAAATTGTATCATCAAAATATCATCACGCTAAGACCAATAGGAGTGGAATATACGAAGTTGCGTGGGTCAACGAGTATTAAATATTTTTTTTTATGCCTAGTCCCTATTCGGCTTGTATAAGAACGTCTGTCTCTCACACCAAAACTATGTTGATTTCAACATGTTGTAGTGAAGCCCAGATTTCCTACCTCGCATGCACTATAAATTCTGAAATAATTTTATTAGTTGGTACTCGTACATGTATAAATATAATAAAGTCTTTATGCCCTTTCTTAAGGATGGGAAATCATCAAATGACTCCTCCCGCTCTGGGTGAAGCAAGAGGGAGTGTCAGACTCTTACTGACTAAAACCCATCCGTGTTCCTCCTGGTGCCCTTTGCGTTCCAAGGCTACGGCACCTCTTTCGAACAAATTCCGCAGCCCCAGCAGGCACCTGCCCTAGCGGGCCCCGTCTTCCAAGCTGACATCTCTTTGAAGCGCGCTGGGATCGCAGCGCGCCGCCGACCCGGGCCTAGTTCTGATCAGACGGCGAGCCACCCACTGCTCGCCGTCCGCAGGCCCGCGCCTACGGCGGCCGGGAATCGTCCTGCGACTCCAGACGCCTGGGACGTCTTTTTCTGTTGCGGTGACTGGGACGTGAGGTTTCCCTCTCTCTCACACGTTCGGTCTCCTTCTTTGCTAGCATTACTGCTTCGCAGAAGGAGGTGATCGCTTCCCATGCCTCCTCGCTCCGGATCAAAGATTGAACCAAGGCCGGTCGCGAGAGGTCGCCGCCGCCGATCGTCTCGACGAGGACCCGGCGGTGCTCCGCCCAAGCAGGGCAGACCTCCACCGTATGCTCCACCGTGTCCTCCGGGCGATCCTCGCAGTGATGACACCCGGGCGCATCCTCCTGCCGAATCCGAAACAGGTATCTCCCGAAACAACCGTGTCCGGTGAGTACCTGTGTCAGGCGGAAGGTGAGGACGCCGTGGCGCTGCTCCAGCCACTCCTCAAAGAGGGGACTTATCGCCTGGATTGTTGCGTGCCCAGCGCTGGATTGCGACAGTCGCTGTCTCCATACCGCCATGAGATCCTGCCGGAGCTCCGTCCGCCTTGCCGCGGCAGAGGTGTCTCGCCCCGGCTTCGCGCCTCCACGCGCCACTCGTAAATGAGCGCGAGGGCTCTCACCTCCAGATCCCATGGCGGCAGTCCGGCAAGGAGGTTCACCGCCTCGCCAGAGACCGTGTGGTATCCCCGGGCCAGCCGGATGGCCATGACCCTCTGAAAGTCTTTATGCCCTTGGATCTATAATTATGAAATTTTACACAGGTGATGTTTACAACAAATAAGGAACTCTATTTCGAAACTCACTTTCCAATGTATGAAAAGAGGTGGCAAAGTGTGATGTCTGTCATATACAAAACAAATAAATATGGCAAGTTATGCCAGAGTAAAAGTGCAAAGTTCTAACAGAAAAAGAAAAGGTAATTTGCTTTACGAGTGAACTTATTCCATCGGAACTGATTTAATCCACAGGCGAAGACCAATATAGTTGGAAGCGACTTCACTAACAATGTTACGAGACCCTTCACGAACTAATGTGGTTAACAGCTATTTAACAACATATACTGACTGACTCCATACATGTTTCAACGACACAAATTCACATGTATTTTTAGGGTTCCGTACCCGAAGGGTACCAATGGAACCCTTTTAATAAGCCGCCTCCGCTGTCCGTCCGCCCTTCCGTCCGTCCATCCATCTGTCTATCAGCGAGGTGTATCTCAAGATCCGTAATAGGTAGACAGTTGAAATTTTCACTATTTGTATATTTCTATTGCCGCTATAACAAAAAATAATAAAAATTAGGTTTATGGTACGGAACACTTCGTGTGCGAGTCCAACTCACAATCGGTCGGTGTTTTTCTAATTACTAACTGCAACATTATAGCACGGGTCGATCTTCATGGTTAAGCAACGCTTGCCAAGGTTGGTCTGTGGATGACCGTCTTAAAATAACAAGTTTCCTCCGTGCCTGGGAAAGCAAGCTAAGCCTTTGGTCCCGGCCGTCATGTGTAGATCTTTGGCAGTCATTACGGATTGTCAGAAGCCAGTAAATCTGACTCCAGACAGTGAATAGATTGTGGAGGTCTGGTAGGCAGCCGCTCCACGTAAAACACTGGTATTCAGCTGAATCCGGTTTGACTAGAAGCCGACCGCGATGTGACTTGATGACTTGGGAAAAGGCTAGGCAGATGATGACTAACTACAGCATTATATTATTTTCTATAGATTTATTGGAAACATTAAGCATAACGATCTGACCAAACAAACGTGTTTACTAGCATACTAGTACGTTTATCAGGCATCGTGATTTGGCACTAATTAGAATGAATCCGATTAACTCATCAAAGCGTGATTTAATGAAATAATGATGATTATCGAACATAAGCCTAAATTCAACTCTTTGTACCTCATTAAACGACAGAAAATATTCCACTTTATTTTATTCACTATCGTCATACGAGTGAATGCTGATAATGAAAGTGTATCTAATAATTTATCATTTACGTGTTCGGAATTTAATGTGTTCGGTTTCCAGTCGAATTGATTTTACACGGACCGACTATCTTTTTTGTGGGGAAATCCTCAAAGGATTCTCTGCGATTAAAGAGAACAAAGAGTTATGTCAGACTTATCCCGACTAAAGCCTCGCAGTTCTTACTCCTACCATACGCCAAGGGCCCGGGATGAGTTGAATGAGTTTAGTTGAAAATCACGCGGGCCGCCCGCCACTGCCATCACCCAATGCGGCAATCAAACGACCACACAGAGTCCAATAAAGCGCACGGATCATTTTGCGCACCGCCTCGGCCGACGATTTAGCCCAAGAGGACAAGCGATCTTGTCAGATCTCCACAAACGCAACATTCTTTGGCAAGGCTAGTGTCAAAGATTTTCAAATGATAACCGGGACCAACGGTTTAACGTGCTTTCCAAGGCACGGAGGAGTTTCTATATGTTAAGGTCACCTATCCACAGACCAACCTCAGCAAGCGTTGCTTAACCTTGAAATCGGCCCATGTGGCTGTTATTAGTTAGCTACGAGCTCTTCAATTAAGGAATAAAATTTGATTTTGGAAAAAAACAGCCTGTTAATATTAAACCATTCAAAAGTGTCGCTAATTAGGATCAAATTCTGGCACACTAACACATTTCAAACTAAAACAAAAAAAGCTCATTTTCACCATTTTTTAATAGAAACAAACAGTGTCTCGAAAATGAACCTTAAATACAAAAATAAATTCAATATTTGGGTTGGCGGCGATTGATTGAAATTATCTTGAATTCTAAATTTCACGTTAAACCGATATCAAGTATGAATCAATCATGATAGTTTAATTCCGTCTGATCAATCTATGACATAAGTACAAAGTTCGGTTCGGTCTAATATTCTGGACGCGATGATCGCAAACCGGACATTTGCGGAAAGCTCGCTTCAATATAAAATTGAAAAGAACGGATATTACTCCCGGAATTCCTGTGCAATATTTATAAGTTCTACTAAGCTTGTGCAATCTCATTTTGCGTAAGAAAACAACAACAACATCACGTAACCCTTCATTTTATCGTCATCATAAGTTAAAAGTATCCGAAGAAAAGAGAACCTCTTCCTTTCTGAAGTCAGTTAAATAGCTATCCACTCTTGAACATTTGATACGTCTCTCTAATAGGGTAAGTACTGGATTCAAAAAATCGAATTAGTCCTTGAGATAGATTTTCAAAAAACGTCTGACACGTATTTTTTCTCTTGTTACGTAAACCAAAATTGACGAAGATACTATGCTTTTAAAATTCCGTTTACAGCCGTGGTATAACTTTTAGTGCGTTCTGACGTCACGAACCACCACTCCCGAGTTTTGATGCGTTTTTCTTTGTCAATATTCATTGATTTACAAAAACAAAAAATATGTGTTCATTATTTCTCAACACTCTAACTTGCGGCCTAAACAGATTTGCAAATTATTGATGGTGGAAACTAGCCTATTACATATTAAATACTGAACCCTCAAATGAATGCTCGCTATTCATTTGATGATCCCTATGATTAACTTGATAAAAAATATTTCAAAACCACGATTAATAATTTCACGATAATATTTCAATACCTTTGGGTATGCAGACGATAGCACTGTTGCTGAGAGATACGTGTCCGACGCACGAGCTGGTGGGTCGCAGATCCGGTCTTTCCGGGAGGCAATGGTTGAGCGCTTGAACGTGTCCCTACAGGCGGTCTCTGATTGGGGCGTTGCCAATCTGGTCAAGTTCAATGCTGCTAAGACCCAAGCGTGTCTATTTTCCGCCAAAAGGAGCCAATTCCACCCAGCTCCATCTTTCCGCGGTGAAACCGTGCCGATAACCGACCAACTTGAGCTTCTTGGGGTTACATTAACATCTACTCTCAATTTTAGCCCTTACATAGAGGCAAAAGCTCAAGTGGCTGCAAAGAAGTTGGGGATTCTGGCTAAGGTGAGACGGTACTTCACGCCGGAACAGCTGCTCAAACTCTATCAAGCGCAAGTTCGATCGTGTATGGAATACTGCTCTCATCTTTGGGATGGATCTGCCAGATACCAGCTTGATGCCCTTGAGTCAATTGAGAAACGAGCCAAGAGGATCATCGGCAATGAGAGGCTCGTCGCGTCGAAGCTCCAAAGTCTTGAACATCGACGACGAGTTGCTAGCCTGTCGGTTTTTTACCGGTTGCATTTTGGGGAATGTGCGACGGAATTGCATAATTTAATTCCGCCAAGCCCGTTCCATCATCGGATCACAAGACGAACGGCGATGCGCCACCGGTACATGGTGGACATCCTACCCATACGCACAAAACGTTTTGGGAACACATTCATAGTGCGTACAGCTAAGGAGTGGAATTCCCTGCCGGAGTCTGTGTTTCCTGATAGCTACAACCTGGGAGTCTTTAAATCAAGAGTGAATAGGTTAATTATTACTAGGCAAGCGTGCTCCATCTTCGACCACATCCTCGCTTACCATCAGGTGAGATAGTGGTCAAACGCGTGCCTATCAATAGTAAAAAAAAAAAAAAAAACGAATGCTTCGATTCCCAAATCAGGTAAAATATTATTTTCGTTTCTGACTAGTAGCTGCCTGGAGTTAATAGTGTGTCTCGGGAAGCACATAAACTTGTTGGCCGTGCGCCTAATCTGTCCTTGGTCGTGTCGGGTTGCCGTACCATCAGACCATGAGAGTTTAGAAACAGAGAGTGTACCTGTATTTGCGCGCATTTGTGCATTAAACTATCTCCTACATTCCTAGCTAATCTTTGTTAAGGTTAGCCATCGTGGCCGATATTGGTTGACATTATCAAACTGATGTAGCGACAATATCTGCCCTCAACGTATTTTGCTACATAGTACAATTGAAACTTATCACAACTTTTTTTTTAACATAATTCGGGTTTTTCATTGTTAAAAACAAAATAAAGAATATATAGGATCACATTGCTGTACAAAATACAAAGCAGTGTCGTGAATCTGCAATAGTTTATCTGCGATCTTTACAAACAGTGCTAACACATTGAAATCAACGAGCACGTTTCTTTTCGTAACGTGTTTCAGAACATAACGTTTGTCAGGCATAAGACTTACCAAGTTCAAGAGGTAAACATTCGTAATCGTCCTCATTCTTCTGTTGCTAGTAAGCGTTGCTATGACAAGAAAGTTCCCCGCTATAGACAGCATGAAGATCAAGATGTATGGAGGAAGAATAAACCGCCACTCATACGCGTTGCTAGCAACCTTGCCTGCAACTACACTCGTGTTGCGGACTGCAATGAACGTTGAGATGGTGGAAGTTTCCCTCATTCTGAGAAGAGAGGAATTGAGTATTGTGCTTATTTCCTCCATCTTGAGTACCTGCAAATAAAAAAAATATGTGAGAAACTGGTCATAGCTTAGGAAATATGGCAATTTTCTTTACGCGCCAGGGCTTTTGAAGTTTTCCAGGTTTCACTGTAATGTTTGCTGCACATAAGTGTTTGTTTGACTTTGTCGCTTGGGTAAACTACTTTGCGGTTAACACAATAATAAAATATATGGCTTTGTGCTTTGCAAACTACGCCTGTAGCAACACTATTTTATGCTGCAATAATCGTGTTAAACGAGTCCCTTTTTATCACGCACTTTTTGTACAGTCAACAGCAAAAGTAGATGATCAAAATCAGAAATTCAATACTAATGAACGGAGTTCGCGTCAGAACTGTGTGGCGTCGAAGTGATTCAAAAGTATGTGATTGTAAATTATACCAAACATTTACTACTAGTACAGCTGCCATATATTCGTGATCAGTTTTGACTCCAAAAGTTATTAACTCAATTCGCATCAGAACTAAGGAGTGAAAAAAATTTACAAAACTAGTGAACAGTTAAAATCAAAAATTAAATGATGAAACTGAGGCCACGTTATCATGAGGCATATAATTAATCCATCCTTATTTTTATATATATATATATATATTTTTTTTGTTTTACGTATGTTCAGGCATAACTACTTCATATTTTTTTTTTTTGTTTGAAAGGGTATACTCTCGATGTGGTCCCATTGTCACCAAGTCAGAATTTGATGAAGGGATCCCATGGAAATCGAGGGAAACCCTCAAATTTTATAGGCACACCTATAGTGATTTGGGTATTTTTTATAGTAACTCGTGCATTCGCTCTCGAAAAGCACCATTTGCTGAAGTGGAACTGATGATGAAGACCACAGATGGGCATCGGAACTACTCAATTATACCCAAGTATTTCACGGGTTGCGATTCAATTACTTTAATATGGTTGCTAAGTAATTTATGCTCGTCAAAATGCATAGTGATGATGATGCCTTCACCATGAAGCTCCAGTTCTCCTGGTTCTTACTAGGAGAACTCCTCAACAATTAACGTCCCTGCATCGGGAAAAGCAATATGTTGTAAAAGGTGATGAGCAGTTGTCATTGGGCTATTGTAACTTAGATAAATTACAAACTGACCCACTAGAAAGTGAAAAATAAAAACTTTTTACAAAAAAATACAACCGACTTCCAAAAAAAACACTTCAAAGTGAAAAATAACTTTAATTTTGGAAATCGGTGGCAAAAAACTAAAACACAGATCTAAAGACACCGACTTCTAAGTGAAAAACAACTCTATTATTTTTCACTTTGTAGTGTTTTTTTTGGAAGTCGCTTGTTTTTTTTGTAAAACGTTTTAAGTTTTTTTTAATGAACATATGCTTTTTTAGGGGTTCAATTGGATGAAATTTGGCATATATTCAATATGCAAATTTTTATCCAATTCAGCAGATTTTCCGTAAAACATAACAAATTAAATTACTGGGTTAATTAAAAAATAAGGATGGATGAATTATATGCCTCATGATAACGTGGCCTCAGTTTCATCATTTAATTTTTGATTTTAACTGTTCACTAGTTTTGTAAATTTTTTTCACTCCTTAGTTCTGATGCGAATTGAGTTAATAACTTTTGGAGTCAAAACTGATCACGAATATATGGCAGCTGTACTAGTAGTAAATGTTTGGTATAATTTACAATCACATACTTTTGAATCACTTCGACGCCACACAGTTCTGACGCGAACTCCGTTCATTAGTATTGAATTTCTGATTTTGATCATCTACTTTTGCTGTTGACTGTACAAGAGTGTAAAAGACATTGTTTCCTATATTGCCTTTGCTTTATATTGCTACTGTGAGCCAAATGAAATCTGGTAAACTTAACAAAATGAGAATGAAGTAAATTAAATTGAATCAAAGCACAGGATAAAATACCCCAATAATATTATATTTTGCTGAGAATCAAACTCAGAACTTTTGTACTCAGGAATGTATAGGTTTTTATCTGTTTTTACTGACCTTGCTTGACTTTAGAATCGTCAAGGACGATATCATAGATCTCTATCATTATTATAAATAGTTCATATCATTAGTTAGTATCATTAGTACGTTGTCTAGACCCCTGTAATTGAGGGCATCGTATACGATATTCATAATGTAAGCTTCTAATTGCACCTAACGATAATCTATACTTCTAAACTAATATTATAAAGAGGTAAAGTTTGTGAGGTTGTAGTGGGTAATCTGTGGATCTACTGAACCAATTCTGAAAATTCTTTTACCAATAAAAAGCCACGTTAATTGTGAGTGTCATAACCTATATACTTACCCAATCGACCAACCGAAAAATTACAGATAAATTACTTACAAAAGAAAATGATAGAGATTGTAATGGGATTTATTAGTTATTTTTTTGTTTTTCTTGTATTCTACATAAAAGTAAGTATTCATAATGATATTTCTATAGAATAAGTACCTATGCTATTTGAACGTTTTGTACGTTCGATATTTTGAACACTCGATGTAGGTATTAAGTGAACGATATATTGAATGTTCGATTTATTAACCAATTGATATTATGAACGTACGACATATAGTGGTCGATCAATTGATATTCGATTATTTGGCATAGTAAACCCCAACAAAGTGGGCACAGGTCAGCTAGTAATAATATAATTTCTAAAAGCAGTGTTATTGCACTTCCAAGCAATAAACATGTCTCTAAAGGTATCTCATTAATCCTTGAATGAAACTTCATGATTATAATTTCTGATTTTGCCAATATTACACTCGACTAAGTTCAGACAAACTTCGATCATTAATATTATAACACAGAGAAGTAAATTATACTTTATTTTATACGGCGTCGATTTAATTACAATTTAAAAAGTTTTAAGTACAAAAGATTTTATACTACTTGTTGTTTTTACCAAACTCAGTATTGCTACTTTTAAAAATACATTAAAGAGCAAACTTGTGCTATTATAATGTTGTATGTAATAAATCAAGCATATAAATGTTTGATTTTTTTTTTTGTTTTAATACCCCTGTATATTTAAAATAAATACTATCTAAATAGATAGTTCTAAACTTACATAATTTGATGATAGTACTAATAATAAAATATGTACAGGTTCATTTAAAATAGAAAGTAATCTAAATAAATCTTCCTAAAACAACCTCTTAAAGATTTTCCTTTTGCATTTTTTTTTTGTTTTTAATGGAGATCAGAATTAATAAAAAGTTTTAACAAGAAGAGTTATACGAAACAGACTAAAAAAAGGTTTCAGGATTTTTTGATCACAGAAAAACCAACATAGAAGTTAGCAAAGTTTATTTAAGAGATTTGTTTATAGGTACAGCTTTAACTCGATTAAAGCACTTGCATGAAATTCTTTTACTATTTTTACGAGCTGTTATTTAGCGCACATCGTTGTTAGTTAGTATGTAGGGGCGAAATGATGCAACTGAAATTTAAACGATAATTCCCTGGTGATTCAGCTGAAATTTTGCATTCACTTTTGGTTGAAATGACAATGCCCAGGGGCAAGACAGACAAATGTCATTCCGTCAGCGGTAGCATGGTAAAAGCTATAATTGACAAAATGTCAAAAATGTACGAGATTGACAAAATTTGTCGAAATATCACGTGCACAATCACTTTAATTTTGACATTTCGCAATCGTTAATAGAATGTCACTTTTTCTAGAGCCCCAAGTTAGCTATTTGTAATTTCCTAAATCCAAAACGGCGGACTCCCAACGATGGTGGGCCAACTATTTTTATGCAAATAGGTAACAAATGCAAGCGTTTGCTGAGAGTAATACGGAAATACCGGCAAAGAGCGAGTCAGACTCGCACACGAAGGTTTCCGTACCAAAACCTTAATTTTAATTATTTATTGTTATAGTGGCAACAGACATACACACTCTGTGAAAATTGCAACTGTCTACCTATTACGGTTCTCGAAATAAGGACCGCTGACAGACAAACGGATGGACGGACAGACGAACGGATAGACTGCGTCTCAGGGCGAATGTCATCGATTAAAAAACCTGCGTTCATGAAAATCATTGCTGTAGAATATTGTTTACTGATTGCATTCAAAAATGCTGTTCTGTAAAAATCTCACTGTTGAAACAAAGGTATGTGATGAAAGCTTGAACAGTCTGGCCGTTTCATTCGTGCAATTCACTCTTGCTTGACCGTTTTAGCAAGGAAAAGCAATTTTGTGATTAGGTCCAATTCTACTGACATTAAAAAAAACTTGCCAAATTTCGAGTCGAATTCACGTGCAAAGGGTACCAAACGAATTTCTTTTTTAACATGTTATTTTATCACAATAGAATTCTTATAGATTTTCCTGATTTATAGGTAAAAATCTATAACCTCCATTTTTTTTTAAATTTTAGGCTCAGTAGTTTCCGAGATAAGGTAGAAGAATGGTATGAAAGAATGTTAATTTTTTGTCTAATTTCTTGAATAACTTTAAAACAATTTATTTTAAAATTATTAAAATAATATTTTTAAAACCCGCCTAGTAAGCATATTTAATGCACATTTAATGTGTCACAGGATATTGTTCAAAAACTTTTATTTAAATTATCTAGTGCCTTAGTACCCCCTTACTGAAAATTTCATAAATTACGTAACGCTCCCGTGTTTGGGTCACAGAAATCAATATGTGTACCAAATGTCAACACAAGCGGTCTAGTGGATCAGGAGAAAACTGGCTGTGACACATGGATAGACAGACAGATAGACAGACACCCGAGTGATCCTATAAGGGTTCGGTTTTTTTATCGGAATCCTAAAATGCCTTAATTTTTATTAATTTTTGACATATTGCGATTGATATGAGAATGCGAATGTTACTTGAAAATTAGCAGAATTGGCGCTCGTGTCAGAGCATTTTCGTACCTGTCTGTGGTATTGTACAACCACAGACAGGTACGAAAGACTGTAGAGTAGTGTAGTGTAGAGGCGTGTCGGAGCCCAGTGAAGCGAGAATGATGAGAATTTAGTGGCATTCTATTGATTCATGTTCTCCTTGCTCTGCCTATCAAATGTTGCTGGCCGGAGAGCATACACCTTTGAGCTATTATCGCCTGACTTAAAAATAATAATATCATTACAATATATAATTATTTGTAGGGTTCCGTACTCGAAGATTATCCAACGTTCGTCGGTTACCCTTTGGGTACGGAACCCTAAAAGCTTGTTGGTAAAAATATTTTATTTACTACTAGTTGACCCGCGCAACTACGTCTGCGTCACAATTTTCATTACTGATCCGCTCCTATTGGTCTTAGCGTAATAATATATAGCCTATAGCCTTCCTCGATAAATGAGGTATCTAACACTGAAAGAATTTTTCAAATCGGACCAGAAGTTCCTGAGATTAGCGCGTTCAAGTAAACAAACAAACTCTTCAGCTTTATATATCAGTATAGATATAGATATAGATAAATTAATCATGAAAACTCGTTTTATTGTTATTAAAACTTTATTCTTGAAAGAAAATAATATTGAAATTACACAGGTATACTCGTGATCAAGAAGTTATTCGAAAAAGCAGTCAGAGAAACAAAGAGGAGCAATTTTAAGCTTTCTAAAGGAAGTGATAGTTTATTTTCTATCTCGTCCTTTTACATGGGACATAATAAAACATAACTGGCTTAATTTTGTTGTATTTAAGGTACAATTTTACTTAATTCTTCGAGTGTAAAACGTGATATTATGTTCTTAACAGTCTTGCACATGTGAAATAGTTTGAACGGTATTGTTACTTAAACAATGACTGTCCAATAAATCACTAAAACAAAAGACTTTTATGTAGGTACTCTGTGAGAGTACATATTACTAATTAATTTAAAAAAAAACACAGTTGAGTTCTACTGAAAAAAATATTGAGAGTATTGCTTAATGGTCTAAGTTCACTTATATGCTGTGAACTAATGTAGTGATTAATTTACTTGCTTCTTACGAGCGTAAAACTTTCAGTGGTACAATAGAGTATTATTATCATTTCAATACTCTGTTGTGTGTATTGTGTTGTGTTTGAATCTTTATTAAAAGCATTTATGAATATTATTTTTAGTAGTCAAGTTATTAAAACTATACTTGAATCTATTAAATATGTATGTGTGGAGCTTGTGGCTAGATAATAACAGCCGCACAGGTCGATCTTCAAGGTTAAGCCACACTTGCCAAGGTTGTCTGTGGATGGGTGACCATCTTAACATACCGAGTTTCCTCCATGCCTCGGAAAGCACGTTAAGCCGTTGGTCTCGGCTGTCATTTGTAGATCTTTGGGAGTCGTTACGGATAGTCAGAACCGTGTTACCCAGTTAATGGGTTGTGGAGGTCTGGTAGGCAGCCGCTCCACGTAAAATACTAGTATTCAGCTAAATCCGGCTTGACTGAAAGCCGACCCCAAAATAGTTGGGAAAAGGCTAGGCAGATGATGATAATGATGATTAAATATGTATGTGTGTGTGTATTATATATACAAAAATGTAAGACCAAGCAAAGAGGAACTAGCTCGGAACATAAAGGCTACATCATCACAACCTTTTAATAAGTTTTGAACAAATAATTTTATATGAATTACAATTTCGATAACAGTAGTGTTTTTTTTTAATAAAAGTAAAATGTCGAAAATTAAACGTCCTATCTATACTAATATAATATATAAAGCCGAAGAGTTTGTTTGTTTGCTTACTTGAACGCGCTAATCTCAGGAACTACTGATTCGATTTCAAAAAGTCTTTCAGTGTTAGATAGCCCATTTATCGAGGACTAGGCTATAGGCTATTTATTATCACGCTTAGGCCAATAGGAGCGGAGCAGTAATGAAAATTGTGACGCAAACAAAGTTGCGTGGGTCAACTAATATATAATATATAGTAAAGCTGAATAGTTTGAAAGAAAAGAAAGCGTTAATCTCAGGAACTGCTGGTCCGATTTGAAAAAATCTTTCAGTGTTAGATAGCCCATTTATCGATAAAGGCTATATATAGGATATATATCATCACGCTTAGACTAATAGAAGCAGAGCAGTAATGAAAATTGTGACGCAGACGAAGTTGCGCGGGTCAACTTGTTTATTATAAAATGGATTTATGTCATAATCACTATGAGATGGGTAAACTGATTGCCACTGTTTTATTTATTTATTTGGAATAAACAAACAGTTACACATTGTGTCTTAATTAATGTATGATATAAGAGTAATTTATATGTGAAACTCATACTCCGTAGAATAGCTGCTCAAACTCTATCAAGCGCAAGTTCGATCGTGTATGGAATACTGCTCTCATCTTTGGGATGGATCTGCCAGATACCAGCTTGATGCCCTTGAGTCAATTGAGAAACGAGCCAAGAGGATCATCGGCAATGAGAAGCTCGTCGCGTCGAAGCTCCAAAGTCTTGAACATCGACGACGAGTTGCTAGCCTGTCGGTTTTTTACCGGTTGCATTTTGGGGAATGTGCGACGGAATTGCATAATTTAATTCCGCCAAGCCCGTTCCATCATCGGACCACAAGACGAACGGCGATGCGCCACCGGTACATGGTGGACATCCCACCCATACGCACAAAACGTTTTGGGAACACATTCATAGTGCGTACAGCTAAGGAGTGGAATTCCCTGCCGGAGTCTGTGTTTCCTGATAGCTACAACCTGGGAGTCTTTAAATCAAGAGTGAATAGGTTATTTCTAGGCAAGCGTGCTCCATCTTCGACCACATCCTCGCTTACCATCAGGTGAGATAGTGGTCAAACGCGTGCCTATCAATAGTAAAAAAAAAAAAAAAAAAAAAGAATACATTTTGGATTGATGAACGAGACTTTAAAAATAATTATTATATATGTTTAAGCACGACCTAATTATATAAACACAATCAGGCTGCCCTGTCCATAGACGCGGAGCGAGGCAGCGGAGCGTAGAAACGGAGAAATATTAACGCAATTCCGGATAGGCAGCCTTAGACAGCGAAGATGGCGGGACGAGCTTAGCTCCCACCGAAAAGACTTATAATGACAGAGCTGTTGCTTTGATCAGTAGTAGGATAAAATCGGTTAGATTTTTTTTTCCACTGTTTATTTTTCTACTGTTAGATCATTACTAAATCATTATTTAATTACTTCCCGTGGGTGTCGTAAGTTTCTTAGTCACCACTAAGGGAATCGCCAGAGAATGGGCAGCAGGATCGCCA
The DNA here is from genome assembly GCA_950371165.1 of Lacanobia oleracea. Lineage (NCBI taxonomy): Eukaryota > Metazoa > Arthropoda > Insecta > Lepidoptera > Noctuidae > Lacanobia > Lacanobia oleracea. The sequence goes on along the minus strand of OX493391.1, from coordinate 22,962,199 downwards.
ACCCGCCTGCCAAAGGTGGTGATTATGGCAAACCTCCCCATCTTGGGGGAGGCCTATGTCTAGTAGTGGACGTCTTTCGGCTTAAATGATGATGATGATTACTGAATCCTTCATTAAAAACTTGATACAATTTTCAAAAGCTTTTTGAAACATAACGTAAAGATTACCGAAGTGCAAACCATTTTAAGTTCACCTTTATGTTCTGTCACCTTAAAAGCTCAAAAGTTTCCTAATACCAGTACTAAACGCGTTAATGTGTATCTAATGATACACATAAGGTTATAAAACGAATGAACTCCTAAAACTAAGGTAACCCTCTACCTATTCGCTTATTACCCATAAAAACCTATCGACTGGAATAAAACCTATTTACAAGTTTAATAACGGTTCGTTTACGGCTTTCGCGCTTGTTCAAAGTTAAGCAGTTTCATTATCCAGATATGTTAGGAAAACCTAGTGTGCTACTTTTATGTTTGAATGACTTTTCAATATTGGTTAAAGTCTGACATCATTTTAGGCAGGCGAAAATCGTTTTTATGGTAGCGGGATAAAGTGTAATGTGACAGTGGTCTATAAAAATCAGTTGGCGTTTTGCTATTTCAGCTTTAATGGTTCATATAGTTTTGAATTTTATTCTAGTTTCAAATATTTAGGCTGTATATTTGACTAAAGCTCTGATTTCCAAGGATAGCGGTGCCGTCATATAGCGGCCGTAATGCAGCGGTGAATGACAACACTAGAACGTTTTTTATATAAACAAAATGGCGCGTTTTACTAGAGGGCGGTGATTGACACCGTAACATCCGTTTGTTTACATAGAAAACGTTCTAGTGATGTCATTCACCGCTATATTACTGCACCGCTATCCTAGGAAACCAGAGCTTAACTGACCTGCGCAACTTCGTCTGCGTCACATTTTTCGTTAATGCTCCGCTCATTTTGGTCGTAGCGTGATGCAGTGGTGGCCCGGGTGGTAATGGCTGCGACTTACGAGTTGTAAGTCATAGGTTCGAACCCAGACAAGCGCTTTACTTTGGTTAAATTATTTGATCACTACTACTCACAAAGTGGAGAAGGAAAAAATCGTGAGGAAACGGCATATCCTAGAACCGAAAATTTGAAGACATGCGACATCTACCAACCCGCACTGGGCCCACGTGGTGGATTATAGCCCACTTCCACTCAAAAGAGAGGAGGCCTGGGTCCCAGCAGTGGGAACAATATAGGCTGATTATGTTATGTAGGTATGTATGTGATGTCATGTATTTTATTTTCTGTGGATTTAATGAAACTATAACTAAGTCAAATAGATACTATATCGTGACCAGAATCATTGTAAATTTCACATAAACGAGAATAAGCACCCCTCCCCCCGATTTGTGAATTTTAAGTTGTATATCTTCAATATCTGTTTTAGCCTGAAAACGTTGTCCAATAATCGATTCAGAAAGTGCTTCTTTTCTTATTTAGTTCACTTTTCAGTTCCGTACCCGAGGGGAAACCAACGGAAGTCCGCTGTCCGTCCATCCTTCCGTCCGTCTGTCAGTAGGCTGTATGTCAAGAACCGTAATAGGTAGACAGTTAAAATTTTCATAGATTGTGTATTTTTATTGCTGTTTTAATAAGAAATAATAAAAATTAAGGTTATTGGTATGGTTCCCTTGACCGGTTTGTAAATAGAGAAAAAAATACTTAGTCACTTCTATTTCATTGCTAGTATTGCTGTTATGCTATGAGTTTAGAGCATTATTAATATATTAGTTGACCCGCGCAACTTCATTTGCTTCACAATTTTCATTTCTGCTCCGCTCCAATGGGTCTCAGCGTGATGATATATAGCCTATAGCCTTCCTCAATAAATAGGCTACCTAAAACTGAAATAATTTTTCAAATCATACCAGTAGTTCCTGAGATTAGCGCGTTCAAGTAAAACAAACAATTAAACTATTCAGCTTTATATATTAGTAAAGATATATAGAGGTATAGAACCTTTTATTTTTTAATCTTACAAAATAACTCATTTTATCAAGTTATTAAACCATTGACACTGTTGAAATCATGCCCGTTTCTGTGTTGATTTAGCTATTCGTCTACTCAGTTATATAAATGTACTCGTAGCTTTTGTATAGTATCTAATAAACTGTGCCGACAACCGTTTAAATGGAATTCTCGCTCAAATAACGTTTACTCAAAGACATCAATAATTATAGATGCTGCTAAAGTATAATACCACCTTTTACATAATTACACACAACGTGTAATAAAATTAACGTTATATCTAGACATTTAAAAGAGTCATTGTACTCATAGCGATGATGTTATTAACAACTTTGCTATAGGACCAATATAGGAATCGCGAAAAAGATACACAACAGCCTGCGACAACATTTCTGTACACACAAAATGACAAAATGCACTGAAAAGCTGGCTTTTTGTAGCGATATTGATGGGTACAATTACCTCTTTAAGACTGCCTGAATGGAATTTGCACGAAAGTCAGTGGCTCTACATGGTGCGGAGATTTTGTGTAATTTGCTCGATCCGCGAGAATGGAGAGGCAGCCTAAGCGTTTATTCTATCAGACGTCGTACGAGTATATGTACACCTTGCCGTAAATACAGTATGTTTAGCACTGTCCAATAAGACAAAGTAAAATTCAATCTCAATTAAAACATAAATGTGAAAATGGGAGCCAAGTTCAATGTTAATAATATCCACGGATATCATTAACATTGAACTTGTCAATTTCAGCGAAAAAATAATACAGATCTAAATGGGCGCTAAGTTCTGTACATAATTATAAAATAAGATAAATCAAGGTTCAATATTCGACTTGGCTAAGAAAGTGGTTCTAGTTCAGCTCCACCACTTTGTATAAACTTACGAATATTGGAAGTTAATAAAACAATTGTAATAAGAAGTGATCTGTGTCGCAAAGCAGTTATGTGGCAGACTGTCGGGCAGTAGCGACCCCACGGACCTGATTTCCAGGGAGAAGTTTTGTTCCTCATTTCCAGCTTGCCTTCATTGTTTGGCCGGAGTGCAAACTGACGAGGAACAGAGATCCCACCTTTTTCTTGCCTTAATCGGCCGCTTTGAGTAAAACCGGCCATACTTCTCCCGAGCACGTTTGCTCTTGCGAATCTCCGCAAGAGCAAACGTGCTCGGGAGAAGTATGTTTAATCCAGTAAGATGCTGGTAGAGATCTTGATCGTGAAGCAGTAATGCTAGCGAAGGAGAATGCCGAACATGTCAGAGAGAGGGAAACCTCATGACCCAGCCGCCGCAACAGCAGAAGACGCCCCGGGCGTCGGGGGTCGCAGGGTGATTTCTAGCCACCGCAGGTGCGGGCCTGCGGATCCGATCAAAACCAGGCCCGGGTCGGCGGCGCGCTGTGTTTCACGCGCGCCCCAAGGAGCTGACAGCATGGGACACGGGGCCCGCCAGGGCCAGTGTCTGCCGAGGTGCAGAATCCGTTCGAAAGAGACGCCGTGGCCCTGGAACGCAAAGGGCATTAGGAGGAACACGGATGGGTTTTAGTCAGTAAGAGTCTGACACTCCCTTCCGCTCCTCCCAGAGCGGAAAGAGTCATTTGATGATTTCCGATCCTTAACAAAAAAAAAATATACTTGACCGTACTTCCGGGATTGTCCTGATAGCCGTGGTATACCTCTCCACTCCTCGAGCACCTCAGGATATGTTGCCACGTCATTTTCTGCTAGCGACTCTTTTCGGGGGGCCCATTTATTGAGTGTGTAATTCACCCCCTGCCATTTTAAAGCCGTTTTAATGGTCAGTGGTCAGGCAGGGGCCAATAGTTCTTGCATAGTAAGCGATTATCAGTTCAATAAACTAGCCAAACCCATAGCGTTTCATCAATTGTTTCCATATTCTGCAATAGTCCTGCTCCAACCGGGGATTGTCCTTGGGTATTGTTTCACAGTGCATACATGTATAATCGTCGGTTGGTGCCCTATTCCATTAGAAATGTCTAAAAGGGCCTCTGCGAGTTGGTTTCGGCTCCTCGTACGCCTATCAAAGGACCGGGTCTCCAGGGACCCGAGAAAATAAAAAAAGTAATCTAATTATTAATTTCTTATTTTATTTTTATTTTATTGTAAGAGGAAAACAAACAGTATTAACAACTACAAATTTAACAACAAATTATGCAACTAAAAACCAATTACATGTTTTCGCATTTAAACAGCTAAATATGAAGAGCATGCTTGATAGAGAGAAAAAATAAAAAAAAACAAACAATAAAAAAAAAAGTAAATTACTATGACGCTGTACATAAATAATACTATACAGTCAAAAACATTAAGTGCTAAAGAAGAACAGTTAGTGAACCAATTCGACCCAATGTTTAGTAAGTATTCGATTGAATACATTGGGCTTAGTAGTAAATAAGTCAAGTTCAGAAAATTCAACCAAATTGTTGTAAGACTTTGCGCATCTTATAAAGAATGAATTCTGTCTGTAATTTGTATAGCAGCGGGGGACTTTAAGAAGAAGAAAGGGTATTCTAGAAGATCTAGTAGGGGTGCGTAAATTAATTTTGGAGAGAAGTTGCGGGGCGTCTATGTAAGATTGTACTAACTTGACGAGGAGAGAGATATCTGATATACTCCTTCTCTCTCTAAGTGGCAGTAAATGATACCTTTTGCATCTTGACTCATAATTCTGATTGCCGGTATCGCGTAAAGTTACGCTGGACGGATTCCAATCTAGAGATATAGATGGCATACATGGGATTCCAAACCTGCGAGCAGTATTCAAGTGAGCTACGGACGAAGGAACAGTACAATATTTTGATTATTTTGATATCTGTGAACTGGGAACAAGATCTTTTTAGAAACCCCATGGCTTTGTTAGCTTTATTTACTATGTGATCTACGTGCTTCTCGTAGGTAAGTTTGGAATCGTGTATCACACCCAAATATAATCTACTCGTTTCAACTGATCGTTCATTAG